>OU426923.1:15637788-16959046 GCA_911387795.2 Apamea monoglypha | reverse complement strand
ACGGTGCTGCCCGCGCATTTTCTTTTTCTGAAGGTCGTCTTGCAGTTCCACTTGGTAGGTTGTCGGCTGCTTAATCTGGCTATCCTGTGGATGCTTTATTTATAGGACTAATCTTACGCAAAATACGCGCATTGACGTGGAGTTGCTGACACCAGCCTGTATTATAAGGACTAAGCAAATAGGGGGGGAGGGGGGGTTGGCAAGTAAAATGAGGACCCTCTGTCTTTACTCTTAAAAAATAAGCCAAATCGACTTAAAAAAATCTCAATCTCGTTCTAAAGCCCGATGTATCTATCATTCTTTACTTCCGGTATAATAGAGTAATTGACTACCCATCGTGGTAAAGGGATAACACATATTCTTTTCCTTGATCCACAAAACAAAAATGCGGTCCACACTTCAGTGAATATTATGACAAATATAGTGACTACCTAAAGTGGTGTAGGGAAAAAAAACCATTACTACACATGTAATTACATATGTATTTGTAAATACTAGCATCGTAATTGTCTTATCATAGTCTAAATATCCTTACTGATATACCGAATAAGGTGAATACCTGTGAATGTGTCGATATGTAGTGCAACCGATGCCAATATCGTACGTAGAACGCGCGAAACGTGTAGTACAACTGAACAGGGTCGTCATACAGATAGCAAAATGGAGTAGCTGGAAAAATAAACATTAGCTGTAATTGTTATTAGTCACAACCGTCAACCACAAACCACGTTTTCATCGAGTTCTATTCTATGTTCCTATAATTTTATTATTTCTGTAGAATAACGGACAATAATATAGGAACGAAATATCCAAAATAATTGAGGGCCCAAGAGAGTGTCTTCGAGCATCATTTCAGGATAACTTACCTATAATCTTAGCCAAGACTGTTTAGAATTAGAAATAGATTCAGAACACGGAGCCAGCGATACTGTGATATAACGTTGAACTAGGACCAAGTTCTTCATCGAGGGAATCAACCAACAAAGCTCATCTAAACTATGTTTCGTTCCTTCCCTCTTCTATATTCTTCTTTTGCTCCATTGGTGTAATTGCTATTATGGCGTTCCAATGTGAGGGTAAATAAATAAAAAGAAGCCTTCTGGGGTACCTCATCTGGGCCAAGGCTCCATTTCGAAAACTCCCGAACAGTAAGGGAAAAGATAGGGAAAAGAAAGTTGAATTCTTCCACAGTGTGGACGAACGGGACTTTTTTTTGCTTTTTTTTCGATTAATCCCGATCAGTAATACTCTTGTCGTTCAGTGTTGACGACCGAAACTTTTCCCCATCGTTCATATGGTTCGTTCAAGAGTCAAGGTGTAGAAAAGTGAAGTTCAATTCAAATTCGAATTTCAAATTGGCGGCACGGTTGGCGCAGTGGTTAAGCGATTGACTGCTGCGCTGCATGTCGCGGGTTCAATTCCCGCGCGGAACAAATATTTGTGTTACCTACAAGTAGTTGTTCCGGGTCTGGCTGTTTGTGTATGTGAGTGTAGCGGTATCTACAACGCCACATGCGAACAACGCGTCATACTGACGTCACGCAAATCCTGCATCTCGCAAGCAGAGTTTACCGCGCAATTAGAATAGATACAATTTCCCAACATCAAACGTTGGGCAATTGCCCGCCAGACACAACACCCGTCTGGTTGGAGGATCCTCCCTTTTCTATGGAGGATGAGTGAACTTTACACCCTGTTCCTCATACCTCTAAACTGGTGACCCCGAGTATGAACGTCAGCGCAGCCTTCGTGCAAATACTTCAGCGTGACGTCATCATCATCTCTCCCGCAAGCTTTAGCGGCGAGTCACCCAGCCAACCAGCATCCACGGCTTCAACGGGTATCCTGACCACCAGCATGCAGCGACCGCGCATACCTGGTCATCACCCTCAGCCTCATCAGCAACCTCGGCACAGCACACTGCACTTTCGGCCGGTCAACAAGAAGAGCTTCCTCTCCTGGTCGACGCAGCAGTCAGCCTCAACCCGGCGCTGTACGACATCCGACGCACTGGAGTATAACGCAGCGCCTCCCCGACTCACTGGGGACATCTCCGCAGACAGTTCCGACTCACCGTGAACTATGCGGCAACCGGTTCCGACTCACAGGAACCTCAGCTGGCCTGGCAAGCATCGCAAGATACAAAGACTCAGCCCACTATCGACCTCCGGTCTCCGGAGGGGAGTGATGTAGCGGTATCTACAACGCCACATGCGAACAACGCGTCATACTGACGTCACGCAAATCCTGCATCTCGCAAGCAGAGTTTACCGCGCAATTAGAATAGATACAATTTCCCAACATCAAACGTTGGGCAATTGCCCGCCAGACACAACACCCGTCTGGTTGGAGGATCCTCCCTTTTCTATGGAGGATGAGTGAACTTTACACCCTGTTCCTCATACCTCTAAATGAGTTTAAATGTTTGTAAACGCACCCACGATACAGGAAAAATTCCTAGTGTGGGGCAACGTATACAACAAAAAAAATATTGAATATCCACTCCATTTCTTCCATTCTACATTCGATTCTTTATTCTTCTTTCCAGGTCTCTGGAATCCATTTATTTGTCTCGCCATCTACTTTAAGGCCCCGCCTAAATTGGCCTACACCAATTTTTGTGGATTCTAGTTTGTACACTGCTTTTGTATTTGACAATGAGGATATCAAAAACTTACCATACATAGAGAAACCATGAAAGGGAATAATCCCACTCGGCGGAAACACAGTGACGCTATCCGCTGAAGTCTGCTTGCCTTTGATGGTGACTGTGGGTGGGTTTCCGATGCTGCCTTTTAGGTGTTGCATCACTTCAACATCGCGGGAAAAACATAACATCACCTGTAAATGTATATTCACCTTATTATTTTGAAGTATTTCATCGCAATGAGCTGTTTCCACCAATATTTGTCCACAAAGTTGATGTTACTATTAGCTGCAGATTATTATTTACCATTGTATTAATAGGGTGTAAATTCCTTTACCTGATACAATAAATCTTCAAATACAAAATACTGGTCATCGTTAGAAGCGGTTAATTGTACGTCTTTGAATATAAGTTTGTCTATCATTAAGTCCACTTCCAGAACATTTTTCTTGAGTTGAGCGAAATATGCCTTTTGCTGAAAATTTGAATGATAAAGCAATGTTAAAACTTAAACATTTAAAAATAAATCGTACGCTTACTGGGAATTCTGAGGTTTCTGCTTGCCCTATAGTATAAAAGGCAGGTTTATTGAAGTTGGATCTAATTTAATGTAGGTACTACCTGAGACTTAACATCGGAGCCTAAAACTTGCGACCACAACACTGCGCGAAGGCACTGCGGGCTTCCCTTTTTCAGGTACTCCTGTACAACGGGCGCATAGCCCAGGACTGCCACTCGTTCCCCCAAGCTGATACGCTCAGCTTCGAGGCTTGCAAACCCCGGCACAGAGCTTGGCATGTTTGGATTCACCCCCAGAAGAGGTTCACCGTTTGACCATTCTGGGAAGACTTTTCGCTGGAAAGAAGGGTTGTTTAAGTAAAAAATGGTCATGATTGTATAAAAACGCATTTACGAGTTAAAGTTGCCAAAAAATAAAAGGCCCGTATTGACATTTGAGAATGCGTTCTTGACACCTGTCAGTTTCATAAAAACGAATACGTGTTTTGCGAATTTGATCTTTATTAACTACTAGAACTGGCAATGTCAAAACGGACCTTTTATTTTTTGACAACTTTAGAATTTGTCAATATCGACTAACTTTCATTGATCTAGCATAGGCCCGAGAATAGGACCCTGTAGAACACTAGTCGGTGGCCCGCCATTCTAATTGGGGCTTTATGACATTATGTCGATAAAGATTAGCGGTAAAAATTATAATTACGCTACTATAATACTTACTAACTGGTCGAGTGTCTTCACTTGAATTGGTAAATGAGCAAACTCCCATTTTGGTTCATCTCTGAAAAAAATTGTTGATATAAATTATGCTGTATTTACATAATGCTCTTTTTATATAATTTAAAAGTACTTACTCTCTCGTGTAAGGAACATAGCCGGATAAAGTTATTAATACTTCCAAAAAGTCTTTTGGCGCATAAACTGGTCTATATTTCGTAAGGTCTGAAAAAAATTTTTTAATGGAAGCAAGTTATCGCGTTTTAAATAAATCACATAATTCATTAAACCTGCTACTATTTTTTTTGGAAAATTACCTAAAGTATAAGTACTAAGTTCATTCCATTTTTCTAATAATTCTTCTTGTTCACTTTGAGGTCTAATTTTCGCTAGTGATGTTTCAAGGTCGGTGCACATTGAATTCAACGATTTGTGTATTCGCTTCTCCCATTGAGCACTAGCTTTGAGTAATGATGCTAATGGATCTAATTTCTGTAAAATAATAGTTCATTGCATCAGGATAATCGAGCCCAAAGCATCTATTGGTATACCAACATCAAACCCGGCCACACTAGGCGAAGTTTTTATTATTAAGGGCCTAAATAAAAAAAGACTGCTTACATTTTGTTTACTCTGTGTTCTAACCCAATGAAAAACTGTGTTCCTAAGTTTAGTGTCTAAACCCTTTTCTTTCATAGCTTGCTGTAATGTTTGTTTGAAATCTTCCTTCTTTACATTTGGCGACGATACCAATTTCTGGAAAAACAAAGGAAAATAAAGTGAAGTGCCCGTAAAAGTTGCGTGATAAGCAGGGATTATTTTTATATCGTGTGTCTTTAATCGTGATGAATGCTCGTGAATCTACACGTAGGGTCTTACGAAGGTACTTCCGATTCGTGTCATCAAGTGGATTACTTTTTCAATTTAGTTAGGTACCTATTGATTATCAACCAATAGGCAAATTATGTTGTATGCTATTGTATGCAACATATTTTATATGCCTTCATATGTCAAGAAGCTTTGATTCGTTGGCAGATGCGCCGATACATACATATTTTTGAATAGTTTGGTAAGTACGTATGGGTAGACTTCAACCATTACGTGGATAATATTTATCTCTGAGATGAAGAAAAAATATAACTACAGCAGCTCTGACAAATACATACCTGTACATCACTATAAAATGATTTGTAAATGGAGAGATTTTTTATTTCTTCGGCTAGTTTTAATGCTGTGTGATGTATGGCTTCTTCTTTTATACCTTCCATAGTAACTATTCATGAATTATGTATATCTATTTTAATTTTGTAAAAATAAAATAACAGACGTAACTGTGTTTACTTTTTTTTTATAAAATTCATAGTTCATGTGAAAATGAAGGCACTGTTGCCTTGGAAACTGACAAATAAATCATAGAAATAAGTGAGTAGGTATGCTAAAGAAGTATTTATTTTATAATAATTAGTATGTTTATTTTATTCGCATAATAAAATATCCAGCTTTTATGCTAGTTTTTCCCGCTAGTCCTTCATTCAAAAATAAAGTCTATATTTTTGGGTTGGTCTTGTTTTTCAAGTGTTACGTTCGGAAATGGTTTCAATACGGTGAATAATTACATGGAAGTTGCGTCGGAGTATCAGGAATAACGATTCATTGGCATTCGCTAGATAAACCGGTAAAAAGTAAATTGAAATCACTTTAATAGCCAATCAGCTTTTTTTTTTCCAAAAATATTATGACATTTTGATTTGTTTCAAAACGAACAGCTACATGTCTTTTTTTGTCAGATTGATTTGTCTGTGTCACTCTTGTCATCAGCTGAGTGAAATAGGTAGTGAGTGATTATTGTTTTGACAACAAAGAATATATTTATTTTTGTAAAAATGGGGAAAATATTTCTTGACCATATTGGTGGTACACGTTTATTCTCTTGTGCATCTTGTGATGTGAATCTGACAAATCGTTCTGAGTTAATTAGCACACGGTTTACTGGAGCCACGGGTACTTTTTCCATTCTTTACTTTTACCTTCGCTTGATCAATTGTTTATTTACGCAATGATATTTTGTACAATCATTGTGATTATCACATCATGATTCAGTATCTAACGTATTTGTGAAAATTGGTTACTTATTATAAATAAACTATCGACAAAGCACTGATAGAATGTACGACTATTTTGGGTGGGAGAGAACTGTCCCACATAATCGTCACATCTGTTTGCAGAGGATTGTCCACACTAGACTCACCTCTCTTCTATTACAACTAGAAATACTTACTATCACTGTTCACGTTACTTACTATAAATAGAAGAAATAGGAAATTAACAGTAATTTTTCATTTCTGCAGGTCGAGCATTTCTGTTCCACAAGGTTGTGAACCTATCGTACTCTGAAGTGCAGGATCGCGTAATGCTAACAGGCCGCCATATGGTGCGCGACGTCTCCTGCAAGAACTGCACCACAAAACTGGGCTGGGTCTATGAATTTGCTACAGAGGAGAACCAGAGGTGTGTAAAGCAGCTATTTTATTTCTATATACTGTAGAACTGTGCCTTATCAAATATTTGAATGCAGTATCATCATAACGTTATCAGCTGAAAGATACAATGTGACAAAAGTGGCAACGCTTGAGGTAAGCCTATTTCCAGCTGTGTACAGCTGGAAATAGGCTTACCTCAAGCATTGCCACTTTTGACTTGAGAAACTTTGAAATACTTACTTGTTGATAAAAATCATAACTACCTTCCATGTTGTCCAGCGGGGTAATTGTGTAACACTAGCAATTGCAATGCCTTTCATTATGACAGTTCTACAACATTCATTGCATTATTTAAGTTGAAGGCGGCAGTTTTTTTTAAATATGAAGCAATGAACTAGGAATTTCTTTCAAACTCCTTTGGATTGTGATTGAACTGTGTTACACAGCTGGTGCTGCTTAAGTTATAAAACTAACATTTACCTTTTTAGGTACAGACGCCAGCACATCAAGCTACTACAATCTGTCAAATTTCTTTAATACATTTTCAACTTTATCGCTAAAGCATTAAGGTTCAAGGTTGATTGGGAAAATTTGACAGTTTCGGGTAGCTTGACCTGCTGACGTCTGTACAGCTACAAGCAATCGTAGAGAAAAGATCAATAATTACGATAATGTTTATTTGATTTCTAGATACAAGGAGGGCCGTGTAATCCTGGAGAGAGCTCTTGTGACAGAAAGTGATGGCATTGAAGAAATTCAAGTCACTAATGATGACTAGCTGACCTAACATATTATGACTTGCAATTACGAGTACTAAATCTAAAGGATGATTTCCACTGAACGGCTCGCACCGCATCGGATGGGAACGGATTTTACAATTTTTAAACAATATTAAATCGTGTACACAGTATTAAGTTTATATTACCAAGCCGCGCACAGCAGCTTGACCGCGGCTTTATTTTATTTGGTAGGAATGAAACTATTTGAGTAGGCGCAGAAACGGATATGTTCGCAAGCGACGGTACGCGGCCGATCGTATGCGACATCCTGCCGGACGCGACCAGCTGTCGCCGCATCCGTTCGTATCCTTTCCGATCCGATGCGATGCAAGCCGTTTGGTGGAAATCATCCTTAATAGTTTATTGTGTAGAAAAACTTTGATTTTATTTAATGTATACTAAGAAAAAAAGGGATTTCTCTAAATCATAATTACTTTACTTACTTTTCTTGTTTTTAACTAATAAGATAAACTTGACAAAAGTATTTTGCCCGTTTTTTATTCAACCTTTATATAGATGTACAGACGCCAGCAGGTCAAGCTACCCGAAACTGTCAAATTTTCCCAATCAACCTTGAACCGTAATGTTTTAGCAATAAAGTTCAAAATATATTAAAGAAATTTGACAGGTTGTAGTAGCTTGATGTGCTGGCATCTGTACAATCAGACCCCACTGACCTAGAAAATTAATACTGAATTTATTTAGGCAAGCCAATTACGCAACCGGCATAGTACAAACAGTGCTCGTATTTTTGTTTATTTTAAACAGCCATAAAAAGAGTACATACAAGGTAAATTGACCATCAATCAACATGTACATTATGACGACACGGTTGGCGCAGTGGTTAAGCGATTGACTGCTGCGCTGCGTGTCGTGGGTGCGATTCCCGCACGGAACAAATATTTGTATGACCTACAAGTAGTTGTTCTGGGTCTGGCTGTTTGTGTATATGAGTTTAAATGTTTGTAAACGCACCCACGATACAGGAGAAATTCCTAGTGTGGGGCAACGTTTTTTAAATAAAAAACATAAATAAATAAAAAATAAAATTATTGGTTAGGTTCAGGAAATTCATTGCAGAAAACAAACTGTTCTTGATTGCAAAAATCATACACTGTAGGTATTATGTATATGTCGCAGATGGATTGTCGAATCATCTGTTTTACAAAACCGCTAGTGGTTTTACAAGATTCTGCAATATATCTAAACGTCGGTAGCAGTTTTGTAAAATGTAGCAGAATGACAATACAGCTGAATGTTGTTCAGTTGATTAATATAACGGAGCTGTTTTGTAAAACACCGGATTCTACAATCCATCTGCGACATATGCACATCTTTATCTGTCCATACAAAGGATTTGAATGTACATTGTATCATTGTATGAACTCTACAGATGTTTACATTTCAACGGCACAGTGCTTTGGACGTCATGCATGTCCCCGCTTCAATGCGCGCATGCATAAAATATGAGTGAATATATGAATAGCAGTGTTTTGAGATCTATAGATACTAAGAAGAGAAAGGGTTATGCAACTCTAAACTGAGTGATTGCGTGTGAGTAGGAGTGAAACTTCGGGCATCATAATTATGTTGCGAAGCTGTAGGGGTTTTCACAGGCAAACAAAGTTCATCATTGCACTAGTTGAAATAAAGTTCAAAATAATTAAACTTTTCGAGAGTCCGAGAGCCAAAAGTCAGTGCTTTCGATTGCGATAGCCGAGGGGGCAAGCAGAGCTTGTGTTTTTAGTGTGCCCACAGAAATGTGGGTAGTTAAACCACACACATACACACACCTATCTGAAGTACCCTACTTCAGATAGGTGTGTGTATGTGTGTGGTTTTAAAACAATGGTTTAAAGGAAGGACCAATACCCTGTATTGCTCCTACAGACGAGTGATTTGTGGCAGCAAAAATAAAAACGATCACACAGTCGGTATCACATTTTATTGATAATATACAATAAAACACAACATATATTTTTATCGGACGATAAAACTTTTTTCCTCTACCTTCATGCGATTACTTTAGCTCAGTTTTACAAATTGGAATAATAGTTTAAATAAAATGCCAACAACATATAATAGCTCTGAATAATTCAAGCAGTGATAATTGGATAATTACACATTTAAGCCCTCATTAGGGGTGTGAATAAAATATTTATAGTTCGCGTACTAAGTACACTAAAACATCGATATAAGACGTAATTAATTTTTAATTATTCACATTTCATTTGTATCGTTTATTTTTACAATTAATAATATTTTGTAATAGTTTTGTGCGGCAGTTCATTATAAAATACTTACTCCTGGGCTTACTTTAGAAAGTTTTAGAATTATATACCTACGCGACATTGAGGTATAATTTCTATATTCAGACAAGTATTTAGAGATGACCTATGCATTAGCTTGTACTTAGGGAAAATATTAACGATCACACACAAAGTCGTCACTTATAAATAATCAATTGACAATCATTTTATATTTTTAAGTGAAGTCTTACATGTCAAAAAAGTTTGTTCTCAATCTGTCATATTTTTCACTGACAGCGTCCAATCACTTGTGAATTAGTTATTGATTGATTATTATTAAGTGACATCTCTGAGGGTGGCAGTATGTTCGCCTGCAGAAATGCTGGTCCATGTTATCATTCCTCCTCACACCATTATATTGGTGTTCTTTGCTTCGTAAAGCTAGCTAAGCTAATCGTAAATAATGCATGGTTCCGTATACCTTACGTGGCTGTGATTCAACGCACCCAGCGGTGCGATGATGTAGGTTTCAGTTCATTTTTTGAAAAAATAAATATTGAAATGGTTAAATACATGTACTGACGCCAGCACATCAAGCTACTACAATCTGTCAAATTTCTTTAATACATTTTCAACGTTATCGCTAAAGCATTAAGGTTCAAGGTTGATTGGGAAAATTTGCCAGTTTCGGCTAGCTTGTCCTGCTGGCGTCTGAACAATTTTCCAGTTCATGCCTATTAGCACAGAAGTAAATGTAGGTATAGTTATTTCATTTTTTTTTTAAATTGTTAAAATAATAAATAATCTATTTATTTAGTAAAAATAAGCATGTAGTGACGACACGAATTTTGTGTCCGTAAAAGCCCATCCAAGCGTTTTTGAAATTAATTTTCAGGACTATTACAGTTGGGTAACTTAAAATTATCTACGTGGAATATCACCAGATTGTATTCATATAGGTACTAACTTAACAATATTACCGCAGAAAATAAATTAGTAGTACCAACGAATGCCGTGCAAGGCACCAAAACCAAAATTATATACAAATACATTATTATTGAAATATGTGCGTTAACATTATAATCGTTGTATAAATAAAGTGTCTTATAGCGTAAGTATTATACTAGAATACACACACTAATCCCTACATTAATTATTACACCGAATACTATTTATAGAAACAATATAAAATTATCACTGCCTGAATTTGCCTACATATACATACGTAAGTACTACGTAAATTACGCGTACAAACAAAAAAAAACATAATAATAACGCACCATTTCCTTACCATCAAATACTTCACATAAAAAGCACCTCCGATTACAAGTTTTGACAAGAATATAAGGGACATGCGCTAAGGTAGCCTGCGAAATTCAATGTTTACTTAAGTTTTTTGTAATTTGCGGGTCAGTGGCACCGATTCCCTTGTTCACAAACTAAACTAAATTTAAGTTCAGTGCATCTTTTTCTTTCTATTTCATTAAGAAAAGGACAGAAGATAAATATTAGTTTAGTCCTGTCAAATAAGTTAGCGCCTGACGTAAATTGACGTATTTTTAGTAGCCACTTTTAATCACGTCTAATTTGTCTATGGAGTATCTTAATTTGACAGGACTAAACTAATATTTATCTTCTGTCCTTTTCATAATGAAATAGAAAGAAAAAGATGCACTGAACTTAAATTTAGTTTAGTTTGTGAAAAAGGGAATCGGCGCCAATGTCAGGTTGTATGTTGATTAAAATACGAATCGCGACCGTAAAAAATATGGCTTTACAGAATTATAATCATTCGAATCAGCAATACAACTCCTTAAGTTGAAATTGGCCTCAAATGTCATGGTTTCATGAAATAGTCATTCAATAGGGTAATAATGAACTTTAGAGAGATGTTTTTTGTTATTATAATTCTATAAATAAACATTTGTTACGGCCGCGAATCTAGATCGATATACAACCTGATACTGACTTGCAAATTGTAAGATTAAATAATAAATAAATAAATAAATCTCTGGACATTTCACACAGCACCATTTGTCCCAAGCTAAGCAACCTAATGCTTGTGTTATGGTAACAAGATGGCTGATAAACTACTTATATACAATTTTTTTTTTTTGTAAATACATACATATTATAGATAGAAAAACACCCAGACTCGGAACAAATACATGTAGGTCATACAAATATTTGTTCCGTGCGGGAATCGAACCCGCGACACGCAGCGCAGCAGTCAATCGCTTAACCACTGCGCCAACCGTGCCGTCAGATTATTTGAATTTCGCGGGCTACCCAGACGCTTTCGCCATAAGTTTAAAAAAATACAATAATTTTACATTACTTGGTCTTGCATAGTAGAGACTGTTTGGTATAAATTATGTTACAATTATTTCTTCGTTTTTGTTCGAATATGTAGCAGACTTTCTTAATTTCGGCTGCGTAAATAAATTATTACAAAACTACAAGATAAAAATAAGTATAGTACACCGGAACAAGATTGGCATAAAACAGCTAAAAATGGCATATATCCCACAATGGGTTGAAAACAGCTCTAAGTAGATAATGATATAAATAAATAATGGTATATGTAAATAAATCTTCCACACATAAAAAATATAAAAGCATCCAATTTATACAAACAGTACACTACTACCAACACAATATCCTTGCACAGTTATCATATTGTGGAAAAACAAACACCTATTTGAAAATCGACTGCAGAAATATTTTGTATTATAAATCACTAACTAGTCTGTTTTGTCAGAATTATAAAAAGGTTGCACAGATTTTGAGGGGAGCGTTGAAACACACCTAGGTAATTTTTTTCACATCGTAAGTCGATTTGACATCTAACTACTTAATTATTTTTAAAATATCTATCTTATTACAACGTCTGTATAACTGCTAAAAGTACCTATCTCTAATAGCTCTAGTATGCAATGGTTAATGTAGTCGTACTTAGCTTTACCTCGTAATAATTATAACTTCTATTTATATTATATATTTATTGCATGGAAATCGATCAATGTTTTAGAATTAATGTTTTACTACAAATAGCATTAATCTGTTGTATACTAGAGCTGTATTATAGTGCATGCAACCTGTGTCAGTACGCTTTGTTTCTCCTAAAGTATGAAGGTTTAATATTTAGCTGCGAAACATTTTATTTAACTTTATTGTGTTTACGCGACACTTACCATTTTATATTATTGAAAGGGCCCCCGATAGGCCTTTGAACATATCGTGTTCTAATACTAAAAACTTACTTACTTGTTGAGGAAATTAAGGCACCAAAAGGCTTAATTTAAATACATACATACGTTTCTATTAGGTACTACGAAAAATAAACAGCGGGCTGTACATAAGTGTGCTGCGTTCATTATGTAAAGCGCATCAGTTTATTTTATAAATGGTAAGCGCTACGTAAACCTGACATTTAATTATTATATCAAAAAGTTCACAAACACGTCGATTGTCGAAATATAAAAAAATAACATTCTTTTGAAATCAAACTCCAATTCGAGATCACGTTGAAGCCAATCTCCTGACTTACGTGTAGTGCAATATTAAAGCAACGGTGTGATAAATTATTCAGGTCGCCGTTTATACAACTAACATATAGTTTTTAATTAACAACAATATTATTTATTATTATTTTCCTCATAAGCTTCACACAAAGCATGCTGCGATAGGACACGGTTATAAAATCCTTTTAAGTACCTTAACTAACCACGAATTTTAGCGTTATAGTAAACCACATAATTACTTTACCACATGTTATATGTTGTTTTCGTGGGTGTAATTAGAATTAAATACACTCGTTATTACTTGATGAACAAACGTTTAAAACCCACAAAATACAACAAAGATGGCGTTTTACCACCGAACACTTTTCGGCAGTGTTTCCCTGTCACTAAATATGCCACTTACACGTCATAAAAAGACAAAAAGGCCAGTTTCCGTTTTACGAAAACGTTCGAAATCGGGTCGCATACTAATCTCAGCGACAATCAATGTCAAAAATGTGTCCAAAAATGGTGGTAAATTAGAGGTAAGTACTTATTTTTCACAGATGATTGAGACCGAGATTAGACTGCGAACGTTCTTAAAAATACAGATATTGCCCATAAGGTCTATTTGTCTATGTAACAGTTAGATAGTTTCAACCTTTACGGTGAGTTGTTGTCAAAACTGGGAAAGCAATTATGAGATCGACTATACCTATCTAGCAGGTGTATCTTCCTATAATGAGGTCCTCTGATTATAAAGAGACGATTGCCGTACCATGTCGCGTCGCATTTAAACTTCGTACATATACATTCACTTACATATTATTAATTTCCTTCATGTCACCGTGGACGCTAAGATATTTATCATGACCACGTGGGAGTTTATCCTATACGCATGCTATGCATGCTGTCCTGCTGTGAAGGATCACAACAGGACAGAATCACAGTCCTTATAAAGAAGTTTTTTTTTCACGCGTTACCCGTGGTCCCGGTGGGTCGACCCATTACTGGGTCCATGGGTAATTTTAATTACCCGTGGTTCCATGGCAGTAGGGATTGTTTCCTGGACTGCTGAATATATCGATAAAAAATACAATTCCATAATAACAGTATATTAAGTACGTCAAAAACGATCTCATACTTTTTCCTGTATTAGTCATGTTGTCATAAATAGGATCTTTATTCATTTGTTCTCTTTTGTCATAATTATTTACAAGCAAGTACGCACTGAAATTGAATATTTTTTGCGGAAACCTTAATTAATTAATTTGCTATCAAGGAAAATAAGGTAAAAGAAAGATCATCAGTACTACAAGCATACTGTTTATAGAAATGAATCATCTCTTTGGGACTGTTCTTTGAAACGTAAAAGTCCTCCTGGACAAAGGCCTCCCTCCTATCCTTCCATCTTTCGCTAGCCCGCGCGTCCTCCTTCCAATTTTGACGGAACCTATCCAGCTCATCCCATGAAATTTAAAAAAAATTGCACAAAAATAACATCTCCTGAACGTTTTGGTTAAATTATCGAAAAATAAAAAGAATAATTCAGTTAGAACTAGAACAAAAATAGCAATTGAAAATGATGAATTCATAACTGATACACTAATCGAATTGATTACTGGCGAAATATCAGTTGGATACGCATTAGAAATGTTAAGATAGTTTATAAGTCATTAGTGTATGAATTCATCATTTTACATTATAGTTGTGTTGTAGTTCAGGTATGAGTATGTTTTTGATCCCAATGATGGAATTATTTTTTGCTTATGAATGAGTAAATTATATCGTATGTAACTGATGGTTTTCATTTTCTGTCGATATAGTCAGAAGTCCGGGGACAATCCCTAATACCATGGAACCACGGGTAATTAAAATTACCCATAAACCCGATAATGGGTCGACCCACCGGGACCACAGGTAACGAGTGTTTTTTTAGACGATTTGTGCAATAGAATAGAATCCCTCTGCTCTCTTAATTGTTACATGAAACTTTTGGGGGGTATTTGTAAAATTTCACGCTATCAATTTGTCGCCATCTAATGACGTCGTCAGAACAACTAACGCGGTACCCCAAGGAAGGGGTTTAGAACACATTAGAATACAATCAGGCCGTCAACTAAAATAAACTCTTCAACTAAATATACAAAATATTATACACAATTCTTATTACATGTTCTATTGTGCGTAAAATTAGATTTTACCATACTGTTTAATGACATTTACTTTTTTAAATTCCTAATATCTCATCTGCATTGATATCATAATTCCGTAATTTCATTCGTTTTTTAGTAAATAATAAAATTGCAACGTGTTCACTCGGGGTGTTATTACACGAAAATGATCGACGTTGCATCGATGCCATTGATCAAAAGCGAATATCGATCTTCTCCTAATAGCGTAGAACGAGTGTAGGTTTGAAAAACACTGAATAGCTATCAATTGTATAATTTATGCACCAAGGATTAAGCGGGAAGCGCAATTTGCAGGTCAGTGTCATGTTGAGTGTTGATTAAAATATGGTTCGCGAGCGTAACAAATGACTTTACATAATTTTAATGAGTTGAAAAACACACAGACGAGGTAATAATATAATTTACTAAGTCATATGGAAAAGAGGATTTAACTGCAATCTGAAAATATGTCTCATCAGGCTTCAAAATTCCTAGGCTTACCTCCGAGTGAGGTTACAGGTTTATTAGCCAATTTGGTAAAGGCGGAGGACTTGGATCTTCTGAAAGACGCTTTCTTTCTGAAGGTTTCGACTGAGCAATGGGACTCGATTGAAGCCACCCGGGATGCTGTAGCATACATGGGATTTGACCCGTGTAAAATCATCCAAGAGTTTTTGCGCAAGGCCAAGAGCAACTGTGCCAAGCCTGAAGACCCCATCGTGAAACACTACACCAGGGGGTATGACCTTCGAACTTTACGAGAAGAATGACGCTCCAACCGACCTCCTCTTCTTTATCACTCTATTTCTAGAGAGGGGTAACAACATCTCCAAAATACTGTTAAAATGCGACTCAGATATAGGCGGATTGATCCGTCGTAAGGCATCTACTTATGGCATAGTTATGGAGAGAGGACAGTCTGCAACTAGGAAATAGTTCCTTATCATTGATGAGGCTTCCACAAGCATTCCATTCCATTAAATCATTCTTAAGAATAATATTCCGGGTAAGTTAAAGACAAGGTAAGTTGACACTGGCTGGTGTGATAAGCGTCCCACTATTAATGCAGTACACCATTTTGAGAGATGACTTAAAGGCTGTCGCATTGGTCCTTAACATAGAAACTACCATACTGCTTTCTACTCCCAAAGAGAAGAGAAAGCTTGAAGGCAAGGACGTTGATGAGCTTGCGACTCGGGCAGAACAATTCGTCTCCGCAGCTATGAATGGCTATCTAATAAGCGAGGAGTCCAAGAAAATTATACTCAAGAAATCTGGCATTTTAACTGCTGAAGACAAGCTTGCAGCACAGACTATGGGATGCGTAGTAGCTGCAAAGGAGTTCCTCCAATTGGGAAATAAGACTTACACTAGGGCTGTGAGACTGCGTACTGAAGCCCTAGCATAAACACCTGTCAACCCAAACTAGATAGGGGGATTCAGGGACCCCAGGATTCCTCTGCTCCCTTAGCAGATCAGATAGATCTTAAAATATTTGATCTGCTATGTGAAACGCCTAAAATTCTCCTAGCTCTACTACACCACCTCCACCTTCTATGCCAGCTTTGATACAGCCCAGAAGCTCATCAAGGAGTGGTGCCTCTTTGGCATATATAGAAGAGCTGAAGAAGAAGCTTAAAGAAAGGAGTCTGAGATTAAATGACCAACTGATAAAGAAGGATTGCTAGTTGCGAAGAGGGTAGTAATGTTTACAATAAGCACTGCTACCACACAATGACCGAAATATTAATCATCTATTACATTTATGAACATAATCATTAAAATCATCAAACTACTATGAGTATATCATGAAATATCAATTAATGGGATTATATGAACTTAGACAGTTGTATTGACGATTTTTATTCTGTAAATACATACCGGGTTACGCTCGCGAATCATATTTTAATCAACATACAACTTGACACTGACCTGTATGTTGCAAAAATCGTAAGAAAGTTTGAATTTCGCGGGCTACCTAGAGTATCCCACTTTATTATTTGATCAGACCGTCAACGCGAGGCAGATCAACGATTGATCGATCGATGTGTTATTTTTAAAAGTGTGGCTTTTTTGCAAACTTAAAAGTCGATGCTCGATGGCGAAAAACACGAATCGTTGTGCAATGTATTGGCGTTAAAAAAGCGATTGACCGACGCCGACCGCGCAGTACCCACCCCAATATAATTTGTTCTGTTAATATAATAATAATATTTTTTCACTTTAAACTTCTAAATGCATAATATAATAATTTATTCATTGAAATTAATTGATATGGTATATAATTTAAATAGGTACACGGTATTGTTGATGATTAAAACTCTAAACTAAAATAATAAGTAGACCTGCGAGTGACTCTTTAAGATCATTCTAATTTTGAGAGAATGCCTTTAAAAATCCAAATTTTATGCAAGTATTTTAGAAAGTTATGGATTTAAGTATCGCGCTTCCAAAAGTGCATTTATTACAAGACATGTAGGCCACAAACACTACTTGGATCGAAAACTCTTTTACTACTATATCCACAAATAGTAGTCGCCTTACATGTCAAAAAATCAATAAAATGTTTATTATTGTATAATACATCGAAATTTTAATCGTTGTTAAGACAAATGGATTAGGGAAAATTAATCTGAGACCCTCTACAATTTTCCACGAGATAAAGCTTTTGATAAAAATTTCTTTGCACTTTTAGCGCGATTCATAAAAAAGGAACGGAATGCGACCACGCCCGAGGAGAGTCCTGGCTTGATTCGGGGCCAAGACCGATCCTTTGCTTCTCTGTTTCAATAAACTCCAATACGGCCATATAAATAAACTTGTACTGTGCCTCGTTTTGCACCATACCAGATCGCTGGTCACGCACCATTTGGACTGTACGGTGGATGTCGATTTCACAGTCGAATCCCTCTTTTCTTATTTGATCTAGGATCATATCGATGACTATAAACGTGCCGGTCCTACCGATGCCTGCCGAACAATGAACGCACACCACCGCCTGTGCGGGAGGATCTGACCCGGTCATAATTTGTTGTAGTCTATAATTTACGTCTAACAATATATTCAGAACCCTGCCCGGCTCCGAAGGGACGCCGTGATCCGGCCACGCAGTGAAATGAAAATGATAAATGGTTCTTTTCACGCTGCATTCTTCCTTTTTCGTAACTACAAAGCGTCTCAACGTGTAATCCGGGGTAGATGATTCTGATTCATTGTGAATCGTAAACTTTTTGAAAACTTCGGTTTTATTTAATTCTGGCCAATACCGTTCGCACTTAACTTTACCACGCTCAATCTCCTTTGTAGTCATTATAATTATGCGAACGTCCTCCTGCCATATCATCGACCAAAATGGATAGACAGTAGTCGATAAACAGCCTTGAGTAGCGATGTATAACTTATTATAGACGTGATCGACAATGCCATTTTCAGTTTCTTCCGTCGATTTTGGTATTGTGGTATTAACATAATTCGGATTGGTCCTGAGGACACAAGGCTCAAAAGATGGGATTAATTTCGTGCCATTTCCTTGAACTTTGACGCTAGCTAATTTTTCTTCGCAAACGATGACACTAGTATGAACAGGTGACAACTTCTCTTTGTTCTTAGAGGGTGTACTATCTCGACTCAAGGTGCCGGTGGAGCCGTTTTCGTAACTTCCATTACCTGAGTCTTGTTCAGAGCCGGGCTCGATCATTTCACATCGGATATAATTAGCGTTTATGTAGTCGGCTCCGGCTGGTGCGTCCGGAGGAATGTCCTTCAGCACCACACGAGTACGATCGAAAGGTATAATATTTTTGTATCTATTTTTCCGTATGTTTTCTGGCTTAGATCCCTCCATTCTGTCGAAAAGTTGCAGATTCTCCATCATTTGCAACGTTTCAAATTCCTCCCAAAATCCTTGCTTGTAAGCCATACTTTCTATCGGGCCTTCATTTTCCTTTTGAAGTTGTTTTACTCTTGTATGGAAATGTCGCACTTGGATACGAGTGGCGTTAAACGGCTGGATCAGTCGCAACACTTCACCTGTGGTTTCGACCATGGGGAAGTTTCTATAATGTTCTATTAGACTGACGAGATCATTAAACTGTTGGCCGCCACCTACGTCGTACTTGTTATCTTGTCGTCGTATGATGACGTGCGTGACTCGGTCTCGCGTTCTCACCGAAAGGACGAAGTCGCCCGGCTGCCGCTGAGATTCTCGAACTAAAAACGAGCCATTTTTACCGTTTTCCAACATCACCCGCTCTGCTTCTTTCGCGGTGAGTTGTCCGTGGTACCAGCGTTCAGTAGTAGGGTCGGCGCAGTTGAGTGGCGTCTTTAACCTGATGATGTTGCCGTTCTTCTCACGCAGTTGACACTGGTTGTCCATGTAGTATTGAACCAGTTCAGAAAGTGTAGCAAACTTCTCGCCTCCATAAAGGTCCAGGAACTCGCCATTATTTTGTATCTTAATATGCGTCACTTCATTGCCTCGGCGTACTGACAGAGTGAAATCACCTTTATTGCTCATGCTGGGCCTTGCTAAGAAGTAACCATCGTGCCCACACTCCATGAGAATCCTTTCTGCTTCCACCCCTGATAGTGTTGGGTGGAACCATCTTCGTGTAATCATCTTAATTCTATAAAAAGCACCACTTCGATACTTACAATACTCTAAATTAGTGTGTGTTTGTCTTGATTCCTAGATTTTCTCCATACATCCTCATTTCTCATCTGAAAGTAAAGATAAATAGAGTTGTAAGTATTAATAGTGCACAATACTGAAACAAGATAATTTCATTGCTGCTTGTGGATCGCCTTCTCAATGAGTCAATTTTAAATAAATATTCTTACTATCCTACTAATATTATAAATGTGAAAGTTTGTATGGATGGATGGATGTTTGTTACTCTTTCACGCAAAAACTCCTGAACGGATTTGGATGAAATTTGGCACGCAGATGGTTTATAACCAGGATTAACATATAGGATACTTTTTATCCCGATATTCCCACGGGATCGAAACTTATTTTTGTGAAACCGCGGGGCGCAGCTAGTACGTAATACTAAAGAGACAAGAGTTTATTTATGTGAAGAAAAGCGTTATACATATGTAGATATAAAATAAGAATTTTCAAGTTTGTAAGTATAACCCACACTAAACTGTAACAGACAGGAGTCTTACTGGGGCACTCCGAGATGACACTTAATATTGATTATTCATTAACAAAGAATATCAAATCCTTAATAAAGAATATAACTGATTGAAAACATTCCAATGTTGTTAAAATTTGTTTTGATATTGCTGGTCAATTCATGTTAATGTTTAATTATTCTAAAGTGATGTCTCGGAGTGCAGCAGTGAGATTATTAATTCTTCCAAAAATCTTGCTTTAAACTCGTCTAAAATGGCAACCTGTTGCTTGCGAAGTTGGCACTGAAGGGCGAGTATGCTCCTTAACAATACGTAGTAGCTACACTCCTTTATGATTATTGTTTTATGGTAAAAGCTTAAATACCAAGAATTGCTTTTATTTATTTTCCATTTAGAAATACAATATCTGGACCTTTATAATAATAATAATTTTATTTTATTTTATTTCATACGGCTCGCATTGTGAGGAGGTTCCTGTCTCTGGAGCCCTAACCACCGGTAGCTTGGACCCTGCTCCCGACATCGGTGGATCACTATTTTTTTATATTTTTAAATGTTTTTTTTTTTTATACTGATATTTAAAAATGTATTAAAATAAGATATCTAAATAAATAAACGACATAATAATAATAATAATTTATTTATTTCAGACCATTGATCCATATAGTGTTAGTAAAATATATATGTGAACTTTGTAGTGTTTGAGTAAGGCTTTGAGTATTGTCCCCATGATTCATACGGTGACTGTGTTATACTAAAACACAATGTACCTACCATTAAGGGCCACCTACTAAATTATAATTAATAATATTTGGTTACCAGTTCTATGATTGTAGGAGGAAAAGCAGTATTACGGATGTTATTATGTTTAAATCCTTTTTTACAGCACATGTAGGTATATGAACGTTCATCCTTATTTAGTATACTAGCTGACATGACTGGCGAACTTCGTGCCGCCTCAGAGTCTGTTGTGTCTTTAGTTAATTAAACACAGCGCAGAATAAATAACCCTTTATTTGGTGTTAAACAAATATATTTATGTGAGAAATGATAAGAGATTTAGAAAGCGAACTATGATGGACATACACATGGTGACAAGAATAATCAAACTAAATTTTCTTATTGTTCCAAACAACAGTTGTCAATTTTAAAAAAACAATGTCATCTTAAAATTCACAACCAGCCTGTCTAAAAATTAATATGTTTGCTCCAACAGAATCAATAAATACAAAATCTATGAAACAAAAGAATTATCTTCATAATATTTTATTGTTTGTGATTTTTTCTCATGTTTTAATAGTTATTCTGCTATTCAGGGCGGAGAAGAATCCAACAAACCATAACAATTGGTCTGGCTGTTACAGGTATAAATGGTGTAACTAACCTGTTTTAGTTATGTAGATTGGTTGATTGGTAGGGCTACATATTTCTTGTAACACACTAGTACCAAGGGCAGACAGGGCTCTCTTAATTCACAGGCCCTAGCTTTAGGTTAAGCCACCGACCATGTGTTATTTTGTACACAGCTGTTATTATTAAACAAATCATTTTTATTTTTTTCTTATTGGAGTTTCTTGCATTCTTCTCCATAGGTTATTCTTCTTCACTGACAGACCCCTAAACAATTCAAAAGTGCCTGTAATTGGTTTATTTGTAATATAATAAATTTATTCGTTTCCATGCAGCCTATCTCACAATTCTCGAAATAGAAAGAGGAACCGTTAGTAAATAAAGTTTATTTTTGTACTTTTCTTGTCATTTCATTTAGTCTAGAGGACAACTCATTGGCTGAGTTTATAACTGAATATTAGAATTTAAAGTATAGTATCTTCATACTTTAGCAGATGTTTGTAAACAGTTTATTGTGCCAATGGATCTTACATGGCCCTGACTGAAGTGAATTAGGTCCAGATATATGATACAAACCCAGTGTAAACAAAAGACAATTATTAGCAATCATGAAGCAAGTCAAAGTAATCAAATATCAGTTATATTGTTTCTTCATATTCAAAGTTTACAACAGGAAGTTTGACTGACCGTGGGAAACATAAAGACTATGTAGTTGTTATATTCAAGGTGCAATACCAATAGCTCATATCGCTCAGTACATAATAATACATAACTTTGTAAGATTATGAGACAAATTGTGAAGTTTACATGTAAACTATGACATCATCCTATCATTGAGATGTGAATTCAAAAATCAAATAATGCACTTAATAACAGAGACAGTACCTTCCTAAGAAGATACATGAACATGAGTTTCAAATTAATCATTTTATCGTTACAGCCGCGAATATTGCGGGAAACACCGCGTACTATTGCTAGTTATATTTTATACATTCACTATAATGAAGTATGTATTGTTATACGTACGGAACGAATGCACAAAGCCACAAAAGTACACCCTAGAGAACATGGTTGTACAAGTCTAGTGCTACTTCTGTACAATAATCTATTAGTATGACAAAATACTCACCTCAAAAGGCACCCTATTTTCTTACAGTGAACGATATCCCTCAAAATAGGAATTATATGTACCGAAGTGCTGTTGCTATGCTGACACTAGATTTTTTTGAAACACTCGTTTTCAAGGGCGTCTGAACACACTGACTTATACATGTAAACTGACAACTAAATATAGTGTTAAACTTAAAAATTAACGCTATGTTGTATTGGTAAACGAAACCAATAGTTGAAAAAAAATATATTTCACACAAAAAGAAGCAGAAAATGAACTCCGTGCCCGAGTTGCCTGCAGAAATGTCAGTTCAACTTTTTTATTAGTGTTGCCCGAAGTAATAAAATAAAATAAGTTTAGAATGTGAAAAAAAATAACAGCTGTTTCGGATGGGTACGTAGGTATTGCAATATCTAAAATTAAAAGAACTAACGTAAAATAACCTACGTTCAAAATTCCAAAAATCTAAATACCTAATGATTGTTTCACTTATATTCAAAATACCGAAAGCTTAAAATGTCAAATGGATATGTTACTGAAGTTCATAAAGCTAAAACCTGAAATTCCTATTTACAAAGTTTCTTAAATTGGTTTACCTCACCGTTATGTTTCTGTGCCCCATGCGTAACACGCATATACGTTTTTTAAATCAAAACAGCTAGGTTAGGTTAGGACAAAATTGTGACCACACAACGCACGAGCCGAGCGAGCGAAGCGAGCGGTGCCGCGGCAGCGGCCGGCGAGTGCCAGAAACATAATTTTGAATGTCCAATCAGTATTTTAAACTCAGGTAATTCGTAGGTAGGTGTTAGTTTCTTAGGTATTTAAAAACATCAGGTATTTAGATTTTAGGGATTTTGAAAGTAGGTTAGTTTACGTTAGTTCTTTTAATTTTAGATATTGCAATACGTGCCCGTTTCGGATATTGATTGGAGGTTTCATGGTTACATATTTTCTTATTGGATTGTATATTTTTCATAGCATGGGTCAAGATGGAAAACTGTGTCATATTCTGAAAGAAAGGATCGAAAGCCAAAAGGGTTCAACGAAGCGAACAGTTTTTTTTCATAAATGCTTTGAAATCAAGGATGCGACCAGTGGCGTACCTAGTCCTAAAAGGGCACCGTATTAAAATTTGTAGAAGCCCTCCCTAGCCCTCCTTAACCGATGCGGTGAAGTTCCAAAGTAGGCCTCGGTTTTTTTACAAAATAAATTGAATAGCATTCAGCTCAGCACCCTAATTCACAGAGCACTTTATAATCCCTAATTGCGTAACACACTATCTATCTCAATCTGAATCATTTTGAAGGATATTGTTAATCCATTGTTTCATATGTTCGAAAGATTTGTTTACTCAACAACGTAAAAAACGCAATGAATGTTGTAGAACTGTCAAAATGAAAGCCATTGTATATTAGATAGTGTGTTACGCAATTACCCCGTAGGTCACCGTCATTGTGATCTCTTTAAGAGAATGCAATGCGAGTGAAACGAGCTAGAAATATGGAGCATCCTGACTCGGATCCGGTTTCATCGAAGAACGAGCGAAGCTAACTCGAAAGTTCGAGCATTCTGAACCAGGATAACTTAAGTTTTCGTTGTGATTTTAGTAAGGAATTGCGTGACCGAAATGAGCTACAAGAATTAGAGCCTCATGACTGGGATGCTAGGTTAAGCTTTCATTGTGATTTTACCACAGATATCGATTTTACCAACAAGATGTAAGTGAAGTGAAGCGAACACGAATATCGGAGCAGCTGCCGTGGGATAGGTTAGATTTTGTGTATAAATGAAAGCAAGAGCCTGATAATTGGACTCCGCCTGGAGGGCCCTGTTACCTGTAGCTTAGGGCCTATCAGTGATACGGCTGATACCAAGGTAGCTACGCCCCTGGATGTGACACATGGGCCTAGGCGATGTGAGTAGGGTGGCAATTGCGGAAATGACTAGCTACAGAGCGTAGCTATAAGCAGAGAATGGATCTTTTTTACAATCTCACAATGCGTGTATGGAGGCGAGGAATTGTATGTCCTAAACCTGCAGTTGGGCTACAGCTCTAGCTTTGGTGGACATAGACGCAAAGTGGAAAGGAACGGAAGACACCTTGCTAGTTTTAAAGTGTGATAAGTATTTTCCACTTTTTGTTGTTGTGTGGAGTGTGAGAGAATTGCTTTCAAATGCGTAGGAACAAGGCAGATATTAATCTTGTATGACTATAAAGTTTAGTATTCTAGTCGTACCCTGATTAAACAGAAATCTATTTGCAAAAACTATTTATTTACTCATAATTTCATTTCTCGCTTGGAACAGAAGAAGATTTTATTTTGCCGAAGTAGCTTGACAACACTTTTTTCACAGCGAGACGTTTGGTTGGATTCGAACATTCTCCTTGCTGATTTGATGACTTGTTCCAGTGTTCAAAACTTTGACGCCTGAATATTTTCCCTAAAGATTGCCACTTTTGTTCTGGACTTATTTCCTTATCCTCGAAATGTTCTTGGCTATCAGTCGGCCGATCACCCTGAAAAAATAAATGACGCTGAATTTTTGTCTTATGGTTTATTTAGATAGGTACACAATAAATCACTTACATCGTTAGATTTTGTTGAACGAAGCTGATTGCGAAAGAAATTAGATATAGACTTCTTCCAAGTTTTGGGATTTTTGTAGGAGTTTAATTCTATGTTTCCAGTTCCAGTACCTTCGACTGGTATCTTTTTACTTTTCTTTGTGCACGTTTCTTCATCTTCTTTAGGTATTGTCTCATTTTGCACTAGATAAGCTTCGGGACACAGCATTTATTGATTTATTATTATCAAAAATCTTTTGCAGTTTTCACTATAGAGAATAGAAAATTATTTTTAATTTACGAGTGTCATGTCAAATCGTCATTTGTTTAAAAAAAATGACAATAAAGTTTGAATAAAGAATATTTTTTGCATAGTATTACAATCTTTTCCATGGTTTAAAAGGACCTCGCACACTACTCGGCACTTGACGGGAATTGGTCGTACGATCTGCCGTCCGACTGCTTGCGGCCCAATATTGTGTAATTTACAATGAATTTCCGCACCTCGGTCGGAGCTCCGATCCTGCGATCACTATTCACGACCACGGGTTGTGGTCTAGCCGTAAAGTTCAAAAAATCAAATCACCAGATGTCGCTTTATGGTGGATTGGCCTGACGTTTTCTGTCATTGCACTTCTATCATTATCACTCCAAAGGTCATCAAATCTGCCTTGCCTTTTTCCAACTACAGATTGGCTTCCAGCCTAACCGACTGCAGAATGAATTACTGGTATTCAGCTGTATTTGGTTGTTACATGGACTGACTGCCTATCTGACCTCCACAACCCAGTAAATGGGTAATACGATAAGAATTAGTAAGATTGGTAGTTAGAATTTCAGGCTTTTTTACTATCCGTAGCGACTGCCAAAGATGTTCATGACAACCAGGACCAATGGCTTAACGTGTTTTCCGAGGCACGGAGAGGTCTCGTTTAAGTTACTTTACTCTATCTCGGTATGAAGGAAGGCTACTACAATCTGTCAAATTTCTTTAATAGATTTTCAACTTTATTGGTAAACCATTAAGGTTCAAGGATAATGCTTTCGCGATAAAGTTGAAAATCTATTAAAGAAATTTGACAGATTGTAGTAACTTGATGTGCTGGCATCCGTACATATAGTAATATTAATAACCAACTATAAACTTTTCCGCGTAAAGAAATCTCTCAGAACTGTCAAATGTCAATGGCAGCCTACTTTTGCGTGGTGGAAAAAATCCTGGATCTGAATCCTGAATCCTGGCCCTCTCAAGCAAGAAATATGACGTAATATACCTTGCCGACGACTTTAATTTAAATACAAAACGATTTAGCTTCATAGCTTAGCACTCATCAGGCATTGTGTATGTGCCTTTATCCATTTGATTATCAAATTTTGTACTGTGTCGAAAAATATTTTATCTGTGGCAGATTAGGAGGCGCGCACCAGCACGCATGCGCCATGTCAATTCGGCCTAAGGCGGGAAATCCAGAAGCAAAGTCAGATAATTTTTCTATGAGTCCAAAGTTTTAGACTGTTTTATTTTTTGATTTATATTTTCATATGTATAAACCCGGCTGATAATGTCTGCAACAGCTACTTTTACGTCACAGGTACGAATATCTAAACTTCAATAAGTTTTATTGATTGTCTGGTTGGCATCACGGTCATCATGTTCTTTTGCTTTGTGTACTCCATAACCACTGATAACTAAACTCTGAGAAACTCGTTAGTAGGCGGTAGGCCCACAACAAATTCGTAATCATCAACTTACGACCGACCGCCAACCGCTTTACCTTTTTAGTCAGTTTGCAATTGTTACTATAGAAGGCGCTTCGTTTTATGTAAAACTAAATATGTAGCTATAAATATGCAGTACACGGATTTAGGACATCTAACTCTTGATCTATTTTTCTTTCAAACTTGAAACTAAGTACCTAAGTCCTAAGTAGTAGGTACTAAATATGCAAACTATCGCAGGCATTCGCAGGATGGCAAGCAGTTAGCCACGGCGGCGGCCTCTCGCGCCCGGCCCTAGTGCAAGCCATGGTCCGGAGCGAGAGGGAGTGGGAGGCAGTCGCCTCCTTCTGCGAAGCAGTCATGCTAGCGAAGGAGGTTGCGGGACGGATGAGGGAGAGAGCCTCCCGTCCCAGCCGCCGCGGGAGACGCTCCGGGCGTCGGGAGTCGCGTGACGACTACCGGCCACCGTAGGCGCGGGCCTGCGGACGGAGAGCAATGGGTAGCTGATCAGGACCGCCCGATCAGGACCAGGCCCGTGCCAGACGGCGCGTAAGTGTTCCACGCGCGCCTCAAAGAGATGTCGCATAATCCGAGGGGCCCCTTAGGGGGGCCGAAGCCTGCCGGGTCAGCGGGATTGTCCGAAAGGGTTACCGCTACCCCGGAACATAAAGGGCGAAGGAAGGAACATGGGTGGGTTTTAGTCAGTAAGAGTCTGACACTCCCTTCCGCTCCACGCAGAGCTGGAGGGGTCATTTGATGATTTCCCACCAGGAAAAAAAAAAAAAAGCAGTTAGCCATTTTGTCTTGATTCTCGGTCTCTCCATTCTCTCTTTATTTCCGTAATTCTACCCTATATAAGTATTAAATGCTACTCCGACCTACTACGACGTTGAATACGAATACTTTTATTCACTTGTGGGTTATCCTAAAAGCTGTAGAAAAAAATTCAAACGGGTTTTTACTTAGGTACCTAAATCCAATAAGGATTTGCATGTCGGTAAAAAAGCTTATACTTAATTTCAATATTCTTCCAAACAGGCTGTGGCAGAATGGGTAAGGTTATTTCCACGACAAGCAACAGAAACATACACAAGTTCCGTTACATTTATGAAACAGTTGACGGTCGTCGCCCTCAGTACCATAACATATTTGAAGAACGTGTTCCCGGAAGAGAGTTACACTGTCGAGAACTTTGGTGGCATCAAGTTAAGGGTACTGAAAAAGAAATGTAGGCATGAGTTAGCGCATTTTGTTAGCACCGCAATAACTCAGGCTTTTGAGGCGTTTGATAAGAAATATGTAAGTTGTTGAATTTACCTCTTCCTAATTTGAAATACAGCGATAGAAACTATCTTATCCTTTGCACCTAATGGACTTACCGTAGTTTCGCACTATTTATATCGGGTTTGGCCAACTAGTTTCGACCTCGAATGACTCGAATGGAGAGCTTTGCCCGTCGCGAGCCGAGTTGATGCTGCAGTTTGGCAAACCATGTGTTTTGAAGTCCTCTTTATTTCCAGCTCCACCAACTGGTAATATGTTTCTACGACGGCGAATACAAAGTCGAAAACTTGGTGGAATACCACATCTTCGAATACTTGTACAGCCCCGATGGGGTAACCATGAACGTGCATTCTAAAGCTCGGGACAGCGCCAAGAGTACCACGAGATATGCTTTCGACAATGTTAGAGAGAGGACTCTCCACCTGATTAGGGCATGTGTGGTCATCATGCAGGCTTGTCAGAACGATATGCCTGAGTCATATGATGTCAGCTTGCGTTTGTATTATAATGAAGGTAAGATTGCAGTATTTTGACGCGTACCTAGTCTAGTTTTGTTAGATTTGATTTTATATATGCATCCACGATAATTTGCCCCACAGCTCTCTTGTCTACTACGCCCTGTCTACCGCCCTAGCTACCTACGTAAAAATCATAATGAGTTAAAATAGTTCATACTTGATTAAAACAAAATAGCGTGTGCGGTCAGGTGACCCCCGTCAGGAACTTCGTTCCTTACGCGATACTCGCATGCACACACTCGTATCTTATAATAGAGAAAAAAAACACACAGAGAGAGGTGTGGACTTAATACGCGTTTTTAATTTATAGATCTAATATAAGTTTTTAGAAGCCCTCATAAAGTTGTCGCCATCTTGGATTTTTATTTTGACCACATCGTCTTTGGCACCCTCGAAAACCATGAAAACGACATCCATGACGAAAAATTTTAAACTTTCGCAGCCGTCGTCTTGTATTTTCATGTTAATTTGACTATTGGCTTCAGCACCCTCGAGAACCATGAATACCGTCTCTCTTTCTCCCTCGAGAAAGTTGCATAACGCTTTTTCGTTACGTGATGATTTCTAACAGTTTACTACTACCACAAGCCAACATCGTTAAAAAAAAAAAACTCATGACATACTGAGTTTCGTCTTTTGTTCCATTGATCCCAGTTACGTAACCAACTCTTATTTATTTAAATTCTTACAGACGCACCTGAAGGTTATCAGGCGCCAGGATTTCTCAGTACCACTGAGGACCAGGATCACTTGGAGCCAACTCTTCCAGAAACGGTCAAGTTGGGATGGGTGGAGACTCCGTACCATAGGATCACAGCTCGCACATATATCAGGGAGAGTATAGGGTCCAGCCATGATGCTATCGTGAGTATGATAAAATAAAATACTTTCGACTAGACAGAGTCGAAATTTTCATGACGACAGTTGTCAATACCAAAGGTCCTCCAAAGAAAAAAAAAAATGTTATGTTGTGATTCTTTTAGCAATATTTTTCCCTAAATATTATCTATTAACAAAAATCTTATTACAGCCATCACAAAATGCACCGAAAATGACGCAAAATGATCAAGACGATTTCGAGAGCAGTAAGTTTTGAAAATCTTTTCTACTCTAGACTAATATTTCGTACTTAAAATAAAGTCAAATGTTATATCAAATCTTTCTCATATGATAGGTTCAGCTATGAGAAGTGCATCGGACGCTAATGAGATACGAATACAGTGTCCGTGCAACAAGTTCGATGCAGACGACGTAACGCACGCCCTTCTGACTTGCCAGTTAGTATTTTACGTACAATATTAAAAAAAACCCAAGCCTTTTTTTTTTACTGTCTCGTTGGTCGAGTAGTCTTAAGTGGAGACATAATAAGCTGGGTTCATATGAGATTGTCCCGTGTTCAATATCCAGACCAGGCGAAGTGCATTTTTGGGTATCCCTGTCAGGAAAATCCAATAATTAACAGTTAGCAGCAAAGTTTCGAGATTGAACTTGCTGGATAAATGATCTGGCGAAGCTATACGCTTATGCTTAAGTCTGCTTACATCTTTGGGGAATACAGCCGTGATGTTATGTTATACCTGCTACTATGTAATTTTCATTCAAAGGTACTGCAGCACTCAACAACACGCTGCGTGCTTCGGTCTGTCTCGCGAGAATGCAGCACGCGTACAATGTCATTGTTGCACGGAGTGTTCCGATATGGAACCGAGCAGAGAGCCTACTGACCAACGACTGGCATCCCTCGGCGTTAAGAAAAGAGAAGTAAATCGCTTTACAATAAGATTGTTCAATATTGCAGAGTTGATTATGTAGCTGCCAGATTAACTTGTATATTTCAAATATTCCTCCCAATAAATAAAGAAATTTAAAATCGAAAGTATGAAAATCAGTATTACCAAGGGGTATCGTATTACCCAGTAACTGGGTTGTGAGGGTCAGATAGGCAGTTGCTTCATGTAAAAATGCTGGTATTCAGCTGCATCCGGTTAGGCTGGAAGCCGACCACAACATACATAGTTGGGAAAAGGCTAGGCAGATTAGTCAGCACTTGACGTATTTTTAGTCGCCATGTTTTTAATCACGTCTAAACTGTCTATGGAGTTTCTAAATTTGACAGGACTAAACTAATATTTATATTCTGTCCTTTTCTTAATGAAATAGAAAGGAAAAGATGCACTAAAATTTAGCTTAGTTTGTGAACAAGGGAATGGGGCCACTGTCTTTGATAGACAATTTGCATTACAGAAGTAAGACTAGCTCGCCCCCTATTACATGGGACTTGAACATAACTGGCGAAATGTGGGTGTCCTATAGGTTCTGCCGAATCCTTCGGGGGTCATAGGCGTGATTTTATGTTTATGCTAAGTAAGAGTAGTTAGTAACAAGTGTGTATTCGCTGCAGACTCTTATTATTTTTGATTTCACAGTGCCTCTGCATATTCCGTCGGACCATAGAGTGGTGCTCTCGGGTTCCCGCCATCGGAGCGCAGGATCTCGTCGACAAGTTTGCTCTATCGCCCCCGAATGCCTCTAAACTGATGAAGCTGTTGCATTCACACGGCATTATTGACCAAGGCTCCGATTCTGAGTAAGTTGATGAGTTTTTGTTCTTACTCACATTAGTTTGAGGTATTTTCTTAGCTTTAGCACGATTTTACATCTTTTTGGCTTTGACTTGCTTCCTAATTGATGGTTACCATAGATTGTTTCGCATAACCTGCATTTCTGATTAAAACCGCACATAGAGCATCAATTCCCATAGACTATTTTTTTACCTAGCACAAAATTTTACCTAGGTATTCTAATATCTGACACTACCTAATAATCCACAGTCTCATTTCACCCTGCGAAATAATCCAAGACCAGTTAAACTCAGTGAAGAGCAAATATTTCCAGTACGAAGAACCGGACTTGGTTGACCGTTTGATTGCCCAGACTCTTTCCCAAAGCAGCCAACCTGACCCAGTAGGAGACGTTCTTAGTCCTATGGAAAAGGTGAACTTACAAAATGCTACCACACTTGGGAAGATTATAGAGCCTGAACCTATGAAGGTAGTCGAAGATGAGACTTTGAAAGAATACAGGGATGCTATCATGTGTGGTGCGGAAGAGGAAAAAGGGTTGCCCTTAAGTGGTAGTCATAATCCTGTTAATGTTGAAGATTTCGGCAAAAGGACCGGAAAGAGGAAGTCGACCACGGCTAAAAGGACCGGAGTTCGAACTAAAAGGGCTAGAGCCTCACATTATTAGTTTAATTTCTTTTGTTTAACCAGAACTCTAGTAGTACGATTTATTGATTTTAAATGTTAGGTTTATATTTTCATTATTTTATTTATCCGTCAGAAATAAAAATATAGTTAAGTTAATAACTTGAGTTTGTTAAAAACAGTTTCGTTCATTAAATAAAATATTCGATCGTAATTTGCTTTTTCCGTGTGTTATCGTCGAACCATTTAATACATACTTAAATATTTTTTAAGTTGTTTTATTGACAACAAACTTATTAATAAATAAAAAAAATCACATACGAGTTACACTTCAGCAGAGCAACAGACAGAACAACAGCAAAACATTAATTTAATTAAAAATAATTAGGTACTAATAAATTATTATTGCTTCCACTCAGTCACCAGGAAACTTGGTCATGAATGAAAGCTTTTGGTCTATTCTAGTTGAGCAAGGCTACCCCTTACTGGCCCAAACATGCTCATTGTAAATACCTACTCTGTATTACAACAACAATATTATTGTAGATACTTATTGAATCATCTTTGTAATCGTATGTACTAAGTATAACATTTACTTCCTATGACTAACGCAATGGTCACCCCAAACGCAATAATAAATGTGACTTCAATATTCTTCACTGTTTGTCACCGTCACGTTATCCCGGACACTTCACTGGAGGAGACCTCAATGGTTCAAAGTCTCCAAAATTGGTAAACACTCTACCCCAGTACTTGGGGTCGGCTCGGGTATCTATATCCTGGTTGTTGGGAGGTATCGCAGTTGCATTCACTCTATCCAGCTCAGATAGTAATGCTTGCAGAATTTCTGGTTTTCTGGGAAAGAAATTCGATAATTTATAAGTTTTTGGCATATTTCTATAAAATGTGGGCCTTGTTCAAGTCAATAGAGGCTCAGGAACGCATTAACGGCGTTTGCCTACAATTGTCTTTTTCCAAGAATAACGAAACATGCTTGTGAGCATTTCATTAATTTGTGAAGGATTATAACTAAGTGCTTATACACATGACCGACACGCGTCAACGGCAGAGGCGTCGCTCGTGTGTATACATACTAAGGTGTTTCGAGTTTGCTTGCGTGTGTAAAGGGACTAACAGATTTAACTTACTCATCAGCCATATTCCTTCGCTCGCAAGGATCTACATTGATATCAAAGAGGCACGGAGCTACCAACGGCTTGCAGGTTGTAAGTGGAATACTCTTATCGCACTTTATTGTTGACGCATCTCTGAAAATAATAATTGTGGTCAACACCATAAAATAAGTTTCAGGGTCGTATTACTTTCTTCAACCGCTTTGTTGTCGTTGGTGAGTACTTCATTATCATTTCAGCCGAAAGACGAGATCTATCTATAGTTTGTTCCAAAAGTATCTGATGAAAGTGTAAACAAACCTTGTTCAGGCTACATTCTTACGCAATCACTCAATGGAATTAGTAACACTTTCATCTGTATCTAGAAGGTTTCAACTTTATATCTACTTACTACTACAATACAATAATTATTTTATTAAATCGTAAGTACCTAATTAAAACATCTTAAGACGAAAATTCAGATTTTAAAATTAATCTCAATTGTCAAATTTCTAGTGATTTAAAATTAGAACTTCAAGTTTAGGTAGGTATTCAAATAATGAAATCAAAGCACATAATTCATAAGAGGCACTGCAAATTGGCATCTACAGGTACGCTTCTGATCCATTTGTTTACATTTAATCGAATAGGTACTTTTGGAACAGGCCATATTTAAAGGGTGATAATTGCAAAATTACCTGATGCTTGTAATCTTGTCTCTACTAGGCATTTTAGCAATCTTGCCGATGGCCTCGGCTGATTTGCTTTTGTAAACTATATCGAAGTCGTATGTGCCTTCACGACCGCCCGGTCCGTACCAATAGTCCCAGGAACCGTTGTAATTTGTGCCTGAAATAACATTGTTTGGAAGTATTTTAAGTTGTTTAAAAATATAATGCTGGATAGGTTCGGTGAAAACTGGAAAAAAACACGCGGGGGTCGCGAGAGATGGAACAAGCGGAGGAACCCTTTGCCCAGGAGTGGGACAGCGTAGGTAAGTAAAAAGAAACTATTGAAAAAAAATGTAAGTTCCCGTTTCCAAATGCAAAAGGGGAAAAATATCCGAACAAGTGAAGCTGGTACACTCAGCCGAACATCAGTGGTATCACTTGCGTTACGAAAATCACCCTTACTTGATATACATATACGACATAAATGCGCTATCAATGTAAATTTTTTACCATTGATGTGCGGTTTTTGACTTGAGATTTTTCTGGAAAAAAACCTGTACCTGTATGGAAAGGATGAGTTTCAGTATCTAGGACCAATTTTTATGAAAATGTCGCTCCTGGATTTTGTATGGGAAATAATTATTATTTTCTGCAGCTGTAGCCATTAAGTAGAACGAAACAGGCAGATGCACCGGTGTCTTGAATCTTGTTTTAATTGATTGCTATGTCACGTTAATTACCTTTATGGACTTTCCAGTTATCAACAGTAATGGATGCTGCTCCCCAGATGTCATCTATGTTGTGCACTGTATTAGTTCTCTGAGATGGGAGATCTTTGGATAAAGCCTCCCATAAATCTAAGCCGTCAATGTTTTTATCTGCAAATACACTGAAAAAACAATATTAAATTAGAACAGCGTTATAAATAGATACTTATTGTAAAGTATTATATTATTGAACACTGATAATATTCCGCACTGAGCGAAAATGCTCGAGCGAGCGATCTACATTGACGATAATATTAAAGGTCTAACTAAATCACAGCTAAAATACTCGGCGAATGCTATCCGCGGTGCTGTTTTTTGACCCAAACAAATTTAAGACAAAAAACTAAATTTTTGCTATCGACACGCTAAGAAGCTAAAATACAAGGTCAAATTAAATTAAGTAAGTAGCGAAACTCCTTAGATGTGATTATCAATATCTAAATAAATAAAATAAAATACTGATTTTATAAACTAACACTTCAAGTAACTACACAAAATGCGGTCGTTGACCTCCCAAAAAAATAGTTATTTTTTTTTGTTGTATGTACCATATTTCGATACCCATTGTGTATACGAAGTTTCGCTAGCTAATTTAATTTGACCCTGTAGAGATTAAATGATTAGGATAAAATGAATTGTGCCACCTGGTATTGCCTCCCGCAGCACTGTAAAATGTAGGTAGCCAATCCACCAGGTGGAAAGTTTGATTGGCGACCCGAGACTGTTGTTTTATTAGAGGACTCCACAATAGGCCTGCGCCGCGAATGCCGCCTTCCCACAATGTATTTTTTACCTAATATAAAACACAAGTCGTAGTAATTGGCGCCGATTCCCTTGTTCACAACCTAAACTAAATTTAAGTTCAGTGCATCTTTTTCTTTCTATTTAATTAAAAAAAAGGACAGAAGATAAATATTAGTTTAGTTCTGTCAAATTTAGATACTCCATAGACAAATTAGACGTGATTAAAAGCATGGCTACTAAAAATACGTCAATTTACGTCAGGCGCTGACTAATTTGACAGGGCTAAACTAATATTTATCTTCTGTCGTTTTCTTATTGAAATAGAAAGAAAAAGATGCATTGAACTTAAATTTAGTTTAGTTTGTGAACAAGGGAATCGACGCCATTTTCTTATTGTATTGATAGTTACTGTTGTTAATGTTCCAAAAAAGGGGGGAAGACACTGACTCCTGTAACACAGGTACCACCTAGCACAGGAGTCAGGGCTTCAAATTAAAATGTAACACCTTTTTATGTCAATAAAACTTTCTTTTATAGGTATTGTCTAATGGTAATGATTCTCACGACCTGGGGGTCTACTCCGAAGTGATATCGGCCGAATGTTCGGCCGTTTCTTGCTACGAAGTTACTATTTGGTTCGGTCGGTCCCGATCCTACACTCCTACACTTTCGAATATTGACTATGGTCCCGACCCAACTGAGCCGATCCGAACTTTTTTCGCATTTTTCAATAATATTCGGTTCGGCCATTTGTCGGTCCGATCCGATCATTCGCACTTTGCACTTCGTAGTAGACCCCCAGGCTACGAGAGTGTACCTTGCACTTGAAATAATATTTGATAACTCAATATCATATTCATCGTCCTCCTGCCATTATGTCAATTTATTTTGGGGTCGGCGCAGCACGTCGTGTTTCTTCCCAACATCTCTATGAGCTGTCATCTCAGAGTTCAACTCAATATCATATTTATAACAATAATTAGGTACGCCGAATCATATATCATACAGTCAAATTCTATTTTGGAAGTATCTAGGTCGTATTGACATAAAACATACGAGCAGGGCCCTATATCACAAAACTTTACAATTACAATTTACAAGTTTTAGTAAATCTTAGAAGTGGGTGTACCTACTACAAAACTCAATTAAAGGCCACACAAGTGTAGCGGAAAAGCCATATAAATATGTAAATTGTAATGACAAATCTACATTTTAGATATTCGACATTTCTGTGTTACGTATTTTCTTCTACAATTTGTAGAGTTGTAAAGTTTTGCGGTTTACGGCCCAGGCCTCATGCCGTGATGAAAATATTCAACTAGTTAAGGCAAGGTGATAGCAGAACTGACTGCCCAGGATAAGTCGGACGTAGGTACACTTAATTAAAGCCTCGTAGAGGTTATTTCTCAACCCTTACTCACCCCTTTAAGAGGATAGTTAGAGGCAGCGTTGTCATTAAAGCCTGCAGCCGGTCCGCCATTGTCAGAGCTGAATAAAATAATCGTGTTCTCCAGTAAACCTTTCTTCCCTAATGATTCCACCACCTTGCCTACTGACTCGTCCAACTTTGTAAGCATACCTGGGAAGTAACAGATTGTTATTTTTAGAAGAGTATCTAATTACATAATCAGCCTATAATGTTCCTGCTGCTGAGCCACAGGCCTCTCGGTAAGAGGGAGTGTGTAATCCTCCACGCGGGTCCAGTGCGGGTAGGTAGATGTCACATTTCTTAATTGTTAGTTCAAGGACACGCTGGTTTTGTCACGATGTTTTCCTTCTCCGTTTTGAGAGCAGTGGTGATGAAATAATTTACACAAAGTAAAGCGCCTGGCTGGGTTCGAACCATCAACTTACAACCTGTCAGTTTCGGCCGCTACCACTGGGCCTCTACTGGCTCATGTCTCTATTTAAAATTTGATAAATGATGAACGTATGAAACAATTTTACACGTCAACATATTTTTAAAACCAGTTGAGGTCGGGGTTTCCTATCCGACTACTCTGAGAAGAAACGCCGAAACAAACTCAGAAGTCAGCCTATTTACAGTCCAGAAATTATCATGGTCAGATCATGTGAGGACCATGCAGATATGTGTACCTTTCTAGATAAACTATAATAGGACCTTGCCCAGACTAGTGACACGACTGAGTCATACTGTATTTACGTTAGATTTTATATATACAAATAAATGATACGAGCCGATTAACAGTTGCAGCAGTTATTAATAATAATAATGTAGGCCCTTGCTCTTCATTATAAATGATAACATGCAATCCGATAATGAGTGCTGTGGACCATTGACACTTTATCGCGAAAATTTAAAATTATATCTGCAATAACAACATACTGAATCAACATTAGAGGTATACGGCCTTTAGTCGTAGTGGCAAAGCGGATCTATTGATACGAGGTGTGAAAAAATTCTACATACAATAGTCATTTTTAGATGAATCAGGTATATGGTTCAGTCATGGTGGATAAACAAAACCAAAATTGTCGCAAATGACAGCTCTGTTGGCGCAGTGGCTATCATTTGACCACCGGCACTACGTGTCGCGGTTGGGCCTAAAGTTTGTATTGTCAAATTTATATTTGCTAACGTGCCCACAAAGCATGAGGATTTTAAACGAGAAAAGGTGCAGTATAGAAAAAAACGAACCTGCATATTTTCTCCTCTGCGTATCGTTGATGTATGAGAATCTTTCAATAACGTCGTCTGGCGCTCTAAGGAACTCGGATGGGTTCCCACTGTGCATCGCAGAATGTGCTACCATTAAAAATAATGGTTCACTTTTATTGTGAGCATTTACCACCTGAAAAAAAAGGTAACTTCATTATAATCAATCTGTAACGAATGCAAAATGAAGCTAAGAATTTACAGACATTTTTTAAAAGAATTTATTACTAATTAAGGCGAGCTATCATTAAGCAAGTTAATTCCATATTAATTAAATAGCTAACATTCTTACCTTTACTGCTTCTTTGGTGTAAATATCCGTCGCATACTGACCAAATAGGTCGTCAGCAACCTCGAAGCCTGGACAAAAGAATATAAATAAATCTTAATCATCTGGCCGAGTAGTAGGTACTTACTTAACTAACACATTGTTTATTTAAACAATAATATTGTAGTACTCGTATGGTGCTAATAGACTGATGTTCAATTTTAATGTAAAAAAGTTTGGTGAAGTAGCAAATTATCTGTGTCGTGTAACACCAATTTATAATTTATGTTGGTTAGTAAATAAAAATCCAATTTCATTCATTCATTCACTGACACAACGCACTGCCTACACCGCTGGGTCTAGAACATAGATATAGGAAATTCTATGGTCTAGAAGCATGAAATGAATAGTTAGTTTAGCGAAAGTGACCACTAAGGAAGGATTTTTTTAAAATTAATCTCCTAAAGTGCTTAAACACGGTATGGAAGTTTGTATGGTGGTTCGACATTTTAATCGATGGGAAATCCCGTCGGGCACACGCCTTGTTCCATAAGAGGGCATACACATGAGCGACATGCGTCGGCGTCAGAGGCAACTGCAAGTGCCGTCGCGGGTCCAGGCGCGGTCGCAGCCCAAGATTTTGTGGGGGGATCACCAAGTAGTAAGTTGTAAGGCAAGTAAATCATGCAGACTCTCGACAGCTTGAATGATTTTGGGGGGGTTATGACCCCCACGACCTCCCCTCGGACCGTGCCTGCGCGGGTGTGCGGCAACTGACGACGCGTCAGTGGCTGCCACCGACAACATTCCGCTCGTGTATTTGCACACTTGTACAGACGCCAGCACATCAAGCTACTACAATCTGTCAAATCTCTTCAATAGATTTTCAACTTTATCGGTAAAGGATTACGGTTCAAGGTTGATTGGGAAAAATTGACAGTTTCGGGTAGCTTGACCTGCTGTCGTCCGTACTTGAATACACGAGCGACACGCGTCGACGCTTGCAGTTGCTTCTGTCGTCGACGCGTGTCGCTAGTGTGTGCATTATGTAAATGCCATAAAATATTTTGTTAAGCTTTAAAACAGGTAGACATGTAGGTTTACCTCTCCTGAAGTCGAAGCCCCATGTATTCAGCTCCATATTGGTGTGGTCATATAAATCGATCTTCCCACTCCAATAGCCGATGTGAGAGTCAAACCTAGAATGATAAATAGTTTATCAAGAAAAACATTATTGACTGGAAAGAAATGTTTTATAATGATGAAGGCTTTTATGAAATCATTCCGTACATGTGCTTTTTTCACCATGTATATGTATTTTTATTTTTTCTAGCTAACTTTGCTGCCAATCCTCCTGGTGTGACCAGACTGATAGATTGATGATGTTCGGCGTTTATCCTTTTGCCGTCTTTATCGCATCGCTGGGTGGCATAAACATTGCCAGCAACCAAACGTAACGTATTCTCCATAGTCCTTCATAAAATCCTAGATCCTACTAATATTATAAATGCGAAAGTTTGTATGGATGTATGGATGTTTGTTACTCTTTCACGCAAAAACTACGGAACGGATATGGATGAAATTTGGTACACAGATAGTTTATAAGCTGGATTAACACATAGGATACTTTTTATCCCGATATTCTCACGGAATCGAGACTTATGCGGGTAAAACCGCGGGGCGCAGCTAGTAATAAATAATTAAATGTACTAACCCTCTGTTCAAAGGAAGATACTCCCTCTTGTAATGCCCCAGGTGCCACTTCCCAACTAGATGCGTTTTGTAACCTAGATCTTTCAGGTATTGTGGAAGTATCTTCTCAGATAGAGGAAGGCCTCTCGGCTCTTCGCCGCGTATGACGCTGTGTTGCATTCCTGGGAAAAGGATCAGAGTTCAAAAAATCTCTAATTAAATTTCTTTTTGAAGTTAAATAAATGGATGTTTACCATAAACTAGACATTTTTTCTTTATTACTAACGTAAATGTCACGGATCAGCTATATGCAGACCATTCGAATATTTTCCTCTCAAACTCAATCCACTCAATTCATACCATTTATTGTGACTGTGTCCTGGAGTGGTGAACGGGTATCGGCAAGCGTAGTGTGGGACGCTCCCCAGCTAGATGTACCGACGAACTTAAAAGGTGGCTGGGGCAGACTGGATGCGGAAGGCGGAGGCCTGAGCTTTGTGGCGCAGCCTGGGAGTAGCCTATGTTCAGCAGTCGACTGTGATAAGCTGAGTAGACTGTAGCAAAGTTAATAATATTGAAGCTACTCACCAGTATGTATGGGGTATTTGGCAGTCATAAGCGCAGACCTAGACGGGGTGCATATAGGAGTCACGTAGTAATTCTGTAGCACGATGCCAGAGTAAGCCAGAGCATCGATGTTCGGCGTCGGTATCTGGTTCGAGCCATGGAAGCCGACGTCGTTCCAACCCTTTTTATGACAAAAGTACTTATTTTATGGACATTGTTTTTGTTAGACAACATGACATAACATCACGCCTGTATTCCCCGAAGGGTCAGGCAGAGGTGAACCTATAGCAGGTATACCCACATTTCACCAGAAGGCTAATGCCCGTAATAAAGACGTTCAAAATTTAGTCGCAATCTCATTTCAGCGACAATCAATGTCAACAATGTAGGGAAATTACAGGTATTTTTGACAGATTGAGACTGAGATCAGACTGTGAACGTTCTTAAAATTACGAGACTTGCCCCTCAGTTATGCCAAAATACCCAATAACACTTAGCCCGACCCGGGAATCGAACCCTAGGACCTCATGCTCGGCAGTAGCCCTTGCGACAACTACACCAACGACGCAGTCTTTGTTAACCATGAGACAAAAACAAAGTCACGGTTTAATAATGATTAAACTACCATGACTTCTTGACAAGGCCTTCTGAGATGAACAATGACATAACAAAAAAAACATTACAATTCTTTTGGGTTCCGTCCGCTACAGAATACATAAATAGTACAAGTTCCGCCATTCAATTAAAATTATTTGGACATAGAATAGAATACTCTTTATTACTCCTATATTCATAAACGTTGCTTTAAGTTAAATAGTGATTAGCGACTGTTCAACCATACATTTTTGACGTTTAAATGTCACTCAATCAACAATCATCGTTTATAAACAAACCCCATCAAAAGAAAACGAATTGCTTGGTGTTCCCGTATCCCGGATCTATAGACCATAAGTAGGTACACAATACCAATTTTTACCTCGGCTCTTAGCAAATTTACTTGTAGGTACGATTACATCATCTATGTATTAGTTGTATGCAAATACCTAGTTTCGACAAACCGCAAACAAACGTTTTGCGGCTAACTTCGATTGAAGGATGTCTCCTAAATGCCAAAATTTAGTTGTAGGTGTTGGTATAAAGAGCAACTCTGAGGGGTAATTCTTGTAATTTTAAGAACGTTCACAGTCTGATCTGTCTCAATCTGTCAAAAATACCTCTAATTTCTCTACATTTTTGAAATTGATTGTCGCTGAGAAGATCGGGATTGCGACTAGATTTTGAACGTTTTTAATAACGGGAATTGGCCTTATTTCCGCCAAATTTAGACCCAGAACTACAATAATATCTGCATTGCAGCTGTTTTAACTTGTAGATATTCCCGTTATGAGGGGAGACTTTTGTGTTTGCTTTTTACAACTGTTAAATTACTATCTGGGTTTAAAAAACGAACTTTAGTCTGTGTGTTTACATACGTACGGGTTTATCGTGTTTGTAAGAGGAAGTAGGTAAACAGTCATATTTATCGTCAGTGCGTGCCCCATCGTTAATATATTTTTATAGTTTTGAACGGGCTTTTACAGTAACTTGCTCGCTGCGATATGTTATATAGCAGAGGATTTATCGCCAAATGAGAGTATCGACTGGTTTATAAATTACCTGTTTTTAATTTGTTGCCTATCTCCACACATGGCCTTTTAGGTCATTGCTCTGTTAATTAATATGTGGATAGACAGGATTATCTAATGTCGATAACGTGACGTGTTTAAAATTATAAACATTGATACCTAAAGAGCAGACTTGATTGAACTTCGTGAAAGTAACCATTGATACTAAAAGATCACTTAAGATCAATGAATGAAATTTCTTCGCTTCTTGTACACACACACACTATTGTCTACATTTGTCCTTTCGCAGGTCTGCTGGATAAATTTCTTAAGAAATAAGCAGTACCTTTATACTCAATACTAATAATGTCGTATCTGTATCCATTTTACTGTGTACATAAACTAAAAATGAACTTCATGAGAGTTACAGACGTGTATATCGAGAAATTCACACTTCCCACAAAAAAAGTGTTTCTTAAGTTTACCTATTTTCTAGTAATTCGTGGGTGAAGCTTTATAATAGATACTCTCAAGTTGCCTGCGTTTACGTAAAAGCTTTAAGTTTTTGCTGCATTCGGTTTTGTAGATCTGCAACTTATTCCCCCTTTGGGCAAAAAGTTTCAAAAACCTAAGTACTTGCTATTCGGAAGTTTAAGTCATATCCTGCAGGCTATGATTAAGAGCACTTAATAAAATCCCGGGGTCCACTTCAGAGCATTAGCATCCGCTTCAACTTGATACAAAAATAAATATTTACTCACCAAATCATCTGCTAAGAAGATGACAATATTCGGCTTCACTTGGGCCGCAGCCCGGCATAGCACTAAACAAGCACTTAATAGCAGCAACATGCCGCGACGCTCTCCCGATTACGAATGCCGACACAATGAGAGCTCGGAGCCGAACTAGGCTATCTACAACCGCGGTGCATGGTAATGAAGGTACATCCTTATAGTAGGTTATGATTTAGCGCTTTAGGTCACTGACACAACGTAGGTTTATTTCAAAGTTATGAATGAAAATGCGCTTTTGCATGCAGTATCTTATAGAATACCAGATAGGTACAGACGCCAGCACATCAAGCTACTACAATCTGTCAAATTTCTTTATTAGATTTTCAACTTTATCGCTATAGCATTAGGTTCAAGGTTGATTGGGAAAAATTGACAGTTTCGGGGAGCTTGATCTGCTGGCGTCTGTACCTACCGATTCTTCAACAATACTTTTTTTATTAAGTATTTGAAGTGAAATATTTTTTATTGTTAGTTTATTTCATTACTTTAGGTTACAGACAAATTATATTTTTAAATATTAGAATATAAAAACTTTTAAAATTTCCTTTATTTCATTTAAATACTTAACATTATATTTTTAAACATTTTTATAAACAAAAAGATAAAAAAAAAACATTTAAAAATATAAAAAATAGTAGCCCACCGGCATCGGGAACAGGGTCCAGGGCTACCGGCGGTCAGGGCTCCAGAGAGAGGAACCTCCTGACAATGCGAGCCGTGTCCAAAAAATATAATTTACTTAATGTTAAAATTTTATTGTTACGCATGAATTACCAAAAATGATTGAATAAGTTTAAGTAAATCCTTTTTGCATTTGTAATATTATGTAAAACCATAAATGTGTTGTGTTAGCCTGTAAGTAATTAATGCACTTATAAACGTACTGTTAAGGAAATAAATTTTAAATGTACAGGCGCCAGCACATCAAGCTATTACAATCTGTCAAATTTCTTTAATAGTTTTTCAACTTTATTGCTAAAGCATTAAGGCAAGGTTGATTGGGAAAATTTGACAGTTTCGGGTAGCTTGACTTGCTGGCGTCTGTACTTAGTAATGTATAAATATGGGTCAGTTATTTTACACAACAAAAGTATATTTGGTTGGTACTCGTATTGTTGTTAACTGGGTCAGCTACTTACAATTACTGTAAGGTATTACAGTAATTGCCTCCCATCTTTAGCGTCTATAATCCGCTAGACATGTGGAATGAGCCTTTCTTGTCAGATGCATTTTCTTTTTTTTTCATTTGTTTTGTTTTTCGTTATCATTTATCCTGTATTGAGATTTTCCCGGACCATAGAAGTTGTAAGTTTTTCTCTTATTTCTGCTCTCGTTGCGGAAGGTTGGGGGTTAACATTTTCAGGTTTATTTGAAAACGTTATGAGACTGACAGTTATGAGACGTTTAAACGTCAAAAATGTATGGTTGAACAGTCGCTTATCATTACTTAACTTTAAGCATCGCTTATGAATAAAGGGGTAAGTAGATAAGTAGTAAGTAGTGCCTACTAATCACAACTTCTCAAAGACCGGTAACCGGTGCGTTTGGAACAGGTTAACCTTTTGAACGCCAGAGTATAAACGTATCGCCGTACCCCTGACGCCAGGCCACTTTTCTGTCAAATGACCTTCATAAAAAATAGGGATTCCAAAACTTATATCGATATACAACTGAGTTTTTATTTTCGTCTTTAATTTTCTAATAAACCGTACTCACGACACTGAAATTTTATTTAACCTGCCACTATATTCCAATATAGTAATCTTTACACAGCATTTAACAGAGACTATCAATGAAAAAGCAGATATTAGAAAACTAAAAAAATATATTTATTACAATATGGTTACAACACTATTCAACATGACTTGTCATGGTATTGTGACAATGGCGTTGCTTGCCAGTCAATTTTATGAAATTCTCGCATCGAATTAGGGATGTAGCAGTGTACACGTTGGTTATCGATTCTAATAAGTAAGTATTCTTTTCTAATATAATACCTATCCATATCTAAAATACGCAAGGATTTTAATGTAGTAATAAAAAAAAATTGAAATCAGTATTTTAATTATTGTTTTTTTTTTAATGTAAAAAATACGCAGAAATAATTTAAAAATCAACAGTTACATATACCTAATAATTATTATTACGAATCAGTCTTAAAATATCACAAATCTTTAACAAAATGTACCTAATAATATACTAGGAAGAACATCAGTTTAGTACCTAATAATAATAATATCTATTTTGGGTTCAAAATTAAAATCACAAAATTCTATAAAGCTTTTTATTTTTCCTTATAATTATTATCAGAAAGCAAAAGTTATTATAGTTCTAAACTGTATGTCCGCTGTTTGTAAACGACAATCTATGTACCTATATACTTCGGAGCGGCCATATCGGCCTGGCCACGACTCCGGTCTAAGCCAAAGCGGTAAAGTGTGTAGAATAATAATAAGTACACTAACTGGTTCCGTCTTAGTAGTATATTTAAAATTAATCATTTTTTAATTAGGTTAGCTTACATATTAGGTGCATACTATGATTACTACCTTTATTAATGCATACCTATGTAGACAATGTGCGCTGGTCTAGGTACGACATTTTACTCATTCGTAAGAGTTATATAAAAAAAAACAAGAACAATAAGGTCAGATAATATTTTCAACGATTGATTCATATCATAAGTAAATCTAATAAAAGAGAAAATATTTCAGGTGCTTATCAAAGCCTGTATCGTTCTTCTATAATAGTGTGAGTTATTTTTTCTAAAAAATTTCGTTTAAGAAATTACTGACCTGTTTTTGTCCCTAATAAATAAATTAAAATGTTGATATAACATTTTTGATCAGTTTTTAAAATAATTCACCTCTAAATCATCTTCTTGTATTGATTCCGCTTCCGAAAACTCTTCGCCATCTCAAATTCCTTCTAATATTCGAAGAAGTTCTTCGGTAGTCATTACACTCATGATCACGGTTTATACTAACTAACTTACACGATATTTTAATAATAAACAAATACAAAAAAAAAATTAAAGCACTTCACTAAACTTAATCGCCTGCGCTTACGACGTCACCGCTGTGTCATACATTTATGACTATGGCGTACAGGGGACTGATAATATTGGTTTGCGCTAGGGATGCGCAAGAGATGAGTTTAACAAGTGTCGATATTAGACATTTGCATATTTTATTTTTGATTGTGTAGCTAGAGGCACGGTAGTATAAGGCTAAGTAGTTTTAAAAATACGTTTTATTTCTCCTGATACCAACTTATACACAAATAAAATACTCTGGACCAAAATTTCATATTCATCTTCTTAAGTTTTTATTGATTTTACAATCATATGTCACAACACTAGCTGTCACATATAGCGGACTACGGCGTGTGGGGGACTCCTTTTATACGCGTTTAACATCTACTTTTAAAACAACAAATTTCTCGATATTGGTGGTTTATTTATATTAGTTTCATGCAATACAATATAGACGGAAGCTTAAACTTTTAAATTATATGAATAAAAACACACAAAAGTAATGATTAAATAGTTTATTTCATAATATGGTGCGACGTGTATTTTGTCATCTATTTGTGACGTTGGCGTTCAGGGTAAGATTTCGTTTGTCACGTATATGTGACAATGGCGTTCAAAAGGTTAAACTGAGCCGTTATAGAGCAGGTGGATGTGGATGGGCTCATGAGCCCCATAGCAACTAAAAGGCTATGCAGTTATCGTCTTATTAGCGTGCATGTTTGTTCATCTGTTAACATGTTTATGACAACCAAAGTCACTGCAGGGTAATCCTACTATGATATTATAAATGTGAAAATTTGTATGAATGGATGGATGTTTGTCACTCTTTCACGCAAACACTACTGAACGGATTTGGGTGCAATTTGGCACACATAGGATACTTTTTATCCCGATATTCCCACGGGATCGAAACTTATGCGAGTGAAACCGCGCGGCGCAGCTAGTTACAAAATAAATATGCACAACACCGGACACGAACAGTGAGCATAGGACAAAGATAATGTCCAATTGTCCTTATCTACAGCAAAAAGTTAATAACTAAATATGTTATGTTTTTTTTTTTACATTTTCGAACTATAGCCAAACATGACCTTATCATTACACTATAAAGTAGTATACAGCGAATAAGGTACAGACGCCAGCAGGTCAAGCTACCCGAAACTGTCAAATTTTCCCAATCAACCTTGAACCTTAAAGCTTTAGTGATAAAGTTGAAAATCTATTAAAGAAATTTGACAGATTGTAGTAACTTGATGTGCTGGCGTCCGTACAACAAATAAAACAAAGCGCATACAAATAATTCAGTTTATTATCCATATAAATTACAGTCCATTACCTTCACGTATCACACAGAGTCGTACTTAGGAAAAATAAAAGCATCGATACTATGTTATTAATATTATATTACAGCTGCCCGAAACAACCGTGGTGTTGTGGGGTAGGCAGGACTCACAGCTTACAACTATAAAACTGATTAAAATTCCAGCTCACCAAGGCCTCTTCGTAATGTTCAAACAAAGGTTGGAATGTGAAAGAAAACACCATCAGTGCTTTATTACATGTGTGTGAATGTTATAATTTCGTATAGTTTTTGTGTAGCATAATCAGTCTATAACGTTCCCACTGCTGGGACACAGGCCTCCTCTCTGTGAGAGGGAGTGGGCTGTAATACACCACCCGGGCCCAGTGCGGGTTGGTAGATGTGACATATCTTTGAATGTGTGGTTCTAGTACATGCCGGTTTCCTCACGATGTTTTCTTTCACCGTTTTGAAAGCAGTGGTGATGAAATAAATTACACATCGTAATCTAAGTAGTGACCTCTGCGCTGCGACCGACAACGTCGTGAAAGTGGCAAAGTTTTGGGATAACAAGATTTAAAATACAGTCGTACCAGCGACATGAAGAAGAAGAAGCACAAAGTAAAGCGCCGGTGGTATCGAACCTACGACCTACACTCGTAAGTCGCGGCCGTATCCACTGGGCCACCTCTGCTCACCAGTTTTTGTACTTATACAAAATTTCTTTGTCAGGGCATGCAACACCATCCGTGAAGATCAGTGAGATGCATAATGACAATTGCATTGGACATGGCGCTCGACAATGAGCGCTCAAAACAAAGAGTGTTTAGTTTTAAACGTTATAAATGCAATTTAATGAAAATTTTACATTCTCGTAAATATAAAATAACATCACGCTTTGTTTCCCCGAAGGGCTCGGCAGAGGTGTACTTAAAGTACACCCACATTTCGTCAGTTATGTTAAGTCCTATGTAACATTCAGGTAAATATACCGTTGCTTAGTAAACTGTACGAAATGAATAAATACTGATATTCCTATCTAAAACCCAGGACCATATTGAAAACGGTTCTAGGCAATCGTGAGAAGATAAAAGGATGGTAGGTAGACTAAAACCTTTTTGGTCGCTGTGAGTCCATCGCCATGTTGGATCGTGCTCATTCAGTAAAGATATCAAATGGAACATTAAACAATATGCAAAAAATCTGTTTATTTCTATATTCGTGGTAAGAAGAAAAGGTTTCCAATGTTTTCATGTTTTAGAATTATCTTATACACTGGTATAAGTTAATTCTAAAACATGAAAACTTTGGAATCATCTATGGAACTTCACACTTCTCGTGATTCGTACGAGAAGTGTGAAGTTCCATACGAGTATCATAAAACTGTTGTACTTAAGTATTATAATAGTTAACACAAACGTTTTAATAACTTGAGTACTTACTTATTCCGAGCACGACCCTAAGAAAATTATTCTAGTAATTAATAGTGAACATTCAAATATGACAATTATATTATAAATACGACTATATTATGAAGTTAATACTCGAAAACAAGCGATGTGTTTCTATCTAAATGTACAAGTCATGAGTATGATGCAAAAGGAATTATCGCATGAAGATGTTGGGAATTCGCTACTAACATTAATTTAAGCCGACAAATTATATACAGACAAACCCTTTCATACGGAACCCACAACGAGTTAATGAAAATATATAAAAATTAAACTACTTATTCCACGTTTATGTATTATGTTTAACATTTTTATGAACGAAATTCATAACAAAAACTAATGAACACACAGCGACAACAGAAGTGATTTTGAATATAAGTTTAGTTGTGACAGAAACGAAAAGTTAAATGTAAAGCCGCTTCTGTTGCCGACTGTGGTGAAACAAAATGAATGACATTATGTATATCGTAAAAATGCAACATAAGTCCTCTAAACATTTGTTCACTTGGTCACATGTTAAAAAAAAAGGGACGCTGAAGTTCTTTGGCAGTATAGAAAAGAAATTATTTATATGAATTATATATTATTTATATGAATTATATATTATTTATATTATAATTATTATAGTAACGTAAGACAAAATAATAACAGCTTGTATAAAATTAGTAGGTAAGCATTTACTTATAATAAATTGCATAAATTATTAATAATGGTTGGTCATAGAGATGTAAAACTTTACCCATATTTATATCCCTTATTCGCTCGAATAAAATTATTGCTCTACTTTATCTAAGTACTATTAAATAAAATACATTTGACATCACAACTGTATGTAAAAAATAGTAGAATATTACTATATTATTATGATCGTATAGATATCAAGAAGTTATTATTTAGTCCTTAAATAGAAGGAAACCGCGATATATAAGTATTACGGGCAAGAAAGACAGACGAGAATATAATTTTCTATACTAAATATAGCTTAACTACGTTAAAAGAAAGTTTCTAAAACGAAGGCAGATAGTCACTTTTATGTTGAGCTGGTTATATTAAAAGGACACATCATTTTGTACTTTGAGCATAGATTTCAAAGTAGCCGAAATATGTTGTCCTTTTACCATTTTAAAGATGATGGAGATTGAAGTTGTTGTTATAGAACTTTTTTTGTGTCCACAGTAATTTGTTAGTTTAATTAATCTAGCTTTGGCCTTACCAACATACTCTTTGGTTGCATGATATCAGAGCAAAGATGTTACTCAGACTGCAGTTTAGGCTTTCGGATTTATAACAATCCGGCCCTTTTAATTAGTAATTTTGAATGTTAAAATCGTAAACAAAACTCATCTCTATTGTCATGCATAAAGATCCAATTTCCTATTACAACATTTCCAACCACCAAGCTCAACATATCAAGTGTCGCGACACTAGCGCCGCCACACATTCTGACCTGTGCAGTGACGCCATAGGATGCAGCCAGACAGCGTGCGATCGACGCCTGAGAATATGTCACCTGATATAAAGGGTTACATTAAAATAGCTAGCGAAATTCTGGAGACGTGATGGGTATCGATACCTAAAGACAAGTAGAGTATTGTAACTTAAAGTATAAGTTGAGAAAATCTGTTTTGTTCTGTCAAAATTATTGCCTTTTTGTTATAGAAACCCTAGAAACCCGTCGCGTCTGCGGAGTTACGCTGGTTAATTTTATTTGACCCTGTATCGTACGGCTCAAAATATCTCAAATGTCCATAGATCGCGGTCAGGCTTCACCCTTAGTGCAACAAAACGCGCACTGAAAACAAACGCACGCCTACATACAAACGCTAGGACAACACACCGCCTCACACACTCGTATATTTGAACTATACAATCGAACTGCTCACAATACTTTTTACTCCTTTCGGGGTTTGCGTTTCCGTTGGCCGTCGCCGGCGCCCTCTGTGTCTACTAAAGGTGTAGTCTGGAACGAAAGGAAAGAGGTTCATTTTGATGTTCAGGTTGGACTCCCATTAAACTGAATAATCGTAGAAATATACTCGGAACCGAATTATTGACGTCGAATTTTAGTTAAGGGGGAAGCGCAAGGATATTTTGCGAAATTCGGTTTTTTTGCAATTTGCCGGTCAGTTTGTATGTTGAAATGTCTCATGAAAATCAGCGCTGTGCTGTGGGTCCCCTACAGCACAGCATCATGTTGAGTGGAAGTCTTTTATCACAGTCATCACGTGCAGTTATCGACTATTTCTGTTTTGTGCTCGTGATTTATTTATTTTGTTTTTATATATTATTAGATCTTTTTGTATGCACGTGTTTTTGTGACGAATAAACCTATTTTTCTTTCTTTCTTTCTTTCTTTCTTTCAAGGGCCTGTAATTACCCCTTCGCTTAATAAAGGCAACTGTGGTGATTACTTACATCTTCAGTAGAAGTAACAACATCGGAATCATCAGCATCCGGTCCCTCCAAGTCAGCCTTGCTGGGCCGTTCCTGTTCCTCCCTCATGTCTTCTTCAGCCTCCGATAGATGAGGATCGTCTTCTGCAACGGCATCTGTCTTCTTCATGTCAGCGTCAGAATCCTGCGTGTGAGATTATTTTTTTTAGCATATTTGATCATGTTAGTATGTCTTGCATTTTCCACTGTAGGGTTGAGGTCGGTTTTTATTTCAATTTTCCGGCCATTTTTAACCAAAATCGTTTGCATAATACATTTCCCACGTAACATCTTGTTTCCGTAAACATCAATCAACAGTAACTATTTCTAAACTTTGAGTGCCACTTCCTGAAGGTGGTAATTTAGAGAAAAAGTACACATTTTAAATGAAAATGGTAAATCAAGACTTACCGATTTAGATGAACCGATGCAGGCATAAGCGATGAGTCCAACAATCACGAAGGCGACTACTACGAGCACGGCGTATATCCAGGGGTTGTCGCCAGCGAACCTCATCGCGCGGTCAAATACTGAGTCCTGTGGATATTAGCTTTGGTACAAACTAGCGAACTACTTATAGAGCACACACATCATAGCAGTAGACTCAGGAGGAAATATAAGTATGTAATATAATGACAAAGACTTGTGTCAATGGAGGAATACGGGTTGTGCTTGTGGGGTTAAATTATCTAAATAATTGTGGACTGTTTAGCATGTAAGAAAGTCTAGGGTAAAATAAACTCCAGTTCTTTAGCACCTGTTTTGTTTGGTTGAAGTGCAGAATACCATATTTTTAACAGAGAATCACATTTACTGCTGTAATCAAGTGTGATTTCATAAAGGCCATTAATGGCACCAAAACTAACAGTATTTTTTTTTGGTTCAGCAAATCTAGCATTTTTTTTTTTTTTTTTTGGGATGGGAAATCATCAAATGACTCCTCCCGCTCTGGGTGGAGCGGAAGGGAGTGTCAGACTCTTACTGACTAAAACCCACCCATGTTCCTTCCTTCGCCCTTTATGTTCCGGGGTAGCGGTAACCCTTTCGGACAATCCCGCTGCCCCGGCAGGCTTCGGCCCTGAGGGGCCCCTCGTTATGCTGACATCTCTTTGAGGCGCGCGTGGAACACTTACGCGCCGTCCGGCACGGGCCTGGTCCTGATCGGGCGGTGAGCTACCCATTGCTCTCCGCCCGCAGGACCGCGCCTACGGTGGCCGGTAGTCGTCTCTCGACTCCCGACGCCCGGGGCGTCTCCCGCGGCGGCTTGGACGGGAGGCTCTCTCCCTCATCCGTCCCGCCACCTCCTTCGCTAGCATGACTGCTTCGCAGAAGGAGGCGACTGCCTCCCACTCCCTCTCGCTCCGGACCATGGCTTGCACCAGGTCCGGGCGCGAGAGGCCGCCGCCGCTGCCGATCGCCTCTACGAGGACACGGCGGTGCTCCGCCCAAGCGGGGCAGACCTCCACCGTGTCCTCTGGGCGATCCTGGCAATGGTGACACCCGGGCGTTTCCTCCCGCCTGATGATGTGCAGGAACCTCCCGAAACTTCCGTGTCCGGTGAGGACCTGCGTCAGGCGGTAGGTGAGGGCGCCGTGGCGCCTCTCTAGCCACTCCTCAAAGAGGGGTCTTATCGCCGCTATCGCGGCGTGCCCTGCGCTGGGTTGCGACAGTCGCTCTTTCCATGTCGCCATGAGATCGAGCCGGAGGTCCGTCCGCTCCGCAGCAATTTGCCGCGGGAGCGGACTTTCCCCCCGGCGTAGTGCCTCCGCGCGCCACTCATACAGGCGCGCGAGGACTATCGCCTCCAGATCCCATGGCGGCAGTCCGGCAAGGAGGCTTGCCGCCTCGCGCGAGATCGTGCGGTAGCCCCGGATTAGCCTTACGGCTACCACCTTCTGGGGCGCGTTCAGGTAGTGGGCGGCTCGCCGCCGCAGTGAACGCGCCCACACCGGGGCCCCGTATAGGGCCATGGACCGCACAGCAAATCTAGCATTAGGTATACTTTTATTCAGCCATTACATGAATACAACAGCTAGCATATTACATTTCTAAAAGGTCTTCACGCTAGCTATAAAAGCATGTGACCTCGTTGGCTCGTCGTATGAGGCAGGTAATATATGCCACGATGGGAATGGCGACGTACACCGCGTACAGCGCCCACCAGCCGGGCTTGTAGTTCATCGCACGTAACATGCGACCCCACAGTGTTTGCTAATACAGGTTACTAGTTATTTAGGAGTAAATAGTTTTGTGACAACAACTCAGTCTTTCAACTGCTTGAAGAGTCTGAAACGTGTGGATATAGTTTGTCACACTCACACCGATACAGTTTTTCAAAATGGCGGCTCTTTAAAAACGAACTTGATGGCGTCTTATTTTTATTAAAATAACTTACAAATCGTAATCAGTCAATTTTAGGAGGTGTAAAAATCCAATGCCTCAATTTTTTTTAAAGCCTATTTTTTTAGTATCCAAATTAATTCTCCACTTACCGAGTCTCTCGATATCTTAGCACGCTTGAGAACGAAGGATGCTTGTGCCCATTCCTCGGCGACGGCCTGGTCGTCCGTGATGATCAGATTGTCGAACAACAGCATAGGAGACATCGACCACAACTCGAAGCCAACTGCGTGCTGCAAAAAATATAACATTGTTAGGTATACGTTATATAACACGTCTTCACGACGGTTTTGTTTGTTTGGTTTGTTATTTAAGTTAACATCCGTCAAAATTAATCCAAAAAAGTACAATTCCTTCACCATTTTTACATAATAAATAAATAACCAAATAAAATCACTCGTCGTTATCAAAAAAAGTGAAAAGTCATCCCTTTTGGGATGGATTTACTTTGTACTTTTTTTTTGATAAATTTTCAGAAAAATATTTAATCCCGACCCAATATACCGCATAAGTATGAGTCGTGTTCAAATACGAATGACAAAACTGGAGGGACTTTTATTCAAGTGATGAAATGGCATGTTCCAGAGGTCTTAATTCCTCAACTGCTTTGTAAACTACACAATGACTGCATATGCAATACGTAAAACAACTATAATATTTTAAAGCTTAATCTCTAGCTGCAAGTTACAGCAAATAATTTCCAGTAAAATAAAACATAAAAGCACTTACGATAGGCGTCATCCTGAAGGGCTGTTCGTCTCTGAAGTAGTGCGGGTTGGCGATGCGGCGCGGAGACCACTTGCCCTTGTAGTTCGGGTTCGGTACCAGCGGCGCGCGCCAGATGCCCTGCGGACACACACATATTACATTAAAATCGTTCAAATTAACCAATATCATATGCATAATTTTTTTAAATAAAGGTATAATTAGGAAGTTCATTGGCATTTTTAGGTAGAGAACCAACACTAGCACAGGAAAATAAGATTTTGTCCGAGAAAAAAAAACCTCGCGAAAGTTTCTCACCGGAACATCTTTATTTTGGTATTATACTGTGTAAAAAGTCGATTGCGAAATGGAGCGGTGCAGTCAACCAGTCTTACAAAAGGCTATCGTGTTACCCAATAATTGGGTTGTGGAAGTCAGATAGGCAGGTGCTCCATGTAAACTATTCGGCCCACGACGTCGATGTGCTAGCTGCCAAGGGCTCACCTTGTAGTTGGGGTTGGCGATGCTGGGAGCCTGCCAGGCGCCGCAGCCGGGCGCGGCGCCGCACGCCGGGTTGTCGATGAGCGGAGCCTCCCACTCGCCGTCCATCTCCTCGTCCCAGTCCTCGGGCTTCTTGGCTTCAGGGTCTGGATTATGAAGAACTTACGTTTAACATCTTCATATCATCACGCCGGTTACCTCAGAAGGGTAAGGCAGAGGTATACCTATAGTACGCCCACATTTCACCAGGTATGTTGAAGTCCCATGTAATAGATAGCGAGCCTATTGCCGTCGACCGGGCACAAATCCAAACTCCGGGCTGCTTTTGAGAAATTCCTGATAGAAAAACCCAATAACACTTTGCCCGACCTGGGAATCCAACCCAGGACCTCATACTGGTAGTAGTAGACTACCGGGGCAACTAATGTTTCGTACAATAGACATGTCAGGTGATACGAAGAACTATCCAGTAGAGCTATTGTGGAAAAAGCTCACCGTGAAAACTTAAGTGTCAATCCACCTGATGTTAGGGATTGCCCCTATTGAAGGCTCACTTCATGCTCACCACTGTGAGATATTTACAGAATAGAGCGACTGTAGTAAGGCTAGACATGGTAGGGAACCAATTTGTGTGGCTAAAGTAAGAAAAGTTATCAGTGACTTAATGCCTAAGGCATTAAGTCCGCCTTTGTACCTTTTTTTTGTGCAAAAAGATTAAATAAATAAATGTTGGACTGTGGAATTTTAATTTATTCTTTAATTTTAACTATACTTTCTTAATTCCAACACTGGGTTGTATAGTTTCTTGCATAGTTTCAGCAGTAAATTACATGTTTCGTTGCCGGCCGCAACCCGAAAATATTACTATATTGTATTTTTTTTATACTACACACCTGGAATCGTTTCAGGTTCATCGTCCAACCATCCATCGGGCTTCACTGCGTTGGGGTCTACGATTTGCGCGGGCGCTTCCTCATCCCAATCGTCCGGCTTGGTCGCTGTTGGGTCCACAATCTGTGTATAAAGTACAACATTATTGAATGAACAGTTAAATAACATTCATAAATTCTTCCCCGTGAGGGTGGGCAGACACTATAGAATGCTACTTGCTGCAATTCTTATGAAAGACGAGGAGAATATCTATTCAACTAAAATGCTGTTGAAACATGTACCCATTCAACTGTAAAGTGGGTTAGTTACCTAATCTATACATAATCATAAATGACAGTCGCTTTTCGTGTCAGTCTGTGATCGCGTTGTTCTTTTAAAATACGGAACAGATTTAGATGTAGTTTTTACCATTACTTAGAGAAATTATTCTGGAAGGTTTGTGTATAATACATTAATTTTAAACTTACATATAAAAAGAGATCTCGTTGTTCTGTTAAGACGTAACAATTGTGCGAAGCGGAGGCGAGTGGTTAGTTGTAACTAGCGACCCGGCCTTTTTTATCATTAGTAAATAAAAATGTGGAGTGCAAACATTTACCCGCTCAACTATAAAGTGGGAATGTTATTCAGAATGCTGCTGCTTAAATTATTAGGAAAAAAAAATGGGGTTTGGCATAACAATAAGTCATAAATTTAGCGTAAAAGCAACGCGTTGATTTCATAGTTTCTGAACATCAACCCTAAATCTAAAATTTCTATTTGTTTTATTTTATGAGAACAATCACCTTATTCCGGGCACTTTGCCAGGCACGTTCCAACACAAGAGTACACTGAAAATGTGTACAAATAGACATTTGTACTTAAATGTGATTTATTATGATGTTGCCTTTGTAGTTCGTTTTACGGGGCTAAAGACGTATGTTAGTAGGTCTACTATTTCATACTGAGATTTGCCATATTCATTAGCAATGACTTTCATTAAACCAATTGGACCAAGAATGACCCGGGAATCGCACTGTGCATTCTGATGCAAAGGGCCTGACAATATTTTAAATATTGTACACAATACTCGCAGCTAAACGCGATTGCCCGATGTAGCCATTACCTATACAAGTACGTTACGTACAATTACGTTTTTTTTAAAAAAAAAAAAAGGTGGCAGTGACATGGGCGCACAAACTGTAACCATTGACTCAGCACATTCTAAGCCCCCTAGGAGAGAAATTTTTCGTCGGTTATAAAAAAAAAAATCATGTGTTTCATAGAAAAATGCAACAGTAATTTTATTTTTCTAATAACGGACTAATAATTTCAACGCATTCAGTACTGAATCCATGGTAAAAATTTGCGCGTGGATGTCCCTGCCTCCCTATACGGTCACGGCAACGTACCTTTTCTCGAGTAAGGTAACTATCCCATTATATGGACAGGATATAAAAGAACCGAAACGATGTACACATAATCCTATATTTTAATTTTAAGTGTTCCTTGCAAACGGTACTGACTGTGCCAAATAAACATTTCGTCTTTGTCCCTTTGGCCTTGCCGCAGTTGTATCAAAATATCCGCGTACCTAAGCTCACACGATATCTCATTGAAGTGTCAAGCCAATATTTTTAAACAAAAAAAAAACTCAAATTTGTTCTTTAACTACTCACCTTTTCCCTCTCATCCCAGTCTTCAGGTTTCTTGTCATCAGGGTCGTCGATCTCTTCTGGGGGGTTGACGGCGGGAGTGAAGTCTTCTAGCAGAGAACCAGCGTTAACCTCCTTGTTGTCAACTAAGATGCTGAATGTGTTGTCAGGCCGGATGATCAGAGTGTATAGATGAGGTTCCTTGTCTTTGTAGATCTCGTCCAGGCGTTGGCTGTGGATGGAAAATGATATTAGAGAGAAATCTGTTAACGTATTGTTATAAGTTTTATGTGGAGGTCTTTTCTTTAGCCTATTGAATAGTAATTGGAAATTTTTCGAAACATACACTTTGTTTAAATTTTTGTGGAATTGTTGCAAAGTTCCATAAACGATACACCATCAAATCAAAGAAGCTTTTCAAAACGACAATAAATCAAATTATTTATTATTAAAATAAATTAAAACGTGTGGCCATCGAAAAAAACGCCAGGTAAAGCAAGTAGGTACATAAACTCGCGTGCTCCCAGAAAATTAGATTATAAGGGCGCGTTCTTCTAAGAAACACGATTCAGTCAAAAACCTGGACATAAAACCTGGACATATGTCTAGAAGCAAAACACTCACGTAGGTTTTTTGCTATGCTTCTCCTCGAAGGTTCCATTCCTGGGATTTCTATGTCTGAAGATGAAGTGTAGTTTGTTGTCATTGCCGCACTTGTCGGGTCCGAACATGATCGTGTAAGGAGTCTGGTCGTAGAACTTGCGGAGGTCTGCCTTGGTGTTGGTACCGCGGGAGAGGAGTTTGATGTAAGCACCGCCGCAGTTTTGACCCTCCTGTAAGTCGAGTTTAAGGCTAAGTATGTATGTCTACAGATGATATTTGATTTGGCTTCTAAGACTGCACAATTGTATTAGCTAGAAAAAGGATAAACAGTGAAATACGGGTTATAGTGTATGAAAGAAGAAGAGATAGTGCCCCGACCCCGATTGAATTGAGAAAAACGCAGGAGGATGATGACGGAGTATGTATTATTTAAGAGATATCGGCTGTTCAATTTTTCAGTTTTGAAGGAATAACAAAAGAGTGGGAAAGTTAAGATTTTATAGCACTGTGTGAGCTAAACCCGCATTTGAGTCACGCTTTTCTATGACTTAAGTAGTCCATTTTCAAACAGAAAAACGTGACTTAAGTGTGGGTTTAGGTCAAACGAGCTTTAAAATAGTATACGATACTCGTGACTTAAGTAAGTGCAATAATGGACTGCTTAAGTCTCACGTATCATAATGTACTATTTCTTTTCCTGAATTTTGTTGATTCATTATTGCATTTGGTCGTTTCGTCACCGTTATTGCGTTTTGATTAAGATGTATCAGAACCACAGTAAAGGGAGATTGATTTATGTAGGTATAGTCAGTCAACAATCAACAAATTTCTAATCAACACCACCAATTCACGGTGAAAACCAATTGCATCACTATGTGCTTCCAGTAAAATGTTGACGGAATTCTAAAAATAGCGTTTCACAAAAATACTTCACGTAGGACCGTCCAGTATAAACAAACAAAAAAATATTGACGCGAATCAAAGTTATTTATAACATTTAACGTCATAACGCATTTCCGAAAACGATTTTGGACAACGTCCAGGATATGTTTGTAATAACATTGTATGTGCGTGAATCCTCACGTTTTGGTGTCTAAACTATGTACTTCCGACGAAAGATGCTTTATAGGCTTCGAAATGTCGCATTCGTTTTGTGGTGTAAGTTGGATTGGGGTTTGAGCAGAGAATGCCAAGTCTAATGATTGGATTAAATCCTTCAATTATAATCCTTATTAAAGGATTGGATGGTAAGAGGGAAGGGGGCCCTTTGCAATGCAGTGGGATAACACGGGCTTATAGTAATAGGATAATTGTCTGTTGGTGCCTCATTTTATTCAAAACGTCTATCGGGCCTCTGCGAGTCGGATAATAAAGTCAAAAGGTTTCCTTGGCTTGACTAGTCTTCTAAAAGTCGTTAAATTGTCCTTGATGGCAAAATTATTATTATAAAACAGAGATGCTAACTAGTAGGTACAATCACGAGCACTAATATGTCAACACTTGGAAACTTTAAATAGCGATTTTTGCGTGTAATAACGAAAACAAAAATGAAATACGACGAATTGCAAAAACCTATGGGTTCGAAAATACTATGTTCGTAGTCAATCGCTTTTGAATAAAGCCAAGTGTATACATACTTATGCTCCTGACTGTATCTACATCCGTATGTTCGAAATTATTTCAAAAAGACTTGATAACGACTAATAGAGAGGTATGGAAGAAAAATACATGTTGCGCCGACCCCAAATAAACTGGGATAAAGGCAGAAGAATGATGAAAATGCTGAGCAGTACCTAAATCAAATTTCATCAAACCAAGACAGCCGGCAGAAAAGATACCAAATCAATAACCATAACCAAACGAGGTCGCAGCTTTACGCTAATTAGCTTATTACGAGATTTAATAATTCATATTCCACATACATTCACATGACGCAATACATGTCTGAGTTTCAGGCAGGTACCATCTACAAGTTATAAGTAGTTACGTGGAAAATATGAATAGGATCTAATGCTTAGCCTATAAGCCAATTAGTGACTCAATTCAATAAGTTTTACTGTATGGAACAATGAGTAATATGTGCCTACATGCCTATGTAGGCACATATTACTAGGCTTTCAATTTTCAAAGATTCTGAATTACCTATGTCTACACTGCTCAGGCGTTGAAAACACACAATATTAGTGTCTCATTTTATTAAAAACTTCTAGCGGGCCTCTGCTCTTCGGCCCCTCGTAAGCCTTCCAAAGGTACGGGACCCCAGGGTCTCGTAAAATGTCAGACGGAAAAAAAATAAGCTAAAGATGTTGCTTGTTGAATTTCTCCTTTAACCCGTTGTCAGTTAGGCAAGCTTATTACGTTCGGTAACAATAGAAAAAGTAATTGCCTCTCATTAGTGACGTTGAGCTCTTAATTAAGAAATAATAAAACCTACCCAAAATAAGATTAATTTACTGCAATGAGACAAAAATGAGTCACTTTTATGTTGATGAATGGAATAAAAATACATTGAAATTGGTTCACTCAATGTCGGATGACAAGCTAAATTACTAAACTTCTTTCTTTTCTTTGTTGATCAAGACAAGTTTAGTTAGAAAGATGGCCATTGTCATATTCAGCTTCAAACATCCCATGCTGGGCATATAACTAATTCTGTACTAGTCTTTTTTTTTCTTATCTATTTTCGACATCAATCCCTGGAGCAGGTGTGTCTGTGCTAATCTAATGATAGCACAAAGCATATATCGTTTTATTACAAAACGAGAGCACATCAAACATCAAGCCAGTTTTTTTAATTACGAATTCATACAAAACAGCCAATTTAGTAAATTGCCAGCCAGTAATCAGCCAATTTTGGCAAAAAGAATCTTCTTTTTGCCAAAATTGGCTGATTACTGGCTTGTTGTAAAGAAAAACCTTGTTCTGTAGAAGGATGGTAGGTAGGCCGATAGGTATGATAATTATATTTTCTTGATTAACACCTTACCTGCATAGTAACTTCATACTGGACAATGAAAGGTTTGTCCTTGAACTCAAATGGTTTGTCAAGCAGGGTTGATATAGCTGCATGCTTAGCTTCAGTTGTCAAGACAAGACCCAGGTCCTCTTTGAAGATCTTCCTACTAGGTTGTTGAATCTGAAAGAAGGTGAAATAGTTAGATAATTACCCATGCATAGGCCATTGAATTATGACATTGCATTATTGGTAATTATAATGTTGTCAAATATGATTTTGTACTGATTCTGATTGGATATTTTAGATATTATTTGGAATTTCTTAATATGTTATACCTACATTTTATCTTTCTTCTAATCTTAGTAAAAAACCTTAAAATGGCTTAAAATTGCTTTCAGGGTCAACACGATGAAATAGATGTAAATAGTATTGTTACAACGATTTTTGTCATAGATACCACAAATTATGGCATCAATTACCGTATTAAACAAAATAAGATATATCATTATTAAGAGACTTTCTGATCACTCTGATATATATTTTTCATTCATGAACAGTTCCTATGGCAACTTTTATCGGTTGCAAGATAAGGTATTGTTATGAATAGATTTTGCTATGGAAATCAAGATAAGATTTTCAACCGAGACTCGTGTGAGGCAAGATGATGCTCTATTTGAGTTTGTCAAGTAATTATGTTTAAATAAGACATGCAAATATTTGACTATTCCATTATGATGTATATTAAGGAAATCATCATATGTCTAGCCTTTTCCCCAACTATGCTCGGGTTGGCTTCCAGTCTTACCAGATGCAGCTAAATCAGTATTTTACATGGAGTGACTGCCTAACTGACCTCCACAATTACTGGGTAATACGATACCAGCTTACGAGCAACAGCTTAACTGGCTTTCCGAGGCACGGTTGGATTTCGGTATGTAAAGATGGTCACCCATCCACGGACCAATCTCGGCAAGCGTAGCTTAACCTGATCGATAAACCAGTGCTGCTGTTATTACTTTTCCACAAGCTCCTCTGTATTTTAAGGAAAATGGTATAACAAAAACATTTGAATTCCTTTAAAATCAAGTAAGAGGACTTTCTAGTTCATTATGTTTTATCTGTATGTGGAATTCAGATTTTAAGTGAACTATTTATGTTTTTTTGAAGACTCTGTATTATTTCTCAGTAAGCCCAAGAAATAAAGTTCTAAATTAAACAACTTACCTCCCATTTACCATCATACTTGGCAATATTTTCATCAACACCCTGTTTCTTAGCTTCAGACTTCACCCATTTCTTCTTGAAAGCAGCCTCGTCATCAAAGTTTTCCACAAGATATACCTTTTCCGGACTTATTGTTGGACTGTGGTATAGGTTTTCTTCTTCCACTGTCTATAAAAATTAATGAGGTTTATTTGATATTCATTTTCATCATCTACCTAGCATAATCAATCTATAAAATTGTCATCATCTACCTAGCGTTCTATATAACATTCCCACTGCTGGGGCACAAGCCTCCGCTCTGTAAGAGGGGGTGGACCCTAATCTACCATGTGGACCCAGTGCGGGTTGGTAGATGTACCATGTCTTTAGTCGAAAAAAGTCCTTACAATATTTTCCTTCACCATTTTAAGAGCAGTGGTCATGAAATAAACAAAGTGCCTGCCTGGGTTCGAACCCAGAACTTCGCATTAGTTGCGGCAGATTCTACTGGGCCACCACTGCTCCTAGCTATCCACCTAGCCTCTTCACAATTATGTTGGGGCCTGCTTCCAGTCTAACTGGAATAGTGTCAGCCAGACCCTTAGCTAGAGGTATAGCATTATCGTGGAATCCATAAAGAAAGAAAATACATTAATTCCATTCATCATTTATTTAGTTTTTATTAGTTTTCTTTATGTGATTACTCTTAAAACCATACAGGACATGGCCTTAAGAGTACTTATCATAGTTTGCAGAAATTAACCAATTTTTTAATGAAAGTGATTCCTACAGAATACAGCTCAAGAGCTAGAGAATTGACATGATTAATTATACTTGGTTAAAACTATAGTAAGAGTGATATTGTTGCTTTGTACACAAGATAAGACATCCCAAAGAAAACAATTTCAGATTTTCCATATGTTCAACCAGTTATTATCATGAGGCAGTCTTCAAGAATATAACCTAGAACAAGTCTTCGGGTAATATCTTATATCTGAATATTGTAAAGCCAAATATGAACTTCATAAAAGAGTATGCTAAATGGGAACCTTGAGGATAAATACTATAAAGGATTTGTGTGTGCGATACAATTTGACTTCATAGTGATAATTTCTTTTATTATACCAAGGCCTCTAAGACTAAACTCACATTTTGTTTCATTATCTCTAGATAATAATCTGGGTCATAACTCTTAAAGATTCTGTCAGCAGTGTCTATCTAGTTTTTTTTTAGAACAATCATTGTAATTTATTCAGGTCATGTAACCTATAAGCACTAACCTCCACAGTAACTTCGTCGTCAGCATCATCGCTGTCGGCTTGCACCACACCCGCAGCACTCACTAACACCAGTAAGGCACCTAATAAGTATACTTTACGGCTAAATAGAGCCATCTGGAAAAAAAATGAAATATAATGATGACGGAACACGTCGGCTAACTCAAAAAGCGTCGGCAATATCACAGAATGAGAAAACTTTGGACAGTATATACTCTGCCACGAGAACTTGAGTTAATTTAATTAAAAAATATGTATGAATTTATGTAGCGCTCGGTGTATAGTGTTCGGTGCAGCCGGATAACGGAAATCCTCAATGAAGGGCGACCAAATACCATATTCAACATAATTATATTAACATACTTCACCCTAGGCATTACCTTGAAATATATTTGATACACTTATTGTTTTGTATGTTACAGATATACGATGCACAGAAATCAAATAAATTCCCTAGTCTCGGAGGAATTTGATTTTCCTGAAAATTTTCAGCCAATCAAAAACAAACAGTTGTCAAGGTAGCGATCGAGAATTTTCCGAAGCGTTCACATTTATTAATTTAATGATATAAGACACTCTTCTTGAACTTTTTTTTCATATTTTTACTTTAACGTTTAAATTACTTTAAATGTGGTTTTAAATTTTTTTAAAAGGTAAGAAAATATTTATTTTGTTTTCAGTTAGACTGAATGTTTAGTTGCTATTGCTTAAAAAACTTAAAAAAAAAAACAAAACAGCCTTACTATAAGCCGACCAAACTCAAAAAGTTGGTCATCAAATGTCACTTTATCGGATGTCTCTGTCATACTTGTCGCAATCTGGGCATAATCAGGAGTATTTCAAAATAAGCAAAAAATCACATTAGCTTTTAATGTTAGTCGTGTGATTGTGATTAGCACCGGGCGCCCCGGGCGGTTTAGTTTTTGTATTTCGTTCGTGCTTCGTGCTTTCGTGTCTGGTTGAAAATCTTGTTTTTCCTTGACGGTGGTGTATCAAAACATCTTTTGTATTATTGTTAGTGCATCCTTGTGAGACAATAGCATTGGCACGAACCCTATGCAAATGTGTAAGTATTGTACAGTTGTACACCTAAGTAAATAAACCGAAAACCGACCGACCGATATTTAAATAAATAATAGTAACTTCCTTGATGATGTTTAGTGTTTATTTACCATTATACATGTATATTCGTCAGGAGCGGTCTCTGTATGCATTTATTGTGTTATATTGGAAATTATTAACATTAATTGCCATACCTACTATTATTATAATTATTATCTACAGTCTTATCAGATAAAAAGGCTATTATCTGATTCCTGGTATTGATCCTGATCAGTCAATTATATAAACAATGTTCCACTACTTGGAAAGCATTTTTGAAAATTATTCACCTACGGGGGTGAAAAAGTATATTTTGTTAATAATTATGATAAAGCTTAAGCTAAGCAAAGCTTTGGTTTTATGAACTTGAAACTTGGTACGAATATGGATTTAAATAAATAATAAGGTTTGATATTATTAGTTTTACAAAATGACTCCCAAAAAAAGGGCTAACTAAAAACAACCCCTGTTGGAAAAGGGGGATTATAACGGTTTGTATGAAAAATGTCATTCCTTCGGTTTAGAAACTAAAACCATAGCAGGAATCATTACTAAATCATAAAAAATCATTAGGTGAATAATACAGATTGTACTTATTCAATTTCTGAAACAACTCTTTAAATGGGTGGAGAGGGCTTTGAAGTGCTAAGGAGAAAGTAAGAAATTCACGCGGACGAAGTCCTGTGCGAAGTGTTAGTTAAATTATGAATTTCACACTTGACTCAACAGGTCAGAAATGAATAAGAATTTGTTTTTGATTAAAAATAATCAATTTTATGTATAAAAAGTCCATAGAATTAATCATTAGATATTTTATTTCTTATTGTTTCAGCATAATGTCGGTTTCAAGGCGCCAGTTGTCGCGCCTACTGAGGCTGCGCAATCTTCTGATGTTGACGCTAATAGTGATATTACTGTACATAGTGAAATTATTGACCAACCTAGATGCTAGTAATCAACTTGCAAATAACGCTATAGAAGTTTTTCAAATCCCACAAAGATTTCGCCAAGATCGGGACATTTTTATACCCAGTACCTTAAATGTGAGTTATTCATCTTCCTCTTCTACTTATCATAATTGCGAATGGCATTTGTTCCATTAAAAATTGATTGTAGATGTTGAAATATTATCATGTAAGTAATTATCAAGATGTTAATATTTTCAAACGGTTTTAAATTCAGTTATCTTGCTTGTCTGTAATGATAATTGAAAGCACAGATATAGATAGACATTTTTCAAAAATTTCACTGTAATCCAATGTTTAATAAAGCATGTGATAAAATAATCTGATGACAGAAATATATTGTTTGGTTCTTAAAAAGAAAAAGACAAGAGAGTGGGCAACGGGTGCAGTTGCCTTCCCCCCGCCTGGTCTTTGACCAAACTGAGTAAAACTCTAAATAAGACACAAACATAGTTTTACAACCTGTGTTCTTGAGTTTACGGAAAATAGGTGCCAAAGGATTTTTTTTAAAGGTTTTCACAGATTGAGAAAACACTAGATCCACGCCTGACCCCTTCAAAGAATATAGGTTTGGTACCTGTTATGTCATTGTCTAGTTTTTAAGAAAATTGAGCTCATTATGCAGTCGGTCCTTACATAATTCTAATGTTTTTAAGTTGTATTTGACAAATTTTGTAATTGCAGAAAATTGACTGGCATGACTATGCGCTGATACAACAGGAAAGGAAGCGAGTGGGTGGGTATTATCAACTGATTAGCTGAAACCATAGTATCTAAGTGTAGCTATAAATAACCAGCCAACGAATTTTACGATATAATCTTTTTGTAAATAAAATTCAATCAAATGTTAAAACGATAAACAAATGAAAATGCTGTGGCGAAATTTAATTTGTTTAACTATGTAAAGTTGTAAACCAACCCACACTGTTATTACGGCCCAGTCCCTCTCACAGCTGATTATGCTTGTTAAATGCTACCTATGTAAAAGGCATGGTCATGAAATATAAAATAACAAAACAAACATTGGCCCAGACTGTATGACTAGAGAAGCCAGGAAGGCGATGTTGATACATGTTCATGATACAATGGTACATTACTAATGTTTATAGACGTCTTGCATTGCATACAAATAGACATTGAAATGGGCTCACAAAGAAACATGAGTACAGATTAAAATAAGCTGGTATACTATGAAACTTATCCTTTAATTTTTTATTTAATCAGGAATCGGTGAGCAAGGGAAGCCAGCACATTTGCCAATATCAGATGCTGAACTTGAAAAAGATCTTTATTCAGTAAACGGCTTCAATGGTGCGCTAAGTGATAAAATTCCACTGAATCGTTCCCTACCGGACATTCGGTACCATACTTGTGAGAAGAAGGTGTACATTGCCTCCCTGCCAACTGTGAGCGTCGTGGTTCCCTTCCACAATGAGCATTGGAGTACGCTGCTGAGGACTGCGTTCAGCGTGTTGCTACGATCGCCCAGTACTCTGATAAAGGAGGTTCTTCTAGTCGACGATGCAAGCACCAAAGGTAAGATTTCAGATTACTTACAGTTTTTTAAAGACTACTATGTAGGTACATTAAAAATATATAAGTACTCATAACATTTTTGTGCAATTTTTAATCGCCGAAATTCGCGGAAGTCGCGATTGTAAAGCGTGCGATTATTTATTGTAGCAGCAGTTATTGCATTTCACCATTGATTGAGTCTACCTCAGATATGGATCTACAGTGGGCCATTAATTTCCATTTATGCCTTTAAAGGGTCCCCGAAACGATCAATTGCCATCGATTGTAATTGTAGTAATATTGTCAATCGCTTCATTTGCTACACGATCAATTGACACATCAATGTGTATTAATCACGTAAAAATTGACATCTGCGATTGATCGTTTCGGGGACCCATTACACCGTCTCCCTTAAAATAATCTTCTATTTCAATTATTAACATTCTCCCGACAGAGATCGTTAGGCTACCGTAACTTTCTGATTCTAAAAGTTAATATGGCTACACACTTTGGTCTCCTAAAAATCTTATTAAGTATATCTTCGTAAGCTTTAGCGATGGATTAGCCCCTACATGTCCGTTCACGTGGAGCTCAAAAGCAAGACGAATATGCACAAGTCGAAGAATTTGTCTTCAAGCTTTGTAAAATTACATCCTCTATGAAAGTAAGTCGTAATCGAGTTCGATAACCACCATGCGGACCCAGTGTGGGTGGTGAATGTCACACGTCATTGAAAGTTTGGTTCTAGGACAAGCCGGTTTCTTCACGATTTCTGCGGCCGTGTCTAGTCTATCCATTTAGGATTCAGTTTTACAAGAGTGTGGTTTTTTACCTCGAAAATTTAAACAATAACAAGACTTGTATAAGACCTCGACTCGACCGTGACTTTCGAATCTAAAGTCACGGCCAGTATTCTGAACTGAATTGAACTGCATTCACGTTCAGTTCAACTTCGGAGTTCAGTCGACTCTGATATAGTTTTGCCGGACTAAAATACCCGGTTTTGATAATTATCATCTGCCTAGCCCTTTCCCGACTATGTTGGGGTCGGATTTCAGTCTAACCGGATGCAGCTCAATACCAGTATATTACATGGAGCGACTGCCTATCTGACATCCACAACCCAGTTCATAGGTAGCACGATATCGACCCATACATCGAATATTTAGGCTGGGGTCGTGACTAAAATAAATCTGGTAGATAGTCGGACCGTCTAGACAGCAAAATTAAACTTGCATTTTCTAGTTTTTGTAGTAAGTGAAGCATGCAGCCAAGCGCGCCCATAATCACATTTTTGTTGTTTATTTTCTTGTCGATATGAGTATGAAGGCCATTGCAGGTAATAATATGTTACCTTTCATTGAAGTGTGAATGGACGGCTTGGGCTACATACAAGTTTCATCATAGTGAATGGCTCTGTGGTCTGCACATAGGGACACATAAAATGTATGTTTTTTGTTGTCAATAAAAATGCTATACATAATTATTGGTATCAAACATACGTGATTACCTACAAATATTATTTCAATAAAATGTAATGGTTACTATCGAAGTTAAATTATTAAATAAACTGTTCAAAGTCCGCCAAATCTACATAACTGACACCAATGAAGGAAAACATCCCGAGGAAACCTGGACTTATATTTAATGGGGTTTATTTATAAACGATGATTGAAGTTAAGTGACGTTCAAACGTCAGAAATGTATGGTTAAACAGTCGCTAATTACTACTTAACTTTAGACAACGTTTATAAATAAAGGGATTAAATGTCTGAAATCCAACCCGTTCTGAGCAAGCGTGGTTATCAATGCTAGTGCCTTCTCTGAAGAGAGATGAGAAGAGGCCTTTGCCCTGCAGGGGGACTGTAATAGGCTAGTGTGTTATTACACACTACTGGACTCCAGCTTTAGGATACTTAGGGCAAATTCTACCAAACTATTATACCTAGAATAAGTCTTATTCTAGGTATAATAGTTTGGGAGTAGAAATTTCGGATTTTTGACAGTTTTGCTATGCTAGAACTGTCAGACGTCAATTTTATTCCACGAATAAAAGTTATCTGGCGATGGAAAATTCAGCCATTATTTAGAAAAGGCTGGCACGTGACACGTAGCTATTCATGTTTATCTCTCCAATTAAAAAAAAAAATAAAATGTTTATGCATTTGCCCCTATAACGTTTCATTATGAAGTCAAAGCAACGCCTTAGGTACTCAATAGTTTCAGTCATTTCAATTATTCGAAATTAATGTACCTATAGGCTTCAGGTGATGCCTAGGCTAGCTGGTAAGTATGATATTTCATAAAACACAGCACACAATTGATGTTTGCTTCTCCTAATTGTCACGCCTTACTAGTTTTAAATGGATATTAACATTATTAGTTGCGCGTATTGTTCATATGCTAATTAATGCTTTTACTCCGGTTCTAGGTACGTTTAATGTTTATCTAGAGTGTTTTTATTGCCATAGGATGTTGAGGACATTACGGCATTAATTATGCTGTAAATACCTGTAGGCTGAAGTTGAATGCACTCGTTATTTTTTAATCTATTCAGCTACTAAATTGACATTGAACGAAACTGAAGTCATGCAATATTATGGCACTTCGGTAATTAAAGTAATTTTTAGTTAAGTACCTAATGCGTGATATTATGTTCAGCTTCGTTGACTAGTCTCAAGCACGACTTCAGAGTGGGGTCCTGAGTTCGATCCCCGGGTCAAGGAGAATGTTAATTGGTTTTTGTATTTCGGCGTTTCTTATCCGACAACTCTGAGAAGAAAGGCCGCAACAAATTCACAGATCACAGTCTCTTTTAAAGTCTAAACGTAAAAAAGTCCGGTAGTTAATAGTAGTTACGTTGTGGCGACTTGTTAGTTTTCAGATCATTTTCTTCTTATTGGAACGGCAAAAAATGAATAACAATTCATGATGTAGTTTCGATAACAGTTTCACATTGTTCACTTGTGAATGTTGTTGATATAAAATAGACAATGCACATATTTACATTCAATATAATGACATTGTTTCTCATTGCCGATTTGAATGGATATGCGAAGATGTGTGAAGTACGAAGGCGGAGTGATGTCTGGTAAAAATCTATTTTGGAATAAAACGATCGCAAATTGCATGGAACCTCGGAATTATTTTTTGACAGCCATTAAAGAAAAACCACAGAACACGTTTTTGCAAAGATGGAGAAAAGTGAATTTCGTGTCGTGATTAAACATTATTTTTTGCGCAAAAAAAAACTATAACGGAAACGAAACAAAAACTTGATAAATACGAGTATCATGGGGACTCTGCTCCGTCAATTAAAATTATTCATAAGTGGTTCAACGATTTTCGGCATGGTCGTACAAGCAGAAGTGATGCTGTGCGTCCAGGACGCCCAGTTGTGGTCACTACTCCAGAGATGAACGCTAAAATCCACGATATAGTGTTGAACGACCGAAGAGTAAAAGTGAGGGAGATAGTCGAGATAGTAGCCATCTCAGACAAACGTGTTCGCAATACCTTACACCAACATTTAGATATGAACAAGCGAACCGCGCGATGGGTGCCGCGTTTACTGACTGTTGATCAAAAACGCATGCGTGTGACCACTTCGGAGGCAGGTTTGGCGTTGTTTCAACGGGATAAAAACGACGAATTTTTGCGTCGTTTTATAAGTTACAAGGAAACTACGTTGAAAAATAAATAATAATAATGAAATAAAATTGACTCCTTGTTTAATTTTTGCCAGCCTTATCACTCCGCCCTCGTATGTAGGCTTTGTTGTATGCAGTCAGCTAGGTATGACCATTCATATTGTAAAGGGTTTAGCCGTCCTTCCATAAGCAAACTGCCCCCGATAGGAACCTATATCGTAACCTATGTTATATTGTAGAGGGTACTAATAGTAGTTCATCGCGTAGATATTAGCTCTATATCTTAGGTAATTGAGGAGCTATTTGAAAAAAAGTGTCCGGAGACGACTTTTTTTCAAAGTGATATATCTCTGTTGATTTCAAAGCTAGAAAAATAAAACCAATTCCAGTGTTTATGGTACACTTTACAGTTTATTTTATATAAATTTTCAAGAGCCAAGCTTAAATAAAAATATTAAAAAAATGCAAATATAATTTTTTTTTATTTATTTCTATCAGATCGAATTGAATTACCACTTTGGAAAAAATATATAATAATTGTCTATACCTTGCCTAACAGCATGCCAAGTTTCATTAAAATCCATAAGGTGCAACATGATGAAAAAAAATAATAAAAGTAAGTGGACCACCTTATGACCACTTTGTTGATGCTTTTAACTTTTAATTTTTCAATTATCTAGTATTTAATTAAATCGTATTACATATTTGATTTTTCAATATTGGGCATGAAAGGTTTAAAAGAAAACGGAAGGATATTTTCTCAGTAATAGTTAAATCCATATTAATGAATAATAGCTTTTATTAGTCAACGTCACTATTTTCATTAATTACAACGTGATCTTTATTTATAGAAAAAACACTGGATAATATTTCTGCTGGGCGAACTATATGCGATTTATATCTTGCATTTGATAAATAATATATAATTGCTGCCACGTGAGAGCAACACCCAACTGTTCGATTTCCATTTGCACAGTTACAGCAATAACGCTGAATATCTTCGTGGCTTTTTCCATTGGGGTTGTAGTCAATGTAACATCTGTAGGTTTTGTGGTGTCTTTATCCTATCACAATATTTTGTCGATCTACTTTTATAGTGACTAGATTATCAAAGTACTCGCGCGTGCATGTTCCTACATGATCAAAAATATGAATATTGAAGATATCATTTTATTTGAAATACGTAATCGCAATTTCATTAAAAAATCACTAATGCTTGAATAACATTGCGCGAAGGAGAAGACTTAAATGATGTTAAAAGATTCGACAGTTCCATGATGTTTTCCCAACTTAGTCCAGTATATACTTTTAGCTTTTCTTCAGGCATGGTAAAATCACCTATTTGGTTGAAAGGAGTAGCGTTAACTTTTTCTGTAAGTAAATCTAAAAATATTGAGATTTCTTTTGCAGATAAAACACTGTAATTGGAGTGAACGCGCAAGCGTGACAATTCATCTTCAAAAAACTTGTTTTTTATTAAATGTTGTGAGCAATAACGATCTCCATTCGGAATGAAAATTCTTCGTTTAACAAAAGATTGATATCGAGCTTCTATTGGTATCGTTATAATATTAGATTTTGAGCCACACAAAATACAATACTTATGAGTTGAAACTACTCTTTTTAACGGGAGTATCATCAAGTCTTCATTAGAACTGTGGCGTGTACAAAAGTCTTTATCTTCATCATCATCATCATCATCATAATAATAATCCTCTTCTTCGTCCGCTGATTCAAATTGTAAAATATCATGTCGTTCTGTTTCCATTTCGATATGGGAAGGTCCTGGGCGTGTGTCGTCAGTAGCCGGTGATTTAGTATACGGAATTAATCGACATTTATGACACAGAACATCTCCAACTTTGAGTATCTTCATTTGAGGAACGTTGTATTTACGTACTTCATCTTCGGTTTGCAATGTTTTCTTTCGTTTTCCAGTCTTCCGCAATATAAAGCCACAATTATTACATTTCGCAGACATAGCCGATATATTTTTAGGTCACTGGTTTATTCACTTGTTATTATATATATATTTTTAAACATGAACAAACAATACGTCCCTGAATTAGGAATTTCTAAAACTGCGCAAATAATAACAGCGAAAGCGTACCACGACTATGCACTGTGATCATGTAGGAACATGCACGCGCGAGTACTTTGATAATCTAGTCACTATAAAAGTAGATCGACAAACTATTGTGATAGGCTAAAGACACCACAAAACCTACGGACTTTTGACTACAACCCCAATGGAAAAAGCCACGAAGATATTCAGCGTTATTGCTGTAACTGTGCAAATGGAAATCGAACAGTTGGGTGTTGCTCTCACGTGGCAGCAATTATATATTATTTATCAAATGCAAGATATAAATCGCATATAGTTCGCCCAGCAGAAATATTATCCAGTGTTTTTTCTATAAATAAAGATCACGTTGTAATTAATGAAAATAGTGACGTTGACTAATAAAAGCTATTATTCATTAATATGGATTTAACTATTACTGAGAAAATATCCTTCCGTTTTCTTTTAAACCTTTCATGCCCAATATTGAAAAATCAAATATGTAATACGATTTAATTAAATACTAGATAATTGAAAAATTAAAAGTTAAAAGCATCAACAAAGTGGTCATAAGGTGGTCCACTTACTTTTATTATTTTTTTTCATCATGTTGCACCTTATGGATTTTAATGAAACTTGGCATGCTGTTAGGCAAGGTATAGAAAATTATTATATATTTTTTCCAAAGTGGTAATTCAATTCGATCTGATAGAAATAAATAAAAAAAAAATATATTTGCATTTTTTTAATATTTTTATTTAAGCTTGGCTCTTGAAAATTTATATAAAATAAACTGTAAAGTGTACCATAAACACTGGAATTGGTTTTATTTTTCTAGCTTTGAAATCAACAGAGATATATCACTTTGAAAAAAAGTCGTCTCCGGACACTTTTTTTCAAATAGCTCCTCAATTACCTAAGATATAGAGCTAATATCTACGCGATGAACTACTATTAGTACCCTCTACAATATAACATAGGTTACGATATAGGTTCCTATCGGGGGCAGTTTGCTTATGGAAGGACGGCTAAACCCTTTGTGTCCTGATACTTGTTCCAAATAAACTTTTATTATTATTATCATATACCGCCACTCATGAATGCTGGAATTGAATTCACTCCAATCACCACGAGAGATAAGCTTTTTTCATTTCTTAGACTCCCTCTTTGGTCTAGTAGTCACTAGCGTCGTGTGACTAGCGACGAGTGAATGGGGTCCCGACTCCCTCTTTGGTCTAGTAGTCACTAGCGTCGTGTGACTAGCGACGAGTGAATGGGGTCCCGACTCCCTACTTGGTTTAGTAGTCACTAGCGTCGTGTGACTAGCGACGAGTGAATGGGATCCCGACTCCCTCGTTGGTCTAGTAGTCACTAGCGTCGTGTGACTAGCGACGAGTGAATGGGGTCCCGACTCACTCTTTGGTCTAGTAGTCACTAGCGTCGTGTGACTAGCGACGAGTGAATGGGATCCCGACTCCCTCGTTGGTCTGGTAGTCACTAGCGTCGTGTGACTAGCGACGAGTGAATGGGATCCCGACTCCCTCGTTGGTCTAGTAGTCACTAGCATCGTGTGACTAGCAACGAGTGAATGGGGTCCCGACTCCCACTTTGGTCTAGTAGTCACTAGCGTCGTGTGACTAGCGACGAGTGAATGGGGTCCTGGGGGCCGTATAACAAAGTATTAATGCAATCATGATTCCAGATAAAGGGATGGTGCTATCGGTCATGTATAGCTCCATCTCTCTCTACATTAAACCGTCATAATATGGCATCTGGGTGCACAGGTCGGGCCATTGGAGTAATTGGGTTTTTCCTTCAGGAATTTCTCTTTAGCAGCTCGGGCTCTCGATTTTCGCCTAATAGCAGCCGTCGACGCGTCGTTGACGCGTAGGCGAAAATTCCAGATACATCTCTTATTCTCTATCTGACGGGGAATAAACGTGTTCTACATTGCTGAAGATCGTGCTCGTCCTGAAAAACTTTAACGGAGTCGCTGATGAACTGATCCCGGGCCACCTGTCTTCGGCTCGTCTCATTTGATTAATTTTATGCTACATGTATGTAATTTTCCAGATTTCCTGAAAGAGAAGCTTGACGACTATCTAGCGAAGAACATGCCAAAAGTGCGCGTAATTCGACTTGAAAAGCGCAGTGGACTGATCACCGCTCGCTTGGCCGGAGCGAAGCAAGCCACGGCTGATGTGCTTTTGTTCCTGGACTCGCACACCGAAGCCAACGTCAACTGGCTGCCGCCCCTACTAGGTCTGTGTATGTATTTGTTTGTTATTGTACATTTGTAATGCGCTGCAGAAAGGTGGGAGTTACTTGCATGGAGTAGTAAGAACGGAATGGTAAAGAGCTTTATGGAGTCCTTTCGCAGTTATTTTACCTCTGACAGCAGCAACCCAACAGCAACCTTATTGTAACGAAAATAAGGATCACTGTGATTTTGACAGATTTGTGACAGCAACCCAAAAGCAACCTTATCGAAAATAAAGATCACTGTGACTTTGACACTGACGCAAAATCAGAGGTAAATTAACTGCAAAAAGACAATACAAGGTTATTTTGGATCGTGTCCAAAATCGGAACTAACGCCGCCATCTTGTTTTGTCAACACAATTTGACAAATGTCAAACAAATGTCAACAACGCCCCCCTGTCAATGACATTCAGGCGCTAATATATCCTTGTAACATTCTACTATGTATATGAAATTATGAATGCTCCAGATTGTCTTTTAATAGAAGTAGATGGTGAAAGAACGCGAGGTAAGCTCTACAATACACTAGCCATTGGACACGACCATTCTGTCAAGACCGAAGCTGAGAGAAGAAAGCGTTTCTGAGTTTTTTTTCAAACAGATATTACTATAGCAGTTATCTTCTTCTTAGCGTAATGATGGCAATAAGTTTAAATATTTTTGGCCCAAAATTCATCTGCGCGAACTCCGCTCACTGACGCAGTCATAAGAGTCATAAGGTCATCAAGTGCACAGGTGACAGCCCTGCGGATAACTAAACACTTTTTTGCACTTAGAAATCAGTCTTTAAAAGTTTATCACACTAAAGGCACACCCAATGTTCAATGCCTTGATTGAGAAATGTGGATGTCGTGTTTAGGGGTTCAGCTTACAGGGATGTTTTGCAGTTAGTCACAAACTGTGCTCAAAGTATGAACAGATAAACTTTAAACTTATGAAATAATTGTGTTCTAAACAAACAGTCCTAAAAATATCTACACCAGTCATAAAATTTGAGGAAAGAGGAAGTGCCTACCCATTAAATTGTTAATCTAAGAGGAAACTTTGTCCGAACAGAACCGATAGCGCTGAACTACCGCACGGCAACGTGTCCGTTCATAGACGTGATAGCGTACGACACGTTCGAATACCGAGCGCAGGATGAAGGGGCCCGCGGCGCCTTCGACTGGGAGTTCTTCTACAAGAGGCTGCCTATACTGCCCAAGGATGAAGAGAATATGCCCGAGCCTTTCGAGTAAGAACTGATTTTTTTACCTTCTTTAAGACCTGGCGAGTAGCTAAATGCGGTTTTCATTTGTTTATTTTCGACTTTATTTCAACGAGCGCAATGTTGGTATTTGTTTTTCTGTGAAACAGCACTACGGTGCACTTGGCTTGCACCCTATTTGCGTAACTCACTTTCAATCACAATCCGAGGGTTTTAAAGGAAATTCCTATTCTATTGCTTCATAGTTTTGAAAAACGCGTCTGCTCAACAGTGTACATAACGCAATGAACTTGGCTGAACTGTCAATTGGCATCGATTGTCCTTATATGTGTGTTAGACAATTACCACCTCAGGTCTGCGCTTGCCCGATCATACTAGAAGCCTTTTTCTTATTTCTACGATTTCAGTTAACCTGTCCATACTAAGACAATTAATAGTATTTGTAACAAGAGTTTGTTCATGTAACTTGTCTGTAGTACAATGAATGTGGTTCGAGTTCGATCCCATTCATGACTCCTCGCTGTAGGTACTGTAACCCACAGAATTTCTACAAAGAATACATTATTTGCTTTTGCATTTCGTGGAAACGTAATGTAGTGTTTACCTACTTGTTCCACCACAAACGCCTTTGTTCTGTCCAGCTAAGTCAAAGGTCAAATTTTTACCCGACTACGGCGAAGCCTAAAGGAAGAGTTCTGTTTTTAGCAGGACTCACACGCCCGGAGTAACAGGAAATCTGTCCGATTTACACCTTAGGTACATGACTTAGTAATGACGTGTTACTCCGGTTATACGAAAACCGAAAAAAATCGATATCGATGTTTTGTTTATACCTTTTTAGTTGGGTATAAGTTTTTAATTTTCTTTTTTATATTAAAGTACTGTCTCAATTTGCACTAAGTACCCTAATTCTACACCAATGTATGTATATTGACTGTAAAACTGAAGAAATATACTTTCTTTTTACTTTTATACACATGAGATTGTCGTTACGTCATTAAAGGCCGGTTGTTTCAAACAGTTGGTTAACGTAACATACGTAGGTACGGCAAATAATAACGATTACATAATAGTTTTTATTACGTAACGATTACGTAATTGTTATTATTTAGCGTAAGCCAAGGCCATAATTTTGTAATTGTAATTTGAAACAACGCTTGTTTTGGTTTGACGATAGTAGCGCCATTTTTGAAGTATATGCGTACGTCAAGTGGACGTGAAATAACCCGCTTTAAGAGCACAATAATCGGCCAATTAACTCTCTATTGCTGATAAGCACTTCTTAATCGATTTTTGTGTTTTCAGGCTGCGTATAAAGCGGTAAATCCTTTTATTCTAATTGTATTTTGATGTTTACGATGAATGACTAAAATTACATGATAAGCCTATATAGATGGGTTTATCAAGGTACTTATATTAAATTTACATGTACCTATAATACCTATTATTGGTTCATTTTACCAAAAGGACGATTACCTAAATTTTCTTATTGTGGTGAATGGCGGATGCAAAAACATGCATGGTGCGCATCCAAAAACATACTAACAATAGTATTTGTAAGTGCAAACATTTTACTAAGGATTTATGGATCTCTTATATGTCACTCTACAGAACCCTGTGCCAGAAACTTGATAACAAGGTAAATCGTCACCGAATCAACAACAGCAGTATCTCAGCCCACAACCTTCTCTTAAATTCGGTTAAGAAGTTAAACATCAAAGTAAAATTTATTTAATAAAAATCTTAAAATCACTGAAAGACAACGTATTGCTTAAATCGTTGGGTCTGGAAGGTTAAAATTATGCAGAAGTGTTCTTTATATATAGCGAAGGTGGGCACTAAGGAAGGATTTATGAAAATTCGTCCCTTACCGGGCTAAGGGACGAATTTTCATAAATCCTTCCTTAGTGCGAAAAAACGCGCACGTGCGACCCGGGTGTCGCACGTGCGTATTTTTCCCGCGGTGTTTATTTTCGCGCACTGATTTTCATCGCACTGCTTAGCGCCGAGAGTTGAAAAACCAACAGTGTGTTTGACGCCCTGGGATGCGCTCTGTTGTATTCTCAATGCTCGGCTCAACACCGAGAGTTGCAAATCCAGTGCGCGATAAAATCCCGCCGCGATATTTTTCGCGTTCGTGCGGATGGAAGTTCGTCATTAGCACAAAATAAAAAATAATATTTTTCGTTTTCAGGAGCCCAGTAATGGCTGGCGGCTTGTTTGCGATATCGCGCAAATTCTTCTGGGAGTTGGGTGGCTACGATCCTGGTCTGGACATCTGGGGCGGCGAGCAGTATGAACTTAGCTTTAAGGTTTGTACACAACAACGCATACATGCGGCTTATGATAACGTTGTCTATACTACGTCAGTACTATTATCTATTCTGTGTCCATACTTAGAACATTCTTATATTCATCAACTTCCTGCCCTTGTCCAATGTTACTTGGAGTCGGCGAACAAGTTTTCTTCTTCCATTCTCCCCTATCAACGGAACCTTCTCATATTATGATATAAATAATATAATATAATAAATAGAAAATATTTGAATTTTTGTACAGACGCCAGCAGGTCAAGCTACCCGAAACTGTCAAATTTTCCCAATCAACCTTGAACCTTAAGGCTTTAGCGATAAAGTTGAAAATTTACTAAAGAAATTTGACAGATTGTAGTAGCTTGATGTGCTGGCGTCTGTACGTTTGTTTCTTACGCTTTCACGCTAAAACGGCTGAACGGTTTTGGCACATGGATTATTTTCATGCTGGATCGCAGAAGAAGTCGCGGGCAACAGCTAGTACGATAAAAATGGAGACGACAAAAACGACGCGTCGCGACGGGTCGATGGCATTTTAATGTATTTCTCATAATTCCGGTTAAACAAGATGAAGCTACAATCTAGAAATAGTAAAAATTAATATTTTTGTGCCGTTATGACCCAGCCGTCAAGGCCTCGCCTAACGTGCACAAGTTTGTGGGTTCAAATTCGGGCAAGTAGGTACCAATGTAGCTTTTTCAATACTCTCTGAGTTTATTTTGTACATTACTGACATCGGTGAAGAAAAAACATCGAGAGGAAACCTGGACTTATAGTTAACAAAAGTCTGAAACCATCAACCTCCACGTACAATGGTCCACCTGAAGGACTAAGTGCGGAAACCAAACCCGTAACATAGAACCACCAACCTGATTTGAGCAAGCCTGGTGATCAATGCTCGTGCCTTTGCATGATAACGGGCCTTTGCCCTGCAGTGGGACAATAATAGGCTGGAATTATTAGTAAAAAATACCATCTTAGTCTAGTGAATTTGTGAAAAAGGCATGTATTTAAAAATGTCTCAAAGATTATGGTGGTCCTATTCCTCATTAAAAAAAAAAAAACACTTTCACTGTAAACGCATGACACTTCGTCTCACAGAAGGGAGGCCTGTGTCCCAGCAGGATACTCCCCGAGGATAGCGCATAAGCTATGCTATGCGTGAGACTCATTAATATTTCTTAACATATTATCACGCCTGTAATCCCCGGAGGGTTCGGCAGAGGTGTACCTTTAGTACACCTAAATTTCGTCAGCTATGTTTAAGTCCCATGTAATAGGCAGCGAGCCTATTGTCATCGGTTGATGACAATAGGCTCGCTGCCCGGTATTATGCCCGGTTGGGCATAAATCCAGATTCTAGGCTGTTACTAAGAAATTCCTGATGGAAAAACCCAATCGCCCCTTTGTCCGACCTGGGTGTCGAACCCAGGGGGTCTACTACGAAGTGAAAAGTGCGAATGATCGGATCGGACCGACACATGACCGAACCGAATATTATTGAAAAATGCGAAAAAAGATCGGATCGGCTCAGTTGGGTCGGGACCATAGTCAATATTCCAAAGAGTGTAGGAGTGTAGGATCGGGACCGACCGAACCAAATAGTAACTTCGTAGCAGAAAATGGCCGAACATTCGGCCGATACCACTTCAGAGTAGACCCCCAGGACCGTACGCTCAACAGTAGCGATTGCGACCACTAGACCAATGAAGTAGTCATTTGTATCAGTATTTTTTAATAAAGCGCTATGAAAAACTATCAATTATGTGATTTGGCATAGATATGGCAGTGCGGCGGCCGTATGGTGGACGCGCCATGTTCACGCGTGGGACACATCTATCGCAAGTTTGCGCCCTTTCCCAACCCTGGACACGGCGACTTCGTTGGCAAGGTAAGATTGCAAGTACTTTCTTCTCTGATAATAATTCTCCGTCCTGTCTCACGTCGGCACGAGTTATACTTGTCTTAAGGCTGATTTTTCCAAAGCCACATAATTTCATCCGAGGAATAATTTTGAATTTTTGACAGTTTTTCCACACAAAATCCGTCAGACGTCAATTTTATTCCACGAATAAAAATTATCTGTCGACTGGAAAATCAGCCCTTAGTTTTAAGCGAGCCAACAATACTGCTTACTCCATCGACGCACTTAAGTAACGTCACTCTCTGGAGCTGTATTATTGCTTCTTTTTTACTAATCTACGAATTTTCAAACGACACCTTTCAAAATTATTTTAGAGACAGCAACAGATTGAAGGGCGACTCAGAAAATCAGTTCCGTTTGGCAATTTTTCCGTATTTTTTTATTTGATTTGACGAACTTAAGAATAATTTGGTTTTACAAAACAAACTGGTTACTTATTGTCTGTCTTCAGAACTATCGTCGCGTAGCTGAAGTGTGGATGGACGAGTACGCGCAATTCTTGTACGCGAGAAGACCTCACTACCTCAAGATCGACCCCGGCGATATCTCCGAACAAAAGGCGTTGAGGGAGAAACTGAAGTGCAAGTCTTTTAGATGGTTCATGACGCAGGTAAATATTGCTCGCCGTCATTACTCGTTGGAGGATATTAGGTCGTCCCAGAAAATAAGAAAAATAGTAGTCGTAAGTTCGAATTGGGTTCATATTTTCGAGCAGATACATATTTATATTACCTGAGGAGCTCGTGGCTAAATAAGAACAGTCGCACGGGTCAATCGAAGGTTAAGCTACGCTTGCCACGGTCGGGTCGTGGATGGGTGACCATCCATTACATATGGAGACTTAGAGACCACTCCGTGCCTCGGAAAGCACGCTAAGCCGTTGGACCCGGATGTCATAAATACATCTTTAACAGTTGTTATGGGTAGTCAGTAGCCGGAAAAAGTCTTAAAACCAGTTTTAGAATAGAATACTCTTTATTATTTATTTATTCATTAACTCAACATCACTATCATTACAGGAACACCATACATTACACTACGACACACATATGGATAGGATATGGGATTATGTACACCTTATAAATTAAAGACATAATTATGTATAGAAATTACCATGGATTACCAAGGGGTATCCTGTTACCCAGTAACTGGGTTGTGGAGGTCAGATAGGCAGTCGCTCCATGTAAAATACTGGTACTCAGCTGCATCCGGTTAGACTGGAAGCCGACCCCAACATAGTTGGGAAAAGGCTAGGCAGATTGATTGACCGACTAAACTTAATAATGAAGCTCCATTCACACACAATAAATGCAAATGAATGCAGTATTTATTTCTGTTAGCCTTTTATGCTTTGACCTAGTTATGTCTTTTTAGTTAAGGCTGGATACCACAGTAAAATTCTGACAACATTATTTTTATTTTCAGATCGCATTTGACCTAACAGCTAAATACCCGACTGTAGAGCCCAATCCATTTGCCAGCGGACGTGTAAGTATCAACTTGTACTTTAAACATTTTTATTCAAATTCTTAAGCATAACATACGCCTTCTTCCCATGGAGGTAGGTAGAAACTACGAAACGCCACCTGCTACGATCCTTTTTTTTTTTTTTTCTTGCGGGTTATCATCAAATGACCCCCCCCGCTCTGGGTGGAGCGGAAGGGAGTGTCAGACTCTTACTGACTAAAACCCACCCATGTTCCTTCCTTCGCCCTTTATGTTCCGGGGCAGCGGTAACCCTTTCGGACAATCCCGCTGCCCCGGCAGGCTTCGGCCCTGAGGGGCCCCTCGTTATGCTGACATCTCTTTGAGGCGCGCGTGGAACACTTACGCGCCGTCCGGCACGGGCCTGGTCCTGATCGGGCGGTGAGCTACCCATTGCTCTCCGCCCGCAGGCCCGCGCCTACGGTGGCCGGGAGTCGTCCTTTCTGAAGAACACCACCAATGAGGTGATGTCCAATGAACAAATCCTTTAACTTTATTTATAACTATTACAATTATTTTACATAGGTGCGACCAGTATCCAATCCCAAGATGTGTATCGACGCTCATCACGGCCAACCGATGGACAAGTTGCACATAAAACCGTGCACTGACACGCCGGACGGGGAACAAGACTTCTTATTCTCTTGCCACAAGGACATCAAGTCAGTAGTATTGCACAGATTTACCAGAAACAATATGCGCTTCGGCAATCATCGTATGTCTTCGGAAATCGCACGATGATGATCTATTAAGAGCTGTTACAACCATGGAATTACGTACCTAAATTGTGTTATGTTTTCTAAATTAAACAATGGCGCCGATTCCCTTGTTCACAAACTAAACTAAATTTAAGTTCAGTGCATCTTTTTCTTTCTATTTCGCAAAGAAAAGGACAGAAGATAAATATTAGTTTAATCCTGTCAAGTTAGTCAGCGCCTGACGTAAATTGACGTATTTTTAGTAGCCATGTTTTTAATCACGTCTAATTTATCTATGGAGTATCTTAATTTTACAGGTCTAAACTAATATTTATCTTCTGTCCTTTTCTTAATGAAATAGAAAGAAAAAGATGCACTGATCTTAAATTTAGTTTAGTTTGTGACCAAGGGAATCGGCGCTATTAACACCTCTATGCAATTCTACCAATATTTTCAATACTTTTGATGGCGAGGTGCGACCGGAGTAGATAACCCCGCAGCGAGAAATTACTAGCAAAGCGAGGCGGTATAACACTTAAAAGCTTTGCCTCTGTGGGGGGTTGCTCAGTGGCTCGACGTTCGTACTAATTCGGCATCACGAAGATTACCGAAGCGCATACCGTTTCTGGTGTAACTGTAGTAGCATAATGCATATTATATAACCGAGGGACCACTATGCAACCATCCCTGACCCGAAGGTAAATGTTTAGTCATTGATGGAACATTGACTGAAAGTCTAAAAACCATCCCGTTTTTTATATGATGCCCTTCATCAGCAGTGTGTGACTTAGTGAGTGCTTGAGACGCCAAGGGTTACGTAGATTAATTTTTATTTTTCTTAAACAATTAAGTATCTAATTATTTTTATAAAATTCCAGGATTAAATCGAGAAATATGTGCTGGGACCTACCGGAGTCTGCGGATAAGAGTCCGATACGACTGTTCTCATGCCATCTCGGTGGCGGCAACCAGCTGTGGAGGTATGACATGGTATGTATATACTTTTACAATTTACCATTCCTACATACTCCTTCATCACCACTGTACTCAAAACGACGGAGAAAAATATCTAGAGGAAACTTCTTCTTCTTCATTCGAATACATGTGACACACCGACCCGGGTGGACCCGCGTGGTTGAGTATGTCCCATTCCCTCATAAGAAGAAGGACTGTGTCCCAACTGTGGGAACTTTATTGGCCTGTTATGCTTAAACATGTGAATGCTCCTGGTGAGGGAGCGTCTTTAGATACATTCTTAAGTCATCGTCATTCTCTTATCGTTATGCCAATTTATTGGGATCTTTTTCTTCCATTCTTCTCGTCGTCATCGTCACAAGTACGAAGTTACTAAGCATAATAATTACAATAAAAGTCATGAATATTTCTTACCATTCTTTTTTCAGAACACAGAACAAATAAAGCACGGTGCGGACGACCACTGCATTGACTGGAGTCCTGTATCCAAGGAACTTTACATCTACCGCTGTGACCCAACTAGAGGCACGCAAAAATGGACCATAGACCACGTGGATACGGAGATGATGGCCAAGTGGAAGATAGTTAGGACAAGAGTCACGGGACCGATTGAGGAGCCATAGACATACGTATGATGTTTTATTGTATTATGATGGGCGTCGGGTAAAAGGAAGAGATATATTTTATGAGAAAGAAGAATGTGTCTTGAACAAAAAAAAAACGGTTTTAAGGGTAAAGGTGCCGGGTGTAAAAACATAACATATTTGAGCTTCCACACTCACACTCCCTGGGATGGCAACGCACCTATATTTAGAGGGGTTGGTGGGGAATGTTTTTAGAGGGGATTTACTGCTTTATATGCATAACTAGCTGCAGCCCGCGATTTCGTTCGCGTGATGTTAATATCTTTTGATTTTCATTATTTTTCCAAAAATATAATTAGCTTAAATTACTCCTTATAATATCAGAAGGCCAATTCCCGTAATTAAAAACGTTCAAAATATAGTCGCAGTCTCATCTCAGCGACAATCAGTGTCAAAAAATGTAGGGAAATTAGAGTTATTTTTGACGGTTGTACAGACGCCAGCACATCAAGCTACTACAATGTGTCAAATTTCTTTAGTAGATTTTCAACTTTATCGCTAAAGCATTAAGGTTCAAGGTTGCTTAGGAAAATTTTACAGTTTCGGGTAGCTTGACCTGCTGGCGTCTGTATGTTGTTTTATAGCTAATAGTTTTATAAAATTTTGTTTCGCATAAAATTTTTCTCATATTTTCGTTTCATAGAATAATCAATACGCAGAATACTTACTTTGAAGATTTTTAAATCATTGATTTTTGTTTCACATAAAGTTTAATGTGAGAATAATATCATAGAATAACAAATCAAATATTCTTTATCCTTATATTGTTTATTTAACATAAAATTTATTACCAAGAATAACATTTTATCAAGTGACAGTTTCTAAACGTTTCAATTCATACCGTTGATAAAATCATTATATATATTATATACTCTGGCTGAGGTAATTTCTGTTGGGGGTCTCAGTTCTAACCAAATAGCATGCAGCATGCAAGCAATCATGCAGCGTGCAGCAGGCATGGTTTCTGTCACGGCTCCGGCGCTGCGGGGCTCCGGCGGCCCCACGCGCGCTCCCCGCCCCCCCTGCCCCTCAGCCCGCGGCCCGCCTCGCCCCTCAGCCCGCGGCCCGCCTCGCCCCTCAGCCCGCGGCCCGCCTCGCCCCTCAGCCCGCGGCCCGCCTCGCCCCTCAGCCCGCGGCCCGCCTCGCCCCTCAGCCCGCGGCCCGCCTCGCCCCTCAGCCCGCGGCCCGCCTCGCCCCTCAGCCCGCGGCCCGCCTCGCCCCTCAGCCCGCGGCCCGCCTCGCCCCTCAGCCCGCGGCCCGCCTCGTCCCTCCACGCCTACGCGGATTTAAATTCCTCTAGGGGTAGGGCAGACAAGACTACTTGGAGTCGGTTTTGCAGCGATTCGTTTCTGTCACTAACTTTTGTAGCACAACATATTGACATTTTAAGACAATATTTTAATTAAAATTATGGATAGCATAACGTCTATTTTTAAACATTTTCGTTGAAATAAAATACCATGGCAAAATACACCGAACAAACAATATTCGTTAAAAAAAAATCCTACTGTTTGATAAGTTTGTAAAACAAAAAAAATGTGATTAAAAATTCATTAAATTGCGTTTCTGTGAAATATGTTTCATTCAAGTAAATAGTCTTTGAAACAATAATATTCGAAATAAAAATACAAGGACCAAATATTATATGAAACATTTTCTGGGAAACGAAATTCTATGAAATTTCTGTCTGCGAAACACCATTTTTGACAGATTGAGACTGAGATCAGACTGTGAACGTTCTTAAAATTACGAGAATTGCCCCTCAGATGAAACCAGCCTGCCGTCCCGTCAAAAATGACTACTTTGAACAATATTACCGTCGGCGCCTTATAAATGCGTGATCTAAGCGATGGTCTCTTTCTTGGACTCGATGTTTTATATTAAAGTATTTAATAAACGTCCTATAGGTTGTAATGAGCGCGTCGGACGAAAGGCGTGTTTTTACTGCTGTGTTCATGTTGACCAGAGCCACCTTTACCTTTCCATTATGAGTATTTTCAAAGTTGATTCACGTTCTTACGAGATTTACTCAAGGTTAATAAAAAAATAAAAAAAAATTGACCGCGTAGCTATTACTTTTCTATGAAACAGCCGATTTATTTTCATAATTGATGAACATTTTTACGCGGTTTACGCAGAATAATGTGCTGGGTTCATGGTTAAAGTTTGCGCGTCGATGTCCCAACTGCCGTTTGATTTAAAAGTTTACTTTAGTATCACCCATAACATCTTGAAAAACTGAAATAATGTCCAACTGGAGATCTTGTACGGACGCCAGCACATCAAGTTACTACAATCTGTCAAATTTCTTTAATAGATTTTCAACTTTATCGCTAAAGCATTAAGGTTTACGGTTGATTGGGAAAATTTGACATTTTCGGGTAGCTTGACCTGCTGGCGTCTGTACTTAGTTAAGTTATTCCTCTACATCTTGCACCCGCAATTAGTCTGACGTGCTTTTGATATCGCTTAGTAGGCTGACTAAGGTACGTAACCAAGGTACTATTAAACGTAATAGGAATTAAATGAATGTAGGCTAAAGTAATTTGCTATTGCATCGGTGTTTATGTAAACGAAGCCTTTATGGACTTCTTTACTCGCTAGTAAACGGTTCCTATAGCGACCCATGCTGAACAGTCCCTAACCAGTTGTTTTACTTCTGACAGCAACCTATTATGAACCTTATATCAACGTCGATAAAGATCACTGTGATTCAAAATCAGAGGTAAAATAATTATGACGGACTGTAGTGATCATTTGGTTTCATACACACATGTGCACGCGCGTACGTTCAAAATGTACGCATACGGGCATGGAAAGACCAGGGGCTTACCACCAGGTCTTATGGCAGGGCAGAAGTTGAACTGCACTGCTTTTTTGTACTTAGTCATAGAACAAAAAAGCAGTTCAATTTCTGCCCTGCTATAAGAGCTGGTGGTAAGCCCTCAGATACGTGCCGAAAATATGTTCAATGCGTAACTGTTAGGCAGTTACGCATTGTTAATACGTTCCAAATAATAATATTGATGTTGTCTTCTCGCGTATATAACAAACTCTGACAAAATAGGACGCTTTGGGTAAATAAACTGCTTGCTATAAAAATAACCAAAAAATGTTGACATATGACAAGAAATTAATTATAAAAAGTCTAGTTTATTAGGATGTAAGTAGAAAGTAAGTAGGTATGTATTAAAATTTTTAATGTTTATGCAATGTTGCCCGCGGTCGCACTTGTACTTGGTAGCTATACTTGTCAACACCTTTGTTCTAATTAAAGGTCTGCGATGGGCTGTGTTTATTAAATATCTATGACTTGCAGAGGTTAACGTTCCATGCAATGATTAGATTGCAGTTTGAAATTAAAAGTTTTCTATTGCCATTCTGGAGCTTAGTCCCAAATGTGATATTCGGAAGCTTTCGAAATAAATTGTTACAGTTTTTTGCTATGTCTTATATTGCTTTTCAAAATTATTCCAATTGGAAATTATACAACTTTCAAATCTCCTGAATAAGTATACACCGTGTTCCGGACGATACACATAAACTTCGACCAGATGTTCAGACCATGGAAATAAGCATTTTTCATTCATAAATTCTTATTTTTTATTTTTGGTTAATTTTCATACAAACTAAATACCTTGACTTGAATCACCCGATATACATGCCTCTTTATCTCTTTACCCGAAGCATTTGATAGATTTATCATTTTAATTGCACTAAGCGGCAACATAGGCCAAATTAAGACCCTTTCTTACTGCATCGCTCAATTAAAATTCCTTTAATGAAATTACAAATATCTTTGTAACGAAGCCTTTTTAAGTACTACTTCCTTTGTTAGATTTTATTTGTAAAAGCTGTAGAAGCGTTTGCCAAAGTTTATGGATAACGTGAAGAACACGGTGTATAAAAGTCAGCAGTAGCCTTTAGGCTGCCTTTTGTATAGTTTATGATGAAAATGAAATGACTTACTTTTGCGGTATAATTACTTTTGAGGTATAATTACCGTAAAAGTAATAAATATTCGAAACTAATTCAAAAGATTTTATTCGGGTTATCTACTGGTGCTACTTCTATGTTTATGTGTTGTTAATTCCTAAATGATTTTCAAATACCTAATAATTATTATTTTGGATTCCTTGAGTTATCTTTATTTTCTTATTTAAATAAGTATTTTATAGAATGTATATAGTTTTATAACGTTCTTTATTGATGTGAGTCAAGGGGTCAGTTTTTCGAACGAAAATTATCGCAAAATTAATGCGACAAATTATCAAGCGCGCGTGAATTGCTGTGATTGGTTGAATGATTTATCGAGGGCCAATTGCAGCAGTTTACGCGCGCTTGACATTTTGTCACATTTATTTTGCGATAGTTTTCGTTCAAATGGCTCTAATACTGACTTTATTACTTATACCTATTAATATACTGACTTTATTATTTATGCTTGAATCCGACTGATTTTAAATCGAAAAATGTATTCAAATGTTATTGTTTTGTCATTATTGCATTTAAATCGAATGTTTTAAATAAACTGCGAATTCTCGCTTGAAGTAAAATGCCATTACGTTATATGCTTAGGGGTAACGTTATACTTAATATTATTTTATGAATAGGTACTGCGTATGTTCAAATTTTAGAAAATTAACGCACACCCCGTTTCTAAATGTTACAACTCAAATATAGTTAGCTGTCACAGATATACAGTCCGTTCACAGTTATTTTGCCTCTGACAGCAGCATCCTTATTGTAACGAGACTAAAGATCACAATGATTTTGACAGACTTCTGAGTGACAGTAACCCAACAACAACAACCTTATTCGAGTGTCAATAAAGATCACTGTGATTTGGACAGTGATGCAAAATCAAAGATAAAATGACTGTGAACAGACTGTAGTTGTCAACAGACTGTCAAACTCGTGTCAAGTGATTCTTCTTTACACTTCGATTTGACTCAAATTTTGTCCGACCAGAATGTAGCTACTTGGACAGCTCTATCATTGGCTTCGTTTAAATCCCGAAAGGTGGAGGTGCATGATGGGCAAGAAAGGAGGTGAGAGGCATATCCTGTGAAGTGATTTCTTTGGTATCTAAGTCAGCCAATCAGAGCTGTTAACATGAATTTGGCAGTTTGTGTCTTTTAAAATCTGGGTGATAATGTGATAGTCTAACAAAATAACTTAACCACAGCAATATGTCTCCTACTGTAATTTAACAAAAGCCACCTTTCAGACAGTATGAATTATAACAAGGCATGCGTTTTTAGGAGCATAATAAATGTACTGTAATTAATTAATATTTTATGTTCGTATCTAGGACATTATTAGTCGAAATTAGTCATGGTCGAGTATTTATTTTTATAAATTAAAATATTTTATTATTACGTTATATTAATAATGTTAAATATAGGTGTTAAATTAGAATGGGTGTTATTTTAGTGGTAAACTTATACAACGTGTAGTAATTTTGACATCACACAAACTCTTTGATAACTTCCAAATGTTTAGTGTTAAATATTGTATTTTTCTAACTATACGCTTTTTAGAGGCAAGGATGAGAGGCGGAGTCTTAGATGCCAGTGATTGGTCAATATTGTGTGACGTTATTCACGGTAATTCTTTATTTGCGAAAGGGCTTAAAATCTTCATAATACGCAAATATAGAGTGCTTTTGCCGTCAAAACTATCCTACCGTGAAAGATTGGGTGATATTTGCCAAATGAGGCAATGTATTAGAAAATGCTTTCATCGTTGTTAAAGCCATCATTTTGCATTTTTGTACATCATAGGCTATTGTGCAGCCGTGTAGGTATGTCTGTTACAAAATATATTTGTTGTGCCAAAGCTGCGTCCACACTTGTGACAAACACGCTAACATCTCTTAATAAAGTTACCAACATGTTAAGCATTATGTGGATAGGGATTTGAGCATTTCAGCGAACCTCCGAACATGTCCAAACAAAGCGACGACGTGCCGACTATTCGAGACTCAAATTATCTTTTTATGATTGTGCATATAGCCGAATCGTCATGTCGTAGGCAGAGTTATCAAAGCCAAATTATTTTTATCGTTTGCTGTCTAGTATCGCTCGTGGATTGTATGTAGGAACTTATTAAGTACTAAATCTTGTAAGTTTCAGATAAGACTCATCTTGATGTGATTATCCAGAAAGATCTTCTAACTGATCTGATCAGTTTTAACTAAAACAACTATATCCACAGGTTGTGATTATCGGCCTGATAAGATATTCGAACTGATTTACCTATCCATCAGATAGCATAGTTGTTTATCGCGAATATCTCAAAAACGTCCTAAGTAAAAAATAATGAAATTTTCATCATCCCCATATTTGTCTACAGATTCATGGATTAATTTTAATTGACCTTGACCGTGACCTTTCCCAAAAATGGTTTGACATGTTGGAAGTATTGTTGGCAAACATGTTACAAGTGAGGACGCACCTTAACATATTTTTTTGTATATACCTATTGTTGATTTGTTTGTTTCTACGAGTTTATTCCATTGTGAAACATATCACTAGTTGTATATAAGCACTTATAGTTTTATTTGTATATTGAAAATAAATTATTTTTATAATGCACATACAGTTTTTTATTACAGAAGAGGGTCATAAAATGAAACGAGTAGATATTTTAATACTTTTTTATTACATATTCCATTAGAATACTTTCTATTATTATCGTACATGCTTGCGTCTGATGAGCACGCACTCTCCCGACTAACAGAGTATGACTGTTGACTATCTATACACATTCAGAGTATTTTAATGGGGTCTATGCACCATATCTACATACAAATTAAATGCTTTACGAGGAAATCAGTTCTACATGTAAATGCTTCGTGTGAAGATCGTACACTGTAAGCTCTCTAAAGTAATCTAGAAGCTGAAGTCTATGGATGTCAATGGCCGCACGTTATCTATGGAGCTGTTTCTCTCATCGATTTTCCCACCAAAAGGTTGAAAACCGTCAATACGCGACATTCGGACAACCGCTTGAATATAAAACACACATACTTCATTCGACTGTTCGGCCTATATTCAAACGATATAAACCTTTCGGTAAAATCCCTTCCAATTTGATATATTACAATTCATCGTAATCCTAAGATCCTTATCGGGTTACATTATAAATAATTCAAGCGTAAAGATATGTACAATATTTTTACAGATTACATACTCAATTAAGTACCTATTTACAAATTAGAATTCTTTATACATCATAAAAAAGATAACGTACCGCTCTAAATATCACCATGAAATCAATAACTACATTCACAATAGATATATTATTATATTATCAATTAATTTCAAATAAAAATACACCTTAAAGTTCTAAATAAAGAGTTAGACGTAACATTACAGTATTGCTTCTTTTAGTCACATTTTCCAAAATATCACCAACGCGCGGGTCTTCAGCACCCGACCCCGATAGATTCGAATTTTGAATTTTTTTCACCAAATCTATACTTTTTTTGTAAAAAATATTCTCATCCTATCACCGGCCACTCAGTCACCTATCATTAAAGTATCTCTAACACAGATAGACACCACATTTTAAATGAGACACATTTATGGACATATACTATAAATATCTACTTTTTAATTACAATTTGTGCTTCTCGCTGACTTATCGATAAGGAAACATCCTACGAATCACAATAGTATTAACATTCGTAACTGCGAAACACACTTGTCACGCTGCGTCTAGGTGTTCGGGCGCGTATGGTCGTCCAGCAGCTACTTCGGGGGAGTGGAAACAATAAATCAGTCTCTAGTACTAAACGTTCTGTTAAGTCAGCAAGAAGTTTGTTCCTAAACGATAAGACCTACTGTTCGATTATTGCACAACACATGCAGAATGTACGTATTACGTTGACTGTAATTTTAATTAGTTTTTTTTTATTTAGTCTATTTTATTTTTTTACGATGTCATGCTACTTTTGGGATTAGTATTGTATTCTACTTAGAACTCTGTCGCTCCGAACGGGTAAAATGGCTTTACTACTTTACTGAAAACACACGACGTCTAATGGAAATAATTTTCTTTTTTTGGGGCGGTAAGATTTTTTAATTTTTTCAACAATGAAGGAATGTAAAGAGTGAAAATAAAACATTCCATTTCTTTGACGCTTCGGGTGAAAGCCTAGTCAGTCTTTCTAAGTCGGCCGTGTCAAGATTTGTTCTGTTTTCACCGTAGTTTTCACATTTTGGCGGCACTTGAAAGTTTATCTTCTGAACCTACGCGCTACGTATATTACAAATGTCGCACATGATATTATCACATTTTGAATAATGAAATTAAAAGAATGAGTCACTTTCAAGTTCACGCCAAAATATTGAGATCTGATCTCTACAAATTTTATGTTACAAGCCAGTGAGCATTAACGTGGCAAGTTCCCTAACAAGCAAAAAATATAGACGTCATTTAATTTGAAGAGTCAGATATATTAGAGGATATAAAATACAAAATTATTGCTAAATAGTGTTAGTATTGCGAAGTAAAAAGACCTTAGGTCTATAAAAGGAACAACTACAAGAATAAAATATACGTTTTTTATTTACAAATACCTAAAATATGTAAGGATAGAACAAAATATTTGGCTAAAACTTAATAGGAATACATGGATCTTGTGATAAATTATAACATCCTAAATGATTTACGTATAGTATATGAAATAAAAATGTTAAAAAAATATTTCATTGAAATAATATAAAAAGTTAAAATTGTGATTGCGTATTGAGTATTTTGGTTCCATGATTTTTATAAGTATTATGCTCAGTTAGTCGTATTATTATATTTTTTTTATTATTTAAGTTTATTTATTTATGACTCGGTACCCTGTAGTGAGTTGTTACGAGATTCAGTTCAGTCCAACGATGAAAGGGCATAAAGTATGTAAAAATAACGTATGAGCTTTGTAACGCCTAAGTACGAAATGAAAAAAAATAATTTACTTTCTCGACATAGAATTTTTTTCAGTTTCCAGTCAATCTTAACCTAACCGTAAGCTTAAATTACAAAACTTTTACTTCCCACTCAGTCCTAGCAATAACTCCTAGTATTCGTAACCGTCAGTAACATACCGATCACAGGAGCCTCTTTTGTCTTTCCTATCCACGTTTATACACTTCAGTCCAATAAAAAAATAGTTAAGAACTAAATACCGGCGTTCCACATTTGAAACTTCACTATTTTCGACAAAATGGCCAGTTTCAAATCTGGAAATCAAAATGGCGTTGTTTTATGGCACGTTAAAATTATGAGCGGTGTCGCGCTCTCCCACTCTTTCTCCGTTTTCTTCTGCTGTCGCGTACAAAGACGATGTTCGCGGGGTCGTCGGCTAGTTGAGGGTATTTAGATACAGAATGGACGTCTCTGGCTACCCAGCCGTCCACGATTCCGTGCGAGATAAGTTCTTCTTTCTCTTCCTCTGTCCATGTCCCCCTGCCCTCCCAACCTGCCGCAACCAGAGCCTTCTCTCGTTCCCAAGCCCTTGCTGCAGCTCGTTTATGAGCATGCTTCAAGAGCTTGATACGCTCTTGGTTGGGATCCACACCGTAGCGGAGCACGATGACTGCTTGCGCAGAGCCCTTTCCAACAGCGTGAACTCGTACCTGAAAAATACAAAGTGTGAGTTTAAGTTTGAGCAATATTTAGACTCCTTACTTTCGCAAATCCTAAATTACTATAAAAAATCTTAAGTATCAAAACCAGCATCATCATCATTGCTGCATTTGCTCCCCGTTTTGACTGTCCATTCCAAAACCAGTGGATAAGGACAGCCATAGCATCATTTAGGTATAGGTACTCGTATACTAACATAGCTTATATAGGTACAAATTGTTACTAACACACTAACTTTTTGTGATTTTATGTTTTTATGATGGGTTTAAGTAAACTGAATAGGGTCTGAATATAAATAAATAATAAAGAAACCCACCTCCAATCCTTGATCGTTGGTTTCGTCTTGCGACACATTGAACTTGCCAGAGAGCCTTCTGAGTTCTTCCAAGTCATCCCTGATCTTCAGCGTATTGTCCTTCACAAAGTAGAATACATCCTGGTCGTGTATATTGAAATGGACGTCTAAGAAGTAGGAGTTATTGAAGACTGTTGTAATCACATCTTCGACAACGTTGTTCGCTCCGTCGACGACGCTTATCAGTGCTTTTCCATCTACCCTTGATATTAAAACTCCTTCGCCAAACACTCCGCGTTTGTAAGACACTCGTGGCAAGAGATTCCTTGTGATCGGTTCCATTTTCAGAAGCGGAGTTGGGACAAAGTTCATATCGGCTAGTTTGTGGCTTATCTGAAAAACAAATAGATATAATTTAGTTTCATGATAGTAATCAAGGTTTAGTAAGGAACTGTAAAAGATCTAAACGGTAGGAACATACCTTTTCAATGATACATTGTAGACCAGACAAGACTTCGAAATCAGGAGTCAATCTGGGCGCAGTCAGTTCCACTTTCGGTTGGAAGATCATGTCAGTTATGTATCTCGATCCCATCATCTTGTTCAGGTCGTATCCATACAACTGAAGCCAACTGCTCAAATCCGTCATGTATGCAGTGTTCTGATTCCTATTTATTGGATCATTGTTCTTAAACCGATAAATGAAGATGTCTGTAGGAAGGTGAAGTTTACTCGCCAGATGTTCCCAACTCGGCGTCATCCATTGACCAACTACAGGATCATATAGCCGAGCATCTAAGTAAATCAGATTAGTATAATAGTCATAAATTCCTCCTTGGAAGTCCACAGGCACATAGAATTCGGGGTTTGTGTCTTTCACGATCTTTCCGAAGGGACTGCGTTTGATTTCTTTTACAATCTCACCATTTACATCGAATACTACGAGCGGAGATCCATTTTGATCAGTCGCAACATAGAATCGTTGGTCTTCCGTTTCAATGCACGTTAAGAAATCTCTTTGGTCGTATAGATATCGTACAGTCTTTCCTGATTTCGTAAAGTGAACGTGCGTTACTAGGTTAGGAGTCTGTGGGTTGGCGTAGAAGAATTGAGTGACATTGCTCTTGTCGTCCTTCCAAGCTACCAATCTGCTCCTGTCGTCGTAATAATACCACATTTGGAACTTGTCCCTTTCAGAGGCATGCACGAATTGGCCACGGGAGTTGTATCTGTATTTTTGTTCACCACGTCTAATAACGAAACCACGGCCATCGTAGCTGCTGTATTCAACATCACTATATTGGACAACCCGATCACCAATATCGTAGCCAAGATAACGTTTCTCTCCGTGTTCGATAACTCCGATCACGTTGCCGTTCTCATCGTAGACGTACTTCCAGTCATCCTCAGATCCTACTACTTCCATCAAGTGTCCGTCGTAATTGTAACTAATTCGTTCGTTCGATGAGGTGTCGCCGATCATAATCTTTTTCGATTTTATCCTGTTTCGTGAGTCATATTCTACTTCAAGGCGGAACACGTCGAAGGCTTTTATGTTAATCAGGATGGTCTTGACTCTGCCACGATCATCGTAATCAGTTATCGTGAAGTATTGTTTGCTTGTGTCCTGCATCACTGATCTATTAAACGTGTTTCTATAAATTCTCAAATCGCTGAGTGCTTCAAGAATACCTAGGTTTTGATTGTACTTCATTCTCAGTTGTGGCATTTCCTTGCTATTGATATTAACATCAATTGTGGAAAGCCGGGCATTGCCGTCGTACTGATATTTGAAATGAGCGTTGTTCAGATTACTCTTGGGACTGAATTTCATCTTCTCATCTTTAAGAATTCCGGCGTGATATTTGTAATCTTGCCTTAGTTCGTATTCGGAGTCTGTAATTTCAACATTCTTGACAAGATGTGTATTTTCGTGGTAAACGTAGCGGATAGCAGAAGCTCCCGCTAATACCATTTCTAACTTTCCGCTGTTATCATACACGTACACAATTTTGCCAGATTGATGCGGGAATATTTTAGAGAGAATATTTCCATCATCGTTGTATAAAATTTCGTAAGGATGTCGGTTCATTGGGGAGAAATACTGGTACTTGAAGTAACCTAGTGATGTCATGAGTGCAAACGTATGAATATGACCGCGTGGAGTAGTCAAATTTTGGAGTGCACCAGAATCGTCGTAGTCTAGCAGATAATCGCTACCTCTAGGTGTTGTTACTTTCAGTGGTAGAGATGTAAACATGTCCCTGAAGGAGTAAGCTAAGGATGATCCATCGCCGTAACGAATCTCGTTTAGTCTGCCAGCTCTATCGAATCCATAAGTTTCATTTAGATCACCCCAACTCCATTTGGTTAATCTGTTGAACCTGTCATAATCAAGCACCACTTCGGCGAATATTCCATTGCTTGGTCCAAATCTGACTGGTCTCGCAGTTCTGTCATAGGTAACATTCAAGAGTTCCACCTTATCGTCCATGAATACAGCGATCGTTGATGAGTCTCTGTCATACTCCAGGGTAAGTAAGTTTTCACCGTTTACCCTCAATTTACGTCCAACTTGCGCGATGGTTTTGCCACTTCTCGCTTTGTTTAGAAGTTTTCGCAAGAAATATCGCCATTCAAATCTGTTTGCCAAGTCACCACCTACTTCGGTTCTCTGTTTCGCTGGGATAGGGAAGCTCTCTCCTAAAATTGGATCAACTTCAGCCAAAACTGTGTATGGAACTGTGTCCGTAGATATTACGTGGCCCCAAGGCATGCTAGATGAAATACTACTGTCTGATGAAATGATTGTTTTCTGTTCCGCTTCACCAGTACGAGTGTTCACTGAAGATCCCTTTATCAAGATCGAAACAGGTTTCTTATTGTTTTCGGTGATGCGAACAGTGGCGCCCTTGATACTTAGATCGAAGTTCAGATTAATGATTCTGCCAGTAGGCGTCACAGCAGATGTCAGACGGCCGAACTCATCGTATTTGTAGACGTAACTTCTTCCTGTACTGTCGTACTTAGATTTTAGTAAACCACTTGGACCGTAGTAATCGAACGTAACGTTGAAGTTGTCTGGAGTCCTTAGCTCTTGGAGCATCTTCATTCTGGACATCTTTAGTCTACATTTCTGTCCCTTAGTGTTTTCAATCGAGTTGACTGAGGTCGAGTAGTCTCTCAGTAAGAACACCTTGTTACCGGCTGCGTCTGTAACGGTGCTGAGTTTGCCATTGCTGGTGTTGACGGTGTAAGTAAACACATAGTTGTTTTCTCCAGTCAAGATATTCTTACTCGTGACGTGCTGGCCAAATCTATTGAAGATGTAAATCTCCTGCGTATCAGGTGAATAGATTTCGTATTCCCTTGCTCCACTTGCATCTGGTATGCTTGCCATTACTGATCGAATCCTGTAGTTAGCTTGATCTGCGATGTGAACGATACCGTCGGGGCTGACTATGACAGCTGAGATTGTATTGAACTTCGAATTGGAGGCCAAGAAGTGGTCGGCCTCAAAGCAATCACAGCCTCTCTCTAAGCAGTTGCATTTCGATTCAGCGCCAGCGTACAGTGAAATCTTTCCATCAGTGGTGATAAGTCGGACTCGGTTTATTCTTTGAGAGTCACTTTCAGCGACATACAGGTCACCTGCTGATCCGAAGGCAATACTTTGTGGCATTACTAACGTAGCGTACGTTGCCAATTCAACATCGATACCTGTCATGGGTGAGGGGCAATGGAGAGGTCTTCCAGCAATCACTTTCACTCTACCATCTGGAGCCATTTGTAAAATCATGTGATCGTCAATGATATGCAAGCTGTTGTCCAATGGGTTAATAGCGAGCTCTGTGGGCCAACGCAGATGGACTTCTTCAACGCTAAGCGTTCCCTCGCAGGGGATGGGTTTCCAATGAGCTCGGTGCATGTGGTTGCCAATGATAGTTGTGATGATACCGTCTCTATCTACCATTCGGATATTCGTGCCATCGGCGAAATATACGATGTTATCGATAGAAACTGCGACTCCTTTAGGGTACGCCAGCTTAGCATCCCGTGCCAGCGCTCCATCACCGCAATGAGCTTCATCACCCGGCAGGCATCTTTCTCCAGAACCAACAACAGTCTCCCAGTTGTGTTCGGGGTCGGTGAAGTCCTCTGTGTTACGGACTCTTATGATTTGATGGGATTCTGGGTCTGAGATGTACAAGTTGCCGTCTAGAGGTGATAGAGCCATGTGGTATCGGTAGGAGACTCGAGTGGCACTGAAAAATAAAGAAATACGTTAGGTCACATAATCTCACCTTACATGACTAAAGGATTTGACATTGAAATTATGAAACTTACTTCAACTTGACCACTGTCCTCACAGTCCCGTCGGGACTGATCTTCCGAACAAGATTGAAGTCTCCTACGAAGATGGATCCGTCAGGGGCCGCGGTTAAGGCTACCGGTGCTAAGAGTCGTTGTCTGGACGCGACGCCCGTGCACTCGTCCCCACACTCCAGCTCACGTTGACGACCGTCGCCCATCGTTGTGATGATCACACGAGGTTTGTGTTTCAGGTATACGTTTGTTCCATCTCCCTTTTGGAGGATGCCTGGAAAATACAAAAAAAAAAAATTAAAACGGTTGGCTTAAATATGTACAACGTGGATTTTATATGTCCAAATTCAGAATTAATTTAAAATGTGTATTTAAATTAGTATTATTATCACATTATTCTAAAAGAGACTGCGTATTGTGTGCACATCCAACAAGATCGATCGATATCATTGAAGAGGTCAAATATACTGAACCACTTAACAGATTACATGGCTTTGTACTTAGGACTGCAAAACGTTTAGACATACTAAAGCCGGAAACGAGACGCTTTAAACCCCTATGCCCGTGGTAAAGGGCTTTAGAACAACGTCCCCTGTAGGATCTAGGTACGTAATCTTTACACTCTACCCACATAACACGACATAATAAGTTTATTTACCTTCGTGGAAGTTGTATCTATGATGGATGTCCAAATTCCAGCCACCAACGTCGGATATACTCATGTCCTGTCCACTCAGTTTGGTCGTTTGCACATTCCAGATGACATCCTTACAGTCCGTGTACTGGTACCCTACTTTCACTAAAGCTGTGGTTACTCCGTATACTCTCTGCTTGTACACATTGAGGCGGTTCCATGGATACGTGAATTTGATGACTGGATCAGCTTCGAAAGTCTTTTTGAAGAGTATGCCTTCTATCGTTATCCTTAGGTGGATGAGCGCTAACGTGGATGGAATTTTCTCAGGAGTCAGTTGTAGTTGGATGGTGGAGAGATAGCCAGCAGCTCTGGAGCTGTGGTACACCAGATGTAGACCAGTTCCAGGGATTTCGAGACTTTCTTGGATCACCTATAAATAATATATTATTAGTTTGATTATTTATTTAAACAAATGATATCCGTTCATGGTCATTGCAGAGAATCAAGAAATACACCATTAGGTAAATAATCATTAGCTAACGACGATTCTATTATACAAGAAAAATCGTAGGACCCAAAGGATCTAAAAGAATATGCTAAAAGACTGTTCGAAACAAGAGCAAAATTTTCTAAGTCATACCTGTGATTCAGCCAGAATAGCACTCTTGTCAGGGCAAGCTCCTTGGAAGCCATGTTTCCAGGTAGCCAATACAACAGGTTTCATCGTATCGTAATCGTGAGCGAGACAAGCCTGCGGTGGTCCCATGTTGATCTTCTCGTCCATCGTCGTCATTAGGACAGTGTCAATTATCACTACCTGAAGCAAATTGGTAAGCGGGTTGAAGTAATTGAAAGTTACAATCCAAATTTATGAAGGGAATACGAATGAAAAATTAGATTTCGCTTAAAAGAATATATGGATTAAAATGGAAAAGTAGGAGAAAAACTGTTACTAAAATAAATCATAAATTTAATTATCTGATACGTAAAGTAAGTAAATTTAAAAGTCTTTATGGGTTGTATAAATAATGCATTCATTAATGAAAGTCTAAGCATAGGTATGGTCAGTAAAATATTGGATTTAAAACACTGCAAGGCAAAAGCGTGTTTTAAACAAAGATCTATGAAAAAATAATAGAGTCATAACATTTTTAACGTCCTTACAGTTAATCGCTAGTTTGCATGTTTTTACTTAGGAAAAAATATAATCGCCCTGTACGAAGTTCGGTTGAAAGTTGCTTGAATATTTAAAGACTAAATCAAGCATGTCTAGGATCGAGTTAAGGTTTTTATGAGACATGAAGTATAAACAAGTTTAGGAATTGATTTCGAATTCTACGAAAAGTCTTGAGGCGACTTGAAAATTACGAACTTATTGTTTTCAAGTTGTAACGTTATTGTGACGAAGTTTCGGCAACAGGCACATGCTGTTAGTCACATTTTATGATTATACAAGGTGGAGACAAAAATAAATTAAACTGCTTATATCAAATGACGTTCCCAGTCTGCATACGAAAATGCAATCAAATATATCCAACAGTTTAGTCACTACAGCTAGTCAAAGATTAGCAAAACCCATAGTCGGCCCATCACTACTATTTACATAGTTTAGTTTAGTTTGTTTGAAAAAATCACTTTTTTAATTTCGAAGCTAGAATTTATTTGATAGTTCCAAAATGCTCTTTTTTTTCGGATGTGAAGTCATCAAATGACCCCTCCCGCTCTGGGTGGAGCGGAAGGGAGTGTCAGACTCTTACTGACTAAAACCCACCCATGTTCCTTCCTTCGCCCTTTATGTTCCGGGGTAGCGGTAACCCTTTCGGACAATCCCGCTGACTCCAAAATACTCTTAGGCATTAGTATTGGCAGTGTTTTCATTTACTGTCGTATTTTTGTCTTCACGGTATAACTTGCAATTTAACTTCATTAAAGTATTTTTACACTTCGTTCATAGCATTTAGGTGACCTTATAAAAAAATTATCCAATTACCTCATTCCAAGGCACGTAGACGACTTTCGTAGCTCTTTTAAATGGCGCCCTTCCAAAGTTTAGCGTAACAGCGCCTCCTCCATTCACCAGCAGATCAAACCAACCATCTTCTCTGGTCAGTGTGAAACCTTCGAGGGGCGTGTCAGTAGATACTCTGACGCCAACCAGACCAGTCCCAAGTAACGTGACCACTCGGCCTCTGACAACCGCTGAACGACTGGAAATTCAGGCGATGAATTCATTAGTATTAAGTTAAATATTGGTCGTATGGACCAATGTTGGTGATTGGATTGGTACGAGTATGTGGAAAGTTCTGGAATATTGATTAGTGGTATTGACAAATGTTGGTGATTTGTAGTTTTTAAGGGATGTTCTAGTTTCTATGAGTGAAAATCTAGGTATAAAATTACATGGGGCTAGTGAATTATATACTTTACGTGTGTGATCTACGTTGTCTATCATACAAATTGTGAATTAACTAAGGGACTAGAAGTAGTTGGATATTTGAAAAGAATTCAGATCAAAATTGATTAAAATACAAAGATCAGAACTTGTAATTGATTCAAAGGGACTCTATATCTAATAAGTAGGTAATCATTTCTTTCTACAGGTGTAACATTGTGTAGAAGATTCTTATCAAACGTTTTCAGATGGTGAGTTTTGAACGAATGTCACGGACAATATTATTACATACATTTAAATAAAAAGCGAACACAAATTCACAGGACACAATAGTAGGTAGCTAAACACTATAGTAGCACAACATGCATGACACAGATACATAGAATAAGTATAGTATATGTCGCCAATTAAATACATATGTATATAATGTAGGATATATAGAACTCGTAGATAAACTCTAAGTTAAACAAACACTCTATCCTACGTTCGATTCACAAGTCTTACCTCGAGTTGAAGTGGTTCCAAAACATACTGCGCAGCGTTAGAAAAACCGAGAGAAATGACAGAATGAGTAAGTATTATTATTGTGTATAATAATATTAATTTAGAAACAAGTTGGGAAGTTCGGAAACGTTAGTAACAGCGACGTTAGTATACGTGTATCACATGCACGTGACGATCTTCTAGAATTTTGTTCGTCGATAGTACAAATACATACATCTGCTCCATATAAGTGTAAGAAAAGAAAGAAAGCATTGTGGTACACTCTTATAATGTAAATAAAACAATGGGATCGACTGGGGCACAACATTGCGTATCTTATATAACAAATATTTATACGGCGCTTGTCGGCTTAGGATTAGCCGACAAACTAAATATTAGCTAGTTATTAGTTAAAGCTTAACCCTAACAGATAACACCGAACATCAAGCACTCACCTTTCGTTGAAGTTCTCCTGCTTTGCGTAGTTTTGGAGACTACCTTCGTCAATGATGAATTTCATCCGTTCGAAGAAAGACGCTGTGATGGCGGGAGGTTGTTTCCTAAGGAGAATATCTGTAGGCTTCGGCGAAGACACGCAGAGCTGACTACCTTTGCAGATGGGACTTAGACAGCACTCTGGATCCTCACAATCGACGAGGCCATCTAAATGGAATAGACGAAAGCAGTTTTTATGATTTGGTCCTTTTGTACACAATCCTGGAGTTACATTGAAACAGCACATACCTTTGTCATTATCTTTGGAATCGTCGCAGATTTGTTCTTTGAGCGTCGTACAATCCGGACCATCCCATCCATCGAAGCATTTGCAGGACCACTGACCATCATTTGCAACTTTACACTGTCCATGTCCGGCACACCCTCGCGGACAGCCTTCCAGCGTGCAATGCCGACCGTTCCAACCAGACACACAGAGACAAGTGCCATTTTTACATTGTCCATGGTCACTACAGCGGGCATCACAAAGCTTAGAAGTACAGAATTCGCCAGTCCAACCGGAATCGCAGACACAAGACTCGCCAACGCATCTCCCGTGGAGACCGCAATCAAGATCGCAAATCTCTGTAAAATTAATCAAAAAACAAATTAAATTAAGTATGTTTGTAGTAATAGAACAGCCAGTATAAAAAAATAAAAAGATTAATTTACCTTTCGAACAGTCGTCACCAGACCACCGCGCATGACAAGTGCATGTCTGGGTATCAACGTCGAACGTGCCATGTCCAGAGCAGTCCGGAAGGCATTGTAACGCGTCCTTATCCATTGTCGCACAGTCAATTCCCTTCCAGCCTTTTTTGCATATACAGGCGCCTTCGATGCAGAAACCATGGCCGGAGCAAGTTGGATGAGGGCAGTCGATGTCAGCACAAAACTTGCCCTTATATCCTCTGACACAAGAACATTTTCCGTTGACACAGTGTCCATGGCCGTTGCAATCTGGGACTTCACATTCGTCATGCCGTAAGGAACATTCTTTGCCTTTCCATCCAGGATTACACTGACATTCGCCGTTGATGTACTCACCTCGTTGACTGCATAATACTGGACAAACGCCTAAAAATTGTGAAATTGGAGTATAAAGTTCCGGTACCAAACCTTTGTTACATGTTAGGAGGAATATACATTTGACGGTCTAGTATAAAATAATTGTATGTATTGCTTACTTTTACTGCAATCGTCTCCGCCAAAGCCAGCCTGGCATTGACAATGACCCATAAGACATTCTCCTTTCCCTGAGCATCCATTAGGACAGTTGTGCGTCATTTCGTCAGCAATCATCGCAATGAACGTGATCTCCTGTGGGTCGCCGTCGTCGTTGTATAGAGACAAGAACCAGTGGCCTTGCTCCATATAGTGTGTTACTTCTTTCTTGATCGAAGGCTGTAACCGAAAGGCCTAGTTTAAAGTGTTTGCTTTATGTTATCTAGATATTAAATAATTCCTCGCTGTTATAATAATGATTAATGCTTACATGTGAAGTTCTCGTTGTTCTTGCCTTGAAACCGCTGAGAACTTCCAAGATATGATATTGTGTATGTGTTGGTAGAGCGTTTCTTCTCGCGTATACGCCTATGGAAGCTCCTCGGGGTATCATGTAGTCGAACTTCACGTAACTGGCTTGAGTTTGATAAAACTGCATATTCCAGTAACTATATGGAGGGATTTCTTTTGATAATTTTTCACCTAAAGTAATTTGTTTAAACGTCGTTCCATCTGGTGGAAATGTTTGCGCTGGGAACGTTCGCGCACCTAGAAGATTTTAAGATGTTAGTTTTATATTAAGATTTTACACAATATTTTGACATGCGATAATGTGATGAATTGTCGTATGCACTGTTACTCTCTAGTCTACTTTTATTTACTAAGAACTACAACCCATTTGGATGTTATTAAAGCACATGCAACAGATCAGTATGATGCTATATTTAATATCCTTGCGACCAGTGATGAGCATGCATGTTAGTATGTTAGACACATTTGTTCACAGAACCCCTAAGCGGTGATGGATTTGGTGACCGTTAGTAAGTTATATCTGGCTTTTATTGAAGGTCAACCTCACCTTCCAGTATAAGAATGGGTGGAGGCTGAATTTTTGGACAAACGCATTTTGGTAATTCAGTTGTAGTAAACATTTCCGTTTCAGTTGTAGAATCTGTCGTGGACTCAATAATGTCTGTAGTGGAAATATTTTCTGCCTGGGTAGATATTTCAGTGGCTATTTCTGTTACAGAGTCTGTAGATGTGACTGTTTCTGACACCGTCGTACCTGACGATTTTGTTAAATCCTCAGTCGTCGATTCTGTCAGCTCAAAGTGATCCGTGCTTGAAATTTGATCAGTTATAGTAGATGAATCAAATTTAGGAGATGCTGTCGTTGGTCCATTTTCAGCTGATTCATCATAAAAATCATCAGTAGCATTGCTTATGCATGCTGGGCATGAACATTCACAGCTTCCCCCAATGTCATTATCATCATTTGTTGAATTGTTGATTTTCGTGGAACCTTCTAAAGTAACAGGTTTGTTAAAATGTGAAGCTTGGGTTGGTTCAGAATCCATGGGAGTAATTTTAACAGTTGGTATCTCATTCGTATCTCCAAGTGTTGGAACAGTCAATGTTAAAGAATAAAGCTGTTTAAATGATGAGCTCTCGGCATTATCCGCAGAAATCGTCAGGTTAATCAACACATGTTTAGAATTAGTCACATCAGGGAATTTGGTATCAACAACATTCACAGTTGGAGCTTCGGTAGGAGTTGCCTCAGTGGTAGTACTTGTAGTAGGTGTATCATTAGTAACTTTTAGCGTTGGTGTTGTGACGACAACATGCTCATTGTGCGTGGTAAATTTATTCGCAGTGTAAATTATGGCGTTTGTTGTTATATGTTCATTTGTTAAAGTCCTTTCCGTAGAGCTAGTTGTTAAAGACCCTTCAGTTGTTGGTTTTATTGTTTTAGGGGTTTTAGGAGTGCTTGTCGTACTAGTGGTTTTTGTACCACTATTTTCACTATCGTAGTGAAACTTTTCCAAATCTTTATCCATATCAGATGAATCATTGGAATAAATGTGAAGCACTTCTTTAATTTGTTCCAATTGGTTTTGGATTCTGAAGAACTTAAGTTTTTCTAAACCATACGAACGAATCAATGGAAATGAGTCACCTTGCATATCGTCAGGCTCATAATCAATTTTATCTTTTTCAGTTTTAACTGGGGCGTTAACGTGCTCTTTTATTTCGAGTGGATGTTCTACGTGAGTTTCTTTAATAATGTTAGGAGCTGTACTAGTCGTACTGCTAACGTAGTTAGTTACTTTAGTAGTTATTTCGGCAGTGGTGGCAGCAACAGTAGTCGATTCCATTGCTGATATGGCGGTCTGTTCAGCCGTTGTCGAAGCAATAGTCTCCAGGGCTATTGGAGGATTGTTACTCGTAGATGTCCCGCGATTATTTGTTGTTAGATCACCAGTATTAACCGACACATCATCATTATTGCTAGACACAAACACATTGTTAAAACCCTCGTTCTTTTCTTCGTCCCGCTGAGTGGTGATGTCTTCTGCCACACCATGCACTAAGCTAACAGTGTTCACAGAAGGCTTGGTTATATCATGCATATTTACAGCGGTGGAAGAATCCTCGGAAGAAACAGATTGTGGTAAAGAAGAAGCATGCCCATCTACTACATCTACACTTCTACGATGACGGGAGTGATGTTCCTCTTTACCTGTGCCTATGGTTGGCAAGCTTTGATGCGGCCTCGCCATAGTTTTGTTGACGAACTCCAGAGATGTTGCTTTTGATGCCGGAAACACTTCTGTTGGTTCACCGACGACTACTGTACATGATTTGGGGTTTTGATACGTCCAGTTAACAAAATATGATGCTGTGAACAAAGGATAACAAATAAGATTTAAGCACATTGCACGCAGCCAACGTTGAACTGAGAATGTTACGTTACGATAATATTGTTGTTCAAAAGTTACAGACAGTTTATAAACACATTAAATAAGATTCAAGAAATCGGCCTCTTTGATTTAAAATTTAATTCCGTAGATGTCACAAAGGGAACATTTTTAGGACCCAATTTGATTACCTATGTACACCGACATAAAAATTGGAAATTCAAATAAAATATTTTAACACCCAATAAAACCCAGTTAGCTATAATAGTAGACTCACCTGTCATATAAGACGCAATGGCTAACAATACAACGAAGAGTATTATAAATACAATAGCGGTGCACTTCCACGAGCATCTCGACGAAAGGCCTTTTCGGAAGTGAAACCGCGAACCGGCCGAAGGAAAGTTCGAGGATCGAAGGTTGTTCCGGACCGGGAGGACTGGAACTGGGGTGCCGAAGGTCGGATGCGGTCGGTCTGACCGCTCCATTCTTTCTAACGTGCTTTTCTCTGGCTTGCCTGGACTACTACACGAAGAGTTCGACTTGTAGTCCATAGACGGATTCTTTTGAATATCCCCTGAAATTAAATTAGATATATGCTAGTAGGCTACTAAATTATTTGATGTTTTTGTGTGCTTAAAGTTATTGAGATTGAGAGAGACTAAAATTTACAATCGCGAAAAGTTGATTCATATTGTTCCAACATTTTTATCAAGTAGCTAGCAGTACTTTTATCTTTCCCATCCATTGATGGGAAAGATTTGGATAATATCTGAGGGGCAATTCTCGTAATTTTAAGAACGTTCACAGTCTGATCTCAGTCTCAATCTGTCAAAAATACCTCTAACTTCCCTACGTTTTGACAAGTTTTTGACATTTGTTTGTCGCCGAGATGAGACTGCGACTAGATTTTGAACGTTTTAAATTACAAGAATTGGCCTACAGATGATTATCATGTCATAATTATATTGGTCATCGATTATTATTACTATTTACAGCCAACATTATATCTGCGAGCAGAAATTTACTAGGCTTGCAGAAATCTGGGGTGAGTTAGTTAAATCAAAGTGTGAATATGTGTGTAGATGTGGGTGTGCTTAACCTAATAAAGAAGTCAAAAAGGTTCTAACATTCACCTGAAGGCACGTAGAAGTTGCCTGAGGGCGTGCGCACGAGGCAGGAGGGTTCGAAGTCGCCCAGGTCCGCAGGATTGCCGGTGATGCGACCGTTCAGGCGAGACATGGTCGGGTTGCGGGGCGGCACATCGGGGGGGAGACGAGACCCTTCCAAGAGACACCCTGTAGAATAAAGAGATGAGGTTTAGATACGATATTACACAGTGAATTGAAGGTTACCCTAATATATTTGAGAGAAGTGATCGTGATGATTTGGCTGACATCAGAAAAGGTCTCCCCCCGAAACTTATACGTAGTTTTTCTCAGTTGTTCGCTTCAGGCAGTAGATCGATTTTCACGCCAGGCATATAATTTACTAGTGCTTAGTATAAACATGATTATTCTTCTTCATAACTTTGACTCAAGATTAACAAAGTCAATGCAATCAAACAAAGCTTACACTGAAAGTCGTTGAAAACTTTGGAATACAAAAATAAGGCTCCAACAATAACGAGAATCGGAACAAACGAATGAAAAAATTCGAGCACTTGCAGGTTTATTGCTGTTAAAATAAAACAACCCTTTTAAAAGTTACGATAAATAAAGCCCAGCCTTTATCTTAGACGCTTGTGGCAGTTTTGCCTTGTCAATAAAAAGAAAAATAACCAATAGGACGGTAGTTTGATAAGACAAAGAAAAAATGACGAGCTTAGTGTCGCATGAATCCATGGACGGCCATACAAGTATTATATCTTCGTATAAAACCTAAATTCCCTTTGTATAATCCAGGCGGATTAACGAAGCAGAACTTGGCCCCAATTATTACCAATAATCTGTTATCAAATGCCGTTATTTGTAAAGTTAAAGCCTTTTACAAAATTAATCAGCATGCTCCAGCGGTCGTGGCGCAGGCATTAGCACAGGGAAAAATTTAATTAATTCCATCCACGAAAATTTACAAGTTGAAATTCAATTAGGGGCGAATATTGCTCACCGTAATGGCTCGTAAACAAATAACCGTGGATAGGCTCATGCAAATGGATCAAAGATCGCGTGTTTCGGCTGTTCTTTATAAGGAAAATATATTAGATCGGGAGCTACTTGTCTAACTGCGGGCGCGGCGGACTCTCCCATCGCTAATATAAGCTAATGGAAAATCGAAGTATTATCTGCGGCCCGCGCCCTCGACGCCTCTTATCGGCCCGCCATAACATCCAACTTTTGATCCTTTACGAATTTTAAGGATTCCTTCGAGCGTTAATTAATTTATTGTACCACCCGATGTAGCCGCAAGAAAACTCAATTAATTTTAAAAGGGTTTTTGTGTTGTTTTTTTCGCGATCGATCTCACCCACCCTCTCGATCACTACCGAAATGAAAATGGTGAACTTCTCGACAATATCGTCAGCCGCCTTTTGTGGTCTTGCCCTTTGATACCATTCTTTTCTTAGCAATTAGAGATTAATGAGTTTCATTGAACTTTCATAAAGCGCACTATAATCCGTAGTACCTACCTACTGTGAGTAATTATAATAGCTATTTATAGTGCGGTAATGAAGTGGTGAAAGGTGAAATACTTTTAGTTTAAATACTGTGTAGTGTGTATATTTTTTTACGTTCTTGCATTCGTCTTATGTTACGTTCTTGCATTCCAAGCTTCATCTCAGATACATAGTTCAAACTCCGTAAGCGAATGGTGTATACTGCCATGCTGACACTACCATCCATCGACTCCTATGTAACATAATCAGAGGGTTGTCGACAACATTTCATGGCGTGCTTTACAACTGACACTAAGCACTTTCTAAACGCGGTAATTTGTTATGAGGGCCGATGTTTAAGGACAAATGCGCCAAGTCGAGCGTACCGAACGGCCGATCCATCCCATCCCGCCGCCGCAGCCAATGAAAAAACTAAATCACCAAATCCCTTACCTAATTTAGGAGGACAAGCATAGTCATTAATACACACGTCAGTCGTCGTGCTACTACAAAATGTGGCCCATTTATATCCCGTCTCGGGGCCTGGGAATTATGGTAATCGGACGAGTCGTGTCCTTTGTCTGTAATGGTTGGTAATTACCGAGGCACCTCCGGGGGCACTTCGTCTACTGAGGGGCCCACGGCTCGGAGAATTCGACACTCGTTACGCGAATCGTCTCAACTTTAAAAAGGGAACGCGATTTTGAATGCCGTCATGGGATTTGTCGTTGCGCACCCGGAACAAACTCACTTTTTTTTTCCTCTTTTTACTTTTGCCAAAATTGCCTCCCACATACTGGGTCCTGATTGGTCCTTTTTGAGTTTGTTTACGCAAGGAAATCGGTATTTTTTACAGCCAACCCAGACTTTTCGGCGCTCGCTTTTACTATCCCATATTATTTATTGAGACTACACTATGCATAAAACTGAATAACAATCAGATAGAGGCCACTATCCATATTCCGGTTCGTTTATTTTTATATTTTTCGAGCCATCTGGCATCCGATCTCCTATTTTACGTTTTGGATCCGTATTTTCTTCCGAAGAAATCCAAAGCTCGCTTACTTATTGGAAGATAAAGGGGGTGTGTTTCGGCTCATTTGCGGCCGAGCTCGGCCCGAACAAACGTGATTTCTTATTGGAAACGGAAAAGAAACAGACTGACTTGTAATAGAGTAACTGCGGTTTACCGCCAGTAAGCTTCGCTAGAGAGGTTAATTCCCTGTCCATTATTCCTGCTAAGATTAACATTCAGCTTTTTTACTATTTGTTCAAGACTATTGATGGAAGATTGCTGTTACTTTATGACATAAGAAAGTAATTTGGCGCAAATGTTGGCAAGGCACAAACTGTCTAGTACATATCTCTCCAGGTAGTTTCATAACCTGCGACGTTGATGTATGAGACGTAAAGCACATTCATGTGTTAGACGCACACCGATAGAAACGAGATACATTTGGGCAATCTCTGAAGGCAAGAGACGCGGCGGCAACACGTGCTCACAATCTTAAACTCGTTACACGAACATTCCCGAAGCAATTTAGAATTTACCCCTTAATCTTGATCCTAACTCGAATTGAGAACATACAAGAGAATCCTTATCTACGTAGATTAATATCGGAGAAACATATGCAGATACGCATATCGATAGTTCAGAACAGTTGTGCCGTAAAAACACTTAAACCATATGTTCTCGATGGCGTCGATTCCCCAATTTCGATTTTAAATTTAGCACCGAAGTTGGACCCGTGCAATATTTATATGAGAGAGCGGCGCTGCGATTTATAGTTGGGAAACAATCGGGAACTTGGTCCGGCGTCGTCGTGACTTCGTTTTAATTAGTACCCATTCATCGTTGAACAATCGAGTGCTCGAACAAATCCATTATCGGGAACTTTTCGATAGTCGAAAGAGGTGTATTCAAAGTTTTGCGATTGCAAAGGGATCGAGCACGCGGGCTTTTGTGGACCTTACATTCTGATGCCCCGGGAACTGTCTTCCGAGGGATCGCGTCCATTATACAATCTATAAAATAAAACTAAGTACTCCATATTCCATATTTTTTATTATTCCGGCTTTGAAGAATTAGGTTTTCTTATAATTTCCTTTACGTCTCGATATCGGAAGGTTTTGCAAGCATTATCGAAAAATTCGGAGGCATTAACGAAATTCAGCAGTTCGGGAAAGGAAGGCCGCCGCTATCTCCCGCTACAAGTGGAATGGGCTTGCGTAATGACACTACGCGTACATTTTAATCGATGGATCACGGTTGGCCGGAGCCCAATGCTGTATACATACGCTTATCTCCACGGTACATAGACGGATTCATTCTATTAAAATTGATTGATTAACTTCCCGCATTGATTTGAATTTGTAAAACAGTTGTACAAATAGCGCTTTAAGCATATTCGACACGTGTAGTGTTCGATTAAATCGTGATGGCGCGTTTGCATGTGCGTGCTGGTACGAGCGGCGACGAATGTAAATGTATAGCGCGCGCAATGTATCATGTCAAGACGCGGCGGCCGGCTGCCACGCTGATAAGATTACCAGACAAAGGAAGTCCACCCATATCACTACCACCACGACCGCTAAATGCGAACCTTCATTTACTACCCTTTCTGCTAACTTAACTAATCTCAATTTTAACACAAAAGCTTTAGAGTCGACATTGTCTCGTACGGTCTTTATTAGTGTCCCGACGTCAACGTCTGCTTCGTTAAAGGACACTCAGCTTTATTTATGTTGACATACTGGCAATGTTGCCTTATTTGTTGTTGACTATTCCTATTGTCGTGAATAGGATTTGGACCGTACGGTTGCTTGAATAGAGTTGAGATTGGTTGTTTCGTTGTAGAATATAGTTGGTTGCGTTAAGGAAATTTGACTTCTTTGCAACTGGTTTTAGGGTTGTTTTTTTAGAATCCGGGTTGTAGGTATAGAGGTTAGCCGGGTGGTTTCCGGACGACGATAAGGAGACGATGTTGCTAAGTCGGTCCGTCACGCGACCTGTCCACTAATTTATGTTGCGCTGATTTTGTGATATAACAACCCAGTAGAAGGAACCCTTCTCGTACACTCGTAGTTGTAGACGGGGCTGAAGTAAGGCTTTTTATGGGCAGTTATGTTAATGTATTGTCTAGCAAACATCCGCAGAACAAAGTAAGTTACTTTCAGAACATAAATTTACATTAATCTCATTAGAATTCGACGTGCGGTGTAGTATTTGACAAAGAAAGCTTACTTACTGAATAAGTTGGTTGCAAGGTACCTACGTTTAATCATTTGCTTTGATAGTGATAGTGACCTATGGGTATTTTTTTCAGTTCAGAGCAGTAATTGGGTCTGTTATTTTTTACCCGTACTGTGTAAGTGCTGTACTGAGGTCTGTAGTTGGAGTACCTTCGGATGTTAGATTACAGACTTGATAATAAACAGAAAGTGCAACGTTAGAGCTCGTTAGAAGCCTCGCTCGGGAGCCTTCATTAGTGTTTACAAGTAAATGGAAAAAAAAATAAAGCGTCCGAGACCAGCCGGGCGGCTCCGGTTACACGGCACAGCACCACGCCAGCGCTGGAATATCTTCACGACTCAACATCAACTAACTAATGCTTGAAACAATATGCAGCGCCATCATTAATCTCACTATCTCATTGTACATATTTCTTTGTCTAAATCCATTAAATTAATTACAGCCATTTGGGGAGCCGACTCCGTATTTATTAGGCTCGTTATCATTCATTGAATCTTTCGATAGACGAGTACTCGGTAAATTGGAAGAAATGCCGAGACGCCGTGATAGATGTTCTACTTACACGTAAATGGGGAGCCAAATTAGCTGTCTACCGAAGAATGCAGTTACGTCCGTGACTGATACCCGTCGATGGATTTCGGGTGCGAGATCCCGAGTGCGACTTAGATTCATAGGTGTCATCGCGTCCGTTTAGAAGGGTGTTGAAATTGGGAAATTCCTCACGATATTACACGAGGTGCGAAGAGTCGGCAGAACGGAATGAGTGCGTTGCCTGTGGATAGACGTGCATTGTTGACATAGCTCGTCACAGCCAAGTGTACTGCGGACTGCGGGAGACGGAGCGCGTCTTTGTGTCAGCGAGTCCTCGGCCGGTCCGCGAGCCAAGAATGTTTATTAGTCGCGCACAATAGGATCGACGGCGGGCTGCGGACATTTGATTCCAGTTGAGCCCGTCAGATGTCCGATAACCGGCGGTGGCTCGACTTCATTAACCTTTACCCGTCCGCGGAGGCATTAATTACACTTAATAGAAACAAACAAAACGAAACTCCGACAGATAAATGGGCCGAGATAGTTATTTAATTGTCTTATCTGAGGAGCGGGCGTCGAGACGTCTCCGGCGGCGTGGGGTGTTGGAATAATGCAGATTCATTTGCCGTTTACGTCTTAACTTTTGTCAAAAGTTTCCATTTCTACCGATCCCCCTTTCCGCTAATGAACGATTCACAAACGAGATTGGGTGTTGTGAATTAATGTTTTGTGTAATTGCTTGTATACGATTGTGTAATTTGATGCGCGTAATCAATGGCGGAAGATAACAACCGCGGTGCCATTACAGGGAGACACATGTAGCGCAATTTAACACCATAAACGTGAATTATATTTATGACTACTGTTGAACTGTTTTTGATTGAGTACGTGGTGTGAACCTTTAGTCTGCAAATACTTTACAAAGGTTACAAAAAAAATTGTGAGATATTTGTCAAAGCTTAATCCGCATTCCCCTTGTCTAGAGGGGAGACACGCATATGTTATGGGAATATATTCAGGCGCGTCACACTGTCACATGTCCAGTATGGAAGCGGTCATATTTTTCGTCGCCACTTTTTTCAGGAACGGAAGCGCGAGCATCGCCGACGGCGATACCCTGATAGAGATTGATGATCGCACCTACCCCCGCCCCGTCCCGTGCACACCCTCGCGGGTCATTGAGCTTACCCGATTACACCAGGCCAGAGGGGATTCGCATATATCCAAATTACCCTAGTGATGGACGTTTCTTACCCAGATAACTATCCTCCAATAATCCCCTTGGTACCGTATCAACGTATCGGTAACTACTCGTATGTTCTCATTTGTGTCTAGTTAGTGATGCACTGTCGAATTTCATGCGCAAAATAATGCGGACTTTTAATATGAACACTAAAATTCGAAAGCTTTCAGTTTTATCACCGTTCCATTGTACGCTAACAACATTATTATACAGGGCTGCACCCGTTTAATGTTAAAATTGCCATCCATAAAAGTCGGTTTTGAGAAAGGAGTTTTTAACCGTACAAAAAAGGAGTTTCGGTTACGCAGTGTTCCGATTCGTAATTTAATCTGGCGTCACCGTTGGCTAATTATTCGGCCTCTTTTAATGAAAAACATAAACAAATGACAGCAGAGCCGCTCGATGTGCATTTGTCAACGCGAGTTGCAGCGCCCGCCATCTTGAATTTTGAGTGGCATTCGACACCGACTGAGTGGCCTATCCACGCGCCCAACCGCAGACAAGTGTCATTATAACGGTGCGTAAAAAAATGCTTGTTCTTTGCGTAATTGGTTATGAACCCTTCACTTGTAAAAAATCTGTGTACAGCTAACACCTCGTGATGGAACCCATATAATATATTGCCGCGCGGCGAGCGGAGGGCTCTCAATTGCGGCAAAATCATATCGCGTATGAAATAAATCAGCTGTTCCGGGGTGCCTCGGGACGGATCGCGTTACACCCTCGATTTGTGAGGTTATTTGCATTTCGATATAAAATGGCGGGCGCGGTGGGATTTGACGTGACGTTGACAGGTGCGCACGCTGTCACACTGTGGTCTCATTTTAAAGCAGATCGTTGTGTTCAATGCTTGGTTAATTACTGCTGATGTGGCTGTAGTAGTGTTCGTTCTTCAACGAGTCTCGATTTCTTTTCATTACTAGTAAAATAAAAGTTTGTATAATCCAAACTAATATTATAAAACCAAAAGATTTGAGTTTTTGTATGTTTGTTTCGCTTTCAACCTAAAACGGCAGAACGGAATTGGATGAAATTTGGCACATGGGTGGACCAAGACTTGGAAAAGGACATAGGCTACTTTTGATCCTGGATCACAGACGAAGTCGCGGGCAACAGCTAGTGTGTTATATGAGAGCGGAAAATAAAAGTTTATTTTGTTTTGGATAACTACTAAAGACTCATTAGCAGCTAGAATTGTTCTAACTAGTTATAAAACACCTAATCGCACTAGAAACTAAGCTGATAATTGGTAATTACTCTCATTCTAAAGCCGTCGACTGGAACTGAATAATCCTTTCCAACTTTTTTAATATAAAAGAGACAAAACGAATCTTTGGAGCAACTTTTTCAAAGCGGATTACTTTAGGCTTCATGCTTTCAAAAGTACGTATAATATAACCTAATTCCGCATAAGCGCTACTCGCGAGGTTCACGGAAACATACAAACGCCGGGCGACCCATTCTATATGTACAGAGGTCAAGCATACTCACAGCCCTTTGTACCCAAATAGATATAGTACTGTGTGCATTAGCGAGGGTCGCTTTTCTTAACATTTTTTCCTCGACAAAGACGCGGCAGTACCCTCCAGCCTCTTCCGGTAGGGTTCGCGGGGAACTGCGATTAAATACATGTCATTTTGATTTATACCCGCAATTATTACACATCATACACTTACACAAAATCATTGTGTTTTTGGTCAGAGTTAGAACGAGGGGTTTGAACTAAGCAATTAATTTAATTAAACGCACAAGCAAACAGTATTAATAATAAACTTGGCTGTTATGGTTTAGCACAAATATTTGCACAGGATACAATTAATTAATTACTATCGCATTGTGGCATTAATCTAATTGCCTATGTATGTAAATTTCAATGTAAAACATTTGAACAACAGTATACGGGGATGCGTGGACATAGAAAAAATATATCGAGCACCGGACGGTCAAACCAGCACTCCAGTTTAAAACCCATTTACAAATGTAAACGTTGCCGGCTTTATTCAAACAGTGCGGAGGCCCACGGGCCTTTCCGGGCCCATCCATCTTGTGGCCTAACGGGTCCGAATGTTACATTGACGAACGATGGCCCCTCGATATGGAAGATGACACAATGCGATGACCCCGAATCCATTCCTTCTAAGACCCGAGTAATAGTTTTTCCCCACTATCCGTTACTCTCCATATTTTATCGGACCTTTTTATGAGGGTTATATTGAGAATGTGTCATGTTGCGATTCGTTCGGCGTCGCTGTTGCGCGCTTATGTATACATATTTGATGCAGACGCGTAAAGGATTGATGACCCTTGTACCATTTTTTTGGGACTGACTCCACAATCTATTTATTTTCGGATTCCGGCTAAGCACATGTGTTAAAGATAAGGGTCGTCGAGTAATGCTTTGTCTCTTATTTGCATTGTTGCAACCCTAATGGAGGCCATTTTGTTTCGATCACGTGGAGGCATTAATGACGTCATCCATCACGTCAAGTTGACAAGCCAGCGCAGTTGCAATGGACGCGGATTTAGTGTTGCCATCCAGGAAAAAACGTACAACCGAAAACGTAGAACTATTAAAAATCTATTTTCTACATTTTAAAATATATTTCGTATTTTATTCATCGTTTATAAACTTGTCGTAACAAACGTTCAGAAACTTCGTCTGATTAATGTGGAGCACAATTTACAGACGTAGCAGATGTGTAATTTGTTTAGTTCTATCTAAGCTTATTTGGAACAAGATCTTACTTGAGTGGATCAATGTCGGTAATCTAGCCAGATTTCGCACTAAATTTAGGCTGGCAGCTCCGCTACATGCGCTAATCCAGGTTAGTAGTAATCACACGGTAAACCTATTACCATTTCAAGTGTGAAGTGTGAAATCGCTCATTTCCAAATGGCGCCGGAACGCCAACCAAATGCAACCACACCTCGCTATTTTTAGAGAATAAATTCAATTACGAATTGCCTCATTTGGAACGGAAGGAACGCGAAATAAGGTGAGGCTTGTTAGTCGTAATCTAGTGACTAAATAAAGGCGTGAGGTATGACCGCCGCCGTGTGGATTAAAACGGACTTTTCTATATAAAAAATGGGCAATAACCGGGTGTGGAGAGGGTATACCCAGCGGACAAGATCCCTCGCTGGCGGAATTTCATTTGCAAAATTTTCTCTGACCGAAACGCCATTATGAACGTGTATAATATAAGTGTCCTAAATTGAATTTCTTGACATGAGTGCCGCCTAAACAGGGCTGTAAAAATGAGATTCCAAAACTACGCGGCGTAATTTTTACGCGTGAAAATGACGTACGTGTAATATAATCCACGCGCGAGATTAATCCCTCAGAAATGTAGACGGAAACGAATCAAGAAGACAGCGGTAAGTATCTACAAGGGTATTCCATCAGGGCGCGCCTTCGCACCTCCGCATTTTTATGTTTTCATAAATTTCCGTTGAGATCAATATTTTATATTCGCACCGGCACCGCAGTAAATGGGGATTTTTTGCAAGTTCGCGCCGCACCCCCGGCTTTATTTATTCGGATGTGGCCCTCTCGAGATTCGCCACTTGTACCGTTCGATACATTTTTCACACGAATAATGTTATCACGTACCGTTTCTACGCGCCTTCTCTATCACTTATGCATATACTGTGTTTTTGTGGTGTGTTGGCTCTAATTTCAAAATCGCAACGCGACGTCGCCTCGGCTGTCGTTTTAAACGTGAGATTTGTCCGGTTATCCGGGAGTCGTGAGAGACAAATCCAATCGCTGAGAATCCTTGTACGGGCGAGCGTTGATTGGTCGCGACATTTTATTACCTTAGCCAGGAGTTGGTTTTACGAGGCGGGCCCGACAGCCAGGAGGGTGGTTTTACGTGATAAGTATTTTTATTTGTTCGAGAGCTTGGATAAACTGGTGGAGGTGGCCACGGATTACTTTACCGTAACACAATCTCTAAGCTTTTACGGGCACCTGTCACGTCGCTGTCCTACATTTTGGAGTTTTTCTGCGAGTTGAAGCTGTCAGTTTATCAAATTACTGTGTTACAGATGGATGGTGCACGTGGTGTGTTCTCATGGTAGTGGTCGCAGTGGGTATCTTTGGGCCGCCCGTCGCTAAGCGCTTTGTCCGCGCGGCGCAAAAAATGACCCAGTGTGCAGCGCTCCCGCTGCTAATCCTATTTACTCCAGCAAATAAATTATAGTGGCCGACCACTAATATGTACGGACGGTGCCCGGCGCGATACTAACTGCTCTCTGTTACTGCTACATTTATAGTGGGATTTGCCACTTGTTGTAGATTTGTTATATCGGTTTCTATTACGGCGATATACGAGAATATTAAGTTTCCTTTGTGTCATTTGATGGTGTATTTTATCCCACTATAGGAACGCAATGGGATTGTGTAAATAATAGGCTTCTGGATAATGTATGTCTCGTAAGTTTGAACATTTGGAGGGAAAAAAAGATTGGTAGTGCATTTCCAAGTTTTTATCATCGGAGGTGTAAACAAGTTTTGGGTATAGAAAGTAGGTAGAGTACAAACCAAAGTCAGGTGAGATACCTACACAAAAACTAAAAAATAATAAAAAATACGTAATACGATTTATGTAATGACCTAAGTTTAATAAAAATGTTTTTACACGAAATTACGAAGAGATGTCGTAAAGTGTCGTTATTTTTGTATACAAAGAAAAACCCTATATTTTTTTTAATGCTTTAATATTGCACGTTATATTACCTGGTTCTGCGAAAAAGAGATTCCTTTCGTTTCGTGAAAAATCTTGGGACTTCGTACATAAGAGAATTTAGCCTATATTTGTTCATTTAAGATAACAAAATATCAAAATTCTGCCATTTTTTCTTGGAAATTTGCGTGTATTAAAAAAGAGATTTATTTTTCATGATCGGACATATCTTCTTCACTTCCTTTAAGAATTTATGATTAAACCAGTTTGTCAAAACCTCTTTATTCATCACCTTTAATTATTGTCAACGTAATAATTGTCTCTATGATAATTAATGTAATTGGTGTTGTACCGTTTAATTATCTAAAATAAATTGATAGTACTAAATTAAAGTTAGAATCCACCAAAAGCAATTACCATATCAACATACTCCTCCCATATCTATCACTTTTCGATAGAGATGTGACGATACTTCAGCATCTATCGACAATATCAATTAGGCAACCGATACATGCAACACATGAAGGGTTATTTATGGCAGCATCACTTCTCTTCGTCTAACGCCACGCGTGTGTGTTCAATGTAATTGTACGTAAACAACTGACGGCGTTGCCAGATAAGCGCGTCATTATCATAATGCGACGTACAGGTGATAACGGGGACTGTTTTTGGGTTTGTCTTAAACTGCTATCTATTTGAGCAGACTTCGGACGAGACGCCTCGACTTAAGGCTACCTCTAACTAGAAGATACGAAGCGAAAAGCTCCTTAGAGTGGGTCAAGTTATAGCTCGTCCTGAGGTGACGAAAGTCTCATAACGTGGTGTGCCTCAGGTTCAGGCAACCTCTCCGCTTGAGCAGCCTTAGGTGAAGGCTCCGCTTTGACCTGAGAACCTTTAGCTAGTGAAATATTCTTATATGTCACGGGTAGGAAGAGAAGAAGCGTAAACAAAGCTAAATATTTACTACATTTATCTGCAGTAAATATTAACAAGCTTTCCTTTTAATACCAAAAAGACGTCATACGTGATGACGTGTATTTAAGAACTTGTAGGAGATGCCCTACAAGTTCTTAAATACTCGTTTTGGCATTCCTCCCACATTTGTTTGTCTGTACGTTCACTCATATCTGTCGTGCGTGAGTGTTCAATGAAATTGTTTACAAACAACTGTCGTTGTTGCCAGATATGAGCTTCATTACCATAACACAGCGCACAGGTGATAACGTTAACTATGTGTGTGTGAAAGAGAAACACGTATAAATGTGGGTTTGTTTACGAGTAGCCTAAGGTTATAATCGCCGTCTTGTAGCAAAGTTCAAGGTCTAGTTGAATTAATTTTAGAACTAGCTACCATATTATGTGAAGGTCTTTTACTACAGTCTGTGTTTGTAGGAAGTTAACATGAAATTGTGTCTCAACATGTTTAGTTTTATTGATATGTTTTGTGTCTACGAGTCTACGAATTTCGTAGCACGTGCTACGCGGGTTTTCAGATGACTGCTACTACTACGAAAAAGCCTTTTTTGCGATTATCGTTTCATTATGAGCAATATATGCTTTTTTATCATTTATATTGCTTATTAATTCATCACCTCATTATACTTTCCATAGGGGGCATAGAGGCTATTAAAATTTATCTTAAAAAAAACAGCTGTTCCCTACATTTATGTTCGTCTAACTCGTCAAAATGTAGGGAACAGCTGATTTTTTGTTTTTCGCGATTTCTGGTTTGGTCCCATAGTAAAAGTTGTTCATAATGATGAGTACAATGACCTCATAAGAGGTTGTTGGTGTTTTACCAATAACCTTGTATAAACTTTAACCGTGCTCTGTTATAAAAAGCTTTTAATACGTACTATAACCTACTTTAAGTTTAATCTTAGTTCATAGCAAAAACATATTTTCTACGATGCTATGTATACCAACTTTAGCCGTAGCCAGTCGTAGACTTTATTAAATATCTTCGCTAAAACATTCCTTGATAAAGTTTTAAAATACTCCATATGACGCGACGCATAACAGGCGTGTTTGCATAAGCATTCGAACTGAATCCAAATTGCCGTCATATAAATTACAAACTTTACCGTTTAAACGTGAATAATTTAATATTCTAAAACGTATGTAGACACCGCCACTATAATTCTAAATTAGAAATTCCATCTCACACATGCGGCGCACACAAAAAAGATAAATAATTTCGTGCCATTTCAATAAAGCCACAATTTCACGGGCGCGTTGGCGCGAACTCGCGAGTGTTACAATTTAATAGAACTTCAAAAGGCCTGCTGATTCCACCACAATTCTATCAGCTTAGCACGAGATCCCGAGCATTATGCGTATAAAAAGCGGTTATCGCGCACCCTCCCCCCGCAGGCGAGTGGGGGAGGGGGCCGAGCGAGGCGAATAGGGGAACAAAACGGATACGGGACGATACTACGCGAACTCTAGCGGAACATAACTTTTGAGTAACTTTTTAGGTTGTTTTAAGTACATTGCTGTGTTGCCACGGAAAGTACCCGGTAGTTTATTCGAATGCGCGCATTATAACGCTCCGATATATTGAGTCTTTTTTTTTTGTATCGATATTGTTTAAGTGGAACATGTGTCTTCATTTCGTGTGTTTTGTTCAGAATTGCTGATGACGTTCTAAGTGAGGGAAAGTATAGTAAAAATGTGGGAAATAAAGATACTGTTGTTACGGCAAATAGCTCCGAGTTCAAACTTTAGAAATGTTTCCTTATATAGTCCGTCCATTCAGAAGGTCTGGAAAAAAAAAACTGAAATGAAAATAGAAGCGGAGGAAAATGTTGGGGGTTTATATTTATAGTTTCAATTAGCGGGCTTCGCACGCGCCGCCCGTTTGCCTGTGAAGCTCGTTATTAGAATTTAAATAATATAGAAGCCAACTTTCTAGAAAAAATACATTTTCGAGCGTTCCAAACTCGAAAATAAATCCAGCTGTAAATTAGCGCGAGTACAAAATTCATTGCGCGAAAATTACGACAGTATAAAAGGCGGTCGTCAACAAAATTTAATTCGACATTCGTTGGAAAACGCCTCATTTGAACGACAATAATCAACGCATAAAACAGTTTAATGCGGTCACTTTAAAAAAGCTCGCGATACGCAGCCAGTGCGCTTTCGTTCGGAACAATTAAAATTGCGCACTGTCAACGCTTTGCGATTTAACAGTGACTATTTAGCGACAATTACGTTACATCACTGTCCATTGTCCTGTAGCGATTAAGCTTCAACTACAATGGTCCAATCTCGACCTCTAACGAAGCGACTTCGGCTGTTTCCGCCCCCACTTCGGTTCGCTCAAAGAAGCGTAATTTACGGTTACGAAAATTGTAGTCGCTACGAATTTTGACGATGTTCGCCGAAGTTTACCAACTGCAGTCGTTTGAAAGTCGACCTTCCAACGGGTTAAGTCGAGTTGACGAAGTTCCGGGTGTGTCAGGGTTAATTCGACCGGTCAGTTTAACCCCTATTGGCTCGGACGGGTTGGGATATTAAATAGCATGGGATAGTTCACTATTGATAACATTACTTTTTATGGGAGTCCTTTTGTTGTTAGACCTTTACACTGAGATTGAATTACACGTGCGTGTATCTCATTTCGTGAAGATATTTTTTGGTTTTATTGCGAATATTTTTCTCAAAGAGGATATAATCCGGGCGATAGTAATACGACATGTGAAGAAACAAATAGGATTCGCACAGTGGCAACAAAAAGCCTAACCCTCCGTCGAAACCCGAACATACAAAGAAAAACCGATTACAGTAAGCCTTGAAATAACGGTAACTTTATCCTTCTATTAGCAATATTCTGTTCGCACTGAGTGCTGCGCAATTATACGTTGACAAAGCTCGGCAAAGGAGGTAGGGGCCCTTTGTTACAGCGACGCCAATAATGATGGCATAAACTTTACTAATTTTGCTACAGACCGCGAATGCTGCCACACCAAAGCCCGGTTCACATGACGCGTCCGAATTGTTACGTGGAGGTAAAAATTGAGCTGGAAACTTTTTAAGGGAAGTGTTTTATGATTCATTTGATGTGGTAATGTCGAAAATAAGCACGGTGTGTTTCCGTAATTTTGCCCCTCGAGACGGTTCCGTTTAGTCAAAATAACGTTTTCCCGATTTCTTCAGTCAAAAAGTAGTTACGCTCATGAAAGAGCTGGGATGTACGTAGTCTTATTTAGTGTTTAATACCAATGGAAATAGTAATGTTAATTAAACTTAAGAACAATCTTTTCAGCTGTTTATATTTGGTTGCGGCCCTCGTCTATTAGTAATGAATAATAGACGAGAAATTATACTGTATCTACCATTAAATGAAATGTCATTTAGTGGTAGATACAGTATAATTTTATGCATAGTTTTAGACTCACTTTCAAGAAACAATAAACGGAACACGAAAGTAAATAACCACATTCTGCACACCGCCTTACTTCGTATACTGTTACAGTATCTACTTCAGAGAACGATATCAATTGCTCGCTAACTATGGCTGATAAAACGCGTTCGCCCTTTGACAGCAGACTCGGAACTTCACTTATCGGTACTCTCGTTAAATTCTCACAATACAATGAACGTTGCTCTGTATATTCCTTGTTTAGAAGGTTAGGAAACTTCAGTAATAGGTGTTGGGTAGTTTTTATCGACGATATGTTAAAGCGGCACGTGTATACTGCGAGGAATTGTGAATAAACATGCCAGCTGCTGGCGAGGTTCTATAAGTAAACGTTATGTAACGTTAAGAACTTGTTGTTTATTTTTTGCGTTAGTTTTACATAGTAACAGGGAATGGGATTTAGTTTCAGTATGCGATAATACCAAGCTGTTGGTAAATCTGTTACGTCCGTATAAAATTACATTATTTTTGTAAACTTGTAGATAAAAAAGAGCCATAAGCGTAGCCACCGAGTTACAGTGGCTACGTACAGGATTTTGAAACCCGATACCTTATTGCTTTTCATTAAAGTAATAGCTGCTCTCCCAACACACCTTGAAATTCGCTAACGCAAGAAAAAACAAGCGATGAAAACAAATCCTAATAAAAAGTCTCAAATTAAAAAGCATGGGCCCAACAACTGCAGCTCGCGATAAAAAATCATTAACGCCAAACATTGTTCTGGTGGCGTTGAAAATCGCGATTATCGCTAACTCAAACTCAGAGTTTCGCGCCCGCCCCGAGAACGCGTTAAGCGCGGCCCGCTCTCCCCCAAAATATAGGCACAAAAAGCCGCTCATAAGTAATTCACGTGTTAAAGCGGATGAAAATAATGGCCGGCTACCAATTTCAGTTCTGCTTACTCGTGAAAAACGTTCGCTCGAATGAGATAATGGTATTAAGATAATAGATTTTAGTGCGTTTCGGGACGACCGCTCAGTTTTGCAAGGCAATGAATATGAAAACTAAATTTTGATAAATGTACCCGCAAGTTATACATATTTCAATTTATTCATTCTTGTGGATACTGTACCTGGTAAGTTAGCTCATAAATTACAAGTAATAACTACGTTACAAGAATGTGAAAGATGATAAATTCTTGAATACTGAACTTAACTGCTTTCGCTACCCTGTGGCATGAAGAATCTTTTCAATAATTTCGGAACATATTCTCCGTAACTTTAAAAGTCGGATGTGTATTATGAACGTAAAGTGCGACATTAAAGCAAAGGCCTTTTATAATGTCGACCTACTCTGTCGGGGTGAAATGTGACCCCACTGGAGTATACACCACACGCTCATACCACCTACCGTGTTTAAGTACAAATTTACTCATATCTACTGACATATAATGCGAATTGAAATAAACTCCGATTTATACTGCAGTTGTGGTTGTAAAATGTAAGTTATGCACTATCTTTCGTTTCATTATCATTCATTTGTTGTCATCAATTTGTTACTGTTAATTAAGTATTTATTAATTTATAAATCAGTCTCATGATTGTTATAATCAATTAGGTAGCTGCGAAATAATTAATTAAAATGTATTTCATTAACACTAATCGATTAACCTACACAGTACTTATTTATGTAGCTTTAGTTGATGATACAAAACAAATGATATAAAAATGTCGTCTTCATTTTAATTGCGAAAAACTCTCCCAGACTTTGTTTTTAAACTCAATGCCATCTAATAATGCTTTTCCATGAATAATAAGAGGCGGTAGTCTGGCTTTTCCCTTAATACCAGAGAGTCCGCAAGATTCGCTATTAATTATTTAGTACTAGCTGCGCTCCGCGGTTTCACCCGCACAAGTTTCGATCCCGTGGAAATATAGGGACAAAAAGTATCCTATGTGTTAATCCTGGTTATAAACTATCTGTGTGCCAAATTTCATCCAAATCCCTTCAGTTGTTTTTGCATGAAAGAGTAACAAACATCCATCCATCCATACAAACTTTCGCCTTTATAATATTACCTTTATTATAATTATATATTATATTATATATAAAATATAATATTTAAGTAGGATAGGATTCTCGTTCGACTCGCGATATCTTGTCTGACGAAAAATGTTTAATGCCCATTGCAAATATAATATTGATACTTACAAAATAATCATATTTAGAGGAACTGAAGATGCTACCATTGTGATTTAAACAAGAGAATTTGTAACACAATAGGAAGGTGTTCAGTTTGAGGGAAATACTATATTGCATTTGCATTTTATTTTGTAATCGTTCAAAAATTAAATTTTCTCATTTCTTGTAGATACTTTAGAAATACTGTGAAGATTAAGATTGTATTATACTTTAACCAATTTATTTGTTTTACAGAAGATTTTTATTTCAAAATTCTATTTTATAGGACTATCAAAACTTCATAGGCAACAAATTGCATCGACACAAACCCCATATGCACCGTGTGGCGTACAAAGATCACAACTAAAGTTTTGTTCAAATATTTACTGAAAATTTGTCAAAGTGTCCATTTGCTTACGTAGCGGCGACTAGGTCTCAACTAGAGCTTTAGCGGTCACTTTCCACGCCAGGCTGCACTCGACAATGAACAGTTAAGCGCTCACAAATAAACAGACTTACTGACGATTCAATTATATTTATTTTTATTGTTGGTAAAAGGATAGAAGTATTATTTATTTATTTATATATACTTTACTGTCTTTTGCGAGTGCCGCCCAGTCCTTACGGTAGGAGTCAAGCTCGTCCCGCCATCTTCGTCTTGGCCTGCCGCGATGGCGTCGTGCATTTAGTCGCAAAGGACAGAATTGTGTGGAAAAGGGAGTAGAAGGCCTTTGCACTGCAGTGGGACAGTACAGGCTTGTTATATAGATTAGATAGATACTTACAACACAAAAATACAATGTATTTTTTTATTTCATAACAATAAATAGATCGAACACTAACAATATACAATGGGCGGCCATATTGCTTTTTGCAATCTCTATTATGTTTTACAAAACGTTTTGTAAGGAAATAAGAGCAAGTCATGTACAAAACAAATGCACCTCAGCATTCTGAAACATTGTTGAACAATGCAGAAGTCAAGGTACAACTCAAAACCAACAAGGAAACATAAGTGCGACTTAAGAACTTTTCACAGCGAAACATCTACATTTATTACAAGTTCTAGATTCTCACACCAATTAATTACCTTGAAACTTCACAAAAGCGAGAAACTAAGCGACCGCTCAAATTGCTTAAATCTTTCACGGCAACAATGGGAGGACAATAATTGTTAAAGAGGTTCGTACACCCAGCAAGGTGCGGCGCGACGCGCTAACTATTGCGCGGGCGAGCGAGTGGGTCCCACATCCTATCAATTTGCCTAGCCTTTTTCCAGCTATCTTCTAGTCGGCTTCCAGTCTACTGATGGATGCAGGTGAATACCAGTATTTTACAAGGAACGACTACCTATCTGACCTCCACAACCCAATAACTGGGTAATACGATACCCCTTGGTAAGACTGGTTGCCAGACATTCTGGCTTCTGACTACCCGTAACGACTGCCAAAGATCTATGAATGACAGCCGGGACCAATGATGGTTTAACGTACTTTCCGAGGCACGGGCGGGTCTCGATATGCAAAGATGGTCACCCATCCACGGACCGATTGCGGCAAGCATAGTTTAACCTGATGGATCGACCCGTGTGGTTACTTAGCCACGAGCCCCTATAACGACTTTAAATATGACCACACATTTCTGATGCGAATGTATGGTTCGAAATTCGCTTGCGCGACAGTCCCGGGTCCTCCGCTGCAACGCTCCCGGTGTGCGGCGCCCCTAAGCGCTTAAATCGCGATCATTTCAGTTGCATATTCTCAATTATTGTCGGCTCCCGACGACTTGCGGGACTTTGGGAACGAAGGCTGAGCTCCTTAATTGCAGCGACGCTACCGCCTCGTGATATAAATTGAGACACCACAATCAAGATGGAATTAAATTTCAGTATCGGTGTTTTCGTCGTCTTGATTGTCAAAACACAAGTGTTTTGGTATACAGTATAAACTTTGTTTAGATGGAGTTTGAAATTAAGTAATTTGTTGCGAGTTACTTTGTCTTAGGAATAGGTTGACATTTCACTGATGGCTTAGTTAGAGGATAAAATGTAGAAATTAAGGCTTAAGTTTCTTAGAAGAGCGGAAGCTGCCACAATTTACTGGTGAATGACGTCACTGCTTCGTCACGTTATTTAAGAAACTGCGTTGGTGTGTATTCCGAGTGAGCGTTTTTTGACCCCGTAAAGTCAAACCCCACATTCCACAGTATCTCAAGACGAAAGTCTTTGACCAGTGCGTATTGCCAGTGATGACCTATGGCACTGAAACGTGGTCGCTCACAATGGGCCTTATTAGAAGGCTAAAAGTTACCCAAAGGGCATATGCTTGGAGTTTCCCTGCGTGATCGAATCAGAAATGACCAAAGTAACCGACATAGCCCGAAGAGGGAAGGCCCCGAGTGGGCAGGGCAAATTGCTCCTAGAACAGATGGCCGATGGGGCTGAAAGTTTCTGGAGTGTCGGCCGCGTACCGGAAGGCGTAGCGTTGGAAGGCCTCCCACAAGGTGAACCGACGACCTTGTGAAGGCCGCAAGAACCCGTTGGATGCGAGAAGCACAGAACCGGTCAAAGTGGAGGTGCTTGGGGGAGGCCTATGTCCAGCAGTGGACGTCTTTCGGCTGAAATGGTGATGATGAAAGTCAAACTTGGCTGCCAACATTTTCATTTCATGACAGCAGTCAGTGCGGCCGTTATGTGGCGGCCACCGCTCTTCTCGGAAAAGCTCGAAGCTTTAATAACATATAACATAGTTATTATCATTGTCGTTAACACATTGACTCTTTTCCTCAATCAGGTCCAGTTGTCTGGTATTTTTGCTGAACTGGTCCTTTTTGCGCAGCTGTGAGGCACATTTTTCTGCTAATTTCTTATATCGGACTTTACACTTTTTATTTGATCTTTATTTTTGTTTTTATCTAATGTATGCATCTGAAGGCCAATTCTCGTAATTTAAAACGTTCAAAATCTAGTCGCAGTCTTATTTCGGCGATAAACAAATAAATAATAAATAAATAATAATAAATAAAAACTTTATTGCTTAAAAGGTGTTGCAGTAAATACAATAAAAACAGTTGCACTTTACAAATGAACACTGGTATACAACATAAATGGTTGGGGTACTGTCCTCTTAGATAGGCTACATAATAGCCTGTAGTAAAGAGAAACAGTGCCGTATCCCTCTAGAATGGAGAAATCAATTGCTTAGTGTTTAAGTTAAAAAATTAAAGATATTAGTTTTGTTTTGTAATATAAAACAAATAGTTAAATTAATGGAAAATGCCTGAAAGTATTAAAGTCTATATCAGATATGGGTAAGTGTGCTGTGTGGGAGTATATGTGTGTGTGTGTGTTTATGTGTGTATGTGTGTATGTGTGTGTTTAAGTTTTGAGAGTACGAGTGAAGCGTGTATACTTATGATAGTATAAAAAAAGATTCAGTGTGGAAGAAAGGATTCAGTTTCGTCATACGTTTTGTCTAGTAGGAAGGAGCGGACTGCTGATTTACATTCTTGAAATGATAAACAGTATACTGAAATATTTGCATTAATTTTGTTGTACAAGAAAGGGCCAAGATAATAGAAAAAACCTTTCGTAAAGGAGTAGCGGGGCTGTGGAAGGGAACAAATTAAATCTTTACGTCGTTTTTTAAGTTTAACAAAGGGAGTAAGGTAATGTTGTAATAAGATTGCATGAAAAATAAACAACTGTCGTACATTAAAAACATTGCATTCTTTATATAACAGAGTGGTGGAGAATAAAATTGGACGAAAGGTTGCAATTTTTAATATCGCTCTGTGCGCAATTTCCAATGGAAGTAATGTGGTTTTAGAAGCACCACCCCAGCAAGAAATGCAGTAAGATAATATTGACTGACAGAGCGCATAGTAGACATTGCGGATAATAAATTGGTTAGCTACAATTCTAAGTGTTTTGAAAATAAACATCAACTTACGCACTCTGCCCGTCAATACTTCCACATGGGCCTTAAAGTTTAAGGTATTATCTAAAATTACGCCCAGGTATCTAATACTATTTACAGACTCTATCTGAGCGCAGTTACAATTTTGTGTGAGACATGTGTGAGCTATGAGTGTCAGATTATTTCTTGGCTGGGATTTTGAACTAATAGAAAAAGTGATATATTTAGTTTTGCTAGTGTTGAGTGTTAGGGTGTGACCCAAAAGCCACTCAAGGGTGGAGTCGAGACCCTTTTGAGCTTTAATTTGAAGTTCTGACCAGGAGTCTGCGGAGAATGTTATTGCGGTATCATCTGCATAAGTTACAATATTAGAATTTGGTATACTTAGATTGCAGAGGTCATTGATAAAAACCAGAAACAGTGTAGGGCCAAGAATACTCCCTTGTGGCACTCCATACTCAATAGGAAGCTCGTTACTAACGGAGTTTCCCATTTTAACCACTTGCGTTCGACCTGTGAGGTAACTTTGGAAGAACTGGAGTTGTGGACCTCTGACACCTATGTTTTCGAGTTTTTGTAGAAGGGTTTTAATGGGAACGGTATCAAACGCTTTCGCGAGGTCTAAAAATACTGTAAGTACTTTTTTATTATTATTAAGGTTTGAAACAATAAAAGTAGTCAATTCGTGTACAGCGTCAGAGGTGGACTTTTTTACGCGAAAACCGAATTGCTGTGGTGAAATAAGGTTAAAGTGCTCTAAATAAGCTCTCAACCTCTTATTAATGAGGCGTTCCATTACTTTGGAGAGAGCACTTAGCACTGCAATTGGTCGATAATTGTTAACAAAGTTCCCATCGCCACCCTTGAGGATGGGGTGAATAACTGCCCTTTTTAATGTTGTGGGAAAGACAGAGGTCTGAAAAGAGAGATTAAAAATATGGCATATAATAGGTGCCAGAGTACCAGAGTACCTTTTCAGAATGGTAGGTGAGATCCCGTCCCAGCCAGTTGCTGCACTAGATCTTAAAGAATTGATAGTTTTCAGGATCTCATCATTGTCGGTTTCTTCGAGGACAAAGGAAGACAAGCTGGTAGGAGTCTGTGACGAGGTCGTTTGAGATGATTGCACAGTATTTCCAGTGATTTTATCGGCGAGCTTCTTGCCGATGCTGACGAAAAAATCATTTACTTTGTTACATGAATCAATTGGGGAATGTGAATTAAGTAATAGTTGAGTAGATGAGTGCTTTGATTTGGTAGAGTAAGTTATGTTTTTTATTACAGTCCAGAGCGCCTTAGAATTTTTTCCTGCATTTTTTAGTTGTTCGCTGTCGTATTGCCTTTTGGCTTTTTTTAGGAGTTTAGTACAGAAATTTCTGTAACGTTTATAGGTCATATGGAGGATTTCGTTGTTTGGTGACCCTTTAAGCCTTTTGTGAAGTGTATCTCTGTTGCGAATACATCTCAACAAACCGGGAGTTATCCAAGGTTTGAGTACCCTTTTCCTCGCAGGCTGTATTGAGGTGGTTGAGTTCTCCAATATAGCTTTTGATACTAATTTTACTAGTTTATCAGTAGCAGCGTTCGCATCCTTTATTGATAGAATAGGGGTGAAATTCATCAGTTGGAAAGATTTGTCTAGGCTTTCAAAATTGATTTTAGTAACAGTGTAGCTGTCTGTTGTGCGCACTTTTTTAGTTTTGATACATGCTAGAGAGGAGTAGTGGTCAGTTATAGAGGACTCAAAAATTAGTGTTGTTGCAGGACAATTTGTACGCATAAAAGTGTGGTCAAGGCAGTTGTTTCCTCTTGTCGGAAGTGCATGAGCAGGTAGAAAGCCATGAAATGCGAGACAGTTTAAGTAGTTTTGGGAGCGAGTATCCAAGGGTGACCCAATGTCAATGTTAATGTCCCCAGTGAAAACAACAGATTTAAATTCGCGTAGGGTGGGAAGTATGTCATTTAGCGCACTTAAAAATCTGTCTATATTATCAGTAGACGGTGAGCGATAAACGCATAGGATTGCTGTACCGATATTAGTCTTGATTATTAACCCAGAAGCTGAATTATTAAAGTCAGGTTCTTCCACCGTGGGGTTAAGAAATGATTTCGTGAAGACTACCACCCCATCACTCTGGTTAATATGTTTCGTAGTTTTGTGACTGGTGTAACTGTCAATTACAGGAATTTGATGATTTCTCAGGCAAGGCAACCAGCATTCTGTTAAAGCTAATACTTCACAGTCGAAAGAAAGGCGATTTAAAAATGCTTGCAAGCTTAAAAAGTTACAATTAATAGACCTAATGTTTTGACAAAAAGTTTTTAGGTAGTTGTTTGAGTTTCCTAAAAGTTGGTTTACTTGTTCTGGTGTGCAGGTATGTGCATCAGATACTGAGGTATCATCAACATTGTTTAACAGTGTTAAAACGCTATCGGACATGGTATTAATTTTTGGGTGAGGGTAGAATGGTTGTCTAAGATAATGACCGAGTTCACCATGTCGGGCCTGGATAATAAGTTGTATGAAAGCACGTATGAGATATGTTGAATGGAAAGTGAGCGCGTTATGTGTGATCTGGAGTGATATGAGTATGTATATATGGTATAGTGTATAAATGTTTGAGTGAGATAGTGTGAGTGTGAGTTGAAACTATTTAACATTAAAAACGTATACAAGCAAATATTACTAATTTTACAATATTCTAAGATAATTATATAAGATGAGAAAAATAAGTTAAGTTGAAAACATGCTAGCGCGATTAAGAGTCATGCATCAGTAGGGTGAGACGTTTGCAGCAGTTGTTGATCATTACTAAGTTGCAAGATTTGCAGTAGGTGCTGGTCATTCTTTACCAGAATGTATTGACTCTCAGCATTTTTCTTCAACATTACACGTCCATTTGACGTCCAACAATAGGCGTACCCGTTCTGCTTGGCGAAGTTTCTTGCTGTATAGAAAAGTTTTTTGGATACAGCGGTAAGCTGTTCAGCAATATAGATAGGACCACGAGGTCCTTCAAAGCCTAAGTGAGTTGAATTAATTTTATTATTGGGGTTTTCCCGGTTAAACTGCTTGGCGGCCATTAAAAAATTGCTTCTATGTAGGGTATTTGTAAATTCGATGCTGATATTGGAGGTTTTATTTTCCTTTTTAGAAGGCAATCTTGAAACGTCACGTATGTCCGAGATTTGAATGTTAGTATCCAGAGCTTTGGACAGATGTTGAACCAAAGTGTACAAGTCGTTTTTCGTTTCTTTTGGACGCTTAGGTACGTTACGTATCTCGATGCAAGTTTTTATACAGCTGCGATCAATATTATCCAGTTTTTCTTCAATGGAAACCAGCCCCTTTGCCATCTCGTTACGGTCTAATTCAAGCTTAGCGATTTTCTTCTCTAAAAATGTCAATTCAGATGATATTGCTGTCATCGATTTTTCGATTTCCTTGGTTGTATCTTCTATTTTTGTATATTGAGATTTAATTTCTAAGATATGCTTTTCGAATGTGTCCATGCGAGAGTTTTGTGAACGCATTAAATCGTTTATCAATTCCTTGAGGTCGGACTTAAGTTCGTTCCTTAGATCCGAGAATTTGTCGGCAAAGTTGCCCAAGTGGCTACTGTCATTAGACGGTCGACGACGCTTAGCTCTCTGAGTAATGTTAATAGGGCTGACATCTAACAATAAGCCTTCTTCCACGCATAGTTTTGGTAAATCAGACTCAGAGCGTGACGGAGTAGCAAGTTCCATAGGAGATTTCGGCGGCGTCTTAAACATACTCAACTCCTTCTTTTGCTGTCGTAAAATTTATATAAAGTGTCAAAAAGTGTTGTAGACACTACTGTATCAAAATAAAAGTGGATTTATAAAAACAAAAAGTTGACTTCCAGGGTGGGTTCGAAGTCACGATTTTTCGATTCCGTAGTTAGTGAGTCGAATGCGCTCGCCTCGGCGCCAACTGGACTCTACGTATGTACGTTCAAATTGGTGATCCCAAATTACAAGTACTTAACGGAATTAAACGTGCTTAATGACCGTGTCCTTTGTTTGTAGAGGTCATAAACTTTGCACGACACCGTCACTTTTAAAATGTTTTCAACAATAACTTGAGTAATTGTTTAAGCACAGGTATGGTTTATGCACTGTTTTATAGGTATTGTTATTGGTCACAAGTATAAACAGCTTTCATAATTGACACTGCACTATTTACTATTATTTTAGATTAAAAATACCGGAGAACACAAAAAATGTCAAAAACTTGTCAAAATGTAGGGAAATTAGAGGTATTTTTGACAGATTGAGACTGAGATCAGACTGTGAACGTTCTTAAAATTACGAGAACTGCCCCTCTGGTGTGTCTTTTAGTCTGTGCTAAATAAATGTATTTTCTTTCTTTCTTTCAATGGTGCTAAAAACCCTTATCAAACCATCAACTAACCTCTCGTCAATTTATCAATCATTCGCTGCAATTACAGCTGAAACAATAAAAACGCCATCTAACGCTGTGATTACTGCGTTATAGTGGTTTAAAAAGAACAATTAAGGAGCGGAACTTATCGCTACCGGGTCAGGGTTACCTTTTGTGAGCGAGTTGTTAGCACCATTCGCTATTTTTATGGCCATTTGTGCTTTCCGTTACAATTCTACGCGCCAGCTCTACCGTAGGTATTGTGAGAAAAGGTCGGTGTTAATTACATATTATTTTCTAACAATAGCACCTGCGGTATTTAAGGGGGTGAATTGATTTGTAAAAGTATTTGGCATTTTATTACCAAAAAACGACCTTAAAATGGGTTTGTTTACTGAGACTGAAACCTCAACTCATTTATAGGTGAATGTATAACTTGACGTGGCTTTTCATTTCAGTCTGTGTGACTGCGTTTTTCTTCTAAACTACGCATCGGATTATGATGCGGTTTTCACCATCATTTAGATAAATTATTCTGCATGGTTTATGTGAGAAATCTCAATGTTTTGTTAAGTCGTAAAAGCTGTACGAAGCAGGGATGGGTCGCTAGTATCTTATATTATGAAGACGAAGACGAAAGTAGGAGCAAAACTTTACAACATGTGGCAAGCTGAGACTGTCTTTGTACATCTTACCTACGTAATACTTATCTAAAGCGATACGCGTATCAGTAGGCGACGTTTGGTGCTCAAAACTTTACGATATTTGAGTTCAAGTTAAGGATTTTCTTCGCGTCTATGTAAACGAACTCTGGAATAAGAGTCGACGTTACAAAGTTCACGGAAGGCACAAAACAACCGTTCCGTATAAACAAAATTATAAACAAGTTTCAGAACTTAATAGCTCAAAGAATTTTCAGCTCTGAAATCTAGAAAATTGTTTGAGACGAACTTCTATCTGAAAACGCTCTGGTAAAGTTACGAAATTATTTTTGGATTAACAAATTGATGTAACTCTGATCTTAGAGCTCATTTCTGTATTGTAATTGGGATAATTTTGAATTGTTTTGCTGGGTTCTGAGTATTCGAATTAATGACTAGTTTACTAAATCGTTGTTGTCATGAAGACTGTCTAAATGACCTTCAATTAATTACTTTCAGTTCATAAAAACCAGCTCCATATGAGTCCCAAACTAAACGGAAAATCCCGAAACGTGTTAGTAAATAAAACAATCAACAAACAGACCATTAACAGCACCTGGACATTTCAAAGGCAGATTTAATGGCACCGACCATAAATATCACTTAAAAAAATTACTACCGTGTAAAACCATCACAGGGACTATTAACTAAACCTATCATTAAACCAATACCACTTTCCTTTACGTTGTTATAAAAAATTCAGTTCACCGTAATAAATGTACAAAGTGTATTGGATAGCCAGTGCATTATCCGTAGCATGTCTGATAGCAGCTTTTGAAGGAAATAGCGCGCCTACGGAGAAGGCCAGTATTTCCGTTCGGGTGGGGGAGGGGGCGAGGGGGGTTGGGGTAGTCAGCCATTGCCGCTAATCGAGCCAGCGGTAAAACGAAGTATCTGATTTCTTTGAATTTTATTGCAACTTATTCCACGAAAATGGTCCGTGTATTCATTTACGGCGTTTTGCGTTCCGCCAATAAGTTTCTGTTAACGTTAGAAATTAATTTTGATTGATATTTAAATTTAAATTTGGCAGTTAAACGTTTTGGTTTGTTGTTAAAATTTTAGGAGTTTTGAATTTTGTTGTTGTTTATTGGTTTATAACACGCAGTATTGACAAGGAAATAAGCAAAGTTTGCATAAATAATAACCTTTAACCACCTTATTGATCACATAAAACCTCCATGACATTCATATTTCCTTAACCCTAAAATCTGATCTCTGTTTTATCTATACGGCTCCCTAGATAAAACATAGTGGAAATGTAAGTCTACATAATAAGTATCATGAAGAGTGATGTCAATTGATGAATTTGTTAAAATTATAATACTTTAACCCATTAAAACTAGACCTAAATAAAATTCAATACGAATTTAAATTAGTAATTAACCAACACTAACCCACTTGGGCTATTCTGTGTGTATGTGTGTGTAATAGCCTATAGCCTCGGCACGATGAAGGCATCCATCAAATGGCGTGAACCGTAGAAAGCTACCGTCGGCCACTTATCAGATTTAGCCCTATTTGCTCGCCTACTTATAAGTAATTTCCGCAAATCGATTTGTTTTCTGAATGGATCGATAGTGAGGAGGTTCGGTTGTGGGCGGGTTGTTGCGATAGGCATTGTAGTAGGACAGGGGGTTAATAGGTTGTATATCTTCAGGGACGTTTGAGGTTATTTTGATTTATAGTAAACTAGCTTTTGCCAGCGGGTTCGCCTGCGTTAATGTCGGAAAATATTCCACGGGGATGTACTACTGTAACGTTATTTTTCAGCCGTTTTTGCGTGTTTGAGGCAACAACATACAAACTTTCACAGTTATAATATTAGTTCGGTAGTAGGATTTTGGTTGTTATCCCTTCTTAAATAAAGTGATATATCTATTGAATTTGACACCAAATGTACCTAAACACTAGTTAGTAAAAAAAAAAAGCGCATATCGATTTCTTGATTTCATGTTCTACAAAACTGTATGTCGACCATTTTCAAAAAAGAAAACTCACCCTCACACGATCGGCTCGATTAAGCTGTCGATTTGCGGGAAAATGTCGACACGCCATCATAAAACGTAACGTTTTGTGGAACGTTTGTGCGATGCCTAACGGTAATGAAATAATTACACGTTAAACCTTATTATTTTAACGTTAACTAGGTAAGTATATAATTTATTAACTGGGGTTGATAATAACTGTGTCATTCCTTCACTTAGCGTCATGAATATTGGATGAACAATTTGCAGCATTTTTTGGTTATTTGTGAAAAAATCCACAAAATATGAGAGTCTCGTTCAAAATCGAGAGCCTAACAAAAAAAAGCGTTATCCAACCAAATATTTACACAAAATAAGTACTCGAGAATTCAAGGGTTGAAGTACAAAATCCGTGCTCATTAAAAACTTTTCAACGCTTAATGAAAATCTTATTGAACCGGCTACGAGTGCATCGGGCCTCCCCTCTCTCCTCCTCAACGGGGAGAACCGCCTGAAATGGCCCGGCTAAGTGTATTACAGTCGGATCGCTGCCTTTCATTCGACACATCAAAGAAGATCCCGTTCGTTCGCAACTAAATCGAATCAGCACAGCTTTGTTTCTAGACTCCAATAGGTAAATTTGCAAAGGGATGGGCCCGATATTGAGAGATTACTGCCTTTCAAGTAGATCTAGGCCGTTTGATTTGTAAAGCAGTTGCGTAGAACAGTTGTATTAGGATTATTTATATTGTGGAAATAGTTTTCTGGAATAGTTTATGGTTTACTGGGTTTTTTTAATACGAAAAGTATGGGAAAGAAAAATATAAAAAAAAAAAAAAATAGCACCAATTTCCCTCATAATTGTATAAAGTTATTTTCTACCAAACTTTGCTCAACATACTCTAAGAGTTTATAAAATGCTGAATAAAATTCGAGTTTTGAAACATCATGAAAGTGAGTCACAAATTACATTTTACAACAGGCGCGCCAGTAAAAGAGCTGCGAACTTAATATAGAAGTTCAATAATAGTTACATTTAATATTTCTCGAATGACTCCCATTTGACCCGTTTCTTACAACTAGAACAAACTCACTCGCTTTGAAAATAAAACCTCTGGAAGTTATGGAGCTAAAAATTCGAACGAGGATCGGTCCGTGGGTCCGGTGGCGGGTGGCGGTGGTGGTATAGCAGGCAATAAAGCAGGCAGGGTTAATTTCAGTCGCGTTGGCATCCGCACTGGCGTTAAAAACTAAACCAATATACTTCTTAAAATTACGCCCGCGCCACCGCCGGTTACGTAAGCGCACGTGACCCAGGGAGATTTTGGCAAGCGACCGACGACGGGTTAAGATGTACATTGACACGGATTTTTAAACTTGTACCCTAGGTACAGTTTGGCAGTATGCAGTCCCGAGCGACCTGTCCTGTATGTCCATAAATTGTTTGAGCTTCAACATTTTTGTAACACATATATTTATCAAAGCTCGCTTTCAAATCTTGTGAGGTTAAAGCATGCCTTTGGGAGTAACCTAACGTTCTCAAATACCACAGAATACTGCCTTATAAACCTTTGCATACAAATACGATGCCCAATTACAACAAATAGCATAGAAACAATTCTATTACATTATACTATTGATGAACTCAGACGGATGCTTGGAATATGTGAGAGGTACGCTACGTCTCATGGTTTATTGTACAATGTACGGAAGAGTGAACTTGTAGTGTTCAGAATAGGTACTAAAAAGCCTAAGACAGTTCCTCCGGTATTCCTGTATGGTGTACCACTAAATAGAGTGTCGCATTTTAGGTACCTTGGCTATGTGGTGAATGAGGACTTGAATGATGACAGTGACTTGGAGAGGGAGCGAAGAGCGTTGTCGATCCGATGTGATATGCTGGCATGTAGGTTTGCACGATGTACTAAAGAAGTGACACTCACTCTGTTCAAGGTGTTTTGCCAGTCATTTTACACGTGCAGCCTGTGGGTTAGACATACGCAGAGGGCGTACAACGCTCTTCGCATATAGTACAATAACGCTTTTAGGGTGCCGTTGGGGCTCCCGCGGTTCTGTAGCGCATCAGGCGTGTTTGCTGAAGCAGATACAGATAGGTTTCAAGCAATTATGCGAAAAAGAACAGCATCCCTGATGCGAAGGCTTCGTGGGAGCACCAACAGCATTTTAAAGGTGATAGTGGATAAGCCTGACAGCCCGTTCCTGGGGCACTGGACCCGTATACACAACTGCAGGTCTGGTGCAGCGGGAGGCGGACTTAGTGATTGTTATAGGTTTTTAAATTAATTATTTTATTTTATTTTAATGATAAATTGTACTTGATTTTATTTTAATGAAAATGTTACTAGCATAGTTTATAAGTGTTACTAACAACTATATGAATCATTAATTTGTTTTTCGATGTAAATAAATTTTAATAATCCCACCGCCGTATGGGGGGGCTCTACGCTGACGTCGTGGTGGGGCTTGCGCGCTCCGAACAGTTCCGGGCTGGGACGATAATAATAATAAAAATCCTGATTCAAAAGGCAGTTCTTTTCGATACGGCTCGCATTGTGAGGAGGTTCCTGTCTCTAGAGCCCTAACCACCGGTAGCTTGGACCCTGCTTCCGACATCGGTGGATCACTATTTTTTTATAATTTGAAATGTTTTTTTTTAAACTTAATTTTTACATAAAAAAATAAATAAAAACGTAATAAAATAAGATAAGTAAATAAATAAACGAAATAATAAAAAACATAATTTGGCACTTCCGAAGCCACTGCTTTAATTTTCCGCTGCGAACAGGAAAACACTACACCTGCATAAATGCATAGCAATCAAACGCTAGTTAGATAACACTAAAAATATCCCATCAATTAAACCGAATCTAATACTTCCGCTCCGAAAGTCCAGTTCAAACGCGTTTCCCATTCGATCCGAAATTGTTTTCGCAATCGGCGCGAGGCTGGCGAGTTTCCCAGTCCGTACGTGTTTGGCCTACAGATGGACGCGGCAGCAAGGCAGCCAATAGTCCGACGGGCCGCCTCCTGCGGAACTCTGCGGAAGCGGTCCCTTGCCAACTTGTCGTTATAACATCTCGTCCACATTACAGTATATTTAATTCCCATTGTTGGGAATCAATTGGGAATTTTCATAATCGTGCGTTTAATGTTTTGTTACATGAAAAGCTAACATGCACATTCATGATGAAACTCAAAAGTTGTCTACGTGTGCACTGAGTGTAGAACTATTCTAGCTCTCATTTTTAAAGGCTGGATATAAACAGTCAAATCAATAAATGAGAGGTTATATTAAATAAGCACGTTTGCTTTGCATTTAACCTCGCTGTCAACCTTGTCTATTGTGTAATTTTTAGATAAACAGCGGACGAATTTAGGATTGTCTCGGGAGTCGAATCTGGCGATTAAATGCAATGGGGAGGTTATTCTCGGTAGTTCAAAATAGCCTCGACAGCTGGCCGTTGCACCGTCCGGGAATAAACATCTATTATTATATTGTCTTTACTAGGAACCTAATTCTTATGCAATACTACTTGGAGGATTAGATATAGTGGGATCTAAATACTTGGGTCAATAAATACATCGCTTTGGGTGGTGTATGGTCTTTGATAAGTGCGAATGATATTTATTCAAAGCGAGTGCAAATGCTAAGCACTACAAAAGGTTAAGAAACTTCTAATTTTAGCTTACTTTTGTCTTTTTCAAACTCCTAGAATCTACCTGAAACGGAATTCAAAACATTGGTATTACAAGCTAGTAATTAAAAACGTATGGAGAACAGATTTTGTGTTAATTGTTCTCATTTTTCTTTCTGTTGTTAAACACAGTTGGATATCGTATGTTCTACCAGTATTCTGTAATTAATGAGAAAAACGTGTGTTTTGTTCCTCATATTGTCTGTGTTCTGGAAGGCAAACGTACTGCGTTCTGCGTCCTCGTTGCGATGGCGCTCGCGTATCGTGAGCTAATCCAAACGAAGAACGCAAAACGCAGGAGCAAAGTCTTATGAGTCTGAACTTTAACATGATAAAACTTTTTACTTTACCAATAGGGTGAATTGAAATAGCATACATGAGTTGCGATACTTAAGTGTTCTTGCTAAATGTCAAATATTTTTATTTCGGCATAAGCTGTTCTCACATATTTCATGCTAAAACGAGTGTATAAGAACTTAACAATAATTATTAAATGAATCAAACGCTATACTTGAAATAGTTAATCGACAAACTCCTATAAACTAGTTTAAACCCATTTTCTAGGATTGATATCTTGATTGCGACCTGCGTGGGAACTAACAGCTGTTCCTGATGTACTTTACGATTTCTTTCAGTAGTAAACCTGCATAGAAACTTTAACGTTGTGGATTTACAACGGAAGAATGTTTGGACTGAAGACTGCTTTTAACTGAACTTGGTAATTGGTTAATTTAATGAAAATATATATAATATAATAATAGTATATGTGCCTTTTAACTTGAATTGGAGATTTCATGAGATCCCGTAAGATTATTTTATGGAGCGAGGTTGCTAGTCGCTTTCCTTTATGTGTTCAGGAAAATCTAAGAATATCATCGTTCACTAAATATGACTGCAAATCATGCCGTGATTGTCGGTCAAGACTTTCCCAAAAAAAATCTCTAAAGAAAGTCGATTTGTCTACTATTGACTAACGAAAGATAAAAATAACCTGTTTTGATCATAAAGTAAACAACTACTAAACAATAAATTTCCAAATGCCGACCCAACTTAGACGGAAGCCGGCGTGCCGGGCCCAACATTCTAAAACAGCACTAGAACGCGAATAGACTCGTGTAAACGGCACATCACTAATCGCGTGCGCCGCATGCATAAACATGAGCGTTTTAAGACAAGACTCGTCTTAACAATTCGGTTATCTATGCACTCTATGCAGTTTGCGAGTTGCCCTATTATTTTCGTGCTGACGCCGTCACGTCTAAATTCACAGTGTAAACTTGCAAGCGTTGATGTTAAATAATTTCCTGTTTATTTGACGGCTGCTTCGGTAGCGGGTTTTAGAGACATGTTGAGAAGATTTTGTACTGAGTTTTGGTGGGGACACTTTTGTTGGACTAGTTTTTGGAATGAAAATAATTTATAGTGTAGGAACATAAATGGGTCCTCGGGGGAATAATAAACGGATTTAATTTGCCCATTCTCAACGTTAGCAGACTATTAAAGCCATTAAATAAACATTGCGATGCATCCGAAAACAAATCGACATTGCAATTTTACGTTGCCTCTGCCTCGCACCTCGACACCCACTGATCTAAAAGAAAACAACAATGTTCTACACAAATTCGATAAAAACAAGCCGTAAATTACTTGTTTTTTTAGTACTACGGTTTATTCCAGTCAATTAACTTTTACAAGCGCATCTTTTTTGTGCGGTGCTACGGCGTAGCTCCGTAGCACCGTAGCCCGTAGAGCCGTAGCATCTTTGTAGGTCGGTACGACTACAATGTTTTTCTAAACACAATTCGGTTACCAGTTTGTGATCATTTTTAGTGCCTACCAAAGCTGTATTCATTTTATTTCAGTAATTTGTATTTTCTCTGCTTGGTATTTATGCTATTCTGTTAACCTTTAGGAGTATGTATGGAACTGTTTATTTAAACATTTTGAAGATATTTGAATGTGGGCGATGTTAAAATGGTGATGTATGTGTGGTGGAGTAATTAATATAATAGAAGATATTTAAATGTCGCATTCCCTGGTAAAAAGACCTTGATACAATCAAGAGAAACACATTTTCCGACACGTAAACGCAGCTTTAAAAAAATAACAAAGCAACAACAAAACGACAAGCACAAAAATTTAAGAATAAATAAAAACCCGTTCGCACTGTACGCGACGTTCGCGCAAAATATCGTCGCGAGGGAAGACAATAAAAAAAATGAACAGCGGAAAGTAACTGCACACAGATGGCGCCACCGCGGAAATATATTAAGTAAATTTAAAAAACGTATTCCCGAACGCGAGGCAGGCAATGGCGCGTGTGAAATTTAGTATTGCGCTCTTTGAGATCTGTTGCCGTAAGGCGTGAGAGGAATCGTAATACTCCATGTTGCTTTACAGCATCGAGCATCCTTAGTTACGGTGTTACTGAGCACAGATTTCTGAAGGACAAAAATCCTTTTCCATGTATATCCGTTTATTTTTAGAGAGATAAGGACACGTAAAATTTTTCCCTTAGAAAAATTAGTACCTTCAAAAACATTTTCCTTATTTGTTGTGCCGTTTAATAACATATTTTCCTTAAGGATTTATTTTATAAAACCAATTTTGTACCTTATATTGTGCACATCAAAAGAACCGTGCGAAAATCAAAACAGAAATCAAGTTCCGATCTCAGCTACTGGAAATTTTCCGATCGAAATTGATTCCTATAGGTTTGGTTGGAAATGTTATCGAAAATTGAATTCTCTGTTTAAGCACCAATTATGGCAGCCTGGCCGGCGTCGGATAGCAAAACTCAACTCAATCGTAATTATTTCCCTCTCGGAAGAAAACTTGAAGCGCGCGTTAATTGTGGCCAAGGTAGATGCCGCTTTACATCGGACGATACGATGTCGAGACGGGATCGACACGATCCACAGACGTATGACTGAGTATTTAGCATAGTCCATATCCTGAATAGCCAATTTGCGGTACCTACCTACTTTTTCTTTTCATTTATTAATACTTTTTGAAATTATAATATTCCTTTTTAGAAAAGTTTAGATTTTATTTAAAAAAATACCTATGTATTTTTAATTCTGGATGAATTCAAATCTAACAAATCAAGTGCTGCTATCCGTAATGTAAATATCAGAAGACCGTACCTTGGGATATAACCTGGACAAGGTTATATCCCAAGGTACGGTCAGAATAGTCAGTATTTTTCTGGCTTCCGAGTGCCAGCGGGTTTTCATTGATATTCCCAACCCTGTATTCCTTTTATAAGTTAAAAATATAACCCGCTATCACATGTTGAAGTAGAAACGTTTATTTATTTTTTAACCGGACACGAACCGGACACTGGAATATATCAATTTAATTAATAGAATTACGTTTTGGATGGAACAAACAAAGTATTGTAAACATTTTTCAGTTGTGATTTTATTTAATTCAAATAGTGCAATGTTGCGTTGCTTCCAACTAAATTGGAGACGGCTATAAAGCTGTGCCTACTACGTTTAATATTCCTGACTAGATTTTATGGCTGTACTTACCTACTGAATTATGTTCAATGGGAAAAGTTATTTTGTTTGACCTTTTAAACACAAACGTAACTTTCGAAATATTAATTAAGAGGAGTAGGGAAATCACAAAGGACTTGAGAACACTTTGTGAAAACAAAATAACAGTATTATAGATACTGTCTAACAGCAGGGCAAAGGTCTCTTCTCATATAAAGATAATAATGTAATATCTTGATATAAAAGAGTGTCCTTGGAGTTTCTTGCACGTTCTTCTCCACAGAGATCTACCTTTTGGAATGGGCAACTAGCTTCAACTTTCTGACTAACTGACCGACTATTTAATTTTGACAATTCAAAAGTGCCTGTAAATGGTTTAATTGAAATAAATGCTTTGAGTTTGAGTTTAGAGAAGGAAAGAGCAGCAAAACGTTAGTCAAATTAGTATTCGTTTCGACTTAGCTGTGAGTAATTTGTTTTAATCTGATATATTAGATACATTTACACGCTGTTCGTGTGCCAAAGAGACATAAATTAAGTAATTTTCGCCTTGCGTCCCTCGTCCCGTGTAAACCGTCCTTCACCATGGACAAGCAGGAGGTGAGACCGTGTGACGTCATTAGCAATCTGCCACGTCGCTGTGCTCGCGCAAATTGGAGCAATTATAATGTAGGTACAGTTTGTTTTGTTACAAACCATCGCCCCACGAAACAGTCGTCGTAATTTGACGACTAGCTTATTTTAAACGGCAGTCTATTAAAACAATCTCAAACATCTTTTCTTTTTAATAAACGAGTGTTCAAGAGTTTTTCGATTGTTCTTGTCTGGGAGTGTTGTTGACTTTATTTGTTATTAGGGAAATTGCAGGCGATTGTTAATGGCTATGGCATGGCTTTTTGGATTCAGAACTATTTTTGTAAAGGTCGATTATTTGCTCATGTAATATTTAAGTAAATGTTGGTTATTAAACAGATTGAATGTAGTTCCTTTCTTACTACGTTAGACTTTTTTTTTGGTAAATCGAGCGCAAAATTATATGACATCACATTGCATTTCGACCCTATCATCATGAAAATATCAACATCCATATGTCCAGCCTCCCAAACCGAAGTTAATAAGACATGTGATAAGAGTAGCAACTAATAGGCGTAATCTAGGGATACAGAGATTGCCCGGAGCGGGCAGGGTTGCCCAAAGCCAGTTAATTAGTAGAAAACTTTGCAGTCATCGGCCGTGCGGCTTCGGAAAAAGGAAGCCATTCCGAAGTACGGACGCTTGTCTAACCGGCCTTTGTAATGAGCGGATTAAGGAACATATGCGAGCTAAAGTTAATGGACAGTTAGGCGGACATTTTATGTGAAAATGATGAACAAAGATTTATGGTTTCATCAGCCCAAAGTAGAGCATGCATTATGTTATGAGTGAATCATCACACAATGCTGTGGATAGGTGAAGTCAGTGAAATTCATTGTTTAATAAATCGACTACCAACTGAAATTGTTCGTATAGTCTAATCACAACTGTCATTTTGACAGTTGCATTTTTTCTTAAATTCTTTATTATAAAGAACCAGGTTCTTAATAATTCATTACAATCTAGTCTATAAGATTAATAAGCAATTTAAATCTAACTTAGTTTTTTACTTGATGATTATTTTAAAACTTAGAATAGTGTTGATTGACGTTTGACAGTTGTATGGAATCGCTATAAAACAGCAAAATAGCGTCGTGTGTTAATTTCATAAACAATTAGTGTCCCTGACCGTGCTTAGATATGGGCAAGTGGGACAGACTGGATGCGGAAGGCGGAGGACAGGGTGTGTGGCGCAGCCTGGGAGAGGCCTATGTCCAGCAGTGGACTGCAACAGGCTGAGCTGATTGTTGATTGTAGATATTGCTGAAAACACTGTGCTTTGGAAACAAATAAATATATTTTATGATTATTGTTGTATACTTGATTATTAATAACAACAAAACACTACTCACATAATAAACATTTTTTCTTTCTTTTTTAAGTCAATTATTCCCTGCAACAACTGCATGTAGAAAAAAAAATACCTTTTCTCTGCCAGAAAAGTACAACAACACTTGTTTACCACATATATATTAATACATTGTGTTCATCAGAGATTTCTTTTAATTTAAGTAGCTATTTTCTTATAGAAATAGTACAGGAAGGCATTTTCTCAGCTCCTAATCAGTTGATTAATAACACCATTCGAAGGTGCGATTCATATCTATCTAATAACATCACAAACGCCCAATTTTTCCACAAAATAATTAAATTCAAGCTAACTTCGTAGTGAACACGAAATTCCTCGTAAACTATCCCGGGAGACGTCAATTACTTAAGTTTCAAATTAAACCAGCAGTATAGGCCATATTATATTGTACGTTGTCGAAACGGCTCAATCTTTGAACCGGGTAACAAAGCAACGTAATACTCAAGTAGCTTCGTTTACTGCCATTCTGGTCGTTAATAAAGGAACTATGGAAACTATTGATCGGGGAATTTACGATAGATTGTTTGAAGTCAAAATGTACCTAAGTACTATTAGCGAAAGTAAGTGGGGTAGCAACCTCGTCTTTATAATTTGTTAATGGTGAAATTGGCTTAGCTACATGTGTAGCAATGCAGTGGGTTGATACTTGATATTAAGTATATCATAACAATATTTAGTCTTTAAGTCACTACTGATATCACTGCCTATGCATAGTTATCAGCCTATAATGTTCCCACTGCTGGGACACAGGCCTCCTCTCAGTGAGAGGGAGTAGGTTGTAATCCACCACGCGGGCTCAGTGCGCGTTGGTAGATGTCACATGTCTTGCCACCAATGTCAGTAGTGTTTTTTTCATTTATGGAAATGAACCATTGCTTTTTCTGGCTCGACTAGTACCTAAATTAACTTTATATAGAAAAGATAGCGGTCATTGCCCTTTCCCTAATATCTCCCCTTAGGAACCCAAATAATAAACTATGTATGGTTTTTAGTTATTCTAACATGTTGAAGATCACGAGACATATTGATTCAGAACGTTAACGGAAAGTCCGTTAACGTTCTCAACGTTCAACATGTTCGTTCAATGTGTTCGTTATCAACATGTTGAAGATCACGAGACCGATCGATGTATCGACCGACCGACCGACCGATGACCGATCGGTGACCATTTCAAAAAACATTTTATTTAAATAATGCTAGAAAATACTAGTGGGTCAACGACCGCTATTGGCACGCTAAAGGGACTCGGGTATACTAAGAAACGCGAGCACCCTAATTGCGTAACACACATTCGATCATAATCTGAATCATTTTGAAGTATATTGCTAATCCATTGCTTCATATGTTCGAAAAGTTTGTCTGCTCAACAACGTAAATAACGCAATGAATGTTGTTGAACTGTCTAAATGAAAGCCATTGCTACTGAGTGTGTGTGTTACGCAATAACCCCGATATAAAAAAAAACACAACTCGTTCAAGTCAAACATGACTACTGGAATGGTCCAAACACTCGTAATAACAACGAAGAATAACCCAGAATAGCCTACTAAATAAACTTCGTACAGGTTACTTAATTAATTTAAACAATTCGCCGTACTCCACGTAATAAAGGAAGTTACGTTGCGAAACTTGAGTTTTTTAATTTCCTACGAAAATGTCGACGCTGCTTTTAGAGATCCGCATTTGTAAATATGTACATGTTTACCTAGCAGGGAACTTTAGGTTATATACCACTTGGTTTAAGCTCTATATTTTTTTTTCAACTTTATGAGGTTAGTCATGGAAGAAGTACTTAAATGCTGTATGAATAAGTGAATGCCCTTGCAAATGAAAAGTCCAAACGGTATATTAGTTATGGCTTTAATTTATGCTAAAAATATGTGAAGATTTATGGGTGAAACGATTTTTTTTTGTCAATGGAAGCTATATTATATTGTAGGTAGGTAATTTCATTATTACCAACCTATTTCTTTATAACTACCAGCTATAGCAGTTTAGAAGAAGACTTAAAAGAACCCATTTTCAGCTGAGAAAGTTCGCGAGTAATATGACTCATTCTATTCCAAATTTTGCATGAAATGTAATAAAAATAATAGACATTTTCGCAAACTAAAATTTCTGCTAACAAAATTGCTGTAACAAATAAAATTCGAAATAACAGAACGATTCGCACTTGCCTTCTCTTTCTGAGCAATAAAAACTTTAAGCATTTTACTTTTTGCGAGGACTTTCGGACGAGAATGAGACAGGTATATAGTTTTTAACAAGTTGAACAGAGATAGCATCGAAATGAGAGGCAATAAAAATAAACAGCAACAGTTAAAGCCGCCTGTATACGTCATACAAAGTAACATTTTCTTTGGATGAAGTTTTTGTAATCGTTTTGAAATGAAGAGACTTTTAATTAAATATGTTTATAAGATGACTTTATAACAATTAATATTGTAAAGTTTTGTTTAATAGTTTGAAATTAATTTGGTCTTTTGCGATACTATATCCCATTTATCGGAACCGATTGCGGGAAAAAACTAAAACAAAAATGCTTTTCTCCCAACTGGAAATGGATACCTACCACTTTTTAGGGAAATACAGTAATACTAATTTCTACGAAAAACATTACTGCTTCCCAAAAACCGTTTTGAAACGAACTAAAATATAAAACAACAATCCAATTCTCCGTTTAAAATATAATTGGAAATCAAACTTCGACCGTAAACGAGTACAAACGCGAGTAGAACTGCCTCCCCGTCTAATTACACGGAGATACCAACCAGATACCAATAGAAGATACCTATTTACAACGATACCAACTGAATGTTAATATTATTTTATACAAGTTCAAAACGAAGTTATCGCGTTGCCCCGGGCGTCCGCAGTCGCAAGATAAACTGAAATCTCTCATTCCGACACAATAAAGTTTCCCGGGTATTTTTTTACTTCGCCAAATATTTCAAAATACTTTTCTATTTGCTTTAGGATTTTGCTAGAGAGTTTTACAAATTGTTTCGATGTGACTCCCCAAGAATAACGGGTGGACGGATTGATCAGCGGAATGAAATTCAGATGAGTTTTGCGATTGGGAACTCGTGAGAAATTCTTTTTTTGTTTTGCATAAAGAGACTTTTGGTGTTTTGTGACGGTCGGAGTGGCCGCCGAGCTGTTTCGTTGCCATTTATTTAAATAGTAAAAAAGCTTCGGACATTATTGAAATGAAATTTCTTTTTCCTTTATTTCTTTAGATAAGAAAACGTGATAAGGACAAATGTAAATTTATTGATAACGAAGTAAAAAAAAGGTTATTTATTTAACTGAGAGATTAAATTTCGATAAAAACACAGCTACATAAAAATAAAAACACTCCTATTTACACAGCCATATTATCTTCTTATGCCGAATCCTAAAAAAATATCAATAACCGAAAAAACGGTCGAACATTAAACATGGAGCCGGATATAAGCAGATCGAGATGCCCATCCCTTGGAGGATAACAGATACTCGCAAATTATAAGTGGGCGTACGGAAAACGACTCCTTGGGCGATCATAATAATATCTTGGAGCGAAAAATGGCGCGAATGCGGCGAGCAGGGGGTTACGCCGCGGCGTAAGACACAGGCGGCCATTTGATTTAGACATCATCAACTTCATATATCTGAGGGGCAATTCTCGCAATTTTAAGAACGTTCACGGTCTGATCTGTCTCAATCTGTCAAAAGTACGTCTAATTTCCCTACATTTTGACATTTGTTTGTCGCCGAGATGAGACTGCGACTAGATTTTTACGGGAATTGGCCTTCAGTTCGTACAATTTCGAGTTGAACCTACCCCAAGCGATCTTCTTGTATTTTTGTGTCGAAATTCTCATTTCATCCTCAGGGGTATGTTAGTCTCTTTCAGAATAAAACACACGGTGGCTGTCTTCAGAACATAAAAGAGGGGCGAGAAGCGAACCAAGGGGATGGAACAAGTTGCTACCAATAATATGAAAATAACGCCATATTTTAAAATGGTATACTGTATAGGATCATATGGATCAAGGTCTGAATTAAAGTTTTTTTTTTATAGGTAGGTGTGCTACTGCCAACTATTTTTGTTCTGTGAACGGATTAATGTTTTTGCAGTGTGACTGTTTGAGTGTACTTTACAGGTTTCCTACAAATTAATAAAGTATCTAACCTTTTACGACGCCCACGGAACTAAAATAGACACAGTTTGTTCTAGATCAGCTTATAATATTCCCACTGCTGGACTCAGACCTCCTCTCTTTAAGAGGGAGTGGGTTGTAATCTATCGCACGGGCCCAGTGCGGGTTGGTAGATGTCACAAGTCTTCGAATATTTGGTTCTAAGGCATGCCGGTTTTTTTTTTTTTTTTTTGTCGCCCTGGACGTCGGGTGTCGCCAGCCGACTCCCGGCCACCGTAGGCGCGGGCTTGCGGGCGGGGACGGGGTCCACTAGGGCCGATGCCTGCCAGGGCCGCGGGTTGTTCGAAAGAGATACCGTGGTCCCTGGCATAGGCAACTGAAGGAAAAGGGTTTTAGTCAGTAAAAGTCTGACACGCCCTCCTGCTCCGCCCAGAGCGGGAGATGTCATATGATGATTTCCCACCCTGCAAAAAAAAAGCATGCCGGTATCCTTACAATGTTTTCTTTCATCGTTTTGAGAGCAGTGGTGATGTAATTATATATACAAAGTAAAGGGCCTGCTTGAGTTCGAACCCAAGAGCTTCGACTCTAAGTCGGAACAGTAACCACAGGACCACAACTGTTTTTAGACCTAGAAAAGTCCACAGAAACAAAAAACCAACTGAAAGTTGTTGTAGTAGGTAGATACCTACATTTCCCGGTTTATAAAAATAATTTTATGTTTAAGCCATGAATACGCCTGCCATAGGTCAAACGTTTATCGCGGTTAACAGATAGCTTATAATTTATACAATGGACGGTATTATCAAAGGGGTCTGATGTTACATGGGATACCACATGTGGGCTTTAATATTACAGTAGAGAGGGTAGAGCCGATACTATACACATCGCTGTCTCTTGCCTACAATAGTGATGGATAATAACAGAGGAGGAAGTGTAAGTTTCACACTACAGACAGTGTCATATGGACGTTTACCAGTAATTCACTCGCAATATTTTTTACTTGCGTTTTATCGTTGGACGATCGCGATTCTGTTTTGTTTTAGTCGTGTCGTTGTCTTTATATGGGAGTTGTGTAGTAGCGTTAAAGTCGCGAAACGCAGCATGGGTCCATACCATAACCTTTCGACCATAGCGTGATAGAGTCCGTGTATTGTCACCTTTATTGTTATTTGAAAATAATATAACGCAACGTCTACTGACTTTAATACCTTTTCCGTTTATCCTACTAATCCTACTTGTTAAAGTTTGTATGTTTGGCTGTTTGTTACTCAATCACGCAAAAACGGCTGAGCGAATTTGGATGATATTTGGCATACAGATAATTTATAACCTGGGGGTCTACTACGAAGTGCAAAGTGCGAATGATCGGATCGGACCGACATATGGCCGAATCGAATATTATTGAAAAATGCGAAAAAAGTTCGGATCGGATCAGTTGGGTCGGGACCATAGTCAATATTTGAAAGAGTGTAGCAGTGTAGGATCGGGACCGACCGAACCAAATAGTAACTTCGTAGCAGGAAACGGCCAAATATTCGGCCGATACCACTTCGGAGTAGACCCCCTGGATTAACACATAGGATACTTTTATTCCGGTAGTACGTTCCCGTGGGATAATTTACGACATACATGGGGGCGAAGTCGCTGGTAAAAGCTAGTTCATAATAAATAGTCTGTTCTATCTTGCGTATCTTTTGACTTAGTCCACATTATAACAATACCTCTGTAGATCTAAATAGTCTAAAGTCGATCTCTTAAATCGCCTCTACACTCCACCTCCCCTATAGTTTGTTACTTTAATGTTCAAACGAAGCCGTCGATGTATGTTACCCACTGGGACTCGAACTGATTACTCGCCGTCTGCGGGCAACGATCTGAGCCAATAGTGATACAGCACAATACTGTTTATAATTTAAAGGGGTTCGAATTGTTCTGAACAATACGGTATTGTTCGTAGGTTCTCTCAAGTTTTGGGGGACCGATGTTCTGAGTATCTACTCAATATTTTAAAAGATTAATCCAGATTAATATTTTACATGGATTGCATGTTTGTAAGTCTTTGTCGTTGAATCGGCCAGGGTGCTCGGGGCTACATGATATCAGCCGCACCGGTCTATCGAAGGTTAAGCTACACTTGTCGCGGTGGGTTTGTGGATGGGTGAACATCCATTACATATCGAGACCCCGCCGTGTCTCGAAAAACACGTTAGGCCGTTGGTAACGGTTGTCATTGTAGATCTTTAACAGTCATTACGGGGAGTCAGAAGCCCAAAAGTCCGACAGCCAGCCTTACCAAGGGGGTAAACCCAGTAACTGGGTTGTAGAGATCAGATGGGCAGTCGCTCCATGTAAAATACTGGTATTCAGCTGCAACCAGTTATACTGAAAGCCGACCCCAACATAGTTGGGAAAAGGTTAGGCAGTTTGATTACTATTCAGACTAATATTTTACATGCGTTAAATATTTGTTAGTAATTGAATCGGTCGAAATTATTTGGACCAAATACAGTACGTGTAGGTATTCTATAAGCCCTATATTTGATATACAATTCCTAGTAAAACTGTGATAGTGTGATCATATAGGTAGTGCACGTGTGGGCGAAGCCGTAGGCGAAATTCCGAAGTTTCGTGGAAAACTAGATTTGTTTGGATAGTAAAAGCATTATTGATTTACCTTTGTCCATCACCACATTCAGTTTCACCAATCCTGTTGAAAACTAGATGGACATTGTTCTTTGTAGTTTCCAATATTCCTGAAACTTGTTTGGTGTTGTGTTTCGTGTATCGCTGCTAATGAAATTTAAGCTGGTTTTAGGTATAGGAGCATTAATGAATTTTGCGATTTAATTACATTGCAAATCAAATATAGTTTTGGTGTGTGATTGGACTAATATGTATAATATACTAATTACTTACGTACAGTCAGCAGAAGAGATTAGTGTGCAGGTAACTTTTAATAATTTTTTAACCAACTATGTGCCCACGTGGTGGTTACTGCTCACTTCCTCTGACAGAGAGGAGGCCTGTGTCCTAGCAGTGCGAACATTATAGGCCGATTATGGGTTATGAGCATGTATTATGCGCAGGCGAGTGTTACATCTAAGTTGGTCGTAGTTATTTGGTCATCTAGTATTTTTGGACCCCAAAATATGAATTATATTAGAGTATATTTATAGTAATACTTTTAGAAGTACAAAATATAAATTATTAGAGGTTCCATTTGGACACATGTCTTTTTTTACCTGCAATCTTACTGTTTTATCGACTGTAGGTAAATTCACTCAAAGCTCAGTAAATTAAAATCAATAACTTCTTCTATATTGTAGTCTGTCATTGATTGATAAAAATATTCTAACACTTATATCAAAGATGTGGTTCGAAATCACGAACCGATTTGTAGGGACAGCTCAAAAGGTCCAAACGTTGGTGATCTCCTGCCTCGTCAGACGAATGACGGTCGATCGAGATTTGCATGCGAAAGGTATAATAATAATCTTAAAATTTAAGTAGGTGAGATAACTGAACGGAGCTTTATCTTAATTGCAGGACTTTTAAGTACTTTAGGGCTGAGATTTTTTTTTGTTGTAAAATGAATAGACTTTTCTGAACTTTTACAATGATGTTCCTACTGGTACCTAAAGGGTGGCAGGGAAATAGACGCACAAACTGATAACATGGATTCAGTACATGATTCTGAAGTCCCCTCCATTTTGTCCATACATTTTGACCGCGTACGTATTCCACTTTTACCGACTTCACAAAAAGGAGGAGGTACCATGTTCGGATGATTGTATGTTTTTTTTTTTGTATGTTTGTTCATCGAATACTCCGCCAATTGTCGACGGATTTTCAAAATTCTTTTTTTCTTCGAAAGCAGATAGTTCTGAGGTGGTCCCACTGTCACCAAGTTAGGATCTGATGAAGGGAACTTAGAGAAATCGAGGGCAACCCTCAAATTTTATAGGCTCACTTATTGTTTTTCGCATATTTTTATATGAAACAGTTGTTGCTTTTTTTATTACCGACGAAAACACTTTCCACTCAATTCGAATTAATGAACATGATTCTAAACCGTCTACTCTAGAATTTCAGCGCAATGTCCTTGTCACCCTGTATGTATGGAAAAGTCTTCATAAAATAGTCATTTATGGTACGTAATTTATATAATTTTGTATAATTAATTGCAAATGACACTAATTTTCTAGAATCATTTGCTAAATTCATAGTTTTAGTGTGTTCGTCTATATCATGCCATGTATGTGTGATTTAATTTAATTTTAGTGCGTGTATCATGTAGGTATTAAATTGAATAATTAAGGATTCATGTAACACTGTTTGTATACAGATTTATCAATTAATTTTCGAAATGTAAATATCTAATGAATAGCAGTGTCGAACATTGAGTTGCAGCTGTTGTAGGCAAGTAAAAAATACAACTTTTCTGACGTAGTTTTTTGAATAGGGCAAACACAAGTTTATTTAAACAAACTCACACCTTTACAACGCCTTTCAAACCGAACGCTGATTTAGCTAAAATTTAATAACAAAAACGCGCGCGCCTCCCAGTGACAATAACAAAGTAATTTTTCATCCGCACATAAAAAAATGGTTTCAAAACACCGTCACTATGAAACGAAGACCCAGTACCTAGAGCTTTGTCACGTACAACAAAAGGAAATTCCGTGACGTCAAGTATGATCAGTTTAAAACGATAAAAAATAATGCAAATTCACTCCTGTGCCGCTTTCGTGATATAACGCCGGATCGTTACTAAGATAACGGAGTTTTTCCGTTAAATCGCGCCTCTTCAGTACTTAACGACAGTGTCCTTCGTTAAACGGAAGTGATTCAGGTACTCGTTTGTGTTTGAGTGCTCTTTTTCATTTGTAAAAGTATTTCTTAGAGCGTCTTTACAATGAGTTTTTTGTATTGTTATTGTTAGGTTTAAGGTGTATCAGATGGGTGAGATGGTTAATGATGACACCGGCTTCTATAAATAATAAATAAATAAATCCCTGGACATTTCACACAGCACCATTTGTCCCAAGCTAAGCAACCTAATGCTTGTGTTATGGTAACAAGATGGCTGATAAACTACTTATATACAATTTTTCTTTTGTAAATACATACATATTATAGATAGAAAAACACCCAGACTCGGAACAAATACGTGTAGGTCATACAAATATTTGTTCCGTGCGGGAATCGAACCCGCGACACGCAGCGCAGCAGTCAATCGCTTAACCACTGCGCCAACCGTGCCGTCATGAGAATCGTTCTATGAGAGGTTATTATAGATTTTCAACAAACACGATCATCTGCGAAAACCCCCGTGTGTCGTATTTTTTGACAGTGTGTCAGTATCAGCACCGACCGCAATTTATTATCCTAATACTTTTTATCTGTATAGGTACTCAAAATTAATTAATTAATTCGTTCATTTTCAGTTAATTACATAAACATAATGATCACACCTGTTTTCCCCGAAGTATTAGCCAGAGGTGATAGAGATGATTATACATATAGAGGTGGTAGAGGAATTCCCACAGGTGTACCCACATTTTGCCAGTGATATTTAAACCGGCGCCAATGACGCTGGGTCATATTGAACCGAGACGACTTAAATCTGTCATTATTCTTTTTTACGCTGATCGTGCAATTTTAGCGTTTGTATAGTTGGAGATACGACGTCCTTCTAACCAAACCGCAGGTATGCTAAGTGCAACGGCGCATACACAGCGAGATATACGTGCATCAACTCAAAACGGGTAGATGACCCAGCGTCATCGCTGGCGTAGTATTTCTGTGACATACTTTTATTAGGTCATTTAGTGTTTGTTGTCAATACACCTTGATATTTTTAAAGTTTTTGTTAAATATTGCACTGATAGACCACCCTGAGAGAATATTTGCGGTGTTAGAAGAGTCGGGGTCTGACGAAGAAGGGTTAAATGCTGCTTCGACAGTGGCGCAAAAAAATTGCAGGTTTTGCGAGTGACCCCACCTAGGGACTTAGGGACTCACAGAAGTCAAATATGACCGTCAAAGAAGATGTCAAATATGACCGTCTCAAAGGGATAAGAAGACATCTAATACTTGTACATGCCAGATTTACATGTGCCCAGATCATTTGATTCCGTACTGCAATAATAGCAGTAGTTCTATGTCTCTGAATGAGGAAGTAGAAGACTGATTTGTTACTATTATTATGATAAGAAGTTTGTTTGTTCTTTATATTATTATGTACGATTATTAATTTTATTATTATTTAGAATAATTTAACAAAAAAATATTAATGTTATGTTTTCAGAGTTGATTTTGCATGCGCTATTAAGAAAGCTAGTAAAAGTTTGAATTATAAGATATTTGGATTTATTTCTTTTTTACTACATATGCAAAAAACTCTTGTATAATAAATAATTATTAAAATTTAGATAACTTCTTAAATTTTATGACAATTACTCGATAAAATCTGGGTCATGATGACCCGGTGTCATCGTCGGCGTAATTATTTTCACGTCATTTGCCCCGGGTTAAGAGTGTAATAGAGGGCAAGCCTATTGCCATCAATCAGGCACAAATCCCAAATAAAAAAATCTCCGGGCTGAGAAATCCCAAATAAAAAAACCCAACAACATTTTGCCCAACCCGGGAATCGAACCCAAGACCTCATGCTCAGCAGTAGCGCTTGTGACCACAGGACCTACGAGGCAGTCCTTAAAATTTTCTTCCGAAATGCAAATAAATTACTTATTTAATTAATCATTAATATAATAATTATTCATTTTGAAAAGCAGTTAATTAATTCTCTAACTACTATATCTATTACTAACTAATGTAAACATACGGAATCTAAATAAAGAGAAAACATTACACGCTTTCACACTAAAACGGTCGAACGGATTTGGATGAAATTTGGCACATGGGTAGACCATGACCTGGATTAGGATATAGGATACTTTTTATCCTGAGATTCTTACGGTATCGAGACTTCTGCGGGTGTAACCGCGGGGCGCAGTTTATGATATAAGTAAGCAATATCTGTACAGAACTGACATGGATAGTGATATTGAAATCCAAGTACATAAAGCCTAAAGTGCTTCTAATATTAGTAGAGCAACACAAACTGAACAATAGTACGTATTTACTTATAATATTGATACCATTAATCTTAGATAAACATCGCCGGCGTCTCCGGTATATAGGTACTCTCCTCGTCGGCGAATATTGACAACAACTTCATTCAGGTCTGTTGTTTGTGAGATAGTCTGAAATGTAATTTATACAGTACAGTACAGTACATAGGGAGTGCGGTAGATTGGAAGAAGTGATTCGTTTTAAAGATGGACGGCATTACATGTTAGTCTAATTTTATAATGCTACTTGCTTTTGTCCGCGACTTGGCGTGAACATTTCTTGTCCCCCAACCCATCCCGTCGCATCGCATCGCCTGCTCGCGTAATTACTTCGTTTTCGCTTAGCGTTTTTCTGACTTTGTTTTGTTTTTGCTCTGCTCCTTTGGGTCCTAGCGAGATGTTAAATAGCCTATAAATTACCTTCCTCAATAATTGGGTTAAAGCGCAAAAAGAATTTAAATCTGATTGGTAGTTCCAGAGATTAGCGCGTTCATAAAATCTCTTTGGCTTTATTATTAGTATAGAGGGAAATAAATGTTTTATGTCTGTGAAAAAGAAAAGGACAAACATAATTTTACTTCAAACTTTTCAGGTGGCTACTTCGACGGCAGCTTTTAATAAAATTAGGCAAACTTTCCGGAAAAAATGTTTATTTTGTTTTATTTTATTTATTTTTTTATAACAGCCTAAACTATCATATATAGATAGAATAGATAGGCAGTCGCTTCATGTAAAATATTGGTATTCAGCTGAATCCGGTGAGACTGGAAGCTGATCCCAACATAGTTGGGAAAAGGCTAGGCAAATGATAACAGCTTAAACTATCATTACAGGGTTTACCCTAATAAATAAGATAAATTCATGAAAAAGCCGCTTAAGCAGACTAGCATTAAAACGAAAAGCCTTATCCTTAGTGCTCAAATCAACAACCGTCACTAATTCAATTAAAAACCTTAATAAAAACTTTTTGGTACTTTTGTTAACGGCCAACGTTTTTCTTAATCCCTGCCTTTATATCACCTGAGTCGAAAGATACTGAAGATAACACGGGAATCCAATCTAATCATCTTGGAACTTTGACGAGTAAAACTGGAACGTAAAAAAACTGTCGTAAAATCGACTGGGAAGCATCCGCAACGGGCAACGCCGGGAAATGATTTACTTATACACGGGAAATGAGAAATTTTACAAAGAAAAATTTATTAAGATTCATCTATAGGTACAAAACGTTATTTAGACGGATCACGGGCCTGTTAATCTTTGAGTCAAAGCCGTCATTATTTTCAAAGATGTGAATACTTCAAGCAAATTGGGGAAGTTACAAGAAGGTTCGTTTAAAAGATTAGACAGGACAGCGCTTTATATTAATCTCCAGAGTTTATGAAAATCCTGATATTTATGTGGCTGTACAAAATATTAGTTGACAATTTCTTTTATTCTTTCGAAATTGATCCTGGATAATATTTTGGTTCCACTTTTTAACGAACATATTTTCGTAATCATATTTTGCAGACAAAAGTCAAAGTCACACTCGTACCATCCCAAAGTCTTCTTTATTGTACGATTTCTGTATATCCACACACATAGAAGTATATCTGACTGTCTTTATTAAAGCATAGACGTATATGAAAAGGTTTCCGCAAGGATCAGGTGGAATCGTTCTAATTACCTGTGTTCTACAGGATAAAGTCTGTAATATCACGGGGAACGCGTACAAATTTCCTGTTTACCCTTACAAATGAAAAGGGTATTTAATTTCTGTATAAATCGTAGCTGCGGGTGGGTGTCTTGCGAGAATAATTGCTTTACAAATAATAGTGTTCTTTTTCACAGTTTTTTGGTTTATTATGATACTGTTTCTTTTGGTGTTTATCTAAGTACGTGGTATTATGGCGTCTGCAAAACCTTAAGAAGAACTTTTTCTTGGGTCAATATTTTTGCCGTAGATAGTAGAGTTTATTACAAAGAAAGAAAATAAATACTTTTTGTAGAAGATTTTTTTTTTATATAGTTGAAAATGTTTTTGTATCTGTATGGGCATGTGCGTTCCTAGCCATCGATACTTTAGCAATGCAACTAACAAACATCAACATACATATACGTGTACGAGTGGACTTACCTACGTCACGATAAACTTCATCAATCTCACACCAACAAAAGAAACAGAGGCAGAAACAAGCACTACGCAGAACGACATGGCATCCCAAACCCTTAGGGAAACTATTTTCGCAGTAAATTTTCATACAAACCCGAGTGTCACAGTCACCTATCTCTGCAACACGATTAAGTAAACAACTTGGTACAACGCTCGCAACCTTGCGCACACAACATGGCGCTGTTCGTTGCACATTTTAACCCGACACATAGCCTTTGGACGTGGCTCCAAACACGAATATAGGACTAGCTTTGCAACTAAAATAAGTGTAGCAAATGGTCGGAATTTCACTGATTAATTCTGTTTTTGAAGAAAACAAAGAGGAGATATAGTATTATTATTAGAATACTAGCTGCGCCCCGCGGTTTCACCTGCATAAGTTTTGATCCCGTGGGAATATAAAAAGTATACTATACATATATTAATCCTGGTTATAAACCATTCGTGTGCCAAATTTCATCCAAATTCGTTCAGTAGTTTTTGCGTGAAAAAGTAATAAACATCCATCCATCCATACAAACTTTCACGTTTATAATATTAATAGTAGGATAGTGGCTAAAAATTAATCTAACCAAGATTATGTCTGGACTTTAAAAGAGACTGACCTCTGAGTTTATTTCGGCCTTTTTTCTCAGAGTAGTCAGACAGAAACGCCGACCGCATCTAGATTTTAAAAATATGATTGACGTGTAAAAGTGTTTGTACAAATCTACTTACAGAAATAAAATCATTAATCATTTGTTTATCATTAAATAAATAAATCAAAGTATTTGCTATGGTACAATGGTAATTTATGAAAAGAAATAGGTAAGAAAAACACAAACTATACTGTGCAGGAAAGAGAGATATTGAAGGAATTAGTGGGACGACTTCAATTATTTACCTATCTCTGAAACCCTTTAGTACAACGCTTGTGTTGCGCACACAACATGGCGTACGATTCAAATTTTAACCTGAAACATTGCCTCTGGACGTGGCCCCTAACTCCTAACACTAATATAGGACTCGCCTCTAATTGGCATAAGGGGTAAATGGCATGTGTATCCGAATTTCGCTCATTAATTCAGTGTTTTTAGAACGAAGGACAATTATGATTTTATTGCACAGTCACGAGCACTAATATGTCAACATTTGGAAACTTTCAATAGCGATTTTTGCGTGGAATAAATGAAAACTTGCGTTGGAAAACAACAATGAAATACGACATATTGCAAAAACCTATGGGTTCGAAAATACTATGTTCGTAGCAAAAAAAAAAAAAACAAAATTTCATTAAAAAATGAAGGAGTAAATCGCTTTTGAATAAAGCCAAGTGCACTTATGCTCGTATGTACTTAGATGATTTCCTAAGTTTTTTATTTTTGAATTGACGGTTATGTATATTAATTTTGGAATTGAAATGAGCAATAAGAATAGCAGAACAGGAATATGCAAGAAGGAAAAGGTATTTACATTGCAAGAGGGACGTGACTTGAAGCCTACTGTAACTAAACTGTACATTTTACAAAACAATTTATGAATAAACGCTTGCACGTATTCGTCAACGACAACTATGCAAACAAGCTAACCCAGTTTAATCGAGACACACAGAGACACGGTGCCACTAAATGGAAAGCAGCAAACACACCGGGTAGAACTCGACAAGAATCCTTCTAACTGCACGCTCATTACACTATAACCGGCAAATTACGTTCGAAGCGATTGTTTACCCGTTAGATAGCAAGTTAGTGATTTTCAACCTAAAGTTCTGTGTTTAGCGTGTGGAGTTTGTACCGGTTTTCAACTTGTGCAGGTGTTGGGTAATTCACGTGCAGAGGATGTATTTTAATGAAAGAGACTCGCTTTCAGCGGCTGATTTATTGTGTTATGCGCTTTATGCTAGATTGTAGGTAAAATAAATGAATGTTTATATTAGTTCATTGCCAAAAAAAAACAGAGGTGACCTCCATTTTTATGTAGGTAACCGTTTAATGAATAAATAAATACCTAAGTATGTTAGTTAGACTGAAAGCAGTATTTTAATCAAACTTTAATTTACATTTGACACTAAGTGACTTTTCCGGTTATAATTACAAAACTTGGCTAAATAAATAAGATTGAAAATATAAGATATCTCCTGCTTATATTTTGCACTATTTTATTCATTGCGAAGTGATCCTGCTCTTGACCTCGATCTCGCCTGATGGAAAGCGATGGATGAGGTCTACGATGGATGAGCGTGCCCATAAGATGCCTGATCACTCTTGCTTTGAAGGCTAACGGGTTACTCGTACGTATGTGGTGTGTATTATTATGTTCTATTTCGAAATCGAAACACGATAATTAAAGTACAAGTACATTATTATAATTATGAATCTATAGAAAGGGTATCCGATGTTCATCCAAGTTAAAAGAATTTCTTAACAATTATTATGAAAGCGATTATATCAAAAGAATGAAGTCTGTTGAAACCGACACTGACCTATCACGGAAATATAATTATATACGAGAATAAATACTTATAATATATTATGTATGTAACATAACTAGTTTGTGGTTATACTTGTTTGTGATCCTTGACAGGTAAGTGAATTTTGTTGAGTAGGTTAAGGTCATTTTTAGGGTTCCGTACCCAAAGGGTAAAAACGCCCGTATTATTAAGACTCCACTGTTCATCTCTCTGTCTGTCTGTCTGTCACCAGGCTGTATCTCATGAACCGTGATAGCTAGACCGTTGAGATTTTCACAGATGATATATTTCTGTTGCCGCTATAACAACAAATACTAAAAACAGAATAAAATAAATATTTAAGTGGGGCTCCCATACAACAAACGTGATTTTTTTTGCCGTTTTTTGCTCGATATTAATAACGGCATCACAAACGCTTGAAATATTCACAGAATATTTAGTTGCATATTACTTTAAAAATAAATAATAAAATTAAAATAAAATATATATTTAAGGGGGGCTAACATACAACATACTGATTTTTATAGGTAAAGGTACGGAACCCTTGGTGCGCGTGTCCGAGTCGCACTTGGCCGGATTTTTTGTTGGTATATCTACTACCCTATTTAAATTTTGGAAGACCAAACAAAGTGATATTGAATGATCACGATAAAGATCTCTAAGGCTACCTACGCACTGATACTGCTTAGCGCCTAGAGCCCATCGAGTCACCTTGCGACTAGTGAAGTGAAGCGAACACTTTAGAATCTTCGCAACCGACCGCACTGCGCGCTTGGCGCCTTCGCTAGTCACCTAGGCTCTAGGCGCTAAGCAAGCCACCTGTCAGTGCGAACGCAGCTTAAGACAATTTTAGAAAGATGATTGACTCACTCATTAAAATTTCCAAAGGCATGAATGTCCATTATTGTACCGATATCACATGAAATGATATCAAAAATCCAGTTACTTATTTAGGTTTAATGCGTCTGTTCCTTCCCCATCAAAATATGTGGTCACCAAGTTAAGGACCTGCAGCTCTGTATTTACTACGATTAGACCAACAAGCCGCTGTTTAAGACATGCATGAATTATAAGTGAAAATAAAAATAGCCAGGCAAAGTTTCAACTCGCCATACTTGAAAATATCAATCATTCTGACATAATTACTGGCACTCTAACTTTCAGATGCACATGAGACATACAAAAGTGAACTTTAATGCTTTCGCAATAAGACTGCGAGTGGATGCGTTTAAAGTTTGTAAAAAGTAGCCGCTACGGTGAAGTTGTGTGGAAAGTAGAAGGTTTTGCTGAAGAAGCCTGCTTAGTTGTAGGGATGAATAAATTAGTACATACTGGTGGCTAGACGTAGTTTTAAATAAATATTCACTGCAGTATTGTGGACGACCACGCGTGGTTGTTTGTACGATATATGTATTATAATTTTACATACATAACTGGTAGTGCTTCGAAATGTACGGACGCCAGCAGGTCAAGCTACCCAAAACCGTCATTTTTTTCCAACCAACCTTGAACCTTAATGCTTCTACGATAAAGTTGAAAATCTATTAAAGAGATTTGACTGATTGTAGTAGCTTGATGTGCTGGCGTCTGTACGTAAAGCTCATAGTGGAATAATAATTCTGTAGCATTCACGTTCTTTAGAAAATAAAATTTTATTAATTGCCTAGTTGAGATTAGACTGGGCTTTTTCTGACAAAACGCCTTTCAAAGAATTCTCAGGAAATTATAAATATAAAACGCGTTTGCTTGTGGAGGATAATTTTTTCTTTTTTTTTTTAAAGAAAAAGTTGCTCATACAGTCGTTTGGTCCCCTACATACAAAAATATGCAAACTCACATTAAAGCTCTCCACTGCCCACCAGTTATTTAAGTATTATTATCAACAAAACAATATTTCTCCCCAAATAGCAGGAAACGTGTAAATTCGTTGATTTATGCGACGAATAGCGACTCTATGTTTGGTAGTGAACCGTGCGATTATTTATCTCCCTCCCCTACCATCGGATCTCGATTACAAACCGACAAACATATCAATGCGCGTGGCGAAATACGGAACTAACGTAAAATGTTCTGAATTTGACCGGTCTTTGACATCTTCTCTTGACTAGCAGCGCCACCGTTCCATTTACAAAGAGGTTTTTATATAAAAGCGATCGAAAATTTTGACGTTGACGGATGAGTTATAATCTCATCGGAACTAACGTGTTTTGTTGACGGTAAACCAAAGCTTTGTTTGCGGGCTGTAAACGAAGATTATATCTTTTGCTTGAATACAATTATGTACCTACACTGTGTGGTTTGGTTTTATCCATCGTTATGTGAAAGGTTATCTTATGTCAATTTGATTTAGAGAACACGTAGGACCATCGGTTCTGTGTTATGTGCCTGAAAGTTTATCAGCCGGTTCAGCCTACAGTTTTAGTTGACCTGGCATTGTATAGGCTTTTCGTGCAATGAGAAGTCAACTTATACTGGAAATATATAGCTTGATATACCATCTAAAGCACAGCTTTTCAGCCTCTGTGAACTTGTGTAAAAGCCAACCCCAACAAAGTCATGAAAGGCCTACAGGGACGATAAAGTAAGTAGTTCAACAAATTCATACGCAAATCAAAAATCAATTCAAAACAACTTTTCCACACTTTTCCACGATCTTACTCGTACAAAGAAAAAGCCCCGCCTATATCGTATTATTTCAATTCTTTCGCAACTTAATCCTCGTCACATTCGTTCGGGAACAGTTCAATGGAACAAATGGTTATGACAGGTAGGCTACCGTGTAAAAGTGACTGATCTGCTCAATACCGCGTCCGCGGAATGGAAAAAAATTGATAGCTATTACGTCAGTCGGCGGCCTTTTGTGTGCGAATTTTTCCACCATTTTTTTTTGCTCTGTTTTCAAATCTTTCATACATTGGTCTGCGAATTGTTGCCGTAATGTGGGACTAAAATGGGGGTTGTTTTGTTTTACTTACGTTCGTGGTCTGGGCGGTCGAATGTGGACCTCAGCATTCCTGGAACAAATAGAGGGTGATGTTAGTCGTCAGTATCGTTACTTGATTTATGGAATAGAAATATAAGTATATTCCTTTCCACATTTAACCCCTCTGCACACAGTGAACAGGCATCTTTTAGGGACGCGCGTTCTATCATAGACCTCATCCATCGCTTTCCATCAGGCGTGATCGAGGTCAAGAGCGGGGCCTATTCAGCAATAAAGTTAATAAAAAAAAGGGTTGAAAAACACTTTTTCAAAGCTTAGGAGGATTAGGAGTGTCTAAGATACAGTTATTTTGTTCACAAACACGTTTTCCTGTTCACAAATGAGTAACAAAGATAAAAAAAACACAACATTTATCATTCAGTGAATTGAAGGGCTGAAACATGAAAGGGATTTCCGATACAACTACCGCACACAAACCTGTTTTATAAAAAGAGTCGTTTAAGTACCGACCTCCTATAAAATATTAATTCATCAATATGGCTACTATTATCCATTCATCATTTTACATTCACACAACTATGGTACAGCCGCTGACAAAAGCGCCAGCCAATTAGTTTGTTTAACGTTGTGTGCCGAAAGCGCGCGTTGTCATGGCAACCGGTTTATGGTGGGCACGTGTTAATTGCCCGGCCTCTGTCTGAGCGACTAACATTTTGTACCATTTAGCACCTCCCAGCCACGTTCGTATACGTACAATCGACAATACACGATATTAATTCAAAACGTTTTAGACTCGCATTTCTAGATAATTTATCGCTGTTTATAGTCTGCAAACTCGTTTTTATGTCTTTTATTCTCTGAATACACTTTTACCTTGCGAAATTTACAACGTTTTTAATAAATTGACGTACCTACGGTAAAACGATGCGTCGCTTCGGATGAAACGATTTAACTTTGATTGTGTTTTAAATTTAAATTCGTTCATTACACGTCTATTATTACGATTTAAGTTCGCCATGAGCAGTAATTGCTTTAATTATTTCACGGTTAAATAAATAATGTAGTAATTAGATTGTGCGCGACAGTACTGAGAATTGTTCCCATGGCACATTGGATCCGTTGTTAAAAGTTTGCGCAAACTTATTGTAGAAATGAAACAAAACTGTTTGTGTGAAGTTTTTGAAATCATCATCTGTCTAGCCTTTTCCCAACTATGTTGGGGTCGGCTTCCAGTCTAACCGGATCTAGCTGAATACCAGTATTTTACATGGAAACCTCCACAACCCAGTTACTGGGTAATACGATACCCCTTCGTAAGACCGTTTGTCCGACTTTCGGGCTTCTGACGACCTGTAACGACTGTCAAAGATCCACGAATGACAGCCGGGACCAACGTCTTAACTTGCTTTCCGAGGCACGGAGGGGACTTGGTATATGAAGATGGTCACCCACCCATGGACCAACCACGGCTGTTATTACTTAGCCACAAGCCCCTCTTTTGAAATATAATACATAAATCATTGTATTGATTTAGTGGCTCATACCTATTGCATTTTGTTGTAGCATAGATAAATTATAATTTATTGTGGTTAGCCAATATTTGAAATCAATACAGGTATATTGGGAATAGATAATTCAAACACTGTTTATGAATAACTATGCATAATTTGTCTTTAATGTTCCCACTGCTGGGACACAGGCCTTCGAGAGGGAGTAGGCGTAACCCACCACACGGGCCCCGTGCGAATTGGTAGATGTCACATGTTTTTGAATTTTTGGTTCTAGGACATGCAATGGTGATGAAATAATTTACACAAATAACCTGCCTGGGTTCAAACCTGCGATCTACAACTCGTTAGTCGCGGCCGTTACTACTAGGCCGCCACTGCTCAATAACTATGCAAAGCATTGTCATTAAAAAAACTAACAAAAAGCTGTGATCACCAATACTTTTGACAAGTAATTCTGTATGGCAATGTGTTAAACGTAATGTACGTTTTATTTAGCCGTAAAACTGCTGGATACAATGATAAACGACTAAATAATAATGAATAAATAATCTAGATAAATTGTACATAAAATAAAAAAAAACATTTCATTCCAATTAGAGTGAATACAAAATCGAACAGTTTTGTACTTCGTTAGTAGAATCAATGTGTTTTATAAAACCTATCATTTGTATGTCCGTGTGATTACAATCAATTCTTACATTTCTATGTATTAGTTAAAACACGCATGATATAAATAACTAAGTGGCAACGATTGCTTTGGTTCAATAAATAATTCGTTGGTGTGTGAAAGGCATTATTTTAGTATCGATCTTTTATATCCTACTAATATTATAAACGTGAAAGTTTGTATGGATGGATGGATGGATGTTTGTTACTCTTTCACGCAAAAACTATTGAACGAATTTGGATGAAATTTGGCACACAGACAACTAATAATATTATAAATGTGAAAGTTTGTATGGATGGATGGATGTTTGTTACACTTTCCCGCAAAAACTATTGAACGGATTTTGATGAAATTTTACACACAGATGGTTTATAACCAGTATTAACATAAAGGATACTTTTTATCCCGATATTCTCACGGGATCGAAACTTATGTGGGTGAAACCGCGGGGCACTGCTAGTAAATATAATAAAGCTGAAGTGTTTGTGTTTTTGTTTAAACCTGCCTATCTCTGGAACTGCCAGTCCTATTTGAAAAAAAAATTATGCTTTTGGTAACCCAATTCTTGAGGAACCGACCCTTAGGAGCCGAGTGGGTGATACCGCGGGGCACAGCTAGTCATCTAATAAAACATAATTATGTTTACACGTTTGGAAAGTTTATTTTGTTGTTATTATGTTTGTGTAGGAAGTTTACATAGATACATAATGAGCTGGATTGTTTTATTTTTCAAATATCCAATTTGTTGAACAGTCAAATTAAGCAGTATGATGAACTAGTTGCGCCCCGCGGTTTCACTCGCATAAGTCTCGATCCCGTGGAAGTATCTGAATAAAAAGTATCCTAATGTGTTAATTATAAAATTATAAACTATCTGTGTGCCAAATTTCATCCAAATCCGTTCAGTAGTTTTTGCGTCCATCCATCCTCACAAACTTTCACGTTTATAATATTAGTAGGATAGGATTAATAGTAGGATAGTAGGATTTGCAACTAAATATTTATGGATATCCAGTAACATTGGTTTTTAAACTAAGTTTTAGTAAATAACACGAAAGGTGACGCATACACAGTCCATTCACAGTTATTTTACCTCTGACAACAACAACCCAACAGCAACCTTATTATAACGCGAATAAAGATCATTGTGATTTTGACAGACTTGTTATTAGCAGCAATCCAACAGCAACCTTATTACAAGGAGTATTAAGACCGCTGTGATTTTGTCAGTGGTGCAAAATCAGAGGTAAAATTACTGTGATTGGACTGTAACTGACTGCATATGGACAGTCCAGAGTGGATTGTCCATATGCAGTCAGCAATCATTTTCAGAAACCTGTGAGGGCTGGCCATATGCCTAACCTTTTCAGCATATAACATCCCATGTAGTTAGAAAAAAATTGGTTCAACAAATGACGGTGTTTTTCTAAATTGAAGATAAAAACCTACCATTGTACCGTATGTTTAATCCTAACAAATATATCGGTATAAAGAAAGAAGAACATGTTTATGCCAACAGCATAAAGCCTCGGAGGCACTAGCGATCGTCCATTTCCACATACGAACGCTCGTGTAAAAATAACGTATGTGCCAAAAGCAGATGTGGGGTGCGTAGTGTTTATTATTTCATTGTGTATGCCCGATGAACTCGCATCTTTTCGATAACGGGGGTGAGCGTGAGTGAAAATTCTTAACAAAACCGTGTTATTATGAAAACGTTTTAAGTTTTCGGCGCATCACCACGTCCCTGGAGTATTGTGCACACGTGGTTGGGGTTATCGTTATGGAGTCATTTTGACGGTTTTATTACAGAATGCGAATTTATTTTTCGGATAAACATTTTCTTTTCGAGTGTCCGTTTTTAGTGAAGTTGTTTTTATTTTTAAGTTTCGTTATTTGGGTAGTACGGAATTTTTGTGTCACTACTGGGAATTGTTTTTATGTTATTGTAAGTTTACATATTAAAAAAAACTGGTGTTTTAAATCGTACCTTCCACACTGCTAGAAAGTACTTAACGCTTAAATTGAGTAGGACGTATATAAAAATAAAACTATAACTAGTGGTCGCAAGCACTCTTGCTGAGCATGATGTCCTGGGTTCGATTCTGGGATCGGGCAAAGTGTTATTGCGTTTAACCAGTAGCAGCTCGGGGTCTGGATTTGTGCCCTGTTGATGGTAAAAGGCTCGCCCCCTATTATATGGGACTTAAACATGACTGGCGGAATATGGGTGTACTATAGGTGCATCTCTACCTAACCCTTCGGGGAATACAGGCGTAATGTTATGTATCTAAAAATATAATTTATCACAAATTATGACAAACTTGCCCCGCTGGTATTTTTTTGCATTCTTTTTATAATCACACTATCATTTCAACACAACATCACCGAGCCCGTCTTTTACAACAAACGCGAAATAATAAAAGTATGATGCACTTTGTTTTTCTTGTATTCCCATTTCGCAAAAAATGAAGGCAGGTTAAAGTGCATACTTAAAGTGGGCTCTAAGAATACGGTAATAAACACCCCCCTTTTTGGGGTGTGAATGTCTGTTTGCTAATAATCTTTATCCCTCTGTTTTTTTCGTTCAAAAAGTTTTGTAATATCGTGTCCAAAACATTAGAGCGATAGAGAGATGCAACACATGAAATGTCTGCCCGCCTTTGTATTGTATTGTCCGCAGTCTAAACGACCAATTCACGATTACGACCATAAAGCGCCATAAAGCAGAAATAAATCAAACAGTTTATTGAATAGTAACATCAAAACAATCCATTGCAAGTTAACCCTCAAACGCGAGCGTGACCGCGCGCGGACCGATCACGACACCAATAAATAACTATTGCGACAAAAACTGACGACAAAGCGCGCGTCGTGAGTCGCAGTCGTGATCCGTCGCACGTGTCCGGACAGATCGGAAGCCGATCGGCACGATAAGATCACGACTCTCTAAAAATAGGACTTCCAATATACGCGCGCTTAGTTAATTGGTCATTTTTTTATTTTTAATTATAACGACTCGTGACGTTTTAGCAAACGAGGGTTGAATTTCGATTCTTTTAATGAAGCTTGTTTTACGTTTGAGAAATTAATTCACACAGAAAAATTATTCGCATTTAATTTCTTTTACGATTAGGGAATAGCTTTTGTTTTTCTTGAAACATTCTGGCGTGCGGAGTAAACAATCGTTTATTAAAATTTTGTCATAAAACATGAGTTTAATTAACAAACTGTGCTGAAACATTATTCTTCAATCGGCTACCTATTATAAATGTAATGATGCAGCATCATAAATTTCGCAACCGCATAAAGCGATATAAATCACGGGCGGTCAATGAAACCGTAAAATTTACGTATCATTATAATTGTCAGTTGCGAATTGATAAAATGTCAAAGTTCATCTGCATGGCTATTCCTGGCCGGCACTGATTGGCAGTAAGAATGCCTGTTGAGTGTTATTGGCATTATGAAATGCAGGAAATAATGCCAATTTAACATATTATAAAAATGCGATAAGAGTGCTTTGTTTTTCGCCATTCGATATTTTATAAATAGATGCTTCTGAAGTAGCAGTGAATAAAGTATTATTACTACTATGTATGTTCTTGGTGTAAGTTTAAACTAAATAAAGTGCAAGTCTCAGATGGTTTACATTACATCGCCACTTAATCAGTTATCTACTTTAGTGAAATGTATTCTAAGGCCCGGTTTTTTGATCCCTAGTTAAACTCAACCAATTGTCAAAAATAGTAACTAATGGTTAAATGTTTGCAAAATGTGGATTTTGATTAAGTTTTAGTTTATCAAATGGTTATTTTTTTAACTAATAGTTAATTATTTGACCATTAGCAATGATGTTAAGTATATCATTAGATAAACTAAAAATTGATCAAAAAACCCATTTTGCAAAAATTTTACCATTAGTTACTTGACAATTGGTTGAATTTAACGACAGATCAATAAGCCGGCCCTAAGTTGGTTTCTGAGTGATCATTTGTAACAAAAAGGTCCTATTAAGTTTTTGGTTGCAATGGAATTTGAACTTTGTTAAGTATGACATTCAGTTTGTTGTTCCATAACTCTAAAATGATCTTAAATTCCTGGCTCTATTCTTACTTTCCTTTGCAGTTTTCTAATCTTATAAAGCGATATTTCGTAACACTGATACATGACTCGTAAACAATCTTTCTTAAGCAGGCTTTAAGTTATGACCTCCCCAAAAGAAATCACTTGCATGATCTTAACGATACGCCCAAATGCGACTTATTGTTAATAAAATACCACAATAATGTTGCGAAAACAAATTATACTTGCAATACTGTAATATGGGAGTCGTCTCAATTATCAAGTTGGGTTTACAACCGTCTGTATAAGGAATTATCATTCCTATCTCCTTTATTGCGATGCTATAAAGTATATGTGGTGCCCGACCACACCCAAGTTGGGCGACTTTCCGAACAGCGCGGTACACAAATGCGCACTTGGGTAACTTTTTACTTAAGTAAATATATTATTTACAACTTGCAAAATGAGGACATGGAAATACAAAATCATGGCCAATGAATAGATAAGTTTAAACACTGTAGTGTCTCAATGAATCTTCATAACTTTCGAAGACAACTTTTGAGTGACATATACGGAAATGGTTCCCTCTCCCACATTCACATAGCTGAATATCATTATTGTACACATTCCAACGTCGTACTAGTTAGATCAACAAGTAGATATATACCCCAACGTCACTCCCTCTATGATTTATGGCCGCCGCGGACTAACTGACAAGACCACATCACTTTTTTGCCGTATGAAGTTCCCTTACGGGAGGTTCAGTAGGTCTTAGCCGAAAAGGATATTACTTGGCTGGATAGTGATCTCCGCAGCGACACTTGAGTGCCTTTATGGTTGTAATAACAGATATCGCGTTGATTCGATTTGATATGGACTGCTTGGGTGCTATCGAGTGCTTGATTGCTGCGAACATTTACTTAGAAGTGGCTCGTGAAACGTTAATGGTTGCTTTTATAACACTGTTACGATAAGAATCGTGCACATTTGAGTCGATCTTAAAGAAATAAATAACAGATACAGATGTAGAAAAACTAGCACCGCTAAAACAATTTAGTCAACAACGACCTCTGGAACTGGTACTTGCTAAACATTCATTTTTTTCCCTCTCACCAAATACGGATGCTGCACTCGACAGTGAGCGCTGTAAATTAATTTCCAAGTTCTACCACAATTGTATCGCGTTACAAGCGCAGAATGCAACTCTCAGCGCCATATATGGGTACGCGGGGCAGGCTGCCATACCGGGCTGGACATAAATGGCTGGTCGTTACCAAACGCGGTGGCTCGGGACAGTCCGCAGCGAACGGGTTAAGTGACACACACTCGATTTTGAAATACGTATAAGAAAGCTTCGTGTTAAATGATAATTAAAAGTAAGGGTCTGTTTGACCGCACACCTTGTTACGTAGGGTTGCTAACGAGATTTTTATTGATGTTAATTTATTCCTTAGGTGTCGATTATTGATTTTTGAGTGCGTACTTTATTATGTCGTATAGTAGTTGTTTAATGAGTTTAAGATGTAGACGTAATTTTATAATATAATTTATCAGTTTTAGGCAAACAAATTGGTTAGAATTATATGTTCGGCTTTATCTTTGAAACTGAAGTTCACTTTATTTCAGAGCAGCCCCTTAAAATTTTGAACAAAATTATCATAATAAAAAACAGAAGGTGAAATAAATCCATTAGCGATATTCCAGATTTTTCCTTTTTTTCATTAGAATTCATAAGAGACTTAGTTAACAAAGGACGGAGTTAGATTGGAAAAATTTATAACTTGCAAGATTTGCGCAACTCAAGTGGCGCGGTATTTGCATTTTAATTGTACCTAGGGGTAGGGCGCGAGTGTGAGCGGGGAACGATAAGCGGAAGCGTAGCGGATCGTGGATTAGTATCAAGATGAAAATTTGATTTATGTTCACAGAAATACATAAATAAAGAAAAATAAGGCTCCCGCAGACAGGCGCGACGCGACGGTACGACGCAATTCTGGTGAAGTTTTCATAGAAATTGTTCTACTAGAGTCACGTCGCGCTTTCGCGTCGTACCTGTCTGCGGGAGCCGTTAACTGCTGTTAGTTACACACATTTTCTCGAAATCATGTTTGAAGGAGTAAATAAGGAAACTGAGAAGGTCAACCGTAGATCTTTAGCGTGAAATATGCATTCCTTTCGTTTGAATAACACCTTTTTGTGAATAACTTATCGTGTGTTATATGTAAATAGCCTCTATGCACTTGGGTACTCTTAAAACCGTTTCCATAGAACTATAAACAATAACATATTTTCTCTTGAAAAAAATAATATCATAATTCTGCGAACAACAGTTCTGCGATATTGTGAAGAGAAGAGGACTCCGCTATCATTGAGAACTCAGGGTCCATAAAACAGCAAGTAATCTTCGACTATTCATTATAATACTTTCTGAATTCATGCATATTTCTACCACTACCGGGAATATGCTCTGCTTTTATTAATTAAGTCCGCGATGGTTCGGATCGATTTGTATTCTGAAATATATTTCAACATTTATAATGATCTTGTGGTAAAGAAAATAGCCTGGTTTTCATGTTGAATAAGTGATAATAAGATTTCCCGAGAAGATGTAACCAATATTTTATTTTTTTATGATTTAAAAGAGTGTCCGTGGAGTTTCCTGTCCGTCCTTCTCCAAAGGGACCTACTACGCCTTGGAATGGGCAACTAGCTTCATCTTTCGGACTGACCGACCCTTTGACAATTCAAAAGTGCGTGTAATTGGTTTATTTGAAATAATTGCGTTGAGTTCGAGTTTCCAAGGAATTAGCTTATTTCACACAGTAATCCTGCTAGTGGTTTCCAAGAAGAGCGGTGGCCACCAGCGTCAGCTTTTTACCGGCGAATGACGTCACTGAAATGTTATGCAAGTAAGTTGGTGTGTTTTCCTAGAGTGTTTTTTGACATCGTAAAGTCAAACCATCGCGGTAATTGCGTTCCACACTATCAGTAGGTAGCAATGGATTTCATTTTGACAGTTCAACAACATTCCTTGCGTTATTTACGCTGTTAAGTAGACACATTTTTGAACATATGAAGCAATGGATTAGCAATATCTTTCAAAATGATTCCGATTAAGATAGATAGTGTGTTGCGCAATTAGGGGGCATGTCATCATTTTCATGGCAGACGCCACTGCGGCCGTTATGTGGCGGCCACCGCTTTTCTCCGTAGCTTAACCTAACTTAATTTTCATATTCGCAGAAATATACCCGCGTTCGTTTGCGTTTGACAAATGGGATGACATTCGATTTATAAACCGCCAAACTAAAAAACGACAAAAAAAAAAAACAAAATGGCTATATGTCACCATGTTATTCGCAACTTTGCTCTGGTTTTAGAACACGTTAAAGTTGAATGTTAAAGTAAAGCGCTTGCTGTTTACATTACTTTGCTTATGTACCTAGAAGTACATAGAACGAAGTCAGCCACCAACCGCTAAGTGTGAGTTGAGTTTGCGAGTCATTTATCTCTGTCGACGTCACGATGTGGCTTCGGCTTTACATTACGCTTGTTGATAGCCGTCGGGGTTAAGTGAAACGTCTATCTAGGAGGGTGTGAATTCGTGAAAAACATGCCGGTTTCGTTACTCTCAAGCGCAGAAGTAACGAGCAAGTTTTTGTATGACGTGCGGAATCGATGTCAGCTGTGTTTGTAGAGGACAGAAATATCGACGGATCGATTCGATATTTTTGTTTTTAACGCTGGATTGCGCTTAGCTGAATGCGATGTGTGGCATCACTTTAAAAAGTTATTTTGATGGGCTTAATGGATGGGTGGATTGATGGCTGCTTGTGTTTTCGTGCTTTTTCTGTTTGTTACCTTAAAAACCCTTGTAAACCTTATGGTTTTATATGAATTATCTCAAACCAGCTGAAAAGTGTTACCATAAAAATCCAGCACAGAATACCAAATGGCGCAACACGCCTGTGTAAGTTACTTCAAGAACAAGCCATGTAACCTACCCGTTCGTTGGATACATAAACGACTAAAATAGAAATCTAATAAAGAAATCTTTTCCAAAACTTTTCATATAAAAGTGGATAAGGATTTTTATTACAACGGAAACGGTAGTTAATTTTAATGTTGCCAGTAATTAACAAATCTTAAGACCCTTGAATATAGGTAGGAGAGGGCTCCACGGCTTAATCGCGCCGACCTTGGGAGTGGCGTCAGTGGCAAGCTGCAGCGATTTTGTAAAGTAGCCTGGACGAGTCCTTACGTAATAGGGCTTTGATGTTAAAACTTATGACTGTTGGATCAATGTCTTGGGTGATTCTTTAATTTAAAGACAAATCGTAGAATTACATTATTGTTTAATTTCCACTGTGGAAATACAAATTGCCAATTCTACACTTAAATGAATTAAAGTGTTTTGTAAATGATATTTTGATACTAGCGTTCTTTTATGGTGCTGGGATTAAACCCAGTAAATCATGATCTGAGAATTTTGTTGACCTTCGATATTTTGAGTTTGTTAGTTAAGCCGTTTAGTTCGTTGAGTTTAATAGTTTTCTATCCCAAGGAAAATGGAGTTATAAAGCTTAAAGTACACTTTAATAACCTTCGCAAACTTCCTTGGCAATATCGCTACCTCTCTCATTCGGACCACGCCTTGACAACTGAAAAGACGTTTTTCTTGGATTTTTCGTAACAAACGAGTGGAGGTAAGGAAAATTAGATATTTTACCTTTCGCCTTAATGAGGAGTTATCAACGTACTCGAGCAGGGGTCGAGCACTCGCTCAATATCGAGCAATTACCTTTTATGACCCGCTAGTGCCTAGTAATTGTTATTAAAAAGTTTAGGTAGACAGACAAACTGCGCAGTTATTTTATGTATATTTATATTTTTCCTGTAATTTTATGCAAGTTGCTGTTTTTTATCTTAAGTGTTAATTTTTCTTTTTTTTACGGTAGAGGAGGGTGTTGGTCTTTAATCGGTCATCATACTTTATTTTTAATAGAAATTGGATACTAAATTGCATTTCGATATCGCTGCTTTATGCCTTTTTGGCCTCGCACTAGTATTTTTTTGGTTGTTTTTAATGTAATTTTGTTAAATTTAAATGCTTCTTTTAACTGTTTGTATTTCCTGTGCGTGTCCCAAATAAAATATTCTTTTCTTTCTTTCTTATCCATTTTATCAACGATAACGTGATGACCTCGTTACTCCTACGTTAAATTCAAGCAATACGGCAATACCGAAGTGCTTTTAAATAAATATAATTAAATGTAGGTCACTCTTCAAAGAAAACGTCATTATATTAAATAATGCCTATAAACTTGTTTACCACAATTTGGAATACGCGCATATTTTTATGGAATTTTCACCAATCAACCGCGCGTTTTAAATTTCAATACTGATCGGGTGCCGGAATATGGATATTTGTATTCAGCCAATCAACCAGTCAACTCGTTATTCACACGTTTATTATCCCTAATTTTGAAGCTGCAGTATTTTGTAATGTTTGCCTGCGAATAATTATTTACATTGATACAGGAAAAAAAATAACCAGTGTGCAACTGTAACAATGAATTAGAACCAGCATTATGATTCTAAACCCCATACCTAGCGTAGAAATTTTTAATTGGTTGTCAAAAAAAAAAACAGCTTTTTCATAGAAAGGTGCAAAACAGCGACCAAAACATACAATGTTGCCACTGCTGGGACACAGGCCTCCTCTCTGTGAGAGGGAGTGGGCTGTAATACACCACGCGGGCCCAGTGCGGATTGGTGGATGTCACATGTCTTCGAATTTTTGGTTCTAGGACATGCCGGTTTCCTCACGATGTTTTCCTTCACCGTTTTGAGAGCAGTGGTGATGAAATAATTTACACAAAGTAAAGTGCCTGCCTGGGTCCGAACTCGCGACCTACAACTCGTAAGTCGGGTCCATTACCACTGGGCCACCACTGCACTGGTCAGCGACCAAAATGTATGGAACAATTTTTTTTTTATTATCGACGAAAAGTTTCTACGCTAGAATCATAATCATGCTGAATCATGATTTGTTCCTAACCCTACATTATTAAAAAGTACGATCAATGACTGACGGCTTAGAAGACTCTACCCCCAGGGAATGTTCGCGTGAAGGTATTTAAACCAAATGAAAAAGATTTAGCAAAGGTGAAGTTATTTAATCTAGCGGAATATCCCCTTATTCACAATATTAGAATATGACTGCACACCGATGAGGGGGAGTTTCGACGTAATCAGCGTCTGATCACGTGTTCCTTTTGAAATCGGCTTATCCTCTACCCGCTAAGACCACGAAACGACCAATACTCAACCTTACGAAAAATCACAGAGAGTTCGTTTTCCAATAGGAAACTTTCGAGACCCGCAAAATGTTCACCCTGACCGCCCGGACGAAATTCGTCTTCAGCGTTACCTTTGAACAAGTAATTATGGCGGAATTCCTGAATTAATACTGAGATAAGCTGCTTCCGTAGTCCTCCATTTTAAATAGCATAAAAATGAGGCCTCAAATCATTATCGACGCGTATTTCTTTCGTAATTTACGAGTTTCGCTAATCAACGGGGAGCCAAATTGCGTTTATAATCCCATTTCATCATCTCTTAAACTGTGGGGTGGAAACCTTTTGTAGGTTCATAAAGTTTGAGTGAACGTTGGAAACCAAATTCTATTCTGAATCGACAGGAGTGAACAACTATGTGTTGTTAAAAATTCACAAGTTTCGCCCCCCACCGCTGCGGCGTACGTTTGACATGGAAATGTGCAAGCCTACTCGTTGCGATTTCCCGCGGAATTTATTCAAACGCCGAACGCCGCCCCTCCCCCGGCCGCACCCTAGACCGCACGCATCTGTCTTCGCATTGATATGCACATTCGATTGTCGACATTCGCGTGCATCGGACGTGGGTAACACACATCAGTGTTGAATGTTGTTGAGTTATTTTTAGGCGAAATTAATATTTGGTTTCGAGTGGAGCCAAAACGTTTCTCGCTTCTATATCGTTCTTAGTACTTGGTGATTCATGGGTGATTGCTCACCCTATAAGTAGAAATAACGTGACAGGTACGCTATTTAAATAAATTACCTTTCATTAAATTAAATCAGTACTTATAAGATACCGGAGCAGTATCAGTATTGATTCGTATTTTGACTTCAAAGCCCCTCACCCTGATTGATTTAGGGCAATTTATGATGATATCATTTTATAACTAAATCGATTTATCTAAAACTGAGATATTAACATGTCAATTCAAGATGTGTATCAGACGATGACTTGCCGTACCACATGGAGGGAAGAAGTTAAATTAGGGGACGTGGAAAGATAAATGGCGAAAGCTGTCAATATCTACTTTTCATTAATGGTTCAAAAGTGTGTTTGCGTGGAATAAACGATGGCGTTTCTTGTAAAGTCACTGTCTAATGTAAAAGTGAAAAGTTTGCCGTTTTCTTTTACGAACATTTCCCTCAGAATGTTCACCTTATTAAGTAGCAACTGTTAAGTATTTTCCTTAACAATTCGGAAAGCCTCGACCTTTTGTGGTCAAGGCTCTTAGAGTTGTGCTAAGTCACGGCTAACAGTAGCTTGGTTTTAAGCGCCACAAAATGTGCATAAGTACTTCCTTCCTGTTCTATTTCTCAAAGTAGGCAATAATTATAATAATTTCTCTTTATTAATGGTTTTTTAAATCGGCCCATATTTTTTCAATTACAAGCGAGTAATGTAATCAAGCTGAGTAATGACGCTTTCAGCGTGTCGTTAAAATAATACGTCTTTACTAGTAAGTAAATATATTCATAAGGCGGTAGGAATCACGAAAGCGAGCATGTTTGGTAAGCGTTTCAGAGACGGTGCACGGCTGCACACTGTGTCCTTACAGTGTTAAGAATGCAGTAATTTAAGTTTAAATAATATGAGTACCTTGCTTGTGTGCTGATGATGGAAAATGCTATATTCAGCTTCGTTTTTGGGATCGTCTACGATGGAGTCTTTTTTTTTTTTTTTTTTTTTTGGGTTGGGAAATCATCAAAATTAAAAGGTTTTGATAGGTCACGATGTAAGATATAAGATATTTGATAAGTTTTGTAGGGCCAAGATGGCCAGAGATGGCACAAGACAGGGAGGTTTGGAAGGAAAAAGGGGAGGCCTTTGGAGGAGGAGGCAGTGGGACACAATATAGGCTAACGAATAATGGCCGCCATGGGCCACGCTAGCTAACAGCATTGTCTATATCAGGTTTGAATATTTTCATCTTTAAACTCTTATTGTTAACATTCAATCAATCTGCCTAGCCTTTGGCCAACTATGTTGGGGTCGGCTTCCAGTCTAACCAGATGCAGCTGTATTTTACATGGAGCAACTGACCTCCAAAACCTGGTTGTTAACATCGTAAAGATGTAGGATTAGTATTTGTTTCGATATACTTTCGTTTAACAGTTAAGCTTATGCACTTGTGTAAGATCCTATACCACAGACATTGCATAGACAATGCGCCACCGAGTCTGAACGACAACTTATTGTTAAACTACCTGCAAAATTAAGTCTTTAAGACATCGCGTGAAGAAACTTAAATACATAAGCTCCTTAGAATCTAAATTACTTACGTTCGCATGAAACTGTAAGTCAAATAACGTTTTATAAGATATTGCGCTTACTGTACTTAAAATTAAATATGTTATTACGTTGGAAAATAATCATGTATAAGAGAAAACGTATTATTACAGTGAGACATGTTTCAATTTTATCTCATGCCGTACTTTACCGTGTTTAACTTGAGATGGATTGGGATACGTAATTTTCGACCCTACTCATTAGAATATAAGGTCGCTTGTGCTTAGTATTCATTAAAGACCACAAAACACTGTGCAAATAGCTGGAAACATCTTTAGAAAGCGCCGCAGTGGCGTGTAGGGTAAACGTACCAATTATAGCGCGAGAGACGGTCTAAATCCCGCTGCTGGTTTATACCTCTTAATTCCTCGTTTTAAATAACAAAAGGCTGTTACTAGCGTTTTTCAGTGCCAGGCACAGGGTAGCACACCCTCGCACCCTCTCAGCCGATCTAATAGGTTAGGTGGCCGCTTGATACGAATGCCGAAGGTAAAAAGGGTTTATTTTTTTATAGATAAGATCCACTTTCAGTTTTGTTGCCATATATATAGTTTTGTTGGTAAATGTGAATTTATTTCAGTTTTTGTTGCGTTCATTTTGGAGGTACATAAATAATTTTAAGCTTTAAATGTAGCTGTAATTTTGAAGTGGAGAATAAATGAACAGAGTCAAGTAATTTCTTAAGCATGCAATATCTGGGAGCTTTTATTTAATTGTGTTTTCTATTCTTGTACTGAAATCAATTTGATGTATTTTTACAACTCAACTGCAAACAAGTTTTTCTTAAAAGCAGACCTTAGTTTGGTTTGAAACAAAATAAAACTTTATCTTATTTCTTTCTTATTTTTTACACTTTATTTATCGGACATACCTACTGTAGTATTCTAAAGAGTGCAGATATTTTGTGATGGCCTATTAAAATATATTTCTACACATCCATACAAGAAAATATGAGAAAAACGTAAAAAAGCATTGAAGAATCGTAGCATGTGCCGTTCTTCGATTCCTGCCTACCCACTTAGAAAAACGGCGTAAGTTTACATATATAGGTATTTAAGACGACCTAATTGCTACAGCCATCTTGTTACGTACATAGCCTTTCAGTTGCGGTGACCAATGCGATCGGCAGGTAACTGCAGTAATTACAGCACTGATTATACACTGTATACTCGATGGCTGTGTATACACTATGTAGGTTGAAAGAAAGAAAAGAAAGAAAATACGTTTATTTGCGGCAAACATGACGCACAAAAAAGAACATAAACACACAAAAAAAAGTAACAAGTTGGGGGTAAACATGCATCACATTCACGCAAAACGGCCATCACTCAGCATAATGCTAAGACTCTATACGAGACAGAGCCCAAGCGCTGGTTTTCAGCGGCATCCGGCGTTAACGTGATGACATCAACCAGTGTAGCATGCAATTATACACAAATAAATAAAAACAACAATCAAGACGAGAAATAAAATAAACCATTGCAACATAATATGATTCGAGACAAACAACAATCAAAACATGAATGGTTGTATTTATTCATTTGTCTCTACGGGTGTTTTAGCTATTGGCTTGAAGCAATCAAACGGGCAGTTAGTAGCAGAACTTCGAGACGGATCAAAAACGTAAACGTCGTTCATTTGCGGCAAACAGACTTTACAGAAGGACCCATAGACTTCGGCAACTCTGCCTTACCATAAGCATCGTAATCAGCCTATGATGTTCCCACAGTTGGGACACAGATATCCTCCTTCTCTTCCTCTGTGAGAAGGACTCTGCCTTACCCTAGGTGAATAAAAGCAAGAAGTTATGTTATAATATGTATTTTTTATAACTTGGTACATTTTTACTTAAACCGTAATGAAAAAGCTGCCCGGCAAAGCGCAGTGTATAAGAGACGGTGTCTTCTTTACAATAAAGCGCTTAAAACAGCTGAATGAATCTAGAAAATATAAAGACAGGACAGTTGGCGCTCGTTTATCTTAACTAGCCTTATAAGGCAAGTTGGCACTAGATTCTATACAGATCTGGGAAAATAATGGCGCATATCAAGTTCCTGCTAACATAAGTAGTATTTCAATTGAAATAGCTGACAATATAGTTGAAATATTCGAGGTGTAGGGCTGGGAACAACGATATAATTTATTGCTACGAGACCTAGCGACTGTGTTTTAGAGTTATTCTAACATTGCTTTAAATGTTACATTTTAGTTCGACCAGGAGTTAGTGTTTACATATTCGAAATTATAAGCGTATATATTGGACGACATTAATATCAGTACTGATTTGTTTGTTCTAATATAATTTGAAATGCAATATCAATGACAGATATTACGACTAAATAAACAAGGCGTCAACTAGGCGTTTTGGAGTCAAATCTCCATTAGTAAAATCAGTTCGTGTTTGGATCTGAATTTCGTTAAATTAAAACAGAAAGGATTGTAATGAGTTTAAAACACTTTCACACTGGCATCACTATTTAGTTAATACAGCAGTCTCAGGATTAGCAACGTGACTGACTGTCCAGAGTACGCCGGATGACGCCAGATGTTGGAAACCGCGGCTGTTTCAGTTTCAACTTTCAGTGCTGAGCTGAGCGTTGAAAATCCAACAGCGCGGTTTTTTCCGAGGAATTCATGTCGCCTAGTGTCAGTGAAAACTAGTACAACAGTACGTACTAAGCTACGGCATGCGAAGGCTCTTTTATTGCAACCAAAATGTATTTGACACCGTCATCAATTAAATAGTGATAGTTAGCAGGTTAGTAACGTGACGGACTGTCCAGAGTACGCCGGATGGTGCAAGATGTCATAAACCACGCTGCTCGATTTTCAACTTTCGGCGCCAAGTCGAGCGTTGACAATCCAACAGCACGGTTTTATTGAGACATTCATTTAGGCGTCGCTTAGCGTTAGTGAAAACGAGCATTAATACAACAGTAGGCACTAAGCGACGGCTTGCAGAGCCTCTCCTATTGCAACGCAAATGAACACACATGCAAGCGATTTTGACAATTATACACATCTGCATGTCCAGTCCAATTCACTTGAGAAAAGATGAAGCTAGAATAGTAATCTACTATATCAAAGTGAACAGCAGGCCGGCCGATATCCACAAGCAATTATGGGTCGGTGCATCGTTCAATTTGACTTATTAGTGCGGCCCATGCATCCGTAATTGGAATTATTGGCTGGAGGCCGACGTCCTTTACACTACAATGGACGTCTTGTAATCTGTTTGCTGTAATCTTGTGAGGACGATGGTGGACGATCGTCTTAGGATATGGGATGCTACGATTCTGTTCTTACTCGTATAAGGTTAGTAGAATGAGGCCTGTGTTTACAAGACGCTGGTAGCAAGGTCTTAAGAGACTTGATAAAAGGGCTGTAGAGTCATTTTAATTGGAGGGCTAGATCGAAGCCACATGGCCGTTCCAAAAGATACTGCTGATGCGATAGATAACTCTCTTTGATAGACTCAAATCTTAAACAATTTACAGTAGCCGGTTTGAATTTCATCCTCAGCAATACGACAGGCAAAGCCAGGGAAAAGACCCATTACCCAGACAATTGCACGAAGTTAACTGGTCCAACAGTGGAACTATACCGGTACCGCAGTGTCGGACGACACAGCTCAGTACCGTACACAACAAAGCCACAGCAGCCACTAGTGCGTGCGACGAGCCGCCCATCCATTGTACGCGTCTAATCACGACCTAATTCGCCCATAGATTGTATGCTGAAAAATATGCGAGCCTGGTACCAGTGCCGCGATTAATTACCACATCACTGGCCACAATTAGTAACTAGATTTAATAAGGATGGACAGCTACGTCTGTCTACGTTGTAATATGATAATTACATATAGCCTACCTCAAATTATGGAAGGTGATTTTGTATGTTAATATAATTGTAGCCTTTAGCTATCAGGTTGCTACCAAGAAACAACATATGCAGACGGATTCCACGTACCCCATTCACACACATATCACGTTGATGCGAACTCAATAAAAACCTATCTATTTGAAAAATCATTTCTGTAAAGAATCGCGCAAACAATACAGAATAGTGTTGCGGCATATATCGTATTGTAACTTATCGATCTGTCGATGCATTATTGAGCAGACAAGCGGGAACTCGAGTCGATACCACGTTACGGGGCCGAACAACTCCTATTTACCTGGAGCCGTTCTATTTCTGAACGCGAACATTGTTTATGGAATCCATAATGCACGTTGGTGCGGTCGAATGACATTTCACAAAGAACAATCACTATTTTGCCATTTTGAAAATTTATTTGTCATGTAATGTGTGGACATTGCAAGTTGGCTTTCTCTGGAATTTTCTATAAATTCTTTATAAGTTTCGTTTTTTTTTAAAGAAAGTTACATAGTTATTACCTTTTTATCTCTGGATTTGAAAACTGATTTGTATTACTGAATTGTAATTTAGCTTCACAAGGAGATCATTGTTAAATAAAATTGAAGTATTTGAATAAAATGCTAGTTCAAAGCTTTCAACTTCCTTATATCAAACAAGAATTCTAAATTCATTACGTCATTTTCGGACTATTAACAGACGAACGTGACTAAGAGTCGTGAAATATTTAGAGAAATATTATATAACGAATCTCATTAATTCAAGATTACGTCGTTCAATTAAACAAAAATACGTCTCGTTATAATCAAGGTTGTTTTTAAATATAGCCTTCTTTCATAATATGAGCAGCTAAAGTACCAACGGCAATAATAATAAAAGCACCGTGGAAGTTGAGACGGCAATAATTCATAAGTAGGTTGATGGCCCATTGTCTACGAGTACCGTATTAACTCATATCCATTGACATTCACTTAAGGAGTATATTTTATGTTTCATTTTATTCTTATATCGGCCTGGATACAAAGCTTAATACTCGTAGCACTTCAATTTTGTGTTGTAACCGGGACGTGGATAATAGGAGCGATGGCAGGCAGTTATTACATTCTTGAATAAATAGAGGGAAACTTCGCGGACTTAACTTAGTGAAGTATCACGAGGAATCTCATTATACAACGAGTTGATTTATTTATTAACGAGGCTGTAGTTATTAATGTTTGATATACATATAGAGTATTTTTTAAGATTACATATAGTTACAGTTAAGCTGAAGAGTTTGCGCTAATCTCTGGAATTATCAGCTGGATTTGAAAAGATATTTTTGATTTTGACAGCTTAATTCTTGAGGAAGGTTATAAGCTATACAACATCACGCTACGACGCTGAGGAAACGAGTAAAATTAAAAAAGAAAATGCTGAAAGAACGCTAAACGAAACCAAAGTAATAGCGCGGGCAAGCTATGCTACGCGGTGGGTCGGGGGAACAAGAAATTTCACGCGGACGATGTCGCGGGCAGAAGTTAGTCTTAAATAATATATAAAGTCTTAATCAACTTTTAATTACATTTTTGAAGTAATTATAAACAAGTCATTAAGTTCATTACTTTAAGGTATTCTGCGATTACGATAATAATTCTGTGAATCATGACAACGAAGGAGTGAGTGATCTTCTGACGTTGCAAAGGAGATTGGAATGTTTATTTCATGGAATATCATAAACTAACTTAATTTAAGTTGCTCCACACACGAATTAAAATGATAGAAGTTCATTAAGTAAGATTATGATATTTTATGAAAGCCGAAATGAAATAAAATTAAGAGAAAATGAGGTTTTCTGTTTCTACGAATATTTGGCTATCTTCTAGATGAATTTGATTATAGTTTGTTTGATAAATTGTTTTTTTTTTCTGTGAAATAAGCTAACTAAATGATATAACTATAATGGAAAAGTAGGTATTAGCGTACTGACATGATAGTTCATTATGAGGTTACATTGATCATATCTAGAAACATAGTTCAAGTCGCTCTTTTATTAAAATAACGGTCAAGTAATGTACAGAGGATTTCATATGAACTAATAAAAAAATTGCTCCATTAGTAGGAATTTTCCAAACGCTTTCAAGTCCCGATTGCTTCGACATATCGCCGCTCTAAATCTCACATTTCCACAAAATAATGACTTCATCAGCACCAATCGATTTCTGTAATGCACGCTCCACCGCCCGGCGTTTGATTCATACATTATGCTGTAACAGAGCATTCAAATTGCTGTTCAACAACGAAACCGCAACGTCACTTGTCAGAGCCAATTCACAGGACAGATCAAAGGCATCGAGAGGAGTCAGAAAATTCTATCGATGTTTCAAAGACATCACTATCGATACGGTTTCGTGTCAGAATTTCGCGAATGCATTACGGCCTTTTGTGGAAGTGGGCCAGTCGGCGGTGCTGTTGCAATTATCGAATGGGTGCGACTGTACTGATGCCACCGACGTTCTTTGAGCCGTGCTCGTCTGTACTATCTGACTGACTTATATCCTTTATTTTTTGCGCGAATGTACCGCGCTGGATTTAAAGAGATTTGGTTTCACGTTTCGACACTTACCGAGAATTGGGGATGATTGTATTTTCGTGTTTTTAGAATTTTATTGCGCTAAGGGATTTTTTTAAGGTCTCAGAATCTGTGTTTGTTGCAATTAATCACATTTAAGAGGCCAGTGAACAAATATTTTGCATTGAACGCACTGAAAATCGAATTTGGCTTATTCATTTCAAAAAAATATTAAATTAAATCCAAAAACATTTTGCAAAAATTTTTATACGAACAACTAACGTTTCGGCGAAACTTTGTAGCATGTAAATACAACTCAAATTACGTTATCATTCAAAAGTAGATTTTTTTCGTCGCACGAGGCGTCTAATTTACAATATAAATAATCACGAGCAATCGCGTTGAATCCGAGCTATTTACCTTTGAAATGTTCGCGGGGCGACAAAGGTGGCTTAACGAGCCACCGAGAAACGACGGCTTCGAATTATAAAAGTTTCAGTAGAAATAAAACGGAAAGTGTTCGCGAGGGGGCGCCACTAGATGCGGGCGTGCCGCAGACAGTCACTGTACAGTTTAAATAAATTGTGATTTACAAGGGGACAAGGTGTGGTGCATTTACCTTATGGATTGACGGATTTTTTTTAAGAACAGTTTTTTATTTTTTATTTTTTTCTTGAGACATCTGCATGTGAGGTCTTATTTTTTATACAATGAGGCTTGACGTAGGTACAAGACAAGTGAAAATATTATATTTTTTTCACTTTGCCGATGCCTGGCTTGTAGACAGTAAACTTTGATATACATTGGCAAGGGGACAGGTGTCGCAGCACTATTTAATCATTAAAATAGTGACGAAAATTGTCACCGTTTTTAATGGATTTAAAAATGTCTAATTTAATTTTTTAACTAAGAACTAGATTACAATCTAACCTTGTATTAAAGTCGTTATAACTTTTTAAATAAACGAACAAACGGCCTCAGTATTATTTTGAAACCAAACTTTGATAAAGTTTGGTTTCAAAATAATACTGAGGCCCTAATCTAAAATGTAAAAGCAAGCAAATAGTGGAAAGCAAAGTAATATTTAAAGCCTAATCAAAGTTGTGGAGTGAGCATAACTAAGCTAGCAACTTTGAGTTTAAACGTACCGGGAATTTTTTATAAAAATTTTACGTATTCAGTAATATAGACTCTGTGTGGGCTAGATACAAATAGCTGCTTAGTACAGGCTAGACTAGACTAAGGCCTGATAGCACCAAAACTACTGAAATCCGTTTAAAAGAGAAGCGCCAGGATAGCCTGCGAAATTCAAATTTTCTTATATTTTCTGCAATTTGTACGTTTTCTACAAAACATAACTCGCCGCCTCGAAATAAAAATATTTTATGATTAATTAATAAGAACTTTATTATTTCTCATTAAGAATTAACCATAATTCACTTACTGGAAACTAAATTACCAAAAAATGTTTACGAGCGCACAATAACATCGTTAAAAGTAATTTTACAATAATGAATAGGAAGGTAGTTAAAAAAAAGAAAAGTAAATATCAACTAATCACCAACCGAGTAAACACGGATCTAAAGTCGAATTAGATGTATTACTAGATGTGGCATTCATGGCAGCGTACTGACAAATAAAGATATATATTTTGATTTTGTTTATTTCACATATAAACCTACATGGGCACTTATGAAACGTCAGTAGCTAGGTGCACGGTTCCAATTGGTCGTTTCCTATGGAGAAGAGCCGGCAAGAAACTTTCCCCAGCATTGGGAGCATTATAGGCTCATTATATTTATGCTTATGCATGCACCAATGGCTGGCCAGACCATAATAATTATATTTTCCCATAAATGTATAATAGCTGTTCATTACAACGAACGTAGCGCGCTATTTATTCATATAGCATGTTATTGTAGCGTTGATAAACAGGGTGACGGTAGTTTGACGTGTGACGTCTCCGCTGTTACGTGGCGTGGGGTATTGTTTGTACTTAGTTATATAATTAATATGCGTTTGAGCCTGTGGCCGCCTCATTGAGGTTGTGGTTGCAAGCTGCTTACTGTGAAATGCTGTGCTTGACTTTCGCATCAGTAAATGTTTCAGTAACTTTGTTAAGAGGTGGTCTTCTATGACTCAAATGCCCGTTTTCGGTATGACTAGGTGATACTTTAATGCCAAAATAGAAGCGCATTATTCGCTTGGTTCAAGTAGATCGATACTTCGGAGTGAACCTTACTACCGATTAATTATCATTTTTGGACGGGTAAAACATCGGGAGTAAGGCCAACTGTCCAATCATGTTGTCATTAATTCTTAGTTCGGGTTCCAAATTAATCTTATGTCCGTAGGTGACACGGATTATTAGAAGGATGTCTAGCAAAGGGTAATTAAATTAAAGACTTACCTCCAGCAGTCTTAGGTGTTTTCTCAACTTAGGTGTTTCCTAGTGTCCGTGAAAAAGGGCATAAGGCACAAACAATGATTTTGGGTTTTAGCGAAGTTTCATGAAGTGTTTGTTTCGTCAAGGTCATTAGAATTTCCTTACCCGACACCTTTCTATATAGAATTCAGAGAAATAACGGAATAAACCGCAGAAAACCCCACGAACACACAGATCCAAAGTCCATTAAAAACCCCAATACTTTTAACTGCACATTACAGTTTAAATCAGTATCTATTTGTTGAGGATATATAAAACAGTATAGAAATGTTAAAATATAAAGGGAAGTCTGCGAGTGTCGTTCCCGGCCCACAAACTTCTACAGTAAACACGGGTAGGGATGTGCCATCTTAAATATAGATACGCGATTATGATATCGATGGAGCGAACGGAATAAGTTTGTGGGTGGAAGTTATGTTTAGGCTGTTTTTTTTTCGATAAAGGTGTTGGTGAATGTAGTAGAATTTTGTGATATAAAAGTTGGTAAGTGATGCGAAGATCTTGGAATGGCCTTTTTATATTGTGACACATGGTAGGTTGGGAGTGGAATAGTATATAAAATATGATAATATTGTTCTTTGCTGCCTCGTCGGTTTAGTGGCCGCCAGTGTTACTGCTGAGCATGAGTTCCTGGGTTCGATTCCCAGGTCGGGCAGTGTTGTGGGGTTTTTTTATCTGGAATTTTTCAGTAGCATCCCGGAGTTTGGATTTGTGCCCGGTTGATGACAATAAGCTCGCCCCCTCGCCATGGGTGTTAAACATAACTGGTGAAATGTGGGTGTACTATGGGTACACCTCTGCCAAACCCTTCGGGGATTATAGGCGTCATGTTATGTCATGTTGTTCTTTAAATAAAAATTACCTACTTCATTCAAGTAATTACAGACGTTATAAGAATTTCATAAAGAAATACCTATTTGTAAACACGAGCGCCCTTGAACCTTATAATAACGGAGTTTTTAATCACACTTCCAGACAGATTAATAAAATAACGAAAGTAAAATGACAAATGACTATGTGTGAAAAGAATTGCGTAGGTGTTGACTTTTGAGCTCACGTCTCGAGCCGGTTTTGTGAAGAGAAAAATTGCCTTGAGACAAATTTTCCCAAATAAAGCTGTACGTTGTATCTCGATCAACCAAGGAATTTATTGATTTTTTCGTAGAGAATTCTAATAAAATCGTCTTTCCCAAGAGATGGTACCACAACACTATCCCAGTTGAGTTGTGCCATTCAATCGCTATGTCATTTTGCTGAGCCTTGCCGAGCGCGCGCTGTTACTTAGGATAACGTACTGTTTGCTATCAACTTAATTTCTATTTCTATTGATAGAACATTCCCGTAATTGAATTCGCTGTCTCGCTCTCTTTTCTAGAACTTTGATTCGAGTTTTTAGAACATCGATTCCGTGGATTAACTTTAAACATAATCGAATTTTGAGTTGATTAATTGCGTGGGGTAAGATTCCAATTTAGATTGAATTGTCGCGTGAGCCAAAATTATTTGGCTGCAAATTATTTGATGTACTTAGAACCTAGATGACAAATCGTAGGGCAAAGATTAGAGAAGCACGATATGGCTTAAAATGTTTTCATTTAACGATAGAGTTAACTTCAAAGATTGATAAATAATTTATGAGGGTACAGAAGTGTTAAAAGCCTCATCAAGAGACAGGACCCACGTTTCATCCTAAGAAGGGCATTGTAGAAACAAGGGAGAGAGGTCAACATTGGCCTTGTTGTTGGCGAACCAAGCACCCTTCCACCACATAAATACAGGCTGTTACAACCAGCTTAGGCTCTAAATAAGGGACGGTTGAGACAGACGCGCGAAGCAACATCCCCAACATTCTCACCTCGTAGTTAGCACGACTGAATGACTAAACAGGGTGTCCATATTTAATCTGCGCGCCGCGGTCGTATCGGTTTAATGTGCGGCGAATGCATGCATAATTCAGAGCGCACCGAGCAACTTGGCATGGTGTGTTCCGCGGCATAATGCGATGTCTGAGTTACGCTTCCACGCCGCAAATGTTGGCGCCAACCCGCTGTAATTTTCGGTTCAAGACGATTGTTGGCTGGTTTGGCCAGCATTGGCCCAATTTGAGGTGAGATGTTTGACAGCTGAATAATTTTTAAACAGACGGGGAATGTAGATGCGAATGTTTGTATGGAAGGTAATATTATTACGAACGTTAAAGTTGATATTGGTATTAAAATATTTCTGGGTTATGCTGGGATTACAGTCATTTCGCTTCATCATTTTAACTGCTTGAGTGGGACGATACTTAACTTCAATAATAGCCTCCAACGTACAAAAGTACTCATGGCAAAATTACGTTCGGAAATAATTTCTGCAAAGCCACTTTCACTATCCAAGACAGGGCACGATCTATCAAAACAAACAATTCTAAAGATACGTGGATTCAAGTTTTTTCTTTAGCAATCGACTCATGTCCCTGGGTAGCGATAAATCGTGGTCATATTGTCCGTTCGCGTTTTTGCGCCATCCCCTATTCACCTGCGAGCCACGTATTTAATCTGGCTGTACTTCGCTTTAGCATGCATCCGCTCTCTTGAGGATTCAAAGTTTAGGGCCCTATAAGAATACGTTGGTTTTATAGCCGCTCTACTTGGATGATTTTTGAATGACAAATTGCTTAGTTGGAGTCGAATTCCTGCGTAATCTTGGACCTTTTGTGTGTGTGATTTTTATGCTCTTTGTATTTAAGGTACCTACCGATTAATTAACGACAGGCAAAGCAGTTTTTGTTATATGTCTTACTAGCAGCGCCCCGCGGTCTTACCCGCACATGTTTCGATCCTGTGGGAATATCGGGATAAAAAGTATCATATGTATTAATACTGGTTATAAACTATATGTGTGCCAAATTTCATCCAAATCCGTTCAGTAGTTTTGGCGTGAAAGAGTAACAAACATCCATCCATCCAGATTAACTTAATTAGGATTAACCCAGATACTGCGACGGGACTTTTCAAAGGTAGACTTGCAGCTTATTTCAATAGTGCAGTGTGTAAGAGGGAGTCGACATCCCGTCCTCTCGTTTGAGTGCCCGAAGCCGTACCTGTTAGGCTGTGTCTCGTTTACACTTGGATGCTTTACAACTCAATTTTAAAAACAAAATAAATGGACAGGTCGGTAGGTAAATTTTATTCATATCGTTTTTACGAATATAAGTCTCGGAATCTCGAGGGTATTGTGAATAACGTTGTCAAATACTGAAAATGTTTCTCTTTTTTCAGCAATTCCTTCGAGGTTTCACTGACCTGTAAAACATGGTTATCCGCATTTTAATTTGGGCCTATTTACGGTATACTTGTTAAAGCTTCCAGTTGAATTGAAGCTTACAATTATCAATTCAGTGAAACATTACCGAACTAATAGCAACAGCGTGCCAAAACGTACCACTCAGGTACATTTACATTATTTAACAAACCGCTAAAATTTATAAATATAACAACCATTGTCAGCATTAAAATAATTGTCGCACACCTCTTTAACAACGTCGCATTATTTGTGTTTAATTCTGTACACATTAACGAAATGAACATCGTTGTTCGCACAGTCCTAACTCAATTTATATAATGAATGCCATACATTACCCGTTTTCTGTTAACAATTCGCTATGAGCACTCCACTTGCAAAGTTTGTCTACGTTGTGTCAACAGCGGCGGAGGTGGCATTCGCTGCTCTGACGCCGCGCCGCGCGGACGTCTCATATTTATTTTATTAATAAATATGTTAATACCGAGGTAAGTAGCGTCGCGTGCATTATTCATCGGAACGGTGGCTCAGTTGACACAGCAACGGATAGTCATGCAAATTCAATCCGCCGAGATGCGGCCAAAAATTATCATAATTGTGACGTTTTTGTTTCTATACCTGCGCTCAGCTCGGGAAGTTTAATCTGAAGTTTGCCCGACACTTTTAGTTTTGTATAACGCCGTCATCACATCCCCATTTGCAATTCAGATGGTCGGAAAAGGCGGACGCGGGCCGGATCCGTTTCGCCTCAACTTCTGCCGCGCACTGCGGGGGATTTGTTTGAAAAATACGCAGGTCCCCGGTTGAGGGAACTCTTTTTCGTCTTTGTACACTGCTTTTCAGCGTAACGACAAATTGAATAATGTTGTAAACGTAGGAGCGAGTTTTCGAAACTTTCGCCTTGCTGATATGAAAGTGGACGTTGGATTTTCTTAATTCTTTTTTGTCGGACAGTGGGTCGGGTCGGGGCTGATGTTTCAGGAACGGTCTTGTTTAGTAGACAAAGCTGAATAGCGTTGGAACCTTAATGCGTGTAAGATCAACTCTGATTAACTGGGCTGACGTCAGACAAAGGACGGACATCATAATCTATCTGTGAGATGTATTTAAGTGAAACCAGAGCAGGGCAACACTGCGAGGAGGCTTAGTTAAAGCGACGTAAATAACTACATAGCTTTATTCGCTCTGACGCAGGCCGGCTGTGTAAACTGAAGTTATTAAAAGTAATTTCGTTCTGGAGACTGATCTTTAGAAAGCTATAAAAGCGCAAATTGAGTTGTTTGCTATGTTCATTAACTCGAAATCGTTAAAATCTGTTTCATCTTCTTTAAGAAATATAATAGAGTTCCACTATTCCTATTCGAGCATCCCAGATGATTGAGACAGCCATTTCTAAGAAAATCATTGAGCCTTGTAGGACCAACAGCAAGCGGTCTAAAAATACTCTTTATGAATGGTATTTTCAAACAATAAACTAATTTTCGAGCTCCTTTCACCTTCAAGCCTTTTCAGCCTATTCTAGACTATTTGTAATACCTCCCAAATGAGCTTCATTCAAATAACAATCTTTAAATCGAGTATTACCCGGTCGTAACCGGATATAACCGGTTTTATTGCGCTTAGATTGGAAGTTAAACATTTACAGATATTATGTGAGTTTTTATAGTGTCATGATTCTGTAAATACCTACAGGGTGTTAAACTTGGCCCTTCAATCGTAAACGTAGGGTGTCGGATCGGTTTTAAGCCTACCGATCAGATCTTTATGTCGCAACGAAGTGTCGTTTCGGATTTATTACGCGATGTGAGCTTGTTAAGTGGGTTGTAAAGTTTTATGGAAAAGAAAATTTTACATAATAAGCTTTGGAGTGGACAATGGTTTGCGAATGGTATTCGAAGTGTCAATTTTAGAGTTAACTAGATTTTAGAGCTTCATTGAATGTGTATTGACAAGTCACGCAGGAATCTTTTAATGAACAACAAAATGAATTGGTTGCGAAATTCTTGAGATACCTAAGAACGGCGGAGTTTCTTGCCCATTCTTCTCCATACGAAACTACCTTTTGGAAAGGGCAACTAGAATTAATTCTATTTTTTGTAAATTTAGACGTACAAAAGTGCCTTTTATGTGCCTATTTGAAATAAATGATTTGACTTTGAGCTCAACTGTCACACACTTTTGATATTTTTGCCGAACTTAATAAGCTTGCCTAACAGACGAGGGGATCATCATCATCTGCCTGCCAACATAGTTGGGAAAAGCCCAACTATGTTGGGGTCGGCTTCCAGTCTAACCGGATGCAGCTGAATACCAGTATTAACAACAGACAACAGACGAGGGGATTAATATACCTAATTTTGTTATAACATAAAGTTTACAGTTTGGTTGAGTGCCTAATTGGTCTAGTGGTCGCAAGTGCTACTGCTGAGTAGGAGGTCCTGGATTCGATTCTCAGATCGGGCAAAAGTGTTATTGGGTTTTTCTATCTGGAATTTCTCAGTAGCTGCTTGGAGTCTCGATTTGTGCCCCCGGTTGACGGCAATAGGCTCACCCCCTATTACATGGGACTTAAACATAACTAGTGAAATGTGGTTGTACAGACGCCAGCAGGTCAAGCTACCCGAAACTGTCAAATTTTCCCAATCAACCTTGAACCTTAATGCTTTAGCGATAACGTTGAAAATTTATTAAAGAAATTTGACAGATTGTAGTAGCTTGATGTGCTGGCGTCTGTACTATAGACCTCTGCCCAACTATTCGTGGAAAGTGGCGTGATGTTATGTTATAAAGTTTATACTAGGACAATACAATCTCCTTCTTCTAGTATTATTATTTATTAAACCTTTTTAGCACATAAGTACAAGATATTCAGTTTTATTGCACGAGTAAATGTAAATAAAGTCCCACTTTGCCATATTTTTATAGGACTTCGATGTTTTGCGGTGTGGTCTGAATGTCCTGCCCCATTCCGTGGGTGTTGCGTATGGGCAACTCAGTGTTAATAATAGCAATAACATCATTTTGAAATAAATTCCGAATGCTTTCTGAGGACATGATTATATTTAACGATATATTTGCTTCCCGCCTCCCACGTAGTGGTCAACAGAAAATGGTGGTAAGCTAAAAAATAAAATTGAGCCAAACTATATTAGCTTTGGTGAGCAGTGGTAACGACTTACGAATTGTACGTCGTGGTTCCTGCCAGGCGCTTTTCTTTGTGTAATTTATTTCATCACCACTGCTCTCAAAAACGATGAAGGAAAACATCGTGCCGAAACCGGCATGTCCTAGAATTAAAAATTCGAAGACATGTGACATCTACCAACGAGCACTGGGCCCGCGTGGTGGATTACGGCCCATTCCCTCTCTCTGAGAGGAGGCCTGTGTCCCAGCAGTGGGAACATTATAGGCTGCCTATTATAAGCTTTAATATAGTTTGCAATTTTATTAATAGCCCGCCAAATTGCGAAGACGTTGACAAAAGAGCGTAAAAAAATCATATTTCGAATGTGACGTTCTATTTCCAAAATTCCTATTCAATTTTCGTACGTCTACGACTGCCAATCAGCGCGAGGGGCGCGTGGGTCTCTTATTTCCGTTACGGTAGTGTTCGTGATTTTTTTTTCGCGGCTTGACGTGGACAAACTTGGTGCATTCATCACTACGCCGACACGTAGAGCTAAGAAGGGATCGGCATGTTCCTTTTTTTCTTAGCTTTTTAATATTGGAAGGAAGGAGTTTGTAGTACCTAAGTAAAAAAAAAAAAAAAGAATTGAATACTTTTTCAAAAACTATCTGTTTGTTCCAATGAGCTGTGGGCCAAAATAACCACCACGAAGGCGTCGCGGCAGACCCCATAGAAGATGGCGGGACGAGCTGGACAAAACAAACGACCAGTGGTCCACTTTAGCCCTGGATCGAAAGAGCTGGAAGTCATGAGGATAGGCCTTTGCCCAGCAGTGGGATGATCCAGTAATCTGTTTATTTTTTAAAGAGCGCTTTTTCTAATCGAATGTCTACCAATTTAAAGGACAACTTCAAAGACTTTATAAAGTTTTTGCAATGTAGATTTTATTTTATTTTATGAAAATGTCCCTATGTTTTGACACATTTTCTCTTCAAAAACTTGAATCGTTAGGTAAATATCAATTTTTCACAACAGGTTTTGGCTTTTCCCCAGCAGTGGGACCATATAGGATAAGAGAAAAAAATAAGGTTTTGGTCTACATAAAATAAAAGGTTTCCACACCCATTGGAGTACCACATCCAAAATGTAACAAAATAAATAACTAAATAGCTACTTCACTTCGAAACATTCTTACATCTACGCGGAGGACCTATACAGGGGGATGTTTTAGCAAATGAGCGTTGGCTCGAAGTCGACGAGGCGCCAACTGAAAAATTTGTACCACCCGTACACATACAGTCACATCCAGTAGATTTGTATGTATGTACGTGTGTGTGGTGTATACGGGATATTGCCGTTTTCAAAGCAATTCGTATATATCGAGTAATAGACGAGTGCGAGAAAAATGCGAAATGTAAATCGTAAGCTAAGGAGTTCCCGATTGAATGTAATGGTTTCTAATAAGAAAAGATAAAGAACGTTAAGCAGAGATTTTGTCCTTATTCTTATGCGTAATAAAATAATATGATTGTCTGAAACAAACCTCAGAATACGCCATAATTTAATTCCCAATTTTCCTCTACAGAGGTCAGGGGTACAGGGGTCCCTGCCGGGCCGCGGCTTGCTCGAAAGAGATACCTTGGCCCCTGGCACAGGAAACTGAAGGAACACGGGTGGATTTTAGTCAGTAAAAGTCTGACACGCCCTCCCGTTCCGCCCAGAGCGGGAGAAGTCATATGATGATTTTCCACCCAAAAAAAAAAACAGGTGTACAGGGGTTTCGCTTTCAAAATATATTGAAAGTTACCTCGACTAACCTGAATCTTTTTAATTATCGAGCTCGATACAAGACGTTGTTAATTCAACAGCTCGAAAGGCAATGAACGATGGAGAATTTCTATAGATATAATCCAACCTCGGAATCGACTCGCTTATAGAACGGTTTTGTATAATCAAAGTTTTAATTGGAGTATTAATACGCAGTACCTGGCAGTACAGGACTTGGAAACTCGTAGACATACATTTTGTAAGGAATTTACGGGACGATTGTGTGTTAGGAAACGTGGAGTATGTTGAAAAGGACTTGAAAGTGTTTAGTATAATTGCTCTGAATTATTTAGAGGAATTCAGTGTTATTTTTGAGGCCCAATTTTGACAAAACATCTCGGTGTGAGCGATCAGTAGCAGACCAGCAGGGCAATTGCGTAGCAATGACTTTCATTTTGACAGTTCAACAACATTCATCGCGTTTTTTACGTTGTTGAGCAGATTTTTTTTTCGAATATATGAAGCAATGGATTAGCAATATCCTTCAAAATGATTCAGATTGTGATTGATGTGTTACAATTATATTTCATTGTTTGTTTTATAGTATCTACAATGTCGATTATTTATGACTAAAATATACGTGTAACATAATATACCATGTTTTGATCGATTCTGAATTCTTTTTTATTAAGGGTCAGATTATCGGACGAAAATTATCGCAAAATGAATGTGACACATTTTCATGCGCACGTAAATCAACAGCCTGTTTGAAACTGATAGAAGCTGGCCTGTAAGAATACAGGGTTATTTTAAATTAGTTAGCTTAACTCCGCACACACAATGGGTATCAAAATATGATAAATAAATAAATTGGATGGTTTTTTTTTTGGGGTCATGGACCGCAGTTATTGCACTTGAAATGTCAGTTTAGAACATCTGTTTTTTTTGGGTAAACTTTACAGTATGATGGGTATCGATATCTAAAAAAACACGATAAAACATACGGAAACTCATACTTCAAGTAACAACACTAACACGGTCGTTGACCTCCCAAAAAGAAACCTATATGGTTTCTTTTTTTTTTATCGTGTAATATATCGAAAACCACCGCGTCTGCGGAGTTTAGCTAGCCAATTTAAAATAACCCTGTATATTCAGAGAGTAATACAACAATATTAGGCCACAGGAATAATCCTGTTCACACATAACGTTACATAATAAAAAGATAAGATAAACATAATCATTAAGAAAATCATAACGTTGCCAAACCAAACCTAATTCCGTGTGTTTCCACACAAACTTCAGCTAAAACCGTTTAAAGAGATTACTTTCGTTTTGTGCAAATATTAAGGACTGATTGAGTTGAAAACTTCTTAATTACGTCAGTCGTAGCAACATTGTTCTGATTGGTTCATTCCGAGCGGTGCGTGCGATACGGCAAATGCCATTGGTTACGTAACCAGGTTCACATTCCATTGTAAAGCGGTTACGTTTTTTCAGTGAATATGTGAACTATTTACAGTTCGTATTGTTGCGGGTTTCTGAAGCCGTGTTTGTAGTTCGTATAATGCAGTCGATTTGTGAATATCATTCGTGGACCGTGGTATTTGTGGCTCGTTGTTTATTTTTTTAAATTCCTTGATGTTTGTTTATTTATACAGGGTCAATTTAAATTAACTAGCGAGACTCTGCAGACGTGATTAGTATCGATATCTAAATACGATAAATCCAAAATAATAGTTTTTTTTTTGAGAGTATTGTTACTTGAAGTATGAGTTCGTCGCCTCGTCGTTTATACCGCGAACGCGCCTGGAACAATTTGCCTGCAGCGGTTTTCCCGTCCGATTATAGGTAATTTAAGTGTCTTCAAGGCGCTTTACCATCAACGGTTGCATCACTGCTTTCCATCAGGCGGGATCGCAGTCAAGCACTAGTTTATATCATTAAAAGAAAAGCAATAGATGAATGAAAAAAATGAAAATCTTTTTTCTTTTGTTTTCGTGTTTAGGATCGATACTTCTATGAAGTACAAAAAAACAGATTTACAAAAATACTAATGTTTCAAGTGACTACACTAACTGCGGTCTATAACCACACAAAAAAGTCATTTCAGAGTTCCGTACCTTAGAAGGAAAAACGGAACCCTTATAAGATCACTTCGTTGTCCATCTGTCAAGACCCCTTTTTTCAGGAACGCGTGGAGTTATCAAGTTGAAATTAATATCAGATACTCAGGGCTGTAATCCCTTGAAGCAGTGAAAAAATCAAAGTAAACGCAATCAAAAGATACAGGCGTTTATGTTCCGTTTATGCCGCATATTTTGACACTCGCAAGGGAATCAAAACCTATAGGGTACTTCCCGTTGATTTAGAATCATGAAATTTGGCAAGAAGCAATGTCATCAAAAACGGTTTCCGGATTTTTTCCTTTACTTGTGCTACAAGTAAAGGAAAAAATCCGGAAACCGTTTTTTTATTTTAGATATCGATCACGTCTTTAGAGTTTCTCTACCTAATTTAATTTGGACCTGTATATTCATAATATTATTATGTTCATTGTTCAATGCTTATACTTTAGTAATTAGAGATTTTTTTTTTCGATAAGTATTCGATTATTATTAAAGGCTGTTTTAGTGCTTGTAATCCTTGCATACAATACAAAACTTACTCGCGTTGTGTTTGATGAACAGCAGTGCGATTCTGTAACCATCTCACCGTGAAAACTTAGGTGAAGTGAGCGTGGAGTGAGCTGTCATTCAAATTAATGCCAGGGATTGACACTATTGACAGCTAAGCTCACTTCACCTAAGTATTCACGGTGATATCTTTACAGAATAGATCGGCTGTTGCTTTACACCGATGTTTAGCTTACCTGAAACAAGAAACATTTACTGTTAATCATAAAATATAATCAGCATTGCAATAGCAATTATTTAATCAGTCTACCTACATACTAGAGTTTGTAAGTAGTCTTCGAGCTATGAATACAGCTGAAAATTAGTAGGTATTAAATATAATAGAGATGTTAAATAACCTAATTTCTATGAAATACATAATCTGCATTCGCGATTTAGTTTCCAAACATGTAAACAAATATGAGTTATTGGAAAAATAACTTTACTATCTACACAATAAAGTTCAGTTTATGCTACAACTTCTAACATTTTTATAATGTTTTCAATAGTACTAGTTACTCTTAAATCAACTTAATTTCCACTACAAGAAAGTTGATATTTGTTTAACTTGAAATAACATCAATTAGAGACAAGAATTTGAACAGATCTCAGCTACAATATTCTAAGGACACACCAGTTTACTGACTACCAGGCTTCTAGTTGCTACTATCTTTACAAATAATCTGATTCAATACAAATCGCAAATCCGAGAAATGTTTTATCTCAGCTTATACAGGTTGTTGTCATAAACAACATCAGATATATCGTATCATTCTCACCAATCTAAGCGGTCCATTTATAAGGGGATTCGAGTGAAATGAAGTGGCGACAAATACCGGCCCTCCATAACGTAAACATCAATACATAACTAAAATAAACTCGACCCGTCATGACGGATGGGATCGTGTATTTTCTTCACAAAAATACAGAATTATTGTTAGAAAAAATATGAGATATGAGCATTTTTGTTAGATTGAGGAATTTCTATCCTATTCTATAGATGCAATTTATAGTTATTTATTATATACAAAAAGTAGAAAAACATGTTTTAGTCATATGAAAAAGGTTTTTATCTACAGCGGTGTTTGGAATAAACCTAAAGAGGTTTCTGATGTTATTTTCGAGTGTCATTTCATTGTTGTAATGTCTGTTCGATACTGAACGCTCACAATAGAATACAAAGGGCTGGTAAACATAAAGGAGTTAAAAGGAAATTTAAATTATGTGCTACATAATAACCTTGTTGGTTATCAAACAAATGAAACAAAATATTTAAATATTATTTAAAATGTTGGCAGAGAAGAATATCTTTAAAAAAATTAACATACAGTTTGTTTTCTGTGATTAAAGGTGGTTAGATAATGGGCTTATAAAATTCCTAGTCGGACTGGTCATCAGCATCATCATAATCAGCCTATAACGTTCCCACTGCTGGGACACAGGCCTCCTCTCTGTGAGAGGGAGTGGGCCGTAATCTATCACGCGAGCCCAATGCGGGTTGACCTAGTACCTACCAGAAGTTATGATGATCATAATTTCCTAACATAGCTCACTTAAGTCTTTTTTATTTCTGTTAATTTTCAACAAGAGCAAAGACTATACGATTTTTCCCAACCAAAAAAGAAAACAACAATAAAGTCATAAAACTAGAACACACTGTTAACGGTCCACCAGAAACGTCACTTTCATATCGGACGACATACATCGCGCGGGTCTTGAGTAAGCAAATATTTTTTTCTAACAAACTCATCAATGTACGTGTTTTCTTTGCATCGTTCGGAGTACACCAAGCACCTCTTAAGGCGGGGTGTCGATGTTTTTGTAAGGCGAAACGCACACGGTCATGTTTGCGTTCGATCACGAGTATGAAGTAAAATGGTGTCTACGATGTTTTGAAATGTGTACTGTTACTATATTACACGTGTCGGATGGGTGCTGTTCGAAGAAGGTACTTAGCTTTCTAAAAGGCACTTGGACGAACATAAGAACAGTAAGTGTCAAATTAGATAATCACCTAAACAAGTAAAAAAAAAACTATAGGTTTGTCAAACAATCTGCCTAGCCTTTACCGAACTATGTTGGGGTCAGCTTCCAGTCTCAGATGCAGCTGAATACCAGTATTTTACATGGAGCCACAACCCAGCTAGCAACACTGTATAAAAATGTATTTTGTATTTCTTCAAGTATAAAAATAAAATTAACATTTTAAATTGTTTAGCACTAACAATGCCAAAGGTGTTCAAAAGCTCCTTTTCAACAACAATTAGTTTTAAATTATTACTAGGTTGCGTGCTTCAATAATTTACATACATTATATTTACTAATTTCTCTTCTTTACTCATACGATCACGAAAATAGCAGCTGGTACCTAAGTTGACGCTGTAATTTCGACAGCTGGAAAATTAATTAATATTATTTAACAAATACTCGTGATGGACTTTGTAGGCCTTGTAGACTTTAGATATGTAGACCATTTTTTATTTTATCAAGTACCAGGTACTTGTTGACAGGCCCCCCATACCTACTGTTATTTGAAAACATTGTAAAAGCCAATTATTTTTAAAAGAGTAACCGTGGAGTTTCTTGCCGGCTGTTCTCCATAGGAAACTACCAATTGGAACCGTGCACCTAGCTTCTGACTTTTCATAAGTGACCATGTAATAATTATCTTCAAGTCACTATTTCAATCACAAGAAATACCTGCCCGCTATACATATGTTGGATCCTATGTTATTCGTAGTCCAAAGTCCACATACACAAAGTAGCGGCCATCACAAAAGCTATTGCACATAAATAACAAAATAACAAAAACCTGCATTACGTTAAGTAACCGAACACATTGTCCGCACATTAAAACAAATGTAAATTAATAAGCACACAACTACTAATTAAGTATTAATGAAGCAATAAATTAATTTGTTAAAAATTCATTGATAAAAACCGTTGATGGGGGTTTTGGTCCGAACGCTGTAAAATAGCCGAGTGGCCGTTAATTTTCGTAATTGTTGTATACTTGTTATAAATTCAGGAGATTAAGCCATGCTGTTCCGCGCGCTGTGTGCTCACCGCTTTAAATTAAGACTGTATTATGATGATGTATCGAAATTGAAATTAAATATTCATTTGGTTTTTGTTGTGTGAGGGAAATGTTGTTGAACCGGCATGGTTGGATGAGGAGATGAGAGTGACCCGCGATGGAAGAAATGAGTTAAAAGCTTTTATTGGTGTACTGGGATATAGGTATTGCTACATATATACACACTCATACATAAGCAGCCTATAAAGTTCCCACTAGTGGACACAGGCCTCCGCTCTTTGAAAGGGAGTTGGGCATAACTTATCACATGGACCCAGTTGGTGGTTTTTATGATATTTAACTATAATAAAAAAAAAAACATGTTTTGTCAAGTCGTAAAAACCGGGAGAAGCTGGGGTGGGTCACTAGTTTTATATACGGGAAAGAAAATACTTAAGCAAGCCCACCACAACCACCGCCATAAGTATCACCTTTGTACAGACGCCAGCACATCAAGCTACTACAATCTGTCAAATTTCTTTAATCGATTTTCAACTTTATCCTTAAAGCATTAAGGTTCAAGGTTAATTGGGAAAATTTGACAGTTTCGGGTAGCTTGACCTGCTGGCGTCTGTACCTATTTTTCTGTTCTGTTTTTTTCTTGTCTCTTTGTATATGTGTACTTATATGGTAAAATTAATAAATAAATACTTTCCTTTGATTTTTTTTTTTGATTGATATTTTTGACATTATTTTATTTTCACTTTTTGTACTATGTAACTATTTTGTAACTAAGTATCATGTTTTTATGTTCATGTGTTATTAATTTTTAACAAACATAATATTTGCACGCCGTACTATGTGGCAAACATGTCTCTGAACTGTTTCTTTGATTCCATGTTATCCTGCATGCAAGTTTTTATTTTTATTCTTGTATGTGTACACATGTTTGGGCAAATAAATATATCTTATCTTATCTTATCTTATCTTATCTTATCCTACTTTTAGCTGTTGGGACCCAGTAGGTATAGGTGCACTGCCCAACTCTCGTAAATTTGTTGGAATCGTAATGTGTCATCTAATATCTTGACCACTCTAGGTTGACTGGTAGAGAACGCCTAACGCATTGAGTCCACCTTTGTACCTTTTTGTGCAAAAAGTTTAAATAAATAAATAGGATCCTGGTTTGTTTGTTTATATTTAGATCAGTATTGAAAAAATAAAAACGTAAACTAGATCCATCGCTCACGAGTTCCAAAAACATTGCCTGTATATTGTCGATTGACATGTTAGTTGAACACGATAGAATAAATGTACAAAGTAAAATATATATACCTACATAAATGCAACTGTAGTGTACAGCATGTTGTTTGTTTTCTCTCCGTCTATGTCCCGACCATTTTCGTACATTCAACCCGTCCAAAACAAATATACGAAAATAAAACATCGAGAATAACATCAGAGCTATCTAATAAAAAAAATTAGATGTCATCCCACCGTGCAATCGTCGTAATGCAATCGTCCCGGCCGATAAAATAGAACGTCAATGCCTACGTTTAAATAAAAAAAGAATAACGTAAATTCTTACAGGCTGTACATAAACAAAGGCGAGCGCCTTTGCCTCACATGTAGAGTGTTTGCTAAAATTTCGATCGCCTTTTATCCCCTGCCTCCTCTTAACCCCCTAACGCCCGTCGCGTACAATCATAAGTGTTTTCTTTGTGGATAGCGGAGCCAACAGCACCCTTTAACGTGTTTATCCTTTTCGGTCGAGCCTCCCCTTTATAAACGAATATTTTGACCCTGTTTTTATTTTTTATACTGTGTTATTGTAACTGAAATGTTTGTATGGAGGTATTCTGTTTACCAACATAGGAGTTAATGGACATACAGTACTTAGTACACAAACGGATCTAACTGTGGAAGAAATCAGTGGCGAGTTTTTTAATGAAAAACGAACTGTTATACGTTGTTTAGTAAAAGTGGCGCTCTTTTTTTATTTCTAGCGCTATGTGCACATTTTTATTTTAATACAAATAAATTAAAATACATAATTCACCAGCATGCTCGAAACCAACGATAACATTATTTGATTCTATAACACAGGTCGCATGCGTAGCTAAGTTAAAAAAAAAAAAACTTCATAAAAATAAAAGAACCACAAAATAAAATCGTCGCAACATCATTTAAAGTTAAACCTATTTTTCTATTACAACCAAACACATTTAGCACCTATCTAGAGGCAAGACATTTCCTAATTTGGTAATAGAATTTCGGTTTGTTAGTGGACCACGCGCAGGGAATACGTACCACGTACGTGGTCGCTGCTGGCGATGTGTGGTCGCACTTGCAGCGGGGAATGTTCATTAAATGTCTACGTGTTTGTGTGTAAAGTGTTACAAGTGCAAGTTGTTTTGTAAAATAATACCTTTCTAAGAAATCTTGCAAGCGTTAACCCTTCGTATGCCGTCAACGTGTATCCACGTGAGACACGATGGCTTTTTAATTGTTTCTGTAATTACGGCATTCAACCGATTAATTTAATAATTGAGGCAACATTTAGGTATTACGTTTATGTTACACCCTTTTAGATTTTTGCATATTAGAATGATTCATTCTGAAGCCCAGTTTATAACTTTCTTTTAAGTTTTTGTCTTGACCAAAAAATTGGTCTTATAAACACACTTTCGCAATAAATTGCAGTTACTGATAGCCTATATCATCCCAACAGCCCAATAGTTGCCCTATGTAGCCCAATGACTTCTAGTTTTTGCGATCCAGGGCTAAGGTGGGCCACTTGTCATTAGACTCGCCCAGGTTGTCCCGTCACTTCTTGCGGGGTAGCAATGAATTAATAAAAACAAAACTCAAGCACTTTTGAAACAAATCACCAACTGACCAAAATAATTTATTAATTTCATTGCTTGTCGCTGCAACTGGCACCACGAACACCGTTGTTGCACGTTTTGCCCGAGGCGCCGGTGGATTAAACGGATTACACACCACGGGATACGCGTGTTTTTATCACGTAATAGCTGCCAAAGTCACCGGTTCATATTAAATTGATAATATATTATTTGATATTAATTATACGTTTATGATATTGAGTTGGTTAGGACTGAGCAGCGATTTGGATGTCATTTATATGTGACGAGAGCGGGATAAAATGAGTTGAGTGAAAGTGGAAAAGAATTTACGGTGTTGATTGGATTCATTAAAGAACTTCGCGAGATGATATTTGAGAAAGACTTTCTTAAAAATCATGTCGCCAATATCTTGGCAAAATCAGCCCTCTTACTGACTAGCTTATGTTAACTGAGTGGACGGAAAGTAAATACTTAATTACAGAATAATTTAAATACCTACAAGAAGAATATTTTACCCACTTAACTGGACATGATAATTTTAATGACAATCTAATAACAAGCTAAAACCAAACCATGATTTCAGAAAATGTAAGTTGCAGCTATAAAGTATTAATATTTGCACAAATATTACACAAGGGCTGACACTTGTTTTAAAACCTTTATCAGCTCATACTGGGGCCCCAACCCCTGCGCTGCACGTATCGCTCGAGGCGTCGCGGATTAAATGGATTACAAGCGACGAGACACGCGTGTTTTTATCACCTTATCATTATTACACCTAGGTGCCGAACACAACGTCCGGTACTTTATTATTTTAAAAGAAAAAAAAGTTAGCTGTCAATATTTTTCTGCAACACGTATATTGGAGGGTTAGATCTAGGTAGAGGAGGTGGAGAATCATTGGGCTCCTATTTTTATATCTTTTTCTTAGCGTGTTGATGGCAATCTGAATGGATTCAGCCAGAATTCGGTTACGTGTTTCGCGCCGTCACTAGCGTCCATCAGTTCCTCTAACGCGCAGGTGACAGGACACGTAGGATATGATATTAAGTGTACCATCGTTTGTGGAACAGCACCACACTTACACTCCAAGGTGGAGTCCACCAATTTTTATATTGTGCATTTGTTTTTTAATGACTTTGAGATCTAAAACAGTTAAAAAGGAATTTTCCGGTCGTTTTTTGTTTTCTGAAATGGTTTCTATCAGTCAGTTACTGCCTAAAGTTAGCTACTGAATCGAAATGCATAATTTTAAGTCATTTTAAGTGCACACCTCGATCGATTCACTCAGAATCCACTTCCAATTTCATCCTTAACTTAAACTCCAGTTAACCTCGATATCAATTTAATTAGCGCTAAGCCGTTATACTTCGAAAATTATTATCTGCTTTAAATTTTAGTGAGGATTCCTGAAACTATACCAGCATCAAAGTTTATTATAGTTTGCCTAAGTAGTGCTTGAACCCGCATTAGTTCCCCAACTATCCTTCGCTGAGGATTGAATAACGGCAACACTTCAAGGAAATGACGTGTGGGTTTGTAACTAGTATCTACCCTACACCCTACACTCTAGTACCCAGTAAGTGACGATAGGAATAGTACTAGAGTATTGTTCTGTAAGCTTTGGAATGATGAGGGAGGCCTTTGACCTGCAGTGGGACAATACAGGCTAGCCCATTCAGCGCCCAGAACCCGCCTCTCGAGTCCATTTATTTTCAGTTAATATTCCTAAACAACATATTCAAATGAGTTGAAATAAAGACAGTTTTCACAGACAACAAGCAGCAACAGGAAGTGGTTGAAATGATGAAAAAAAAAAATAAGTATTAATATTAACTGAAGATATTTTGTCCCACTTCTGCACCTCTCCGATTTCCTTTCATACGTCTCTATTTTGTGCGATCTCTAGCGATGTTGGCCCCGTAATCATGATTAGATCGTCACTCCACCATCTAGATAAACAGTTAAACTATTAATTTGGAAAAAAGTTTTAAAAGATGTAGTTCCATATCTTTTCAAGTTTTTTATTTCAGTACTAGCTGTGCCCCGCGGTTTCACCCGCAGAAGCTTCGGTCCCGTGGGAACATCGGGATAAAAAGTATCTTATATGTTAATCCTGGTTATAAACCTTCTCTGTGCCAAATTTCATCCAAATCCGTTCAGTAGTTTTTGCGTAAAAGAGTAACAAACATCCATCCATCCACCCATACAAACTTTCACGTTTATAATATTAGTAGGATCAGTCAGTTGGGGGTTGAGTTATAGTCGAAAGAGTATAAAGGCGTGCGTGCGAACCAGGGTTGATAATCAGTCATACATCAAAGCCGAGCAACGTAACTTGCGTAAAAGGCTGAAACTACATGGTCTTGTTAAAAAATACTAGCTCGCCCATACTTATCTATGGCAATTAATCATTTTTATTTGTTTAAAGCTACCAAAGCTGTAATATGCATAAATTAATACTAAAGTACTCGCTTCGATCTTGTTAGAGCTAGCGGGGCAACCATTTTTATCATTACGCCTTTTATAAGGGCCAGTCACGGCATGCGAGCTTCGTAATTATATTGCCACTTGAACTTTATAGCATTATATGAAGTCATTATACATTTGAATGTAATGTTTGTTCTACTAAATATACATAGATTTAATATTTGAATTGTATTGTTAATTCTGTAATCGTTGATAAGCACTGAAAATGGTTTTAATATAAGGTAATTTTCATCTTTTATGTGGTTTTAAAAGGTATTATGACATCAACAATGTTAATTCTTAAGTGATTAGGATTGCCAAAGTGGATCGTTGCTTGCTATTTGGTGAGATAAAAATGTAAAAAAAACGCGTATGTGCTACGCCGTAGCATAGCATAGTGTTGCTACGGTCTGCTACGGCGTAGCACGCGCTTTAGCACTGCAAGTTCTAAAGAAAGAAAATAAATTTATTTGCGGCAAACATGACGCATAAAAATAAACATAAAAACCCAAAAAAAAATAACAAGCTGGGGGTAAACTTGCGTCACATCATTCTTTTCGTGTGTTTTCTTAGTGTAATCATAATAAACCTCTTTAACTCGACTTTGTTTGTAGGGTAAAGGTTTTAAGCTTAATGCTTAGTAGGCAGCAAGCATAATCATTTCGATATGATGGAACGCTAACTAAACACATGTATACTAAACAATAGCGAACTATCTCCCCCTCACTTTTTACACAAAGCCAGGTACAACTATTCCTTCTTTTACACGGAAGTAAGGAAAGAAATCCTCATAATCGTCAGAAAAACGTTCACAAAGATTCCTTTTAAGCCTTTCTCAGTGAGAGGTGATCATTATACATTTATAGACGACTGGCTGTGAAAGATTCCTTCGACATGCAGACAGCCTTAGGATAATTTTCAAAAGCTCGGCGCCTTACAGAGTTACCGCACCGTGTTAATATAATGGTCTGGTCCTAAATGTTTTGGAAAAGTCTCGTCTCGAAAGACCATTTCTGTTTTGTTGGGATTCTGGCGTAAATGGAAGAAGATCAAAGGCTATTGTTGCAAAATGCCGGGTTGTATTTTAATTATAATAATATTTACTTTGTAGGGAGGTTTTCATAGAATTGAAAACTGGCACAAATTATACGCAACGCTGGCAATGTGTGATTGAAAAATAAAGGTAGGAACATCAATCGGTCCGCAAATTACGGCATTACATTTATTATTACATTTATTTTTGCCGGAATCAACTCGATTTTCATTACATTTAGCCAACTGGATGAATGGAATTTCAGCAGTCGCTTGGTTAGTTTCAAAATAATTAATACATTAACATTTTCAGAATACCGCGTAATTGCTGTGTGCTGTATTATACTATTCGTTTGTTAATTCCTAGAACTGGTTTAATTGAAACTATAATAAAATATTTACAGTAAGTAGTTAGTGTATATGTTTTATTATAGTTTCAAAGCAGTTTTGTCAACATTCCAGACAAAGGTTGTTGCAATTTAAAATATATCTCATATACACATAAAAGATAACGAACATTTCCAGATTAAAGCTGAACAGGCGAATAATAATAGACGAAAACATTATAATCCCACCAACCTGCTAGCCCTCTCCATTACCAAGCGTTTTACTTGGCGCGGATAAATTACACAGTTATGAATAAATTTCGCATAAAACTCGGAACTGCACCTTTACATGACGAAAGAGTAAGCAAGATGGTCGGTTGCGGGCGTTAGAGAGGGACGGACAAACCGGCAAGTCGTATTACGAAAATTTCATTAAGAAGTCAGGCCATCCCGAACAGTTTGGCTGATATCTAGAATATTCGGGCGTACTTATTAAGAAGACGTGGAAATATCTTCAATTTCTGCAGATGATTTTAATATAGTAGCGTTCTGTGGATTTAATTATTTTATGAACAATTTGATGAGGTTAGTATATTAATGTGATTTAACTTTTCTGTTCTGTCATCGATTCGCGAAGTAATATGAAGTTAGATGACGTTGGGGAATTTATAGATCGTGAGTAATGATCACAAAATAGACAAGATTTATTTTTGTAGAAAAATTGCGGTGGGTGAAGCTGGTTATCATGGGCTACTTCAAAATCATAATCAGCCTATAATGTTCCCGCTGCTGGGACACAGGCCTCCTCTCTTTTAGATGGAGTGGGCCGTAATCTACCATGCGGGCCCAGTGCGGGTTGGTGGATGTCACATGTCTTCGAATTTTTGGTTCTAGGAGATGCCGGTTTCCTCACGATGTTTTCCTTCGCCGTTTTGAGAGCAGTGGGGATGAAATTAAATACACAATGTAAGGTGCCTGCCTGGGTTCGAATTTACGACCTACAACTCGTAAGTCGGGGCCGATACCACTGACCATTGTTCTCAATTTTATATAAAATACATTTCGTTTAAAGAAGATCGTACGGAATGATTTTCAAAAAAAAGTACAAAACTTTTTTAAACATTAGGAGCATGATACGATGATTAGCCGTTTACCAATCAGGACCAAAATTTTCGAAAAACGTTCGAAACACACCCACCCGCCATTAATTACGGTCGTGACGTAAATTTTTCCAGTTAATCAAAAAACTGCCCGACTTTTCTGAGGGTTACGTATCTTCCGTGACGTCATTAGCGACCTACCGAAGCGCCGAAGCACCTAAGTTGATTTTCGAACGAATTTAATTTAATTTACAATTAAACCGTGGTCCTCTGTTTATTTTTTCGGAGCACTGGCTTCTAATTTTGAATTTGGATGGAAGTTTGTTTTTCTTATTTTTGTTTCCGTTTGTTTGTGTTGCTGTTGCTGGCTGGGTAGAATTTATTATTTTAAAATTCGATGTGGTTGTCTGTGTTGTCAGGGACATTATGATGGGATATGATAAGGTGACTTTCGGTTGCTATCCAGCTGATTAATTGTGGGTTAGTAACATAAACTTTTTGTGTTAAGTCAATGGATGAATGTTTTACATACTTGGAAAAAAACTTTTTATTAAGTCGTTTTAGAGTAGACGTACCTACTTTTTAAATGTGACAACGTTTTTTTACAGATCGAAATGTAATATAAACATACATATTTAGGAACACCCACGGACGGCCCAATTTTCATTGCCTATTAATCTTACATCCCATACAGTATCAGAACCCAATTGACATTCAAATACTCTCAAAAATTAGCCGCAAAAATGCGTGCACACGATCACACACCCTCTCTCATCCTATTACACGAATTATCATATCAAACGGTAACCGAAGCATTCGCCATGAAAAAAAAAACAATCATTCAAAACCTTTCATCCTCTTATATTAGAGAGAAAGGGTTAGTATTCGGTGGCAAATTATAACTTTGCTGCTGGTGTATACAAATTTCAACTTTAACGTGTGGTGATAAAGTCGCCTTGTTCTGCAGCATCACGTTTGTTATGATGTAACGAGCTTACCTCGCATCGCAATCAAAGGTTCGCCTATTTTAATAAATCTAGATTGGAATTCACAATGGAGTTTTAAGGGAGTCGCCGTCGGTTGTTATCGGGGACGCACTCGGGTTGCTCAAACGGGTGCAAACGGGTTACAATTTATTGGTCCTCGTTTTGCATTCTCGGAGAAATAATGTTGTTACAGACTTGTGTATTCGTATGAATGGGTACAGTTACGGTATAAAGTTTGCTCGTTGGATACGAAACTTATGTAGGTATGTTTACGCAAGTACTGCAAATCTAATCGCTAAATACTAGTTCATACAAACACGAAATACATAATCAGCCTATAAAGTTCCCACTGCTGGGACACAGGCCTCCTCTCGGTGAGAGGGATTGGGCCGTAAACCACCACGCGGGCCCAGTGCGGGTTGGTAGCTGTCACATGTTTTGCGCGCGTGCGCTCTTTGGTCGGTTAACTAGTGTCGGCGTTATGGGAATCGCAAAATAAGTACTGAAGTTACTTGGTGATGGAGTCGGTTTATTAAAATAAATTACACGGAGGAAGATTGCCGACCGACCGATCCCAGAGATGAGAAGTTACTAACTAGCATGTACATTTGAGCAATTATAGAAGACTTGGAAAGGGTCGTAAGCGGCACGTTAAAAACTAAATCTATACAAAGGTACAGCTAGGTTGCACAATAAAAATAGCACACAATAAAAATAACACAGTCAAATACATACAAAAGAACCGTCGGCATCTCAACAAAACATTAATGGCTATATTACTCTAAATTCTTAAAGTTAGTATAAGCAATACACAAATTGGGCAATGAACATTTACCCTACAATAAACCATTGAAATCCTTGAATAACTAAGGAACAGGAGAATACAACACGTGCGGTGTTGCCGTGAGAAACTTAAGGCTAACGGTACATTATACTAAGTTCACTAAAGTAATACCTATAATATTAACAAATAATTAATGAAGACGCCACAGTACCCCCCTGCCAGTGATCGAGATCACGAAAGACTGGCCTGGTAGTAATCAGGAAATCGTACGCGTCTACCAGACCTTCGCGGCCCCTGCGGTTCAGGAACCTGAGGTATAGATGGCGAACATTGGGGAACTGATTCAGGTGCGGTTTGAGAACGTGAAGTGACTTCGGGAGCGAGATCTACGACAATATTAGTAGCGCTCTCCGGATGACAATTAGGATCCCTTAAAAAATAAGCTGGTTTCAGTCTATCGATTGATACCGTAACCTCGCGGCCACGTATATCTAATACGAATGTTTTATCCTTCCTAGAAATTACTCTGTAAGGGCCGTCGTAAGGTTGCTGTAATGGAACTTTGACTGTATCGTTCCGCACCAACACGTGAGTAGCGTTACTAAGGTCCTTGAAAATGAAAGTGCTTTTCTGTCCGTGTTGAGTACTAGCGACAGGCTTAAGGTTATTAAAATGCGAACGTAACTCTTTAGCAAATTCAGTCTGCACAGTTCCGTTAGTCGGATTGTCACCTAAAAATTCCCCGGGGAGGCGTAAGCTCTGTCCGTAAACTAACTCAGCGGATGTGCTTTTCAAGTCCTCCTTCCAAGACGACCTGATTCCTAGCAAAACGGTTGGGAGAATTCGCGTCCAATTACTGGTTGCTGCATTGTGACATTTTAGTGCACTCTTTAATTGACGGTGGAAACGCTCGACCATGCCGTTAGCTGCAGGGTGATAAGCCGTCGTTCGAAAATGAGACGTACCGATCAGGGCATTGAGATCTCTGAATAGGTGTGACTCAAACTGTCTTCCTCTATCAGTTGTGATTTTAAGTGGTATGCCAAAACGAGCAATCCAATTGGAATAAAATGCACGTGCTACTGTATCAGCTTCTTGATTGACAATGGGAATCGCTTCCGGCCATCTTGTAAATCGATCTACAGCAGTAAGACAATAACGGTATCCCTCAGAATAGGGCATTACTACAATGTCAATATGTACATGATCAAATCGAGATGACGGGAGTGTAAAAGTTCCTGGCGTTGTAACGACGTGACGAGAAACTTTTGATCGTTGACAATCAATACATGCTCTGGCCCATGACTTACAATCAGAATTTATCGAGGGCCAAACAAATCGTGTAGTGATAAGCTTAGTCGTAGCCCTACTACCTGGATGGGAGGTGTTATGAAGCATATTGAAAACGGACTTTCTGAATGGTTTCGTAATAAAAGGTCTAGCTGTTAGTGTAGAGAAGTCACAAAAAATTGGTTGGTCTGACTCTAGCAAATGAACAAGACGTAATTTAAGAGACGAGTTCCTATTATCAATTAAGCTTTTAAGCTCCGCGTCATTTTGTTGCGAGAATGCAAGAGCTTTCCAGTCTATCTCAGTACATACTGACTCTATGCGAGATAGTAGGTCGGCCGTAATGTTGTCCTCTCCTTTGACGTGACGTATGTCTGTAGTAAATTGTCCAATAAAGTCTAGATATCGAAATTGTCTAGGGGAACATTGCTGATTTTTCTTCTTAAAAGCGTAAGTTATTGGTTTGTGGTCCGTAAAAATCGTAAAACTTCGCGCCTCAACGTAATGTCTAAAATGTTTGACCGCCGCGTAGATTGCGAGTAATTCACGGTCATAGGCTGAATATTTCTGTTCAGCAGGCGAAAGTTTCTTAGAAAAGAAAGCAATTGGTTGCCATTCATTGTCGATTTTCTGTTGTAAAGCCGCGCCTATGGACATGTCGGATGCGTCACTGAAAATAGCAAGTTCCGCATCGGGCTTTGGATGCACTAGCAACGTAGCTTCAGCTAAGCTGTCCTTGCACGACTCAAAGTCACTTTTAGCTTGGTCGTTCCAAGTAATAGGTACTTTCCCTTTTTTGTTTCCGCTCAGTAATTCATGTAAACTAGCTTGGCTACGCGCCGCATTAGGTACGCACCTTCTGTAAAAGTTCAACATACCTAGGAATTGGCGTAGCTGCTTTGCGGTGGTTGGTAAGGGGTAGGTACGTATTGCTTCAACCCTTTCAGGGAGCGGACGCGTACCTGCTGCTGAGACTTGATAACCTAGAAATTCAACTTCAGACTTCCCGAACACACATTTTGCGGGATTTATTACTACTCCGTATTTCCTTAACCTAACAAATACAGTCTCTAAATGTTTTAAATGTTCCGTTTCGTCACTAGATGCGATTAAAATATCATCTATGTAGCAGTACACAAAATCAAGTTCACTTAACACTTCGTCCATAAATCGTTGAAAAGTTTGTGCTGCATTACGCAAGCCAAACGTCATAAACTTAAACTCGAATAAACCGAAAGGCGTGGTTATAGCTGTCTTTGGAATGTCCTCTTCAGCGATAGGAATTTGGTTAAACGCACGCACTAGATCTAATTTTGAAAACACTTTTTTGTCACTTAAACACTGAGCGAAGTCTTCAATATGTCGCACTGGGTATTGATCGGGCACTGTTCTATCATTCAAACCACGATAGTCACCGCAGGGCCTCCACTCGTCTTCACACTTAGGAACCATATGTAGCGGTGAAGCCCACGAACTTTTCGACGGTTGAGCGATGCCTAATTTTAACATCGACTCGAACTCTTTCTTCGCTGCTATAAGGCGGTCCGGAGCTAGACGTCTAGGCTTCTGTGCAACCGGTTGACCAGGTGTAACAATTATGTGGTGTTGAGTGTTGTGCTTGACCGTTTTCTGCATGGTCCCATCAAGGCGAGTAATGTCGACATATTGTGCTAACAGATGGTGGTACGGCGTTTCACCGTTAATTGTTTTGACCGACTCGGTTTCGTACCCAACTACCTGTCCATTAACGGTACACTGGGTAGTTGCATCTACAAGTCGTCGATTGCGCGCATCGACCATTATATTATAATGCGCTAAAAAATCGATGCCAATTATTGGTTTCGATACATTTGCCACCACGAACATCCACGGGAAATCTCTGCGTAGGCCTAGGTTAAGCGTCAGTGGGATCGTACCATATGTAGCGATCTGTGTGCCATTAGCGGCTACTAACCCATAGGCAGACATTTGGCGAGCCGTATGGATCAGTGCCTTTGGATAAACGCATAGGTCTGCACCGGTATCGACAAGAAAATCTACCTTGCTGCTTTTGTCCTTTATAAAAATGCGGCGTGTCGGTGGCTGGGAGTTTGCGTCATCCGCCACTAATGACCTCCGCTCGCGTTTCCCACCGGTGGTGATTTGTATGCGCAGGGTTGCACACACTTCTTTGCTGCAGGGCCGAATTTATGGTGGTACCAACACTTCCACCCTTCTGGTCTCGACCTTGATCGGCCTCTGGAGTGGCTGCGACTTGACCTTGATCGGGAGCGGCTGCGTTCTCTGGATACTCGTAACTCGTCTAACTGGGCCTGCATTTGCGCTAGTAACAACCCTATTTGTCCGTCAGGCGGCGCTGCGGGCTCTTGTTGCGCAGCGGTTACAGTGGCGCAGATATTTCGGCTAGATCGTAGCTGATGGTTTTCGTGGATGAGGTCTGCCATATCCGCAAGGTGATTCAGCGTAGCATCCGTCTTGGTTATCACCGCGTTCATTTTGAAATAATATATTTCTTTGATAAAGTAACACTCGTCCGCAGTTTTCACGATACCGCGCACTAACCGAAGCACTAGGTAACCTGTGGTCTTACGATAGAGATCACGTCGGGGTCACCACTTTTGCGCGCGTGCGCTCTTTGGTCGGTTAACTAGTGTCGGCGTTATGGGAATCGCAAAATAAGTACTGAAGTTACTTGGTGATGGAGTCGGTTTATTAAAATAAATTACACGGAGGAAGATTGCCGACCGACCGATCCCAGAGATGAGAAGTTACTAACTAGCATGTACATTTGAGCAATTATAGAAGACTTGGAAAGGGTCGTAAGCGGCACGTTAAAAACTAAATCTATACAAAGGTACAGCTAGGTTGCACAATAAAAATAGCACACAATAAAAATAACACAGTCAAATACATACAAAAGAACCGTCGGCATCTCAACAAAACATTAATGGCTATATTACTCTAAATTCTTAAAGTTAGTATAAGCAATACACAAATTGGGCAATGAACATTTACCCTACAATAAACCATTGAAATCCTTGAATAACTAAGGAACAGGAGAATACAACACGTGCGGTGTTGCCGTGAGAAACTTAAGGCTAACGGTACATTATACTAAGTTCACTAAAGTAATACCTATAATATTAACAAATAATTAATGAAGACGCCACACATGTCTTCGAATTTTTGGTTATAGGAAATGTATGTCATGTCCTCACGATGTTTTCCTTCACCGTTTTGAGAGCACCGGTGATGTAATAATTTACACAAAGTAAAGCGCCTGACGGGGTTCGAACCTACGACCTACAACTTGTCGCGGCCGTTACCACTGGGCCACCACTGCTACACTGTCTACTAAACACTAAATATGTTAATTTTAATACTCCTCCTATACTCATAAACGTTTACCTAAATTTCAAGGCCTCTCAAACACAGACACAACAAAAAAACCACAAATAAAAAATGACCTTTCTATCCGCCTCCGGCCCTGGCGGGGCGCTACCAAAAATTATGGACATTACTTTTGCCAGCAAAATTGGGTTACCGATGGCTATGTAATGAAGTGCTGAACTTTCAGGTCATGTGTGGAGGCTTCCTGGCGTAATTGCCTCTGATATACTGTGCCACCGAATCCAACCGAGCGGCCTCAATGATAATGGGTTCCCCCCATAGTTTTAATCTTCTTTATAGGTGACCCTTTCGGTAAGTTTCGAAGCCGTTTCGCCCCTATTATTTTATGTTTGTATGCGTGTCCGCTTGTGTGTGTAAATTGAAACGGATACCGTGGTTTAGGCTTGTTGGTGTCTGTGATCGTTAGAAGTTAGTGCTTAGATAAACTGATTTGATAGGGTTTAGAGGCCGTAGCTCTGAAAGTTTGTAATGGGTTTGTAACTAAAATAAAGGGCTGGAATAACGTGTTTGTGAGTTTTATTTAGGGGATTAAATAGAATTGTGTAATGTTTGTAGTTCATATTACTTTTTATTGGTATTTAGACTCAGGTCTAAACACTATCTATTCTTGGAAAACCAAATATTAGCTAGACTTGTTTGTGAAATTGTGGTTTGTAAACTAACAGAAATGAAGAAGGATTTTAATAACACAAAATCATTATTTTAATATTTTAGATTGCGATGATATTTATTTCTGTAAGTACATATTTAAGTAGATCTTTCAATACTTTCTTTTCCACGTAAATTTTTTGGTCAATTTTTTTAAACTAGATGTGACTAGCATCTCCGAGCTGACTGATCTCTGAGAAGGAATGCCGAAACAAGCCCAGAGATCATGGTCTCTCTCAATAATATGGTAATAGTTACAACAATTCATCAACCGAATCTATTATCGCTCACCAAGGTAAATTAAGCTCTATTGTAACAAAACCCGCTCAGTAAACAACTACCCTTAACAACCCATTTTACAATAACAATGCAATCTTCCCCTCGAGCACTTAGATAGTAACAAGTAGGTAGTTTCTAAAGTTATAAATCTCATACCAAAAACCCAATGAGCGATGATTTTTCAAAGCGAATCGGGGTGTGCGAGCGACATAAGCGCTACAATTAATTTAACAGGCGTCTCGGCTTGGGTACTGTGTATGGTGCAAGGGAGGGACGGAAGCGATTTGGTCGATATGTGGTATTCCACATTGATAGAACAGACAGATTGATTAGAAAAAAACACCGGTGTGCGTGTATGACCAAAAGGCCAATTCTCGTAATTTAAAACGTTCAAAATCTAGTCGCAGTCTCATCTCAGCGACAAAGAAATGTCAAAAACTTGTCAAAATGTAGGGAAATTAGAAGTATTTTTTAACAGATTGAGACTGAGATCAGACTGTGAACGGTCTTAAAATTACGAGAATTTCCCCTCAGATATATGAACGTAGACGAAACAAAAGGAGTATGTAAGGATCAGAAGGTGACAAACATAAATAGGTACCTACATACTCAACTTAGTACCTAGAACATATTATTTAGACATCTCTTCGATTACGTAAGTGACTTAATTTTTTGAATATTTTACATTCTGGTAATTAAAGTAAAATGAAGCGATTTATACCAGTGTTTTAGGTTATGAAATTGTATGTCAGAATTAAGCTTAAGTAATGTTTATACATTCTTCTAGTGTTATTGACCGAAATGAGTGCTGTTTTTGCACCACAAGACAAAGCTAAACATAGGCGCGTTTTGGCAGTAAGTAGTGCAACGATATTGTTGTTTTTTTTTAGGTGTCATGAGTTCATGACACGAGTTGGGTAGGTAGGTTCCATGACGCTACTAGATATTTAAGATATTACCAATTTAGGTGGAGAAATTGCCTTGTCATTAAATCATAAAGATTACCTTCATCTATTATAGTGTACCTTTTTTATATATAAATTGTAAACGGAACAACGGAGTCTGGATCTCACAACATAGGGAATTCTAGCGTGAGATCTAGGAGTTCAACTCATTTGAATGTAATCTTAGGGCTGATTTTTCAATCGACCGATAATTTTTATTCGTGGAATAAAATTGATGTCTGACAGTTTTTGTATGGAAGAACTGTCAAAAATTCAAAATTATTCCTCCGATAAAGTTATCTGGCGTTGGAAAAATCAGCCCTTAGACAAATAAATTTATTCTTATTCTATTACAAGCTGCGCCCCGCGGTTTCACCCGCATAAGTTTCGATCACGTGGGAATATCGGGATAAAAAGTATCCTATGTGTTAATCCTGGTTATAAATTATCTGTGTGCCAAATTTCATCCAAATCCGTTAAGTAGTTTTTGCGTGAAAGAGTAACAAACATCCATCCATACAAACATTCACGTTTATAATATAAGTAGGATTAGTAGTAAGTAGGATTAATTGGCTCTAAGTAAATATAATAATACGTAGTTTAAAAAAAAAACTAAAGAAACTCGCTTATCTAGTCTATTGGACTCGTCAAAACAAATCATATGAACCCAAACAACCAAAAGTAGACACGGAAGAGTTCACCACCTGGGTCAATCATCAGATTACCTTCAAGATAACAAATTAAAGTTTTGTCATCCGAACTACATGTACATACAAAGTTTTATTCCAATATGACAATTAAAAGTAGGTTAAAATTGACTTCTAAGATTTTATTACATTGTTTGTTAGTTAGTTACAAGTGAAGCTAATAAAAGCGTGTTATAAACAAATATCTTAATCCTAATCACAAAACCGCCTACATTTTCTAACTTAGAGCAAGTTGAGGGCAAACTGGGGCAAAATTGTGAGACATTAATCTTTAGCTCACGCGAAAAGTATTGTACAGATAGCTTGGGGGACTGAGATGTTTGTCCCGACTTCGGTAGCTAGTCAAAGTGGTATAGAATGATTACACGGGATCCGGGAATGAGCAGTATTTAAATATGGTAATCCAAATAATTCTCTGGTTGGTAAACCCTTATTATTTTCATGTAGGTATTTTTAATATTCGTTCATTATTTAGGAGAACTTTTGTGGCCCAGTGAGAGCAGTGGTGATCCAGTAGTAATAGGCTCGACTTTTGAGTTGTACGTCGTGGGTTCCAACCCAGACGGGCGCGTTACTTTGTGTAACTTATTTCATCACCACTGCTCTCAAAACGGTGAAGGAATACATCTTGAGGAAACCGGCATGTCCTAGAACCAAAAAATCGAAGACATGTGGCATCTAACTAGCCCGCACTGGGCCGCTTCTAAAGGTAACGGACATCGAGGTATGAAGGAAGGCGGAGGCCACACGATTTTCTCAGGGTTAAGATACCAAAACAATGAAAGAAATATGGTTCAACGCAAACAAACAAAACTCTCTTCATAAAATTAAGTATCCTCGTAAATTCCCACATACCAGTGTGGCGCTACCTTAATACTGGTAGTATTAGGGTTCCGTAGCTAAAAGATTAATCGCAGTGCTCCGTAGCTACACATTAAGTAAATTTCTAAGCAACACACATATAAATCGCGCTTAACGGGCGTCGTTGAGAAAACTGTAGACTTTGGCCTGTTTTAGCTGAATTCAGAATTGTTTACAGTTCAATTGTTTATATTAATTGTTTCGAGAAAGTTTGTGTTACGCCTTTGTTTAAATGTAAGTTGAAATTGTGAATACAAAAAGGATCCAACGTTTTTGTATACATAGTTTTAGCTAGCTTTAAATAATAAATAAAAAAATAAAATAATTTTAATTCAGAAACCAAGGATTACACAAACAAAAATAAAAATAATAATTAAAATGTAGGTTAAAATGATAATGAAAATTAGAATCAAAATTAAAATGTAAAGTCCTCTAAAAGGTCCTAAAGGACTTAAGGTTTTAAAGGTCCTCTGAAGGTGCGTTCACGTTCTGAATAAAGACTATTATTGGGTAAGCTCTAAAGAGTTTTACGACTGTTGGAATGAATGAATGATTAACAATCAAACGAGGAAGCTGCCACAGGGGATAACGAAGCGATACGTAAGGGTTGGGGACATCACTATAAAATAAGTCATAATATAGTTTCGAAGATGTCAGAGCGAAGTGTCCAAAATAACATCTATAAAGTATAGGAGACAAGTGAGCGTTGTCAGATCGTATCCAGTGTCCACCATGCTTACACTGTTACAACTTGGCACCGCTTTCCAGGTCATTCCCAATATCAGACTTAAACTATACAAAACGCTTTCCAACAACGTTAAAATACACTTTTACATCAGATTGTATTACTCTAACTCCAAACGTTTGCATAAAGAAACTTAGAACTCCGAGTAGTTCAAATGAAACTGGAGCACATTTCAACTACACTCGCCAATAGCGGGTAACAGATTGCTCCAAAATACACCAACCAACTTTTGAATTAAAAGCAATGCGACAACTCTGTGTGCTGTTATTCTGCTATTTCTCATTTAGCCAACGACTAAACGCGGATGCGTCTGACATCGTGGCTTCGTAATATCCTGTCACTACATTGACCTATTTCTCGCCCAACACGACGCGACACAGTGCCGCACTGTGCACGCCCTACGCCTAAACTTACCCGCCGAACCGCCGTAAATTAACACAGCAAGCTTCTGTGGCGCTTGTTGGAAAACTTACACTGTAACATTACTTAAATCTTTATTACGAAAGCAATAAAGGCCATATTTAACGCTGTCAAAGGTTTCGTCGAAATTAAAGCGTTGAAATGAAAGTTCGGTTGTCTTTTTGGGGTGACACTTGGGGTCTTGAAGAGTTTACTTAATGGAAAACGCTCTTTTGCCGTTTTAACTGGAATACTGTCTTGCGAAATTAATTATCTATCAATTAGAATATTTTTAATCTTCTTTGAATTATTTAAGTAAAATAATCATAAAATAGGTTTACCTACAAAAAATATTTTTATTAATCAATATTTATTTTTGGTTCCTCACTCGAGTTTCCGAGTTCCACAAGGATTACTTATAACTTTGTACGTTTTTATTTATAAGGAATCTACACCAAGTATCTAATATTACCAAGACAGGAATTTGTCCTGGAAATTGCTACGCGGCCGCTGTGACGAAGAAGTCCCTCTACAAATATACAGATGGCGTTACTGGCCCTTGCTGAAAACAGTCATGAAAAGGGAATAAATAATTCGTTCCAGCAAATGCACGGTAATACGTAAAATAAATGTTTCTTATCACTATGACCCAAATATACGCGTATTAAACTAAAACCAAAGCTACCGGCCGTGTGTTCATTTACTTAGAACTCGTAGTTAATTTATAGTAGAATAGTTTTGTTCTTTTTTGCTTTACCTATAGTACCCTTCTTTGACGACTTATGAGAATATATGTGGAGGTAAAATATATCGTTACTATCCGTAACATGAATGTTGACAAACTGCTTTAGTTTTTCTACGAACCAGTTTTATTAATTATGTATTGTTCGTAAGTAGTTCTTTGAAAGAGCAGGTAGTTTTATGCTTTTAACCTTTCGACTTTTGTTTTTCAATACAGTTTTCCATTTTCAAAGGTTTGGGATTCTAGGGATAAATGGTGAAAGTGACTGTGTCGTCGTTCGAACAGTCAGGCCCAAAGAGATGGCACGCATTTCCCTGCGCACCTTTATGGGAGGACGTGCGGTCGTGCGATCGGTCGCACTTGGTGATGGGGCCCGCTAGGCATATACCGGGCTGATACTAGTCGGGGGTGTAGCGAATGTGCATGTATATCCTGTGCCGCAGACACATGGTAGTAGAAAGAACAGTGGGGTTTTAGTCGGGTCCGACTCAACTCTCTATTCTCCCCAGACGCAGGGTATTCAGGAGAATTCCTCACATGAAAAAAAAGGACTAAGCGGGCCGAAGGACCAGATGTAAAATTTCAATATTGAGCTAGAATTTAATGTTTTCTATTGATATATGAATGGAAAATCTATTAAATAATTAGTAACAGCTGTTCCGTCGGGCATAAATTATGGACGCGACGGGAACATAAATATCCGCGTGTCATATTACGGTCATTAATACTCGATTATGCATCTCTGTTGACCTTACAAAATACTGCGATAGTTAAAAATATGGCATCAGTAGTCTAGTGGTTACAGATGCCTAAGGCTACGTGTGCTGAGTCTTAGACTGAGAGTCTTTGAGAGTTCTATTACTGGGTTATGAATGAAAGCTGTACAAACAAAAATTTTGATGTGATTAGGGTAGTGATTGTGCAATCACTAACCTAACGGAGGTAACAAACATAACCGAGCGATATATTTTGTTTGCTTTGTACCAAAATATCGAATCACCTTCGAAAATATTTACATGTATTTTAATGAGTTGATATTCTCCTGCCCTTATCCTAATTTATTTGGGGTCGGCGCAACATGTCGTTTTCTTCCATACTCTATTAGTCGTCATTTAGTCACCCCCTTTCTAACCATATTCATACAGTCCATCCATCGTTTTTTTTGGTCTTTCCTTACTTTTATACACAAAACCTCCTTAAAACTTTTTTCCCGACATTTACCTCATTCCTTCGTATCACATGCCCACACCATGACAACTGGATTCTAGGTATTTGAATGAGTATGAACCACAAATTCTACCAAAAAAAAAATTGAAAATACTAGACGAAATTATATTAATGGCAATTATAGGAAGAGGCCTGATTTCGGAGGTACATGCGTAAGCACAATGAGAGGTATTAGGACCATTGGAGGGCACAGTCCATAAAATAAGAAGGTCAAGCCCCGAGCTCTTCGAAGAAAGGCATTGCCAAATTGGTAGTTACGACTCCGGAGCAGACGGGCGACTGGATTTGACGCAGGTGAGAAAATAATGAAATGACCGCTGTGATCCTTCAAGGGCTTACGAATTTCTGTACGTATTGGATTATGTTTGAGGTATGTTCTGATATGAAAGTAGTTCCGTTATTAGAATTAGCCTCTTTAGGTAACACAAAGTAATACGTACCTGGCGAAGTGTGGGTGCACTACTATTCTATCTTTTTTTTGTATTAACTTTGTATTAACACCTTTGTGTAATCCTTTGAAGATGCGTGATGGAGGCAAGCATGATGTTATGTTGTTATCTTTAGGTACCTTTGTTCTTTTCTTTAGGTAAGACGGCTAAGCCAGTTGAGCGACGAATTTCGCAGGGCGGCTCGTAGCAGCTGAGTGAGAGTTGCCAAAAATCGAGTTGAATGGTGTGCAATAGGAGGTGCCTATGTCCAGCAGAGGACTGCTGTAAGCTGATGATGTACCTTTCTACTATATGATCAATCATAAAAGTATTTTTTTACTAACTTGTTTTTTTATACGTGATTTAGTCTATTAAACACAGAGTCACACTTACACGTACACAGACACATTGTCACTCGCACACGTAGATATTAGAAATTAGACAGATATTCTTTACTATATTTTTTACCCCTAAAATCGCAAGTCTGCGCTCCCATCCTTCGGGTGCGTCGAATTTTTCGGTCGGTCATTCGCGTGACCGGTTCGCATTAGTGCAATGAATCAAATTGAATAAGGCCGCGGTCACATCCGCGATTAGAGGAAACGCCCGTCGCTTTGCTAATAAATAATCATTGTAACTAGTCGTGCTACTGAACTCGTGTTAATGGAGTTTTCAGGCGCACCACTTTGTTTAGATTACGAATTGATTAGAATATACCTATTTAGGGCAAGGCGTGAGCTAATGGGTAGGCATTTGCGGTAATTGATACAATTGCTTTATGTGTAGATGTGGGCTTGATACATTGTGGTGTGCCGTACGTGATTAAAACGACTTACAGAACCATTCATTTATTATGATTCACAGAAATGCTTTGCGTACTTTTGCACAAGTCGAGAATATAGTTGAAACCCAACTACTCCTAAGGTGTGGGCAGACGAGCCTCTTCATAAGCATACCAAGAAGCGTTTATTAATTTTAGCGAAGTTTCATCGACATTTATAATGATATAAATAGTAACAAAACGATACCGCTGACTACGATCTCGTTATTGACGAGTTTCAATCCTCGCCATACCATTAACAATTACTTGGTACTCAAACCGCTAACCCTAAATTGAAGCCCGCACGTTTCAAACAATATTCCAGCCAACACTTTCGCCGCTGTGTCATTACGAGAGGTTGTAACGACCCCACAGTGCAAGGATTAGGGCGCACTCGCACACCAAGTTCAAAGTCGTACTGTGAATTAATAGGGTTATTGTGGCAATAAATACGGGAGGCGCCTAGTTTGTGGTGGCCTGTGGTCGGATAAATCAAGTGGGCGAATGCCGCAAGATGTCCCGTGCTACTCCCTTCCGTCTCTTAGTGGGTTGTGGTCGCGGGTGGAGGAGATAGCGGGTGAGGAACTGAGCTTTTGAGACTATTTTCTTACCTACAGAAGTACAGAAGCCACTAAGTGCAGAAGCATAAACAGAACAAAACGGGGAAGATTTTTTTGGTCATTGAAATTATAAGTAAATATGAGAAATAAAAATGCTAATGATTTAAAGGATTCTGTATAAGAATGAAATGAGTGTATTTTATGCAAAATATAATGGATCTGACGGCCGAAAGTGATAATAGGTTTTACACCGTAACGTGTCAAAAGAAGTAATAATATTTTAAAACTAGATGAGGTCGTAAGAAACTCTTCACTTTCGTCCTACCTCTAGGCAAAAATGTGTCTTTGTAGAACCGCCATAGTTTACAACTTGGATCATACTTCCAGACCAAAACAGCCAACTTTAAAGGCCGTACTAAAGTGAGCGTAGCGGTGTATTGACCATGTTATATTGTTGAATGTACTGAGCTCATGATACCCGTATGTACTACTCAACTTATATGGATACACGAGCGAGATGCTCGTGACACTTTAGGTAGTGTCGAGTTTCTGCAGAATTATGTAAAGTGAAGGGTCCAATCCTTTTCTTTTTATTATTGTTGGACTGTGAAACAAATGAAATATAGTTTTTGTTTTACTTTTTTGTTTCTGTAACAGCGCAAAATTTTGAACAAGTAAATGATGAAAATGATGTAGCTTTAAATGATAATTAAAGAAATTGATGGTATTACATAATATTATATGTACTACCTAAATAGCTCAAAGAGAAAACCATTCCCACTATTCGTACCAAGGACACACTTGCACACGATAATTAATTTGATTTTGAATTTTCTCATTGCCCAATTAATTTCCACAAAATTAATTAATTCATTTTGAATTGTAATGTGTGCTTTTAATAAGGTTGCTTATGCAATGAATCCAGCAATGATTTCCGACTGACCGAGCCTTTCCTTTTAATTTCTTATCCGACTAGTTCATCAACAATTGAAATGGACCAAAGAGGTCACAATTTATGCGAGGACCAAACCACCTGAGGCCCCTAAAAGCTAGGGGTGACTAATTTATTGCAGCTTAATTTACTGGACATGTTTTATGTAAGCCCTGAGGGTACGAAAGAATGTTCTGGCGTGATTTGCATGTGTTCACGTCTAAGTGGCCTTTAGAACTGGACAAGGCCCAGTAGCCCATGGCGTTGATGTATCGTGGCCGAGAGTAGTGTATCGAATTAGGGGTGTGTGTGTAGCTTTAATAGTTTTAACCCTTGCCTGCTTTGGTTTTAATGTTTTTGAGAGCCTATTTGAAATAATTGGTCGGACGCGATTGAAAGTAAATAATTTAGTGGGATATGGTACAGTAGAAGTCCCCCCCTTAGTAAGATTATACATGGATTTAACTGCATTAAGATCTTCGAGTGATGTTGTTTAGTATTTCGTAAGTATTTCCCAGACTGTCGGCCCCGACTTGCTAGTTGCAACTGTTTCAAGTCGTAGGTTCATCCAGACAGGCGCTTTACTTTAGGTAAATTATTTCGTCACCATTACTCTCAAAACGGTGATGGAAAACATGGTGAGGAAACCGGTATGTCCTAGAACCAAAAATTCGAAGACATGTGACATCCACCACGCGTGGTGGATTATGGCCCATTCTCTCTCACAGAGAGGACACCTTTGTCCCAGCAGTAGGAACATTATAGGCTGATTATGAAGCATTTTTAACAAAACTGTGACATTAAAATTTATTTTTCATATTACACCTAATCGCTATTTTTTCAGATTCTTGAGTTATAATTTTGCGGCACAGAAATACAAAACAGTTTATTTTTAGAACTTGAATCAAGCAAGGAAGTCGATATACAAAAGTTCACAATTATTTAAGGAAATATACAATTATTAATACCAAGACGGTAACAGACAGTTGATTTTCCTTCAGTCTGCTCTTGACATAAATAAATTCAGCTCAAATTCCCAACAAATGTTTTAACTTGATAAGTGGTCGTACGTTTTTGTGGGAGTTTTTAAACAATACTCGCTGCTGTAAGCTTTGTAGGGTTAATGTAAGAGGAAAAACTTAGTCTGTACGAGTCTGTGTTGAAGTTAATTTACTAATTGATCTACAGTATTGCATTGTGTTTTACGGAGAGTTTTGTGATTTCCGCTATTTATGTATACAAAGATACAATTAATGTAATTATATAAGGTTTCGGGTTGTACAAATATTATAAATAAATTACTTATTAATTTGTTCTGTATTTACACACGATCATATGATATAGATTATATTTAGTAACCCTAAAAACTCACGGCATCAATTTCTGAATGGTAGGTTTCATACTATTTATACACCAAAAATAAGTTTCACCTTTCCAACCTTTGGTGTCAATACCCTCCTCGGTGTAAAGCCAAACAATACCAGATCACTTAGGAGGTCCACGTGCCTATTCAATTTAACAGAAATATCTGAGATTGGCAAGTTTAGGCTAAACGCTTCCGTGGCCCCGTCAGACCCTAAATTATCTCGGACCCAATTTGGACGTCCGTTAATTATAACTTTCCTGCTGACGTGTCCAGTAAAACTGTGCACTTCAATTAAAAGTATTTGGTATTAGATAGCCCGGGCCTTGTTGTGTAATTATAAAGCGCTATGGGGGTTCAAAATGTTGGCAACTCTGGCCTTCATTTTGCGACTGAATTCGGAATAATTGAAGAGTATTTTGTTTCGTTTTTCATCGAAGTGTGTAAGGCGAGTGGGGAATTTATCGTTACATTTTGTACCAGGAATACATAACAGGCAGGCTGTAATCTTGATTCCACGCATAGCCGATAGAGGGCAGTCGGCGCTGTTCACCGGAAAGTTGAAGTATTTAAAAATAATATAGAACTATACATAAATATAACTATCGCCAGTTCTTTCAAAGCAAAATGGAACCTATCTAAACGACAATAAACGCTAGAATAAAACAGAAGCCACATAATACGTATTCCGCACAAACGAACGCTGGAAACGAATTTATTTTTTACTTAATGAGTAAACAGAAGCTACACAAGTACGCACATCCCAAGGCAGTATTTTCAAATGGATGCGAAAAACCAACACTGACAAATGAGAGCTCTGATTTTACATTCACAAGCCTGTTCGCATTTATTCAAAGATCGATCCCATCAATCAGCTAATGAAAAGGCTTCTAAAAGGATTTTTATTCCATTCATTCGATGCTTGTGAATGTTTTAAGTGCTTAATCTTGAAATACTGAATGTATTTCAAGATTATGCACTTAAAACATTAAGTGCGAGTTTAAAATATGTGAGATTTTAAGTGCGATTAGGTTTCGTGTTTGGAATGTAAAATTGATTAGAAGGTACTTTTTTTGCAAATCATAGGGTGTATACGTATACAAATTAAGTTCGGACCGCATCTAGGTCTTTAATGAAGGGCCAATCATTAGACCTACTCAGTCTAAAAATAAATAAATGCCTATTCCGACTGCTGGGACACAGGCCTCTCTTCGAGAGGGAGTGGGCTGTAATCTACCACGAGGGCCCAGTACGGGTTAGATGTCACATGTCGTCGAATTTTAGGTTCTAGGACATGCCGGTTTCCTCATGATGTTTTCCTTCACCATTGTTAGAGCAGCGGTGATGAAATTATTTACAAAATGTAAAGCGCCTACCTGAGTTCGAACCCGAAACCTACACCTCGTAAGCCGGGGCCATTACCTCTGGGCCACCACTGCTCTCAGAACTAGGTAAGCCGTATGGTACCTGCGGTATGATACCGTATGGTACCAATCTATCTGGTCCTAATTAAGACCAATGACGTCAGTAATAATGACTGTAACCACCCAAATATTCTAGCCACCATTCGGGCTAGTAAGTAATTAGTACTTACTTTGGTAATTGCAACGATATTTGAGTGGTTTGCTGTGGTGTTAGGATTTTCTGAATTGTTTCGTTGGCTGATTAGAGTAGGTACATAAATGGGATCGAAAAACTTCATTAGCTTAAAGTGAAATATTCACTTAACTGTGAGATTGCAAAAGGTGATTTATGAATATGTGGTCGGAAACTTAAGTGGAGATTTGTAAAGATGGATGACCATCTTTACATACCAAGAGCAACTTAAGCCGTTGGTCCTGGCTGTCATTCGTGGGTCTTTGACAGTCATTACGAGTCGTCAGAAGCCCGAAAGTCTGACAACCAGTCTTAGCAATGGAATTAGTAATTAACCAGTAACGGGTTGTGGCGGTCAGAGAGGCAGTCGCTCCTTGTAAAATACTCGTATTCAGCTGCATCCGGTTAGACTGGGAGCCAACCCCAACATAGTTGGGAATAGGCTAGGCAGATAATGATGATTACTTAAGTGGAGATCTATGTTGAACAGTGGAAGTTTATAGGCCAGTATTAAAGAACGCGAGTTAAGCGAATTTGTGGGCAAATGTCGTAAAGTCTACTTAGTCATTACACGTAGGGTAGAAAGTACATGCTTTTAAATATATTTGAAGGTATAAAAAGGACGTAGGCATAAGTAACTACCTGCCTAAGTAAAACCGGCTAAATACGAGTCGGACTCGTACACGAAGGGTTCCGTACCACAAGGCAAAAAACGCGAAATATCATGTTTTTTTATGGACACCCCTTTAACGTTTATTAACTTTATTTTACTTTTATTATCTGTCGTTATAGCGGCATTATTAATACACATTCTGTGAAAATTTCAACTGTCTATCTATTACGGTTCATGAGATACAGTCCGATGCAAACGCCGAAAAATCACGCTCGATTTAATTATTTTTTTATTGTTATAGCAGCAAAAGAAATGCACATTCACACAAATCTGTGAAAATTCTCTACCTCTTACGGTTCATGAGCATGAGGCTGACAGACAGACGGACGGACGGACAGCGGAGGCTTAGCAATAGGGTTCCGTTGGGTACGGAACCTTAAAAAGTATAGGTACCGCTCCAATTTGAGCGTAACAAATGAAAAAATGCTTTTAGCACCGCTGTTTATTACTCGTGTGATTGGAAATTCCCGAGTATTTGACGGATTGATTGAAAATCGACACAAGATTGCGTGACGCGCATTAAAATCAGAATTACATTACGTGAAGATTGGTTGACTTGGATTTTGGTTACGAAATAAGCTTATTTTTTTCTTAGACTTTTTGCCATTTCGAAGGTGATCAGCACGCGTAGCATGGTCACCACAGAAACGGATTTTGTTGACTGAAGAATAGCAAAATGACGGAATGTAGACAAATTCTAAAGAAATCTGTTATTTTGTCTATTCTATCTGTCATTGTGTCTATTCTTCCGTCGACAAAAACCGTTTCCATGGTGGTCATGCTGCGCGTGCTGATCATCTTCAAAACGGCAAGAACTCTCACCATAGCAACGGATTTTGACGGCTGAAGAAATGACAGAATGTAGACAAATTTCTAAAGAAATCTGTCATTTTGTCTATTTTATCTGTCATTGTGTCTATTCTTCCGTCGACAAAAACCGTTTTTATGGTGGTCATATTACGAGTGCATCTCACTATTAAAAACTATGTTGTAATTCAGAAATTTTGCTGAAACAGATTCTGGGAAAACACCCATTATAAAAATAACTTGTTTATAAGCTGCTACCGGCTACCTCCACCCTTCGCCCTAACAATCAGAATAAAAGTTGCAAATAAAACGACGCTAGTGCACCCTTCAAATAAAAAAAATATAAAACAAAACAGGTTTTAAGTTCAACTTCGAGTTAGACCAAGTTCGAATGAAGAGGACTTTTTTAAAGAATCCCGTTTGTTCCTTTAGAAAAGAAAGTCTCAGGCAAAAAGACGAGAATTTGACATACGCGCCTGATAAAACCAATAAAGGACTTGGAGTGAATTGTTTACAGCCGATTCGGTGCTGTCCTTTTTTTAATGGGAAATTCTTTTACCTGGCCGGCGTTTCAGAAAAGTTTTAGCAACAACTGCCGAGCGAACTTCAAAAGAAATGAGACAAATTAAATACTGGGAGAATGTCACATAAACTGGTTTCTGTTTTCACTTTGTTTGTCTACTAAGGTAAAGTTTCCATTAATTTTCTTACCCAAAACTCCGGCTTGTTTTCTTTGTTTTTGGTTGTTGTTGCTCGCGACTACGTCTTCAATCCAGAATGAAAAACCTAAGTCCTTCTCAAGGTCATGGTCTACCCCTGTGCCTATTTTTATCTAAATCCCTTTAGCCGTTTTAGCGTGAAACCGTAACAAACAAACAAACTCATTTTCGCATTTATAATATTATAGGATGTCACATTCTAAAGGAAATGCTACACAAAACTGTATGTTGCTTTTTCATAAACTAACTTAATCTTCTTTCACTAAGAGCCGATTTTTTAATCCGTAGTTAAACTCGATAAATTGTTAAAAATAGTAACTACCTAATGGTTAAATTTTTGCAAAATGTGTTTTTGATCAATTTTTAGTTTATCTAATGGTGACTAATGGTTATTTAATAATAATGCTATTATATTATTAGATAAACTAAAAATTGATCAAAAAACACATTTTGCAAAAAATTAACCATTAGTTACTATTTTTAACAATTTACCGAGTTTAACTACGGATCATAAAATCGGCACTAAGTAAAACATAGACATAAATAAGGGTGTACATAGTAGGAGGTAGGTAAAGAGCATACAAAGGGTCTCCCTCTTCATATTTACACGGTTTTAGGTTGTCAGCCCTTATCTAAGAGTGTTGGAATAACTTTTGACCGGGTCAAGAGGCAGATAATATTTCATCCTTTTTTGTTTTTGGCTTTACTAACAAAGACATACCGTAGACATGCCTACATTACCTAGATAATCAAAATGTAGCTTAAAAAAAACTTTCCCGGAATATTTTACGAAATTCCATCAGAAATCTCGGAATTCGTCGTCCGATCCGATAGCTACCCAAAAAACACCGAAGTTGACCATTACTCACTAACATTCCGAAATCTTCACTTCGGATTCCGTAAATTCCGAACTGACAAAAAACTGCACAAGTTGAAATTGGATTCGGAAAAACTAATACTTTTAGAACGGCAACACACACAAAGGGATTCTTTTCGCGGGCCGCGCATTTCTGGTACGCGTTGTGCCGTGTGCGCTGACCTTAATATCTCCACATCAAGTGTATGTTCTTTATGTCGGTCGTTGTTTACAAAAGTGGTTTTTACTCTTAATGCTGGAGTATTTTTTTTACTTTTGAAAAGGAAAAGTTCGCATCTTGGGACCAAATAATAGACAGTGTGCCTTCTAGTCATAAACCCTTCATTAATATACCTTAATACTTCCACACAATATCGAATTCTTCTTAATAAGTAATGGCTAACTTATTTTTATTGCTTCATAACCATTAGACAACTCTAATTACTTGTCCTCACACACCTCAAGAGACATAGCGTACCGAAGCCTTACAAAGTCCACTTCTAGGCATTCGTGCCAACGAGAAAAAACGTAACTTCTTCAGAAATATAATTCATCTTGAGGTTAACGTAATGTTACGACTACTTCGACCTTGCGTGAGAGAAGTCAAAACGTGATTACGTGCTGTTAGGTCACGTCAAATAACCTCGTTGTCTCCAACACTCAGGTTTTATTAGGACATTCTACCAAACAAGACCCTTTCGATCTCCAAAAACTTTTGAATACCTAATCGTTCAGATGAGCAACTTCGGAGCAACAGTTCGGCCACAAAAAGTTGTTTGATTTGTTTTTACGGTAATGCTCATGGGGGTCGTTACTGATTTCACTTTCATAGACGTTTTTCGAAATTGCGAAAGTTCTTCAACTAAACTTTAGATATTTATTTGTTCGTTTACGACTGAAATTTTTAATTGTCATGGGGTTTTCTCTTAATCCTACCCTTGATATAGCTTATTTAATCAGTGATAGGTACATCGACGCGCAACCTGTTACCGTGAATTTAGTACACGATTCTGAAAAAAAATTGCTGTTTACATACATTTTGATCGCGTAGGCCATTCGATTTTTTTTTTGATACCCAATGGAATATTTTTACCCTAATCTATCTATATAATCATTTGTGATGAATTCATAGTTTCTGTTTGTGCGTCGATAGCCTGCCACCCTGTATAGGTACGCACAAAGGACGTTGCCAAATTATGTCATTCGGCTGTGAGCACTTTCACTCCAAGAGTTTCTTTTACTTCGTAGCAGACAAAGCTAGAGTGATGTAAAACATAAACACTGAAGATACAGCATACTCAGTACACTCGCGCAATGTGTCAATTTAAAAGACTCCACACACGCTCACCATCGCACTCACACACTGGCCCATCTTCCATGTACGTCTCAACTAAGAGATTTCTGCTGTCTATAAGCCGTTTCATCTTTCCCTTTTGGAGAGAACAAGAAAAGTTCTCCAACTCCTTTAATACTGGCAATGTGTTTTGTCGCGGCGAACGCCCATTGTTGCTTTGAAACTTTTTTCTCTTTTACCTTTTTTTTTCTTTAATTTTATTTCGGCCTCGCTGTGTTATCTGCCCTTGGGATTTACACGCGACGACTGGTAATCGCAGCCATGTTGGATAAGTTTATAGGCGCTAAATTCAAAATGTTGGGCCGACATAAAATGTTAATAATTTTGATACTATATTTAGTGAGGCTAACACGTGTTGTGAAAATAATAAACGTTCAACCCTATGCTTTTAGACTAATTTTAATTACAATGAATTGTTATGGATATGACACAATAGGTACCTATCTTTTTTCTCGGTCATCAACATCTGCCTAGCCCCAACATTTTCCTAACTATGTTGGGATCGGCGTCCAGTCTAGCCGGATGCAGCTGAATACCAGTATTTCACATGGAGCGGCTGCCTATCTGATTCATAACCCAGTTACGGGGTACTACGATACCCCTTAGTGAGACTAGTTATCAGACTTTCGGGCTTCTGACAACCCGTAACTACTGCCAAAGGTCCACGAATGACAGCTAGGACCAACCGCTTAGCGTGCTTTCAGAGGCACGGAGGGGTATATGAAGATGGTCACCATTTAGGGGCCAATCGCGGCAAGCATAGCTTAACCTGATCGATCGACCCGTGTTGCAGTTATTACTTAGCCATAAGCCCCTCTAATTTTCTTTCTCAATATTTCAGTGAATAAAAGGTTTTCTTTCTAACTATTCAAATAAAAGCCAATTCAAACCTACATCAATTTATCTTAAGGTAAAAGAAATCGCAGATTCTAAACGCATTTAAAATCGTATCACAGTCGTGTCGGACAATCAAAATGAGACGTCAAGAAACTCTCACTTTTGAAAATGAATTAGGGTCGCTGATTTCGTTATTTTTATTCAGTGCCCCAAGTTTCTATTGCTTTTGTTTTGTGTCCAAGTTAACAGTCTTTTGTAAGTTAAGTTAGCCCACAGTTGAGATAATGTTCAGGGAATGAAGCACCTTTTTTATAAAGAGATTTCTATCTAGCCGATTCATTTGAATACTTTTTTCTTGTTATCAGAAAAGCCTCCGTTTTGATTAATAGTTACGTGCAAAGGAACTGTGAAAGTTTTATTAGTTGTATGAGTAATGTTTTCGTTCGTTTACGTAATGAAGTATCGCGAGTTGATGTTTATTCGTTGTTTTATCTGGCTGGATTATTTATAGTTTTCAGCTGGGTGACCGCTGTTTTGACATTTAGTTTGACCTTTATATTTGATATAGGTACTACCTTAGGCGTACGTATAATTTTCCTACTAATATTATAAACGTGACGAGTTTGTATGTATGGATGGATGTTTGTTACTCTTTCACGCAAAAACTACTGAAAGAATTTGGTTGAAATATGGCACACAGATGGTTTATAACCAGGATTAACATATATGATACTTTTTATCCCGATATTCCCACGGGATCGAAACTTATGCGGGTGAAACCGCGGGGCGCAGCTAATAGTTTATATATTGCTTAAAAAAACTTAAAGACACACGTAATGTGCACCCATTTCATCATAGCGCATTATAAACCGACATCATAGACCTCATCCATCGCTTTCCATCGGACGTGATTAAGGTCAAGAGCAAACCAACTTAGCAATAAAAAAATAAAAACAAAGTATTCCTATGATTTCGTACTGAATTAATCCCACAAACTAAACTACAGTCAAACCTTAATCAGCTAAACGGAACGGAGTAGAAAACTTACGCATAGATGCCCACAAAAAAAAAATAAGGGAATCCTTCCAGACGGATTTAAAAAGAAAAAATCTTTAAACCTGAAGCAAGTGACTCGTTAGACGAATGGTCTGAACCCGTGTGTCGAACGCAGGATGCTCCCTCCCCCTCCCTAAGGATCCTCCCTGTTGACCTCTCTTGTAGTAAACGAAGAAAGCAGAAGGTATACTCCTAAAATGTGATGGAGAATTAACTAAGAAAATAAGGATTTTATGCCAAAAAACGGTAGTTTAATGTTCAGGTGATGAAATTGTGTGTATGTGTTACTAGATATATGCCATAAAGCCTGAAAGGACTAGCACTGTAGCCTAAAGGAAAAGCAAATTATGCCGTAACTTAGTTTTCGGGACGAGCCCTGTCCATTTTGAACAGAAACTACCGTAACTCTGCCGGCTTCTAAAAACTTACACCTTCATAGACAGGGATACTAGACAATTATTATAAATTATTGACCTTGCTGTTAAGGGTATACATCCAAATTCAGCGAATTTTATGATAGTCGAAAATATGAGGAACTGCTTTCTTTTCCGAATTGTTAAAGCTCGTCGGCGTGTTTTTCCGACGTTTTTGGTCCTTCTGAACCTTCCCTGCGTGTCTTGGCTGTCGAACGCAGCCGATGCCTTCGTTAAAATTGCGATAAGGAGTTCGATACGTTACGGTCTCTCCAAGAGTCGGTGTGATCTTTATGATTGTTCGACGATTTTCAGGAGAGATTTTTTATGAAGACGGTGTTAAGACCCACCTGTCAATAATATTTTGCACAAGAATTTGTGAAGGGTCAACGAAAATAAGAAAATATTTTGTATTTACATGTTTAATATTACTTGAACGATGATACTGTAAAAAATAAAGCCAAACTTGTTCCAAAACTGATGCTCGAATTTCCATGGTCCTTTAATAACACACCTTACCGTCCAGATTAACATAACTATTCAGGTGTGTTGCCATAACCTAAGAACCAAGTCTTGATTGCATAAAGCCAACGTCGTTGCTCTCTGAGGCTACTGTGGGCAATGCGAGCATAGCCTTTGGCGACGAACATGTCAATCGGAAGGCCGGGGCCTCAAGCAATAGCTTCGATAAAGACATGAGTCCAACTTACGTGTGTACAACGGAGTTAAGTAAACACAATATGCTGGATAACGGAAGAATTCCATAAAATGTCTTTGTCAATGTAAACAGTACGTTGTACTTAAATAAAGTTGTGGACAGTTTGAGGAGACGGAACAACAACGCAATGTACTGTCGCTTTGAGCTATCGTTTGTTTTTACTAGATTCTTTTGTGTTATATTTGGTTTGGTTGGACGTGGTCTACTTTAGCCCTGGATCGCAATAGCTGGAAGTCATGGGGTGAGGCCTTTGGCCAGCAGTGGATAACTATCAAGAAAATGTACGAAAAAAAAAACGCTTCTAGTGTACATAGTAATTTGTTTGCTTCAGTAGACTTCACAAAACTGTGAAATGGGCATCGTTTCATCACGAAATCGAATTGCCAAGCCCCTTGAAGGACGATCGATCGACGAAATCCCCGTCTTATCTACTTGCTTATTCAATCCTTTTATTATCCAAAAACATCATTATACAAATTCAAATTCGGAATGTAACCCTCTCAATTTGCGGAGGTAGGGTGACTAGAGGGTACGTTGTGAAACTTCTCTTATTTAAGAAAGGTATTTTAAAATAAATAGAATGTTCGGATTTTGGAAGCTTATTTGAAGAACCTGTGCCTACTTTTGAAATAAGAAAAGATTTTGGCACTTCATCTATTTTAAAAGAATAAGAATTTATATTAAAATGTTTAGTTAATAATTTTGAATGACTATTTTCAATCCAATACTCGTAAAGTGATGGATTACGGCCCGGTCCCTCTCACAGATAGGAGGCCTGTGTACCAGCAATGGGAACATAGGCTGAGTATGCTATTTTCAATATGAGATTTATCTTAACGGTTGCCAAATAAATAATAAGAATGTTTCCTAACATTTCATCTCTGAACTCTTAGACTTATGTCTGTTACACAGTACATTAATCACAATTTGTCTCCATCACAGCATTTTACGAGTCCCATTCAGAGCAAAACAAAATCATACTAATTACCCTTGCTCGCCAACCCTACGCACAGAATAGAGACATCCCGTACATTTATTTCAGTCAATAATCAGGGGACCGAAGCAGTAATAGCTTCAGGGCTGTCACTAGCATACGAGTCAATAGAAATCCTCATATACCGGCCAACTTTCGATTCTTCGACGAAACAAAATGAGCGAAGTTGCAACGTAAAAGAAATTGGATTTTCGTATTGAATTGACAGAGGGGTCGGGAGGTGCGGTGAGGGGAGAAGCTGGGGGTACGTAAACACAGGTGAAAGTACGTGGTATGTGTCAACACGATCTGTCAAAGATCGCGACATCAGACTTTGTATTGCAGTTTGATTGGACAAAAGTCAATTATTATGGTGAAACTGCATGCGATCGGGGTTCGGTAGATGTGTTTTTTTTCCGTTTTTTGTAGAGACTTACACCCGTTAGACAAACGGGTGCAAGTCTCTACCCGCTACCGTCAACAAGAGACGAGGCGGCACGACAAACGAGATTATTCGCACCGAGCATGACGTACCGTGCAGTGGACACGCGGTCATAGTAAATGTATGTATCGCTGCTTCGGCGCCGTCATCTCGTTCTCGTTGACGTCCCGTTGATGTCGCGGTGGACAATTGGCCCTAGGCCGAAATCTATAAACGTTAGCACGAGCTTTGGCCAAGCGTTATTTCTGTCACTGTCGCGCAACTGTCAACCAGTAGTGCAAGATGGAGACAGAACATATCTAAGTCGAAGCACGTGCAAAGTATCATTTATAGGTCTCGTCCAGAGAAAATTTGACACGGGAATATGCATACAGAGGTCCTGTTTGCATTTTCCCGTATCAAATTTCCTCAAAATATCAAACCTCAAAACTAGCATAGGATCTCATTTTATCCCGAAATGTAATTAGATTTTCGAAACACCTTATTTAATCCAACTGAATAAGTTTTCGTTGAAAAGCCTTCCTAAACACCCAAGAATCGTCAGACTAAACATTAAAATTAAATATTCCTTGAACCAAACTAATTACCAGAATGCAATAAGTGTGTTTTCACACCGGCAGTGTCTATTGCCTTCCTTTGAGACTCCCCTTTGGCGGTAACACGAAATTATTGCAAGCGTAAAATTAATTCGTATCAGACTTTAATTCAAAGTAACAACGCGAACGCCCAGAAAAGCAGAAATAAACTATTTCTCTCTCGGTAAGGAGACATTTACATATAAATTCAAAAGACAATTCATTTCAAGTCGGAATCGAACTGGCTCCCCCGCGGAATGAGTTCTGGGAACTTTGCGCGCTACAAGTGCTTAATGTCTAATTAATAAATTGAGCAAGTTTTAATTACGAGATCTTTGAAGATATTGTGTGAGGGATTGAGGAAGTGTGTGGAATTGAAAAGATTTTGGTATTATGATTAAGGATTTCTCTTCTGGTGTTAAGTGCAAACGTGGAGTAAGGGAGCGCTGCCTCTATGGTGAAGAGGTTTGAGTTCGGTATTCGCTTTGGGAAGAATAAATATTATAATACCCGATAGATATTTTGCCGGTTTAACCTGAGTATTTGAGCCTTTTTGGCCTCGTACAGGTCATTTTTTTTTGTTTATTTTCGTTTGTTTTTGGTTGTGATGTAACTTTGTAGTTTTAAATGCTTCTTTTTTATTATTATTTCCTGTGTGTGTCCGTAGTAGTGCGAACACCCAAATTGTTAGTGTTATTAAAAATATGAACCAATGAACATTCGCTATCTTGAAAATCTATCTTCTTTATCAAAAACATGACGCCTTTTAATAAAAATTCTCACAGCTCACAAGCGCAATATGCTTTGCAACCGTCACCATTCCAAAAAGAGATCACAAACCAATGGAGCAAATCTTTCGCGTCTAAATTAGTATCCGGAATAGACTCGTACGCAGCAAGGTTCAATTCCGTATTATTTCGGGAGCGTTTTATCGACCTCTCGTGTTATCCCTAAATCCGAAGGGACAAAGCGTTTCCGTTAGGAGCCCAGACGGTGAACTTCCGAAGGCGCACTATCGCCCCCTATCGGACCTTATCGGGACCTTACGATCTTTTGTACGGTGGGTTATCTAGTTTCATATGACGATCTATTTATTTTGTTGACATCGCTCTTTGTATGGCATCATTTTGCAGTGTGGCAAGATGGATTTGGATTTGTATCGAAATGTGGCATATGAATAAAATGTGATGTGATATTATAAAGTCGCAGGCATTCAACTGCAGCATGATGAATTAAAATGACCTGAAAATAATGTAAAGGGATGTTTAACTACATCATATAACAATGTTTCTATTTTTATTTCATCAATAACAACATTTTTAACCCTCACCTCATCAACCCCATCACCCTCATACTCATTATTATCACTCTTTTTTACATGTTTAGTCTAACAACCTGTCTTACCGAGCGGTATCGTATTACCCAGTCACTGGGTTGTGGAAGTCAGATAGCCAGTCGCTACACGTAAAATACTAGTATTCAGCTTCATCCGGTTAGTCTGGAAGCCCACCCCAACATAGTTGGGAAAAGGCCAGGCAGATGATGAGGAACAACATTTTTTACACTAACGGAAAATGAGCACGGGTTGTGCTACATTAAAATTAATGTAGCACAACCCTTACTGTACATTTGTAACCCACACCGATTCCAAAACCCAGTATCTCAATCACATTTAAAACGGCTTTTTAGTACAGAGAGGGATTAGGTATCACTCCGGTACACTAACGACTCAAACCCTTGCATCAACCAATTTACAACCCCGATTTGAACCCCGTCGGGGCTATAAATCTTTGTGGTCACGGTAAAAACACCCTACAATAGACTGTTTGATCAAAATTATATATCTACTATAAAAAAACGCAAGCAGTATAATAAAAAAAATCAATACGTTACTGTTTATACGATAAAATTACCATTTAATAAAGGGAATAGAAATTGGAGAAGATATTATTTGTCCAATCACATTCCAAAGGACTTTTCAGTACAGAGTAGGATTAGGTTAGAGTAGGAGTAGGATTAGGTCCAGTACACTAACGAGGAACCCTTGCATTTACCAATTTACACCCCCGATTTGAACCCCGTTGGGGCTATAAATCCTAGTGGCCGACGAACCACTTCCGTTTTACCTGCTTTTGGGTTAAACAGGGGGTTGTAATCGTCGAACGAAAATATTGCCGTATCACAACTTCTCTTGGTAATCATTAGATTTTTTTAACAAGCAAGTTGGTGGTAATTTATTGGTAATTGTCACGCGTATGCGATGTAATTCTCTATTAGTATTCCTTGGGGGTGAATTGGTACAAGTGTTAACATTGGGTGCGTAATTGCTGGATCGAAAGTGTCTACGTAGCTGTTGGCTTTTTTTTATTTTGTTTTTATGTAATTAAAAGAAGAGTTTCTGCAATGAGCAATCTTTTATGCAACAAAAAATTTAATATTAAATGTTAAATGACGAAAGTTGTTTTTATTTTTTCGGTAATAGGGAAGTGCCTAATTTAAATGTAGATGAGGAAAAAAAAGCTGTTGTTACTTTGGCCCAACCGCTTAACTGAGACGTTGCCTGAGGCAGCAGTGCGGTGCGGGAGGGGTGATGCGAGAGCTCAGTGATTCGTCAACTTGTGACAACTATCATCCCCCCCGCTCCGCGCAGCTACCTCAGGAAACGTCTCAGTTAAGCGGTCGGCCTCTAGGTAGTAACCTAACATCAGCATTTTTTTTCGAAAATATTATGTTATACCCAAGTATAAGATACCTTTTTAAATAGGCTATCCAAAATGGCCCAATGAAGAAAAGGTCATCCAAATCAATAAACTTATTCTATTAATTAAATAAATAGGTTACCACGTGGACTTTCACATGTCAAGTTAACGATGTCAGAAACGAGTTTAAACATTACAATATTCACATGGAAACGTCCATTTTACTGTTCTCTCTGTAATTATAATAATTGAAATATAAATAACAGATAAATACTCTGACATTATGTCTTACCAATGGAATTTTGATGGATGAATTCAGTAGCAGGTAATTATAATCGCTTGTGTAAAATTTTTCCGTGGATGAATATTTCCGTTAAAGTTGATTTTGGGAAGGTGCTATTTTTGTGCTACTTACAATAATATGTATTAAACTTTTATTTTATTCACAGTTTGAAATACCCATAGAGTAGATTGTAGAGAGCAAGCCAGAGACATTTTGACAGAGAATAATTGCTCATAAACAAAATTCATTGCATTGTTTATTTCTGAGGACTCAAGGGAAAACCATGAATTAGCCAACTCAATCTACACAGTATAACAATTTTAAGAGCACAGTACACACGTAGGTACCTACAGTAATACCCTATTAATTTGATTTCTCAAACTAACTAGGGTGGCAAGACACCCCTCTGTTTATCGTTCATCCCCTAAGTAATATGCAGTTTTTTCATTTACGTATAACGGACAGTATTATTGGTAAGAAGCGTAGATTTAAATGAACGTAAAGTAATACCTGTTGCTAATGAAGGGACGGAAATTAATTGGATGCTGAGGTTTGAGGAATCCTTACCTGTAACAAAAAGGAAATAAAGTATTAATATCGTTTGTTTGTTTTGGTATAAAAATAGTTTTAATACACGTTTTAGTTTTAGTACAGATTTTAATACACAACTTTGTTTGCGATGGATGATATTTATTCTGTAATGAGTTGTGAAAGGTTTATTTAGACAGCCTGGCATTTCTATGCTACCCACCCATATTAACAAGCAGTAATTTTGTTTTAAACAAACTTTGCCCGTTCTACCAAAGGAAGACACTAGGGTAAAGGTTCTTTCCTCACCATTTTTCCCTATTAATAAGGCCATTGAACTATAGATTAAATAATTTCGACCCTCAGCGCACCCCTATTTTGATTGACGATGCGGTTGATTGAAAAAACGAAACCCACGCACATCGAAATTGATCCCTAGCCATGCTTAGGGTGGACGTGATTTAAAAAAATAAGTTTAGGTAAAGACAGGAAGTAATAGTAAAAAGTAAACAGCAATCAGGAACTTAGCGTGATGTTCCTTGAAAGGGGATCTTACTATACACCATAGAGAACCATCTGGAATTAAATGTCTAGCTGAAAATTTCAATTGCGCGATGCAGGATTTCCTAGCGTCATCTACCGAGGTCTAATGCCACTTTCAACTACATACATAGTTCACGATTAGGAACACAGATGTCACTACAGGTTTTTATTTATTTACACGATGGTCTCTGATTTAGCGATCATAGTAGGGTCGTTAATAAAACACACAAAATAAAAAAAAAAACAGGTGTTAGTAATTTGTTAGTAAACAAAACAAGTTACACACTAAATCTGTTTCCTATTTCTGTGCAGGTGTACACTTGCCCAGTACACAGTAAAAGGACTGTTTATTTTGCACGCTAACGCTCTTAGGACAGTGTTGGTGTAGCACGGACCCTGCCCATCATCGATGCAGTTCTTTTCCTAATGATACAAAAGAAAAATGAATGAATGAATGATAAATGATGAATTGATTGCTCAGAATTTCGTTCGGTAATGAGCAAATCTATTGCTCCATCTTGCGGTTGTCTCTACTATACAAACACTTGCATACTTTTTAAACTAATAACAGTAAACTCATATTAGACACAAATTCATCAAATAACTTATTTGATGAATTTGCGTCTAATATGAGTTTTCTCTCTAAAATGTATTTGCAAAAATAATTTGCTTTGCATGTAAGTGCTTTTTCTTGTGGTGAAGTGGTAAAATTTTCATATGAAACGTATTGAAGTGCATCGCTGAATTAAATTACGATACCACTCCTTATCACAAATATTATTATACTTTGACAGGTATACTCATGTAACAAAAGTAACAAAAAGGAACAAGATGTGAAAATAAGCCCAATTTATGTCATGGTGTTCTGCACTCGCAATACTGCTGCATGTTCAATACTCAGGTCGGGAGCAGTATGTGTTTGTTTGAACGAGCTAATCTCTAAAACTACCGGCCGGATTTGAAAAATTCTTTTTGTATTTGATAGCCTAATTCTCGAAGAAGGCACAATATCACGCTATGACCCTTAGGAGCCGGACAGAAAGAAAAAAGTCAGACAGAACACTACCGAAAGCGAAGTAATAGTACGGTCAGGCGATGCGATGCGACAGGGTTGGTCGGAGGAAAAAGAAATTTCACGCGGACGAAGTGACGGACAAAACCCAGTTATTAATACGAAAATTCTCCGTTGTCTCCTGTTTGGAAAACGGATTGGTATACAGTTGTCAGTTAGTATAAGTAAACAACAGAAATATTATGCAAACCCTCTCGACATTCATGTTGAGGTGATCTGATTTACTGAAAACAACTCAACCAACGTGTTTGTACACTGAATTCTATACGCAAACTGTTCGCATGTTAGTCAACAATGCTACAGCAGTACCTACCTTAATAAAACAATCAACCTGATTCGATTGTCACTCACAAATTCAACAGTCGTTCATTAACAGTTCTGTCGATCCATCGATCGGGGCGCGCAAATACGTCTAGAGTTTAATGCGCAAACGACAAGGTCTCGTGTAATTATCTAATTACGCGCAGCTCCCAAACATGGCGGAGGCGCCAGGATTACGTTGTTTGCGCAAATTGTTGGAGTTCAAGATTTCTGCTGTTTACTCACATACTGTGACTGTGTTGTTATGCTAATTTTCGTTTGTGTTTTGCCGTTGTGAATTTGAGTGAGGTTTTTTGATGTGTGTAAGATCTTGGTGCGGTTATTTTTGAAAAGGTTGGCTCTTTTACTGACTGCGTAAGGAAATTGAGGCGTAGGTTTGGCTACTAAAATAGTCTACAATCAAGTTTTCTTTGTACAGAAGGTACGTTTATTTATGTATTCAGAAATATTTTTTGCATACTTTACACGTAGACGGTAAAAAAAGGAACAGAAACGTTTAAAAGTAGTCCCTTTGATGAATTCTCTTTGTCAATTGGAATACGTAGTGAGCTCTTTTCTTTTTTGTCTTAAATCTGGATCTGATGCAGCATTTTGTTTGATTTTCGTACATTTTAGTTCGTTAGTTTTTCATATAGGTACACAACGCAGGCACCTAGAATCACGGCTTGTTTCCCCGAAGGGTTGGGCAGAGGTGTGCCTACAGTAAACCCATATTTCAACAGTTATGTTTAAGTCCCATGTAACAGGCGCGAGCGTATTGCCATCAACCGGACACAAATCCATACTCCGAGCAGATACTAAGAAATACCAGATAAAAAAACCAAATAACACTTTACCCGACCTTGGAATCGAACCCAGGACTTCATGCGCTTGCGACTACTAGACCAACGAGGCAGACGAGGAATGTATTGTAAATAACGCACAATTCTGAGCTCACATTTATAATATTTTCAGTTGTCGGTCTGGTTCGTTCATTGCGAACACGAGTTATTTGGTGATGAATTGTGATAGATGGCGATGTCGGCTAAATGTTTTGCGCCTGTTATTAATTTACGTTACGAAAAGATAAATATTGTTAATTATTTTTTGTTACGTAACATGGATGAAATGCGAGGATAATGCACTACGTTTAATGTAAGCACGTGAGAAAGCATTCTGTGGTTGCGTTATGGTTGTATTTTAAGTCGTTGGATAAATTGCTACGCGTATGTTTTAATTCAAAGTTTTGTACTGTTTATAATTACGTATTAATTGGAATTGCTGCAAGTAAACATTACTGTTCACGTGACCAGAAGGCTTGTCTATATTTTGGCTAAAGAATGCTGCCAGCCTTTTGGGCGCTTTTCCTGTTGACAACGACGCGGACTCATTTTTTGATGCCCTATGATTTTTTCACGTCCCCTTTTTTATGTACTTGTGTATATATTATTATTATTATTTTAAGGGCTGATTTTGCAATCATCTGATAACTTAATACGAGGAATCATTTTGAAATTTTGACAGTTATTTCATACAAAAACTGTCAAACGTCAGTTTTATTCCTCGAATAAAAGTTATCTGGCGATGGAAAAATCAGCCCTTAGACTGTTAGCTTTTAACTTATTTAAATATTATATTATAGTTTTAATTCGTTGATTGACCAAACCGGACCAACTTTGATTAAATATCTTGTTCTTCGAGTTAATTACTATTACTGCCCTAGATTCCTACGTCCTGAAAATGACCCCTCTATTCAAGATAGTTCACAACATTGGTCTTCAGGGAATATTTAGTATGAGATATAAATGTTCCTAAAGGGGTGTTAGAAAGGTACCTACTATACTCGCAGACACATTCATCTACTTATCTCCCTCAACGAAAACTCGGGATTATCCTTCAAATTTGTCATGAAAATTAACATATTTTCAGCAAATTCCGCAAACGCAGGTGTTATAGTAACAACTTATACCGAATTGAGGGAAATAGGGGTGTTCGGATAGCGTACCTGTATCCCATAGGGGCAAGGCGGGGAGTAATTGCATAATATTAACATTTATAACTTCTGGCGTATTGTATACGGGACCGTTATTATATGGAAAGCTTTATTGCTTGGCTATAGAGTTATGTAGGGGACGACGGGGAAAATTAGACCGTTTCGGATTTTTTTTTTGGTTGGTGTCAGCCGGGTCTGGTAAGCTGTTGCTACATTTTGAATCAATATTAGCTGTGTGTCGAAAAACACAATGGAATAAGTTTTTGTGTGTTGAAAAATGTCTTTTGTCCGACAAGATCAAAACGATGTGTTGTCTTGGTCCGTCTATAAATGAAATTTTAATTGCGAGTAGGTATGTTACAAAAATAGACTGCCGTTTATTCATATCAAAAGGTCGTATTCGACCATATTATACTCTGTACTTATCCAATTAACATTATAGATGTGAAAGTTTGTAGGTTTGTTATTCAATCACGCAAAAACGGCTGAACACATTTGGATAAAATTTGACACACAGATAGTTTATAATCTGGATTAACACATAGAATACTTTTTATCCCAATATTCGTACGGAGTCGAGATTTATGCGGGTAAAACCGCGAGGTGCTACTAGTGCGTTATAAGTTTTTATAGACACACCTTTACAACTGACATAAAGAAGTTTAGTCTAACACGTAGGTAAGCTATAACACTTAACTCATAACGAAAACTTTTTACTACACATTTCCGTGAAAACATGTCATACAAATTTCTTCCTAATTTGACACCCAACTAAGGAATAAAATCGTCAAAAAACATACTTTTATTAATACACCTGAATCGTAAAACGAAGTTTATGTTATGATTCCTTCTCTGTTAGTAAACACTCTTTCACAAAAACTGGGCCAAGGCGATTGAAAAGTTTCGTCGATATAACTTAATAGATTGCATGCTTAGGCTCAATATGATGCTCTGCCTATTCTATTGTGCCCACTTCCCTTGGCACTAAGTGTAGGCCTCTCTGTTCTATTTTGTTTTATGGGGTTGTTGCTAGTTGTATTCAAGGTTTTCTGTGATTTTCTAGACACCTCTCTTTACTCAACTATGGGAAAATGTAAGGTTATGACTTACAGGATATCGAAACATGTTTTATTGGTACACCGTCAACGAAAAATAAACAACTTTTCTTTTAGGGATTACAACGGATTAATAAAATTAGGCAGCGATTGTGACATTTATTTATCTTTTTATCTACCTAGTTTGAGAAATTCATGCTTCTGCTTTAAATAAATGAGGAATAATACCCTGCAGTAATACAGTATCAACTAGTACACGACCCCGTGTAACTGTTAATGTTACTGGCGACCTTGTATATTGTATTGTCAACAGTATACTTAAGGTAATAAAATGTGCAAAAACAAATAAATAAAATAACAATAACACCAAAAAACATAAACTTTCACAATCCTGCGCAAACTTCAAGCGAGTCTTCAACGATGGTTTACGTACAATTATACCAGCAACGACTCGTCGCTGATACGCTGACGTGATGCTGCTCAAATTGCAGGCACATCACGACCACTCGTCACGAGGAACCGGCTGTTTTACTGCCATATTGACTGCTACAGCAACTTAGGTGTTAGGTACATTTTTTAAAGATTAAATTATATAACATAAAATCACGCCTGTTTTTTACACATTACGCCAGTTTTATTTTAAGTCCCATGTAATAGGGGGTGAGCTTATTGCCACCAACCGGGCACAAATCCCGACTTCGGCCTGTTGCCGGGAAATTCCCAATGAAAAAACCCAATAACAATGACTTTCAATCTTAGAATTTCAACTGGACTTCAAGAGTCAAAACCATAGATTTGAAGACGTTTTATTTTATTCTTTGACAGCTACCTCATCTGAAATTTTCCGACCTGTGAATCAAACTGACGACTTCAAAAACGTAATTGTTAAAAGTAACGAAGGGTAATGTAATATTCAACAGTAACCTTATTAAATTTATCTGCTTTGATGCTCATTTTACGTTGTTACAGTACAGGAAACAGCTTTAGCATTGTATACAAAGAAACCACACACGTAATACAATAAGGTTGAATTGGAAAACCGCAATTAGAAATTAAGCGCTTATTTCCTTTCTAATACGAGCGATTTTTCTGTACGTCGGCACTCAAAGCTAATGAACTTTTGTATCTGGAAAAGTAATGTGAAGGGTTGGTTGTTTTTTTAAAAATCTAGAAAATTATAATTTATTTTTATGAAGAGAAAAACATTGTTATAAGATCCTCCTTAATTAATTACTAGGTACCATTTCTTGGGACTTTTATTTTTATGAAGAGAAAAACATGGTGTAAAATCCTCCTTAATTAATTACTAGATATTAGGATCCGACCGGAATAACTCTTATTTCTTGGGACTTTATCCATCCCTTACCAACTAACTGAACCTGGGACCCAAACCATGACGGAATCTTTAAGGCTGAGTTAAATATTTAGATTCAGTTTTTCATGTTTTAAACAATAAATACGAATTAATGAAATGCACCAACCTCAGCGTGGTTCGCCGAGACTCGATTAATCGAATGAACCCCAAGATTCGCACTAGCTCCTGTAGCTTCATGTTTCATGATGGTACAGAGGCCATTTTTGTTTTAAACAGTAAATACATAAATAAATAATATTATCTATTGAACTGACAGTGTAGTGTAACCCGAAGCTGTACTAGAATGTTGTATAATATAATTGTAGCACCAAGTAAGGACCAATGTCCTTAGAGCCATTCAATCGATAGAAGAGATAAAAATTGTTGAATTGTAAACCTGTCTGTAGGGTAATAACAAGGGGGTATATACATTGCAATAGTTATACTATTACAATTTATATACCCCCTCGTGACCGCGTACTGTATTTTAGTGCAATTTTTTTTTTTTTTTAATAATAATAAAGATTTATTAATCAACTAGGACTAGATTACATGGCAAGGTAATATAATATAAAGCACAAAGATGAAGTTTCTTAATCTAGTTAGTAGGTGCCGTACTGCTCTCCTAGATAGGTTACAAAATAACCTGTGTTTAAGAGAAACAGTTCCGATCCCCGTCATAAATGGTTGACTTAGAACAGCATGTGTTAAATATGTAGATATATAAATATGTGTAAAGTAATCATTACAGCAAGCTACAAAATGAGAGACAAAATTTGGTTATTAAACAAAAAAAGTTGAAAAATAACTTAGAATCTAAAAATAGCAATTTCGGAAAATACAATGCATAAATAAGAAAAAAAAATATTAATAAAAATGTGAATTTTTATACTTTTACTTAAGGTCTGAAGTAAAAGATTTTATTATTATTATAATTTAATCGGACGAGCTGGACAAAAGACAAAACAAACAACCAGTGTTCCACCTTATCCCTGGATCGAAAGAGTTGGAAGTCATGGGGACAGGCCTTTGCCCAGCAGAGCGATGATGTAGGCTAACAGTATCAGTATTATTTAATACTTTGTACGGACGCCAGCACATCAAGTTCGACGGCACGGTTGGCGCAGTGGTTAAGCGATTGACTGCTGCGCTGCGTGTCGCGGGTTCGATTCCCGCACGGAACAAATATTTGTATGACCTACATGTATTTGTTCCGAGTCTGGGTGTTTTTCTATCTATAATATGTAAGTATTTACAAAAAAAAAATTGTATATAAGTAGTTTATCAGCCATCTTGTTACCATAACACAAGCATTAGGTTGCTTAGCTTGGGACAAATGGTGCTGTGTGAAATGTCCAGGGATTTATTTATTTATTTATTTAGTTACTACAATCTGTCAAATTTCTTTAATATATTTTCAACTTTATCGCTAAAGCATTAAGGTTCAAGGTTGATTGGGAAAATTTGACAGTTTCGGGTAGCTTGACCTGCTGGCGTCTGTACGTCGAAGAAGTGCCTATTAAAATTTAATTTTTATTCCGTTCTACTATTCTACATAAGTACTACAGCAACAATACTATCCCAGCATCAAAACATTTCATCGTCTAAACTCCATACGCTCAGTGGTGTAACCGGTGTTGAACGAGAGCGGAGGTCGGCGATCGCTGTTAAGATTGCCCGGGCACAAGTTCACCCTTCATTGTCCCGGACGATGTTGGCAAATGTTATTGTCTACACTAGGCTTTATTATAACTTTGAGATGTTACTTTGTGTGTTAGGAAAAAGGGGATTTGTTTAGGTAAAATGTGTGAAAATAAAAATATGAGTTGGAATTTTGTTCCTTCAACATAAATGTGACGTATAGGTGTTATTATTAAAGTAAATCATTCTCTTTGTTACCTAAAAGTACTATTTTAGTTCGTAAACGCGGAGTAAAAAAAAAGTTTATTTCAATTACAAAGGGCATTTTGATACATGTTATTGGAGATCACACCTTTTAAGCAAGGAATTGCTTGTGTTAGGAGTAAACTGGTAGAAAGTATCACGTAACGAAAAAAAAGCGTTATGCCCCCTCCGCGCAACTTCCTGTCTCCCTTTCTCTCTCTGTGTCTCTTTCTATCGTATATAATATTAAATAGATATATATTATGGTATAGTTTTTAAGGTTTTCGAAGGTGCTGAAGTCAATAGTGTAGATAAAATGAAAATCCATGATGGCGGTAGAAAAAGTTTTCAAAAAATAAATTCATGGTTGTCGTTTTCATAATTTGCAGGGCTGCTAAAGCCGATCATGAGGTTACATTGGAAATAGAAGATGGCGGCTGTTATTTTACAAAGTGTCCCAGGTTTCTCGTTTTCTCTTGTAAGTTTTAATTTCATAAAAATACTTGCTTAATCAAGTTAAAACTCAAACATTAAGTTTCTAGAATATTAATTTTAATTAAATTAACTTGCCAAAATTTACTTTCTTGAACCAAGATTACTTTTACATAGAGATTCATAAGAAAATTCTTACGTGTATGCTAAAAATAATAGGACCTTTTTTTCCGGATGGGATATCATCAAATGACCCCTCCCGCTCTGGGTGGAGCGGAAGGGAGTGTCAGACTCTTACAGACTAAAACCCACCCATGTTCCTTCCTTTGCCCTTTATGTTCCGGGGTAGCGGTAACCCTTTCGGACAATCCCGCTGACCAAATATTTTTTTTTTTTTTTTTTTTCCGGGATGAGAAATCATCAAATGACCCCTCCCGCTCTGGGTGGAGCGGAAGGGAGTGTCAGACTCTTACAGACTAAAACCCACCCATGTTCCTTCCTTTACCCTTTATGTTCCGGGGTAGCGGTAACCCTTTCGGACAATCCCGCTGACCAAATATTAGGACCTTAAGCTAACATTTAATAGAAGACCGTGTCCGTCATATTTATAATGGACGTTATGAAAATCTCTCATTTTCACCAGTATTTGACATTACTGTTACTGTTAGCCTGCATCGTCCCACTGTTGGGCAAAGACCTCTCCCCATGACTTCCAGCTCTTTCGATCCAGGGCTAAAGTGGACCACTGGTCGTTTGTTTTGTCCAGCTCGTCCCGCCATCTTCTACGGGGTCTGCCGCGACGCCTTCTAGCTGTGTCAGGGCCCCACGTGGTGGTTATTTTGGTCCACAGCTTATTGGGTATACGGCAGACGTGGCTAGCCCAGTCCCACTTGACATGAAGGTTGTCAAAAAATGCTCTTCTAGGAAACCCAAGCTTAGCGTGCCTTCGATAGAATCATTATTCAATCAATCTGCCTAGCCTTTTCCCAACTTTGACGGCACGGTTGGCGCAGTGGTTAAGCGATTGACTGCTGCGCTGTGTGTCGCGGGTTCGATTCCCGCACGGAACAAATATTTGTATGACCTACAAATAGTTGTTCCGGGTCTGGCTGTTTGTGTATGTGAGTTTAAATGTTTGTAAACGCACCCACGATACAGGAGACATTCCTAGTGTGGGGCAACGTTTAAAAAAAATACAGAATAAAATAATAAAGAATAAACTACTTTGGGGTCGGCTTCCAGTCTAACCGGATGCAGTTGAGTTCCCGTATATTACATGGAGCGACTGTCTATCTGACCTCCACAACCCACTTACTGGGAATTACGATACCCCTTAGGTAAAACTGGTTGTCAGACTTTCGGGCTTCTGACGACCCGTAACGACTATCAAAGATCCACGAATGACAGCCGGGACAAACGGCTTAACGTACTTTCCGAAGCACGGAGGGGTCTTGGTGTATGAAGATGGTCACCCATCCACGGACCAACCGCAGCAAGCGTAGCGTAACCTGATCGATCGACGTCGACTGTGTGGCTGTTATTATTTAGCCACAAGCCCCTTGTTTCACTAATATTTGACAAAAAAATCTCTGTATTTGGAAACTACGGACCTACGGGCGCATGTGGCGGCCATTGCATGCTTTTCTAGGAACCGCACGGACGTAAAATATCACGGCGGAATTTCTTCGCACATTGAATGTTTAACTTGGTGTTGAGCCGAGTGTTGAGAATCCAACAAATACAATAATACAACAATCCCAGCGCGTAAATAAAACACAACACATAAAAATCGTCGCGGTGAAAAACGCGCCCGTGCAAACCTAGGCTTACCATGCCTTTGATAGAATCATCATTATCACCCGGAAAAACACACCCTCACTGCAAATATACCTCCATATATCGTTGAAGCTAAAGGCCTACCTACTCTTGTACCGTCTAATCCAGTCTTTTAATTGTCGAGGGTAAAGTCAAACGGTATCCTATTTTCCGAGAGATATCATCGTATTAGCTAGGCGAGTCCCCGCTAAATTGTAAGGATAAGATGGAGGTCACATGACGCTAGATTAACTCGATCGAAGGAAATGTCGCCGGTCGATATCATTGAGGTTTTATTTTAGACGAAATATTTGTGTTTGTTTTTCGTGAAAAGTGTTACATCTACATAATTATTTAAATGGCTTAATAGCATTACAATTTCAGTAACGAACCATTTTTTATACTAGGCATTAATTTCTCTATCGTATCTTAGCCTGGCCTATCTTTAGCATAATATCATTTCAGCCAAAAGACGTCCACTGCAGAACTGAACATAGGCCTCCCCCAAGCACCTCCACTTCGACCGGTTCTGTGCTTCTCGCATCCAACGGGTTCCTGAGGCCTTCACTATGTCCTCGGTCCACCTTGTGGGAGCCTTCCAATCTACGTCTTCCGGTAGCATAGTCTTTCAGTAGCATATACACGTAGTCGTTAAAATCGTATCGGATAGATTTCGTATGATTTTAGCTCTTGGTGAAACTGGAACTGTTTTTATGTATTTGGTTGAGCCAAACTAGAACACCAAAAGCAAGGCCTAGGTTAATTACTTCTACACAATTACCTAACTCAATTATATTCTAAGAAAACTATCAATGTAATCTCACCCTATATAGTAGTTGTAAACCGACTAAACACAGGCATCCCCGCGGGACCGACCTATGTTATCTTACGAGCTCCAGTTAGATTAGTTCCCGTTCTTATTATTGGAAATATCGTCTGCCCTATTATGTGCCGTTGATTTGTCCGGATAATAACATGTCCGCGAGTCTACGGCTGATTTATTAACGACTTCGGGATGTTTTTCTTACACGTAAAAGTTCAGAAGTCATTGTTATTGGTGTTTGTTTCGGTAATTCAGGTAGGGCTTTAGGCAGTAGTCTTATAAATTACTAGCTGCGCCAATCGATTTTACCCGTATAAGTCTTGATTCCGCGGTAATATCGGGATAAAAAGTATCCTATGTCCTAAGCCGGGTCATGGTCTACCCATGGGCCAAATTTCATCAAATCCGTTCAGCCGTTTTGGCGTGAAAGCATAACAAATAAATAAACTCATTTCCATTTATAATATTATTTAGGATTGTTGTATCCATTTTGTCTTCGGTAAATGTCCTGTATTTTTATTAAGTCAATTAACTTTTTCAGTTTTTTCCGAATGTCCAAGTATCTAACAAGTTGACAAAGTATTTGATTTTCTTTTCTTCCTGATTAGCATGAAAATACCCAATTTATTTCATTCTACGATCACAGTTACTTAACATTCTAAAATTTAAATGAGCTCATCTCAATAACTGAACAACTTTGATCTAAGTAAAACACCCACAAAAAACATCAAACAAATAAAAGGAAATTGGAATTCTTCAGAAGTCCCATTATTTTAAGACAAATAAAAATGTACAGAATTAGCTCCTTCGAATATCGATGATGTTGGAACGAACGTGAAACGGAACGCAAAGCAAACAGTTTTCGATCTTAGGGTATTAACAAAAGATTCCCCTATTCGATTAAACCGACAGAAATATAAAAAGGAGCCACCCCATCTCTACTTCATAATTTGCATCGTAGACGCAAATAAATTTAAAATATTGCTCTGTGAAACCTTAATTTTCCCTTTCTGATGCTCCAATCAATCTTCAATGTATTCGTGGGGTGGGTTTCCGATGTTTTTCTGAACACACAGATAAACATGTTGGGTCGAATTGGAAAAGTTTGGTGCTTTACGTCAAAAGATTAAAGATCTGCATGGATAATCACCCTCGAATGAACGTCAATATTAGGATGGTGTGATATATTTGCTTTGCTGGAATGACAAAATAATAAAAAAGAAACATACCTACCAACCAATTTTCTGGGATAAAAATATTAGAGTTTTTTGGCAGTAGAAATTGTTGTATTGATTCAAAGTATAAACTATTTTGCTCAAAACGGTGAAGGAAAACATCGTGAGGAAACCGGCATGTCTTAGAACCAAAAATTCGAAGACATGTGGTGACATCCACCAGCCCGCACTGGGCCCGCGTGGTAGATTACGGCCCACTCCCTCTCACAGAGATGAGGCCTGTGTCCCAGCAGTGGGAACATTATAGGCTGATTATGTATTTTGGCCGATATCAGTGAAGCTTTCAAATCAGATTCCAGTTCTGAGTGAAATTCCGAACAAAACTTTACACAATAATTGTTCAGAACATTACACCTATTGTTTAGTAGTTTGCATTATGTATACATTTTTGTATAAATGCTGGCTTACTGCCACTACTACCTACATACTTACTATAAATAAGTACCCTAGTTAATATTAAAACAATAATTATGATGCTTCAATTACGTCACTTGTTCACTTTCTATCGTTGAGTGACTTTTTAAAATTACCTACTTCATATTCTATTACACATGATTTTTTTCCTTCTCTTTTTATATACAAGTTCATATTATTTTATGTCCTATATGTTACGCAAATATAAAAAATAAAAGCGAAATTTCACTGAAATAATGTTACACTATTTTATAAAAACATTGACCAACTCTTCCCTACATTTGTGAAAATCATCTGCTGTATCATGCATTTTAGTTGAACAAGCTTCAATGCTTTCATTGAACACCTCTTTTGTCACGAATTTTGTATTTCTCTCTCAAAATTGTGTAGGTCATATTCGCTAGTGTTTTCATCTCCCATATGTTCCTATGTTACACCTACTACAGCATGGTTTTTCTTCAGAATAGGTCCTACATTACCACATTTAAGTGTACCGATGTAAATGATTGCCATAGCTACAGGCGAAGGCTACCAACCGATCATTTCCAGCGATTCTATCTAGTGCCCCTACTTACACTGTCACTATTTATTCATTATATCTTTAAGCTAACACGTTTTGCAACACATCGCTTCCAGCAGTACTGATTGGTGCCTATAAAACGAAGGGCGGTAGATAAGGAGTCGCTACATTGTATAGGTTTATGTTGGAGAAATCGGGTTTTAGATTAGAATCGATTTCGAATAGTAAACATTGCCTGTAACTCTCATTGAACGCCTTTTACTAAAATATATTTAATCTTTAAGTTGAAGGACACTGAACGAGACATTATTGTTATTACGTGTGGGGGCGTTTAGTGTGCGGCAGTGTTAATTTATGTTTTCTTCAAGATACTTGGTTATAAAATTTCACACCTTATTATAACCCGCTATCTTTGTATCTGTGTTCCCTCCAAATTTGACCCATCTGCCTTCAAAATGGGACTGAACAGGCATCTTCAGGGCACGCTCGTTCCATCATAGACCTCATCCATCGCTTTCAAGTCAAGAGCGGCCATTCAGCAATAAAAAAATAAACAAACAAATCAACAAATTAAAAAAACAAAAACAAATTTAAACAAACAAATAAAAAAATAAATAGATTTTAACATCAATCATCAATGTTATCCTGATTCTAGACAATCTATCCGAACACGTAGCATCAATAACTCAGCTACAAAGTACAAAAACTTTATTACAATACAAACACAATTTCCTTCGTCCCCTACCTACAAAGATGACAATCTTAATTCCACAATAATACGAGATATCGGTCAAAGAACGTCAAAATATTACCACAGAACCACTGCGAGAGAATTTAAATCGGAAATCAAATAAAATTGAGAATTCTGAGCGCGTCCCCTGCTGACAAGGAACCCAGGGTATGTTACTGCTTCCCCAAGACGTGTCAGTATACAGTGATGTTTTTGAATGACAAGTACCTAAGGTTTTTATGGCTGCAGCCCTTGTTTGGCCTTTTGATGAAGGTCACGCGTTGCCAAACCGAATAGGGGATTACGGGATGCTTGAGTTTGCAGCGTTTTTTTAAGATGTTTTTTTTTTGTTTTAGGTTCTTTGTTTACACGAACTGTTTGGTAGAATAGTGCCTGTCTATATAATTAAATTTCCTTTGATATTGAATTAGTAACCACTCTAAGATTTTATAAAATTATCACAAAGATAACTAGTTTTTCCGACGTAAAAAAAAAATATCGGGTACAATTTTGAAATATCTTAGCAGTAAGTAAATTATGTACTTAATAGGTAGGTAGATCACAGTACACCTAAATAAGAAAAAAACCGAAAAACAAATAAATGAAATTGGCATTTAGATCCCACGTATCCAATTTGCAACATCAAACGGATTCTCCTCCGAGAGGATATCATTATTGTTGACATCACATTTATCGAGTAACAATTCGAGATTTTTAATCTACATTTTTGCATCGGCATGATATCTTTCAAAATGGCGGTGCTGATACTGCTAAAATAACAAAAAGAAGATCAACGTTTATGAGCACTTTGGAGTCGGATCGTTCTCAGTAATTTCTCCCCTATTCAGATACCTTCCGACAATTTGATTCAAAATCGCTGACTGCGCCGTTTAAATAATTTGAAAAAATATTTAAGAAGGCACTTTTCGTTCGTTTGCTGTTTCATAATCTTTATAATTGGGACTTTAATGATATTTGTCTAGGTGAGAGAATTATCTCCACGAACACCACAATTAATACCGATTGGTTTGTTTACTTTTATGTCTTCTTAAATTACATATTCAAGCTACCAGCACATGACTTTTAACTCCACCATAAATCATAATCCTGAAACTAAACCTCTCCCCAAAACCGTTCTAAAAGTGCTTATACTTAAACAAATGTGGGGCTGTTATTGAAATAATTCAATTTCGCGATATAAAGACTAAAGCAGCTATTATGTTAAGCTGGTCCCGTAATGTTGGTCGTGATCATATCGCGATGCCACCGTTGGCTACTGACGGACGGTCCGCCTACCGATCTGCGCGAACAGGAAATTGAATGGAGTTGTCGACGTAAATTTTATTTGATGAATATGTTTTGTTGTATTTTGTGAATGTTGAGCGAATTTCGGGATAGTGATGGTGCAGTTTTTGGGTTGGATAAGGTTGAATAAAATATTTTGAGTCACCATTTGTTTTTGTAAACAAACTTTACTTTTCTTACAAGTCTTTATTTGAATCATTGGCTCACTATCTACACCACATATTCAAAAGTAACAATTTATAGAAAAAAACAATTGATTTAAAAGAGAATAATAGAACAAATCAGCTACGCGATCTTAACCTAGAAAAAGATCGCGAAGACAACAAGTACATAGCATCTAATCCCCCGAGAATAGCCTTAACAATCCAGTGCTCGGGCAATTGGTAGCATCTACAAAGTACCTTGCCCGTAAGCTGGCCAATCAATATAGTGGCTGCAATTATGTTAATGCACCGCCCTAGGCCGCGAGCCCAGACGCAATTGAAAATGTAAACGACCGCTGCACACCTCTACCAGCCCATGATCGCCTGGTACTCAGCCCTGATGTAGCCGTTCAGTTTTAGATGGTCATAAACAAACTTGGGTGGGAGAAAATGATCATTGCCTTTCAATTTATTCCCAGTTTTCGTACTGAAATTTATCTGAGGCCAGATAATGGAGGTGCAATTGGTAGTATTCCGGTAATTTATGATTTCATTTAGTGAAGTATGTTGTGTATTTTGTTTCATTGCGATTTCTGAGTATAACCAAGTATTAGTTATTCTGTGGTATAACTGAAATAATGTAACACGTAGGTACCTACACCAGTGCCTCGGAAAGTACATTAAACTGTTGGTCCCGGCTGTCATTCGTAGATCTTTGACAGTCGTTACGAGTCGTCAGAAGCCCGAAAGTCTGACACCCAGTCTTACCAAGGGGTATCGTATTACCCAATAAGTGGGTTGTGGAGGTCAGATAGGCAGTCACTCCATGTAAAATTAAAAATATTCAGCTGCATCCGGTTAGACTGGAAGCCGACCCCAGTATAGTTGGGAAAAGGCAGGCAGATGATGATAGGTACCTACATAAATGTATGTAACTAGGTATGTAATTTCTGCACTACGTACAAAAATGTCTCGTACATTGCCTTGCGCTTTGCTAAATCATTTTAATTAAAACTAAATCTTCTAGTCACACAAGGAAGTTTACGTTTGCAACAATGTGAACATTTCCCAGTAAAATTATGAAAACAGTACAAAACTTTACGTTATTATCAAGTGCGTGAGCTAATTTCACTTCAGTGTAACTGTTTTACGCAATGTTTCTACGGAACAATAAATGGCGGCTATTTATAACGACGGTGTGTATTGACTTTATCGACGGGCATTGCCTGAAGCCATTGGTTACGAGAACTAATCATAATGCGGGTATTATAAGCTGTATGGTAGGTATAGCTTTCTTGATTTGTATCTACTTATAGCTTGTTGAGTGAGACTAGCTACCATGTTTAGGATGTAAGTACAGTGAGAACAGCGGGATTGTCCGAAAGGGTTACCGCTACCCCGGAACATAAAGGGCGAAGGAAGGAACATGGGTGGGTTTTAGTCAGTAAGAGTCTGACACTCCCTTCCGCTCCACCCAGAGCGGGAGGGGTCATTTGATGATTTCCCACCAGAAAAAAAAAAGTACAGTGAGAAATATAATACAAAATATCTCAGTGTTATGCTGAAATAGGTGCCTTCTTGGCCTCACACAGGTCTTTTTTTTTGTTTTTAACAGTATGTTGTTAGTTTTAAATGCTCCATTTTTATTGTTTGTTTTTCTTTGTGCGTTTCCCACACAAATATTATCATTACTTTCTTTAAAAAATGTACATACTAGAAATTCCTTGACAAAAAAAATGTCTTCTCCTAAAAATTACAAAGACGAACCACTACAATTTTCCTCACCAATTACGTCTAAATTAAGCCTTAAAACTAAGGTATGAAAAGCACACCCGATCATTAATTTCTACAACATAATGCCTTAACTCTACCCTAAATATTGAAACATTAAAGCAGCTAATAACCTGTCACTTCCTAAACTAATATCCTGGGGTACCTATTAATGAAGAAAAAAAAATCTAATTACAGCATAAAATTAAAGGCCGGGCAGTGGCCTGGCCGTGGCGTGGCTGTGGCGTTGCTTGTCCGACGGAATAGTAATTAAAAGAGGCGAGATTTTTTTTGCTAGTGTGTCAGGAACGTCTGTGAAAGTCGCCCCCCTTCCGTTTGAAACCGGTTTGACTGGAATTGCGCGAAGAAAATGGTTTTGGAAGGGGATTAATTAAATAAATCCTTACTGGCCTTACAAATTGTTCAAGTTAGTTTGTGTATTGGTATGGTTAATAATTCGGTTTTTGGCGTAGATATGGGTAGTTTATGACATGTAAACAGTTTGTAAATTAAATTAAAAAAAAAACTGTTCTAACGGAGCGAGCCCCTTATAAAAGTTACTAATCTATCTACATACATACATAAAACTCACGCCATTTGCTAAGGGGGTAGACAGATCAGCGGGATTGTCCGAAAGGGTTACCGCTACCGCGGAACATAAAGGGCGAAGGAAGGAACATGGGTGGGTTTTAGTCAGTAAGAGTCTGACACTCCCTTCCGCTCCACCCAGAGCGGGAGGGGTCATTTATTTTGATGATTTCCCACCAGAAAAACTACGATCCTTACATTCTTTCTCCCCTAACATCACTTATTTAAGAAATTTTAAGAAAAAGAAAATTGCATAAGCAAATGTTCTACATGCACAACAATAGAACCAATGGGTATTTTATAATTAAAGCGTTATACGAAATTGTCTCAGGAACAAATAAATCACGGGATCGTTTCCCATGGGGGGCGTAAGGTAATTAAGGGATTACAGTCATGTACAAAAGGTAGGGATGCAACCAGCATACACTGCGATAACTGCTTTGCCTAACCAACAGGGTGTTTATATTTCCGTAGATAAGTCATTGGTATACACGACGACATACTGAGCTATACATTTCCAGTATGAGTTGACTTCTCATTGCACGAAAAGCCCATACAATGCGAGGTCAGCTAAAACTGGACATTTATAGCGTGACACGTCGTCGTGTGTATGACTGGCCAACTAAATAAAGAAGGTTTTTCGATATGTAGGTAAAGGAATAAAATATAATTGTTAAATGACGGAGTACCAAAACTAAATGAATTTTAAAGTCAATTTTTTAAGCATTATTCCAGATGCGATTAAAAGGAAACCGTACGCGATATCCTGGAATCAGGAAAGCCGTTGCTGTAAACAGGAATGCGATCTTTAGACGGTACTTAGAAATTACTTTGGCTATCGCAGAACTGTCAAAATGCAAGTACAAGATAGAGACGGGAACACGTCTACGTCAAAGCACATGCTAAGTAAAGTTTATAGATCTCGGTTTGAGAGAAGGATGAAAACGTAATGCTAGTGCATAATTTAAACAAAAATATTCCCATGTAAATGACAAACTCTCAAACAAACTAAAAGTAAACCAAAACGAAATTAGAGCAAAACTGCGCAATTAATAGCATAAAATAAATAGTCTTAACGCTTGTCGTGTTAAACCAACGTTCACCAAAGCCAGGCTTATCACTGTCAGAGGAGCAACAGACTAACTGCAAGTCAATAACTGAAAGTTTAACTAATTAACGAGGGGAATGTGTATCCTTTCGCCATATTTATATTTATTTAGCGTGTTTAGATGTTCATTAAAAACTTTTAGTACCGGTTGGGTTATTTACCTAATCAGTTTACGTTTTCTAAAGCGCTGAAATTGTTACAACCATTTCAGCTTTTTGCTGCTTCAGTGCTTGATTGTAATATCACCACAATCAGCCCATAACATTCCCACTGCTGGGACATAGGCCTCCTCTCTGTGAGAGGGAGTAGGCCTTAATCCGCCACGCGGGCTCAGTGCGGGTTGGTAGATGTCACATGTCTTCGAATTTTTGGTTCTAGGACATGCCGGTTTCCTCACGATGTTTTCCTCCACTGTTTAGAGAGCAGTGGTGATGAAATGTACAAAAGTAAAGCGCATGTCTGGGTTCGAACCTACGACCTACAACTCGTAAGTCGCGGCTGTCACCACCACCCCACTTTAATGTTAAACTACTCGTCCATCTTCATAATGTATGAATGAATGACCCTGCCTATAAAGTTGACATAATAATTGACCTACTAAACTCACTTTCAGATCCATATCGATAAAACATATAGAAAATGAGTTCCGTAACAAAACCCGATTTATAACCGAACAATACCGAACGAGTGCGCCGAAATTATCTCGTTTTCAACACAATGCCGTTATGCCGAATCAACAATTGACAATGTCACATGCAACGTACCTACTACGTAGTACCTTCAACCAACAAAAGGGAGATTTTGTTCAAATAAACGCATTGATCGAACATTCTCACGTAAGATCAAATCTATGTATTTTAATCAGCACACGAGTCCTCGAGAGGCAATTTTGAAAACGCGCACGTTTACGTAAAGCTAACCTCGGATTTTTGATGACATCGACCCGTTTACCCGCTACGTTTGCTTGGGAGAACGTGTGTGGGATTACTTCTCATTTTCTGGTGGTTCGTATGTTTCAATGTTTACGGGGGGTTGTAACACATACTTTGCCATTTCAAGTTTTAGGTCACCTGTTACTTACTAATAAATTTTCTGAACTTTACAACTTCTTGAGTCTACTGATTCAAGATAACAACCCCTTTTCATTATCTTAGCCCAACTTTAGCCTGCCTAAAGTACAGCAGACTGTTATGCTGAGGGCTCAAACTGACCCAAGATAATATTTCATGATTTTATCTAAACGTAAACACGAATTTAAATAATATTGCTTTAATATAGCAGTAGATGGCGGTACTCTTCGAAATTGCTAATACGTTGGGTATTCAAGTTATTTCAATGTAGGTATGTAAAACGAATTTCCAATAAATACATACATTTATAATCCGCGTGGTGGATTACGACCCACTTCTCACCGAGAGGGGGGCCTGTGTCCCAGCAGTGGGAACATTATAGGCTGAATAAGCTACATACATTCTGTTGTGTTCTTTCCACCGGAAGTCATGTGATCTAAGTAATTTAAGTTCATCGATGCAATATAGTCCTCCAGACCGAATTAGAGTCACGGCAGCCAATCTCAGCGAAGATCAGCTATCTAAGTGGGAGATATTATAGTGCATAAGTGTGTGCACATATACAGGTTTTTTATTTTTTTTATTAATAAGAACTAGTGTTCCTAGTAATTGATTACAATCTAGCCTAACAGACTAATAAGTAATTTAACTCTAACTTAATATTTTACGAGATAGATTATGTTATAACTAAGAATAATGTCAATTTGCACTTTTACACAGTTTCGTAGCACTTTCTTAGGGTCTGGTAATTGATAAAACACTTTGTTCATGTGTTACATGTATAGCACCATTAGCATCGCACTATTATTCATTCACTATATAAATTCTACACTAATTCAAATGGTTTAGTTCTCTTTAGCCTACGCACTAAGTCCGTGTTGTCTAGCAGCTGAATTGCCTCGACATTGACATGTCGGTGAAGTCTGTGTTCGTGGGCTTCAGCAAATTTTTGAATGATGGTGGTGACGGATTCCGTTTTAAGGTCACGGTGGAGGTCGTCATTTCTAATGTACCATGAAGCATTTACAGCATCCCTGAGTACTTTATTTTGGAATTGTTGGATTATTTTAACGTTACTTCGTTTAGTACAGCCCAAAGTTGGATGCCATACGTCCAAATTGGCATAAGAATATGCTTGTATATTATTATTTTATTATGTATTGATAGGCAGGATTTCCTTCCGAGTAACCAATACATACTTTTATAACGTATGTCGAGTTCCTGTCTTTTCTTTTTGACGTGAGATTTCCAACGCAGTTTGGCGTCAAGAGTTATGCCAAGGTATTTGGCTGTGTTAGCATAAGGTACTTGCACATATACATGTGCACTCACTCTTCCCTCCCTCTCATAGTCAGATGTGACGCCAATCCGACACGACCGAAGATAAATCAGGCACAGGACCAATATAATACATCCAAAAAAAAATGATCAAATGAATAAACTTTCCGAATTCCTATGAGATTCAACAAAATATAACGCTCACATGTCCTATACATATATTTAAATGTAATCGACATAATTGAAGCCTGTTTATTACCTTTATCGATGTACTCGTTAATGATGAATAATTGTGTCAATTACATACCTGAAACAAAAGAATTTATATTTATGAATATTTGTACAATAATAATAATGATTCATGGTGACAGCTTTCAATAAAAACCCATACTATTATCATGTTAATAGTGACAAAACGACAGAATCAGACCATCCTGTCAGTAATCGTAGGTTTCGTGAATCCTTGGTGGTCATATCCTTTGGACTATCCGAAGCATTTATAGTAGGTATAGCTACTTAGAAAGTTAGAAATAAAACTTTATTTCTAACTTATTGCCCAATCTATTAATAAATTTATTTACATGCTTATGAAGTAATCTTAAATACTATGCATTCTAAAACTAAAAAATATATATATATATATTATGTAAAAGTATATAAACGAAAAAAAGGGAAGAATTCATTGGGCATCAAAAAATTGTGCGCATAGTGGGAAAAGTACGAAAAAAGTAGTTCTAATAATAAGTAGTTTCTAGATTCGAACCCGCCAGTCTAAATACTTTGAATAAATTAGAAAAAAAAATGCAACGTAATTAGTGTACATTTCAAAAAACCATTGTACCCTTAAAATATAGAGCCTTCAATATAAATAAAGGTCAAAACCCTAATATCAAACCATCTACCGCAGGAAACGCCAAAAGCCGCCATATCTAATGTTGTATAGATAGATTTGAGGTCAGATTAGTTGCGGCCGTATTATACGCAACACTGCCACACTGGAAAGAGCAAATAGATACGCCACTTATAGTATTAAAACCGAAGCTTTATATGAAAAAAAAAACTTTATTTCAGACCTTGATCCATATGATGTTAGTAATTAATACACACTACTTATATGCTATGTTAGTAACAAACTACACACACACACACACACCAACTACACTACTACACACACGCACACTGTCATGTCTGTCATGTATACTGTTTATACTTTAAATAAACAATACTAAACTAGAGTACCATAATGTACGTTCATAATTTACGGCAAGACAAGTCATCATCTACTTTTATTGTGACAAGTATCATGGAGGGATGTCTTACTGGAATCGACAGAAGATTTTACTTAAGCGTTCGACATTCTTATGCAAGGCTCCTTGCATCAAACATTGTAATGTCGTCACAGCTCCCCAATTGCATAACACACTATCAATCTCAATCTGAATCATTTTGAAGGATATTGCTAATCCATTGCTTCGTATGTTCGGGAAATGTGTCTGCTCAACAACGTAAATAACGCAACGATTGTTGTTTAACTGTCAAAATAAAACCCATTGCTACTGATAGTGTGTTACGCAACTACCCCGCTGATCTCTTTACGTTATAACCCAAAAAGGTTATCATCTAATCAGTTGCAGGCAAACGTTCACTGGCCAAGAGGACCCTAAACTGAACGGTTGTAAAGAAACATTGCCATAAGTAACTAGCTGACTTAGTTAGACTACAAGCTTAGTTAAGTAAATACTATTATTTATTTATTTATTTATTTATTTCAGGCGACGAGGGCCCATAGATAAATACTTTAACCTAAACATACATAATCTTATTTAAAATATATATATTCTTATTGTAGCTTCCTATACTTGCTTGTTCTTGTGCTGATCTGTGGTACTTGTCCGCGGAAGCGACGGAACACCACGTCCTGCGGCCAGAAGTCTTCTTCCATGACGATGGGCAAATAACAATTCGGTACGCGTACCACGAACGCCTTGAAGTTGACGTTGCGGTACGACTCCAGTAACTGCACCCTCGGCGTGTATCTCGTCTTCTGGCGCACGTATTATTGTCAGGTGCGTTGTACTTGCAACGGTCGTGCGTGTATAACCAGATGTATGAATGTAAATTAAGCAAAAGGAGTATGTACGGATCGTAGCAGGTGGCGTTATGTAGTTTCTGCGTACCCCCATGGGAAGAAGGCGTGAGTGTATGTATGTGTTCCAGTCTAAATAGGTACCAAAGCTAAAGACAGAACCGAAAACCGTCTTCAAAACTGACAAAACGATCATTTCTCTAAACGACCACGACAAAGTTAATCAAAACTGTGAAATGTGTATATCAGAAGTTGCGGCTAATATAACTAGGGCAGAGTGGGGGCTGTGAATAAATGAGGAGTCCGCAGCAATCCAGTTAGCTGTGCAAACACGGGCTGGGAACAAACAACATTGCCCTGGGACACTGAGTGACGCGCGATTTGTGTGTCTAATAACTTTGTACCAAAAATCGCTTGTGAGGACCGAGGAATTAAACATAGTGGTTGCTTCATCGTGCCTGTGATTTTTTCTATGAAAATATAGGCTTTGTTGAAGACTTTATATGTGCAAATGGTGTCCCTAATGTTTAACTATCAAACCGCACTAGTAACACTAGCAATCCTATCTTTGTTGTCGCACAGTCGGATGATAAAAGGTAGTTTGTAGACAGCTGAAAGATTGACAATGTGCCCGAAACAGTGTGTTCTATCCACTTCCAACGCTCTATGTTTATACAAATTACTATTTGATGATACGTCCTCTTGCAAAACATCTGCTCAGAGCAGTTGTCGGAAAATATCCAAGGATCCTCAAACAAATTAGGATAAACATGTGGGTATATCGACAGCTCATTACCATTCATAAACAAACGTTAAAATACACCGCGGATATTTCTAAACGTTTGAATAAAACATTCTACAAGACACAATCCCGCAACGAAAATTACACCGACTACTGCCTTTCCGAGGCGATTACAAACAGCTATAAAAACAAAAACATAACCCCTCACTCACAATACACTGGAGGAAAATAAACTCTGCTACGCAAATAATAAGGTTCAGTTTTAATGGAAACTTATGTTAATAGCCCGTCCACAGGTGATCCAAGGCATCTGCTCGGTTATTTTGTGAAAATATAAAGTTTTTCCCCAATAAATAATGCAACGTTGCTTTGAAAGCGAAAGGTATTGAAATACAAGTAACTAGTACCTATCTGGGATATAGGTACGGTATTTTTGTTGGAGAATTATTTTAAGGATGAAACTAATTCATCCGGCAAGATAATGTTTGTACAAGTTATGAAAACATTCGGGGTGTGGTGTCTGTAATCCTGCAGATGTGACTAAAGAAACAAAAAATGTACGAGTGGGTTGATGATATATTATGTGAAATAAAAAAGTGACAGATTATTAATTTTTATTTGGGACTAGCCTCTGCCCGCGAATTCGTTCGCGTAGAAGCCGTAAGTTAAAATAATACCTATAAGTACTGAAATAACTGCCACATTTTATAAAAAAACTGTTTTGCATTTTTATAAACCTTTGTGTACTAAGTTTGTAGTTTTGGTCTCAGAAGCCAAAATATGAAGAGAGTCAAGACTGGTGACCAGATTTGCTTGTGACACAGACAACTGTACGTCGCGACGTACATTTGTCCGTGTGACAAGCAACTCGTCCTGAAGACGACACCACCCGTAGCCTTCATTTTTATGTGTGATTAGTAAAAAAATATTGTGTGTACTCGTTACTAGGGGTTTTAAAAAGCCGTATATGTGAATATAGTTTCACAGTTAGTGAATGGTTATAGCTACTATTAAAAAAAAACCTGTCGTTACTTTCCGTGTATTCTTAGTAACACTCAAAGTTTTATTTGTGGTGATGAAAGTTTCCAGGAACCTTTCTAATAAATTTTTGCAATTTTATTATTACCTATATAATAGGTAATGTAAACAGCTTCATATTTTTTATATTTTTTTTTCCAATAATGCGAACTATGTAGGTTGAATTGTATAATATAATAGAATTGTATATATAATATAACGAGTATAGAGAATAGTAATGTAGCAATAAATGTATTTTACCTCTACTTCGGTTCATTGTAAATAGTGATTATCGGACAGATTCACACTACAGCTTGATTTTCATTGTTGGGAAATTCAGTAAACCAACCTTTACAATGTTTTAGTAATAATTATGTATATTCCTAAGAGTACCTTCGCTGACTGAGCGTCCCTAAGAAACCGGCAAAATTTCAAAGTCAAATCTTGGCCCTAATACGCTTTTAGGGCGTACCTAAAACTGTTTATTTTAACGATTACTCCACCAACGAAGCTGTTAAAAATTCCGCGTGAAAACATATAACAAAACTGTGAATATCCGCTTATTTTTATTTTAACACGTATTTAAACACAAGGCAAGAGCAAACTTTTCCAATATCATCGATTGAAGTCGAACAAACTTCACAGCACATAAAAATATTCACGTGTAACCGCCAGCGCCGCGCTCACAAACAAAGTAATATCAAGACGTAAGATACTTACCGTCTACTACGAGGATTATCCTCAACTTGACTTAGATATTTTGATGTTTTAGCAACGAAATTGGTTTTTCCCTTCAGCAAAGAAAACCCATTATCGTTGCTGTAGAAGCCGTCTCGTTACCGCGTATCTAATTTGGGATCATCCAGATTTCTCTTTCTTTGCCTTAGGTGTGAGATTGACAGCAACGTAAGTAGGGATTTGTACAGTATAATGGTTAGTTCAAGGGTGCGTTAACTCGCGCGATAATGGTGTATGATGGGACCTTTTGAGGGCTGACATTGTGAGGCCGAATCGGTTTACGATTGTGTGATCACGTCTTTGAAAAGCGTTGATCGAATAAAATCTAGGTCGGTCGGATAGAGCTATCTTTTGTGGAGTAGATGCTACAATCTGATGTAGGTCACGTGTTTTCTGTGTGAGAAAACACTAAGTGGATGTGGCTGTTTGTCTTGTCCAGATTGTAAGCGAACAAAGAGAACGAATACAGATGTGGACTGAAGCTAACAAGTAGTTAGTATTTTACTTCTGCACTATTGGAAGTAAACTACGAACGCAAATGTTATATTGACCAAATTAGTTTTTCAGATTTCTTAAATACCACTTCGCAGTTAAGTAAACTGTGACCAAATGACAATGTCAACTTAAATATGTGAGTTTGATTATTCATTATTACTAGCTGCGCCCAGCGGTTTCCCCCGCATAAGTTTCGATTCCGTGGGAATATCGGGATAAAAAGTCATCTTATATGTTAATCCTGGTTATAAACGGTCTGTGTGCCAAATTTGATCCAAATCCGTTCAGTAGTTTTTGCGTGAAAGAGTAACAAACATCCATCCATCCATACAAACTTTCACGTTTATTTTATAATATTAGTAGTATTCACCATCGACAAAAAAACATGCAACACTCGCAGTAGGAGCCCAAATCAATCTTGTCAAAAACACCACAAAATTAAGACATTTCACACACCCACTAAATGTAAAACTTCAGTGGTGTTGAAATAAATTTGTAAATTGATTACTGGCATCATTCACGAGGCAACAAAATGTTTTGCTTTTGTCACATCCACGCGTATAGGGGTGCATTGTGTCTGGCAGGCGTAATGATGCATTTGGCGATGCACGCCAGTCAGGGTGGGGGCGCTTTGTGACGTGTCGTGCTGAACAGTGTACGTTTTTAGGGAGACACATTTTGGGAGCCTATAATGGGTTAGACGTTTAGGTGACATTAAGTTAGAGGTGAATTTTATTTAAATATGGTTGAAAGTTTCAGAAGTTGAATTTATTTTACATGATAAACTTCGTTACTTGGGTATAGATTTTTTTATATTGGTAGTTATTGAAAGTTATTTGTAAAATAGAAAAATACGCATCGACTTGAGAACCTCCTCATTTTTTTCGTCGCTTTCAATGTCAAGATAATGTAATAAAAAATGATCATGACATAAAAATATATTTTAATTTAGGTTACCTTTTATTATCTTTTAAGTAGGTCCCAGAACCACGATAATTAGATGGAGAACAAATATATGTTCTACAAAAAGTATTTTCTAAGAAGAAAAATATATTTGGCCCACTGCGAAGTAGGTATGTAATTACGCTGTTACAATTGTCGACGACATTTCTATTTCTTCTGTTACAACTAAACCTTAAAAATCTAACAACGTTATTACATTTGCTAAAGGATATCGCGACAACCTCCTCAGGAATCTCTTATAATTTAATTTATTTGTTTTATTTCGTCTCTCTCATTGTACTTTTGTGTACAAAGTTATAAGATTAACTCAATTTTTGGGGCCACGAGTATTCTTTTGTGATGAAAAAAGTAAAAAATATGGCCGGGGTACTGCTGAGAGTTTTAATGGAATTTTGGTGAAGCGAAGTACGCAAATCGGTTTTTATTGTTCCATGAATTATGTATAGGTTTAAGCTTTACAATATATGGACGTCGAAAGAATGAATTTACATTTTCGTGGCAGAATACATTCGGGAGCAAAAGTTTTGCCGAGAAGTATAATGATGAATAAGTTATTTTGTAAACTGAATAGATTTTGAATCATACCGCGAAAATCCAGCTTAAGATTTTTTTTATTAGGCCACAGATGCTGAAATAGACGAATACTACATACGAGTATTTATCTACAATTATGTTGGATTGAATACTACACTATTATTTGGGAGTAGCGATATAAGTAGGAAAGTATTTAAACATAAGTAGTGTTTATTATATTATGATTAAGAGTTCCTTTTGTGGCTTATATAATAACACTTATATAAGCCACAAAAGGGAAAATTCAATTCTAGGAAATTCCAATAATTATTAAAATATTATTCTATAAACACGAAACCCGAACGTTAAGAATAGGGAAAGCTTAATTAACTCATCAATACACATTTTCTTTGAAAACACCATCGTGAGGCGAGGGATCTTTAGGTATTCCATGAACAGGTTGTAAGTGTCGAACCGGCTGTGGGACAAGTTAGCAGTAAACAGAGAGTTTTTAAACAGTATTTATGAAAACCTATAAAATTTATATAGACGAGGTAAGCAGAGAAGATTATAAGAGAAATAAGCATGTAAGAACAAACAAGGATATTAAGTTTGTTCATGGTCGGGAAACCAGCCAGATTGATAAATTAAGGAGTATTTCTAAAGACACTGTTTTGAAATAAAAAAATTCTAGAATGTGTTACAGGTAAGGCAGGAGTTGATGCATATAATACGAGAAACGTGTCTCAAATTAACTTAGTTAATGAAACTGATAATGCCAAAAATGAAGAGCCAGATTGGTTTATAATCAAACATCCAAAGCCAATGCAGGAGGGTGATACCGTGATCAATACCTATAAGTACATTGTAACTGAAAGTAGATTACAACCGCTATATCCCATATCTTGTAGCCGAACAGGAGCGATTCCCCGGACGGGTGCTTACTAGAGATCCCACCGCCTTATCAAGGCCCCGCAGGCACTGCGGGCCTCAGCGTATTTTTGTTAACAACTTCTTTTCAGAAAATTTTTACTTGACGTACTACATTGTGAAGATGGAATTTGATTTTGTTGTTATCGTCTTCCAGCGACACGTAACTTTTGCCGAGTCTTGTTTTTGTCACATGTTTGGGTTGTTTCCAGTTTTTGTTATTGTGTGTTTCTGTTGTCCTTTTTACTTCTAACGTAAGTGAGACTACTTTGGCACTTCGTTTTCTCAACACTTTTTTTTTCCTAATGGTTTGTGTCAGAAACTGTCTTAGTGTTTTTAGAACCTACGATATCAAATGTGGTAGTTATAATATTTGTGGGTAGGTTTTTCCGACCTTAAATACCTACTTATGTAGGACGTTAAATCATTATTGATTAGAAACAACGACGGATTTTTTGAAAATATCGGTATGAAAAAAAGAAGACTATTTCCTACTTACCTACAATAATAAGCAATCATTACAAATTTTCTCAGCTACCTCTTGGAAAAAGGAACAAGGCATCTGCTTTATAAGAACAATATTTTACCTTACCGTAGAACAATCAAAAACCAATCTTATGGTAGGGAAATAAGGACCATAAACGAAGCAAAATACGTTTAGTGAAAATGAGGAAATCTTTCGCAGGGCGTCAAAATTGCTACTTTCGCTTATATCCTCCCTTTGTGTCGGCGTTGCCTCAATGCACTCACTGGTTCAACTTTTATCAATAGATATTGTAGGTACTAAAACATATTGTTACTTGGAAACTTTTACAACATAAGTAAATTATTTGAAGGCATTAAACCTGTACCTACCATTCGATCGTTGTGAAGAGCTAATTGTGCCTTTATTCCTCCTACTGACAATGACCATCAATTCTAAGTAGTTCAATTGAGGTAATAAATAAAAAAAAGACCAGAATCAAACCTTCCTTTCCGTTATAATGCTAATTTGCAAATAAACTACATAGTATATATACCACCTTACACCTTACACACCTTACAGGTATGCCACCTTAATACCCTTTAAACAACGTGCTAAAGTCTATAAATATCTTCCACGATAACATAAATCAGATGACCCCCGGTCTTGCCAGCACAAGCATGCTCACGTTCAATACATTCAACTTTATTTAACAATTTCCAATTTTCGATTGTTACACGGTATCTGGCCGATCGGCGAATATTGTCGATATTTTATTACTTATTCAGTACTGAATTCCGTGCTTTTGTCTTCCTATAAAATACTATGGCCACGATATCGGCCACAGCAATATTAAGTTCAAAACGAGCCGTTAATGTTGTAAGAGGTACTCAATGTTTAGCTACTGTAGTTTAAGCTTTATCGAAGTGGTCGTCTAGATCTAGAATATAGTATATTTCGTGGTCATTATAATGATTTATAGGTATTTTGGCTTTGGAGAATGGTCGTTTTTATACTGTTCATGAAGTGTGGTCTTGGTTGGGAATATGCTACATTACTTTTACTGTTTCTTGTTAGAAGGAGACTGTTTATAGGTAATGGTTTTGGAATTTTGTGCTGGACATATTTATACCTAATGCAGCATGGTTGGTTCATTGGCTCATGTCATGATGTATATAGGAAGTCGAATTTGCTATGTGTTGCCAAACAGCTCTACGCACATTATGTTTATTTTGTAGCGGTATCTACAACGCCACATGCGAACAACGCGTCATACTGACGTCACGCAAATCCTGCATCTCGCAAGCAGAGTTTACCGCACAATTAGCATAGATACAATTTCTCAACATCAATCGTTGGGCAGTTGCCCGCCAGACACAACACCCGTCTGGTCGGAGGATCCTCCCTTTTCTATAGAGGATGAGTGAACTTTACACCTGTTCCTCATACCTCTATAATTTCCTCTTGGTGTAACCAAACAATAACTAAACAATTATGATCAATCAATTCAATACGTCTGTTCCTGGCAGAAATATTTAATTTTAATAATTATCAACGATAACTAGTAAATTTTTCCTCTTGACTCTAAACGACAAAAATACATGAAACTTATTTATTTAGAAAACTGATACAACTAAAACAACAGGTAAAACTGCTTAATATTAGTAACTAATAGTAGTCGGCACGTAACGAGAAATATAATTAGGTAAAGTAGACCACGTTCTAATTAAAACAGAATTATACTATTCTAATTATCAAAATGAAATAACTAAAGCTCATTAAATAATCCCGTGTATTTTTGTTTCTGTTAAGTAATTGAATATCGCTAGCAAGATTATAATTATTATTTTGATACCTGCGCGAATGTTTTTTTTCTTTCTTGGATAAAAATAGATATAATGAATAGTGCAATGACATCAGTTTCCTAAATAAATAAGTTTCATGTTTTTTTTTTTTCAAATAGTTTTGTATGTATCATAATAAAAGTTACTAGAATCCTCGTTTAGAACGTCCGTATTGTATGTGCTTCTTCCACTAGCCCGTCAGTTTTACATTCATCTGAAACCACTGGACGTAAACTTCGCTTAGACAAAGGATGTTGCCGACTGAATCATGTCTGGCTCCGACGGGATGTGAACTATCGACAACCCGAAGACGTGGAAAATGTTCCCTACAGTCTTCTACCCCAACCGATATTTTCATTTAAGTTTGAAAATTGCTACCGCTCGCCCGCGCAACTCGCAAATTGTACTGGAATAGGGATCGATAATAGGATTGTAGGTGCGATTTTCTTTCGCCAAGATGACTGGAGTGTAAATCTTTCTGATAGAAAAATTTCGGAAATTGTCCTAGAGATTTATCGCCGCTCCCGCCGTCGTTGTCGCGTGTGCTACGGTAAATTGTCTTTTGATATTACACTGACATTGGATGGGTTATGGAGTTAGTACGTAAGGATGAGGGAAAACTTGGCGTTATTCGCTGTAAGTTTCGGATTTCAGTGATATTGACGTCATCTAAGGTGCCATTTATTTTATCGATGAACTGTGATAAAAAGAGTATCAGGAAAATTAAATACAGGGGACACAAAACTATTAATTAAATACAGGGGACACAAAACTATTAACGTAAATCATTTCATATATACACAGTTTGTAAAAACATTGTTTTAAATTGCGTGTTATTATTTCGAACCAGAGAACGCTGTGTTCTTTTTAATTAAACATGATAGTGACATTTTTTAAACAAAACGGTTGTCCGTGAAAACAAGTTTGATTACAATTACTAATGAATAGCTTTGCTAAGAGGAAAACAAAATCTTTAGTTAATTATCGTTAAGTCGTTACTAATTACTAAAACATTTCTATTCAAAAATATTAATTATTATAACAATGGACACTAATGAAGTGGTCTCCAACAATCACGTTAGGAAATTCTTTTTTAAACATCTTAATTATTAATATTATTGATGATAAATGATACTAAAAACTGTTGTTTGAACTAACTAAACCATTGTTATTTATTAGGAACTTTAAAATGCTGTTATTAGAGTACTAAGCAAATAAATATTTACTCAAAATAAAAACCAATAAATCTATAAACAATATTCTTAGAATGTACATGAAAGACGTTTATTCCAATCCCAAATACACGAGTACTTTCTAAACCTTTCAAACTCAAGATTATTACGTTGCCAGCCTTTGAGCCTTCAGAGGCAAAAAAGATTTACATAAAAAGAAACTTCCAGTCTCCTAAATTATGATTCAATTAGTATTAAAGGATTGGTCTCTCAAAGGACTCGTACTTTTTCGGGTCTGGCGAGTCGCTACTGAACTCCTTTGTGCTTTCGACCAAACTAAGAAGGTTGTAGCTTTGTGCCATGGTTTGTCACAGAAAGCTTTTGGTACAAATTACAAGCGGATTTATTTGTAAGATGACGATATGACAAGCCATAAGCGGAACATAATGAATTGATTTTCTTTTTCCCTTTCATGTATGTGGGTTCCCCAGGGGGTAACTTAGGACCGCTTCTGTATGTATGTCGACGCTGCTCGCTTGAAACTTGTACTCAGGTCATACGAACGTTGTAAAAGATTTCAGTTCATTACGCATTACAGTATTTCTCCCTTCGTCTCCCGTTTTCGGGTGAATTTTTACGCTCAATGTACTGTGAAAATCTACTCTACTGTCGTCCCTTTGGTACGAAAGTCCTTTGTAATATACTATACTCTTAATCGTTTACTTTTCTAAGACACCGATATCGGGCATTAGATAGGCTTTCAAGTGACGATAACATCTTAAATGAGATTTGAAAAGACCATTAAACTTCGAATCAACTTCAGAATCAAATATTTTAAATCGTTTTTCAATCTGCAAGCTCTTACATCTGACAGCTCCATAGTCTCTTCTTATTTCTTCGACGATATAATGATGGTTTAAGAAGAAAGCCTTCCCCATCCCCATAAGTGTGTTTTCTTTCTGCTTCAGAGGGGAAACACGCTAAGATCTTTCTTTATTTTTGATCACATAAAACTCAAGCCTGCGTTTGTCACAACTAATACTAGGTATTTGTTTGACTAACCCCCCGAGATGCTTGGATTAAGTGACGAATTATATAATTTTTTTCAGCTCGTCACAACCTTGCGATTATTCCGCTCCGTCCGTGAGTTTGAGATATTCGTCTTGAGGATTAAGGGGATGTCTCGAGCGAACGAAATTTCACAGTATCCCCTTGATGGATGAATACGGAAACATTAATTCCGCAATTTCGGGGTGTAAAATAGTGAAAGACGCGAGAAGCGGCGCGCGCTGAAGCTAATAACGTCATACTCTTTCTATCTATTCTTATACATTCACTAATAGATTAATGATCCTTCGTAACACTCATTCCACATTTGTTTTGTTAAGTCCGACTCGACGCGATCATTAAAACAGGACGGCACCATATGGAAATTTAAAAAGGCATTCATTCATTAAACAAACACACATAAAATTTAACGAAGCGCTGCCATATTCGTTAACGAATTTCCGGCTTTCATTATGATTATCCCACGGTTACTGAAACACTATGCATATGCATCTCTTTCTAGTGCAGTAGTTAGGTTTAAGAGTGAGCGAGATAAATATTGGTTTGTAATGTGAAAAGTAATCGGGATCCATCTATCGCTCGGCGATTCGTCACAAGCATGCGTTTAATGGCGGCAATTAAAGGCGACATTCGGTAGGTTTACCGAAATATCGCGACATAAAAACGTCATTGTTACCGCGTATCAAATTGTTTAACACATTCGCTGGGCGAGATCACATTTACGACTTGTCGCCTGTTTATGACGGCCATTCAAGCGATTTGTGATACGCCATCGTTTTTAAGTGTAGGCTCAATCCGTTAATTGGTCCTCGGAGCCGATGACCAATCGGCTGATGATGATGGATCGGATGATGTCGGAGTTATGAAAAATGTATTTTAATATAACCAAGAAAGTTTCTTTTCTTGGTAATAAATTTAACTTTTGGCCTCTTAAGCTAAGAGAAAACCAATTTTAGTATTAAAAATTCAAGTCAAAAGGGCGAAATACAAAGTGATGTGGGAATGAAATACATATTTATTGTTCTTAATTATGCTACGGGTTACACACGCCACCGAAACTTGCTCATTCAAGTGAAACCACTACACTTAAACTACACCTTATTAATTATGTTAATGTACTTCCCTTGTCTAAGACAGAAAAACGTTAAATAGGATCGTATCACTTAGTTTAATTAACGAGTGGAAATGAACTCGAGTGACACAGGACGACCCAAATTAAATATGAAACGTAACATCCATTACATACGGACAAATTATCCCGGAATTTGGTGAAAGCAAAACAAAGGCGGAATAAATTCAACACCGCAGACAAAGGTCCACGCACAAACCGCGGAACGACAAATGTTGTACTAAACGACAAATAAAAGCAGCGATAGTTTAAATTAAATTGGGACCCCAAAAACTGTATGTAAACAAACATTGGTCCCAAATTTTCAAATGAAAAGTTTTGAGGGACGAAAGTGAAACATTGAAAACACGCGGCGGGTATCGCAAGCGTTCGTTAGTAATTTGTATTTACAAGTTATAAGTTATAACTAACGCTATTGGAGCAACACGTAAACATTTAACTGGAAAAGGTAAACGTTGAATTGTTTGGAAAATTTGTTTACAAAACTTGGTTACAGTTTGTTACGACAGGTGAGACAGGGATTTTTGGGATGTAGGTTGAGTTGTAATAATCTAAGTCGAAAGAGTCGAAAATTAATTAGCTTAGCAACTAACTTCAATTTGTTTTGAATTTCTGTGCCGACGATTATTTTCCGTTCTTAGCTTATACAGAAAATGGTCCGCATCTGTGCTAATATGGTTTAAATTTTACCTAGATAGATAAACATCCAATAAGAAGTACAGTTTATGTTTGAAAAATTTAGATAGCAAACTGTAAATTGCAAACAAAATAAAAAGAGATAATCCCTAGAACTTACGTGGCTCTGAATAAAATACCAAATAACGTCGACCCACAAATGCAGTCGATTCAAATCACACCGAGGGAATTCCAATTAAATTGCATTTCAATGAAATCTAGAATGATTATAGAATCCAATGGTTGGCAAATTAAAACCGGGACTCCCTAGGATTTCCTGTTCAATTTTCATGGAGCACGACACGATAAAAACCCATTAGGAAACCGTCGCGAGAGGCCTCTGTGACACAGTGCTTTGGTAAATGAATTTAGGGACCGCTGGAAGCGATATTAACGGGGAAAAAATTAAAAGTCTCACGTCAAAAATTTTAACATTTTCGCCTAAAATATTTTAATTAAATCTGACGGGAATTTTGCTTGCATGTGGAATAACACTAAGAGGAGCTTTGTACAAAATGGTTTTGACAGTGGTTGGTAAATTTTCAAAAAGTGCAGCGATTGCTACTGCCTATAAAATGTTCTACGGATCAGCTGTTCCTAGTCTACCTACTAGCCTGCAAAATAAAAATATCGTTTCCAGTGCCACGGGTCGATATCCAGGACTGGCATAATGCGATTCCGTAGCAATCACATGCTTCATTTTGCATTCCAGCAAACACTTTTACCGCGGCATCCTCGCAGCCTCTAACATGGAGCGGTGGCCCTTCGGCTTTACCGTTTAAATTCTAATAAATAACGTTTCTAGATAGATATCCGTTGGAATTTCTGACGTCATTTAGGTTTACTGGATCTCTTGATTTATATTTTGAGTAATTTGCATATTTACTATGTGATTAATAGAAATCCCAAATCAATAATAACTGTGAGTAAGTTAACTTCTTTAAAAATGATACTTTCTTTGAAACCTAAACGAACGAAGCATCAATTAAAATACCATATGATCTTCCTTGACATACAGCAAATAAAAAAGAGCCTCAAGAAAAATTAAGCAAAACAATAAAGTAAGAACTGTTACACATAACAAGAACAAACGCTAATTACTTTCGAAACATTAAATGTAACTTAAACTGTTACTCAAGCATTAGATTACTTCACCACGTGGAGACCCCACACGAACAAAAAGACTATCCAGCAGTTACTTCCTTCATTATAGAGAGACGGGAAGAAGTATTAACGATACTGTTGAAGGCGAAAATGATAACACTATAGATCATAGGGAAGATATAGATATAAGAGAAGTAAGTGTTTCTTGTATAGAAGGAAACAGAAAGTCACGATTAAATGAGTTGTCGGAATTGAAATTATATGTGCACAAAGAATAGCACTTCATATCAATCTTAATCTTTCTCGACAATTTTTTTTTTTATAATCCCTATGGAAACGTGGATTATTATAAGTGGGTTTCTGTGTAAATCTTTCTGTTACCACGAACCGGCAAATACAGTAAAGCATACGATGGCGTTATTGAATATATTATGTCGTAGTTGACGAGTTCTAAGAACCTGTAACAACGAAGTCCCTCGATAATGGAAACTAAGAGAAAAAGTTATCGAGTAAAATAAAATCAGAAAACGCTATACATTTCAAACGAAGCCAACATCCTTCGGTTTATAGATTATTAGTGGGATTCAGGAAGTGGTAGGCAAAAGATGGAGAAAAAGAAGTTGGTTGTTGGTTAAGTTATTGTAAGCAAAACACCAAAACCAGAAAACGGCATTTATTTCGCTTGACAAGCGTCTACTTTCAGAGTTCTTGTTTCAATATTCCGTGCGCATGAGATCTAAGTAAATGCTGCTTCCGCAAATTATTATGCGGTTGATGAGACCGTACGAAAATAAGAGGAAAACTTAAGATCCGTGAGAAGCATGGAAGAGGACGTGCTGCGTCGACACCTAATAAATTGGGATAGCGGCAAGATAATGGTTACTATGAGACCAAACGCCGAGTTATTGTGGTGACTTCCATTATTACAAGAACTACTAAGCTTACCGTTATGCAGCAGGGTGGAATCCCTAGCCAACGGCAGCTCCGAGTCCGTTAGGGTTGCGTCGGACGCGTTGTCGGAAGCCGACGTGGGCGTAGCGGGAGCGGTCGGCGAGTCGGAAAGGCCGCTGCGCGCGCGCCGCCGCCCGCTTCCGCTGCTTGATCCGCTGCCGCTGCCCGAGCCGTACGGCTGCAGCCGGCCCAGGCCTGGGAAGAATTATGACTGTTAATTGATAAAGAGTTATAATCCCACATAACGATACAATTATTATTGTGTAGCTCTTGAGTCATGTAATGAGAGTTTCTTATCGACCAATGAACTGATATGGTATACCATTGATTTAAAATATGACACTGATTGAGATGACAAACAAATACATTTATTTACTTGGATGGCAGGCAGTCACATTGAAAGTACTCAAAATAAATCGTAATGAATTATGTAAAAGATTCATAAAGCGGAACTCAAACATAAGAATATCAGTAGCACATAAGAGAGAAAAACTTGAAACATCCAGAGAATAAATTTGAAGTAGACGATTCATACATATCCAGCATTACGTATAAATAAAGAAGATACTATCGACAATAAATAAAAGGAAAAGAAGCCGCATAACGAAGTCGGAAGGAAAGGACAAAAATAATTAGGAATAATATGGCTTCGGATCATGACAAAGAGTAAAATAAGAATGCTTCGTGAAATGATTTTAATGTTGGGAATGAAAAAAAGAGAGTACTCAGTAAACTTAGATGGAATGAAAGTATTGATGCTCCACTGTTTAAGGCGTAAGCAGTAAAGTTGTATACTTAATTGGAGAAGAAAAATGCTAAGGCACTAAAGAATCTATCTTAACCGAAGAAATTACTTTTGGGATCCTACGCACTGTCTGCTAAACACAAAAAAGGAAAGGAAAGGGTCATATAAAAATAGAATATATTATTGATACGTCGATCCCTGAACCTGAAATATCTTTATCTCTTCCTGGAAGGAGCAGCACTTTACCCACGATCGGTACACACCCACACACGTGGAATATATTTTTGGATAAGAAAACGAATAATTCAGAAAGGAATACTTTCCTTCTTAATGAGTATACCAAAGCTGAATTAAAGTAAGAGGAAATTCATGTCGTGATTAAAAAAAGCGCAAAGCTAACTTGGAAAGCTAACCTCATTAACTATATTTATTTATATTTTCCTTGTATTTTAACCCGAGTCGTACAGTAATCGTACGAGATCATTAGGGAAAAGTATCGAAAAGAAATAAACGGGCCATGGAGGAAATGCTCTTGAGATGTAGAGAGGAAACTTTTTAATTTAACGCAAATATCCCGGGAGGCCCACTCAAAGGAATGGAAGAAAATAAAATTAGTTTCGACTCAGCCTCATTACTGGACTTGGGCCACTGAAATCTGGTTGCATTAAGACTGCTCTGATAGACTGCAGAATTTGGTCAAATAATTATTTGAGCTGCAACTTAGCAAAAAATCGGACCAAACAAGCTGAAATCTCTAAACGTTACTTAGCACGTGCTTTGAGGGACTCATGTTCCCGTCTCTATCTTGCACTTTAAGTTTGACAGCTATGCGACAGTGACAGAAATAACGCTGAGTTAAAGTACGTGCTAAGCATCGTTTATAGATCTTGGCCTTAGTCAACGAATAGAAAAAAATATATTATAATTATATTGCATTAGAAGCTTGTGTCGCAACACTGCTCAAATATGAAAATAACTGATGAAATTTATCAACAACTGATTAAAAAAAAGTTAATTGGGTCACCATGGGTTACGCTGTTCATTAACGCTGTTGAGCAATCTTTCAACCCATTATTACTAATTACGTTCGTTCTTTCATGCCATATGGTATAGCCATGCGTGACTTAAGCGATTTCAACACTTTGTTGCATACCGTTACCATTTAGATATGAAACATGCTTGTATAAACAGAAGACACATTTTACATATTGGAGAGGGGCTAAATAATAACAGCCGCACAGGTCAACCGATCAGGTTAAGCTACGCTTGCTGCGGTTGGTCTGTGAATGGGTGACCATCTTTATATAGCGAGACCCCTCCGTGTCTCGGAAAGCACGTTAAGCCGTTGGTCCCGGCTGTCATTAGTGGATCTTTGACAGTCGTTACGGGTAGTCAGAAGCCCGGAAGTCTGACAACCAGTTTAGCCAAGGGGTATCGTATTATCCACTAACTGTGTTGTGGAGGTAAGTTAGGCAGTCGCTCCATGTAAAATACTGGTATTCAGCTCCATCCGTTTAGACTGGAAGCCGACCCCAACATAGTTCGGAGAAGGCTAGACAGATGATGAAGCTCGTATAAATAGAACACATCTTTAAACTTAACCACTAATGAGAAATATTACTTAAAGATTCAAAAAATGCTTTCGTCCATTGAAATCATCTAGTCAAATCATTTTAGATTCTTCAAGCCGTTAATTAAGGACTGCGACGGAACCCTTTGGACCAAATAAAAGACAATGAGCTCGTTAGGTGGAAATTTTTGCCAAGTCCTCCCCCCCCCTTCCTACAGTACTGTGGTGGTGGAAGTAGATAAGGAATGCTAATTGAAAACGAGTCGCATAGTAATGACTATGCGTTTTTGTTTTTTTGGGAATGTTTGTGAAGTATTAACTACCTTTATTCATTGTTTGGATGGTTTATGCTGCTGTCATGTAAAGAAGAACAATGAGAGACTACTTCAAATTGATATTTCCTACTATCCTATCCTTGTATCCTACTAATATCCTATCTTATATCCGTAATCTTAGTATCCTACTAGTATTATAAACGCGAAAGTTTGTGAGGATGGATGGATGGATGTTTATTACTCTTTCACGCAAAAACTACTGAACGGATTTTGATGAAACTTTACAGTGATATAGCTTATACATCAGAATAACTACTTACAGTACTTTTTATCCCGACATTCCCACGGGATCGAGACTTATGTGGGTGAAACCGCGGGGTACTGCGAGTAATATTTTAAATGCGAAAGTGTGTGAGGATAGATGGATGTTTGTTACTCTTTCACGCAAAAACTACTCAACGGATTTGAATGGAATTTGGCACACAGATAGCTTATAACCAGGATTAACACATAGAATACTTTTTATACCGATATTCCTATGGGATCGAAACTTATGCGTGGGAAACCGCGGGGCGCAACTAGTACTACAAAATAAAAGAGAATGTGTAACAAAACTACTAATAACGAAAAAGATGACAAAATCATCATTTTAATAAGTGAGCGTTTCAAAGATGAAGCTAAAGATCCTTGCATTAATGCTTCGAACACCTTTAATTGGCGATGTTTAAATATGGGTACTTAAACGTACGATTGTAGCTCTTGGTACCTCCACATCACACCCCATGAATCTACTCCACGTCGGTAGTAAACTGCCAACGGCGGCTCAACGTCGCAAGAGCAATGCACATTTCAAATTTTATTGCAAACGTGTTTGTTCCTCTCCATGACTTCCTCTATTCATAAATCTTGTTTCAAACTTCGTGTAGCATTTGTTATTCCCGAATCTCGTTTTATTGAATTCAATTGATTATAATTTCGCATTATTTTAATTGCAACGAATTAACAGTATTCACTTAATTTGATCATTTTGAACGAACAACATACCTTTTGTACTTTTAATTAAACAAAATTGGAAATTTGGTGTTTGATCATTCAACGTATTCTATCTATTTTTGGGTTTAATTACTGGTTGGCAGATTTAATTACTAAACTTTACCGCTCACTGTTTACACCGTTTCACACAAATTGCAAGTTGGACAATATTTTTAGGTTCACAATGTTTATCTTTTTATAAACTTTCACATCAATTATTAACGGACTATATCACTGGCACTCGAAATACTATCCAATATTTTTTCGGAATCACTGCATAAATCACGTTCGTCCTTCAGATAAAATGATGTGAAACTAATTCGCGCGACAATATCATGGATATTCTAGACTTCAGTGGCATCAGGAGTGGGCGGTGGGGGACTAACATAAATAAAAATACTGTCTGTTTCCTCTTTTGGTGATAATGTGCGTGATAAGAGGTCGGCGCAGGACGTCCGCGGTGATAACCGTTGACCGGTCAACTTTAATGAAACGAATATTGTTTTAAATGTAAAACAGCTTTGTTAATATAGTAATCTATGTATGTTGAGTCACACTGATACCTAAAATAGTGACAGTTGTGTACTCACAAATAAGAATGCGTCGGTTGATGCAACACGGAGAACGAAATAAAAATAGATTTTCTTAAATTTGTGTGACAGGTTACGCTTGTTCGAATAGAGCCGCCGTTGATAGATATATGGTTATTGACGTCATTTGAGCGAAGCGGTGCAATATCCTACCATGTCAGTTTTTAAATATAAAAAAGATTGCACAATTAGTGGCAAATTGCCAACGCAGCGCACCGGCCAGGAAAATGATGCAAACCATTTTTTTACAGAATAAAACTTTTAGTTGCATCACTGAACATATTTCAACCGTAACAATGATTCATAAACGACCAATTCCAACTCCATGCGAACTAATCCCCAGCAGATTCAACTCAATATTGGCATCATAATATAAAAAAAAACTACACAGCGTAATAGTGAGCTCATAAATATACAATTGGTGGGTTGCTTACCTAGCTCAATCACTTCTAGTACCCCCAAAATATACACAAAAAATATATAGAATAAAACGCAAATCTTTCCGCACGTATTGTTGGGAGTTCGTTACTAGCAGAAAGGAAAACTACGATTTGAATTCGACAAAGTCGCATAAACGAACTGACAAATCTCCTCCCCGGGGGGACACCAGTTACAATTGGTGCAAAAAAGACGCATGTAGGTACATAGACAATCGTTATTGCACACCCCTTGAGACGCTTGATGTCGCATATTGATTTATCGATAAACAAAATTAGGGTTATTCTGATGTGGATGCGAAGAAAAGACTGAACATGACAGCTGTTGATTCAAGTATTCATGCATTTTTTGACTCAATAGAAAGCGTTGGCATACCTTATTATTTTGTTATTGTTATTTATGACTCTTTACGGTCTTCAGATATAAACTTCTGGTACGTACTATGGCTTTGCAGGTATGTTAAGTAAAAAAAAAATATAATTTACATATGCAAAGTTCGTGAATTGATTATATGAATCTGACTGCCTAAAAAGACTGGCAATGTGTACCGCTATGTCGAGGTAAATATTGGTTCTATATCCATTTATAATTAGGTCTCTCTAATTCTCGAAATTAAACACGAAATATCCGTTAATTTGGCCTAATTCGGTCTTAATTATCCGATATCGAGTATAATTAGACTATCTTGGGGTTTATTACTGTTAGTTTTAGACTTCATAACAACATTCTGATTTCGGTAGCATTCTGGTTGTTGGCACTGACGCAGATTCAGTCCCTCTATCAGAATAAATATTGGGAGTACTCGCTAAGCCAATAATACGTTATTTTAAGGTTTGTAATTCGCTTTGAACCAACAAGTACTTCCCAGAAATCCAAAGAGTGATTGAATGCAGAGAAGTTTCTTTGAATTGGAAGGAAAATACTTAGAACATGAAAAGAGAAATGCTAAATAAATTCACTCAAAATAGAATCCTACACGTAAAAAATATTGCTTCCACTCATACCCCATACATTTCCACGTCACTCAAGATTCATTTCATTTGTCCAGAATCCTGCAGCCTTTTTTCCTTATGTAAATCAATATGACTTCCCAGAGTCCCTTCTTCAGATATAATATTCTAAACACGGTGGCCCGCGTTAAGGCAAACGTAGAAATTTGTCACATGAGCGATGGTTCGCCTACGTGTTTCGCCGTCCAAATCCCAAATATAATCCGTCGCAGTTCAAATAAAACACACCTTTATTACTTTAAAGAGAAAAGCTTAAATCCAGCGCGGCGTTCTTCGGGGATTTCATATTTCATACGAGAGCGGACGTGGATTATCGTGCGAATTTATGTCTTAGCGTTCTAATCAAAAAGTACGCTTTCTGTCGACTCCCGAGCTCTCCACGTTTAGTGTTGTAGTTACGCAAAGTGAGACTGTATGATTTCATGCCAGCAAAAGTAAAGAAGGTTGACAAATAGGTCGGGCGTGCCGATGTTCAGTTTTATTAAAATTAAAATGTTCTATCGTGACATTAATAAAATGCGCTAAGGTTTAAAATCGCTTGCGCATCGCCGTTTAAATTTACAACGGGAACACGAGGGCTAAGCTGAACATTTTTATTATCATCGCGCTAGTTTATTGCGTCTCGAGTTTGAGCATTAGAAATAATCTTCAATATGGGGTGTATTATTTACGTTTCCGAGTGCTGGCGGTTTGTCAGGAACGGAAAATTGTCAGGGCGGTCTTAATGACAGCTTTCCCGTCAAGCAAATAAATGCAGATCGAAATAGACGTTTCCGATATAGAGGGAAACCGTTTACGGAGGCGAAAATTTCTAAAAACAAAGCGAACGATAAATCTGTCGGGGCAAAGCAAAACAGCGGAGTCGAAGGGCCCGTCCACAGTCGTAACTCACTCCACGTACAATTTTACCGACAATTTATTCGACATGAACTGTACTTGTCAATCGCTGACGTTTGCGTATCGGAATAATAAATGATATACATAAAAGAGTGGCTGGAGACAAGCGTGACTTAGATATTGTGGTCACGTAGCAGACGCGCCACGACGGAGGCGCAATCTTCGAGGAAAGAATTACATTTATCCAAAACATGGCAAAATCTTGAGTAATTCAATGCATATATTCGATGAATAGAAGGATAGATAGAGAAAGCCTTTGAAATGTCTGACACGATGGCACCTAATATTGTTTTTCATACAATGAGAGGAGAAATAAAGAATAACAAATTCACGTTGAAAATAAATTATCTGTTCTGTTGATTTAGTGATTGGATTTGGTGCGAAACTGTATAACTCCCGAGAACAGTGTGTCTAATAAATTATGGCAGACTAGAATATATTCGAATGGATTTTTATTGTGTTGGCTCGTATGATTCATAACAGATACAACATAAAAACTTTTTGATACTTTATTTCATATTTTAATATTAGCAATATTGAAACATATTGAGCTTGTTATTTTCATTTTATGGTGTTTAGGCTGTTCATTTATTCTGCTTTTCATATTAGCAGGCGTTCAGTGCTAAGGCTAGGCTTATCAATTTTCACTGCATTTTTTTTTGCTGTTGGGCAAAGTCCTCCCTACGATAAGCTTCTGGAGGGAGGTGGGCTGGTTGGAATAACCACCGACGGCCGCCATGGCCCACGTACAATGGTCCACCTGAAGGACTAAGTGCGGAAACCAATCCCATAACATAGAACATAGAAGGCCTCCCTACTCTTTCCACCTCTCTCTGTCCAGACTGCCAAGGACCAATCTTTATTAAAAGAGTCAGCTCATCCCGCCATCAATAAATAGTCAAAAAGAAAATTGGCATTTTAACCACACTGGCAACTTAGGAGTAGTAAGTAGGTCGTGGCAGGCAGGCGTTTTACTTTGTGTAAATTAATACATCACCACTGCTCTCAAAACGGTAAAGAAAAACATCGTGAGGAAACCGGCATGTCCTAGAACCAAAAATTCGAAGACATGTCTACCAACCCCCACTGGGTTCGCGTGGTGGATTACGGCCCATTCCCTCTCACAGAGGCCTGTGACCCAACAGTGGGCACATTATAGGCTGATTATGCACAACGTTTGATTGATCTTAGCTGTAATGGTGATCACAGTTTGCAGTTATTAGCTGGGAGGAGCCACCACACCCATCTTTTACCAGTAATCCTTTAGGTCACTTTAATCGCCATTAGGTATTAGGGAAAGGGTGGTCTGTTCTTTACCGGGCCTTCATGGAATACGCGAGTTGCCACTAGGTGTTTTTCCAAGATTTAAAGGCTATATGGATACAATAAAAAAATTTCCCTCGTAATTTACGTATGTGCAAAACATATCGCGGAAGATTTTGCGCATCAAGATACATTATGTTTTTGTAGGCGTAATGCGCGTGAACTCGGTTTGTTCCCCATTTTTTTATAGATGTAATATTGATGTCTATATTTGTGATGTAAGCAGTTGTCCTAATCACATAAAATTGAACGCTGACAGCTTATAGACCTCTAAATCCCAAACGTACAATCACAGCTCAACACACGATGATTGGGAGTCATCCGAAACTTAGATCCGAAAATCCCAACAGCGAGTGTTTGTTTTTGATTTTTGTCTAACGAGACAATGGGGAAATGATGAGCACTGTGCCGTACGTCGCCTTTGGGATTTCACCCCAAACCCACCCTCAAGTTGTAAGTCCAATCAAGTTTGAACTTTATTTAGTTGGTGATAGAGTTGGAGTTTATTTTGAACGATTATGGAGTTAGGATGTTTTTTTGCTGGCGTGGCCACATATGGCGTCGAACGGGCCACGCAGAGTGACGGCATGCCACTCGGGGGACCAGGATTGGCCTCCAGTGCTCCACGGGACATTCACTATGTCGTTGGACACTGGAGTTGTGACGAGATTTAAAATCAGGTGAATTTGCTGTTTTTTGGGGCTTGTTTTATATTGCTTCTGGTATTATGGTCGTAATTGAATGTTCTTTTGTTTAATAATGAGTTTATAGTTTTTTTTCGACTGATATTTTTAAACCTTCGACTTTAAGGATACGGCATCAGAGGGGCAATTCTCATAATTTTAAGAACATTCACAGTCTGATCTCAGTCTCAATCTGTCAAAAAATACCAATTTCCCTACATTTTGAAAAAATTTGGCATTTGTTTATCGCCGAGACGAGACTGCGACTATATTTTGAACGTTTTAAATTATTAGAATTGGCCTTCTGCTGTAGGATTTCATGCAACGGGGCGGCAAGATTATATTTATTACTCAAGATACTTGAAGATTATAAGCAATTAATCTCACAGCACTACTCATTATTACAACACAATATGAACGATACGATCGGCTTACATAATACAACTCATCAAAATATCATAATTAACACAGTCTTTTGTTAAGACGTTGATCAGTAACAAATTCCATATACCCGCTTTAATTGTGAGCTTAGAACACACCGCCACATCATTTACGCAATTAGAACAACGAATCAATAGCCACTAAATTAATAGCAGCAGTCACTAAATTAGTGGATTAGTCAGTGCTAACCGAAAATCGATGAGATACGTTCTTGTACCGCTAATTAGTCGTTCGTGTTTACCTTTGTACTGATTTGACATCAAAGTGGAGGGAAAACGTGTCGCAGAGAAGCTTGGTGTGAAGGCAGTGGTTCAAATGACATAGTAAATTAAATTAAATTTCAGTGCATCTTTTTCTTTCTATTTCATTTAGAAAAGGACAGAAGATAAATATTTGTTTAGTGCTGTCAAATCAGTCAGCGCTTGACGTAAATTGACGTATTTTTGGTAGCCATGTTTTTAATCGCGTCTAATTTGTCTATGGAGTATTTTAATTTGACAGGACTAAACTAATATTTATCTTCTGTCCTTTTCATAATGAAATAGAAAGAAAAAGATGCACTGAACTTAAATTTAGTTTAGTTTGTGAACAAGGGAATCGGCGCCACTATCTATAGATAGTGGTATTTTTTTTTGTTTTGTGCGTATTTTTCAATGATAGGTAAGACATCTGCGACCATGGAGTTTCTTGCCCGTTCTTCTCCATAGGAATTCTACTACGGTTTGAATGAGCAACTAGGTTCATTTTTCTGACTGACCCCTTGGCGATTTAAAAGTGCCCGTAATTGGTTTAATTGAAATTAATGCTTTGAGTTTGAGTCTGTTTGGGCTAAATATGCATAGGTTCAAATTCTCTTGAAATAGCTTTCACAGTGGGACCCTTAGCAGGATGATCCGAAGGCCCACTTCTTTGCTCAAAAGGTTGATTCAGAAGCTTACAAGTACCATGTTTTTAGATGTCCTGTACTGTTTTTCTAAGTTAATCTCTTACTGCCTTACAGAGATGGAACATATTTTTGGAAAGCTTGATAGTCTGAAGTCGCTAACGTTAAATTGGACCGTATTCGTTCTTTCTCTACTATAAGGTAAGGAAATGGAAAAGGAAATAAAGACATAGCTCCAGTAACAGGCTGATAATACATTTTAAAATCCTTATATTATTGTGCTATATAAAACATTCAGTCTGTTTCTAGGTTCGAATCCAGACAGGCGCTTTACTTTATGTAAATTATTTCATCACCACTGCTCTCAAAACGGTGAAGGAAAACATCGTGAGGAAACCGGCATGTCCTAGAAGCAAAAATTCGAAGACATGTGACATCTACCAACCCGCACTGGGCCCGCGTGGTGGATTACGGCCCGCTCCCTCTCACCGAGAGGAGGCCTGTGTCCCAGCAGTGGGAACATTATAGGCTGATTATGTATGTAGCGAAATAGTTTTTGTATAGCAGTTACCATCATAGTGTGCGATACGTGAACGTGAAGCGTTTAATTTATCAATACTAGTGCGTCAACACCGATCCAAATATCCATGCATATGCATACAATTACCGTCCGCCCGCTAACACCCTAAAACCGGCGCGGTAACCCGTTTCTGTCACTCAAATAATATTATTTGTTGGCCATGATAAACTGCTGAAACAGCTGATAAATTCTGTGGCAGATATATTGTGATGATTTTGGCGTATTAGCCGTTATTGCTTTGGGTTTAATTTTGTGACGGTTCTCAATGCTGCAGACGATTTGGACTAGTTCCTGGCTGGAGAAGGCGAAAGATGAAGTTGGAGGAGTATGGGGGAGAACTTTGCCTAGCAGTTGGATAAAATGGATCAACAAAAACATATATAAAACACATATAAACATATATATAACATATTGTTGTCAAAAGATTGCTAATGTATCTTGAACAACCGATTGCTCGTTGACTAATTTATTGAGGTTTTCTTCGTTTGTCTTTTGTTTTTAATTTGAAGATTTGAAACCTGCCTCTAGAGTTCTTTATGTTCCTAATCTAAGCTGGGAATTAATTCGCCTACAAAAAATTTGTTGAGCCGTATCTTGCTACTTAAAATAATATAAACAATACACTTTTTCAACTTCCTATAAGTCACTGTAGACTCATTCGAACAGCTAACTGTAGTCACTTCCGAGTCTTCTGAGCATATATTACGTCATGGTATACCAAAAAAGCCTCTCTTTCCCCGTAACCGTAACCAATTCCTCTGAATGACACACAGGGGAGTAATCCTAACTTGGCCTACAGAATCTGTCTGTTACCGTCAAGCTGCGTATCGCGAACTCAAACTTAGTGATTTATTTACGTTGCTGTATTGATCGAGTGTATGAAGGTACATTTAGGGAGAAACGGGGTCAAGTCGCTACTGGTACTCCTCGTACTTTTGGTACTCTTGGTGCTGATGGAACTCTTGCTAGGATACACTCCGTGTCATTTTGTTTGTTTTACACGAGCAAATATTCTGAGAGATTTGATTGAGTTGTGTTTCCGGAAGGGGAGGGTTATTTGATGTCTTTGCATGGAAACTAAGTTTAAAGGCTGTAGGTATTTTGTGTTGGGAGTCGGTGGTTGTTTCGATAAAGTTTAGAAGCTTATACGTGTATCATATCATTATTGTCTACTTTTTACATGACTGTAAATTGTGTTTTTAACTACTTTAGGGCGAATGCGATAAATGTTATAAAAATATGAATTTTGGCATTTTCAATCTCAAAAAGCAGCCAGCCAGTTAGTTTTAGACTTTCGCCGTAATAGTAAAAAATGCTGAAGATATTATTTCCTATAAGAAAATAGTACTTTTTTCTGGCTGGCACTTTAATTTTTTCGACACATTAATGATGACCTTTTAAAAGTTGTACGAGTACTACCTAGTAAAATTTGGTATATTTGTCAATTTTTCCATAAAGAAACTATAAAATGCCAATTTTATTCCATGTATATAAGGACTTTGGTAAAATCAGCCGTTAATCGCAGTGACAATGTTCAAACATGATAAGGCCAATTCTCGTAATTCAAAACGTTCAAAATCTAGTCGCAGTCTCATCTCGGCGACTAACAAATGTCAAAAACTTGTCAAAATGTAGGGAAATTAGAGGTATTTTTGACAGATTGAGACTGAGATCAGACCGTGAACGTTCTTAAAATGATGAAAATTACCCCTCAGAGATAAGAATAAATAATGTTACATCGTAAACGACTTGCCTACGAAGGGAAAAAATACGGTATCACATCATACAGTTACATCTACGATGGCACACGTCGGTAAGCGATCATTTTCGTATTCAGACGCGTGACGATTATGAACTTGAACTGAAAGAAAAAAGGGCAACAGCTGAGCTTGCGCGCGCAACAGCTGTGCGACAGTTAGGAGAGAAAAATATGCTGCTTGTTATGAGGTAAAGTGACGACACGGTTGGCGCAGAGGCTGAGTGATCGACTGCTGCGCTGCGTGTCGCGGGTTCGATTCCCGCACGGAACAAATATTTGTATTGCCTACAGGTAGTTGTTCCGGGTCCAGACCCGGAACAGCCAGCTGTTTGTGTATGTGAGTTTAAATGTTTGTAAACGCACCCACGATACAGGAGTAATTCCTAGTGTGGGGCAAAGTTTAAAAAAATAGTATTTTACTTACCTTACATTACAGTATACCCAAATATCTTTGTTAACCCAGTGCAAGATGACATAAGATATTTACTAATAGGTAATTAGTAATTATGCTATTTTAACTAATTTTTGAATGTGTAATAAGTTTTATTTTTTTTGGGTTCCGTACCCAAAGGGTGAGGGAAAAGACTAGGCAGATGATGACCCAAAGGGTGCCAACGGAAGCCCTATTATTAAACCGCCGCTGTACGTCCGTCCGTTTGTCTTTCAGCGGGCTGTATCTCATGAACCGTAGGTAATCATTGAAATTCATAGTGTGTATTTTTATTGCCGCTATAACAACAAAATAAAAATAAATTAAAGTTAAAAATTAACGAGGTCTCCATACAAGAAACGCGCTTTTTACCTTGTGGTACGGAATTCTTGATTCGCAATTGGCCGGTTCTTTGACTGAGGAATCTATTTTTAAACGTGAAGAGACATTTGACCTTTAACCTTAAAAAAAAAATAACAAGCCGTCCACTTTTAGACCTTCCAATTTGCATTATGCCACCCACACACTATAATCTCCAGTCAGTGAGCCAAACTTTTCATACCCCTCATTGAAAAACAATACATCCTCGAGTTATCGACTCCAAATTGTGGTCTTATTAATTCTAATTACGAATTGAAAGCACTTTCAGTTTCAGGATAATTACATTAATTACTAGAACATCGCTAATGACGCGATGGCGTATGCGCCTACATAGATGCGATATGCAAGTAGGCACCTATACGTATGCGTTGATGGATAGTAACCAGACTAATTGCGTTAGGTATCGGGCTCATATTAGCTATTACGGCTTTTATTGCGGAGATGTAATTTTAAGCGCTAATTAAGCGGTAGTTAAGGGAGCTGTTCGAGAGTGTTGATCTGTTTTTACGTGTTAATTTCTTGTGGGTAATAAAAGTGAGTATGCGGACGACGCCTAAGTGTCCTTTTGTTTTTATTTGTATAGTTAGTTAGTCCTTTCCAACTCATTACCAGTCTTACCAAGGCGTATCGTATTACCCAGTAACTGGGTTGTGGAGGTCAGATAGGCAGTCGCTCCATGTAAAGCCGACCCCAACATAGTTGGGAAAAGGCTAGGCAGAGGAGGAGTTAGTCATTTAACTTAGTACGGACGCCAGCACATCAAGTTACTACAATCTGTCAAATTTCTTTAATAGATTTTCAACTTTATTGCTAAAGCTTTAAGGTGCAAGGTTGATTGGGAAAATTTGACAGTTTCGGGTAGCTTGACCTGCTGGCGTCTGTACCTAGTGAAAATAATTAGTTACATTATATATTGTATACAGGGTGGCAGGGACATCGACGCGCAAGCTGTAACCATGAATTCAGCACACGATTCTAGATCCTATAGTGTAGCAATTTTTGGTCGGTTATCAAATAGAAATCAACTGTTTCATCGAAAAGTGCAATATTTACGCAGTCAAAATGTTAGGAACAGGTGCTTTTTTTTCAAACCGACGAAAAGTTTCAACGCTCGGGGTTCAGAATCATGTACTGAATCCATGGTAATCGTTTGTGCGTTGATGACCCTGTCACCCGGTGTAAACATTTTATTGTATAAGCAATAAATTAACTATGTGAGTACCTACTTCTTGATAGAATACTTCCTTAAAAATATAGCTGAATAATAGGTAATAGGCAAGTTCAACCTTAATGAAGTTTAATTTACTGAAAGTTTTTGTCAAAAGTAAAAATGTGAGTTAAGGATATTTATTTATTTTTGTCAAAAGTGGTAACGCAATTACGTAGTCGAGACTACATACAGCAGAATGCATTTAATATGCTAGTCAATTAATACGATCTTTCAAAGTAAAACAATTCCGCCATTCGAGAAGAAGTAAAGACAAAAGACGGAACCTTAATCACAATTAGGAAGACACCAATAAATAATTCAAATTAAAGTCGATACTATCTAACTGCACAGCACTGTGCCGGAGGTAAATAATTGAAGTAATTGTTGGGTCAAATCGGGTCAATTAATCATCGGATGCGGTCCAAAGCCGCATTATCAATTTATAAGCCGACCAAAATACTCTACAAGGGTTGCTACACACATATTCGGGTAGGCACATTTGATTCGACAGTGTTTGCTGAACAACAAAGCCGACCCGACACAAATTCGGCTTTCATTCGTCTCGTGCCGATCGACAGGCTTCGTTCGGCATTTAAAGCTCCCGCAGACAGGCGCGACGCGACTATATTCCAACAATTTCTATGAAAATTTCATAGAAATTGTTCTACCAGAGTCGCGTCACGCCTCGGCGTCTCTGTGGGACCCTATGCCATCACTGAATTGTGTTCAGGTCAGCTCGGCACAACTCAAGCTAAGACAAGCGGCTTTTTGCTGAACATTTATCAACTCGCATCTATGCCGAGCCGAACATGTACCTAAGTAACACCCCTAACATTTCAAACTCTCGCGTTCGGTTTGTTCAGCACAATTTTGGTCCTAACAATGTAGCTGATTTTAGACTAATACATATTTATGCTGGGACGGCAAGCTGTCGACCCGTGAATTATGGGATGAGTGATGTAACATTTTTGTTGGTAAGTGACCGTTGAATATTAAGTGGCATGTTTTGGCTGTGGAAATGGCAATGGAATATATGTAATTGTTTACGTAAAGTTATCGTCACTACTCATCTCTAAAACAGGATCTTTCTACGTGTTACATAACAACATAATCAGCCTATAATGTTCCCACAGCTGGGACACAGGCCTCCTCTCTTCTAGGAGGAGTTGGCTACAAGCCACCACGCGGGCCCAGTGCGGGTTGGTAGATGTCGCATGCCTTCGAATTTTTGTTTCCAGGGCTTGCCGCCGTTTTGAGAGAAGGAAAACATCATGAGGAAACCGACAGGTTCTAACATCATAATTCTCGACCCCTAAAGCTTGTACAGTACAGACCATCCCTGAAGGAAGGTATAAACACAATTTCGCATCAAAAATGTTTATAAAATAATCTCCCGGAGATAATCTGGATATATGGAAAGTAAGTGATTTAACGCATCGCCACATCCGCCCGAGACCCCATAAAAAGTGATAAGTAACGCGGGCCACCATAAAATCATGGATTCATCCCGTGGGACACAGCACTTAGGTGTCAATATCATAACGCCGATACACATCGAGGGCGGCTTGCGTTAGTGGTGCGATAAAGACGTACCTACAAAAAATATTAGACCACTCAAATTGATCCGAGGATATATTTTGATAATACCTTACACCTCTATTAAGGGCTCGTAATAAACTGGTCCTGTCACCGTGTGGGTGATCCGATTTAAAGTTCAACCTCAATTCTTTATTTTTTAAGGATTTCATTGATGAAGTTGTTGCTCATGTTACTCTATTTTTTCCAAGATGGATCTTTATTTAAATAGAAGCATCGAGCATCGTAATAACAATAGAGCTTTCAACAATGCAAAACCCATTCAGAGAAATCCTACTCATTTTCCGAGAAATTCTTAAATAATTATGGAGATAGAAAAACAGAACAAAGATCATAATTTCCTTCAGAACATAGCCTCAAAAATAGAGACAAGCTAACAAAAACAGTGACAGCAAAAAAACTATATCGTTTTAAATTCAAATGCGACGAAAAACTCATAAATATTATATCATTCGAGAGTGCAGCACGCTCCTAAAAGCGCACTAAAAAACCTTTGTCCCGTTCAAACAATAAACCGAAATATCCGAGTGACTAGAGACGGAACATTCGAATGCAGTAAACTTTATCTTAATGTCTCTATACGGTTTAAAAATATCCCGTCCATATGTTGGCTGCGTTCGACGCAACAACGACAGACGTTGTTTGTCGTCCCACTTTGTAATACGCGTGTATTGATGGCAGGATTTCATTGTTTTTTTGGCCTTTCGACTTGTAATATATAGAGTATGACGGCTGGTCACAGAGAAAAGGTTGTTTTAAAAGTTGAGCGCCGAAAAATCATAAAGGTTGTGTTCGGGCCGACGTGTAACGTTTTGTCAATCTTTTTACGTGTAGTCTATTATTGCGAGCGATGTTTTGTGGTCAGTCAATCATGTTTCTTTCTTTGGTAGCTTGTAACGGACTTGTACATTCAAAAATAATGAAATAAAATCGGACAAATGGTTGTTTTTTGTAATGTTACATGGTTCTGAAAGGTGAATGACATATTGGGGACAAATTCGTCACAATTCTAGAACGTCTAAATTTAAGTTATTTCAAATTAGGTTTTGCCCGCGGCATTGTCCGCGTGGAGGTCGGAAGTTACCCCACGGGAACGTACTACCGGGTTCACAAGTGTCCTATGTGTTAATCCGGATTATAAACTAACTGTGTGCCAACTTTCATTCAAATCCATTCAGCCGTTTTTGCGTGTTTGAGTAACAAATATCCAAACTTTCACATTTACAATGTTAAAGTTGCACAGTAGGATGCTAATTTCCCAATACAGTACCTACACATTCTTACCAGACAAACAAAATATTCCATAATATATATTTCTATCTAAACAGCGACCTAACCGAGCATATCGTCGATATAAACTAGCCTAACACACACCCCCATTACCATATCAAGTGCCGCCATTTTCACGTAACAGTTGCATATGGGCTAGGAGCTAGGTCATAAAAGTAACGCACTGTCTTATCAAATGCCACGGGAAATGTGATGTTATCGCCTGCCATGGTAACGTTATATGCAACAAGGGACCCATCGAGTATTACCTTACAACACACGTAGGTACAAAATTCAAAATTTTCGCGTACATCGTTGATTGCTGTAAGGGTGAGAAATGTATATTGGGGTAATATTTCTGCAAATAATTTAAAATATTCTTGTTGTTCTTTGTGAAATTGTAATTTCAATTTGTACAGTGGAACTTTCTGTTTACAATGAGAAAGCTTTATAAGGTTTCCTAGTTCTGTTATTTATACTGAAAATTACTCATTCTTTACAATGGAAAGTTTATGAAGAAATTGCGTCGGCGTTGTACCTCCATAGTTTTTACGTTACGAAAAGGTGGGTAGAACATATTTGTTCTACCCACCTTTTAGGTGTACTACCACCTACCTTGTAGGTACTATTTTTTCTTAACCTTCACCTACGAACTTTGGTCAATATGACCTACTCCCTAAAAATAACAATAAACCCTTGTTTTTGTCACATACAGTCATCACAGGATTTTTGTCCTGGTTAGCAAATCAATTTCGCTCTCTAAACCAACGAAGCACTTTATATGTAAGAAGAGCTATGAAAAGTCAACCCCCTCGCTGCCTGTCCCATAAATACAACATCTGACTGCCTATAAACATACAATTTTTCGTCAAATCAACACTCCGTGATGTTCGCACATGCAACCTTTCAGAGCGCTTACCTATCAACATACAGATATAATTGAATCGTTTACTCGCGAAGTGGCCGATTTAACGTATGTTTGCGTCCCAAAGCGATTCTGTATCGATTTATAAAAAGATGATTTGGTAAGCGATTAGATGTAATTTGTTGATATTCTGGGCTGTTAGCCGACGATGAAAATGTTTATGCGAATAAAGGAATATTTTTTACGTTCTGGTTTTTTTTGTTGGGTTTATTGACAGGCTCTGGTTTAGCTTTGAAAGCTTTTTGATCTATCGCTCAACGTGATTATTTAGTAATGTGAAAGTAAGTTTTTTTGTTTGTTCTACTTTTGTATCTGAAAATGTGACTGTTGCTAAGTGTGCACTCGGGTTTGATTGGCGTCACAACACGAGGTAGGCTACTTTTAACGTTTATTGAAGGAAACTTCGTGGCAACAATTTGCTCTACATACAGCCGGTCGATTCTGTAAAAATCTCACCGTGAAAACTCAAGTGAAGTGAGCTTGATGTGAGCTGTCAGTAGTGTCAATCCCTAGCATTAGTTGGAATGACAGCTCACTCCACGCTCACTTCACCTAAGTTTTCACACTGCTGTGAAATGAATCGCACTGCTGGATGGCAGTAGATACATTTTTCGCGGTTATTAAAAAAAAAAAACGTTAGCTGTTCCATACATTTGATATTGCACTTTTCTATGAAACAGTTGATTTTTTTTTTGATGACCGACAAAAAAATTCTTCGCTAGGAGACCATGTGCTGGTATGATGAGTGTGCGCGTCGATGTCCCTGCCACCCTGTATATTAATATAAAACTACGTATTTTAATTTATGGTGATCATCGTTACATCGTGAACCGGAAAAGAATCGGAATTACCGACATAGCGCGCAGAGTAAGCAAACTGAAGTGGCAGTGGGCTGGCCATGTTTGTCGAAGGACCGATGGCCGGTGGAGCAGACGAGTCCTGTAGTGGAGACCGCGTATCGGCAAGCGTAGTGTGGGACGCCCCCCCCCAGCTAGATGGACGGACGACCTAAAGAAGGTTGCTGGGACGGACTGGATGCGGAAGGCGGAGGACAGGGTGTTGTGGCGCAGCCTGGGTGAGGCTTATGTCCAGCAGTCCACTGCTGGACATTGGCCTCTCCCAGGCTGCGCCATGCGATATGCTGAGTTGATTGATTTGGTTTTGATCGTTCCATCTGCCAAAAATTCTGCATTGAAAGTCGAAAACTCGCTCCAACACACTCCAAGACTTCGCCAATAAAACCCACAAAATAAAATCGAAAACAATTACGAACAAACAATTTGTTAACACGGTCAAGTTAAATAAAACACGAAAATGTATTTTTAATTCATCCACATCCCAAAATGCAAACTAAATAAAGCATCGAATCGAAATAACGACGGTGCGAATGCAAATAATTTAATCACCTCGCCGTGTAGCGTTGAAATATGAACAAAAAGTAAAGTACCCAAACAAAAATATTGGCGACAGAGACGAAGTTTCAACAGTTATACCCCTTTATTAATTATTTCGTGTTCGTAGAAAAGTGGAGAAAATTGGTTTACGAGCTAATTTTGAACCTGTGGCGATTTGGGAATTGATTGGGCAATAGATTGATGTTTCTTAGAACCTATAAGTATGACTCCAAGTAACCTTTGCTTATTGTCATAATACGATTAGGTACTGCGGGATTAGCTTATTTAAGTTTATGCTCACAGAGGATCTACGAGTGACGAACTCCAAATAATCTCGTTGTCTGGGTAACATTTTTACTGTGGCAGGAGCAATTTTCGATAAGATCGTGCAACCGCGAACTCTTTTCCTGAATAAATGCTTCATCAATTTTTCAACAAAATAAAATAGCCAGTATGAGCATGTTATTATGTAAAATTGATTTTCATACGAAATGGCCGCTGTAACAAGCTTTGTCTACATAACTCTGTCGCTTAAATAGAAAACAATGAACAAAACAACGCAGAACGGCGTCCATACAAAGCCTACAGGGCCTTATGTGACTTTGCAATGTCGGTCTCTATAAAATATTTTCAATACCGAGGGAAATTGGTCAAAAATGACTCCCCAACAAGATTATCTCGGCTGCTTCCGACCTTAAGCAGAAATGTGACTTACATCTTCCATTTTAAAGTTGATTTTCCTTTGATAACTTTCAAGTATTTTAAGTATACTGTTTCAGCATTATGTAAGTTACTTCGGGGACTGGAGAAGTAATTTGTTGGGGGCTTATTTAGTGTTCTTTGCTGAGAGATGAAATTTATTTCGTAACATGTATATTGCGACTGGCTCGAATAACTTGAAGTAGAGGGCATAAATATGGGAAAAACAAGGGACACATATTATGTATGTGGGAAATATATGGAGCTATTATAAACTGGGTAAAAGGCTTGTAACGCTTCTCATGTTTTATAACCATCGGATAATCGTAGGACAAAAAGTGAACTACCAAATCGATAGCAGTAACTTTACCATTCTTTAAATATTTTTCAGTTGTTTAGTGTTAATAATTGTAACAATCCTTCTTCAAAAAATCCCAGTTAATCACTCAGTAAAAATATTAGAATTACGTCCCACATATCTCAAAACTCCCACAACATAGCATCATTTGGCTAATACACCAAGCAAGCATTAACAATGCTTCCTTGCTGTATTAGCCAACCTCACCCAGAAGAAAAATATACCCAAAGAAAAGCAAGCCTGCTTACTCCCCGCACAAAGACATAACGACGCACTTTCCCAATTGACAGTACGTATTAGAACAACGCCCGTCTCCCGTACCCCCTGGGAGACCGTAAGAAGACAGAATCACCAACTTTTTCCATCTGAAACTTGCACTATAAATCGTCACGGGCCGCCGAACGAGAACTATCGAAACTATCCCCCGCCCCCCGGTTTATTGACAATTTATGGCAGATTTGCATTAGTAGTGACTAAATGACTCGACGAATTCCGAGTTAGAACGGATTGGATTTAAATGTATTTTTGTTTGGTTTTTCCAGATTGGTTTTGAGTGCGAAAGATTATGGTAAGGTTTTATTTTTTGGTGAATTTCGCACTTAGCAAGAGCGGCGGGGTAATTGCGTAACATGCCAAGCCAAGCTATGGCTACTGAGAAGTAGCAATGGCTTTTTCCCACAGTTCATCAACATTCATTGCTTTGTTGTCGTTGAGAAGACAAATATTATAGATTAGAATTATCCTTAATTAATGGTTATAGGTAAATGTTCATTGCAAACAGACATTCCACCAAAACATACCAAAGGGAACTACTGATTAGCATCGGTCGAAGCCATAGCAAGTGTCGGATTTAAAGTACACTAAACTGCAAACCGTATTGTATTTCAAATAAAGCACCAAATGCAATCCTTTGTCTTCCATTCTATTTAATAAACGCATAATATCTGAATACGGAATTCAAATGTTGAAATCCTATTCTACTTCCTACTAATAATACAAACGTGAAAGTTTGTATATCTATACAAACTTTCACGGACGGATGGATGGATGTATGGATGTTTGTTACTCTTTCACGCAAAAACTCCTGAACGGATTTGGATGAAATTTGGCACACAGATGGGTTATAACCAGGAGTGACATATACTTTTTTTCCCGATATTCCCACGGGATCGAAACTTATGCGGGTGAAACCGCGGGGCGCAGCTAGTGTTATATACGAACATTCCGTACGATACGGTTAAATTGTGCCCATATGAAATTCTATTAGGTGCCAATTTGTTCCCGCTCCCAACCGGTTTTCTCGACGAAGACTGTGTTAGGTAAAGAAATACTCTGGATGTATGTAGATTGGGCTGCGGGGAAAGTGGAGGAATATAGAGATCGTAAATGCTGGCGGTTGAGCTTATTCTTACTTTATAACGTGACTATTCTTGAGAACACACACAATGTTACGGTTTGCAATGAAAGTGATCGGACTGGTTTAATTTGTTTTCCGATTTAAATAAAGCCTTTACTCCTTTTCAGAGGGGCTATTCTCGTAATTTTAAGAACGTTCATAGTCTGAGGGCCAATTCCCGTAATTTTAAAAACGTTCACAGTCTGATCTCAGTGTTAATCTGTCAAAAATACCACTAATTTCCCTACTTTTTTGACATTGATTGTTGCTGAGATGAGACTGCGACTAGATTTTGAACGTTTTTAATTACGGGAATTGGCCTTCTGATCTCAGTCTCAATCTGTCAAAAATACCTCTAATTTCGTTACATTTTTGACATTGTTTGTCGCTGAGATGAGATTGCGACTAGATTGCGAACGTTTTTAATTACGGGAATCGGCCTTCAGGTCTGCAAATGCGATAGATTTTTCTAAGAGCAAGGTCAGTTTTGTTGGTTTCGCGCTCATTGAATCTCAAGTGATCATGACAACAATGAGACTACATACACACGACTGTTCACTGTGATAAGGACCATTTCAAGGTAACTATGAAGCAAAATACAACACATAATACGACGAAGCACTGTCCAATAACAGGTAGAGTGTTACATCGTGTTTTCGTTATTGATTTCTTAACAAATTTTTAATGACTTCACAAGTCTGTAGTCACCAAGTATTGATGCCGTGACCACACCGGCCGCAAAAGAAACACGATCTACTCGATTAGATGTCTGTACAATAAATAATCGATATCGCTCATTCGCCCCGACGTTCACAAATAGCATTTTAATGTTTTATTCGACAGCTGTATTGTAAAAATAGATGTTTTGGAAGCAATCGAAAATGTAGGGAACTGAAAAGTATAATGGTGTTATAACAATTTAGTTATATTCTACGTGTAAATAAATGGCCGCAATAATTGTGGCCTCATACTAGGCCTAAACGGTATAAGAATCATAGATGTACCGTCGATAGAAGTTAATATTCTTGAAAATAATGGGACCGTTATGATAAGCCCCTGTTTATCTCATTGGTACCTATACTTTTTCCTATCAACCTTTCTTAAGTTGTTTGACATCATTCCATCCCGCGTAACTCGCATTAAGACCACGTGGGTTATCTTCTTTCATTATCCTCCACATCTTTTCAAATGCAAAGATAAATCCGCTTTCCCTAGTATCGTATAGCATAGCACATTGCCAAAAATACTACAGTTCATTCTAGTTAATATCAAAAGAAATTGTTTACAAAGAAATCCCGTTGGAAAACCGCCCCATCCCACTGCCAAATCAGCTTGAAAATACCAGAACTGAAGTGCTGTTTTAATTCGTCGTGTTACTTAGCAAGTGTTGTGTAGGTATTCAAGTTTCCCTTTGATTAAAGACGCGAGATTTCTTGATTAAAATGTCTCAACAGAGTGACTGCGGTTGTTACTATTGAAGAGCGTGTTTTGAGTTACGCTGGCCTCTTTGAAATTTGAAAACTTAAGTTTATCTCCTTTAAGACTGTTGGCATACTGTTATACAAATGTTTTAATAAGTTCTGTATTATGTATTTGTTTATTCGTAATTTTAATGATGCGAATTCAAACGTTTTGTTGCCAATATTTGTATTTTCGTTAAAATATTGCGCATATTTCTAGATTTTGTCTAGAATACATTTTGATTTAGTTCTCAAAACCTGATTCAGTATTTTAGTTATTACAGTCGCGTAGATCGAAGTCGGTACAAATAGTCTAGCCACGAATTACGTTAAAGACAATTGTGTCATTGATGAAGTAGGCCCGGGCCGTGCGGCGGCAACTGAAAACCTTGGCACGTAGGGGTGCCCGAATCGGCACTTATGCGAACCATAACACATAAATACAATTTCGGTCGGTATCATATCCATATTTCTTGCCTCACTGATTAGATATGAAGAATAATATTTTGTCGGGGTAAAATAATATCCTGATTTATTCTTACGGGCAAGATAACGGCGCGAAGGATGTGCCCGTAATGGTCGGCATCGGGCCGAAATTGTCCGAAATGGCCCGAAACGGGGCGAAAGTGGCCCCTACCCAGCGCGTATTTTTACATATTATTTTCAGGGGAAGCATTAAATTACAGGGGATTTTTTGTGGGGAGTTATGAAAGACCATATTTTGCGGAGGTGTGTGGAATGAAAACGACTCCTGCCCTCGAGAGGCGAGAGAAAAATATAATTATATGTTTTATGTGGTTCTATATTTTATTAGGGTAGGCTTTTGTACGTAAGTTTCAGGGTGTTAAATCAACGAGGAAAGCGTTAATGTGCTATTTGTCAGTGGAAACGCCACGCTCAGACATTTGGCTTAGAGGATGCAATTTTCAACAAAGCGTATAATACAGGAAGGGTCATTTACAAAATACGGTCAACTTAGTGATTACGGCACATTTTTGGGGAAAATGCAGGATACAATACATTATGATAATCCTGATTTATTAAGGATTATTTGGATACATAAATACGGGTTATAACAAATCTACACATTCTTGTAAAATACATAAAGGTTTATTCAGACGTCACAAACAAAATCTATCTAAGTAATTCGTGCTTCTGTGGTAAGTACATAATAAGGTATAACATAAGGGATTATGAAGCGGTGATCAGAGGTGATGAAATAGTTCAATACCTTCACTATCAGATCATCTTCGTGGGTCCAGTGTTCCCAAAACTGGAAAATAAAAGTAAGTTTCAGAACAAAACATTATATGAAATTATGTTTTAATGGCGTTTGTTCTTGTAACTAACAAATTAATGATGATTCATACACACATGCATACACAAACACACACGCATTTTCATTCGTTTATCGACCCAAATTGCAACTAGGCTTAAATTGCCTGAAATACACCAGTTTCCAGCCGATCTATTCTGTAAAAATCTTACCGTGAAAAGTTAGGTAAAGTGAGCTTAGAGTGAGCGGCCAATAATGTCAATCTCTAGCATTTATTTGGAATGAGAGCTCACTCCACACTCACTTCACCTAAGTTTTCACGGTGAGATGGTTACAGAATCGCACTGTACTATTTGCATTACTCCATTATAACAGTATTTCAACATATAACATTCCAGGAATTCAGTTCAAACAAATGTTATAATCAATAAACAATGCGTTGAGTAATTCGGTCGAAATCTATTATGCGAGTGTAATCCTTCAGGGTCATGACGTCAGCAGTGAGGTCATAGCTCCTATTATGTATTCAGTGAACCGTAACCATTGGGACGACTCGAATTTTTATATGTAATAAACAATTGATGAGCGATCCAAAATCGTGAGAAGATTTTTAATCGGGAATCGGTCAGTTGCTTAAATAAAGCCAGTACTACACATGCCAGTAACTTGCGCAAAAGTATGCAGGTATGTTGCATGTCATAAGTACTAATTAGTTACCTGTCTGTAATCAGGTATAATAGACAGATGGATGACCCCTGTAACACAGGTTTTACCTAGCTTGGGGGTCAGTAAACAAATCATTGAGCACCTGTAAGTTCTAGGCTGTAAAAGTTGCACGTAAGTAATTTGTAGTCACAACACAATACAAACTTCTAATTGACGATAAAGCCAGCCATACACTTGCCACTTAATTGTGCAAGTAGCTTGTATGCCATTGTGTCAATCATCAATCAGAAGTTGTTTTAGCAATGTCATGCAAGCTAGGTACTTGTATACTTTTGTGGGCATGTGTACTCCTGGCTTAAATAGAACATTCCAGGTGCATCGATATAACATCATACGCTTGACTGTGGTCGGTTCACTGCATCGATTGCATTCAAACAATAGTAGTTTGTATCAAAGCAATAATATGGTGGGTTTAAGGAGAGCTAGTGAGCATAAAATGTAATGGCATCTAGTCCGATCGTACAAACCGTATCCTAGTAGTGACTTTTACTACTGCATGGGATACGAGGCAGTCGAGTTTTGTTTTGTTTTCAACTTTCAAGACAGAAATAGTCTTTATAAAGCTTGTTTTAACTGAAAATGTATTTTTACAGTATTGAATACACTGAAAAATCTGCTCCCACACAAAAAATACATTTTCAACTACCAAACCAACAAATAGCGCGAAACAAAAAGGAAAATCGAGCGAACTTTAAAAATCGCGTTTCCTAGGAAAATTCTACGTGGTCCCGTTCATATGTGGCATTCAAAATCAGTACCTCGACGCCCTGTTCGAGACAAAACGTGAGAATGGTACCTTTGAAATCGGCTTTCTGCAATCCAATGCATTAGAAAGAGACGGCCTCACAAAAAAGTGGTTGTACAGAAAAGGATAGATGATATGCGGACAGTCTGAGACGCGAGTTGAATTGTAAATGCGAATTGCGAGTCGCGGATGCAGTTTCAACCTAGTTTGCGTTACTGGTTAGTTTTCTGTTGCAAATGGACATAATTTGAAATTCTTTCGATTTGGAGCAGACGCTGAAATTAGGGGAACCACTGTGAAGATTTCACCAAGAAGTAAGAAACTAGTCAGTGGAAAATATTAAAGTTTTTAGCTCCTTTTACAGTGATCGATGAACAGGAAAAACTTATATGTATAGTTAAACTATAATTGTCACTTGATATTCAGATTGACTCATTTCAAAGGGTTCCGCCTAGTGGTAGTGAGTACGAGGTGAGGTGAAAAAGGGTGAGAAAAAACAGAAAAAAAATTAACAAGTTGGCATGTATCGAATATCCAAACACACGTTATTAGCAACGAAGAAACCGAATAAAACCAAAAGTCATCCTTACACAGCTAGAATCATCCTTGTAGGCCATAACAACCGCAGTTACAAGCCAAAAGAAGATCTCCGAGAAATGAATACAGACCAACATTACTAATTAAGTTATTGAAGAGTCGAACAAACTTGTTGAAATTCAAAGTGGATTGTTTTTACGCCAAGGCATAATCAAACTAAGGAATTCCCACAATTTTAACGGTATATTTTCAGATGAAGTGAGCTGGGATGCCTTGCAATCTTATTATTATGGACCAAGTTACCTGAGTTTGTTTTTCAAGTATGGATATTTTTAAGGTAAAGGGGTTTTTATTATGTTTACCTTTGGCTTGTGGAACACTTTAGTACGTTAGTTTAGTTCTTCAATCTTTTCATGATTTAGTGAGAGTGGATGCAAGGTAGTTTATGTTACTTTATTTGGCAGCGAATTCACTTTGTAATGGATGAGTTGAGTCAAGTAGACTGATGGTGGAAATATTGAAGTGGAATAGTTAGTTAGTTACGTATGTAACTTCTTGAACAATATTGTAGATGTTTTATCATGACTCATGGAAATGTTTGTGGCCAGTAACCGCAAAAATCCTTATAAAGGTGTCATATTTGTATGGATGAAGTAAATAATAAAGTGTTTTAAATAAATTACTCTTACAGAAGTATTTGTGACGGAAATATGTCGTATAACATAGTTATTATTATTTAAAAGTAACACATATTGTAGGCGTTTGATCGATTGTGGTTTTACACGCATTGAAACAAGTCGAAACCTTCAGCACTTTCCGAGATTAAAGGAATAGACATTACAACATTGCCACAAACCTTTTAAAAGTAACGAGCTGATACATTAAAATTGAGATATCGGTATTCGGATTCGGATAGGCATTATCGATTCATAGGACCTCGAAACCGTTCAATTAGGTTGCCGTAGCTTCAGAGGCACCTGTGTGTACCTAGGGCTATAAATACAGAATGAAGGTTACCTGGTTTATAGTGGCAGGTACGGTTTCTAATAAAGTTAAGGTTTAAACTGGAATTTTAGTACTTTTCTATTTGATGGTTTTGCCTTGCCACGCCTTAAACTAAAAGACATCATTGAAGTGTCGAAGATTTTATACCCAAAAATTAAAGTGCTAAAATTAACATCTTGAGCATTTTTGACTATCACAGCGAAAGTCTTCAATTAACCCTCCGCCCCCGGCTGCTATTTGACATTGAAAAAGCCAATAGTCATATTTTTATAACAAGTGTTTTAAGCATAACATTAAAAAAATACCAACTCTTAATTGAATTTAACATCCTGAACATGTTTTAACTATAAAACTGTTATAAAAATATGATTTTTGGTATTTTCAATCCCAAATAGCAGCCGAGAGGCAACACAAAATGCAACCAAAAAAATGAGTAAAAAATGCTCAAGTGGTCATTTCTCATAAGAAAATAGTACTTTTTCCGCCACTTTAATTTTGGGGTACGAAATGAATGATGTCCTTTAGTTTTTAGGTATAAATCTTTCAATATTTGCGTAATTTTGTTGTTAAATACCTTTTTTATCGTGTTGTCTGTGCCTTTTGTATTAAAGATAAGGTAATACTCACTTATATAACTGTAGCTGCAATCATCCCCATTCTGTTGCGACTCACCTGCAAAAAAGAAATACAAATTAAATATTGACTAAAATGTTGTGATATGGACATGTAGTAGCTACGTTTATTTACTTCCATTTTGCTGTCCGTAAAATGGAACAAGAATATATCTAAAGGGCGGACGTTGGTCTGCCGACCGCAAAACCAAACTTTGTGGAGTTGTATAAACAAATTCATTCCCGTCCATTACGGAATCGTGACGTCACGTACAGGAATAAAATACGTTTAAACATCTAAACACTTTTGTAAGTATACTTTATAGGGACAGTTCATTCACAAAATTATTACTTATTATCTGCCAAGAAAATTTGTACTTTAACACTCTATAAATAAAGTCTAAAATCGAGTCCAGACTGATCGGAGTTCGGCAATCTTCACGAAAAACTCGACACGTGTCATCTCTCTCAATCAAAATTGAATTCTATTACTAAATGGGTAGGGTTGAACTGCGACTGGTGGTTTTAAGCATCGTAATGTCACGTCAACATATATCGCACCGTCACGCGACATTAGATATGAATCTGGAACTCCTTAAAATGTCGTAATGACGTCTTCCGTGTGTTTTGTTTGAGGATTTCAAAAGCTATTCTCTAGTCACTGTGACACGTATGGTTATTAATATAAAGTAACTGAGGCGTAATCAATCGTTTGAGTACTTGCATTTTTAAAGGCCTATGTTTTTTATTCTATCGTTATACGGCTGTTAGCCATTCGACGAGTTGTTAACTGACTAATAGACAAACAACCATTGTTATGAGCCGTTCGACTGCGGCCCTTAAAACTGGGTCAGACAAATCTAGAACAAAAGTCGGTATTCCAACATATGATCACCTTACAAAAAAACCTTGTTTTCGGTCCTCAAAGGTATCACTGCCGCAATATCGAATGACAAAAAGCTAGGAAAACTTTTGACGGAAAATCTGTAGTCGTCTTTTTATCCATAATGACGTAACTCTATACTTTATGAGCCGCTAGGAATTTCATTTTGGGCCTTTATATTTTTGACCACGCGGTCCCCATGGGGAGTGAGGGGGTGAGGTATTAGGAGGGGGGAGTGTTCTTTATCGTGGCCATTGCGGGCTCTCTCACGTACGCATATTAGGAGAAAGGTCCTTCTAAAAGTCGTAAAGAGGTCGACTAAGGTCGGTGCGTCTATGATGTGTCTTTAAGCTTCTGTTTTACATCTTCCGATCGACTCTTCGGTTTGGAATTATGTATGTAAATAAAAGGTTGTGTGTGACCTTTTTCTATTATTCCGTGATAGATAGATAAATCGTTTATTTGGTGCATACACAAGACATAGCACAACATACAAAAGCACGATTAAATAATAACTAATTACGTACATAATCAGCCTATAATGTTCCCACTTCTGGGATGCAGGCCTCCTCTAATTACATGAATGATAGGAAATAGCTACAAGTTACATATATACAAATATAAAAAAGAAGAACACAATACATATTGGCTATGACACACTATAAAGAAGTGGAATGTGTGTGTGTGTGTGTGTGTGATAGACAAATGTGTTGTTATTCTAAGATATAAGTTACATTGTTCTACCCAACTTTAAAATCAAACTTCACAGTCCAATAAACAAACACATTCACGTCAAATCTCATACTTCAATATTAATTAAAACTCATCACAATACATTATTACCAGCAAAACCATAAAAAAACAAAAAAAAAACATATACATATAATGTCGGGAAGCAGATATACGGGACCATTGTGGTTCAAGAGGCTCTACAGTCACAACACTAGCGCTGTTCAATATCGTGTGAAGTTTTTTTTTACTTGAAGCACTATCTTTGTATGCATCATCACGATTGTCTCCCTTATAGAGTGATCTTTAACATTCCAACAAGACGTTGACATGTTCCAGGCTTACAATACCGCATAATGTAAATAAGATAATTTATTATTATTTTTTAAGAGTAATTATGGAGTTTCTTCCCCATTCTTCTCTATACGAAGTTCCGTAGGTAGTTACCTTATGGAAAGGGTCATTCAATTCTTCTTAGTTGTTTGTAAATTTTGACATCCTCAAAAATGCGAGTGAGACTTTTTCGTAACAAGGTCGCAAGCGCATGAGGTCTTGGGTCGATTCCCAGGTCGACCAAAGTATTGTTGAGTTTTCTGTCTGGAATTTCTCAGTAGCAGCCTGGAGTTTGTGCACGGTTAATGGCAATAAATAGGCTCGCTTCTTATTACATGGGACTCGCAACAAACCTGACGAAATGTGGGTGTACTAAAGGCACATCTCTGCCCACCTTGCGGATTACACTGTTGATGCAAGTGAGCATATCTTGAAAGTGCTTCAGAATTCTGAGATCCAGTGTAACTTATATCTATTGATCTATTGATCCGTTCACAATACTTAGGGTATGGTGTACGGATCAATAGATCAGATTGCAGGCCACTGCAAAGAGCAATCCGTAGACCTGAATCGGGCGTAAAGGCAGTCCACATTCTTGGAAGTTAGGAGTTTCGCTCGGAAAGGCTTGAAATCGCATAAATGTCAGTCAGTATCCGTTGTATTAAGGTTAGTTTTAGGAATATGTTTGCATAGATTCTGCGTGATGCTGCTGGAGACAAATGTGCATTGATCTTTCTTGCTTAAAAGACTGATGATTCTGTTACAGATTAAAATGGTTTGGTAGTTATAGTGGGGTAAAGTACTTGCAATGAATTGAGACCTACAATAGTAGGTATATTTCTGTTTATGCCTATTGCAAAAAGGCTTAATTTTTTTATTATGATTCTGTAGATAAATCAGCAAGCATACATTGGTTAATAAATTTATCATTCTTCATTTTATTTAATTTGATTTTATTTTATATTTATATTAAAATAATTTTGTTTGACAATGGGTGTTAATTACCTGAAATAAATGAATTTATTTATTTACATTTTATTTACTTATTGAATATTTTACATCATTCCTCCGTGAACTTACATCGCAAAATATCTACAGAAATATACCTATAAAACTTAAAATATCTCGTTTTAAAACTGGCGAAATTCCGTATAAATCGACAACGTCTTCACGTATAAAATTTATAGTCTAATGAAATATTGTTTAGCACTCGGCGCCGGTATTACTAAGGGTTTACGACTCATCTCCTCCATTTTTTTCGCAGGTCTTATTTGAAGACGCATTGGAGTGTTTGCGGTTTTCTTCAGTATTAGAATGGGTTAGAATGAGTTGTATATTATATTTGTAGCAAAAGCAACAGGTAGGTGAAATTTTGGTGTTTGAGCATTCGATATAGTACTTATTTGTACCACTAGTAACCTAAAAATTTTCTACAGTTAGTATTCAAACTGTTTACTTAGTGTGGTAAAGGAAAAAAGATGAATGATTTTATTTCTGTAATTAGACTTAATACTTTTACACGTCAATCATATTTTTCAAACTAGATGAGGCGTTTCTTATATGCTTACTCTGAGAAAAAGGCCGAAACAACTTCAGAGGTCAGTCTCTTTTAAAGTCCAGACATAATCTTGGTCAGACCATGTGAAGAGAAATTCAGACGCAAAAGACATGAAACGATGTCTGAAACGATTTTTTGACGAAAGAACCACACAGATTGAGTGGACCTGTCCAGTAGCGTGAAAATTACATATTTTTTCTTTAGGTAAGGCCAATATTTTATCAGGAAAAATCGCTCGCCGTAAGTAAACTCAATATATGAAACTATTTAGCGACTTTTTTTTTTAGGAAAATGTTTTTTTTAATCTTTACGAAATGTATTGATTTTCTTCTTTCTTATCTTATCTTAAGAGTTGTTGAGATTTCTTCTGGTCTCAATAAATATTTAATAACTTTCCATCGAGAACCCATAGTATCAATACTTGGTCGAAAGTGCGAAGGGTGGGGGGCGCCGACATTTCCGACTCCGAGCCGCCGAGTTCTCCTAATGACGCGAATATTTCCCGCTTGACGTTTAATTAACTATCAAAAGAGGGTAGTTTGAATAGCCTCCTCTAATGCGACGGTGCCAATCCTCGGCATAGCTTAGGAATCGCTTTTTAGCCCCGTTAACCTAATAGTTGTACTGAGTTTTGATAAGTAGTTTTTGAGTTATTGGCTTTAGCATTTAGAACTAAGTAATTCTGAAATAAGCAAAGTTTAAGTAGAAATCAATATTCGCGGAAAAACCGTAAACTAGTTCACGTTAACTTTTACCAAATCTGCTTGAACAACTTTTATCGATATCTAAAAATAAAGCAAAACTTACCGCGAATTAAATTTCCCTTAGGAGACGAAGTTTCAAAATTGGTTTGGGTATTTTTTAAGTCACGTCTAAGTACTAAATATAAAGATTTAAAAGGTTTAAAGGTTACATAAGTGATAAGAAAAGAAATACGATAATTTAAGACTTATCTTGGAGGATGACAATTTTGTTGAGATTACGTGTTACGCCATAACTTTTCTGATATAGTTTTTGTTACTTGCGGTTAGCAGTTTCATATCTCAGTAGCAACGACAAATCAGGGCACAATTTCTCACAGTTCAATTTACAATGCAATCATCTATAACCGCACAATCAGTCTTTGTGCTCTAAATAATTCTAAATGATAGTTTTGTGGGTGCTTCGGCGCAATCGTGCGCAACGCCGGCGCCGTTCGACATCCGATCGAGAACTTTACAATAGTTTTTTACGAACAAATGGAGTAAAAACCGTTGAATTTATATACAAGAAGTATTGTGAATCTAAAGAAGCTGGTTTAGATTGGATTTGTATGAAAAAAATAAACGGAGCTCACAAAAGCATGCTTGTTGGAGCACGTTTTGTTTTTGTTCGTAAGAACATTATTTTAAACGTGGGCTGATTTGGAGCTTATCTTACTTTCACTGTTTACTTTTATCACGTTTTGGTATGGTTTTACTTTTTAGAGCAGCATCTGAGTTGTGCAAGAGTAATAATAACATTTAATGTGGTCCTCTTGCCTAAACTAATTTAAAAAAAATCTTAAATTCACTGACAGGCAACCCACTGCATAAGCCGCTGGGTCTAGAAATATGAAATTTTGCACAAGGGTTCCTTATGCCACGAAAGTAAGCACTAAGGAAGGATTTTTGAAATTTCATCCCTTAAAAGGGTCAGGGTTGTATGGAAATTCGTAATTTTTGTCTATGGGAAATCCCATCGGTATACTTTATATATAACTCGCTGGAATTTGCATGAGACACTTTTAACGTAACTGGAGCTAGTGTCTACACAGTACAGTAACCATTGACTAGAGAAGTTATACACATCATAATCAGTACACAGACCGCACACTCACAGACACAGGCCTCCTCTCGGTGAGAGGCAGTGGGCTGTAATCCACCACGTGGGCCCATTTCGGGTGGGTAGATGTCATGTCTTCGAATTTTTGATTTAAGGACATGCCAGTTTCCTCACGATGTTTTCCTGCACCGTTTTGAGAGCAGTGGTGATGAAATAATATTACAGATACTAAATCCAGGTGTACAACTTCTTCAAATATTTGCTTCCTCTAACACTTCCTTACCAAACCATAGTACCAAATTGTGACTGCTACTTCTCCATTATAACAAGCTCGTACATTTATCTAAAATTAAACACTTAGCACATATGCTAGTAATACTTAGGCAAATAGTCCTAAACTAACAACTTGTAAGTTAAAATCGCCCGCATTGAGCCGAACCAAAATAAATCAGATGAAATCCATTCCAAGCTACTAACTTAAAAAAGCATTTATTTAAAACTAAGTGTATATAATGTATATTCCTTCAGTTCACTGCTCAAAAGGGAATTTTGTTGATGTAGTAAAGTAATATTCGGGACAGGGAAAACGTATGGATTTATTTATATCTCGCGTAGAGCTACATTGTGATCGTTAGGGACACTTGTGGCATTATTTGTTTGTGCTATTAAAATGTTCCAACACTGCTGTTATCTACCTCATAATAAAATGGAACTTCGGCTCTTAGAGTCACCGGAAGGATCAACATTTTAGATGAAAAATCAGACGGATAGGTTAGTTTTCCCGAACCTTTACACTCGGAAAGAATTAATGACTGAAATACACGATCATCAGGATACGCGAGTAACCAAATATCGTCTTGAGAACGAATAAAAACCGTGTCTCGCACACAAAGTTAAAATAAAGAAGGCCATTCATACAACTACATCCGCGCGACTGAAGCCACGTTACGAATTCGACGGCAATTTTTTCACACCGTCGCAATACGGTCTAAAATTCTTTGAAATATTGCCTCGACGCGTGCAAATTTCGCTCGCGTACTTTTGTACAAACTTACCGAGCATTAAAAGGACCTTAGCACGTCTATTTAGGGTGTATTCTCGCTCGTGTTAGCTGCAAATGAAAATTGGCGTCGAATATAAGTTACATACGGTTGCCTACACAAAAATAACGAACTGCGCCGTCGAGACGGCTGTAGTAATCACGACGTGAATGGCCGACCATGGACTATATTATGTAAAGGATCTTTTGAGCTTTTCAAAGGGATTCTGAAGCGTTTTCAGGGCGGTTAATTACACGATACGGAGGCCGTAAGCCTGAAGTTTGTCTTCAGTACTGAAATTCGTAGCTATAAAACGATTTTATGCTTCTTTAGGACTTTCTTGACGGTGTCTGGCTTGTTTTTTCTGTGTTACGTTCGGAATATTTTCCCGTATTACAGTTTAGGTGGAACATTGGGTAAGATTGAATGTTTAAGACGCATTTGTGTTTTTGTAACCACTCTTTGTAATTGGCTTCTAAAACGAACTAAATTCTTTTAGTAGAACGTTTCCTAATACAAACCAAATTTTAATGGTACTGCCATTAAAATTTGGTTTGTATTAGGAAAGGTTCGCTAAAATGGAACGGGAAATTGAAACACGAGTTATGAATAATCTAGACAGTACGCGATACGCAACTGCAACAGTCAAATAATAGAAATGATTTTTTTTATCCACACACTGTATACACACATACAATATATGATATAACCATAGTTACTTGAATAAAATATTCACACCAGAAAGATTAAAAGAAAAACCACACAAAGGTCAATAACCTACACCTCAGTATCCAGAATTGAGTCAAATCCTGCACATACCTTTTTGGAAAAGGTGTTCGCACAGTGGAACATAGCGGCACACTAATTCGCAATACAATTTGTCATAGTCTCACTGCATTGCAGTTTCCTACTGCGACAAAGAGCCATTCTGATACATCAGAACGACAAGCCATTGTCAGAACAAAGTGTGGGCCACTACACCAGAGTTTAATAAAATATCCGTTGTTGTCCTAAAGTATGTTATAATGTCACTTAATTTCTTAAAGTATGCTTTCATTTTTTTAATAATTGTATGTTGGCACCACCTTGTTTTTGCCATGGAATTTGTTATCATTTAATTGTGATTCTGTGTGTTGTGCTGTCTTTTGTATGCACCAAATAAATTATTTATCTATCTATGTAAACTTTATAAACAAAAAATAGCTGTAGGTAGTAACTAAAGTACTTTATTTCAATTTCCAAGATAATATTTACATTATTTAAAAGCTAAACGTCTAGAAATAATAATAATATTGCGTACAAGTATATAAAAAAGGAGGGAAAAGAATCATAGGGCAGCAAAAATTCGTCCGTAACTACTGTAGTTACGGACGAATTTCTAATCATAATCAGCCCCTGCCTGTATAAGGCCTGTGTCTCAGTGGGAAATAGTTATTTGTGCAACAAGAGAGCAAAGTAGTTTTTTGCTGCGAGTGCTGATTTTGAATCCTGAGCAAGCGAAGGATTCAACGATTGAATCACGAGCGTAGCGAGTGATTCTAAAGTTGAATCCTGAGTGTGGCGAGGGATTCAAAGGCACGAGATGCAAAAAGCTTTGCTCTCGTGTAACACACATAACTTTTCACTTGAGCAGCGAGAACACTTTAGGAGATAAAATAATAAACAGGAATAGATTGTGAAATAACTATTTATTGTGAATCAAAATAATTAACATTGTAGGTAGATACCAATTCTATAAAATGGAACATTTTAAAAGTTAAAAGTAAAATTACTGCAATTCTGCAAATTTTATTCCCGCTCTTTTAAATTAAGGCGTGTTCGGAAATAGCACCCATGATATTTTATTATTCAAAATATATTACGTACCTACCTAACATTTATTGAAACTAGAAATAAATATTTACAAGTTAAATATCAGTTTTATTTGCAGTAAATACTTATTTTCGTTTAAATACAACAATAAGTTAAAAATTCAATAAATTACATTAAAAGACATAATTTTCTTTTTGCAAAATTTCTTTAGTTAGTACGAAATTCCGAACGTGTTTGTCTTTGAGGTCGAATTCAAAATCCGAACTTCGAAAGGGCTGGTCTTTGTCTCTCTCTCTTTCTAATGGCGGGAAAGAGATAGAGTGTGAATGTTTCGAATTGTATGATTAACCCAAGGCTGAATAATATATTCGCGGCTTTTTGAAAAAAAATTAAAAAGTTACTTTGTCTCACTCAGTGAGCAAAATCGCATTTTGCTCACTGATTTCACGCAGCAAAACCTACATGTTTGAGCTACTGAAGTGAAAATTATATGTTCCCACTGCTGAGACACAGGCCGCCTCTTGGTGAGAGGCAGTGGGCTGTAATCCACCATGCGTGCCCAGTGCGGGTTGGTAGATGTCACATGTCTTCGAATTTTTGGTTCTAGGACATGCCGGTTTCCTCAATGTTTTTTCATCACCGTTTTGTAGAGCAGTGATGATGAAATAATTTACATAAAATAAAGCGCCTGTCTGGGTTCGAACCTATGACACGTCCGGTTGTTATCTCTGGGACACCACTGCTCTAAAGTAAAGTCTAAAGCGTAACAATATTCCTTTAAGTAGTTATATGTTATAATAAAATAAAATATATTATAAGCCAGCAAGTTTCCTGAACAGCAATAACAACATACTTGACTTTTACAACCGCGCTTTGTTTCTGTTAAAGCTACTATAAAACTGTCGTCTAAAAATATCAAATGTCTGATGATTATACAAAGTTAGGAAGTGGTTGTTTCAAACTGTATAAGACCTATTATAATAATGTTGATCACTTTTGGACTCTGTTAGATTGAACTCTTTACTTGTCAATGATGTAGCTCTTTTATCATTTATGTAGTATGTAACCATTTTTATTAACCATTGATCTTAGCTTAGGTATTAGTAGCAACTCTAGCAAGTAAAATAATGTAACTACCTTTTGGCCTATTTTACTGTAAACCTGTTTCTTTATGTTAATCTTGAAGGTGCAAATAAACATTTATTTTATTTATTTATTATTTATGTATGTAACCATTACATCGTTGAAATATGACAAGGTTTTAGAACCTTGTCATATTTGTAGTCCCAGCATTTAAGCGTCTCCTACAGTTCATTCACATGTTATTTTACCTCTGACAACAGCAACCAGACAGCAGCCTTGTTTGGACGAGAATAAAGATCACTGTGATTTTGACAAATTTGGTAGTAGAAGCAACCCAACAGAAACCTTATTTTATCGACCATCACGATCACTGTAATTTTGACAGTGAAGCAAAATCAGAGTTAAAATAACTGTGGTAGGATTATACGTAACACTTTGCAATGAAAATCTATCTTTGTTGGTCTGATATTCTGTCACAACTCTTCGTACTTAAACTTAACCTAGTAACTAACTAAAGCTGTACAAGCATCTTCTGGCGCCAAAATCGGAACTAACGCCGCCATCTTGTTTTGTCAATACAATTTCTGTGAAAATTTCACAAATGTTTACCAACAAGGCCCCCCGTCAACAATATCATGCATGCGCCAAAAGATCCCACGTAATACTGTAACGCAAATATAAATCAGCCAATAATCAAAATGTTCCGGAAAACGTGCTTCGAAATAATGGCTTATTTCTAGTGTGTGTCTATGTATGGTAAAATGTTCATAGACCGAATGCACCAGTAGTGAATCAATCGCTAGTTTAGGGGCTTGAGCAGAACGTGTTAAGCTGACAACGCATCGGGCAGTGTTACGATTGCGAATGTTCGATTTATGTGTGGTCGGCCTGTATGCGCCCGCTTGTGGGTCATTTAGCACTGGATGCAAAGCAGATACAGGCGAATTTTACATTAAGTACTCAAATAAAATCGTCGTTTGAAAGTAAACATGTTGTATGTCTGTCGCAGGACAGAACAGGCATTGGCATCTTACCTGAGCTCTAAAAAACTGGGTTTGTCAATACAATGGACATAACCACAACGGCCAACGTAAAAAAAATTAGACCACCAATACATTAGTATTGGTGGTCTCATTATTTTACGTTGGCTTTGTTTTTTGGTTGGTTTTTTTTACGTTATACCAAGAAAATACCAAGCAGCTTTGGAAATATATTAAAAACGTCACTAAAATGTCTAAATAGCGTGAATCAAATTCGAATTTGTTGCTGGCTAATCCTTCACCACTCTTATCAGCTAACAATGTAAATAACTTTTTTGTGAATGTTGGGAAAAATCTTGCCGAACAGATTCCAAAAAACTGCGACCAAACATCTTTCCAAAAATCAAGCAATAGTTGTAACTCGAAACATTTCGCTATGTTGGATACTGATGAAGATGAAATAACTCGATTAATTTCTGGGTTAAAAGACGACTCTGTGCAGTTGGATGGGATAATATAAGCAGTAAGATCCTTAAACTCTTTAAGCATATTTTGGTACCTCCCATAACGCATAGTATATTTCGAATCTGTCTTTCCGAAGGAATTTTCCCTAGTTGTCTAAAAAAGGCAGTTGTAATCCCTGTCTTTAAATCTGAAAGTAAAGACGTAGTTAATAATTATAGGCCAATATCCTTACTCCCCTCAATTTCAAAAATACTAGAGAAAATTATAAACAGTAGACTAGTTAATTATCTAGAAAAAAACAACATCTTATCCCCTGCGAAATTTGGTTTTAGAGCCAAACTGTCGACAGCTGATGCGGTGCATAGTCTGACTGGTTATATTTCAGAAGAACTTGGCAAAGGAAACCAGACCCTGGGAGTTTTTCTCGATTTAGCCAAGGCATTCGACACGGTGTCTGTTTCCGTCTACTTTTTACTGACTATTTAGACTACCGGTACCAATGTGTTAGAATAGATAATATTACGAGCGATGAGCAGACAAATACTGGTTTTGGTGTTCCACAGGGGTGTATTCTGGGCCCCACCCTCTTCCTTATTTATATTAACGACTTGTGTAATCTAAATATTAAAGACGGTAAAATATGCCGACGACACGGCGTTAATATTTAGCGCTAAAACCAGTAGCGAACTGTTCGAAATTGCTCAACTAGGTTTTAATACTGTGATTAATTGGCATCAAAGCAATTTACTAACATCAAATGCCGACAAAACAAAATATATTCACTTCTCCATGCGCAAGCCTCTACTTAACATTACTAACCCTCATCTATATGCCCATCAATGTGGAAACCGTACAATCACCATGTGTAATTGTCCCTTTATCCACAAAACGAGCAACATAAAATGCCTGGGGATAATAATGGACGACACACTCTCTTTCAAAAAACATATTGAAAGCCTAGTGAAAAGAGTCCGCAAACTAATATATGTTTTTTTTTAAAAAGCGAACTTAACAACACAAGTTTATTTGGCCCTATGTCAATCTGTAATTCAATACTGTATCACTTCTTGGGGTGGCGCACCAAAAACTAATTTGCTTCCTCTTGAAAGAGCTCAGAGAGCAATTTTGAAGGTAGCAAACTTCCATCCCTTCTTTTTTCCCACAGATCTGCTATATAAATCCTCCAATATACTAACGGTTTGCCAGCTTTTCATTATGCACTTAGTATTAAAACAGCACACCATGCTTGCCTACAATGTCGACAACACTAACAAGAGACGGAATGATCTGAAGGTCAATTCTCGTAATTTAAAACGTTCAAAGTCTAGCCGCAGTGTCATCTCGGCGACAAACATATGTCAAAAACTTGTCAAAATGTAAGTAAATTTGAGGTATTTTTGACAGATTGAGACTGAGATCAAACTGTGAACGTTCTTAAAATTACGAGAATTGCCCCTCTGATATGCATGTCTAATGCAGCCACAAAACATGTCTTTGTAGAAAGATTTATAACATTCTTAGGTCCATTCCTGTACAATAGATTAAATAGAAAACTAAGTATCTACAAACTAAATTACTGTAGCTGTAAAAAAATTATACTTAATTATTTACTAACCATCAATCATGCACAGACAGAAGACCTACTTATTGTCTGCAAATAAAACTGCTAACATGATAATTTACTTTTATTTACCATAGTTTTAATTTAGTTTTTACGTTATACGCATTGTTAATTTATTATATTACGTATGTATGGACTTCTTAACCTGAAGCACAGGTTCAACCTAAGTCAGGCAAATTAGCAACTGTGCGCTATTTTTAATTGTTAAGGTAATCAATGTAAAATGTATTCCCTTTTTATAAATAAACGATTTATTATTATGCTTCTAAAATAAATATCACTAGAATAATAATTATATAAATATGATACTCAAAATAATAAATACACACACTACTATGATGAAATGGACATATACTGTTCTTTTACTCTTCTTTTAAAAACTGCAACAGTTTGGCAGTCCCTAAGGTTACTAAATAGTTACTGAGAGGTAAAATTAGGACGCTTTAGGCCATTACTACAATAATAAGGCGATTTATAAAATTCACAAACTTTTATTTGAATTTATTTAGAGATGTAAGCATTACACCTGAATTAAATTTTAATATCCAGTCCTTCGTCCTGAAATGGCGTCTATGGATTGCAGGCACGTGGCGCACTCGTTTATGTCTGCCCCGTGGGAGAAAGGCCATTGTCTGTATGTGTACACGCAACACAGCTAGTCAGGGCCACGCTAAATAAATAACAAAACAGACTTCGGCACCAGGAGAGCTAAATTCTCTACCGACAACACGATATTTAATAATATAACGTTTAAGGTAGTAAATCTAGGAAACTTGAAAGCTGTTCGTTCAACAAACTGTCGGGAAGCGAACCTGTACATTATGACTTACATAAACTGCCAGACTCCAACTTTTATGCCACCAATAAATCCTACGGTGCCCACTGGTTATTTCTAGAAATATCTTGAAAAATACCTTTAGTGTTTCCCCTGGCTGCGCTTTATGCACTACGTAACGGCGTATTTCTTTCAAATTAGCGCAATAAAAGTTTTATTGGTCGTAAATAAAATCGAGAGGTGACTGTTGCCAGTACGAGGGAGGCACATGATCATGCATAATATATTTTTTTCGGTTTATTTTATTTTAATACTACGACTATAAAGGCCATTAACCTTTTAATCATAAAAGGTCAGAAGGCAGTTATTATCGGAACCTTTAATCGGATTGTGTATTGTGTATATTATATTCCTTCATATAAATATACACAACAAGATTAGAGGTTCAGACGCCAGCACATCAAGCTACCCGAAACTATAAAATTTTCCCAATCAACCTTGAACCTATTGCTTTAAGGATAAAGTTGAAAATGTATTAAAGAGATTTGACAGATTGTAGTAGCTTGATGTGCTGGCGTCTGTACATTCTACAAACAAAACAAAAATATAAACGTAAATTAAATATCAATTCAAACTGTAAACTAGGTACTCCAAAAATATTATTGGGATTTAATACATTCAAGTAAAAACATAAACAAATATGTTTAGGAATTTAATATAAAATCTATATCTTATATTAAATTCTTAAACATATTTGTTTAAGCTGTGTGAACAATTATTTGTGTTATTTTCCTCATATTAGTATTATGTTTGCGGTAAAACAACACATGTACAGTATGTATCAAAAAGCAAACTCCAAAATCCATTCCCTGTAATTCGTCATTTCCCCTATCAAACACCGAAAATCGTCCGAACTTAACGAATTAATCTTCAAACGTCGACATTGAAAATCGTCTGCGGAACACATTTCCGTGTACAAAGAGATTAAAACTGTTTGTCTGTTTGTTTGTTAGATATCCATGTTTGTACGGCATTTAATGACGGCAGGGTAGGCCAGGGGAATACACACCGATGTTTCGGTAATTACAATCCGGTTTATTCTATAGTAATTCTGAAGGCATTGTCGATCGTAAACGCATAAAGTTGGAAAATAAAGGGGTAGGATTCGGGATTATTTGACTGTAGAGAGTAATAAAAATGTGTTAAAAATTTGTCGAATTCAAATTAATTTTTGAAATGTTTTCCTGAAAATACCTTTTGCCTTTATTATTAAAAGTTTCTCTGAAAATTAATTATGTACCGGACGCGAAAATCATGCAAAAAAGTCACAGCCGGGGAACGCTGTTGCACTTACAATTTTTTAATGCCTTTTATTTTTTTACCAAGTCATGCATTTTGGCTAAAAAGGTACTTTTGTCCAACCAATACTGTCAGAATATCTAACAATTTGTACATACATACACACATATACTGAAACTTGCTACGCAATAACCCGCGGGCGAATTCAAGTTCCGTGGAGTTCAGTGCGTGAGCGCTACGGTGCTACGACGCTACGCCGTAGGCTATTGCTACGGACCTACGCTACGTGCAGGTTATTATAATGCGAAATCCATTTTAGAATTTTGCATTTACAGATTGCGCTTCACGAGGGTGAGTTATTGACGTTTACTTTGTAAGATTATATCTATTTTTAGGTGGGGAACAGTATTATCGAAACTGCAGAACTTTGTCAGAAGTTTTGTATCAGTTTTATTTACGTATCCGTTTGGTTAAAATACAGATTCGTTGACATTTCGTGAGTGACAAGGGCGCATTTCACAGACTGAAAAGTTCTGAAAAAAATACTACTAAAAAAATACCGTTCACCCCAAAATAATACCAACGCAATACAAATGAGTTGATCCGCGCAGAATCCCATTGTTATTAATACGTACAATAACTGACGGTCCAAAACGTTTGTCCCACAAATAAATTGTCCGCTTAATCATTGTGCGTATGAGCGATGTCCTCCATCAGTTATGAGGCTCGCTGTTTTTTGGTCGCACGACCCCGTTGCCTCGCTAATCGACGATATTACGGGCTTGACGTTTTGCTCCAGGCTGCTGATGCGAGCCCGAGATTTACGGGTCAGGCGATGAGGTATGTGTTTTGCCGACGTAGTAGAGATAGTCTTGTAGTCGTCATCCTTAGGGCCAGTTTCTCGAAGGAAAATTATCGCAAAATTAACGTGACTAATTGTTAAGCCCGGAAGCTGCTGCGATTGGCTGTTGATAAACCATTCAACCAATCACAGAACTTTACGTGCGCTTGAAATTTTATCACATCAATTTTTGCGGTAATTTTCCTTCGAGAAACTGGCCCTAAATGTTATGGGGTTTTTGTGAGGCAGTCATTGGAGCCAGTTAAGACTGGCCTCAGGAAGGACAGCTTCTAAGAAATTATCAATTTCATGTTTTCAACCTTGCTAAAACGTCAAGCCGGGCTTGACGTTTTGCCCCAAGCCACTGATGCGAACCCCAGATTTACGGGTCAGGCGATGAGGTGTGTTTTTAGTGAGATAGCCTTGTAGTTGCCATATGCAGTCTCACAAAAACCTATCTTGACTCCAAGGAAAGCGTATCTGGGCTGAATGTCAGCAAACAAAGCATCTTTTGGCGCGTGGATGAAAGCGGAACTAACGCTGGCATCTTATTTTTTTTTTTTCAATGTAAAATTTCTGTGACCATTTCACAAATGTTTACCAACAACGCCCCCCTGACAATGTCATTCAGGCGCTAAAAGATTCTTGTACTGTCCTTTCACTGATATTTGCCCTCTGATTTTGCTTCACTGTCCAAATCACAGTGATCTTTATTGTCATTCTTATAAGGTTGCTTTTTCGTTGCTGCCACTGACAGGTCTGTCAAAATTACTACAATAAGGTTGCTATTAGTTTGCTACTGTCAGAGGTTAAATAACTGAGAACGGACTGTAGCACTCTTCATGTTTTCTATCTTACTACATTGTACTGTTTTTACAAAAAGGTCTCGCCTGTGTTTTCTTGGCTTACTTAACTTTCGTCCACTTCCTTATTTACAATAATATTGTAGATTTCGTCATGACAACACAGTATTCCAAGGCAATAGGCCAATATTAGAAGCTATTGTAATTGGTTTGTAGGAAGAAGTCAATTAAATGATAACGTGATATTGTGAAAGCTAACTATCCGACTGTAGAGAATGGGATCAGTATAGACGCTAAATTCATGAGGATTTTTTTACGAGTTGTGTAAAAATGACGTAATTTGTTTCACAAAATTATTTAATTTATTACACAACTCTTTGAGAATATCTCGTGATACGTGTTAGGATAAAATAAAAAAAATGCAATGCAAAAATATATAGCCTGTAGTCCTTCAATCAGAATCAGAAGGTTTCAAATACATTCCTACTCGTAACGACAAATAAAAACATAATATTAAAAATAATGAACCAACTAAAAATAAATGATACCTACCAGCTTTTACGCACACAGCAAAAAATAGTCAACAATTAATTCCCAAATGGAGTTAATTAAACAATAAATTCATTGTCCAGCAGACGTCCGCACACTAAAAGCCTGAAAGGGTGTTACAATCCGATCGATCTCCTTATCTGCAGGTTCCAGTTAACGTTTTAATTGCTTTATAAATAACTTGGCTAACCCTTGCGCCCTAAAATACGAGAAATTATGACCTTAGGGTGGCACATGGTATATTAAACATGGCTAAATCTTTAGAACAATGCTTTGTGGGCTTAAGCTTTTGAACAATGAGTGTGATTAAAATTTTGGGTTTCCTTTCTCATGTGTGGGACGCAAGTGACTTTTTTTTTTGTCTGTTTTAAATAAAGGTTTGAATAGGATTAATGTGTTTGACAACTTTAATATTATTATCTAGATGGCTTCTAGTCAGTTTTCTCTGAAACCATCTGTCAAAAGATAATGTGAACAATTTTAGTCTCAACCTAAATATTCTCTCTACATTGAATGAACCCCTGAAGTTCACATTGTTTGAAACATAGATGGATTACATTAATATTGGAACGTGTTACGTGGGTTTTAAGCAAGTGTAACTTTTTTTATGAATTACCCTTTTAGTACCGAGTTGTCTAGATAAAAACCCTTTTATTTTTATGTGTCATATGTTGAATATAAATGTTTTATTAAACGACTACGGTTTCACCCGCATAAGTTTAGATCCCGTGGGAATATCGGGAAAAAAAGTATTCTATGTTGTTAATCCTGGTTATAATCTGTGTGCCAAATTTCATCCAAATCCGTTGAGTAGTTTTGGCGTGAAAGAGTAACAAACATTCATCCATCCATCCATCCATCCAAACTTTCAAGTTTATAATATTAGTAGGATCTATTGGGTTAACTAGTATCCACTGGACAAAAAAAAAATATATAAACATCCGAATTGAGAACCTCCTCCGTATTTTGAAGTCGGTTCAAAATACCTATTAACTTTGTTTTATATCAGCTTCGTACAAAAATGAACGCTGTACTGACTGTCGTGGCTAAAGTTTGTAAAGCACTTACGAGTAGGTACCGTTAAAATTCAGGGAATTTTCGACAAAAAAAAAGAAGTTTTTGACCCGATCCGGGCCTGTATGGAAAATCTGTAGTAATAAATTTTATGTTTTTTTTTGTGGGGTCATCCACCGCTGTCATTGTATCTTCTCACTTGTAATATCAGTATAAAAAAAATTGTTATTTTTCTTTTTTCAGACGCGATGGGTAGGTAATACCTAAATACGATAAAACATAAGAAAACAGTTTTTCTCAACTCATACTTCAAGTAACAACGCTAAGAGCGGACGTTGACCTCCCAAAGAAAAACACCAAATCTTTTTATTTATTTTTTATTTTACCATTTAGTACACACATTATAAACAGACAAGAAAAACAGAACAGAAAAAATAGGTACAGAGGTGATGCTTTTATGTTTTATTTAATCGTGTTTATACATCGACACCCATCGCGTCTGCGAAGTTTAGCTACCCAATTTAAAATAACCCTATATAAATATATAAAAGTCATGTACGAGGCCAAAACGGCCCCAAGAATACTTAGTAGACACAACATTTCCATTTTGCCTGTTCTTTTTGATATTCCGATCTCGAGGAGGGTTAGATCTAAAGTTTTACTTCTTTATTACAACCTAAAACTTATAACTTAGTCCATAAATCCTCCCAAACGAAGACCATACATTCCAAGACCCAAATCAAACGCGTAACTTCGACCCATTACAGTTACTACCTAATTCTGCGACGGATGCCGCTAACTGCGGGGAATTTCTATCGTTATGTCATCACTGTAACTGTTAGTTGCTCTTAGGAACCGTGAGTAGGAGGGATATTGTTTAAGAATCGTTTATGACCGGGCTCCGTCTTTATCGCCGATCGTATCTTGTTGTGGATTGGCTGAATAATGGTCTGGATTTATGGCAATTGTGGTATTGGATGAGTGTTTTAAAGTGTCTTCTCTTCAATGTACGCACAGGTGGTTTAAGTTCTAAAATATTCTGTTAGTTGGTTGAAAATTATTGCATGGTTAAGTACTACGAAGTACTCGAAATAATGTGTTCTTGACTCCAGCCAGTTTCATACAAACGAATAACACGTATTCATTTGTATGAAACTGCCAATTTGATCTTTATTTAACTACTAGAATTGTCACTCACAGGTGTCCGGAACGTATTCTCTTGACGGCCGGATAGTAAGTACCTCAATAACCTTCTCATATTCATTGTAGTTAATTAGGTAGATTAAAATCGAATGACATATAATTGATTCATCTGTTAATCGAAAATCGCCATTACTACGAATCCCAGATACACTAAAATAAAGTTGTTTAATCAAAAACTTTTGGAATAGTCAATCAATTACAGAGAAACCTTGAATATCCGTTAGCAAAAGTAACAGATTGTGCCTCATCATCTGCCTAGCCTTTTCCCAACTATGTTGGGGTCGGCTTCCAGTCTAACCGGATTCAGCTGAATACCAGTATTTTACATGGAGCGACTGCCTATCTGACCTCCACAACCCAGTGAATGGGTAATACGATACCCCTTGGTAAGACTGGTTGTCAGACTTTCGGGCTTCTGACTACCCGTAACGACTGTCAAAGATCTACGAATGACAGCCGGGACCAACGGCTTAACGTGCTTTCCGAGGCACGGAGGGGTCTCGGTATGTAAAGATGGTCACCCATCCATAGACCAATCGCGGCAAGGGTAGCTTAACCTGATCGATTGACCTATGCGGCTGTTATTATTTAGCCACGGGCCCCTCTGTAACAGATTGTGCCTACACAATTAAAATCATAACGAAAACACATAACGTTTGCTTCATGACGCGTAACTTCAAACAAAAACTAAATTATGAGGGTGGGTTGGCATTTGTTAGTATCGAATTGGACCCTCGCGAAATATTGTATCTACTCGCAGCTAGCTTATTAGACAGCGGTTTCCAAATAGTTAGAATTGCTCTCCATTACCATTTAGGAGATGAAGTGTAGGACAGCTTTAGGTTAATTGATATGACTCTAATAAAGTATTCCCGCACTAAACTTTAGAGTCCTATAACAGAGGAGTAACCAAACACAGTTTGTGCACAGTATGCCTAATCGACCAAAATTGTGTTTGCGAGTTATACAGGGCAGAACAAATGCCCAAAGATACCTCTAGTAGCAACCGCACAGCAGAAATAATTTGAAATTGACAGCAACTTTATGTTGTAACAGTGAGGGCTATTTCCGTCAGCCACGTTCAAATTCAAGTCGCAATCTCATCTCAGCGACAATAAATGTCAAAAACATGTCAAAAATGTAGGGAAATTAGACGTATTTTTGACAGATGGCGATCAGACTGTGAACGTTCTCAAAATCACGGGAATTGATCTCTGATGTGCGGTCGACTGTAACTATTTAACTGCGAAATAAAAAATAGCTTTATCTTCTATTCTACGACAAACACATCATTAACGAAGCATCTCCGAGGTGTTTGAACGAATGACATCGTATAGAACTCGTCATTAAATGCATGTTTGTTGTGACTGCAGTTCAGCCGTCACATTTAAACCTAACGAGGTTGTTACCTATCACGATTGTTATGCCGATAATTATACGGCACCTTTCCTACCGCCGGCGATTAACGACAAGCGAGTAGAGCTAGCAACTAAGAACGAGTTGGCGAGCAGCGAGCCCACGACGGCGACAAGCGATTACTCGCTGGTATGCGTATATAACAATCGTGAGTCTCTATGCAAGTGCAAAGGAAAGTACTCGCTCAGCGACCCTCGCTTGCCGCCAAGCGAGGGTCGCTGAGCGAGTACTTTCCCTGATAGCTCCTGTCACTGCGACAAACGAGTACTCGCCGGCGGTGTAAACAGTTAGCTATCAACTATTAATCTGTTTTTCTTACACGAGACCTACAATATTTTACGTACGTTTTTTGAGCGGGAAAATCGTTGTTAGCTAGTCACTTCCTCGTCGGTCGTGGGACAGTTGCCTACGTACATACACGTTCCAATTGCATTACTACCACTTGTAAAACCATAGATACGAGTTTAGATTTATGACACGCGTCACCGTGTAATATTCTATTTTAAAATTGCTATTATTTTTCTGTTACAACTGAAGTTTTGATGACAAATATTCTTCGATCAAAAATAGTAGGTACATCGAAGTAAATAATAGTTAGATTTATTTGAATGTCTAGACTTTAGCTAGTGCTTGATATTGGTTTCAAAACTTTGTGAAACTACCATTATTACTTGGATATTTTGATGTTGGCATTCAACAAAAAACAAAAATTTTAACATGTCGTCGAAAATTATTATAAAGTCGATTTCCCTGAGGGGCTGAATATGTTTTTTTTGGCACAGACAATAAGTTTGGAAACCATTGTTCTACACAATAAATTCAGTTCGGAGAGACATGCGATTGCTTTGCATCTTTCGCCACCCCATTGAATAGGTTTCGACGTTTGATTAATGGTATTGAAGTAGGGGACGAAATAATTTCACATATCTTGACGACACCCTTATGTATTCTAGTCTGGCATTCTTTCCCTCGAGTATTTTTGTGACATTTTTTACTTAATGTGTTTTGGATACACATTAATTAATATTTTTGAAATATGGTGTCGACTGCTGATGGATTTTTATTAATATTGATGACGAAATCTCGTAATGTTTGAGAGGGTATTCAATTGAGTTATCGTATTTTGATTTGTTTGATTAATGGAAAAACGGGATACACTTGACATATTTCTATTACTGACTAAATAGAGTGGGCCCAGAAAATTATATAAACGTTGGGGTAAAACGCTAAAGTGATTTCGTCCCACATTAAATGGCTAAAGATACGTGTATTCAAGTTCAAAAGTAAACGAAAACCCTGTAACAACAAAAATTACTTCTACCTTTTGAACATAATGATTGTGAGAAATTCATCAGTTTTCATTTATTCATCACCAATTAAGATCAAAGACAACACACGCAAACTTAACTTACAAAGTTATTTTATATACCAAATTAACACCCCAACATAAAATCAGCGCCGCGCACTAACGAATTGGACAAACGATTGATCAAAGGAGCATTCATGGTCTACTAACGACCAAGCCAAAGCAAAGGCCACTAGAAAACGCCAAGGGAATGGCACGACCATCGATAGAATTTCACTTGTACGCTCGAATTCGGACGAATAAAATTTTAGCCGAAATTGAATCGGCCGGTAGCCGGCAGTAGACCGTAAAATTGGTCGGCACGCTGACCGTGCCGTGCCGTATACGGTATCTTCTTCGGCGTTTGGTCGAATTATGTGTGTATGTTGGGTGTCGCGTACAGCCTCCTGAATTATACATGGGCCGAGGCGACCTGTGATTTAGTACGCCGACTTCCGACCGGGACGCGCCGTTTAAGAGGTATATTCGTTTCCCGTGTTATAGATATTGTGACGCGGATATTTTTTTGTTTGCTTTTGTTTTTCCTTTTTAGGTTATTTTCGAAATGGGAACGTAATTTATGTTAATGTGACACCTGCAAAAATATGAGACTATAGTACGATGCTAGAAATTGAAACTCGTTATTGTACAGTTCTGTTAAAACTTACAAAGCCTATGTTTTTACCATGAAAGTACAAGTAACTTCTGATATTTTACTTCAATACCTGAATGAAGTTTTTGACAAACAAGATTTCCTGAATATTTTTTTCCAATATTTCCAGTACAAAAGTGCACTTTTTGATATCAATCCCGGACGCGGAAAAATAATCGAAACGCGAAACGAGTGATATTGTAAGCGTTTTAGGATTATCGAGTGCTCCATAAAACCAATTGGAAAATCAAACAGTAGATATCAGAAAAAAAGCTTTCTATACGAAAGCTTTTAACAGAATTATTTGTGTAAAGGGAATGTTTTTTTTTAAACTTGTCGATGTATGTATTATTTTATTTTATTTATTTTCGTCGGAGAGAGGAAAGTAAACTGTGTGTGCAGAGAAACGGTCAGTCCAAAAATTACATCAATTTGTCCAACAAATTGATGTATTTTTTGGAACCTTAGTGAATGAACCATACATATACACAGAGGTATGTACATTGTACACTTACGTTCATCCATATATATCTACACTCATGACCAACCTTTATCCCGGTAACCATTTAAAAATATTTTAAAATTAAAATACAATCAAAATTTAACTTTGCGTAAAGCCAAAAATGGGATTAAAAAGCGAGTGGGGAAATTTCCGAAACCTTTGACACGTGAGCCAGAGTGAGACGAGCTTTTAAGCTAAAATTATTAAGCTCAACTTGCACCGCCGTATAATGCTTAAAGTAAGCTAGCTGACGTATAACACCTCCACAGATTATCGACGTTTTGTTGTTTAGTTTATGAATAGTGTAAAAGATATCCCGCTTTTAAGGCCCCGACACATTGACCTAACTTTCGTTAGGACATATGGACTAAATAATAATTGATGGAGGATTTTTTGCTATCTGCTACATTGGTGTTGTGATCACAAGCGCGACTGTTAAGCGTTCTTAGATTCGAAGTCTGGGTCGGGAAAAGTTTTATTTGGGTTTTCTTTGAGAACACTCTCAATGGTAGCTTGGAGTCTGATGATATGCCTGGTTGACGCCAATCTGCTAGCTGTAATAGGTACCTACATGGCACTTGTAACTAACCCTAATTTGCATAATGTTGGTGAACAATACACCCCGAGCAAAAAAACAAGCGTACTGTTTTGTTATTTATGCGATAAATGTTCCAAAGCGCATGCAATTTTAATCATCAAACTTTTCTATCTTTCCTAGTACTAGAAATATAGCAACCTTTGGGAATAAAAGAATGAATATGAAAGAATATGGAGGATTCGCAATGTGATTCGAACAAGTTTAGTCGGTCATAATTTTTAAACATAGTGGAAGCCAAAGTAGCAAGTTTTCTAAAAATTCTGCTCCATGTGCAGACAGAGATTGCACATAAATTGTATATGAGTCTCGTAGTTATCATTTGTAAGGAGAATTTTTGAATTAGGTTTGTTGAAGATAGTATTTTTGAAACGTGAAGTGATTTTTGAGTCTTTAAATTCTTCGTAACTTTAATAGTTTCATTAACGGAATAGTTATTAGTTACCCAAAGTTTATTGCCATTACTATATTGCCTGCCATATTTGACATTTGTGATACGTTATATAGACAGAACAAACTACTCAATGATTTATGAATGCCAACGAAACCTATCAGTCCCGAATAAACAACGTACAAAGAATATTAATGATAAGGTCCACCCACACAGCGATTTAACATAAAACAGAGCTACAAAATATAATAATAGATACTTATTTCATCGCTCCACGTCTTCAATAACCCTTCAATTGTTCTGACAACAAGAAGCACGCTACCAAACGCCTTGTTTTCTCCAGAAACAGGACAAAAACAAGAAAATCGAACCTTTCCACAATAACATCAACTCAAACAACTAGTGGCCCCTCTAATTCCCGTTAAAAGCGAAAGTGGGGCTGCAATAACAAATAGTTATTGTCGGGAACCCGGCTAATAGATAAAGACTGAAGAAAAATAAATTGCGATGCGACTTCCTGCTTCGGAAGAATTCTTATAACGGTTTTCACTTGTTTTTCTCATGTTTTTGAAAATATATTGTCACAGAATGTTTCTCCAATTGGAAGACAAGATATAGAACAGTAAAAATTGTAGACTTTAATTAGAAAAACTCAGATCTTATGGATAAAATATATATAATACACACTGATCCCTTTCAGATTATCTCTAGAAAAATAAAAGATTAGTTCGCAAAGAGGATCTAGTTGTTGTACTCGTACTACATATTCACGGATTAAAAATAACATTAAATACCTACCCTAGTTTTAGTTTCAAATTTTTCAATATCGCAATACCTAAAAAAGAGTTTAAAGTAACATAATACCAGTGAAAACACATCAAACTCGGAAAAAAAATCGAAATGTAATCATCAAATTGATAGTATAGAATAAAAACTACGTACATACAGTAGGTAGGATATTTTATTTAACCCGCGCACTGCTTTCTGATAAATGAACGGGTCTGTGCGGCCACTGGGTAGGAAATTGATATTTCACTCGAATCGTCGTGTCGAGGGAGTTTGCCGTCTGGAAATTCATCCGACAGATAGACAGACGTTTCAAATTTTGTATATAGATATTCGTTACTAATAATTATGGCGGATGAAGTTCCTTTTTTAAAAAAAAAAATGGCAGATATAATACTGGCCGTTTTTTTTCGGATCCAAACTACGATTCGTGTTCGGTGTCTTGTCTTGTATTCGAAATATGAATAGATTAGATTACGGAAGGGCGGAAGAGAAAAAAATTGAAGATGTCCGTTTGATTTGCTTACAATATAGTTATTCAATGAATACATACTGAGATCAGTGTGTTATTCTATTTGTGAATAGAATAACACACTGATCTCAGTATGTATATATAAATAAATGTCCTTGACATCTTTCTGTTTTTATTCTTAGCGAATAATTTCCGAACATAGTTTGAATTGCCAGAAATATATAAAAAAAAGGTAAAGATCTACATGGTTACAAATTTTGAAGTATTAACTAGTTTCCAGGAAAATTCATTCTCAGATATATTATTTTATCGTAAATTAATTTCCTAAGAATTTCTCCTGACTAGTGATTAAAAAAGGCGAATTAATAAGTAATGGGTTTCTCGTCCACGTGCAAAAAGTTTCTTATATTTTTTTTTATAACCACATTCTTTCCTTATTTTATCTTTTATAGATGGTGTAAATATTATCAAGCAGTTATATAATGTTTATCTAATCACTACTTTCACTAAAGTACCTATTTTAAAAAGACAATTTATTAAACAACTAGAAGTAGTACTTACATACGGTGACACATCAAGCTATACATTTCCAGTTTTAGCTGACCTCGGATTGTATAGGTTTTTCGTGCAATCAGAAGTCAGCCTGTAATGGTTATGTATAGCTTGATATTAACCATACGTACCTACAAGCATCTTTGGCGCAAACTGAAAAGACGTGGATGTTTATATGACGCTACTATTGAGTAAGCAAACTATGAACAAGTTTAGAGGAAGCAGCATAATAGTGAAGCTCCTCTAGATCTTACCTCGTAATAAGAGATTTACGTCCACTTCAGACGACTGCAGACGAATGTGGTGGTTAAGAAAATAAATACTTTGCAAAATGTAATCCTCTTTTAAGCCAACCGTATTTTTAATGCAGAATAAATACTTTAATAAGTACACGAATTCTTTTACACAGGATACAGATTTAAAAAGTTATTATTGTTTACGCACCCAAAACTCTGTTTTGCTCCCAATAGGCACGGAGGTACCATTAAATAAGTTTTAATCAACAAATTCTTCATCATAAAACCGAGTTGCTTATTCAATAATACGGCGATTATTGAAAAATTCTTTCGATGAAGCCCGAAGGCCTTTCAAAACGCCCCGGTTTCGGGAAAAATTAAATATTAAGTAATGAACGGAACAAATAAATGAACCGCTCTCTCGGGAATTCCTTTCATGAACTCCTTTTAGGATGTCTAAGAGTTTTAATGAGACCCATTGAACCGCTTTTCAAACTCAAATAAAAATATCATAAAAAATATAACGAAGTTCGGGTAGGTATCTACTAAATTTGGGAGCATCCTTTGAACGAACTAATTGTGACCGAACACCTATTTAATATTCTAAAAATGTACGGTTCCATTTCTGTTTGATTTTCACAAAAATTAGGAAAAATTGCTTTCGTTTTACAAACGAACTGTATGTTCATGGAGCTCCACGAAATCAAAAAGAAAATTAAAGATCAGAAGAATTGATCAAATTCCGGCGAAAATGCCCATACAACCCAAATAATTCACAAAACGTTTAATTTAACTGAAAATAGTGAGGAAACAAAATTATTCTTTACAAAATCCCTACACAATACTAATGAAACTCAGCCAATTATCTTTTACAATAACAACAAATAACCCTCCATTGTTTACATTGGACACTATGGGATCGTAATGAAGTTTAAAACTAGTTGAAACTTGTGTAAATATCCGAATATCCGGCGTAAATATCCGATTTTATTCATTTGTATCCCTAGGCAATTAGATACAAACCGCGATTTGCATATTTACTTTAAAGTTAACGACACGTGACATCAAGTTTTATTGCAATTAACTTTACGGTCGTGTTATAAACCGTATGATTGCTTTACGATGCTGTAAAATCCGTGGTTTTACAATTGTTCGCGTCCCTACGGTGTGACGCGAAACTAAGGAGCGAAACTGTTTTAAATTTTATTTGTCATTGTTTTATTTATGCAAGGAACTGTTTTCGTTTATGTTATGTTGCATTTTGTTTATGAATAAATAATGCAGACTATTTCAATATGGAAAAAAAAGCATATCAAATTGCACAAAAATAAGTATTTTGTAATTTGATATGCATTTTTTTATTATTAAATAAAAAGTATAAAAAATGAATAGAATGTAAACAAGGTTACTTCACAAATTAAATTCATTAGAATTTTATTTTTATTTTTCTTTCTGATTAAATTCCAAAGATGTGTCAAAGTAACGCTTAGTAAAAAAATACAAATAATCGTAATACAAAAAAGTAGACATTTATTTGAATAAATAGGTAGATCTTGTTTTGTCTGTATGTTTACATAGCGCGGTCTATCTATGAACGCAGTCCACGCGAGCTTAATTTATTACTTGTTTACTACTCCTATACGAACTAATATAAACAACATAAAATAGTAAGTTTTCCAATAAACAGCCCGCTAAAGAATTGTCGGGGATTTTGACCCATCCCATATATGTATGTAAGTGTTGACAGTTTATATTGCACTTTTTATCCGCTTTTTCTTTTTATGTAGGTATGTGTGTGTTATCTAAAGCTTTTTTTATCCTGTGGCGAATTTTATTGTGTGAATCTTGTTTCTTGTGGGATAAAATATTAAGTTATGCTGACGCTAATTTCTATAGCAGGTAAAATAATCGCAAAAAAAAAAACGATATTGAATAGCGACCGGTCAAAGTAAATACTTTAATATGTATGTGAAAAGTTGGAATATTCAAGGACCAATGAACGGCAAAAATCAAAACGCACAGAGACGCTGCACTCGCGAACTAAAGACAAAAAAAATGAAAACGATTTTGCGAAATGGCCGATTTAACTTTTTCAATTAAGCGAATACGGGCCGCGCGGGTATATTCTGACCCAGATCCGGAGTCAGGCGGCTCTGTCCGATTCGGACCGGTACAGTCCGGTACGCGCCGGTGCGTTGCCGAAATGAAAACCTTTTGATTGTGTTTTGTGGCACAACTCGCGTGGAATAATAAAAAAAAAACAAAATTCTACTTCGAAAACGTTTTGATCAAATTCGATAGTTCACTTTTATTTTCTACTTCCCTTTAACATGTGACTGACGCTTTTTTGCGTCATTTTTTATACGGCTGCCCGTCAAATATTTTTACAAAATATTTTATTACGAGTAACCCAGTTTTAATAAAACTTGTGATTTTCCTGGTTTTCTTTTTACATGTCAGTAAAAGTTTTTATTGTTTGTGCACATACAGTTTTATATATTTTAACAAGACGCGTCGTACCAAAACGAGATCCATAGCGATGTCCCCAAAAAATTTTTTTATGAAAAAAAAAAAAATAAAACACAGATACCAGCCAGCTTATTTATCGACAAATAAAGTTATAGCGTCAACAAAACACTTTTTTTACAGAGTGGGCACGAAAATTTCCTATCTCAATAAAAAAAAGGTCACGACGCAAAGTCAATTCGTTTGGAAACCTTAGATCGAATTGTCTGCAAGCTACCTACACGACAATATATTTGCATGAGTTGACATGGCAATCTTCTTATATTTGAGCTTATCAACGCACAATTCTTCGGCCTAAATTTGTGTTTGGTATCTCAGGAGCTTCGGCGCAAATAAGCTTGCGAATATCCGAATATCCGAATCTGTAGCCTCGGATTGTTCGCACGGCATTTTGTAGAGTGCCCACTGCCTACCGTGTTAACGTTTGGAAGCTGATGCGGGAAATCTAGGCTGAATGTGGAATTAGATCTTTTAAGTAAAGCAACGTTATGTAAGGATTTTGACAGGAATATTGTAATCATATTGTGTCTATACTAATAAAAAAGCTTAAGAGTTAGTTTGTATGAACGCGCTAATCTCTGGAACTACCGGTCCGATTTGAATTTTTTTTTTTTGCATTTGATACTTAGCCCAATACCTGAGGAAGGCTATAGGCTACTTAACATCACGCCAAGATACTTAGGAGCCGAGCAAACATAAAATAATCAGAAAGAACACACAATAGCGCGGGCAGGCGACGCGATGCGGACGAAGTCGCGGTCAGAAACTAGTTCATAGGTTATATAATAACCACAAAACTGGCAACACTATCATTAACATCAATGATAATATCCGGTTATTCTACATTTTCGATAATTAATTTAAATATTCTACTCGATAAACTAAAATAATAAAGATTCACTGGTGAGACCTTGCTCTATAAATAATATTAATAAGGAATGTTAAAAGAGTCAATAATAATATCAATCAAATGTCATAAACATCTGTTCTACTCAACACGATAAACATCGCATGGAGCTTGACAGTTATTTAATCAATAGAGTCAAGAAATAAAATAAACTAACCCACGGTTAAACGTTATGTATTCGACGGATAATAACTCAACAGTCCATCATTAAAAACATCGCTTTCAAATTAAATTGTAGCGTCATGTTACACGGTCCAAATTAACAGGTGGATTCAAAATAATCAAATATATAACACAATATTGCGAACTGATTCAAACTCAATCCGGTAACCTTGTCCCAATTAAAGTTCCAATCAACTCGATGCCAGTAAAGTTGACACGCCAACTGACCAAATAGTCGGCGGCCTGTGGCTGCACCAAGTATGACGACCCTCAAGTAAAGCCGAAGTCGGTCGAACTTTGCCGAGGGAGTCCGAAGTGGGCCCGAGCATCCGCGATCAATACCCCACACTGGCACCCGCGTTTCGCGTCAATTCCGGGGGCAAAAGTCACGCTTTCGGGATAGCCGTCGATTTCGGCCGGTCAGGGCCCGATCGAGTGCGTCCTGCCGGTAGCTCTGTGACTAACGAGGCACAAGACACTTATGCAGAATTTAAATCTTTTAAACTCCGATCTTCGGGGCCATTTTATAGAAATTGCAGCATCGCAGTGGGGTTTTTTCTTTTGATTTATTGTATTCCTTTTCATTTGTTTACTAGTGTATTTTCAACTAGGAATATTAATCATAGAAAAGAAGATCTTTTCTATCAACAGAATCTTTCCTAGAAAATCACATATCAATAAATTACGACCAGCAAATATTTGCAGCGACTATAGTTATTTATATTAAAAGGTACGGAATACAGAAAAATATCTTGATATATTTACAATACAAAAAGTGTAAACACGCCAAGAGAACGGAGGCGGATGTACACAGAAATGCCGAGATAAAATTGTTGGTCCTTTTTGATAAATAGGTCACGAAAGCAATGTCAAGTAACGCCGTGTTGGGGCGCTCCGAGACACTTCGCATAGACTAGAAACGTTTTGATAACTTCGAAAAAATAAACAACTTTATTTGAAGAAACTGCCTCAACAACTTCATAGAAATATCTCTTAGAAGTGACATATTAATGTAACAATGTACTGAAATGGTTTTAAAAACGTTATTGGATGTAATAAATCCATTGTTGAGCAGCTGAAATATTTGAGTTATTTCAATATTGCAGAGTACGGCACTGTTCTCAATGCACTTGCTCGATAGCGTAATGTAAAGTCAGTATATAAAACATTTTATTTACTATATTAGTAGACAGCATATATTAATGCTACTATTTTTTCACTTTTCCTAGACGCACAGCTGAAAACTTCATTTCTAAATCTTGTGTTGATTTAGATTCTGAAACAAGAAATGGTAGCTACTTCGACATGGGTACCAAAACAACCCTTTACCCTTACTCAACACAAATAGGGCGGGATAACAATCAGCTGACTCACGAAACATGCATTTTTCTTGCCAGCCAGTTCCTCAAAAAGTGTGACATCGTCAGAGATAAATCAATATAATCGATTACCCGACGTACCGATTACAACTTAAATGTCACTCGAATCTTTGCAACTTTTTTCGCCATAAGTAGGTCACGGTCGGGACATTTCGAAGGGAGTTGTAAAAAATACAGTCCTCCCCTTCGAAGCGGAACATTGCGAAATTAAAACGTCGCTGTAGGCAAAACTAGGGCTTTCACAGAATAAGGATGTCATTATCCCAGCATACGAAATCAGAGCGGGAAAAAAAAAATGTTTTCGGTGTGTTGTCGCAGTTGAAAAATTGGACGTTTTCCTGCTCAACACCGGCCTAATTGTGGAGACGGAATTAAACGAACTGTTTTCATAGCGGAAAGATTAAAATAATACTGATAATTAGGAAAAATTACGCTACATTTTATTTTTATAGGAGTAACGTTTATTATTGCTGAACATGTATCTTTACGTAACCAATTTAGTATCCATTGTTTTATCTATTGGAATATGTTTTGCGTGTGTCCAGCAAATGTTTTGCGTGTATTGTAAAGTACCATGGAAATCTAATGATGCAACAATGCTCCTTATACCATCCTATTATTCCACCACCAAAACAGAAGCCTGCAGAAACCCCAGTACATTTATTCCCAAAGACTTCTTCCCTTTGTGTATCAAAAACCGATTCCAGGGTGCATTACCAAGTGGAAACGATGCATGTACTTCTGGACGTGTCCACTTAAGGCCGAATGCCTAGACTCCGCACGTGCACGCCCAAGGATTAAGGGATTTTAACCTCTCGTAGGACGTACTGGAGGCGACATGTGTCATGTTCGTACTTGAAGTGGTTTATGCAAATGTTTTAGTGTAATTGGGGAATAGGGGTGAGTATTTTTGGACAAGTCAATGTAGGAGAATAAAGACTTGATGCTTAAGTTTTGGGAGCAGTGGTGGCCAAGTGGTACCGGCCGCGATTTACGATTCGTAGGTTCGAACCCAGACAGGCACTTTACTTTGTGTAAATTATTTCATCACCACTGCTCTCAAAACGGTGAAGGAAAACATCGTGAGCAAACCGGCATGTCCTAGAAACGAAAAATTCGAAGACATGTGACATCTACCGACCCACACTGGGCCCGCGAGGTGGATTACGGCCCACTCCCTCTCACCGAGAGGAGGCCTGTGTCCCAACAGGTGGGAACATTATAGGCTGATTATTATGCTTGAGATGTATTTATGGAAGGAAGCTGCGATTGTTATATATACTGTATGTATAGATACTGTTTTTAGTAAAAAAAATCTTAGTCCACACTTCGATCAATAGATAGCTTCTTACGGATACGTCTACCTACGAGTATCAACGTCTAAAAACGTTCTTCAACGAATTCAGTTCCAGCAAATAACATATTTATCACTCATCTGTATTTGACAGATAACAGATGATCTGATATCATAAGCCCAAACAACTTGTTGGCATTGGACATTCCCCACGTAGATACAGGTGGGAGTGAGTTAAAATAGGTTGATGCGATGCCTGCAAGCGAAGGGCTCAATTCACAGCTGTTTGTGAGTAATTGCCATTTATAGAGTAGGGTTATACCCCTTCTATATTGAAATTGAGAGGATAATACGACATAGTTATATGTAGGTAATATTGAATCATGGCAATGATAAGTAGCTACTTTTTAGTGCATGATGGTTTTTATGGTATTTTTCACTTAACATACCTATTCTGTTGCTGGGGATTTAGTTGCGTTATTCCTTCTTTCCTGCTGAAAGACTGAAGTGGTGGTCGTTATGGAAGACGTTATATTATGATTTTGACTTTCAAAAGGTGCTGATTGTCAGCCTAATTTGAATAAACTAACTTTAGATTTCAATTTTCTATTCTCGTCTTGGCATAAAGCTACTGGTTGCTGAAAGCGTAGTAAGTCACTACCGACCTTTCTAGGTTGGTACTGGTTGCCCACCACTTGTGTGCAAGATAAAATATGAGTTCAAATATATTTAAATAAGGTATCTATTTATATTTACCTGTAACTAATTATGTTGCAAGATGACTATGCACTGTAACCAAATGGATCCATACATCTGGGATCCCTCTTAAAGTTTAGGGCTTACTCGTTTCATTTACCGACGTGTTTACTAGAATATAATGTTATGGCCAATTCCCATAATTAAAAACGTTCAAAATCTAGTCGCAATGTCATCTCAGCTACAATAAATGTCAAAAACTTGTCAAAAATGTGATTAAGAGTGAAATTAGAGATATTTCTGATAGATTGAGATCTAGATCAGACTGTGAACGTACTTAAATTACGAGAGTAGCTCCTCTTATCACGTTGTAAATAACGGTAATACCCCTGTTGGCATAAAATTTTAAGGCATACCTAATATAGTTTGGCATAACGTTTTCGCATAACTTTTATTAGCATACTAATACTCCTGCATAATAATACTTTGGCATAATGCAAAGGTTAGCATAACTATCATTTAGTCTAATATGTTTTGGCTTAAGTTGGAGTTGCATAAATTTTAAAGGCATTTAGCATAATAGTATTTAGGCATACAATTATTAGGTATGATGTTTCCTGATATTTACTACTGTTATTGAATCATATGGGTTAGGTTAGGTTAGAACAGTGACTATTAACGCCAGATCCCCTCTAGGTATTGTTGGTGTTGTGGTTTGGGTTAGAATGCGTTTTTAACATTATGCTTTATAAAATTATGCTTCATTATTATTATGCTAGCAGTATTTATGGCAACAAGCATTATGGCAAAACATTTATGTCTAATAATATTATGCGTAATGATCATTATGCTGAATTTCGTTATGCCAATGTAAATTATGATAATATATTTTATGCTTATCATTAGTAAACCGTAAATAACCATTGTTGGACATTGATCTCTTATAATCAGCACATCACTTTTGTGTACATGATTTGATAATCATTTGTTTTTTTTTTTTTAACAAATCTTTGGGCATGTGTTTTCAAGTCCCAAGATTTCCTAGGTCTTACGAAAAGTAAGTTCCTGCTAGATCCTTTAAGACTTACGCTGCGCTCACAGTCGTAGCTTTAACTTAAAGAATCAGTGTAGAGTTTTAAGTGTTACAGATGTGTGGTTTTAAGCGAAAAGATAAAGTCGGGTAAGTTTACCTTTGAATAATATATTTTAGTATATTTAACGTGAATAATATTAATATGTTTAATACCTTTCCACCTGTTGGATTATTTTGATCTATCTGGTAGCTAAGTCTGATTTAAAGTAAAATAAAATTTAATTATTATTCATTTATTTAAAAAATCAATTTTAGAATTAATTCCTGCAGTTGCAGAAACACAGGAAATAATATGTTGGTAATTTAATACAATCGCAACGTTAAACACACCACCATAAAGTACTATTCTAGCTTATACGTACCCAACTCATCGAAAAAAGCACAAATATATTCAGCGTATAATAAAACCATGACAAAAACTCGACACTCCTCCTAACTCTAAAGCTGCAGCGCTAAAAATCCGCACTAGGTTAGTGTGAAACTGAATATAATTCGCACGAACCATATATTATCCCAAGAAAAGTACCTACCTTTATCACACAGTCACACTGCATTGTAATAAGCAAAATAACAAACAAACTCATTGAAACACAAAACAGTGCTCTTTCAACTTACACTACGTGCCAAAAAAACTCGACACCCCTACTAACCCTAAAGCTGCAGTGCTAAAAATCGTTGCACCAAATCCACACTCGGTTAAGGCATAATACAATAGATATCATTCTAGAGTTTAGTTAGAAACTACCTTTATCACACTGCATTTATAACAAGCACAATGATAAAAATACTTGCAGAAACACCAAACAGTGCTCTTTCAACTTACACTACATGCCAAAAAACTCGACACCCCTACTAACCCTAAAGCTGCAGTGCTAAAAATCGTTGCACCAAATCCACACTTGGTTAAGGCGTAACAAAATTCTCACGGCGCATGCATCGTAAATTTACAGTACACCGGAGGGTAAGTTGTATACTTTACTGCGGTAAGCTTTTACGATATGGCTTAAGTAATAAGCTCAGCTCAGCTTAGCTTCCACGTGAGCGCTATAAAACTCCGCGTTTAAGTGTTATTGGGAGTCGTGGTGACATGTTAATAGTGATGTCCTTGAGACGCGGTTTTCTATCTAAGAGAACTAATTTCGGCTTTGTTCGATTTCGTGTTTGTCTGTCGTTCTGTGAACAATTTTGAGGGTTGTAAAGTTTTGGGTTTATTGTATTGGATATTTTTGAAGGCTGGTTGTTTCGATATACCGTGGACTCAAATTGTATACATTAAACCTAAGTTGAAAAAGAATAGTTACATATTTTGAATAACTATGAAGATGTGTCGTAAGAAGTATCGATCAAGAAGAATGATCTGACTCTAAAAATTTCCAAATACTTATTAGTTAGTAGTACTACAGAATCTTCATTGTGGACCAATTCATAAAATCAAAGGAGTTAAGAGGTGAGAGATATAAAAGTATTACTAAAAAACGTAGATAACGACACACTGGAGAGAAATGTATTATTAAAATAACAACAACTTTGACGCTAAATATTATTAAAAAGCATTTTCTTATAACTTGTACCATACGCTCGATTCACAGAACATCGACCGCGGTTAATACCTAAACTATTAGATCACAAATTCTACGTTAAATAAAATAGTTGTTACTTATCGTGATTACCCATTTCTATAGAAAAAAGTAGCTCCACTAAATATGTACTTAATTAAAGAGCTTAGTGTTAGCAAAAAATAAAATAAAAATATAGCCTTTCCAATGTCGTCCCGGTCTAATACAGAACGATGTATAAATCAGAGCAGTCAAGATACGAGAAAAATAGGCAACCGTATAAAAAGTTACAAGGAAAAACTACACAATAGTTACACCAAATGAAATACCATCCACAAAGTTTATTCGCTTTGGTCGCGTGTCACTTTAGTCCGTGCACTTAAACGGGCTGCTATCCGTGGCCTCAAGTGTACTCGCTTACTTGTAACTTGATATTGAACACTACATACACTGGCGGCCAAGTTAAGTGGTAAAATCCTAAGGTTTTCGCCTCGAGTTTTAGAACTGTAGTGTTTTGTTTGTTTAATCACGTTTCCTCTCGCTTCTGGTAAACAAGACAGATTAAATGGTAGCGCCAGGGTAGACCGCGAAATTCAAATGTTCTTACGTTTTTCTGCAAATTTTCAGGTCAATATCAGATTTTGGTTTGTTGATCAAAATACGGTTCGCAACCATATAGATAATCAGCCTATAATGTTCCCACTGCTGGGACAGAGGCCTCTTCTCGGTGAGAGGGACTGGGCTGTAATCCACCACGCGGGCCCAGTGAAGGTTGGTAGATGTCACATGTCTTTGAATTTTTGGTTCTAGGACATGCCGGTTTCCTCACGATGTTTTTCTTCACCGTTTTGAGAGCAGTGGTGATGAGACAATTTACACACAGTAAAGCGCTTGTCTGGGTTCGAACCTACGACCTACAAGTCGTAAGTCGCGACCACCACTGCTCCCGCAACGATATACATACCTAATTATAATCTTTCAAATCATCAATACCACACTCTGACCTCTGATTTCTGATTAGAAAAAACGTAAGTAAATTTTGATTTTCGCGGGCTACCAAACCGTTTTATAACAAGGTTGTGTCCAAATTGCTACCATGTTTATGGCCTGAGATGGGCCAGTGTGTAAAGAATAATGTCAATCGCTCCATTCTCCTATAAAAGAGATCTATCGTAGTCCCCAGTTCGTAATGGAACGATGGACGTCATTCATAATCGTTAGCCAGGCTTGTGCGAAGCAGCGTTATATGCAACTAGGAGAAATGGGTTACGTTGGCACTCTTCGGCTATGACCATCTGTTACTTACAACATTTAGGAAACCAGGCTGTTGTTTCTAAAGCCTCGTGCTTCGTGACTACGAGTATATATTACATTCCCTACATGTGCATGGTTTTTGTTTTTTTTTTCTTTACGAAGAAGATCTTGTTGCCGAGTAATACCAACCGCACGGGTCGATCGATCAGGTTAAGCCTCGTTTGCCGCGGTTGGTCCGTGGATGGGTGATCATCTTTACATACCAAGATCCCTCCATGCCTCGAAAACACGATAAGCCGTTACTCCCGGCTGTTAATTGTGGATATTTGGCAGTCGTTACGGGTCGCCCGAAAGTCTGACAACCAGTCTTACCAAGGGGTATCGTATTACCCAGTAACTGGGTTGCAGTTGCTCCATGTTAAATACTGGTATTTAACTGGATCCGGTTAGACTAGAAGAAGACCCCAACTTGGTTGGGAAAGGGCTAGGCAGATGATAATGGTGGTGAGTGTTTTTTCGAAGGGCTTTCTTCTCTTGAATATATAAAAAATACAAACAGGAATTCCGGCTACAGAATCTGTATTTACCGATAACCTCAAAGAGCATGAATACCTAATTACACAAATACCAACGAACCTCCACCAAAAAATGTCAAAAATGTTATTAATATCGAACATCACACGATTCATTATGTTCAGCGGTTGCCAAGCAAATACCTATTTAAATAACGGAATATTCATATCTCGTTTAATAACAAGGCATGGTAGGCAGCCCTATAAATATTTTCATAGGTCGTATTACGCATTATTTCCATGGAATCCGATATTAATAAAATTATGTGCGTGGTTTTAGTATAACAATAATTAATCTTCAATAATCGAGAACGCGGTGCTGTTGGGTTCGCCTTTCTGTGAAAAGGGGCTTTTTAATTATCGCCTTGGTATAGAAATGGAAATGTATCAGTATATTTTTTCAGTGTATGATGGGATAACGTGTGTCTGCTTGCTTTTGAGAACTCCTTCAAGTTTTGTTCCGTACCCAAAGGGTGCCAACAGAACCAATAACTAAGTCTCCGTTGTCAGTCTGTCTGTTAGCGGGCGGTTCTCATTAACCGTAGTAGGTAGACAGTTGAAATTTTCACAGAGTGTGTATTTTTATTGCCGCTATCACAAAAAAATAATAAAAATAAAATAAAACTAATAAAAATTAAAGGGGGTCTCCAAACAAGAAACGAGCTTTTTTCGGCGTTTTTTGCTTTGTGGTACGGAACCCTTCCTGTGCGACTCTGACTCGCACTTGGCTGGATTTTTACTAACCTTTTAAAGCTATATTAATGTATATTTCAAGTCACTTACTTGTTATGCCTCTACACAGCTGTTTAGTGATACAAAAGATTTCACCCACTTAATTTTATAGGATTTCCAAATCGACCAAACATTGGGACGACAATTCGAAGGGGTGTGAAGGAGAAACCTTATCCAATTTCGCGCAACCTTCAACTGAAAACAAGCTACTAAAGATAAGGATCGTTATGTAAAACCAGCTATCTAGTTGCTACCTCAGTTAGCGCTGATTAAACCGCTAGCTTAGATAAGATAGCAAAAATCCAATTGCATCCCTACAAAGACAGGGTAAAGATAATTTCTAAGAAATTACTTTAAAGTAAAAAAGCTTACCTACCCGGTAAGCTGAGATAGGTTTAAGAAAAAGTATACTTTCCTTGAAGTGCGAAGACAACAAGTGAGATTTTTTGTTAAAAAAAAAAGTTTAAAGGAGAAAAATATTTTTAATTTGTTTTTCTACAGAAAATTATCGCCTTAAGGGAAGTCAAGTAAGTTAGAAGTTGCTTTACAAGCTTTTGTCTAGAAAACACAAAACAAGGAAAGTAAATTAAATTATCTTTTGCCTTATCTATACCCTGACCATTATGTAAACCGTTTTTTGACAGATGGAACTAGTGAATGCACCAACACACAATACATTGATTAATACACGTACGGTATTATAATGTCTGTAAGAAGCCATAAATAAGATAATTCAATAAGACAAGGCAGTTTATATATTTATTTTATTACGCATTTAACTTTTACGTCATCTGGAATTGTTCGTTCGTAGTGTAATGGACAGGGTATAAGAAGTGGCGAAAGATTTGTAGTACAGACGCCAGCAGGTCAAGCTACCAGAAACTGTCAAATTTTCTCAATCAACCTTGAACCTTAATGCTTTAGCGATAAAGTTGAAAATCTATTAAAGAAATTTGACAGATTGTAGTAACTTGATGTGCTGGCGTCCGTACCTAGTATTGTTAGCACTAAACCAAAAAATTCAATAAAAATAAGGTCAAAATTACCATAATTTGATAACGTTTTACATTAGGGAGCACCGAAAATAGTACAAAAACAATGTATCTAGCACATGGAAGCAATTACACTTTATCTACAATTCACTTTGATCATTACGCGGTACAAATGGGGCCAAGTTAATGGCTCACTTCATGCTGCAATAATAAGTATTTTATTTTTATTTCACTTCCCGCTCCTGGCGAATGCTAGCCTCAAAAATACTAATGTAAATGGTAGCTTCAACGTAGGTACATTATTAAGGTAGCTATTAGTATGTGTATTGTAAACCTTATCTATTAATTAAATGCTAGCTTGAATGTTTTTTTGTTTTTTTCTCTTTCTTTTTTTGGTAGGTGTGTTGTTGTTCACACTCCTCTTTCCAATCTGTTTTAGAAGGGATGACTTTTAATTGGCTGTCAGTCTCACATACTATTTTTTATTATGTTTGTTTTGGTTGTAATTCATCCATAGTTAATAAATAAAGAAACATATTTTATTCGGGGGACACACAAGAAATGCAAATAGTAAAAAAAGAGCATTTAAAACTAACAAAGTTATATTAAAAACAATAGAAAAAAAAGACCTGTGCGAGGCCAAAAAAGAAAAGAAAGAAAGAAAAAGTATTTATTGCGACTCGTACAGGAAGACCATAAACTAATCACAGTTAAAAATAATAAATTAAATTAATTAAAAAAAAAATAACAAAGAAAAATGAAACAGAAAGTCCTATACGAGGCCAAAAGGCTCCTATCTCAGCATAATGCTGCGATATTTATAAAATCAATACAGCAGCGCGTATAATTAATACACTCAACTACAACTAACACAAGTACTGGTAAAGTGGTGAGCATGAAGTTACGGGTTCGATTCCCAGGTCGGGCAGTGTTAATGAGTTTTTCTATCTGGAATTTGTCATTGGCAGCCCGGAGTGTAACTTTATCTCGGTTTACGGCTAAACGCTCGCTTACACAGGACTTAAATATAACTGACAAAATATGGGTGTACTATAGGTAAACCTTTGCCCAACCCTTCGGAGACAAGGCGTATGTTTACTCTCAACAACACACTTGTTTAAATTGCAAAGATACCTTACGTAAAAATACATTTCAAATTAATAAACAACATTAATCATTTGAAATACATTCTTCAAAATACTATTAAGGCTGTCTACGTACGAACTTAATTAATTAAAATGTCTCAATTTAATTTTAAGTACTGAAATAACATCGCAAGTTACCATAAGTATCTTAACACAGATGTGACAAATGTGAAATTTTCGCTAAGACAAAAAGTCGAGCGAAACTGTTTCAAGAATAATAAGACTGAATTACATTTTAACACCTTTATAGTCTTAAAATAATTTCGTTTAAGTTAGTAGACTTTCAAGTAAACAATTTTACATGTAAATTATGTCTAAATAAGAATGGCTAATACATTTTAGAAATATATTACAACTAAATGAAAACCGCCAAGAAGATTGCTTCATAAAATGAATTCAAAACTTCTGTATTAGCTCTCATTTTGTAAATCTGAATATTTTGTTACCAACACCGAAGGTTTTCTATGATTATTAATAAAACTATTGTATTTAACCACAGTCCAAGTTACAAAGAATTTTATATCTAACTAGGTATTGCCCGCGACTTCATCCACGTAAAATTTCTTGTTCCTCCGACCTACCCAGTTGCCTTGCATCATCCGCCCGCGCTAACACTTCGTTGTCGCTGAAGGTTCTTTCCGACTTTTTTATTTTAGAATAGCCTAAAGCGTACCTCGAGAATTGGGCAAACACATGCAAAAATATTTTTTCAAATCTGACTGTTAGTTCCAGAGCTTAGCACGTTCAAACAAACAAACAAAAAACAAAATAAACAAACTTTTCAGCTTTATTATTAGTAAAGGTAGATGAGAAGAAACGATGGATTTATTATTACAGTGTCTGCTCAATAGCAGCTCAATTACATAAACAACCAGTGTTAAATAAAAAAGAAAAGAATTCAATAACATATCAATTCCCTAATCGGTTTCAAATGTGCGTGAGACTCAGTATAATCGTCATGTCTGTAAAAGTGATCAAGTTAATCGCGCCTGCACTGTAATCGTTAATGTTAACGACTGTTTATCGTATACAACTAACATTTAATATGGCTAATGGGTGTCCGTGTAATCCCTATTAATTAATATATATTTTAAATGGTGTTCTTCTTTCTCATCGTGTCACTGGCACGACTGAATTTCAAAAGTTATTTTCTCAAAGCTTTGCCACTTCCAATGAACGGTGTTGAATCTATTTTTTCCCAGCCTACTTTAGCAGAGTTGAAACACGTTTAGTAGGGCGACCACATGCGGCATATGCGTTGTGCTACTTGACATAGGACCTAGTAGGTATATTCGCATAAATAACGCATAATGTTCCCACTGCTGGGACACACTCTTGTCTGAGAGACTGGATATCTATAATCCACCGAGCGGGCTATAAGTGCGGGTTGGTAGATGACACATGACTTCGAACTTTTGGTTCTAGGATATGCCGGTTTCCTCATGATGTTTTCCTGCGCCGTAGCAGCGGGGATGAAATTATTAAGTCAAAGTAAAGCGCCTCTGCCTGGGTTCGAACCTATGACTCGGAAGTCGAAGCCGTTACCTCTGGGCTACCACTACTCTCATATATAGATTATAGGTAGGTTCATAGATATCCGAGTTATAGGTATATAATTATGTATATATGTTATTATTTTGACAATATTTAAATAACGAAGTATAGCTATCCAATCTAAGTGTAAGATTGAAAATGATTTAGAAAAAAGAATATTACATACAAACATTAATTCATTTTTAGTCTAAAACAGTAGCAATGCAATAACTTTTGATAAAAATCCACGAAAACGACTTCCGTATAGAAGTCATCAAGATGGTCAAAGAAACAATTATAGCCGTTGGAATCCGAAGCTCAAGCGGCCCCTCAAGCAATGGGTTCCTTAAATAAACAAAAGCCAAAAATCTTAACAGGCCTTTGAAATTCCGACCGATGCCGCTCAAATTCTTGATGGACGGTGACAGTCCTTGCCACCCCTGGAGAAACCACTTAATCCCGTCTGAAATAATGACTGAAACCCCTTACAGGTTGCGAACGGACCGAATCCTATCGTAAATAAATAGTGGGAATCGTGCAGACTCACTGCGGAATCCGGTTTTATTTTCTTTATTTTAAATGGATTGTAGATATATTTTTGCAAGTTTCAATAGATTTTCATGAATTAATTGTCACCTAAACATGTTCTACTGAAGTACTTACTACCGTTTACATTCATTACCAGAATTTCCTGTTTTTTTTCCTAAAATGCCTCACGTCACGTAAAAGATTTATTCTATTTTTGTGATATAATCCTACCGTCACGTCTACGAAAAGCGTAGGGCTGCTACGATATTCGTAGCAGAAACTAACTTCGTAGACGCTGATAGTTCGATTTGCACGCATTCGTAAGTAAGCTTTGATTGGAGACGAAAAAGCGTAGCGTGGTATCCTGCGAATGACCAACAACCTTACGCGGAAATCTGTTTACTAGGCCTTTCAGTAAGGGGTCTACGGGACTACGGCCATGAAAGGCTGAGTTATGCCCCACCATGCTTCACGCATTTCAGATCCTATTATTCGGAATCTCAAAGCACAAACAACTTACAATTCAGTTATAAACAACATACTACACACATACAAATAGGACGTAAAGCGGAGTTGAACAAGTTTAAGCTGACGAGCCTCGTACGCACGCAAAGTTGTTACTTTATTATTTTAAGTCGAGTTTAAGACACACTGCCGCGATAGGTGACGCGCATGTGGGATTATTATTGTTATTACTTGTGTTAAGATATCGAGATGTTGAAGTTAAGGAAGGATTAAGTCTATTTAGGGAAACGTTGGGCTTCTAAATAGAATGTTATATCTTGTTGAATACTCGTCGGCGATTAGTCGCTGTCATTCTTAAATGTATTGTAACCAAAATGTAATATTACTACGGAAACGCTTTTGAAAATGTGAAAATGTTAGGCTTCCTACTCTCCTTGACAATTCAAAAGTGCTTGTAAATGGTTTAATTGAAATAAATGCTTTGAGTTTGAGCATCTGAATCCCGTACAACAAAAGACAAACGTCAAACTCATTCAAAAGAGAACATAAACATACAATAATTATTTCACCAACTTGCGAAAGGATAATAAACTACCCAACGCCGGAAAATCAGTCGCAAACGCCGTGTGTCGCCGCAATAACATAATTAGACCCAGTAATGAGCTAATGTCTCGAATATTCTGCGCAAAATTTGTTTTCAAAGTCATTACGGCTTACTGGGTGTCAGTTTGTCTCGACTTAAACGCTCCTTCTATGACAAATTGTGTTGGAATCGTGTCACCGATTGCTGACGATCGATACGTTTTGAGGTGGTTTCGTTCCTGCTATTAGAAAATTGTGCTTGCTTAGGGATTCATTTAAGTATCTTATTATCTTACTAGACGTTGCTTAACTTGATGTTAGTGAAAACGAGCAATAACAGGTTTATTATTATAGTTCTTAGGTAGAAACCGAAAATACTATTGATTGATTTAACGAGGTTTACTTTTGAGAAACTCTTGTTTACTTAAGATAAGTCATGAAGTTTTCGCCATTTATTTGATTCTATACTATGGTATGATAAGGTAAAACGTATGTACACACGTTTTTCCTTTAAAGTTGTATAAAGACAAAAAAATATGGACTTTCGTCTTTTTCCTGAAGGCTAATTCTCGTAATTTAAAACGTACAAACTCTAGTCGCAGTGTCATCTCGGCGACAAACAAATGTCAGAAACTTGTCAAAATGTAGGGAAATTTGAGGTATTTTAGACCGAGACTGAGAACGTTCTTAAAATTAAGAAAATTGCTCCCCTGGTTGACATTAGACCATAATCAATTTAGCGCCCTAATTACATCCATCATTTATAACGTATACGTTGAGCTATTTATGGCATACTCTAAAAACAATTAATTATAAAGTGCCTACATGTAACCATTTATACATACATCCACACATATACAGCATGTGCCTTTAGTAGGGCACACGTTTTGGGAGTAGTCCGCATCGCATTGTTCGTCGGACGGCAATTGTCAGTCCATAATTTTGTATGAATTATCGCGCACGGGAGATGGACCGGAATGGATCGCAGACGGCCGGAATTTTTGGTAATATTCGACAATTTCGAACCGGCTTTCACACGACTCCGTTCCTCATTTAAGAATTTTCTGATAAAGAAAGGTTACTGAATTCACTGAACTATAAGTGTAACTACTTATACTCATAAAAAATGTACACGTGAGCAAGAAAAAAACAAGAAACCGAATTCAGAAATAATAAAAATGACCGTAGAAACAACGGACTTAATTTAGCTTAAAATAGTGACACATTTTTTGTACAAGCGCCCAGAGCGAGATTTTAATTCGGACAACCGGCTGTCCGACGTTATCGCCGTCCAACTGTTTGAACAAAAAAAAAATCTAGTAAATTCTGGGCGAATTCGGGATACAGAAACACGAGTTGCATTAGTGAGGGGACGTTTCGGACATGCGGCGATACGACCGGACAGTTTTGATAAACGCCCCGCAGCATCGGCTTGTACGGGGATTTTTTTAAATATACCTACCGTGCTATGGTGAAAATCTTATTTTTTACACTATCTTTTTACGGTGGGATTCTAGGGAGGACCAAAAATTGGAGGGGTCCGTTCTGCACAAAGAGTGTCGAAGTTTCGTATCAGCATTCTTAATGGTCTCAGAATATACGACGACGACGACACGGACGACGACGACACGGTCACGGTCACGGTCGGTTGACGATACGGTTGGCGCAGTGGCTGAGCGATCGACTGCTGCGCTGCGTGTCGTGGGTTCGATTCCCGCACGGAACAAATATTTGTATTGCCTACAGGTAGTTGTTCCGAGTCTGGCTGTTTGTGTATGTGAGTTTAAATGTTTGTAAACGCACCCACGATACAGGAGTAATTCCTAGTGTGGGGCAACGTTTTTTAAAAAAAAAAAAAAAAAAATATATAATAAATCAGAGTATTTGGAATGCGAGGCAACAAGCACTGGCAAGATTTCCCGAAAGGAAAAACAGAGTAAACTTGCAGAATTACAATGAAAGTTGATACCATTATTCAGAGTTCATGTTGCAATTTCTTGTAACAACAAAAACCAGCAATCCCACAAATTACTAAGAAATGAACCCCATGTAATGGATCTGTGTCCAACTACGGAGCTATATTTTTTGTCTTATTTCGTCATGAATCGTGCTGAATGTAATAAATGTTGCTATAAAGAAACCAATTTCATTGTAGTTCCGCGTTTCTATATTAACTGTGCGATTGACAGAAGTATAAACAGAGTCCATTTTAAACAAGGTCTGCGTTGAATACAGCTCGCTTCGGCCCATTACTCTTAATCAATGCCGCAACAATAGTTCGGATTTAGAGGTCTTATCCTGACAGAATGAGAAGCACATTTGTTTCTTTAACACCTTTGAGACTATACGACTTCGCAAATCGACCGTGTAGTATCAAAGGTCGGGCCAGCAAGAATTGTTAATGTTCGCGCTCTCTTTTTCTTTAACGTTAAATACAATCATGGATCCATCAGTAACTGTTAAAGTGATATTTGTTACTTTATTGGACATATCCTTAGGCAGCCCACGATCATGACAAATCAAATCGTGGATAAAGAAGCGTACTAAAAACCAGTTTAAAAGTAACAAGTTCACTATCATTATCTTGAAATATGGAACGTAACTATTGAATAAACAATTTGTATACATAGATATTATGAAAATCCTTGAACTCTGTTGAACGTGAATTTTAAACTCGAAGAACCGCGTCGAAAAGGTGACAACCTTTGCGACGCGGTTCATCACTTATTGATCCCTACTTTAAGTTCTTGCATTCATGAATGCAACTTTAAGTACCCACATTTGTAACTGTCGCCACGATTGGTCATCATACATTTTTTGTCCAGTTCGTGTCACTCCTTTATACGGATTATAGGCTTTCGAACTTTACATAATTCATGTACTGATATGGATGGGTTTGTCATACGATTAATGTTCTCTTCGAGTTTTTTCTTATGTAATTTTTATGCAAGGCCCTTCACCGACCTTAATTGAGTTCATCATATTAGGAGCTTGTTTCGTAACTGCAATGATGCATTGTTTATTTTTGTGATTGAATATTTTTATTACAATAACTTACATCTCTTGTGGGCGAAATCGATTAAGGTTTTAATAAAGCTAACAATCGCGACAATGATCATTCTTTTAAATTAATCTTTTATGACGTTTTAAATCATCTTCAACACCAAATGTGTATGAAGATTAAACGCGTTATTAAAACCCTGACAACGATTACGTTGTAGATCCCACATTCAGCGCGTAACAATACCTTCCCGCCAAAAGGGCGGCCATTTTGTCGTATCCCAAATCCCTCTCCGCCGGTTCAAGCATGTGTGATCGTCTCAACGCAAGGGCTAGAAGCAGTGATTGACAGCACACGCGTTGCCCCGGCTAATCTCTAGTGTCACAGGCTGCAGATTGCCGACACCAGAGCCCTGTGACACCGACCATCGTCACGAGACCTACCCACCCCGTCCCACTTCACCCAGAAATGACGACTTCGGGTGAAACGACGTGTGTTACAGAGGTCATGCTAAATTTGTCACGCAAGAACCTCGTATCTTGTGCAAGTTTAAATAGATCTTGTTGGTCCTAATTTAGTGTTCAGTTAGCTGACCGATTGGTGAGAGCAATCGATACTAGAGTACCTCCACTGTAATTCCGATAATTATCACCAAATTACGTATAAATAATTCCGTCAATTGGAATAATTATTCGGACTAATTGATTTGTAATAGTTTCCTGGGTATGCACGGTAATCAAAGGGCGAGTAACTTTGAGTATGTAACATGTATCAAAATAATATGGGTACACTAGCTGCGCCCCGCGGTTTCACCCGCACAAGTTTCGACCCCGTGGGAATATCGGGATAAAGAGTATCCTATGTGTTAATCCTGGTTATAAACTACCTGTGTGCCAAATTTAATCCAAATCCGTTTAGTAGTTTTGACGTGAAAGAGTAACAAACATCCATCCATCCATCCATCCATACAAACTTTCGGGTTTATAATATTAGTAGGATTATTTTGATCCATGTTACGTATTATTTTAACAACCCAGGCTGTGTAACTGTTTACCTGATGCCAAAAAAATAAAAACAAGGTACGGTATCCCATCCGATGCTTGTCTTGATCCGATCCGATCTTAGATAACGTATTCGAATAATCTAATTACATATCGAACCGAAGCACCACATTATAATAGAGTTATTCGAAGATAGGCGTCAAATGTAGGCCATTAGGCGTCAATCAAATATCCTGGAATATGGCTCCTGAGATGGTTAATTTGGTGTAAGTAGTCGGTCAACATAGTTGACGTGATTAAATGGCTTTAATTCCTAAATTAAGAACAATTGATTATAATAATATTATGATATGATAAGTTTATTTAATCGAACCATCGCTTAGGTTATAATTTATATACCGACTGACAACAGCAGATGGCGCTACGATGACCTCGGAATATTTTAAGGGTCGCCAGTCGCACGGTCATAAAGTTCACTGCCAAGCTACTCCCCAATAGATGGCGCTACTAGTAGCAATTTCGTTTCGATAATCGTTCATAATATTTTGTTTTTTTTGTGTTGTAGTATGAATTGAATATTAATGATATTTAACAGATTATGATAGGATAGAAAGAACAATAAAAATTTTCTCAAAAAACTTCCGTAGGCGGGAGCAGACGCGTGACCGATACAAAACTCTTTCATTCATACTTTTTTGTCCATCCAACCCAATTTAATTCTTATATCCGAGAATAATCGTCAAAGAAGCCGTTCGAACGAACTAAAGACGTTAGTGCAGTTGAAAAAAGTCGTTTACAGCTACGTTTATAGTGTTATGATGCGTTTATTATTATTATAGCCCTTTTTGTGGGAATTCTATCTACGTGAAGTGAAAATTGGGAAGTTTTTTCGTCTTATCGCCGTTTCGAATGAATGTTATGTTATTTGGGCTTACACTGTTGCGTCAGTTTTGTAGTGAAATGAGAGTAGGTACTGTTACTGTAGCACTTACATTGAAATAACATAGAGAGAAGATGGGAAAGTTAACGTTAAATAATTTAATACAGTTGGATTTGATACACGAAAACTAACAAGTATGAGTTGTTGTATTTGCGGTTCACGCTCTGACGCGGAAGAGATTCTAATTAGGCGGCTAGGTCAAGCCTCAGAGTTTGATGCAGAGACCTGTGCTCCTCGACACGGTGGGTGTAACCTTAATTTAGCTGATAGTTAATGAATTGATATATAATATTACATCATTTGCATTAATACTCTGGTTATAGGACATGACAATCTGATCTAACAAAAACCTGCCAACACAATACATTTTTGAATCTCCGTTATAGGTTTTTCACATCCACAATTGTATTATCAATATAGAAAGCGAGCACGTATGGTAATGAGTTATCCATTCATGGAGCCTATTGTCACGGAAAATTGAAAAATAGTAGAGTACGCTTATATACGATTCATATATTCATAGAAACACATGTACCTCGCACCGACGTATGAACAGTAATATCTTAGTTTTATTTCTTCAAGAATCTACATACCTACATCGCCTACATTCTGGTACTTCCAAACTGATTCCTGAATGAGGATAATGTCAGGTGTAAGTTTTGAGAGCTGGGGTGTAATAAATATTCAATTTCAGCGCTAAATACTGGGAACAAACTACGTAATTATAATAACTTAGTGCACGTTAGTGAGATGGGTTTATTTGCTCCTATGTTTTTGTAAGACCGAGCTAAAGCACATTTAAACGTACATAATCATGATTATATTTAAATACAGCATAATATATGTAAATGCCACTATAATGGTAGACTTTCTCATTGATTATTGGTTAATATGTATACGCCACAGAACTTGTAGCCACCCAAGTGTCATTGTCATCACTGCTACGCCCAAATCACTTGAGACCACCTACATGATCATTGTTGTCGACTTTACTATCCTCCTATGAGACAGGTTGATGTTTCACCTTTAAATATTATACTTACTACTTTTTTACAATTAATTCTATCAACATGCATAGGCAATGCTTCATCAAGCTTGGTTTCTCCAATAGAGTAGGCTGAGGTATGTGTACATTTTGCCGGTTTTGTTGTTAAGTTCCATGGAATAAACCACGTTTTTTTCATACGTGGCAAGCCTAGTGATATTAATATTGATAAAGAAGACTATATTATTAATCATAACTCAGATGTTTGTAGATTCTTAATATATGAAAAGAAACCTCACTGTGCAAAACATGAAACGTGGGCGTTACTTAGAAGAAGTGGAATAAGTTATTCAAAAATAAAACGATTTGCTTAGTAAATATAATGTTATTGTAATACTTACAAGAATCATAGGGCATCAAAAAATTCGTCCGCATCGCTGTCAACAGGAACAGTGCCCAAAAGGCTGGCAGCGTTGCCACGTTGTATGGCGATGCTAATTCTTTGGCCAAGAAACAGGCCAGCCCTCTGTTCACGTGAAGTGTCGACTAGCCGCTTGGCGATATCAATGCTGCCAGCCTTTAGCTGTCCTGTTGACAGCGATGCGGACGAATTTTTTGATGCCCTATGATTCTTTTGCTTATTTTTTCACATGTATATATTATTATTTTAAATGTTACCTTGTATAATGTAACATAACAAATATGTCAGATCTGAATGAATTCTTATATAACTTTCTATATCAGCATTAGTTACGAGATCTAAAATGAAATAGGTCAGGGATTCCGCAGCTGGCATCGAGATTGCACAGTTCTGACATACTGTCCAAGATGTTAACGCACTAAATTAGAGCAAGAATAATATTTCAACAAGTATTTGTATTATCATATTGCTAAAATGATTTGAGTGAAAAATAAAGCATGTGAAAATAAACAGCTGTCTATGATTTCACAGGAGTGTAAGTAGAATCATCAGACGTTGATTGTATAGAATTGGATGTGTCTTACTTTAATTGTCTCATCCATCAATTCATTTTGGGCTTGCTCATTTATTATTTTGTAAGTGCGGGTAGTTATAGTTTCCACAACTTCATGTCTATCAATGCAGTGCGAGCGAAAACGTATAAATCTTTAAACTAAATATTGCTACTGTATGTCGTTTTGAGCAAATCCGATTCACACCTTCTCACAACACCTTCTCTGAAAGGAAATACTGACAATATATGTTCCCAAATTATTGGCCCTACAAATGTGTTCAATAGATATCTAATTAGTCAACGATTTATCTGTAAAGCTCCTAATACTAATGAATCCAAGATGGCGGATAATCCTACTCGGTGATAATTAAAGCCCTGGAGTCGATCGGGAATTCTTCGAACTAGTGGAAATTATCGCACACAGATAGTTGTAATAAACTGAAGTTTGAACAACATAATATATTCAGCCATAATTAATTGATAGTGGGTTAATTGAAAGGCGAATCAAATTAGAGACGCTGAAAATGCAAGGACCCAGATGAACAAAAATTTTGAAAGTATAAAACAGGTTTTCTTACGCCTTTATTGTAAAAGCTAGTAATTTTGAACAGGAAAATATATACCAAAATAGTTCTAAAGATTATAAGATCTTATTGCGAGTCAAATCATAATAGTTCAAGCGAGCAGATCTTGAACTCACGACCTTTACCGGTTCGTATTCATGCAGATTCTTCAATGAAGTAAAAATCGTCTTACATCTATATTATTTTGCGTAGCTTGAACTCAAATACGGGAAAGGAGATAAATTTGATATCGGTTGAAGATGGGCTATTGACCTTTACCGTAGCTATTAAAAGTATATCGATGTACTGCTCAAACTACTGACGTCTAGACAGTTTCATTAAAAGAATACGAAAGTTCTTACCATCAAAAAACTTAAATCAACCAAAATCGATCTCCTTAAAAACCAATTTGTTTAAAATTTACGATCGCGGCTAAAGCATCAAGCAATGAGCGAAAGTATTGTGTTTTTACGGCATTTAAACTTTGATCGTTTACTAGCATAACTCTTTTATTGGCCACAGTAAAAATCCTGTATCTTTTTTATTTCCATCGCATCGAATATCATTATCATCGAATGAAATCATTTGTTCTCCTAAATAGCTTTTTAATAGCACTTCGGCTAAATAAACGACTATTGACTCTTGGCAAATGCGCCATCAGCCTGGAGTTTCGGCAGTGATTGAAAACAGGAAATGTCAATAATTCAAACTTATTTCATAAGAAATGTGATACTGATGTTTCGACCTTAGACAAAATCGAGGTTTCTTCATACTTGATTATGTGCCCAAAGTCCAAGCATAATCATGGAAAAACCTTTCTCCTGTGTTGCAGGTAAACAAGTAAAATAATAAGTAGTTACAAATAGACAAAATGGTTTCTTCAAGGTATAATAGTTTCCTAGACCAAACAGTGGGACTTTAATAAGCCCTTTCTATACCATAGGCAATCATTACGATGCACTAAATACACAGTATTGGCCTCACGAACCGTCCGTAATTATCATCGGGAAGAACTTTTGTGGTAATAGTAGGCAATTAGGGTGCAATGTTTTTGTTTCTGATGACATTGTGTTTTCTGGGAAGTTTGTTGTTTGTACAACACACGTGGGAGTGCCGGCTGTGTTGTCGTTCGCGTGTCGTTTGGATGCATACGACGACCCCGCGTTAAATTAACCGGAAACTTAAGGGAAATTGTTAAGATTCGGCTCAGGTACGTCGTACAAAGTTTTACATACGATGGTAATACAATTGTTTATCGAAAAATGTTTTGTTGTGTGCTATCATGGCTGTTATTTAGTTTGGTTTAATGATTAAACAAGATGTAATTGTGTTTTCTAGAATTTAGACGCTACAACTGAAATATTAAAATAATTATAAAGTTCTTAGCTTTAGTTGAGCAAAATTGTATTTGTTGAATAAATATTAGATGGCCTAATCATTTACTTTGATGAGAAAATTGTATTTAGTTGTAAACTTGGCGACATCGACTTGTTTATGTACCTATACTTGATACTAAGCCCTTTTTATACTCATACAACATTTAAATTTAAATATTTGACGAAGGTAGATCGAATGTATCAACGTTGTGTAATGGCAGCTATTAAACCAATATTATGACATTTATATCTGAGGATGATATGGATGTTGTAAACTTGTAAGAGCTTACGCAGGCAATTAAGGTCGAAGTTGCAACATCAACATAATTAAATATTAAGATCCCACAATTTTAGAGAAAACATTTCGTCTAATAATAACATGGAAATTCAAAATGCTGAAACAAGTGAATCACGTAGTACCTAATAAAGATAAAACGTATCCTCAATAACAATAACGAACTAAAAAAAGAAACCCAATCACCGGTAGCGAACAATGTAATCGATAAAGATGCATCCAATTTAAAACAGGAAAGAAAACAACAAAAGCCGGATGATGATGCAGTTTTACACGCGACACATTCGAACAAAAACCTGTCCCGTGGAGATCACAAAACGAAAACAAAATAAGAATAAGAATAGAAGAGATGTAAATTACGTAAAAACTGAATACAAACGGGCGGGTCCAACTATCTTTTGATAGTATAATGGGGACGTTCGTTCGTGCCGCGGATGAAGTTGAACGGATCGCGCGGGTGGTCCAGTGCGGTCGGACTATTTAAATATTACTTTTTTATTATTTGCCAGCACTATTTGGTGATTTATGTTGGTTTAACACGAAGGTGTTTGGGTAACATAAGTGTGATTTGTTTGCTCTTTATTGGCTATCGATTTCAAAATGCCCAAAAAGAGAAATGTATCTTCATTTTTTTGGAGTTTTGGATGAGTTATTGCCGTTAATACGCTGAACCAGTTCACTTTGAGCTTTTATTAAAGTAGGTGATGGACGAGTTATTGATAGCCATTAACATTACGAAGATAATAGAGTAGAACTGAATTCAAGATAAGAATAGCAGAACCCTGAGAAGGGTTAAATAGAACAGGTTAGGAAGAAGATAGTAAAGGTTCATCAAAAGGCCTTTAGGTTCTCTTCGTTAAACAAAACCAAAATAACACAATAATTGAACAAGTTAATAAAATATATATAAGAATCTCTTCGTCCCACATGAGCTTAAATAATTCAAGCAAAACTGATTTATATGAACTTTCTTGGAACTGTTTACCAACTTAATTATGTTTCTATATACTTTACTGATAAAATTGATATTAACATATAACTTCATAAGAACATGTTTATCATTCAGCGATTGGAGGAAGATTTTATTGCTTGGGGCTTTTCGTTTGCTATGCTGGCATTTTATGTTAGATTTTTTTGAATCAGCCTTTTATTTTTTAAACCTTCATTGTGTTACTATTAGAGTCACAAAAATAAACAAACAAGTCAAGTAATGCACTGTCAGTTCACTTACTCTTAATAATGTCAATATGATCTAGCTTCTGTTCAATCTGAATGTAATTGACCATGATAAAAGTGTTCTCATAAGTCTCCATAATCATCATTACGTTGTGCATCAAGCAATTCTTTCATTAAATCAATTACTGTCCAAGCATTCCTCAAATCATTTCCAATGATTTCACAACAAGCCATCCTGTTAGTTCCATCGTTTGCCCTTTCGTCTTAATTGGACAAATCATTACCAATTTAACTGGTACTTCGTGTTCGTGCTCATATCTTAACAAAATAAAGCTGTTGACTCAACGGTCGTTAGTAGTTATCTTGTTGGATTTAATATATTCTCGAAGTTTGTTCTTTTCGGTTCAATGTTTAAGTACACTGTGTTCTGTTACAGCCAGTGCATCTACGATAAGAATTACTTTGCTTCCGTTTTATCTATCACTCTTAGAGTTGGGGTTATACTTATAATATCTCTGACATTTCAAGAATTCAATTAGATTTTCTCAGAAACGTTCACATCATTGCGGTTCTATGCGGACTTAGGCAAATTCTTGAGATTTTCTTTAACATTAGCCACTTTTGAATATTTAATGGATTGTTTTCATTCAAATCTCTTTTTAGGATCTTCTATTTGTTTTCGTTTATATTATACTCATTTTGCAAGCTGGTAATATTCTACTTACTTATTTACTGTAGGTACTTGTTTAATTATATTCTTGATTACGAAATTGAATCACAACTTCCCTTCAGCAATATTAAATGACGAAATTTCCAAAACATCAAAAACTCGTGTTATTCTTGCTTTGAACTTGCAGTTCAACTAAATAATAAACGAAACTCATCTCAAATTTAATTAACAACTCACTGGAAAGCCCAGCTATTATATTCTCAAAGTTTAAATTTAATGTTTACATTATGTAAACCTAATTCCTACCCACGCGAGAAATTAAAAGAGAATCTTAGATGAAATGAATTCAGGACATTTTAATAATTACGTGACCCAAGTCACCGCATAGTCGCTGAAAATGCTGAAATGCCGCAACGCACGTCCCATTACACGCGAATAAAGCGAAACGCTAACCGCAGCCCGAACGAGGCAATTTACGAATTTCCGCCCAATTCAGCATTAACAAGAACCAAACATAACCAAAACACAAACTTACGTTGATCGAAGAAGCAGCGGTCCAAACCATTCATAACGTTGTAAACAACCTCATAGTGCACTCAAAACACCAATTTTATGCGTTTACGTTCACAGCTTGCACTAGTGACGTCACACTCAAAACAAATCACAACGTATTCGTTCCCACTACGGTTAACACAACGTCGGGGCGGGTTCGTTTAGGGTAAGTTTATAGGACGTGTTGCCCATGCGGCGGTCGGCGCGCGACTGGTGTGCGCGGCGCAAGGAGCGAGGGGCGCGGGGTGCGCGGGGCGGAGCGGGAGGGGGTGCGTGCGTTCGGAATTCACTTCCCACGTGCTAGCCACCCGTCCTTTTCTTGCGGGACGGGTTAGCTTTTTAAAAGCGGCGAAGCAGGGCCCGTCGACGCATCGATACGGCCGGAGGCGACGTTTAGCTGTAACCTTGTTTATATGCACTGCAGCTAATAATAACGCGAATAGCACTCGAAGTAAGCGTTTGTTGTTATTTTTTTTTATATGAGCTAAGTAACATTGTGCGTTAGTTGAGTGGCCAGTTGAATTTGTTTATTCGAGTTTCCGATACTCTCGTTCCGTTTTCGTGTTTCCTGTTCGGTGTTGAATGAGTGTTGTTATGGTTTTGTATTCGATTATATTGTTGTTCTTTTTCGGTGTCGAATTAACTTTTACTTTTTTATCTCTTTTTGCCTCATGAAGCATTGCTGTACATATTTTAATGGGTTACTTGGTATCCCTGTCATGTGGATGTTTTTTAAACGGAATTTGGAGATTATTTCTATCATAAAATATGTAGAACGGTTAACAATAATGGTATCATGCCCAAAGAATTCCTAGATAAGCTGCAACTGCAAGTTGGGACCAAAAAAAATTGTACCTAAATGTTGATTGAAAATTTTGGGGTTCTGTATCAGACATATTTTGTACTTACTTAATTCAAGTTTACTATGGTTATTAATTTTGTCCACACAAAAATACATTAATTATGAGATCTTTGAACTTAGTATCTTCAGGCAGCTGATGGGTTCGTACATGCCTAATCATTAATCAGTAAATTAATTAAGAATATGCAAAAATATAAATATTTTGCAACATAGGTATTTAGTTATCTGATACAGACTTGTAGCACCAAAAAAACACAATAATTACTTCTGACGACCAACACAGTTAAAAATATATTGAATCAATGAGCTACTGACGGATTGCCTGCAACAAACGACCCGTTTCCAGTAAACATCACGCGTGGGTAGCAGCTGATAAATTTCACCTTTTTAAATTCCAAGATCAGCATTAAGATTTGAGGAACCCTAAAAATAGTTAATGCATTTCTTAGAGCTGTTCTGGTGGGCTGCTACACTCCTTATCGACTCGTCATTCAACAAGGGTTTTTAGTTTTTTACTACTATTTAGTCCAGTGATGAGAGGGGAGACAGACGGGTTAAAGACAAAATGGGTGATGGATATCGGTTGTGCATTACGCATGCAGAACGTATGTTAATGAAAACGTGACGTATTCTTGTCATGATAAAAAAAATAAGTGCACTCCGTATAGAGATGTTGATGTGTTTGTTCGTTTGTTTAACTGAAGGTTTCAACGACCCTTAAATCGTAAACATGTGAGCGTCAATCATAGCTCGTTCTGTTTGGTTAAGCTTTTTAAATTGTGTTGCTTATTAAGTTGACAAAACTGGGGACTCCATTTTGTGTTTAGGCGTTTTTAGATCGGATGGGGACATAAAATGAAAAATAATATAAGGTTAATATAAAATAAGTGTTTTTTTAATCCTCCTTTACAAGTTGCGTCTTTAACCTCAATTAATTTAGTTTTGAAAAAGAATTAATCTCATTGAGGTTAGATATCAAACGCAATCTGAAACTTACCAAACTCATTTCTAATACAAATGGAATGAAAATGATTTTTCCCAGAATTAAAACAAAATGGTTGTATATTAAAATAATCATTTTAACAATGCAGATATAATTTTTATAACTGGTACATATAAATTTAATTCTGCTTACTTATTAAATTAGGTAAAAGAAAAAAAAAATAACAACATAAAACATAACATTTGCACGTAAACGCAAAAGTACCAACTTTTTACTTTAACAAAGCACCCAGTAAAAAGGTGCAACAGCTGACACAAAATTTAAAAACTAAAGTTTTGATTTATAAGCAAACAAAAATATTCATTTAGCAGCTAAGTATTTAAAATGTAAAAACTTATCTTTTAAAATAAATGTAACGATTAAAATGAATGTTTTTCAATGAAATTTTTAATGGTCGAAAGAAAAACGTCATTTGAATTAGTTATGAAATGGATAACGTTTCTAAAACTTTTGTTATAATTTAGATGTTCAAAAACTTTAGCTCAGGGTAATGTGAGTAAAAGTTACATGTGAATAATCTAAACTCTGATTTTTAATTTGCTAGAACTAAAATGACAGCTGCGGTCGACCTTTTCTGTCAAAATAACATTAGTGTTATGATCGCAGCCGTCATTTTGGTCTAGCAAATAAAAAATCAAAGTTTAGTATATATTGATGTCAAACGTGACATGACTTATCATCAGATGGGGCTAATACAGAGCAGCCTAGAATTTACAATCATAGAAAAAAAATATTTTCTGGAGTATGTAGATATAATACTATCAAGTCTTTTTACCCGACTGGCGCGACAGCAAAGACAGGGTTATGTTTTTTGCCGTGACTTTAGGCTGACTTCCTACGAGCTGGGTAAATGCGAAACACGCTAACAGTAGCAATGGCTTTCATTTTGACAGTTCAACAACATTCATTGCGTTATTTACGTTGCTGACCAGAAAAATTAAACATAATGAAGCAATGGATTAGCAATATCCATCAAAATGATTCAGATTGTGATTGATACTGTGTTACACAATTAGGATATTGATCCGTGTGAGTTAGCAGAATTCTATCACTTTGAAGCAATTTGAATATGAAGCAATCCTATGGGTGGATTTTTCCTCGTTCACCACCAGAAACTAAGCAAATGTAAACTTCGTGATTTCTACTTCTATTTTTATTTATTTAAACTGTCATCGTAACTAATTGTAGAATCGGGAACAATATAAGGAAGAAACCGGTATGTCCTAGAACCAAAATTCGAAGATATGTGACATCTACCAACTCGCACTGGGCCCTCTCAATCCTGTGTCCCAGCAGTGGGAACATTATAGGCTGGTTATGTGAAGAACATAAGGCAGGCGATACACGCAGTCTCTGTTTCAGTCTTCAAACACAACGAAACCACATTCTATTAGTATCCCTTTAATCATTAGGCGCGAATGTCCTTTTAGTGTTTATTTATTCTATTAAATGAAGTGGTAATGCATTTTCCACTCAACGAGTAATCCTAATGGGTGCCTCGATTGTACCCACGCGTGGTTTTAATTGAATCAAGTTTATGGAAGTGTTGAACATGTATATTGTCATTCCTGTTTCTCTGGGGAATTGTAGCATTCCAAGCTGTGCTAATAGAGTTAAATAATTCTGTTTAAAGATCAGTGAACAGAATTGAATATTACAAAAGATTCAGATGTTACAATCATTGTGTATTTGCCTTCAAGGCATGTAAATACAAGGTGTCGTTTTGCATCCTTGTCAAGTTCAAGGAGGTAACTATGCTACTGATTCTCGACACGAATCAATAATAAAATAAGTAGGTATTTTTTTTTTCTAATTTTCGGAAATCGGCATGTGTGGGACACGCATTTTAAAACGCGGCCTGTGTGAGACTGCACTGTAACTGCCCTTTTACACACACATAAACACGCGGCCGCTTATACGACACCATAACGCGATTCTGTTCTTTGAAAGTGGTGTATTCCGAAATACTGTCAAACTTAAATAACAAAAAAAAACAAGTATGTATTCATTATTTACCAGGGATCGTAATTTTATTTGATTATTTATGTCTTTCATAACAGCCTCCTGAAATTTGACGAGAATGCAAAACAACAGCTCGTATACCTATTATGCGCACTAAAGCTATACAAATATAAAAAAAATAGACTAACTTACGGGATCTAAATCTAAATATTATTTTAACTAAAATGTATTATTCTGTAACTAATATTTTTACCGATAGTTATCGACAAAAATATTAGTTACAGAATAATACATTTATCTAATAGTAATATTGTAAGATTTTTTTTAAATATTCAAAATGGTTGGTCTTTAATATTGTTGGTTATTTTATTATACACAGCAGGTGCCGTACAAATAACAGAAAGTTTTCTGATCTCATGATGCAGGAATCTAAGCAATTTCGGCGCTAAATTATTAACTGAACGAGAAAATTCTGTCTATTTCAGTAGGTACTTAAGTGACTGGCTAAAAACAATATGAGTGATTATTCCCAAGCTAGAATCTGTTATTCCGCTTATAAAATTATTCAGGTCTGAAATAGATTTTACATTAAAATATTATTTCTAGTATTTTGAAAGTTCATTGTGATGGAAATGTGTTTTAGTTACTAGGTGGGTACGTATATTTACAGAAATAATAGGAATTGTGATCGGAATTTCGTAAAATAATTCTACTTAAGTAATGACTAACTTCTGCTCACGACTTCGTCGGCGTGAATTTTCTTGTTCCCCCGACCCAGCTCGTCGCATCGCATCGCCCACCCGCGCTTTTATTTTGTTTCGCTTAGCCATCTTTCTGATTATTTTTCTTTTTACTCGGCTCCTGAGGGTTAAAGCGTGATGTTAAATAGCCTATAACCTTCCTCAAGAATTGGCCTATCAAATGCTAAAATAATTTTTCAAGTCCAACTAGCACTTCCAGAGATTAGCGCTTTCAAACAAACAAACTATTCAGCTTTATTATTAGTGTAGATTTTTCTACTTTTTCGCCGAGAATAGCATTTCGCAACAAAAAAAAAAAAAACAGTATTGGTAGTTATGTAGGAGCCCTTATGAATTATGAATCACAGAAATTATTATTTATCATCGCTGTCGTTAGTTGAACGTTAGAAGTTAACACAAGTCACCGCTTTCCTCTTATTTCATCTCAGTATCGCCGAGTAATAATGACATCGAAACATTCATTGCCCACACGTAATGCACAAGTCCATCTATTAATAAAATAACTTGCTAGCACTTAGCCGGTACTAACAAGGCAATAAGTAACAGATTATACGGCGAGATATTTTTAGTTAAAATTATTATGCTTTTATGTTATGCTGCATTATTTTTGGAAGCTGTTCGTCGTGACTAGGTATTGGGAGCTCTATTTATGACAGATCTAGAGAAGACACTTTGATCATTTCGCTGCATAAAACTTACATAATTGTAACCTAAATGGAAGAAGTCACTGGCTCCTGAAATACAGGTACTCTAACTTAGCTAAGTACCTAAGCATTTTTCTGTAACCTGTTTTTATGGCAATAAAGTAATTTATTATTTATTTATTTATTATTATTGAATGATTAATTATTTAACAGACTGTAGGTTGGAGGAAAGTTGGTTTAATTTAACAGTATTTTTTATAAAAAAAACTAACATAAGTGGAGAGTAGCACGTCATGCTTCTTTCGCCAATACTACGATACGATAAGTATAATATTTATACTATGTTTGGTTCAACGATAGAATGAATACAAACATAATGACTACCAAGATGGGAAGGTTCAATAAAACATATTTTTATTTTCCTCGCACATGACTGCCTCGAAAAAATAAGACGTAAGTTTTTCAGTTCAAAATCCATCAAACACGATCGAATGATTTTCGCAAACAGCGTTCACCCTAACTATCGCACGTTACAATGCGAACGATACATCATATACGTCACGATACAATGTATAGATATTTATCACAATTTGTAGCCTAATGCGCCGTATCGTCACTGACAAAGGGACTGCCCTGCACACTAGACCGTGGCGGACGATCAAAACAAATGACGTATCGATCGAACCGTTATTTTAGACGCCAAAGATGACATAATTAGAACGAAAACGAACGGTTTAGTTCGAGATTTGAAAAATGTTTTGACACAATTTCTTTTTTTCAAATTGATTGCAGAATTAACCACATTTCCAAGAAGTATATGTTTCAAGTTTTCATGAACTGCATTAAATAAAATTGCCCGTTTCGTAACTTATATTTTATTTAAATGAATTTTGGATATTTTCACAAAACTAATTAAATTATTAAATCTCAGAAAAATCTTCTAGTGCACATGGACGTATGAAAAGTGTTGTGTTATTAACACTCACATAAAAGGTTCATTTTGCGAAATAATTGTAATAAAATGAATAATAACCTCATTTACATCTGTATAAAACGCAGCTATTACAGAATGTTGTTCACATTTCAAATAAAAGTGTGAAAGTCTGCAACGGAACTATTTTATTATTTATTTTTTAAAGTTGCCATTGACATACACTTGTCAGTTTATTGTGGTTGAGTCATAACACATTGCAGCTCGCTGAAGCGGTATCTTTTCTTTGAAGAGCTTTCGCACATTACTCACTTTGTATTGTAAGAAACTATCGCTAATAGTTATTGTATTTTTTATTTAAAAATACTAAAAAAACCCTCCGTATTATTTTTCTTTTGAAGGGAAAAAATCTATGTACCACAATAGATTTTTTGGAGATGTAGACGTCAATACAACAATAACTTAAACTGCGTATATCTATCTATTGATGTTCCCAGTCTGCATACGAAAATTCAATCAAATATATCCAATAATTTAGTCACTACAGCTAGTCAAAGATTGGCAAAAACTATAGTCGGCTACTATTTAGTTTGTTTGAAAAAAACACTTTTTAATTCCGTAGCTAGGATTTATTTGATAGTTCCAAAATACTCTTAAGCATAAGTATTGCCAGTGTTTTCATTTATTATCGTATTGTTGTCTCCACATTGTATAGATTTTTAGGCATATAAAAGTATATTCCCTTCAGAAGAAAAACAATACGTAGGATTCTTTAAATATTTTATAAGCGTATTTTGATCTAAATAAGTCGACATATTTCTTCTGGAATAAATACGAGAGTAGCCAGCCGTAGCAATACTTTGATACCGTGTTCCGACATAATATCAACAGCCGAGACAAGAGGGCACCAGTGTGAATTGACATTCAAAATTCGTTAATTACCCTTTACAGTGACGCGTGCATCCTTTATTTCATCAACTCACAGATATAGAACAATAGCAAAACGTTACAGAGACGCGCGTCACACATCGTCAGGCCTAACCCCACACATTAGTGCAATAAACTTGACAATAACTTAATTCTGAGCAATGGAGGGCGATTCCCCCGTGGTTCCTTACAACTCCGTTAGGGATGACAATAGTTCGTAGCCGAGTTGAATTTAATTAGAATTATCGATCGGCCGCTTTTCCGTCCTAAACTAACAATTAGGTGAAGGTATATCTGTTCATTCTCTGAAATATTTGTGGGTTAATCTAAAGTTAAAACTCAATGTATTTACATTGTTAAATAGGGTAGTGTAGTACTACCCGATTGTGGTAAGGTTGTGTAACCAAGTCTCGGTAAACTAAAAAGTAGGACCGAAGTGAAGCTCTTTGGTAATAATTACGAATGAACCTTTTCCGTACCTTTGGATGTATAACTTACAGACTTCGTCCGCGTGAAATTTATCGTTCCCCCGACCCACCCCGTCGCATCGCATCGCTTGTCCGCGCTATTACTTCGTTTTTGTTCTTTTCCTAAGAGTCTTAGCTTGATGATAAATAGTCTACTACCTTCTTCGAGAATTGAACTAGCAAATGCAAAAAGAATTTTTCAAATCCGACTAGTTCCAGAGATTAGCACGTTCAAACAAACTCTTCAGCTTTATTATCAGTATAGATATAGATTTGTACATGTTAAGTAAGATAATTGTGTATAAAAAAAAACCTTGGAACATAATTTACTCGGAAGCCGAAAAAGTTATTTCCGACCATATTCCAGAAATTTAATTCAGATTTCGTATATATGTTACCTACCTATATTTACTTAAATAAACCTCAAAACATGAGCGTTAGGTAACTAAAAGTTTGTGAGGTTTCTTACTCCCGGTATAACGTTATTTTAATCTTGTTTATTTCTCGGCGTAAAACCAACCAGTGTTTTTAAAAATAGGTCAGTGGCCGCAAAAATATTTAGGTAAACAACAATTTATTTACCAGTTTTCTTCATGCTTCTAAGGTTATATCAATCATCTCATGGTCATCACGAAGATTTGTCGTCCAGCCAATCACGCCTGCAGCAATTCACACCTTTCTGATTCATGTATCAAATTTAAGGGTGTGGTGCACACCATCAAACTGAATATCTTTCTCCATGGGACCAACATCGTAATCGCGAAAATATTATCAACTGCTCTATACAAAACTTTAATACTAGACCCAAACGTGATGACTAATTGGAGAAAAATATTAAGTTTGATGGTGTGTACCACACCCTTATAGGGCTTTGAATATCCGTCCATACCAACTGTCACGCCATTTTGTTTTTTTTTTTCATAATGGCGGCCTTTCATGAAACCTGTATAAATTGAAAGCTGACATCAATGCACACAGAAAACATAACTTAACGGGGTTTGGACTCCGTAAAGTTTCACGTTTCCGAGATAGCAACGTTAAAAATTGATCACGTGACATCCATATTTTTTTAACTTGCTTATATGTTGTGGCATAGATTTTTGAAATAATCACTCTGAAAGTTTAAAGTAATCAAATGCCAGGCTCCAAATAAAAATCATCAATTCCCTTTGACTAGATTTTTATGATACCCGTTGAATTGTCTATTAATACACAAATATCAATAGAACAGAAAAATAAACCAGATTTTTCCATACAAATGTTACACGGCCTATGAAACTAGGTTTCCGTGCTAAACATTTTTCGATTTGGCAAGACCCAATTCGTTTTCAATCTGACAGCCAAGCCCAAATCTCTTCTAGATTAATGAATCGTTGAACTAAGATCAGAATTATACTGTTGCGGTCTGCGAGTGGAAACAAGGACAATATATTCATTCATGAATTCATTTGGCAGTGGTCCAAATCACAATGAATGAATTTAGACACGTTGTCAACGTCGCTGTGGAAGACTTGAAGACGGACGGAGATTTTAGTTTGAACTGAAGTAATTGTAACTGTATTTAATTTAATTAGAGTTTGAGTAAAATATATGGCTGATTACATGCCACGTTTAAGCATGTTATGCTAATCCAGTTAGTCAAATGTTGTCTTGAATTTATAATCTAGCTTAGGGACTGTACTTCTCTAACCCGCACCCTAATTTGCGTAACATACTATTCATCACAATCTCATTTTACAGGATATTGCTAAACCATTGCTTCATAAATGTTCGAAAAATTTGTCTGCTTAAAAACGTAAAAAACGCAATGAATGTTGTTGAACTGTCAAAATGACAAGCAGTTACTGTTAGTGTGTTACGTAATTACCCCGACTGTATACCAGAAAATTGTAATTCCTGCTGTGGAAATACAAAAATTCTAGAAGCTTAAAGAAGTCTTTACATATTTGGCGACATTTCATGTTTTCAGTTAGGTACAACAACGATAAAAAATCTTATAAAACCCTCAGCTAGCATTGTAACACATTAAAATTTAAAATATGAACACAGAGACAAGCTAAGCTTTACGCTGCGAATTGGCAAAGAGAATTAATTAAATTATTTTTTTTTTGTTTCCTTTTTTCGCATAGCAACTAGGAAGCGTTCATTTTTGCTCACAACACCGGGCGAGGCGGACGTCACATGCAAATGTTGCCGTGAAAAATATATAAGAAAATGCAACATCAAATTTCATTTCCTTCACTGGATTTTATTATACATTCTCGATGTGTTCGTGACGCAACGTTGATTGTATAGTCGGTCGTAAAATTCGAACTTTAGATTTTGTTGTGAAAATGCTTTCCTAAGAGAGCGAGGGGTGACATTTTTTTATTTATACAATACGCGCGGTTACAGTTGAACCTTATTGAATTTACTACTTTAAATCGTTTTGAGGTTGGTACACATGCGATTGTGGTACAGAATTTAAACTTACGAGGTTGGATTAAATATTTTGGCTATTTAAAAACAAAAACTATAATATGGTTGGACTGCTTTGTTGGTCTAGTGGTTTGATTCCCCGGTCGGACAAAGTGCTTTTAATTTTTTTATCTAGGTTTTCTCTGTAGCAGCCCAAAGTCTGGATTTGTGCCCGGTTGATGGCAATAGGCTAATACAAGGGACTATGAATTATGTTCTATACAGGGCGTCCCACGGATATGCCACATGGAGGGAAAGTACCTTGAATTGTCTTTTAAATTCAAATAATGTCTTCTTTCAGTAAAATGTTCCATCTACAATATTCAAGGTACTTTCCCTCCATGTGGCATATCCGTGGGACGCCCTGTATAGGTAAATATTTTGTATGTGTGATTATGTTTTTTATGGTTATGCATATTAGGTTGACGTAAGAATAGTACTCACGCGAACTGTAATGGTGTGCTCATAAGTTACCTGTGGACAAAAAACAAAACTTCATTAGAAAGTTACATTTTAGATTTCTTAGCGTAGTTAACAAATTAGGCAACAGTGAAAACTAGTGCAGTACCAAAATGTCTCGTTACGAATCTATTACTAAACAGATAAACGCCAAAAGGTTCTTAGGTACAGACGCCAGCACATCAAGCTACTACAATCTGTCAAATTTCTTTAATAGATTTTCAACTTTATCGATAAAGCATTAAGGTTCAAGGTTGATTGGGAAAAATGGACAGTTTCGGGTAGCTTGACCTGCTGGCGTCTGTACACACGGCGACTTAACAAGACCTCGCATTGTATAGGCTTGTCGTACAATGAGAAGTCAGCTCATACTGGAAATGTACCTATATATAGCTTGATATATCGTCGTGCGTAACTACATAAAATAAATATAGCAGAATAAACCTAACATTTCAAATTAATTAAATTGTTCCAAATAAAATCAAATTACCCAGAATATTCATAAAATTAATGATTTTGAAGTATATTTACATCATTTAAACAGATGGCTGCCTGTTGGCACTATTTGTTTTAAACAAATATTTACAGTTGTATACATAGCTTAAATCACGCGTTGACAGTTAGGGTTATACAGACTATCGACGGAACTGTTATGATGTGGCAGTGGCCCAACCAGGAATTGTAGGCGACACTGCCAATAGTTTTACTCTGTGGCAGTCGTGGGTAGTATAAAGGATATATATTTTGGTCACCATCATCATCAAAGCATAAAAGCAGAAATGAACGTGAAAATGTGTGTTTTGATCTAGGGGCACTAAGATGCAGCTGACCACATTTTTGTTAACCCTTTAACATTTTTTTTCTCCCAAGAAAAGGGAGAGGAAGGGAATTGTACTTGTTTGCGGTCATAAGAGCTGATGTCAATACGAATTTTCAGTAGCCTCAGTATCATAACTTTCCCTCAGCACCGTGTTGATTACTGTTGATATTGAAAGAAAGAAAGAAAAATATTTTATGTAGAACACAGGAAATACAAATATTGCTTTGAATTAAGCCCTGCATCCCAAATAACAAAAGCAAACTGTTAAATTACATTATTCTAGATTACATTAACATTATTCGCAACTTAATTCTTCAACATAAGCGTCAACTCAAGATATACATCTTTATCCCCATTATTCCGACAAATCCCTAAAAGAACATAAGTTGTAATAAACTTTCCGATGTTGAACTAACAACCTAAAAGTCATTAAAATTATCGTTTAACTTGTTTTCGTACTTAGGAATTGCAACGCGGACCAACTATAAGGAGGGTTGACCCAGTTTTGTTATCGCGCGTATCTGCGAACAAAATCTATAGACGCAAAAAGCAAAGATATAACTATATAACTACGGTATATAATTAAGTTGAAGCCTTGGAGTTGCCAAGCTGTTTGTTTAATACAATTAAAAGGAAAGGAAACTCCTTTAATACGTTTAAAGGACGAAAACGTCTATTGAACTAAGTTACGGTACTCAGTCGATATCCTGTCCTATAATTTAACCTGTGTATTTTCTTGGGTTGACAAACTGGCTGCCCTGATAGAAAATGGTTGCCACTTTTTGTCCTTGCGAGGTGTTTACCCGATGATGTGATGGTTGACATGGAAGAATGGAAGAAGAAAACATGTTGCATGGACCCCAAGTAACATGATACAAGGTCAGGTTGATGATGGTGAGATGTTTACCCCGATGAGTTGCTTACCAAGAAAAAAATGTTCCATGGACTAGTATCGATGGCCGATTCGGAGCACCATATCCTGTCAATGCTTGGTCTTGAAGTATTTCCCTATTTCTTAAAAATCTCTTAAGCCACTTCTTGACATGCCAAAGTCAATATTGTTAATTGATATTGCCCAGAAGACTATGTAGATAATCTGTAGAAAAGTTTAAAGATGTAACTTTCTCTAATAGAAAAGTCACACGATTTTCTCTGACTGAGACTTTTCTTTGTACTGAACAAAAAGCTGCAATTATATTAAACCATAGAATTCTTAGTTCCAGAACTCACTACAGTTCCTCGCTTGGGGAACTGTTTTAAAAGAAGAAAGAAGTAAAAATAAAGAGAATAATCTAAACATTGTTACAGCAGTAAAATCAGCTCGCACTGTTCTCAAAACTTATCCCCGCTTTAGGATACGTAGGTAGTTTTTGTGCAGTACCGTGCTTAAGTTTTAGATGCAACGCGCGTCTGAGGAATGGTGGTCACATATTGTTGAGGCGTTAGCGTGTTAAAATTCTGTATAGGTTTAATTGTCCCCTTCCTTCCTGGCGCGCTATGATTCTCCTTCGAGCGAATGTTTTCCTACTAAAATTGTAATTGTTGGGCCGAGACTTTATTAGATAAACATTTCCAACTAAATATTATAATCTTGGTCATATTTGAACTCAAAGTTTTGGGTAACGTAATTTTCAATTCTGGCATCAAAGCCTTATTAAATACGCCTCCTTCTGCGAAGCAGTCATGCTAGCGAAGGAGGTGGCGGGACGGATGAGGGAGAGAGCCTCCCGTCCCAGCCGCCGCGGGAGACGCCCCGGGCGTCGGGAGTCAAGTGAAGACTACCGGCCACCGTAGGCGCGGGCCTGCGGGCGGAGAGCAATGGGTAGCTCACCGCCCGATCAGGACCAGGCCCGTGCCGGACGGCGCGTAAGTGTTCCACGCGCGCCTCAAAGAGATGTCAGCATAACGAGGGGCCCCTCAGGGCCGAAGCCTGCCGGGGCAGCGGGATTGTCCGAAAGGGTTACCGCTACCCCGGAACATAAAGGGCGAAGGAAGGAACATGGGTGGGTTTTAGTCAGTAAGAGTCTGACACTCCCTTCCGCTCCACCCAGAGCGGAAGGGGTCATTTGATGATTTCCCATCCCAAAAAAAAAAAAAAAGCCTTATTAAATAAATTATTTTCTTTAGACCAACATTTCATTACCAAATTGCTAAAACCTTCAAACTTCTAAATATGTTCTAGCTTTTCACCTAAACGTTATTTTTATTTCATCTACAGCTCCCGCTAACGCAAAATAACGTATGAGCTTAGTATTTTCTTTTCAGAACTGGAACAAACTGGGAACAGAAAATGTAAGGAGATTCTACGCTGAAGTTGGTATTGACAAAACAAAAGTTATTGTTTTAAGTTTCCCAATGTAAGTAATGTGGACAGAGATGTGTGTAGCATTTGTTTTGGTTAGAGCTAAGAGTTTTAAAAGTGCATAATTTTGTATGAAGCCAATGATATTATATTATAAGTAAAAAGAGGCATATAGGTACCCAATACCCCCTACGATCTTCAAAAACAGCCGGTCGATTCTGTAAAAATCTCACCGTGGAAACTTAGGTGAAGTGAGCTTAGACTGAGCTGTCAATAGTGTCAATCCCTAGCATTAGTTGGAATGACAGCTCACTCCACGTTCACTTCACCTAAGTTTTCACGCAGAGATGGTTACAGAATCGCACTGCACGACAATGTCACACTATATTGACGTGGAAGTAGGACGGTATATCGTGTTTATCCGGAGCGAAAAAGAGACAAGACAAGTATAACTTGGTTAACTAGCCAAGTTTGACGTGCTGCGTTGTACACCGCGTATAACCTATCTCATCTTCTTACTTATAATATAATATAATTGTATAACATAAACATAATCAGCCTAAAATATTCCCACTGCTGGGACACAAGCCTCCTCTCTGTGAGAGGGAGTGGGCCTTAATCCACCACGCGGGCCTAGTGCGGGTTGGATATAATTGTATGAAGCAGTATAATTTTATCAAAGACAGTTTCTGGTGAAGACTGCCTCTGTGGATACACTAATTTATTAATGGCGGTACAGTTGAGTTGCGGTTGTATGTGAATCAAAGAGTCAAAATCGTTCCATCGAAAGCTTTGAGCTAATGGAAAGTGGTACATTAGTAACAGATCCTTCTGCTAGAAAACTTACATATTTTCCCAGATCGCGACCTAACTTTGATCCTGAACGGTTTAGGATTTAAATCTTCCCAGAGTTCCTCCTAAAGTTCTTTAGTAATGCAATGTATCTTGCCATGTGTTAGTGCTGCTAATAAGCGCATATTGTGTCTATATTATTCATATTTGCAGGCAATGATGAGAATAAGTGGTGTTTTCTATTGTGACCGCATTGGTGATGTTCTTCAGTAAGGTCAGGTGCGTAGTTCTCGCAACCAGCGTGCGTGCAGCGTGTATGACCAGATGTAGGTATGAACGTAAATGAAGCAAAAGGAGTATGTCTATGTTATGGGATTGGTTTCCGCACTTAGTCCTTCAGGTGGACCATTGTACGCACGGCTACACATCAAGCTATACAAAACCAGTATAAGCTGCCTTCTGATTGTACGAAAAACCTATACAATGCGAGGTCAGCTAAAACTGGAAACGCATAGCTTGATGTGTAGCCGTGTGTACGTGGGCCATGGCGGCCGTCGGTGGTTATTCCAACCAGCCCACCTCCCTCCAGAAGCTTATTTATTAGGTCTCCTGGTTTGTTAAGAACATCTGTGTATGATCTGGGTGTCCCGAGGGTTTCCGACCTAATCTGGGTGATACCTGTGCACTCAAAGAGCACATGCGCGACGGTCTCATCAGCCTCCATGCAGGCTCTGCACAGGGGGCTGTCCGTTATACCTATCGTGTGAAAATGTTTGTTTAGTGAACAGTGTCCCGTGATGGTACCCGTCATCAGGCGCAGGCCTTTCCTATCCAGGCGTAGTAAGCAAAAGGAGTATGTAAGGATCGTAACAGGTGACGTTCTGTAATTTCTGCCTAGACCCATGGTAGGAAGACGTGAGTTTATGTAGGTATGTTTTCTGAAGAGCTTGACTATTACAAAAATATGATTGACCCTTGCCAAGAACGTAGATGGTTTTTCTTAAATCTCAACATTTGACTTTAGAACAGCTGCAGATACTTTTTCAAAATGCAGAGATCTACAGAATGACCTAAAAACAAAGATTAAAGAGCCAATCTGCCAGACCAGCACACTACTACGTAATGAGCGCCTAGTTAAGTGCTCATAAAATAATCAACGCGAAACCGCTTGTTGCTGTAAAAAGCTGCTTTAGTTTTTGCTGCTTTTTCTACTTTTCTAAGACTCTTATTTTTATAAGCTTTCAGTGTCATGAAAGTATTATGGAGTGCTCCTATTGACCATGGTCTGATGCCTATAGCTTCCTCAATATACAAGCAGTCGATCACAGTAGGTTCTAAATGTACGTCCAGCGTACCCTGGGCCATCAGCCCCATATTATTTTACCATGCATAATCAGCTCATAATTTTCTCATTGCTGGGACACAGGCCTTCTCTCTCTTTGAGAAAGAGTGATATAATGGTGATAATTCACTACCCAAAAACTGTTCAAATATTACCCGATAGTTGGGGTGCATTAAAATAGGACATGCAATTGGTGATATCTAAATAAATGTACGTGCGGAGTACTCAGCAGTCAGCTCCATATTGTCTAACCATAGTCCGTATAGTTAGTCATAAGATGATAGGTTTGAACGACACTACATCACCCTAATGGCACAACACACTATCAATCTCAATCTGAATCATTTTGAAGGATATTACTAATCCATTACTCCATAAGCTTCATAAACTTTACTGCTCAACAACGTAAATAACGCAATGAATGTTGTTGAACTGTCAAAATGAAAGCCATGCACTACTGATTGTGTGTTAAGCAATAACCCCGCAGGTCATTTAGGAGCTATACTTTCACAAATCCCTTAACTAAACTACCAAAACAGATTAGTTGTATTCAATCAATCAAAACCAGCCTATCGCAGTCCACCGCTGGACCAACAGCTCTCAAAGTTGGGCATAACATGATTGATGTGCTGCACCGATTGATTTATATTTTGGACGGACTTACAGGTGGTTGTACCTCCCGGGTCTTCATGTTTTTGCGCAGGATTTGTATATGTACAATTATACAGTGAGTTCGAACTGTGGGGTGAACACATGGGGCGTTATTATAACTTTTCGTGAAGCATTCGTATTCGTACACACACATACTCTCAAATCAAAGCGTTTCAGCTATAAGAAATTACAACCGCTTTCGCTTAGCGCTGGGTCCGCCCATTGTGTCAACCTATATAAAATTTCTACGTTTATATATGTAACTTTTTCGTGTCCATAATAAAGAGTATTCTATCTATCTACAACTAAATTACAATTATTTAGAAAAAGCTTACAATATTCATTAATATGATGAAATCTATTATAAGGATTATATTATATAATAAGGATAATTTTCGTTTACTTTTATGGTTTTTGATAAAGGCACATGTAAATACAACATTTTATGCTTTTAAACATAGACCATAATATTCATTGAAGTTATTAAGTAAAAATTCTTTCAAAGAATCAATAATCGAGTAACCAATTTAAGTCTCATGCCTCAATAAAGTAAGCAAGTACTGAACGATAATTTGCAGAAACTGAGTATGTAAAATATGCTCCTTTTGATTTTATTCTAACCTGACAGACACGACTTTTACACCTTGCTTCTCTCTTATCTTATCCTTAATTCAAAATAGTAAAAAAACTACCACCAATTACCAATTATTAAAACGTGAAATATGATTTCCAGTCGTATAACAGGAATATAACGATGTAATCGCATTTCATAGCCGGGGGCGATCGCGCTTTGAACCCGCGGCCCGTTTGATGTTACCGCGAGAGCGGTCAGAGGAAGCACACTCAATGTTGGTGGCGGTTACACCGTGTTGTAACTGTAACGTTCGGAGAAATAGAGGTCGCTCTAGTATGATACCCTAATGTATAGAATCAAAATATGATATAGAAGGACCAAATATGAGGAACAGATGAGTCCTCTTCTAGGAGTCGCAATATTATGTTGTAATAGCTATTAACTAGCTTCATGCGGCTTTCTGCTGCTAAAAATCATGAGAATACCGAACAGAATTTGTTTATTCTAAACTGCAATAATAACTAACAGGTATACTCAGCTGCTTCTTGTCTTGAACGTTACGTAAATAATTCAAAATCAATTCGCAAAGAACAAAGAAACAAATTAAAATGGAGGTGTGAAAATAATAGCAGCGTCGGTGTAACAAGCGTCCACTTGAAGCTTTCTATTTTTACACTGTCAGTTTGAATGGGCCCCAAGGTGCATAGGTCTCGTGGTACTCCAACCACGTTTTTTTCTAATTAAAGCCCTGGGATTTCCGGGACGGTACTCAGATTTTTTGCGAGTCAAGAGATTGGTCCGACTATCCGTTTGCCTACCGATTTAAAGCTCTCTATCTATTGGTTTTTTTTACTTTAGGGACAGTTGGGTACATGATACTATGAGACAATTGGATAGAGAAAAAAAGAGTGAACGTATAAAAAAACTGTTATGTGTACAGTCACGGGCATAAGTATGTATACACATGGCTTTATTCAAAAGCGATTTACTCCTTCATTTTTGAATGAAATTTTGTTGCTACGAACAAAGTATTTTCGAACCCATAGGTTTATGCAATATGTCGTATTTCATTGTTGTTTTCGTTATTTCATGCAAAATTTGCTATTGAAAGTTTCCAAGTGTTGACATATTAGTACATAACATACATAATCAGCCTATAATGTTCCCACTGCTGGGATACAGGCCTCCTCTCGGTGAGAGGGAGTGGGCCGTAATCCACCACGCGGGCCCAGTGCGGGTTGGTGGATGTCACATGTATTCGAATTTTTGCTTCTAGGACATGTCGGTTTCCTCACGATGTTTTCCTTCACCGTTTTGAGAGCAGTGGTGCCATATTAGTGATTGTACGTAAAAATGGTTTTTATTTCATTATATTAATGAATATTGTAAGCTTTTGTAAATAGTTGTAATTTAGTTGTAGATCAATATAGAATACTATTTATTATGGACTTATGGACACGAAAAAGTTACAGATATAAACGTAGAAATTTTATATAGGTTGACACAATGGCCGGACCTAGCGCTAAGCGAAAGCGGTTGTAATTTCATACAGCTGGGCATACCAAGCTGGGCATAGCATACCAAGGTTGGGGTATCGTATTACCCAGTAACTGGGTTGTGGATGTCAGATAGGTAGTCACTCCATGTAAAATACTGGTATTCAGCTGCATCCGGTTAAACTGGAAGCCGACCCCAACGTAGTTGGGAAAAGGCTAGACATGATTGAGGTAATCTAAGGTTTTATAGTAATTTTCATTTCAGCCTTTAAACATACCCTGCCGAACAACTCGATTATCCATACGAGTAAAACAATTCAACTCATATGGAACCAAACTGCACAGTTCTTGGTGCACATAATAACTAGCAGTTTATTGTGTTGCACGAACAGCTACTGCAACATTATGTGAATCACGTATTGTAACGTGTTACACAACAGAGCTATTGGACAGACGACCTAACAGTTATTAACGACTGCGAGGACAGGTGTGTTTCACTTGTGTGCATACAAATACGAAGTACCTAGGTACGTATTCTTCGTATATCATATTAAGATAGGTGATGGTACAGATGTTAAGTGACCCGCAAGGAAACCAGGTTTGTATTCTACCTAGCCTTTTCCCAACTATGTTATGGTCGGCTTCCAGTCTTACTGAGTAACACGAACCCCTAGTAAATAAGACAGTGGTCAGACTTTAGGGCTTAGGGCTTCTGACTACCGACTATCAAAGTAATGACTGTCAATGATTTACGAATGACAGCCGGGACCAACGGCTGCATACGGGGGGCTTGTGGCTAAGTTATAACAGCCGCACGGGTCGATCGATCAGGTTAAGCTACGCTTGCCGAGGTTGGTCTGTGGATGGGTGACCATCTTTAATACCAAGACCCCTCCGTGCCTCGGAAAGCACGTTAAGCCGTTGGTCCCGGCTGTCATTTGAGGATCTATGACAGTCGTTACGGGTCGTCAGAAGCCCGAAAGTCTGACAACCAGTCTTGCCAAGGGGTATCGTATTACCCAGTAACTGGGTTGTGGAGGTCAGATAGGCAGTCGCTCCATGTAAAATGCTGGTATTCAGCTGCATCCGGTTAGACTGGAAGCCGATCCCAACATAGTTGGGACAAGGCTAGGCAGATGATGACTCGTGCTTTGTACGAGAAAGAGGCACTTGTCTTGTAGTACGAAAAATACGTACTTGCATACAAAATTATCTATGGTATTAATTTATAGAAATTACGATCATTGTCATCATATTTTTTTTTTTTAATTTTATAAACTAGTGCTTGACTGCGATCCTGCCAGATGGAAAGCAGTGATGCAATCGTGGATGGTAAAGCACACTAATTTATTATGAGCCTATTCACTCTAGCCGAAAGACGAAAGCCGAAAGACGCTGAAAGACCTCCACTGCTGGACCTTGTCCTCTTGCACCTCCACTTCGACCGGTAACTTTTTTTTTTTTGAGAAACGTTGCCCGACTCTAGGAATTTCTCCTGTATCGTGGGTGCGTTTACAAACATTTAGGTAAACTCACATACCTACACAAACAGCCAGACCCGGAAAAACTACTTGTAGGTCATACAAATATTTGTTCCGTGCGGGAATCGAACACGCGACACGCAGCGCAGCAATCAATCGCTTAACCACTGCGCCAACCGTGCCATCTAAAATTGTAATATCAAAATACAATACACCCGCTGAAGGAATTTCTAGTAACTATTACTATATGCAGGATATTCAATCTCCCGAATTCCCCAAACAAACGATGATTGATACGAAGGATGAAGCGTGTTTGTAGTCGAAACTTGGTGCCACCTTTAGGTACCTGCCCCACCGCCGACGAGGAAGTGACTAGCTATACCTATCAACGCTTTTCTCTCTCAAGAAACTTTACTAAAGATTGTTGGTTCCGTGTAAGTAAAAGAGATACTCTAGATAGATAGAGATACTTCGTCATCGTGAAATTTCTTGTACCCCCGACCCATCCCGTCGCATCGCATCATCTACCCGCGCTATCATTCCGTTTTTGCATAGCCTTCTTTCTGAATTCTTTTGTTTTTGCTCGGCTCCTAAGGGTCATAGCATGTTAATGGCCTATAGCCTTCTTCAAGAATAGGACTGTGAAAAGCAAAAATAATTTTTCACATCCGACTGGTATTTCCAGGGATTAGCGCGTTCAAACAGACAAACTCTACAGCTTTATTATTAGTATTAGTATAAATAGATCACTGTTAACACCGCAGACGAGTAATCGTTTGTCGCAGCGACAAGACTTATCAAAGAGAATACTCGCTCAGCGACGCTCGCTTGGCAACGCTCTCTTGGCGAGCAGAACACTTGCTAATAGGCTCACGGTTGGCCTTCCATGACCTACAAATCATAAGCAGCGGCCACTATCACTGGGGCACCACTGCTCAATTGATTATGTACAGACGCCAGCAGGTCAACCTACCCGAATCTGTCAAATTTTCCCAATCAACATTGAACCTTAATGCTTTAGCGATAAAGTTGAAAATTTATTAAGGCAATTTGACAGATTGTAGTAGCTTGATGTGCTGGCGTCTGTACATACGCATACCAGCGAGCAATCGGTCGTGACCGGCGCGCACACACTGCTCGTTATGAGTTGCTGGCGCTACCTCCTTCTCGTTTATCGCCATCGGTGAGTCAGCTTCCTTAGGTTTTCGTCGCGACAAATCATTTTCTGATTACTTCCTGGGTAACCTAGCCTTAGTTGGGACTGACTAAGGTCAAGGGCACACAAGTGATAGAAGTGGACAGAATATGGTATTGATAAGGGTATTGATTAGTATTTCTTCGTAGGTGTTATCGCAGCTTTTCATGACTTTTGAACTTTCGGTGATTTGTTACCAAGCACTGATACTGTAATGAGCCTATAATGTTCCCAGTACTAGGACACAGGCCTCCTCTCAGTAGGTCGTAATCCACCAGTGCGGGTACCAACCCGCACTGGTGGACATGCCGGTTTCCTGTTTTCTTTATTTACACAAATTAAAGCGCCTGACTGGGTTCGAAACTACGACCTACGACTCGTAAGTCGCGAACGTTACCACTGGGTCACAACTGCTCCTCCTCTGTTACTGCGAAGTGAATCGAATCATCACAAGTGTTGATAATAAGGCGTTAAATTAATGTCCTGATTTGAAAGCTCATGCATTATTGCTTACTTATTCTTATTCCTTGTGCTTTTAACATTTAAATTACATCCAGCCACTCCGATCATATCACAATAAAGTTGTTACAGAGAAACTTGAAAACTAATCGAATAATTACAAGGGATCGATCATAAGAACAAAAGACGGACAAGGATAACTGCTCCAAACAAAGAGAAAATATTATTAATAACTTACACGCATGTATACCGAATTATCTTTACCGTTAACACATAAATCACTATAGCCACAATGATCCTTATTACTGGCATGTTAGAGTTGTTTCATAAGTTACAGGAGTGAAGCATTATATTTGGAGTTAATAATGAAAAGAATCTCGGGACTATTAGGGCGTGTTCAGGCGCAACCGACTATTATAATTATTATCTGTCAATGTATAAGCATGGATTGTTTATTATACATTCCATGGAATTGTTCGTGATCGTGTTAAGTTTGTGTCGTATTTCTCTAATAATTAATTAAGATTATGAGTCATTATCGAGAGGTCGGGGCTTGGACACTGGTCGATAAATCTTTTTTATCAGAGCGTTGGACGCGAAAGACTTTCTAGAAAAGGTTTGAAGCAGTATTAATGATGTGCAAACGGTTCAAAATAATCTGAATTGATTGGATTTTAGTTAACATTGTTATTACTTAGCTAATACCTACTTATAAGCTTGTTAAACTGTCTATTCATCGTAAAAATATTACTAAAGGTAATGCTTTTAGGAACACAAGTTCATAGGCAGTCACTAAGATGACTATCACATAAAACGTCTGCTCTTTTCAATATTCTTTAGTTTGTATTTTGGTTGGAACAGATAGGCCAGAGTCGGCACGCAGTGGGTGCCAGAAGACGGGCGTCATCGCCGAGAGAGGCCAAGGCAACTCTGGCGTGATGACTTAGAAGCATTTACGGGAGATTAGCCGGAGTAGGCAACCCACAAGGTACAGAGGGAAGGTTATTTGCTCAGCAGAGGGACAAAAACGGTTGATAAAAATAAATCATGTTATAAATTCAACACTAGGTCCTCCACTGCATGTTGTTTTCACCACAGTCTGACCAACTGCGCATAAGGTCAAAGAAAACATGCGACTTTTTAAAAGAAACTACGACTCACAACTCCGGTTTACAAAGCGAGATAGCTTCCTAGATAGCTTATCTGGTAACACACATCACGACTGAAAGAAATACTTGAATGAGACGCTTAAACAGCTAAGTTGCCTTTTAAAAAGAGTGTATGTACATTTATAAGTGCAAGAATGATTTCATGTGAAGGAGGAATGATAAAAACGATCAAAGAAAATTAGAGTTTTCTAAACAGCTTCTACCATAAAAATCGTTGAAAAGACGGTCAGAGTTTTACGTCAAAAATGATTGAAGACGAAAAACAGTGACTGGATGAACATAGAATATATTTATTATGATTGTATATACTTGAGGCACTGCATGACGTATGAATCTAGAAATAGAAAAAACGTGTGCGGTCGGTGTACCCCGTCAAGAACGTAGATCCTTACGTGGTAGTCGCACTTACACATACTCGTATCTGAGGCTGAAAAGGCTCTGCGGGATTGTCCGAAAGGGTTACCGCTACCCCGGAACATAAAGGGCGAAGGAAGGAACATGGGTGGGTTTTAGTCAGTAAGAGTCTGACACTCCCTTCCGCTCCACCCAGAGCGGGAGGGGTCATTTGATGATTTCCCAACAGAAAAAAAAGGCTGAAAAGGCTGTGTATTAAAAACGCGTTTTAATTCACACTTTCTGTCTCTCTGTCTCACTATTATATTATCTCTCTTTCTATTATACATATATAACCACAAGTGGCATAGCGGGACATAACGCTTTTTCGTTGCGTGACGATTTCTACCAGTGTACTTCTATCGCTAGCCGCGTTAAAGAACTGGCTTCCAATAATCTTTCAGCTATATCACATAGCTGTTGCAAATTGATGAGGACTGACTGCAAAAATTGGATTCTCTTCATGTGGAAACAACCTACATGATCATGCTTCTTCCCATTGCTGAAACGAAACATCCTACACAGAATAGAAACAAATACCATTTAATTGAAGGTACTGTTTGGTTTGTTAGCAAAAACTTTTAGTGGAACATTTCAACCTACTAGCATTAATTACTAACATATTCCCACTATGCTAACAACTGGCCGCGTCTGAACGCGCTCTTACGTTGTATGTGTAGCGCAGCCCACACGTCCGATGCCGATAGAGAATAAATGGATGCACCTATTTTTGTTCAAGACGATCCCTCATTTTGATTAATAGTTGTTACCGGTACCGTATTGTTGGACTATCTTGTTCTGATTTAGTCGTAATGTCGTTTAAAGTGCGGCCTAATGTTTGTACGTAACATTGGGAACGTTTTTTAGAACGAGTTTTTAAAGAAGTTGTCATGATTTTGAATTTATTGGGTTTGTTTGGGTACCTTGTTTGTGTTTTAGATAAAGGATGTGTTTGTGAGCATTTCGTGTATGTTAACCGTCACATTCGAGATAGAAAGGAACCAAAACCGACAGAAGGACAAGCCCTGCTTCAGCTTCAATTCATGGTAGATCGTACGAAATCGATAATGCCACTGACGATGCCGTGGAACTGGAGGAGTTTTGGGTCAACATTTAATACACTGTCGTACCATTGATACGACGAAGAAGAACAAGACAATTCAATAATGCTAAACAGCATAACCATCAGCTTATACTGTCCCCACTGCTGGGACACAGGCCTCCTCTTTGTGAGAGGGAGTGGGCCATAATCCACCACGCGGACCCAATGCCGGTTAGTGAATGTCACATGTCTTCGAATTTTTGGTTCTAGGAGATGTCGGTTTCCTCACGATGTTTTCCTTCACTGTTTTGAGACAGCAGTAGTGATGAAATTAAATGCTGAACGTTCACTACTAAATATTTCGTCCAAAGCCATCTCAGGTGTTTAGTCCCTTTAAACAACACCTGAGATGGCTTTACCCATAACCACAACGCGATCGATATTTACCTAATGACAATATTTGCCCCCAATGTAAAGTCACCAAAGTCAACTTTCGCACTATTACTCAACCTCCACATTTGTAGAATAGTAATGAATGCGTCACAGCAGACAGTTATCAAGACATTCTCAGTACCGTACTTTTGGAACCAGTCATCGGAATTTTCTCGTAGACACATCGCGAGCATTTAGCACATTCCGCCAACTGTTCCACTTAAGCAATGTGAAAGAAACAAAATAGAATTTTGAATCAGCAATTCACGGTGCTCTAATGAGTTTCCAATGCAATTAGGAAGAAACATTTTAACAAGGTTCCGTTAAATATATGAGAAAAAGAAGTAATGGAACATTTGTACCGGATTTTTGGTAAAAAGCTTTCTAACGGTTAGTTTTTGAATTACTTTCACGTAAATTGTAATTTATTCGTACCAGCGGGGTCATTCACAACAGTAGCAATGGCTTTCATTTTGACAAGTCAACAACTTTCATTACGTTATTTACATTGTTGAGCAGACACATTTTTCGAACATATGAAGCAATGGATTAGCAATATCCTTCAAAATGGTAAAGATTGTGTTTGATAGTTTGTTACGCAATTAGGGTGCTGGTTCAGGTAGATTATTCTCTGATTTGTGAGTAAGTATGGGTATCCTAAGGTGACTAAACCTTTGAAAGAACTTACTCCTTATGTATGCAAAAAATTGTTATTGGACACTTGAAATGATGGATCTATGAAGCAACGACTAGCATATTAAAAACACAAAAATGGCGCCAAAGAATATAGGCATGCAAATAGAGGATGTCGTTTATCAATCCGCAACAATGACGAATACATGGCGGAAATCCTACAAAAATATGGTTCGTTGGCTGCTACATTTTTTTGGTCATCATCATATTTATTATCCTGCATGCGCACCATGTACACCATGTGTAAACAAATAAGATTTATTTACTTACTTATCATCCGTTAACTTAGGATTACAAGCTGCTGATAGCCCATTCATTATAGTGTTATTGTTTGGAACGTTTAAGCATATCTTAAACGAATATTCGTGCTTCGTTCATCGGTCTAAGTTTTCCTTATCTGATTTTTTAACAATAGACCCTTACTTCGGCTGCAACATTTGTCACTAATGGCATTGCGTAAAATTGTAGGAAAAAATGTTCTGGGTGGAATGTCCAAAGTTTTTTATAGTATTTACATATTTAGTGGCGCTTTATATGGTATGATAACATGATTTAATTTTGTTCGTAAATCAACTAGTGTGACACAGTTGTGCTGGAAATGTTTTTATAGAATAGAATAGAATATAATTTTCTTTAATCAAGTTGCAAAGACTCAACAAGAAAGAAAAAATAAGATTTATGGTCGTTAACTATTTTTTGGCATCAAATTTTGTAAAATGGACAGGGTTTAGGACAGTTATTTTGTTTGTAGGAGATTTATTTGGAATTTAGTTGTGTTTTCTGTTTATTTCGATTGCAATGAAGCTTTTATTTGAATCAACATGAAGTTTTACTATTACCAAAACCTATATCTGAGGGGCAGTTCTCGAAATTTTAAGAACGTTCACAGGCTGATCTCAGTCTCAATCTGTCAAAAAATACTTGTAGTTTCCCTACATTTTGACAAGTTTTTGACATTTGTTTGTCGCCGAGATGAGACTGCGACTAGATTTTGAACGTTTTTTAATTACGAGAATTGGCCTTCTGACCATTTTGAAAACAAAATCCCGTGCACATGATGACCACAGCTGCCTCCGTAAGGAAAACAAAAGAGGATCCTTTTTAGGTCGACTAATAATATACGCTGCAAGCAGGAATAGTCCTTACGGTGGTCAGATATAGATTTTGGCAATAGTACATACCCACAACGTGATTAAACAAGCTAGGTTTTAGCAAGCACAGGATTTTTGGTAAAGTCAGAGAATTTCATTGTTTAGTAATTGAATAATTGAATTGTCAGTATATTCAAATTACAACTGTCATTGTTTTACAGTTGTTTATAGTGGCTATAACACGGCAAATTGGCGCAGTGTGCCAACTTGATAAACACTTCATTTCCCTGATTGGTACAATAGTTCGTTTTCAATACCTTTTCAATATGATGTTAATAACATCATCGTAACTAATTTTATAAATGCGAAAGTAAGTTTGTTTGTTTGTTTGTTGCGCTTTCACGCTAAAACGGCTGAACGGATTTAGATGAAATTTGGCGCGCAGATAGATCATGACCTGGTTAAGGATATAGGATACTTTTCATTCTGGATCGCAGACGAAGTCGCGGACAACAGCTAGTATTATCTATTAGTCAAAATAAAGCTGAAGAGTTTGTTTGTTTGAACGCGCTAATCTCTGAAAGTACCGGTCGGACATGTTTTTTTTTGGCATTTGGTAGCCTAGTTCTTGAAAAAGGCTATAAGGCTATTTAACATCACCCTAGGACCCTAATGAGCCTAGCAAATAGAAAAAAAGAAAGGATGTTCGGAAGGAACGCTAAGAGAAAGCAAAGTAATAGCGCAGCGTGGGACAAGGAATTTCACGCAGACGAATTCGCGAGGAAAAGCTAGTCCAAAATAAAGTGTAATTGAACTGTGTCTACTGTCTACTATTAATTTTCAAGGAGATACGCGATAACTTCAGAATATCACACTCCCAAGCCACGTTCCTTACATACCTACTCCTTTTGTTTCTTAATCATTTTCCTGTATGTGTGTGCGCTATTTACTCATTTATAAGTGCGGTACCAAACGCAGTGACCCAGAAGTTGGCCGTTTAACATTGAATGGGCATTTCACGTCTCGTTAGAACAAAAGAATTACAAACGTTGGCCGCGCACTTACAATGCTAAATGATGCGAGTGAAATTAGAACGTATGCTTGCGGTTCATTTGAAACCGGGTTGGACAGTGGTCTTCGGGATCTGATGTTACAAGTCGTTGACTTGGTGTTTGTTATTAAATAAACTTCAAATCAACGACTAAGTTAGTTAAGCCAAGTTAGTTAGTTAGTCCAATGGTCGTAATTTAAAACGTTCAAAATCTAGTCGCAGTCTCATCTCGGCGACAAACAAATGTCAAAAACTTGTCAAAATGTAGGGAAATTAGAAGTATTTTTTGACAGATTGAGACTGAGATCAGACTGTGAACGTTCTTAAAATTACGAGAATTGCCCCTCTGGTGTATTGTGTTTATTTTAGTTTGTGCTAAATAAATGTATTTTCTTTCTTTCTTTATTCAATATTAATGTTCCAATTACGTGCTTACCAGCTTTTAAACTTGGAGATGTTGTGTAAAAAGGATAAAATGTAATATAATTTGGATAAAGATCTATTGATGTAAATTCCATTGGTTACTTGGCGTATTGTTAGTCGAGCTGTATTCTTAATTAGGAGTCTTGTAGTTGAACATGAGTGGGCGGCTGTGGCCCCCACAAGGATGCGTTTTTGTTAAGGCTCAGTGAAATGTTCCTTATCTGATCACTTTTTACGTACAGCGTCGTAAATCTAGCTTATTTTTTAAGGACGATTTGGCAATAGTTACCCTCTATTAATTAATAAGCCCTGTTGCTTAGTATGTAGTAGCTTAGTCAGCCTATAATGCTTCCACTGCTGGGACACAGGCCTCCTCTCGGTGAGAGGGAGGGGGCCGTAATCCACTACTCGGGCCCAGTGCGGGTAGGAAGATGTCACATGTCTTCGAATTTTTTGTTCTAGGACATGCCGGTTTCCTCACGATGTTTTCCTTCACCGTTTTGAGAGCAGTGGAGATGAAATAAATTACACAAAGTAACGCGACTGACGGGGTTAAAATCCACGACGTATAACTCGTAAGTCATGGCCGTTACCACTTGGCCACAACTATCTACAACCATCAACTGGCCAAAACTATCTTGGACTGTCCATAAAAATCCAATAATAAATTATTGGATTTTTATGGACAGTCCAATAATGAAAACGATAAGCATCCTTTGTGATTTCATCATCATCATCAATTCAGCCGAGAGACATCCACAACTGGACATAGACCTCCCCAACCACCTTCTCGACCGGAAATTCCTTTTTTATTTACGGGCACAGTAAGTTTTGTTTTAAAAGTGTGCCTGTGCATATCTCATCATATGCCTAGCATTTTTCTAACTATGTTGAGGACAGCTTCCAATCTATACGGATGCAGCTGAATACATGGAGCGACTGCCTATCTGATCTCCACAACGCAGTTACTGGGTAACACTACCAACTACTGGGTGTGTGTGTGTGTATATCTGTTATGTTAGAAAGAAATATATTTGGAAATCGCAAATCCTTTTCGTTCTGTGATTATACCACGCTGCTCATTGACAAAAAGAAACTTAGCAAATAAATCTAATAAGAATAATTCTGAAGGAAAGACAAACAGGAAATTTAATTACTTATAGCAAAAGTTATTGAACTCCAGTAGTTACAAGTTATTCGCAGAAATGAATATAAGATTATTATCAAGCGTATCCCCCTTAACAGTTTCTTGAGTAATTAAACAGTATTCGAAAGAAAATCGTGTTTTTTATCCGAGCTATAGTTTATAGCTAGTTATTAGTTTTAATTAAATATCTTTGTACAATTTATAACTTTATTTATTGTCTGAGGTAACAAGTTTACTTGCTATAATTAAATAACTTAGGTTGAAAGTATCTTGAGGTAATAAAGTAAGGCGTAAATTATTTCAATGTTTTGTATTGATTCTAACTACATATTTATCTAGCTATGTAGATCGTACCTATCCTACTATATCCAAATAATAATAATATACTAATAATATTATAAACGTGAAAGTTTTTATGGATGGATGGATGAATGGATGGATGGATGGATGTTACTCATTCACGCAAAAACTGCTGAACATGACAGCTTGACATATAGGATACTTTTTATCTCGATTATCCCACGGGTTCGAAACCTATGCGGTTGAAACCGCGGGGCGCAGCTAGTATAATGTATAATAATAATGAATGAATATTCAAGTATTCATTATATTCCATGAAATAGTAATTTAATAAGATTGTAATATTATATGAACTTAGAGGGTTGTACCGATGATTTTCATTCGGTAAATACATACTTGTTACAGTCGCAAATACTATTTTGTTCAACATAGAACCCGACACTGACATGCAAATCGCAAAAACGTGAGAAAATTTTAATTTCGCAGGTTACCCGAGCGCTTGCCCTCGAGTCAATAGGTAAGTAGATTTTGTGTTTTCAACAACCCTTTAATTCTGTATTACCTTTATTTATTGAATTTAATAACTTAAACTTAGTAACAACAATTAAAACATATTTAACCTTAACCTGGGTCAAATGACTTTATTTTCTTTCCAATTTAAAAAGTGTACCTAAAGCTGTGTCTCCTGGCGTGTTTTTTCGAAACATTACACAAAATACCTTACACATAAACATTTATTATCATACATAAGCTATCTAGCATAATTAGCCTATAACGTTCCCACTGCTGGGACACAGGCCTCCTCTCGGTGAGAGGGAGTCGGCCGTAATCCACCACGCGGGCCCAATGCGGGTTGGTATGGTAGCTATCTACTGCGGATTATTTTAACTGACACTAAGCTTCCAGGATGCTAAATACTAGATGTGCGCGGTGCGCGTGGCGGTTGAAATGAAAAAAACCCTTCCCCTCTTCACCCGCGCGGGGAAAGTTTTCCATGCAGCTCGGAAAACAAAAACAAAAACAAAATCGTGTTTTCACGCACAGCACGCACAGATGTGTATGGCAACGCCTCTTTGTTTAGAAATTTTTGTGTAGTGTTAATAAAAAAACACGCGCATGAGACGGCCTAAGACACTAACCCCGAAATTACCAAGAGCATCTTATCTGGGTTCAAACAGATCTCAAGAAGATTCGTTCTTAATACTCCCAAAGTAACTGTACCAAAGAAAACCGTCAGGTTAGCGGGCTCGTCAGTGGTTATCTACGAGATAGCATCTCTACGTGTCGATGCAAGCGATACCGAGCTAAACAATTAGACGCCATTACTCGAATCGATTCGGTACAGTTTCGTTATAACGAACGCGGTTGTTGTTACACCATACTGTAGCACAGCGGCCAGGTTTTGTGCCAGGACCTTACTTAAGAAATTCTCATTTTATATGGGAAAAATAAAACAATTAAAAAAAAAATGAAACTATATTTTAAATCAATCAAAGTATGTAAGTACCATTGTTATCTATGCACTTTTGCCATTTTATAGGTAGTTCATTGATTCCTTTGCTGAAGCTGAAAAACTTGTGATAGCAAGAATCAATAAAATCTTTGAAGGCGGATTTGACTGTTTCATCGGAATCGCTTTTTTTCCTTGGAAGCAATTGTGTTGAATATAATATGACAACAATTATCTCTCAATTTATTTACCTAAAGGAACTCGATCAGGAAATTGACGATCAACTTGAAACTGTCCATAAATCCAAATCGTAACTGTCATTCTATGACAGTCGTAAGCACTCGTAAGAAATGTCTGTAACAAGTCAAGTTAATTAGTGTGAAAATCTGCTTTAGAATTAAGATCACTGAGTGCACATGGAACTTGGCTTTTGAGCAGATTTGCACACTACGCTTCACAAGCTGTGGTTTAGTCCCAACAAAACAGCTAGGTAACAAAAGCCTGTTTAGAAGAACACACCCGTACCTATCGTTGCTCGTACCTCAGTATACCTGTGTTTGTTACCCTAAACAACGGTGTGATTGCGTCCTCCTTCGCCGTGGTAGAGGTTAAACAGTTCATAGTGCGATCGTATCTATCAGAGCCGGTATTTTTAGTGCCTTACCGTACCTACATTAAGTGACTGACTTACATACTTGAATAAATTCTCTCGATGTTGTTATTATTGTTGTACTTCATCTGATGTTAAGTGGCTGACTTACATACTTGAATAAATTCTCTCGATGTTTGGTTTTTATTGTTTGGTTCATCTGATGTTTAGGAACAGAATCGAGTGTATATTGTGTGTGTATTTTTTTGTAAAATAGTTCTGAGTAAAATATCTACAAACGACTCCAAATGTCACAGAGTGAAATCCTGATGATTTCTTCAGGTGATAATTTGAGCATCATTTTATAAAATGTATTTAGATCGATTCTCGGCAACTCCCATCCAGCTGCTACCCTGCGAAGATCGTCTCCACCTAGCCTGAGCGCGTCCTACCTTAAGTTTGCCGATTACAAATGAAATTATTAGCTGGTGAAATCCTGAAAACTGGCGCTATTTTGTGAATCTAAATAGTATTAGTTACATATCAGTTTTATACAATCTAAATCCCTGAACCAAATAAATCAATCAACCTATCACAGTCTGCTGCTGGACATAGGCCTCTCTCAGGCTGTGCCACAACACCCTGTCCTCCATCTTCCTGATCCAATCTGTCCCAGCCACCTTCTTAAGGTCGTCGGTCCATCTAGCTGCTATCCCATACACGATCTCCACTCCAGGACTCGTCTGCTCCACCGACCATCGATCCTTCGACAAACAAGACCATTTCAATTTGCTTATTCTGTTGGATTTATGTCGGTAATTTAGACTCCGGGAATAGCCCAAACCAACCTGAACAAAGTAATTAACAAAACTATATTTACCCTAACAAATTGTACCTACCTGCATTATTTTTATAAATAAACAGTTCTCAATTGAACCGCACGTACAATATGTGGCGATTCGAATCCCGCACAGCCGAACGCAAATACTGTCAGTAAATACCGAACAACATTAACGCAGCGGATAAAATTATTTTTGTTGAAATAAACCTCCCGTATTTCGCAAAAACGACATAATAGTACTCTGTTGGAAACCTGCCATCCAATAATCCACTGTAACTTTAAAAATTAGAGTTCAATGTTCGACGGAGGTGAAAATTGATACTATAAATATCATTCATGGAATCAATGTAGTAGAAAATATGACTTGGTTTCGGTAGCGGTCTCTATTAAATATTTAAAAAACCTGATAAATGCTATAGATCGGAGATCCATTTTCCTTGAAGTTCCTACGTGGGTAACTTCGGATAATCGAGTGGGATATCTTATTTTACTTGGTTCACTAAACTCTCTGTAAGTTTTTCAAGAATAGTTTCACATTTTAGTTCTTGGAGTTTTTGGATAGTCTTTAAGCTACCTACTATAAAACATGAAAATATTATTTATTGGCTTCTGCCTTCTTCGTCCACGTGAAATCCCTTATCCCCGTCGCATCGCATCGCCTGGTCGCGCTATTACTTCATTTTCGCTTAAGGTTGCTGCTAATGGTCCTAAGGTAATGTTTAATAATGTACATATGTTGTGTATGTTTAACGTAATGTGTTTGTTCCTCAAGAAATGGGCTATCAAATGCATAAATATTTTTTCTCTTTCCAGGTCATACAAACAAACAAACTCTTCTTATTAGTAGTAGATGTATTATAAACTAGCTGCGCCCCGCGGTTTTACCCGCATAAGTTTCCATCCCGCGGGAATATCGGGACAAAAAGTATTCTATGTGTTAATCCTGGTTATAAACTATCTGTGTGCCAAATTTCATCCAAATCCGTATAGTAGTTTTTGCGTGAAAGAGTAACAAACATCCATCCATACATCCATACAAACTTTCGCGTTTATAATATTAGAAGGATTACAGATCGTTGGGCCTCACTATTTAGAGAGATTAGCGGTCTCATACAAACAACCAAACTCGTCAGCTTTATTATTAGTAGTAGATGTATTATAGACTAGCTGCGCCCCGTGGTTTTACCCGCATAAGTTTCGAACCCGCGGGAAAATCCATCCATCCATCCATACAAACTTTCGCGTTTACATATAATATTAGTAGGAAAGGATTACAGATCGTTGGGCCTCACTATTTACCTTTACACGATACACGCCATTATCTACATCCAACTGCAGCTACTAAAACATTACCCAAAATTATATTTATTTAGCACACAAAACATTGCACAGGTTACTAATAAATGCCATTCAGTGTGCTTTTAACTGACCATCATCATAGTTCGTGACATAACTCACATTTAAAATAAACGCCAAATAGGGTGACAATCAAATCAAATTAGGCGAGACTGTCCGTGAGCGCGGGACGTGTAAATTGTGATGTAATTGCACCTATTACGGGGCCCGTTGTCCGGCATTTCACGGGAGTGGGGTTGCCCTGTAATTAGCGTGTCTGTCCATCTGTAATGTGCCAGTTGTTTGAAAAAAAAAATACATAATTTTTTAATGGAAGGCGTGTTTGAACTTTGACATGGCTGAGTGGTCTGTATTTAGTGGGCAGGCTATACTTTGTTTTTGAATAAAGTGTTAATGTTTTGTTAATCGGCTTTGGGTTGACCCTCTCGAATCGGACGAGACGCGTGGTATTAATGTGTTGTAGGAGTTAAAATTGAGATGTGAAGAATTATAAAAGGATGCCTCACTCAATTTTTTTTTAAATGATTATATTTACCAATTAACAAGTGTTTTTGTGTATATAACATACATAATCAGCCTATAATGTTCCCACTGCTGGGACAGAAGTCTCCTGTCGGTGAGAGGGAGACTCATGACTTGTGTGAACTTGTATAATTATTTTATCTCTCGCACACGCATGGAAGTTGATTCATAGCCAAATTAACTATCAACGTAAATCGTCAAGAAATTCAAATCATAACCTACATAATTCATTATTTGACAGTCGTACTCTGCTCAACAATCGAATTAACTGAAAAACATTTTGAAAAACTCGAAGAGCGGTTTCGGCCTACTTCCGATCCGAATCCGAATTCAAATCCGAGTTCCGAATAGGGAATGTTCTAAATTCGGACGGACTCAGTTCGGATGTAGTGCGCAACCCCTCATACAAATAGCACTATGGCTACTTCGGACCGTCATTTCTCGGATTCGGGTCCCATGCAGTGCAGAACCGCTCTTAAAAGTTTTTTTTGTTGGTAACTCATAGGTTAGGTAGCCATATACTTGATCCAGAGTGCTATCATAAAAACTTATGACTAATGATTACAATTACCTACATTTACAAGACTGACCATCACTCATCTTAAACTTTTTACCGCTTTGGATTAGTCACTTGACATTTTAGAACTTTTTGCGGACTCCTTTTAACATAATTATTATTTTAGACATTCTTTGTCTAAGTGTACCTTAATTTTTATGAAGAACTAGACAAGCGATTTCATGCTGTAACCTTTGTATGGAATCTGTTTTTTTTTTCTTATTTAAATGCAGCTAGCAGTAAGCATAAAATAAGTAACATTATTACTGGAAACAAGTCTCCGCTTTGTAAGAAAGACTGGTCCTTAATCCACCACGCGGAGAGAGGTACGGGATGCTGAATGTCTTTAAATGTTTGGTTCTAGAACATGTTTTCTCACGATATTTTCACTCACCCAAATTAAACCCCAAAAACAATCCTGGCACAAACTCGAAAGTCGTGACCATTAATCTACTAGGCCCACTGTTCAAATTTTAATAAAACGATCAAAAATAACCACAAAAATGAACCGCTTCACACCAACACGCGTTATCTCCATAAATCACAATTATTATCGCTATCATTACTCTACAATAACGATCATTATCTAAATCGCTGTGCAATTATCACGTTAGCGTGTCACAACTAATGTGTTAAAACGCTGCATCTCATTAATATAACCGCTATGTAAATATTGAATGGGATTTTATTGCGTTATTTTGATGTAGCTACTGTGTTTGGAAATTGATAATAAGTATGCTTGTAGTGTACAAAGATGACGATCTTTCCATTCCTGCGGCCTTCATAAGGTTATCGGTCCACCTTATGAGACGTCAACGTTCTGTTACAACGCTACGTCCCCATCCCACCACTATCGGCCATCTGATCTGTGAGCAATATGCCCTGCCCACTGCCGCTTGTAAGTACGGCAATTCTTCGGGCTATATCGGTTACTTTGGTTCTCCTGCGGATCTCTTCATTTCTGATTTGATAACGTAGGGCAACTTCAAGCATAGCCTTCTCCATTGGACTTTTACTTTTGATTTTTTTACTTTGACTTTTTGTGACTTTTAGCCTTTTACATACATACATACATAATCAGCCTATAATGTTCCCACTGCTGGGACACAGGCCTCCTCTCTATGAGCCCTCTCACAGAGAGGAGGCCTGTGTCCCAGCAGTGGGAACATTATAGGCTGATTATGCTAATATACCTACTGGGTCCTATGTCAAGTAGCGTCTTGGGGCCTTAGTTCACCACGCGGGCCCAGTGCGGGTTGGTAGATGTCACATGTCTTCGAATTTTTTGGTTCTAGGACATACCGGTTTCCTCACGATGTTTTCCTTCACCGTTTAGAGAGCAGTGGTGATGAAATAATTTACACAAAGTAAAGCGCCTGTCTGGGTTTGAACCTACGACCTACAACTTGTAAGTCGCGACTGTTACCACTGGGCCACCACTGCTCTTCACTAGCCTTTTAATAAGGCCCATTCAACATCTTAAGGTATGGAAACCATAGCGTGTGAGTCCGTCTCGCACTTGTCCGATATTTTTTCTTTACCTTTCATTTCATCCATCTTTCTACCGGGGAACATCAATTACTTCCACCTCTGCATTAGGTATCATATTTGGAAGGAAATGAAACATGTCCAAAAATTCTATGGGCCCAGTTCGCGGCCATTTTGGCCCGAAACACATCATTTAATTTACTTCTAATTAACGTAGGCCGACCGATATTACGGGCCACGCTAATGTGTGCATTGAACGAGCCTTTAAATTTGATGCCTGATATAATATAGATACGGCATCGCAAACAGATTCTAATTAACTATGTTTTATAGCATAATAATTAGGATGTGGTTTTCTTCCCAAACAATATGAGGGTTTTGAAAGATAAGCTATATTAATGGTGGAAACACTTTGGAAACATCCACTCTTGAAAATGCATCTTTAGGAACTTTAACTACAATATTTACCTCTACAAAAAACGCTGAAGCAAGTTCTCATAATAATCATAAAAAAATGCTTATTGCCTTTACTAGGAATTAATAAATTACGTGACATGTTTAGGAGGAACTATAGCTACCTTATTGGTGATGTTCTTCAGCAAGGTCAGGTGTGTAGTACCAGCAACTGGCGTGCGTGTATGGGCAGATGTATGAACGTAAAGAAGCAAAAGGAGTATGTATTGATCATTGCTGGTGGCGTTCTGCAATTTCTGCCTACCTACATGGGCGGAAGGCATAAGTTTATGTATATATATAACAAGTTTACATTTAATTAAGAAGCTCCAGGACCAGGCATTAGTGTCAATTATTGGCGACAAGCGTTATCATATACTACAATCTCTGTTCTATCTGCCAAGAAACAGTTTGCCAAGATGTCACCTTTTGGCACGACAGTGACCCTTTCGATTTATCAGCTTTTACATTCCTAGCGTTGCATCCGCAAACCTAGAATTGACACTATTACTTTTGCAAGCAGTCTATAGAATGATATGGTTCTTATTTAAATGTGGCCAAGTGAACGTCCGTTTTATGTCCAGGAAAATCACTGTCCATTTCAACTGGCCTGGAAGAGATCACAGAAAGCTATATCGCTGCTCATTGTATATATTGGGAATGTTCGATCTATTTTTTAATGTATTTTTTGGTGTACAGACGCCAGCACATCAAGCTACTACAACCTGTCAAATTTCTTTAATAGATCAACTTTATCGCTAAAGCTTTAAGGTTCAAGGTTGATTGGGAAAATTTTACAGTTTCGGGTAGCTTGATGTGCCAGTTGGCGTCTACAATAAAGTATATATAAATAAATAAATAAGAGAAAAAAATTGCCACGTAGATGCTTGCCGTATGGTCACCAAACACAACGCTAAGATCATTTCCGTGCATGAAATACCCTTCACTGACGCAAGGCAATCCCAGCACATGCCTTATCCAAGCATCGATCACGATCCCTGTATTACCAGCATTATTGCGCGGCGGAACACTATCGGACTAACCGAGTTAATTACAACGCAGATTGATATGTCCTCATAGGCTCCTGTTTGCAGTGGTTGCCTGATAATACGGTACACATGCCAGTAGGTATAGTGGACAGGCTGGATCCTTTGAAGGCCGGCTGTGGACTAAAGCTGGTTTACATTGTCAGTTTATCGTCACAGAAAAATAGCATCCTAAGGAATTTTCCACTTCTTTACTAAAGGTTCAAGAAGTTTGAATGTGAATGGATGGATTACCTGTCAATTTTTTTGTTTGTTTTCGTTAGCCTATATTGTGTCCCACTACTGGGCAAAGGCCTCTCCTTTTTCCTTCCAAACCTCCCTGTCTTGTGCAATCTCTGGCCATGTTGGTCTTGCAAACGTTACTAGGTCGTCACGCCACCTTCTTCGTGGTCTACCTCGACGGCGATGTCCTCCCTCAGGCGTCCAGTGAGTGACGATCTTTGCCCATCTCTCGGGGTGCATTCGCGAGACGTGTCCAGCCCACTTCCACTTTAGCCTGGTTGTTTTTTCTCCAACATCCGCTACTTGAGTTATGGAGCGCAGCGTGGTGTTTCAACTCGATCTGTACGCTTAACACATATTATGTTGCGCTCCATTGCCCGTTGGCAAATCTTGAGTTTGGACTTCGTTGTTCAGCAAGTGACCAACTTTGTGCACTGTAGGTTAGGACGGGCAGAATGTACATGTCGATAAGTTTTCTTTTTAGTGATATAGGACGACATTAATTTCTTTAATCCATTTTTTTATCACTATTTATCACATTAGCATAATTATGTCGATGTACTGCAATTATGTCCTAAGTATTGTATTTTTTAAGATAGGCTAGGTGATTTTTACAAATCAACAAACCAAGTTTCCATGTTAAAAGTTCAAAGCTGCGCCCCGCGGTTTCACCCGCATAAGTTTCGATCCCGTGGGAATATCGGGATAACTATCTGTGTGCAAAATTTCATCCAAATCCGTTCAGTAGTTTTGGCGTGAAAGAGTAACAAACATCCATCCATCCATCCATCCATCCATACAAACTTTCGCATTTATAATATTAGTAGGAAGTAGGATTACTTTACTATACATATATAAAATGAAGTATCGTTCACAATTATTCAATGAAGAATCGTTTCATTAAATTAGAAATACTTATTTAAAAAGTTTCTCGTGACCCCAGAGGTAAAAAAATCACAGAAGAAAGGTTTTTCTATATATATATTTAAGTAGAATTCGAACAAATTAATTAATCTGCCTTCAACAAGTAAAATTTAAGGTATAATTTATATCAAACAAAATAATATAGATTGGCTCCAGAGGTCGACGACAAAGGGTGACCTTGATTAGAGACGTATAAAATATCGATATATTGTATTTTTTATCTGTATATTAAATTATGGTTAATAAAAAGAGCAAGTATTGTGATAAAAAAGTATATTATGTTATTACAATACAATATTGAGAACATGGTTTCAGTAAAAATGAACGAATGTAATTTTTGCAGTATTTTGCTTTACTTTATGGGCTTGGCTTGTACGTACGACGACATACCAAGCTATACATTTCCAGTAAAAACTTCTCATTGTACGAAAAACCTACACAATGCGAGGTCAGAAATGTATAGCTTGATGTGTCGCTGTGAGTACCAATTACTATGGTAGAAGGACAATTAAATCCAGTAAATAGTTGAAAGGACGTCTCTTAGCTAGCGATAACTAAAAGAGTTGAATTAATATATTCTCAAAAATATTTAGAAAATACAAAAAGTGTCGTGGAAAACCCGGTTGGAACAAAGTTCCTTTCGTCGTATATTATGTGATATGTATAACGTGCACAATGAAATAAATTAAAACGTTTGAGAAATATAGCAAAAGTAAAAAAGAGAAATATGTACTAAATACCCATGTTTGCAAACCAATAAATTATTTGATTTCATTTGTTGTGACGGTAAAGTTGTTACACTTTTTTTCTGTTTAGCTCTCATTCGTCAATTATTGTGCAGAAAGAACCTCGTTCCAAAAAAACATAATAAAAATGTGATGACAAAATGTTATAAATTGTATAACTTATCGATATTTTTACGTGTGGTTACATCTCTATTTAGTCAAAGGTAACACAAATGAAGGCAGGCCAAAACTCGGGTTAATCTTTTAATACGAACCCAAATCATTCATTTCACATCAAAGCCCGGGCGATACAGACTGCATTAAAAAAAAAACAAAACACCTAATTATCCCTTCCAGTAATTAGGAAAAGAAATATTCTTACTGAACAAAAGCGCGCAATTTTACATTGAACAATAAAAATAATTCTGTCCAAGATTTTTGCACAATATGCTTAGAATTAGAGGAAAGTCGGAAACAATGTTATCTTGAGCAAAAAAGTTCAATTTGGGGAGAAAGGGCTGTGAGGGCGAGAAATGAAGCTCGTAATGAAGTTTATTATTTCCATTATTAAAGTTGAAAAGTACTGTAAAGTAAACGTGGAAAAACGTGTTTCACGGTGCACTTATTTCGAAGGCAGCACTAGAATTGGTGTTTACAAAAATGTTTACGTCGAACAAAACATTGTTAAATGTTTGATGGTACGCATGACGACATATCAAGCTACACATTTTCAGTATAAGCTGATTTCTTATTTATTTAATTATTTATATAAGGAAAAGCAAACAGTAGCACAATAAGAAATAGTCATAATAACTTAAATATTACATTTTAAAACTATTTTTTTTTATGCTACACCGTTCTCCACAGATTACAATTTAAAGTATTTAAAACTAGCTAGTAACACATGTACAATACCTATACAACAGTCATTGTCCGAGAACACATATCTAGTTTTTTTTAATTTATAAAATATAAAATAAAAAGTAAATAGTTTTGTGTGCGTACATTATTAAGCATTACGTTATTATAAATTACTTTGATTGAAAAAACCTATACAAGTAGGATCTGTACTATATGTAAATACTATCTAACTTAGATTGTAATACACAATACACTCTGTATACACAATATACAATATATATCGGTAACTCAAAGTAAAGTTTCCACGATGTAATATCTAAACTTGCGGGTCTTGGAACTTGTAACCTGCTTAGAACCGTAAAACTAAATATACAAACTATACAACCTCAATTACTATTGATTTTGGTGGAGGCACAAAATAGATAGGTACAGAAGGTCAGCTCCATAAAATAAGTGCATACGCATAGACACGCTTCACGCACAGCGAGTGCAAGCGCACTGGCGATGGGCATTCGTTTAAAGTATAGAACTATAGAGTATAGACCAAACAAGCGAATACACGTTCTGTCTTCACTAAACCAAGTTATTTTTGTATAAACAGGCGCAGAGCGTTCTTTCGTCGGTCTGTTCCGTTGTCTGTTCATACTAAAATGTCAAGAATATCTAAAAATTATAGTCTTGTTCTCTTGTTCTTCTTGTTCTCTTGTTCTTCGTTCTATAAACGTATAAAAATATAGATATAGGACTGACATAAGCTATCGAAAAGCTTACGTAAGTCTAGTTGACAGTCGTTGTAGAAATACGAAAAGTTTTGAAAGGCCACCTGCCTAGGCCCTCTTGAGGTCGCCGCGCATCTGTGTACGTGAGCCTGATTTCGCTTGTTGTAGTGAGCTGGCCTTCTGAACCTATCTATTTTGTGGTACAAGGTTCAGTGTGTGATTTCCTCGTTTAATAACATTGTTAAATGTTTGATGGTACTCCATAGGTCGAGCTCTGGGTTACGTATGATTATAGTGTATGAGAATTTAATGGGTATTGATAAGTGTCTTGAAATTGTCGAAGATAACGATGGCACTTGAAAAACCTTTTAATACATAGAATTTGGCTTATTGATTATGGTTGTTACATACAGCTTTTAATTAAAGACTATTACAAATACAAGGGCTCGTGGCTTAACGTTAACAGCCGCACGGGTCGATCGAAGGTTATGCTACGCATGTCACAGTCGGTTCTTGGATGGATGACCATCCACATATTGAGCCCTCGTGCATCGGAAAGCACGTTAAGCCACTGGTCCCGGCTGTCATTTGTAGATCTTTGACAGTCGTTACGGGTAGTCAGAAGCCCAAACGTCTGACAACCAGTCTTACTAAGGTGTGTCGTATTACCCAGTTCATGTTCAGCTGTATCTGCTTAGACTGGAAGCCGGCCTCAAGATAGTTGAGAAAAGGGTAGGTAGAATTAATAAAAATACTAATACAGCGGAGGTATCGTGCTGATTGGATAACTACTATGTGTCTATATAGCAGGGTCCAAATCATTATCAAAAAAAAAAATAAAGAAAATAGGATATTTTGCGGTAAATATGACACAGAGAAAGAAAACAAAAATAATAAGTTGGGGGAAAATATGTCACATCCACGCATAAGGTCCATCGCTCAGCGTAATGCTACTACCCTATCCGAGACAGAGCCCCAACGCTGATTTTCTGCGTTTTGAATAAGCATGCAATCATTCCACGATGCATGATGCAAGACACTGCAGATATGCGATAACATTGAGAAGTTATCAATCTGAGAAGACGACGTTATATGGGATACATTTACAAAACAAGTAATGGAAATACACAAATTGCCTAACAGTTACATCTTGCCTAGCCTGCAAACCTAAACAGGAATTACTAGTTTGTAGATAAACTGGCAATCTTTCACAATTTATGCGTGATTGTAATCTAGTCATCTTCCAGGAGCAAAGTACTTCATGTTTATATTATACTGGCAGGTTTGTAGTTTGTAATTATTACGAGTACGTCAACAGCTTTTATGATAGAAAAAGTAAGTGATGTTCGAAACTGTACTCACATGGAACTAGTGATTTCTGTAATTAGTTCGAACACGCAAACTGACAGTAGCAATTGCTTTTTATTTGACAAGCAGAAAGTTATGAACAGACTTTATAAAATGTCAGATTTTGTATGACGATTATGTAAAAATGAATAGAGATCAATAATAATCAGCCTGTATTGTACCACAAGGTGGACCGACGACCTTGTGAAGGCCGCAGGAACCCGTTGGATGCGAGAAGCACAGAACCGGTCGAAGTGGAGGTGCTTGGGGGAGGCCTATGTCCAGCAGTGGACGTCTTTTGGCTGAAATGAAGATGATGATTGCCCCACAGCAAGGCCTCCTTTCCTTTTTCCACTTAAATCGATCCTAAACGAATATGACCAATCTCTATACTCGTATAAGTGTCAAATTCGTCCCGCCATCTACTCCTGGGTTGGGCTGACGGTTTCAGGAACACATGCTGTGGGGGCCTTAGACCAAAATGCATCCGACTTTTTGGGTGACATCTGCGATTTGTGTCTTAGATTATGTAAGCTTTTCAAAATGAAGCTCGAAGTATTTAATCAAATCAAATAAAAAATCATTTTTATTTCAGGAATATATAGATTTTACACAAGATTGCAAATGATTAAATTATTACAAAACATTCATTCAAGATTACATTACAACAAATAAATAGATAAATATTATTTCAGCTGAAATATTTAGTGATGAAATCTATGTCAATACACGTATTTGATGTAGGTAAACAAGACACAAAGTCAAAACACACAAACCCAGCTCGATATTAAAGTAAGATATCATAGAACACCTTCCAAGATTTTCCCGACAGTGCACGCAATCACAACAAGAAAACCGCATTACACTTTTATAAAAATGACGCTATCACCGCGCCCGTCCCTCCGACAAGGTGTTGGGGTACAAATAATTTATCGTCTTCAAGCCACAGACAACATAAGCCGAGAGAAAAATAAGCAAACTACCCACTTAAAAAGACGTAACATTTCTTACGAAGCCGGCAGTCACGAAAGCGAACCTTGTGTCAACCGTCCAAACTCAAAAATCAACCCGCTCCCTGCGACCATCGGTCTTTTTTACCCTGCAGAATCATAGTTTTCTACAAAGGGGTATAAATTTCGAGTTGAAGCGGGGGAGTCGAGTCGACCTTATTTAATTTCATAATAAATTGCAATAATTGCATTAGCGAAGCGGGGAGGAATAAATCAAGTGATACGGAAGATTTTCCTTGAAGAACACTTCTGTCGAATTATGAAATTTGTTGTGGTTAATGTTTTAAAAAGCTCTTGAAATAAATAATGGAAAATGCTTTTTTTATTTATGACAGAAGGGTTTCTAAATTTGAATTTATGAAACCAGCTTGGTAAATGGTAATTGCATTATAGATACTTTGCAGTTTGAATGTGTAAAGTTTTTCATATCTTGAAAGAACCGATCACGTGCCGTGCACCTAGATAGAGATTATTTTAAAGCTAACTTTGAAAAAATATATTCACTTCGTGTCGAGTAAAGGTTAGTGAAAAGTTCACCTCCACAAAAGCCTTTGAATGCACAAAAATAACAATGAGGCAACTAGACTAGCATACAAATTCACTTAAGACATTTTCTCGAAACGGTACTAATAAAATTAACATAAAATTTCCGCAGCAGACTTCTAACCCTGTAATTACATCCATATATCTCTCCACGACGAATAACAGACTAGCATTGTTCAACCCCCCGAGAGTGTATTATCGGCCCAAAGTACCCCTGGACTTATGAAGATTCGATTAAGCCAGCGTTAGATTAAACCAACCCTGATTACGAGTGAACATGGAAAAACAATTACGGAGAATACTAAAACAATGACATACTATAAAGTTCGTCTTTGTTTTCTGTATCTTAACGTTCGCTGCGGTGGGCGGGTCTGTAAGACCAGGGGTAACTCCGATGCCGCGGTGGAAATATGCACGGCATTTTGAGGGTTGAACGTTTAAGCCGTTACAGCAGAATTTATAGTTTTTAGATAAAGTGTAATGGAGAATAACTTAGTTTAAATGCTGAAAAGTTTTTCTGCGATTGTATGGAGTTATGGGAATACTTATTTTTTATTACGGTTCTCTAGGTCTATGTACGGCGGTTTTAAGATATTGACATTGCAGAATACCAAAAAGAATGCAGTGAAAAATATAAAGAGTAGATAAGATGTTAGATATACTATTCGCATTGTAGACAATGCTTCGTAGATAACGTTATAGTCAAAATCACGATCATTATTTCCTTACTTGCTTTAATACTTTAATGGTCTGTGTTGACTGCCCATGACATACTTTAAAAAAAAAAAAATCGTCTTTTTATAAACATACAAGTTCTATTTAAACTAATGCATACAGTCAAAAACATAGTTCATCGTCACCTCAAGGCATAATAAAACAGAAAAAATTACAACAGTACATTATCTCCCGAACATGTTTAACATACGGATAGAAAATAAAACATACTATATCATAGCTATAAAACAAAAGATACCCAATCAATATACTTACTTTAAAAAGTAAAACACAATAAAAATGTCTATAATTAACAAATGATGCTATGAATCATATGAAAATGACGTTCAATATGGAGCAGATAATAAAAAAACTCCGGGATTTTAATGAGTACAGAGTTAACGACAATAGTTGTTAAATAAAAAACGATAATGTATTGACTCCCACTGTATATGCACGCTTTTGTTGAGATAAAGGCTAGCACAGACGTTGTAAGTTGATAAACGAGTGAATGAGTAAATGTTTACCGATTTTTTTAATACGAGTTTAATATTTTTCTGTTATAAAATATAGACATAAAACGAGGTTGTAAAAAAAGCTCTGATAAAATTAATTAAAATTTATGTTTTTATTAAAAATGCCTAGGTATTTATTAATATTTTGATCAGGCTTACTGATTTACATTTCCATGTGCCAACTTTGATTTTGCTAACTAAAACATCAATGGGATGCTGCCATCTCCAGCGGGATCGTCCGAAAGGGTTACCGCTACCCCGGAACATAAAGGGCAAAGGAAGGAACATGGGTGGGTTTTAGTCAGTAAGAGTCTGACACTCCCTTCCGCTCCACCCAGAGCGGGAGGGGTCACTTGATGATTTACCACCTGCTAAAAAAAAATGGTGCCATCTCAATCAAACGTAATGAGGGAAATATTACATTACTGACAGTATTTTTATCTCACGAAGCGACACGCGCCTTGCTTGTGGTAACTAAGTGTGCGGGTGTGTGTGTTATGGGCTGACGATACTCCTCTTCACGCGCATATTCGCAGCGAGTTTGTACACTGGCTAAACACAAGTAAAGCGCGCGTCGCTTCGTGAGATAAAAATACTATACACAAAAAATTCTTTCATGAAACTGAACGACTAAAAATCATTACCTATAAATAATGATGAAGTTTTTTAAACTAGAGCTGTCAAAGGGCTAATTTTTCAAACGACAGATAGCATTTTTATTCGTGGAACAAAATTGACGTCTGACCGTTTTTGTATGGAAGAATTGTCAGTAATTGAAAATTATTCCTCCGATAAAAGGCTTTGGAAAAATCAGCACTAAAGCAAATTAATTCATTGCATACCGTGCAGTTCCAACTACTAAATAACAGATAAGTGAAACATTGAGCAGCGTGCGTTAAATTATGAGTTATGAATATCAGCTTTCGACAAATAAACATTCCAGTCGACTCGCCCGAACGACTTGCCCCATGTAGATACCACCTTTTTATTGAATTTTATAATTTTGATTTAAATAATTTTTATGCTGGTAGAGAAGTAATCCAATCGGATCGATCTTGTAGTCTTTATTACATAACCTCACGCCTGTAAGCTCGGAAGGGTTAGGCAGAGGTGTATCTTTGGTACGCCCATATTTCTCCAGTCACGTCTGAGTCCCATGTCCGTTTTAGTTTTTATAAAGATCTAAAATAATGAAACAGTTTCACATTCTTATGGAAACAGGTAGTTAATAAATTAATGGGCCTAATAAATGATCAATTATTCTGTCAGTTTTAATTAAAATATTAAAGGTTTTTTGTAACTTTTCAATTAAGCTTAATTAAGTTATGGTGAACTAGCTTTTTGCCGCGGCTTCGCCCGCGTGAAGGTTAGAAATTATCTACATACAAATATAGGTTATAAACTATATGTGTGCCAAATTTCATCGAAATCCGTTCAGTAGTATTTGAGTAATTGTGTAACAAACATCCACATATCCTAACAATCAAACATAGAAACGTTCACATTTATAATATAAATTATGTTTATTATGATTATTAGCAAGATAATGCACGTAAAAAAACCCATAGTTCTGAGGCAATAGAGACATTTATCGCGGTTCGCGAAGCAAAATCCGGCTCGCAACTCGCAAGACGTCATGTGACGTTCCCTCCCCGTCAGTGCAAGTGAATTGTCACGTACTTCCTTGTACATTATACTTAACAAAATGCTAGTTAAACGAGCAAACAGTACACAGCCTATAAAGAGAGTTCAATAACTGGCTGCCCGTTACACCGTCGTGAATAGCCGGGCGTCGTGCATCAACTGAATACTGCCACGCATACTAATCCACCTTCATACAGTGTCACAACGACGGTACGGTTTGCTGGAAGAGCCTACACTTCGAAACATGACACTTCCTACTAATATTATAAACGTGAAAGTTTGTATGGATGGATCGATGTTTGTTACTCTTTCAGACAAAAACTGATTTGGATGAAATTTGGCACAATGATGGTTTACAATCAGGATTAACATATAGAATACTTTTTATCCCGATAATCCCACGGGATCGAAACTTATGCGGGTGAAACCGCGGGGCGCAGCTAGTCGTGTTATAAAACAAAAGAAGGGATAGCGTACCTCATTATCTTCGTTAGGTTTATTAATTTCGTGGTACAAGGAATAGCTGTGTTTTCCATCGAAGTCGAATTTTTCAGTTACCAATTTAACCCGCACTGGGCCCGCGTGGTAGATTACAGCCCACTCCCTCTGGAAGAGAAGAGGCCTGTGTCCCAGCAGTGGGAACTTTATAGGCTGACTAAGCTATTATTTCAGTTAATAGGCTGTAAAAGAGAACCATATTAAGACCCATTTACACGATGCAACGACTAACATCGTTCAAACACTGTTTAGACGATCCAATTTTTACCTTTGCTTCAACTATATACGCATGGGCAATAACATCGCACCGTGTAAGACTTCAGATATATAAATTGGAACAAGACGTATTGAGCGAGACGTTGACTGTTTCAGGAGGCTCGTTCCAGAAAATCATTAACTTAATCATACATCTATTTCGAGTTATATTAAGTGCTAAATTAACACAAACTAATTCCATTAAGACACAATTTTGTAGAAAATATTGTTTTTGGCTCCCTCATCATCTGCCTAGCCTTTTCCCAACTAAGTTAGGGTTGGCTTCCAGTCTAACCGGATGCAGCTGAATACCAGTATTTTACATGGAGCGACTGCCTATCTGACCTCCACAACCCAGTTACTGGGTAATACGATACCACTTGGTAAGACTGGCTGTCAGACTTTTGGGCTTCTGACGACCCGTAACGCCTGTCAAAGATCCACTAAATGACAACCGGGACCATCGACTTAACGTGCTTACAGAAGCACGGTATTTTATGTTATGTTAAAATGGTCACCCATCCACGACCAACCGCGGCAAGTGGAGCTTGACCTGATAGATCAACCCGTGCGGCTATTATTACATAGCCACAAGCCCTTTATAGAACATAATTCTGATATGTTAGTTCGGACCACATCCAGTCTAAAATAATCAACGCCACGTATAAAAAGATCGTATGTTCCAGCCATTGTTCTTGTAACTTGATAATCGATTTATCGGAAAATATCTAACGGCTGTGGGCGTCCACACTCGATACCCATCGATTGTATCTCAGCGGGTTCCTTTGATTCCTACGAAATCGAAATTGTTAATGTTTGTGTGTAAATACGATCGTTCACTGTTGAGAAAGAAAGTTCTGGCATTGTTTGGCTTCATAGATAGTTACGTGTTTTTACGTCGATAAAGGTTTTTACTTAATGGAGTAAAATGTAAAGCCAGATAAGATCGTAAATATAAAGCCTTGTTAGATAAGCCGTAGATTTGCAATTTTTCCAAGCCTTAGTTTTTTTTATTTCTTAACATAGGGTGTAGGTACTATAGGTACACCTCTGCCTTAACCTTCGGGCCTTAGGTTTAGGCATGATGTATCATTTTTCTAGTTATGCCAGATAGTTTCTTTGAACTCAAGCCACTGGCGACCATAATAGTTGTGAGATTCAGCACATATGAAATAGGTACTTTTTTAGCCAATACTGTCACGCTGCTGGGCAAAGGCCTCCCCGAAGTCCTTCCAGGAACTCCTTTCCCGTGCCGCTTCGAACCAGCCCTCGGTACGCGTCCAGGTCATCTCGCCACCGCTTTCTGGGCTGACCTCAGCGGCGCTGTCCATCTTTTATGTAAAATATCATTAGAAAACCATATTTATTTATATAATTAAGTGATCATACCTTAAATGATTAATTTACAATTGCGTAGATACCTAGTTTATATACATAAACACGCTCGTGTGATTTAGATGTTAATTTCTAAGGCCCGCTTGCACCACAAATATTTAAATACGTTTAGCGATTTAAAACATCATTCTGTTCCTGTCAATTTCTTGATGAAGAGAGAGACTGGACGATTTTAAAATATGTTTAATGCTGTACACCTTTAGTAATTTATGGTGCAAGTGGGCCTAACTCTAATAATCTAGGTTGAAACCTTTCATTTCAAATACTCAAGAGATTACAATTACAGGTCTCAAAACAACTTTTCTAATTTTCTTCAGTTTTATTACTAAATCTTTAATTCTGATCAATTAATTCTTCAATATAGTCGTCAATAACTTTCGCCCAGAAACTCAGTTAATTAATTGTAGTTTTAAGTTAAGTTATTAATAGAGGGAATCGGCCAAGCGTTAAGTTACAGGGGTTGCGACGTACACAAATATACACATTTGAATTCTAAGTTTTGAGAGACTTCGTCGTTTAGTTTTAAGATTTCGAAAGACTTCGTCATTTTGTTGAATGAAGTAACGTAAAATGTATTATATTCAAAATAATACACATAATTGTGTTTTTGTGAAGTGCATAAGAAAGTAATCGAGGGGATGTATGATCGTAAACGAGGCAAAAGGAGTATGTAAGGATCGTAGCAGGTGGCGTTCTCTAGTTTGTGCCTACCCCCATAGGAAGAGGCGTGAATTTATGTATGTATGTGTGTTTGTAAGAAAGAGCTACAGCATTGGACCCAGAGTCTATATAGCATAATCAGCCTATGATACTGGGACACAGACCTCTCTGTGAGAGGGGGAGTGGGCCGTAATCTACCACGCGGGCCCATTGCGGGTTGTTAGATGTCACACGTCTTTGAATTTTTGGTTCTAGGACATGCCGGTTTCCTCACGATGTTTTCCTTCACCGTTTTGAGAGCAGTGGTATAGAGGTATGAGGAACAGGGTGTAAAGTTCACTCATACTAAATAGAAAAGGCCAGACACAACACCCGTCTGGTCGGAGATCCTCCTCCGACCAGACGGGTGTTGTGTCTGGCGGGCAACTGCCCAACGGTTGATGTCCGGAAGTTCTATTTATGCTAGTTGCGCGGTAAACTCTGCTTGCGAGATGCAGGATTTGCGTGACGTCAGTATGATGCGATGTTCGCATGTGGCGTAGTAGATACCGCTATAGTGGTGATGAAAATAATTTACACAAAGTAAAGCGTCTGCCTGGGTTCGAACCTACGACCAACAACTTGTAAGTCATGGCCGTTCTGGGCCACCACTGTATAGTAGTTCTAACATTTGGATCACTATAATTTTAAATTATAATGTGGTGTGTCACAACTCAGGTGGAAAAACATCAACTAACTTTTGGAGGCCTCTGGTACATTATTTCTCTTCGGTTAGTCATGAAAACAACAACAGTAATTTCCACTTCTTTTTATCTAACTTGATAAAAAGAAGTGGAAAATTACTGCTGTCCTTTTACATCCCACTCTATTCTTTCTTAAATAATAATTTGATGCGATCCTGTTACACGTTTGATGTTACAGTATAAAATAAACTAAGTATAGATATAGTGCGGAGTAAATGACAAATATATTCATGACACGATTTTGAGCTTGTATGACTAGTAAGCGGTGTTAAAACATTTAAATGAACTATCTATATTCTAGATGTAATGCGAATTATTCATTAATGTAAGGTATATAACACGCACAAATTATACATAATGAATTAAATCCATCCGAGCCGCATGTCTTTGCAGATTAATGGCGATTATCAGTAGGTCCCCCGTAGGTCGCGGGAAGCCAGTGGATGCAGGCAGCGCAGGACCGATCGTCGTGGAGATCCTTAGGGGAGGCCTATACCCAGCAGTGGGTGTCGTGCGGCTGATATGATGATGATGATGACCCCGTGACTTCTTAGTAGTGATTGCACTGTACTTTTTTTTTTTATTTAAGAATAAGTGATTTAAGCTTCTTGTAATGAACTAAACTTTATACCCTGTCAATTAGGTTAACCGTTTTTTGACAGCTGTCTTAGAACGTAACTATTCTAGATTACGTAGAAGTTAACTTTAAAATGCGTAATATAATTGCCTTATCTTATTGCATTATGTTATTTATGACTTCTTACAGACAATATGATGCCGTACGTGTATCAATCAATGTATTGTGTGTTGCTGCAATCACTAGTTCTATCTGTCAAAAAATGGTTTACCTAATGGACAGGGTCTATTTTAAGAGATTTTCTACAAAATTTTTGGGTAACTACTCATCAAAACTTTTCATGGAATACCATTAAAATATAAAGAATACTATTGTACTGCAAATGAAAAATGTAGTTTATGGGCCAACTTGATAGATACATATATCCATTATCAAGATTTTGACTGTGATAGGCTGAATTGATTCATTAATTGATGTACCTTGTAGCATTTTTTCAAAGTTTTACTACATATCGAGGGATTTTGTTTTAAGTAGTTGGACACTAGACAGAATCCGCAATCCAGGGGGTCTACTACGAAGTGCAAAGTGCGAATGATCGGATCGGACCGACACATGGCCGAACCGAATATTATTGAAAAATGCGAAACAAGTTCGGATCGGCTCAGTTGGGTCGGGACCATAGTCAATATTCGAAAGAGTGTAGGAGTGTAGGATCGGGACCGACCGAACCAAATAGTAAATTCGTAGCAGGAAACGGCCGAACATTCGGCCGATACCACTTCGGAGTAGACCACCTGCATTTTCCAAAATCCTCGTACGACTTCAGCAAAGTTTAATCGTTTATCGATACATCATTTTGTTGTAAGTAGATTAACAATAGACAAAATCAACTTTTATCGTCTAAAATCACAACGTAACTTACCTACATAAGCTCTGTTACTATACCACTGAAGGCCAATTCCTGCAATTAAAAACGTTCAAAATGTAGTCACAATCTCATCTCAGCGACAATCAATGTCAAAAACGTGTCAAAAATGTAGGGAAATTACAGGTATTTTTGACAGATTGAGACTGAGATCAGACTGTGAACGTTCTTAAAATTACGAGAATTGCCCCTCTGATATTGCTTTTAGCTCATAACTTATACCACGCAGCTTACCCCGAACTACAGTCATCCAAACAAAATTAGCACACACTTGAGCGCCCGCCTAAGACACTGCCTTTAACTCAATGTTTACGCAAGCAAGAGTTTCTTATACTTTGCATCTACAACCCTTTATTAAACATTTATATTCACGCCTCTGTTAAAGGGTAGAGGATAGATGCCCCCTAAGTTTGTTGGAGTACGTTAATGAATTTAGATATTCAAGTGCTGAGATGACTTCAACTGTAGCTTCGTTGGAGTTATTTACTGTATCTTCAAGTAGGGAAAGAAAACACAAGGGAAGTACAGAAGATAGTCAAAGAATCTAAAAACAAGTTTGGTGAGCAAAAAGAACAAGACAATAGTATTCATACAATTCCGATATTTATCTTTAGAGTAGTTTCATTTAGTAAATCTAGACTTTTACTAGATCATAACGTTTTTCTAACAAACCTACATTATCTCAGCTAACTGGAAGTATTAGTTATAGTTATAGGTATGTCTGGTTGTAACGATGATTAGCAAGCCCAATCAGCCTATAATGTTCCCACTGCTGGGACACAGGCCTCCTCCCCGTGAGGGAGCGGGCCGTAATCTACCACGCAGACCCTGAGCTGGCTGGTAGATGTCACATGTCTTGGTAATTTTGTTTGTAGAGCATGCCGGCTTCATCACGATGTTTTCCTTCACCGTTTTGAGAGCAGTGGTGAATTAGCAAAGACATGAAAAATCGAATTAGCAAGGATATGAAAACCTACAAAAATACATAAACTTCTTAGATTTGTTTTTATTGTTTACTTCTGAACTTTAAGTATTAGTTACACAATGACCTCGATCAAGGTGAATGGAAATTGAATGTGTCAAGTAACAATTGCCTATTATTTATTTTGAAAGATATACATAGAGTTTTATACATTAACTTATTTGGAAAACAATGAAACCATTACACTTTTGTGGCTATGCAAATACGTGTCACCACGATGACAACCGAAAAACACGCATTTTTTTGCTGTATTTATTTATAGGCCTCCCACTAGGTGGACCGATGACCTGGTGAAGGTTGCGGGAATCCGCTGGATGCGAGTCGCACGGGACCGGTCAATGTGGCGACACTTGGGGGAGGCCTATGTCCAGCAGTGGACGTCTATCGGCTGAAATGATGATGATGATGATGATTTATTTATTGCATTAGAAACATTTTCGCGGTGTAGTTTGCTTTTTTCCGTTTTCAACCATACCAGCCTATAACTTGCAACTGTTTCAGAAGTACGGACGCCAGCACATCAAGCTACCACCATCTGTCAATTTTTTTTTAATAGATTTTCAATTTTATCGCTAAAGCATTAAGGTTCAAGGTTGATTGGGAAAATTTGACAGTTTCGGGTAACTTGACCTGCTGGCGTCTGTACATAAGTTGCGTCATCCAGTCTCGTCTACCAAGCATGGTGAATATGTAAAATGTCTACTTTGCTAGTTCACTGTAGCGGTCGTTGGAAGGCCTACGTTTAGTTAAGCACGTTTTTGGGTTAATATATATGTCTAGAAAGGAGGGAGCCGTCGGAGGGGCACGTGGCTAAATAATAACAGCCGCACAGGTCTATCGATCAGGTTAAGCTACGCTTGCCGCGGTTGGTCTATGGATGGCTGACCATCTTTACATACCGAGACCCCTCCGAGCCTCGGAAAGCACGTTAAGCCGCTGGTCCCGGCTGTCATTGGTAGATCTTTGACAGTCGTTACGGGTAGTCAGAAGCCCGAACGTCTGACAACCAGTCTTACCAAGGGGTATCGTATTACCCAGTAACTGAGTTGTGGAGGTCAGATAGGCAGTCGCTCCATGTAAAATACTGGTATTCAGCTGAATCCGGTTAGACTGGAAGGCAACCCCAACATAGTTGGGAAAAGGCTAGGCAGATGATTCGATACATGTCTAGAAAAGGGGTGAATTCTGAGAGTACGGCTGATTATATTCACCAGACTATTATTGACTCACTGCAGGTCAAAGACCTCTTCCCATACAGAGAAGGCTCGAACATTGATCACCACGTTTGCTGAAGACGGGTTGGCGATTTCAAACTTATATTGACTATAAGTACAGGTTTCCTTACGATGTTAGCCTTTACCCCAACCTCATGCATGAGTGACGGGGCCTTAACCACTGGGACTTCACGACAGGCATCCAAATAATAAGGGATAATCATCTGCCTTTTCCTAACTATATTGAGGCTGATTATTGGCACCAGCGTCTAGTCTAACCGGTTGCAGCTGAAGAGAATGATCAGAATATACAATTCAATTTTTTTTTCTGTAGATTTTGGTGTTTTTTGTTTTGGGTGGGACGTCATCCAATAACTTCTCCCACTTTGGGCAGAGCGGGAGAGGATGTCAGACTTTTACTGACTAAAACCCACCAGTGTTCCTTCAGTTGCCAGGGGCCACGGTAACTCTTTCGAACAACCCGCGACCCTGGCAGAGATTTTTGTTTTCAAATTGCATTAAAACTTGTATAGTTTTTTATTGGCGTCCTTTAGAAATCCTGACCATCATTTACTTTAGCAAACAAGTGAACATCGCTATATACGAGTACCTAGTGATCAGTGATTCCTGTCATCCTCAAACACATGTAATACTCATTCCATGTGGTTTTAAACCGTTTAATATTACAGTCGAGTCTTTTCCGAGAACGTTTGCAACGTAAACGAGATGTCTCGACCATTGAATGTAAATTCGCGATGACACATTGAGACATTCTATATCTCGATCGTGATTTCATAAACAACTTAATTTTACGGTTGACTGACTGAATTCGGTCGACATGTTTTTTCGACGGTGGGAAAATAAAATCGCTTGACATGATACTTTATAATAGATACTGTTAAGACTTCTGGTTGTTTTTTTTTTTAACAAACGCCTATTTTGTCTGACTGTATAGAATTGAATTTGCTGACATATGCGTACACTAATTGAACAGCACCCTAATTGCGTAATACACTATCAATTACAATCTATATCACTTTGAGGGATATTGCTAATCCATTGCTTCATATTTTCGAAAAATTCGTCTGCTCCACAACGTAAACTAATCAATTTATTTATTTATTTATTTAATCTTTTTGCACAAAAAAAAAGGTACAAAGGCGGACTTAATGCCTTAGGCATTCTCTACCAGTCAACCAAGGGTGGTGAAGAGATTAGATGGCAGGTGCTTTGGTTGAGAGGGACAATGATAAAAAAAAAACTCTTAGAACTAGGTAAACAAATACATAAATAGGTTATATACATACACATACATACTATGTTGTTGAACAGTCAAAATGAAAGTCATTCCTACTGTTAGTGTGTTACGCAATGACCCCGCTGGTCCACTCAAATCTGTGTGGTTCATGGTTCTTTCCTCAAATGGTCATTTCAGACACTAATGTACATACATGGTCCTTACTACGTACGTACTAATGTACTTAAATAGCTTAATGATTACATTAGTGTTTGCACATGTAGTGTATATCTTGGCTAGATAACATTATCTAGCCAAGATTATTAGGCTATTTCACTAGGCTATTTACACTAGGCACTTAATTAAATGACTAAATATACAATCAAATGTTATTTACCTTGTGTTGATTTGATTTGTAAGAAAATAATATCTCAGCTCTTTGTAGAAGAATACTCGACCAGTAGCAATAATGTTATATGATATTAATGGCCATCAGTGACAAGATTGTGTCAATAACATAATAAACACAGCACAATGGACAACATAACAAGTGATGCAGCACACTCTTGGACAAACAAACCATCCGTGAGCGCGATAATATCCATTACAAGCCTTCACTGTTGACGAATGACCATATTAGAACCGAACAATATACACACACGAATCAATACAACACTAGAACAAAAAATAAAATCTTTACCTCAATTGCACAAGGTTGGATATCGCTTGGCAAGTTAATTATTGAAGAAGATACGAAGTTTGTCTTGGTGAATGATCAAAATGAACTATGAAGTTGTAAAATGGTACCGAGCAGAGATGTATAACAATGTATGTGAGATAACACATAACATGCGTTTACGTGGGATGCACACGATCGGATAATAGTTTTTTGTTTGCATGTCGCAGGCGGTAATCGGAATCGGATGAATTGTGAGTTGTCATGATGCTTTGTGGCTTTTTGATAGCATCGATATAGTTTTGAATAGATATCTGAGGTTATCATCTTTGTCAGATCCTGTTTAGTTATTTTAACTTGATGTAGATTTCATACATATTGAAGTAGTTTGTTGGTACGAAGTTCGTTAACGCGACGTGTGGTAGGAGTTGACTGGTAGAAATCGTCATGTAAGGAAAAACCGGCCAAGTGCGTGTCAGGCCACGCATAGAATAGGGTTCCGTAGTCACCCATTTCTACTTTAGGACTTATATAGCCAGTATTGTAACGAAACCATACCGTGATTCAGAAATTTGGAACAAATGTACAGCGCCATCTATCGAGTATCGTTGTAAACTTTTTTAAGCCCCTAATTTTATTTTCCTCTTTAGAGGATTCAAATTGAAATAAAATCGTGTCCAATAGATAATTGTTACGATTTTATTTTTAATATTTTACATGTTTACTTATTATTTCGTTATTTTTGTACGAAGTTTTCCAAGTAAGCGTATTTTACAAGTTCTCTATAACTCCTCTATAACTCGGGAAAATAAGAAAGTTATCTAAGCCGTTATAGTTTTCCTTCTAAGTTCATCACATGGACTACCATCACGAATTTTTTCAGGTTTTTCGAGCCAGCCGTTTAGCTTTTAGAAGGGGACGCCCTATTTTAACAAAAAAAATGCGCTTTAAAGTTGAATATCTCGCAAACGGATACCTAAATCAAAAAATCGTCTTTGCAACCTCTCAATGGTTTTTAAAGACCTATCTAATGATAGGGGTAGACGCGAGAAAAAAGAATCATCCTCACTTTACGTGTAGGGGAGGTACCCCGAAAAATAAAACGTGATTTTGCACTTTTGTCGATGTGGTAAATACACATATCCATGCAAAGTTTCATCTTTCTAGCACTTACCGTTTGGAAGGTAAGCCAAAGGACGGACGGACGGACGGACATTACGAAACTATAAGGGCTCCGAGGCGTGAACTACGGAACCCTAAAAAGCGTTAAGCTCCATGCGACTCTCTCTCTGTCTCTTTCTATTATACATTTACAAGTCTGTATGTGCGTGCGAGTATCGAGATTCGAGCGGACGAGCATTGTGCACGGCCGGTTGTATACCCCTGAACGCGTGGAGATTTCGTTAAAACGTATTTGTTTTTGCTTTAAGTCATACGTGAGGTAAGGTACTTTGTTCCTGACGGGGGTCAATAATGTTCCCACTACTGGGACACAGGTCTCCTCTCTTCGAGATGAAGTCTGCTTCTTTATTAAGTTCCAAATGCAACGGCGTCATTCTTGCAGGATTAGTACTAACTTTTATATCGGTAAAGAACCACAAATAGACAGAAACGAATAAAAAAAAGATCAAAATCGTGGAAACAAAAATCCAAAGACACCAATGGAAACTGAGAAGTAATAAAACCTACATCCGAATTTTACGACTGATCTAATATCCTGAGAGGACAAGTCACTTGATAAAAACTCCGATAGCTAGAACTAACTACGGCATTGTCTATCCGACATTTCATCGGACGTGGGTGTCCGGTATCGGATTTTATTTTACGTTTGTTTGTTTTGGTTCAAAGGTTTTTTTTATTCGCCATTTTAAATGCAAATATATTTGTGTCACATCAACACATTATATGCAGCAAAAAGGCTCTATTCGATCATGTTTTTTGCTAAACAAAAAAACCTCAGTAAGAGCTACTGGTCCTTGAAGGATCTATTTAAGGGTGAGTTACCTATGGCACTGAAACGTAGGCTCATGGACATGTGTATTCTTCCCGTCTTAACCTATGGTGAACACACTTGGTCTTTGACTAACATCTAGAAGTCCAAACTCAAGGTCTGCTAACGAGCAATGGAGCGCAGTATACTAGGCGTTAAGTTAACGGATCGTGTTCGAAACACAATACTGCGCTCCAAAACAAAGATAGCTGACGTGGCTCAAAACGCTGCCCAACTTAAATGGGACTAGGCAGGACATGTCTGCCGCATGCCGGACAAACTGTGGGCTCAAGTAGCTCAGAATTGGTGCCCTGAGACAGCGAGGCGAGGTCGCGGCAGACTACGTAGGAGATGGCGGGGCGAGCTGGATAGGTTCCGTCAAAACTAGAAGGAGGACGCGCGGGCTCGCGAAATATGGAAGGAGTGGAGGGAGGCCTTTGCCCAGGAGTGGGACAGAGTAGGCTAACAAAAAAAAAAAAACACTACATACATACATGAATGATAGGTAAGTACAAAAAAAAACATTTTCAAGGACTGTTTTTCAAGCCAAAATCATAATACGGCAAGATTTATATTCAAGCCTACAAGGGTATATGGTATGTTCATAAAAAGTCTGCTAGTTTGAACCGACCACAACACTGTGTATCGGACATACCGTGGGACATGGGTGTCCGGTATCAAAGTATTCTTTTTGTTTGTACCGTACCATCAATGTCTTGTTTTGTTCCAATCCAAGTTTTAGGTGATACACAATGAAAGAAATACAACACTGATTTTGAGATAATACATAATATCACGCCTGTTTTCACCGAAGGGATATGTAGAGGTGTACCCAATAGTACACCCTCATTGAAATTAAACGGATCAAAAAAGTCACATAAAGAATTTCATATGAATCAGCAAAAGTAAATTTTTAGTTATTTTTATTTAATCAATAAATCTAAGATATAAAATCGTAAACCAGAAGCATCTCAAATAGTAGTCCTACATAAATAACGTTAAAACGCTATTGAGTTTGACCTCGAATACCTCAGTAATCCCCTAAAACGTTAACTAAAGCACACTGTCAAACAAAATCTAAAAATAAACTAAATCCTGTTACTAAGTACATTCAAATTATAATCGGATAAAAGCAACAGCAACCTTACATTGACAAATATTATAAAAATATAAAAGCACAACTAAGCTGTTAGGTACGCGCTAGAAAAACGTAAAAAACCGTCTGGTCCCGCTATTCTCTCGCACCTTACAACTCAAGGTAGACTAAACGAGAATTGATCACCAAATTAACTAGAAACATCATGCGTTTTGTATTGGTCCGGGAACGGGGTAACAAGTCGAATACAACAAAAAACGGATTATGTTTGTACATGTTTTCAAGCGACATTACGATGAGATTGTTTTTATTGAGATGTATCTGGAACTGTTTTATAAATAAAACACAATACCAAAGAAGCGATGGATGGACTATGTGAAAGATGAAATGGATAGAAAGGTGGTGACTACCGAGATAACGACTAATAGATATGTATGGAGGAATGCATATTGCACCTACCCCAATACATTTGGATAAGGGCAAATTATTGATGATAACACACAATACGCATAGTAAATATCACCTAGTTAAAGTAAGACAGCTTATGAATACAATCATATTATTCAAACCACATGATCAGATAAGGACGACGTAGTTGCTACAATTCAATGCAAATATCTGACGGCTCAGATATTGTGACATATCTAGATCATTAGTCGAAGCAAAACATACATACTAGAATCCATTAGGATGAAATTACATTACACATTAACCGACCACCCAGCCATAACAGCAGCTAAAGACTCGTGCAGACGACCAGACAGAACTGTTATTTGTACGCAAAACGTCAGTTTAATTGCCTCGATCGTGACCATCCAACGGGCAATGTGCGACCCAAAATCGGTCGTGTGCTCGTACCCCAACATCATCACAGTATCCATCGATTAGATGCCACTTTTTGACAGGACATGTATGTATAATCAACTCGATTTAACTTTAGCTGCGTCATCATCAAACAAATTGCGAGAAACCGCTTTGATCTGCCGCACTTTGATTTTGTTCTGTCCGTGGCAGAAATTATATTGCGAATCTGGTTTATTGGAGGATTGAAATGTGAGGTATCTGTCGGATTATTTTTATGGAAAAAATATTTATTTAGAAATACGGTAAAAATAAACCAATAAATCGTTGTTTGGGCTCTTACCGCCGTTGAAACGAAGGGATTATGTCAGGAAAATCGGTTACATAATTTTACTATAACTCAATAACGTGTTACTTTAATCAGCAATCGTTTTGTCTTGCAGAATCCTGATCACCATTACCTGCTTCATCATTAGCATCATCATTTCAGCCAATAGACGTTCATTGCTGAACATAGGCCCCTCCCAAGCATCACCTATGGCATTTAGGCATATGCCTATTCTTGGTTATACTCAGAGTTCGTGAAAATACCCCTGTCTGACTACAGCTAGGAATATTATATTGTCGTAATTATTTCCATTTTAATCTAAGTGCAAGTTTAGTACGTCGGTGGCTTCCTAAGCGATCGCTCACAGCCTAAGTTCACAGTTTAGTTTCTCTGTCCCGGCACCCCCAGGTCAACTTGTACAAGACGTAGTTTCCAAGGTTGGGAACTTACGGAATAGGGACAAACTTGTTACTTCATAACGCTGACTGATACATGGCAGGTAATAATTTTATTGTAGTTTTCAGTATCAGAAATAATGCTGATATGTAAAATTTAAATAAAATACCATTTAAAAGAGTAAAGGAAAATTAATGAAAGTTTGTATGGATGGATGAATGGTTGTTACTCTTTCACGCCAAAACTACTGAACGGATTTGGATGAAGTTTGGCACACAGATAGTTTATAACCAGGATTAACACACAGGATACTTTTTATCCCGATATTCCCACGGGATCGAAACTTATTCGGGTGAAACCGCGGGCGCAGCTAGTTCGGCAATAAAGCTCTCGAATACAAAATAATCACGACAGAAATCCATCAAAAAATTTAAATAAACATCAAAGAATAAAGTTTGCTCCAATCATGTTTTGAATTCAAAAGCTTTTATTTATAGACGATCAATCTAAACTTTACTAATAGTTCCAATCAAGGCTGAAATATATGAATTTGTGAATATTTAAACTCCAAAGATTTTGAATATTAAGCCTTTAGCGAGAATACGCTTCAATCAATCATATCTTTTATAAGAAATTCTCAAGTAACGAATTTAGCAATATTTGGATGGAATTTTTGAATATTGAAGCACAAAACTAGAAACATCAGTTGATTAATGCATGTATATACAACTAGCTGTGCTCGCGACTTCGTTCGCGTGGATGTCGGAAAACAATGATGTGTCTCTTTACTAATTCTTTTTCTAAGGTCGTCCTATCTTACTTCCAATAATACCAGCTATCTGCCAGTGAATTTAACGTCAAAATCAGTCCAGCCGTTTCGGAGATTAGCCGGAACAAACAGACAGAAAAAATAAAATATTTTAGTTTTATGTAAATACGCCAGCACATCAATCTACTACAATCTGTCAAATTTCTTTAACAGATTTTCAACTTTATCGCTAAAACATTGAGGTTCAAGGTTGATTGGGAAAATTTTACAGTTTCGGGTAGCTTGACCTGCTGGCGTCTGTACCGTATATACTTTCATATGCATTTAGTAAAAAGCTGTTATTTTGATATAACAAACAGATACTTCAATTTTATTTATTTGTACAGATTATAAAGGTCTACATTGCAAATACCGACAGGGCTGACCAACCATTTGAAACACAAACCCAACAAATCATAGACCACTAAGATTTCTTGGAAGAGAGAGGCAAAGCTATTGTTGGTATATTATCAGAAGCGCCTACATCTGCGGTTCAAAATGTTATCATTCCCTATATACACGTTAATGTCGATATAGTTGCGTTGAATCACGAAGTTGGAACAATACGTTTCCTACATGCTATTGTCTTTGTGTTGAAAGTAATAATAATAAGTGATATTTACTCAGCTATCTTCGATGAAGACGCCTCTTTTCTAAATTTCGTGAAAGGACACAAATATGAAGAAATGCTTTGAGCCGTATTTTGTTTTGTCTTATTGCATATTAGTGAAGTAATAAGGAAGAAAGAAGATAAGATCATGGACATTAAAATTATAACATTCACCAATAACAAATTCATGATAAAGGACAAAAAAAAATGCAATTTAACCAATACAATCAAACCGTAAGATGTTAGTACATAGCTGTTTAATCTAATTATACTCCGCCTCACCTGGGAACTAAATTCAAGACCTGAAGGTCCGTATTCGATCTTGTTACCACTAAAACAATGGTGCGACTCTGCACTAATTAGGGGACCTATTCATTGTCTTGCCCGTTCAATGGATTAAAGGTATTAATATAAGGTTGTGTTGTATTGTTTATGTTATCCCAAGCATGTACCACAGTCGTTTTGTTTACGATTACTTCGGGCTTTAAAGCTTTGCTTTGCATTAAAGGTTATGTTTTCTTGAGCTGAAATTGTACCCTCAGCATATATCATTATTTTGTGTATTAGACATAGTCGTCTTCTAAGTTTTCCATCCGTGAGATATTCTTAGAGCCTTGAGTAGCACTTTCTATATTAACCCTCTAAACTTCTGAACAAAATTGACTACTAATGAGTTTCAAACAGGGATCGTGGTCCACATATACTCGATCATTGTCAAAAATGACAATCGTAGTGCGATAGTGGATGACTTTCAAATAAATTCAACGTTCATTAGATTTGCTTGCAGGGGACTACTCAGTAGAACTAATGTTTTAGATTCAACCATTAACGCGATCCAGTTCGTGATTTGAAACGGACACACTGTTTTCAAGAATAGTCAACCAAATATTATACTATGCACTGGAAAGTCGTGTCAGATTCCCCTCCCACCAGAATATGAGAGTGAGGATAATAGAGGGTGCACCTGTGTCTGCGCATGCGCTGAATGCTATTCTCCATGAGATTGGCCACCATGGCCGAATACGGTCTGGAGGACCATACTTAGTTTTCTCATTGAATTTCATACGTTTTGTTGGTTTACTGATTTATCTCCATCCTAGTTGGTCTTTCTATTCGTGCTACTAATACTGTCATAACTGTATCGAAAGTTCACGTACAGCTATGCTTAACCACACAGGTGTCTGAGTCATTCGTAGTAATGACTCAGATCAATGTCTTTCAAACTGTCGTGTTTACTTTATGTTGGGCATTATAACCGTCTGTATGTTCCACAATTATGACGATGAGTCAGCAATCTAAAGTAATGCGTGTGTGGACGTATGGGGTTGCGATGTTAAATTTATTAAAGTACGTAATTAAATGAATAATATTCCTGCTCATCTGATATAAGTTTCTCATCTTTACGGAAGCGGTATTACTTGGGTTCATTCATTCCCACATATTAGAAAAGTAAAGGGATACAACGATAATTCAGATTCATATCAATGCGCAATCCACTAGTTATCCCTGTTATTTAGTTACCTTTTATAGCAAAATAGTCCACGTCGGGGACTGCACCGATTGTTGTGTTTATGAATAAACGAAAGAGGTCGACTGATGAACATAGGCCTCCCCCAAGCACGGCCACTTTGATCGGTTTTGTGATTCCCGCATCCAGCGGATTCCTGCGGACTTCACAAGGTCATCGGTCCACCTTGTGGGAAGCCTTCCAATGCTGTCTTCTAGTACGCGGTCGCGACTCCAGAACCTTTCAGCCTCAACGGACATCTGTTCTGCGATCAATGTGCACGACAATAGTAAAAATCAATACACAATATTATGCTACTGAACCAACGGTAAATATATAAACCGTATGCCTAACTATCATCAGGTTTTCGTATTTTTTTCCTAGAATAACTATGTAGGAACAAAAAAGTAACAAGGAATGGTGGAGTAAACAAACGGGCAACGTTGTTTTATTTTTAAAGTTGCCTTTATTAAATTTGAGAGTTGCAGCAGCCCTTAAGATAGAGGGGTGAGGTTTTATTAGGGGCGACTAACGAGTGCCGATAAGGAGGTATAATGCCCCTCAGTGTCATTGTTGGTACAAACTACAAGATTCAGCGTAGTTATGAGTATGCGTAAAACTAGAACACGACACCTCTCCAGATAAACTTACCAAATCCAGGAATATACATAAAAATCGAAATTATATTAAATATCTTCAAATATAGTTTATTAATTAGGCAAAGAACATGGAAGCGACTATGGACTTTTGGTTTTGCATCCGTGTTTTTACCCGAGTGCGATGAAGGTCAGGTATTAATTTGTTTCATTCTATCAAACGTCATCTTAGCCACCAAATTGCCTTCGTTGACGCTCCCCAAGAACGTTTACAGTTGAAGACTATATAGAGTGCCAAATTCGTTTTCAGATTCTTAAACTAGCATGTAGTACCATCTCGCTTCTTCTTCCCAAATTGTACCACCACACAGAGGGGGCAAAACCATCCACTGTTTAATCTCCAGTTCAATCTTGACTTAAATGAACACCTAGATGTTCCCCTGCATCGATTGTAGGATAGTGTTAAGCCACTGGTTTTGCTAATGAATTGATTTGCCGCTCTCGTCAATCTATAATGGAATTCATTGGATTCTGCGCAGGGATTTCGACGAAATTCAAAGGGTTGGTACGAAATAGATATGTTGATGTGAACGTTTGTTAATTTAAAAATAAATAAGTAACAAAAGAGTTATATACATAATTTCAGCTATTTTACGCTACAGTTTCAATATTTGTGTTTGGTTCCGCGAAATATGTTGTTACCATGTTATTTATGCTATTTGTTTAACAAAATATTATTTTCGCTATTTAAATAAATGTTTCATTTTACTAAAAACTATTAAGTATCGTAATTAACAGGTTTTACACACGGTCTGGACACTATCACAATCTATCCTGGCTCAATATCTATCCCATCCTACTCAACCGTTGTTGCAATATATGATTATATGGAGAAGACAAATTCATATAACCAGGTTCTTTAAAAGTAGGAAGTTGGAACTGGAGTCTCGCTTCTTCGAAACAAAATTGATTAATCCTCTGCAGTACAAGAAAATCAATGTTGCTGCACAAGATTTAATTAAATCCCATTGAAGCGTCCCATCCCCAAACATCAAAATAGTAAATCCAAGTACAGATGGGTCGCAAGCCATTAAGTTTTATATCTATACGGTTTCTACTTACTCCTTCATACAGACGATAAGGAGTTCTATCATATTGATTGGGTATTGGCAGGAACTAAGCCCCCGTTGCATGGCAAATCCACATTCACAACCCCTATACTTTATGATGGTATAACACTAAAAACCCTTATATTGTACCCCCTTTCCTATCTGTAATGGTGTCTTATCATCTTTATATACGTAAAGCCTGTCTTTTGGTACAAAAACACGGCAAATGCATTGTCCTTCCCTTCGCTAAAAAATAAATCCTTCGTCGTATCTCTTTTGAAGATAACGTTAGATTTATTCGTATAAGGACGTCAATCTACCTTTACTAGACGATTTTTTTTCTTTATTGAATTGGGGGGTAAAAAAGGTAAGCTATGATAGTGAAAGATTGGATGTGTTACTATTCTTAAAAAAAAAATGCTGATTCGTTATTTCAACAGTTCGTCGTGATATCGATAACTAAACAACGTAAAGATTGCAGTCACATCTGAAATATGAATTGTATGAGGGCCTTTTTGATTATAGCCTTTTACTGTATTTCAGTTTTCGTTTTCTAGAAGTAAACTTAGGAATCCTGGATGTGTATCATATCAAATATGTGCAACAATAAAATATGGTAACACATCTATAGTAGTGTTCATAATATCAGATGATTTACATTCCAACGCCATTTAATCAGTTGTCTACTTTAGTGAAATGTATTCTAAAATTATTTTTGAGTGACCATTTGTAAAAATAAGGTCCTAATAAGTTTTGGTGGCAATGGAATTTGAATTTTGTTCAGCATGACTTTCAGTTTATTGTTCCATAACTTGAAAATCATCTCAAATTCCTGGCTATATTAGATATAGTCTTATTTTAGTGGCCAATCCAAAGCGTTTATTCTGAGACGTACCATAGCACGTCAAATTGGGTAACTCAGATTGGTCTAGAGCCGTTGTATTGCCCAAATCTGGCTTGCCTGGTGTGTTATCGGTATAAGTGAGTCGGCACGTGCACTGCCATATTGGGTTACAACCCCATCGTCGACGAGCCTACAGTAACCCATAATCGTTAGTTGTTTTGTAATATATGTGCTAGAAGATAAGCTGGTGTTAACTTCTCTTAATATATTGGTATGATTAATACTTGTAAATCTTATTCATAGGGAGACAGTACAAGCCAGTTTGCCTGAATGCCTGTCGCAAACAACGTGAAAACTTCATATTATAATTTTATATTTTTGTATGTCAGGAAAAGATGCTGAGATTTCCCAGAATATGCTCTTACTGAAAACTCTTAGGTTTTTCAACTGTTAGTACCTACTATTATTTCCTTTATAAAAAGTATATGTACAGTCAAGAGCAAAAGTATGTATACACTCGGCTTTATTCAAAAGCGATTTACTCCTTTATTTTTTAATGACATTTTAATTATGTTGTAGTATTTTTGAACAGGTTTATGTAATGTGTCGTATTTCAACGTTACGTTGTATTCGTTATTTCACGAAAAAATCGCAATTGAAAGTGGCCAAGTGTTGACATATTGGTGCTCGTGAGTGTATAGTTAGAAAAAATAATGGTTTATCAAATTGACATACTACGCCAATTTGCCGTGTTATAGTAATTTTATACAACTGTCAAAGAGTATTTGAGATTTGAATATTCGGACAATTTGAGTTGGTAGTCAATTTGCCAAAATATTTATTTATTTGACTTTATATTGTGGCCACATTTGAATAACATTAAGGCAAAGAAAATTGATACAAGTTAACATAATTTGATAAAAACACAATATCATAAAACACAATATTTATTTGTTAAAACCTTTTTTGTGCTTTCGGGCCATTGATATTCATAGTTTTAAAGAATTTAAAGTGCACTCAACACAACTAATTCAAAGAAAAAGCTATTAGATGTAAATAAAAGCGTGTCAAGTTTATATTTAAGTTATTTCAACAACATTATCTGTATTTTAAAAGTGTTTTTGAAATCAATTAGTAATTCCTGATGAATACTTACTTTTTATCATTTCGTAAAGTATGTGTTAGCATTAATTATTTTTTAATGTAAATATTTTCTTCATTTTACCAAAGTAAAAAGATTTTCATGCAATTTTCAGTTTACATTATACCAATTTGCGTAAATGGATTCTATGAACTGCTATCTGGGTAGGTAGCTATAATAAAATGATTTGTTCTTGTTTGTACATACGTGGGTTAGAAACAAGTACAACAAACTGTTTCCAATCTTCTTACAAGTACTTGTATACAGGGTGCGGTAGAATTTTTAGAACTGGATTTTGAAAGTAGCTGTAGGTACACTGGTGGGTGCTAATCAAGGACGAAAATACGTGTTCCATGACCAAGTAACCTCTGCAAACGAGGGAGGTTATAGAAGCATAATTTCCTGGGTTACCTACTGGCATAAACTAGTGTCTCTTATGTATACCAGAGGTGCGTTATTTTACATTATTCGGGCCGCACCTTGCCTTGAGCTGTGGTGGCCCAGTGGTATTAAGGGCCGCGACTTACAAGTTGTAGGTCGTAGGTTCGAACCCGGACAGGTGCTTTAATTTGTGTTAATTATTTAATCAGCACTGCTGTCAAAACGGTGAAGAACAACATCGTGAGGAAACAGGCATGTCCTAGAGTAAAAATTCGAAGACATGACATGACACATCTACTAACTCGCACTGGGCTCACTCTTTTTCACCGACAGGAGGCATGTGTCTCAGCAGTGGAGATATTATAGATTGATTATGCAATATAGACTTTTAGATTCTTATTCTTTCATTTTGTAAATATTTATTCTTAATTCCGACATTTTTCTCAGAATTGTTTTCAAAATAAGAATAATATGTATATTATTGGGTCTATTTTTATAACTACTCAATTATTAACTACTGGATTTTTCCACCTTTACCAGACTCCCCCTATATCCTTAGAGCAACAACAGCCTGTTCCAGCGGACTTCACGGTACTAAAACTGCGGGAGGTCATAAAATAAAAACTGTTTACTTGCCCCGCAGATAACCAGGAACAAAGTTCCTTGATAACTTTTTATTTCCTCCGGGGATAAGCAGGTAACACAGCCCAGTGTAATCCGAACAACTTCAGAAGTTGTATTTGTGAAGAGATTCTTTTAATTTCTTTGACGTTCGAATTTGGTTGGTTATCTTCACCTAGTTGAAGTGATTTGTTGAGTCAATAGGCAGAAAAAGTGTCATCGGTGCGATAGGTCTGTTTGTGTTCATAAGCTCATCCCAAAATAAATATGAATAGGCATGACATTAGTTCAAAATTGTGGCGATAGTGACAATCAAGATTGATAGTCTTGGCCCTTTTTTACAGATTCTGCCGTCATATCAAGTGGCTATCTTAAACTGAAAGCTTATACATACGATAATCGATAAGGCTTATCAACCTCATCCATTAGTTAAAAATTAAGAATGCACTAACTCTTCATATTATTAGGACAAAAAATGATCCCACAGCCAAAAGACATTCCTCACGCTTATTAAGCCGTAAGGACGTGAACAATGCGAGATAATTCTTACCTGCGGAGATGAATCATATTTACTGTCCCGTCGGAACGCCGGCGCCCGACCAACTTCCTACAATGGCCAATAAACACGCCATAAAATATGAAAAGGCCGCACTAAAAATGCCATTATTGTTTGCTAAATGTCCACCTTTTGTTAAATGAACCTGTCAAATCTTCGCAACATGCACATCCGTGTCAAAGGCTGTCCGTCTGACAGTGCCATAACTCTTTTATGACGCAATAAAAATCGAACTTGAATTCCACGGTATACACATTCGCACTCCATAAACACCGTGACACGTTAATTGCGTGGTATGACTTACGACTTTCATGGAAAATAGTTCACAATTCGCTTTTGGCTGGTGTAATTTATTCCTCTTTTAGGGAATCGTTCCCGCGATTAATCGCAATATCGAACCTGGCCAGCCGTTATTAGTACCTACAATAGTTGCCAAGGTGTTCCACCCCTCAATAAATCTTGTCTAATTTGTGTGTAATTACGGAGCGGTACAGTTCCCGCTGTAACAAGGAGTGCGTAGCAGCGGGGAGTAACTGGCACGTGCTTACGCGTGCTCCACTCAAGCTCACCCCCTAAAAGAACATATCACTCAATTTGATGACATTGAAAACGACGCCTTAGTAGCTTCAGGTTATGAATCAAATTCCAGTGCCATTCATAGTCCAATATAATTTGAAGATGTTTCCAATAAAGCTTCAACTAATTTCGATGCTACGTTGAAGGTGGAAGGTAGAAATTACCCTAGCAAAATAATATTTATAATGACCGAGGCTCAAGTTTTGATCACTATTAAGTAACGCTCCAAAGGCGTTGAAAGGTTGATGTTAAAATTTAGTAAATGTGTTCTTTGACCCCTCAGCGAGATGATAATTTTAATATGTAAAGTGAGGGGGTGCACTATTTCAACAATAATTTAAGTTCCGTTATTATTTTCTAAGCCCTCGTGTTCGCAGCAGGAGCTCGGACGTTGTAAAGTCACATTTTTATTCATATTTATTCAAGAAGGGTAGCTTGTTACGTTTGGAATCGCCGCTGTTGACTGCACGTGTCGAAAATGCCGCTTCCTTGAAAATATAGTACATTTCGAATACAAGACTCGGCACTTCAGAATATTTACTGCCAGATGGCACAAGTCTTTTAATCCGAATGATCCCTTCATAATTAGCGCAGTCAACTCCATACAGCCAAATAAATCCTTCCTACAATTGCCATTTCAATACTACAAATAAATCTACGTCATGTACTGCATTCGTCGCCAAACTGCGTGTGCAGCATTGGAGTGTTTCGATCGCAATCGAAAACGTATCTTGCCTACATTGTTTTAGCATTCAAAATGGAATGCATACAATTTTTACAGTTGCAACCCCAAAAAATATCGTTTCGAGTGTCGATCCGAAACTGTACACCATTTACGAGGTTGATTGAAATTTTGCAATCAACAGGGGGAGTGGTATGATGAAATTATTCGTGTATATTTTTTTCCCTCAAACCCGCCGACGCTGTTCCATTATAATGGCCCTTCGGAATAGAAAATTTACGGGGGATTTAAGATTGTAATCACGGGCCACTCGGTTGTTCAAAGTGATTATGGTGCAGATAAGGGCCTGGAGCGAAGCTGGTCGTCCCACGCGCGATGCATGCCGCTATATGTATCTGCCTATCTGTGATGTTAGCTTGTACTTGACCTGGCTTTGTCTTAGTTATAGCTGTTAGCAAATTCGTAGTTGGCTCGTATATAGCTTTAGATTTTCCAGGAAACAATATTTTGTGAACTGAAATCTGAATATTTTGTGAAAGCGAATTCTACCACCACCACCACCACCATCCATTCCATTCAATTTCTATCACCATTCTACCATATATTATGTACTACTACGTTCTTGTATGACCTAAATTTTCATTTTTATTTCCTTTCAATAATGTCACTTTCCAACTTAAAACCATATGCAGCAAAATTTTCCGACGATCGGACGCTACTTACTTGAAGAACTCGCATCGAACATGAACAATATATAATTTGAATTGCATGACCATAGGTCGTAAGACCTCACTTCATATGCGACCTACTAACTGAAATATTCATATAAGCATTCAATATGAAAATAAACGTGGTTCCACCAAGTGCTGAGCAATTCAAGATTGATGTTTGAATCGATGATCAGGATATTGTTTGTTTTCACTGGTTTCCTTGCGACTGTTGCTTGCTTCCTTGCTGTTGATATGAAGCTTGAAAAAAATATCGTATGTATTATGAACAAATTTTTCCTATATCCGCTGTAGTAACCAAACAATTCACGATTCAATCACTGAACCTGGCCTTATTCCGACTATTTTGAAGTTGGTTTCTAGTCTAACCAGATGCAGCTGAATACCAGTATATATGGAGCAACTGCCTATCTGACCTCCACAATCCAGTTACTGGGTAACACCATAACCATGCACGGTTATGGTCCTAAAACTAGATTTTATTTTTGATTTAGATATTACTTTATTTAGTTGAATAAAAAGTAATTCAGTAGCATTCATTTTAAATTTTAACAAAACCAGCAACATTATATAGAACAGAACCCGTGTTGCCCACACTTCATATAAAATTCTTACTGGCGATGACCTGTGATAAGAGGGCAGATCCCAGGGTAGACAAGTTAAAATTATATGAGACGTCAGGTGTCAAATTGGACATAAAATACTGATGCAACGTGCTTACTTCCAATGCAAAGCAGTCTCTACAATGAATGACGCTCGATCCTTATCAACAGTAATGATACTATCAGTTTCCGTCACAAACAGCTTGTGTGGGATGAGCAACTTCGTATTCTAAATTCTTGCGTTCAAATCTGGATATTTTTCTTTGAGGAAAATAAAATAAACGTTTCCATACACAAATCTATCTATGTAAATTAACATAACAAGCAGACCATATTTAATTTTAAGGACGAACAAGTTTTACGAGCCATATTGAATCGCACTATTATTCAGATTTCTATGGGGGCACGCACTACAACGACAGATATTGTAATTTGTTTGTCACAACGAGATTCCTTTCATTATGCGTTCGTGCTCCATAAAATATGCATCTGAAATGAGAAAAATGTGTCGCAGTGTCGCGAGTTTAGGTTTTGGTAACAAAACAGCTTATAACTGAACCAACATCCATCCCAATTTGGGCTATATTCGGTTCGTGTAAAGTGCAAAGTCCAGTGTGTCGTATGTCTCAGTTAGGATGTCTTCCACAAAATGCGTCAAAGAATCATAATCTCGGCTTCCAGTGAGTTATACACACGTCGTCTATTCACATTAGTTTTAGAAATATACAGTAAACACACTTTCGTGAAAAAGTAAGCAATGGCATTTGTTATTACTTTCAGTCAGTTCTATTGTTGTCAGAGAGAAAAAGTTACTGCGATGTGAAAATGATGTCTAAGAGAAGTTTTTATGATTTTTCATGTCATTAGCAAAGGTACGAGGTGGAGATAGTGCTTGTATCAACTCTAAAAAAATGGCCTTTCAGATTTTATATCTTGACCTGTTACAAATGAATTTGAAAATGAAAATGTAACTCATGGCTATTCTTGTATCTGCTCAAATATTTTTTCTGTTTGCCTCAAATTCTCGAAGGCCCTTGAAACTCTTAACAAACCATTATCCGGATTTGATATTAAATTAGAACCGGTGTTAAAGACGACACTTGTTCAAGTATTTCACACATAATCCCACACAACGTTCATCATAACTTTTAATGTGAAACTTGGAATCGAAATAGCGCCATTACGAAGGCTTAATGCCGCTCTACATTCAAGATTAAATACTCGGTAACTTGGTAACCGTTATGTACTGGTATAATCGCAATAAATTGGGATAAACCCCGCTTGTATCGAGAGTACAGAAATGGGAGTAAATCAAGTCAGATTAGGTATCTCTTTTTGTTTCCAATATTGGTAAGGAGGTAAGAAAGACATGATAATAGTATGAGCCGGTTATCAGCCCCCGTAAGTTGTGAGAGTAAAATATGGGAAGCGGTTTACTTCTGTGCTCGGTAAGTCCTTCGCTTCACAGAAAACTGGTTGGGAGCGGCGCAGGACCATGTTAGGACTTTATGGTCAAGTTGGGGCGATGTCACAGTGATCTCAGTGCAGCCGCAAGCCTGAAGACTAATGTGTGTTCAAGGACAATGGGGAAGCTGATAATTCTCATTTTTAAAATTGGTTGTTCGCTTCAATGAATTTGGCCAAAATCGCAATAAATTCACAATTTAAGCTGCATATTGCAATTTATTAGTTTAGTATAGTGTCTATAGTTATGATATTTAAACTGTAGGTACCTATCTATATTTTGCAACTACCTATATTTTTGGATGGCAAACAAGTTGACGCTACGGCTGATAGTCAGCACCAACAACTGCAGTGTCAGTTGTATAACAAATGCCTTGCCAACCCCGAAAACAAATTGGGCTGTTTCATGTGCCTGTACTAATGAGAACGACGCACATGCCAAGCTGCTCTCAAAAACGATGAAGAAAAACATCGTGAGGAAACCGACATGTCCTACTAGAACCAAAAAATTCAAAGACATGTGACATCTACGAACCCGCACTGGGCCCGCGTGGCGGATTACAGCCCACTCCCTCTCACCGAGAGGAGGCCTGAGTCCCAGCAGTGGGAACATTATAGGCTGGTTATGCTACATGCCATGTACATGGTAAAAAAATCTGCAAGTAACTGTAACTTATAAACCCTTTCAAATAAAAATTACACCACTAACATTCCCTAAAAATGTAACCCCCTAACATAGATATAAGTCAAAACTAGTCTCATAAATAAAATATAAATCAGTCGATAAGCGTAAGTGGTTTTATTTTTAATGGGTCGTAAAAGTTTAGCCCGTACCACCGATAAATAATATGTTTATCCTTAGAAAGCGTCTATAATGATGGCCGATGCATTATTATAATGGCCGTGTTGATTTGTAAGTACGAGTTAAACTCGGTTTAAGCCCAGGAGCGGTTAAGACATTTGGGCGACATACGGGTGCGTGTACGGTCGGACTTTAAAATTCAATTTTAGCTTTGAGGTGATGTTTTTTTATTTTTTTTTTTTGCAATAGGAAAGTAATGTTGTGGATGCAGTTAGCACTTGACAGATCGACTTACCATCAAGCATACAAGACGTCAATGTCACGATTGCAAAAAAAAAACTGACAATATTACTTTAATTTTATGAATATAAACCGGATACGATTAAATACAAATTCAACCCTGTATTGAATTGAAACTGATACGGTCTTTGGAAAATCTTAAGCGGGCAGTAATCAAATGTGGCAGGTTTTTATTATGTATGGCAACTCGCAGTTAAATCTATGAGGTAGTGGTCTGTTTAACCGGGCTTTATCAAATGTGGCAGGAGACAATTAAGTAGTTTTATATAGAAAATGTTCTATTGTCCAGGTAAGGTTGACTGGTAGAAAATGCCTCAGACATTAAGTCCGCCTTTGTACAGTATTGTTTTACTTGTGCATAAAGTTTTAATAAATAATAAATACAGTGAGCAGCAAGTTGAGACGACACGAGTAGCTTAAAATACTACCTACAGCTAGGTTACAATAATATGATTTGCCAGTGATCCCCAAACTAGACAATTAGTCTGTATCTTAAAGCTTGGGGTGTAAAGGAAGCCTATAATGTTCCCACTGCTGGGACACAGGCCTCCTCTCGGTGAGAGGGAGCGGGCCGTAATCCACCACGCGGGCCCAGTGCGGATTGGTAGATGTCACATATCTTCGAATTTTTGCTTCTAGGACATGCCGGTTTCCTCACGATGTTTTCCTTCACCGTTTTGAGAGCAGTGGTGATGAAATAATTTACACAAAGTAAAGCGCCTGTATGGGTTCGAACCTATAACCTACAACTCGTAAGTCGCGGCCGATACCACTGGGCTACCTCTGCTCTTGACTATCATCTACCACCAAAATCAATCCCACTTAAAAGCACACGTAGATCAAAACTGTAACCCGACTTAATTCGATACAAAGCTAATCTGCTCAACAAAAACTCCTACCGTATATCCTCATATTCATAAGCTTGTTACTTATACATCATTCAAGGCTTCTGTTCGACTGTTCCCCTACATCCACCATAACTGAGCCACTGAGCCACTGTGTGGGTTAATTTTAATTCAGTACTCACAGTAGTTGCTACGTGTCGTAAAATATAAGCGCTCTGGAGAGTCTGACATCTTTTGTGAACTTTATTGTCTTAATACGATTACTGGCTTGTGTTGTTGCCGCTTTGTACTTGTAGTAGTTAAATGTAGGAAATTGGGAATTTCAAAGTCAACTGACTGTGTAAGGAATTAAAAGTTTAGATCAAGAAAAAATGGAGTCAGACGTGGATCTAAAAAACTTGCAAAAACTTGGCTACTGTCGTGAATTACAACACTATAGAGAAGAAAAAATGTCACCAGCAATGAATGGCGATGGTACTACGTTGTCATTATGAAATATTTTATCGTTTCATTATACAACGCCGAAGGTTATTGAAAGCTTCAATTGCGGTAAGAAACTGGCCCTGCAGGCTGTTAAGTAGGTACCTGGGTACCTTAGTTTCGCCAGGACCTAAATGGATAAGCCTGACATACATGGAGCCATATGTTCGCCTCTGGCACACCATAACTTGAAGCAACAATAAAAGCTGGGCCCTCTAAACTCTAGAGTCTAAAAAGTGTTTAAACGGTGCAAGTTTAGCACAGCCATAGGCAGGTAACTTAAATCGTGTAAATATGACATCTCTTCATCATAGCTTTCAAAGACTTCTTAAATTAAGTAAATATAGTTTTTTTTTCTTTGGAAAATGTGCACACTGTATGCCCAAACTAGTTAACATCAATCAAAATTCACTTATTCAATATCCAGATAATCTGTCCGTTGACAAAACGGGTACTAAATAATAAATCACGCGTCCGTTTGTATGTTGTTTGTTTTTAATTAGTGGCTGCAGTAATGCCGAAACAGCTGTTATGTTCAGTGTTGCCAGATTAGTGATATATTGTCGTTATGGTGGCAGTTAATTAAAAAACTTCCAGTGCGGGAATGAATGGTAAAGTGCTCCTGAATTGTTGTTTTTATTTTTATATTTTTTGTTTGATGCACTGATATTGGGTTGGATTAAAAATTATTCGTGTATGTGTGTTGTTAGTTCTAGATTAAAATGTTTGAAAATAATAGAAAGTAAGCGTAATTTGAAAATTGTTAATGAAAGCCAAACATCATCATCTGCCTAGCCTTTTCCCAACTATGTTGTGGTCGGCTTCCAGTCTAACCGGATTCAGCTGAATACCAGTATTTTACATGGAGTGACTGCCTATCTGACCTCCACAACCCAGTTACTGGGTAATACGATACCCCTTGGTAAGACTGGTTGTCAGACTTTCGGGCTTCTGACTACCTGTAACGACTGTCAAAGATCTACGAATGACAGCGGGGACCAACGGCTTAACGTGCTTTCCGAGGCACGGACGGGTCTCGGTATGTAAAGATGGTCACCCATCCATAGACCAACCGCAGCAAGCGTAGCTTAACCTGATCGATCGACCTGTGCGGCTGTTATTATTTAGCCACATGTGGGTTTAATCCGTTCTTTCACGTAGTATGAATGCTTAATTCATAATCAGCCTATAATGTTCCCACTGCTGGGACACAGACCTCCTCTCAGTGAGACGGAGTGGGCCATAATCCACCACGCGGGCCCAGTGCGGGTTGGTAGATGTCACATGTCTTTGAATTTTTGGTTCTAGGACATGCCAGTTTCCTCACGATGTTTCCCTTCACCGTTTTGAGAGCAGTGGTGATGAAATAATTACACAAGGTAAACCCCTGTCTGGGTTCGAACCTACAATCTACTAGTACGAATGAGTTTGGACAATTTTAAGGGCAGCAAAGGCAGAAAAAATACTCCTATTGTCATCCCAATTTACCTACATACTACTTTACAATCTTTCTTTATAAACGTCTATGTGTTATCCGTTAATTTTATATACACTGAAGAAATACAATATCCGATTCAACACGTCATAATATACAAGGTGTATTAATAACCCCACTTGCTGGAAACCATACAGGTGCTAAATTGATACCTGATGGACATAGTTAAGTGGAAGTTGCTGTGAAATTGGCGTCGTAAGTACACTGCCCCTTAAACGACCGCTACTGAACTGTTTAAAGTTACAAATGCACTGTTACCTGTAGGAATGAAGTTTTAAATGGATGTAGAATAGATGTGGTTGGTAATTGCTATTAATTGTTTTTAGTTGTTAGTGAGAATTCATTGAGTGTTGGTATTGTTATTTTTGATGACGCCTTTCGTTCGACTCATAATATTATTCACGCAACTTGAAATGGAAGTTACCAAGATTTTTGGAATGGACTGGATGCGGAAGGCGGAGGATATAGTTGTGTAGCGTAGCCTGGGAGAGGCCTATGTCCAGCAGTGGACTTCGATTGGCATTGATTGATTGATGAAATAGAGCTCTTAATGTTATAATACTCTTCATAAAGTATATTATTATTTAGATATATTCTCTTAGTAAAGTTTTTCATAAGGTCTGCTAGTTACTAAGTGAATGTAAACTATGAGATAGGCAAGTGTTATAGGCAAGTGTTATTCATCAACCAATCAACTCTCATCAATCAAACAATACATAATAATACATTAAACTCGCTTTTCGTTTCTGTCTGTGTGACCGTGTTGTTCTACTAAACTACGCAATGGATATTGATGGAGTTTTCACCATAATTTAGAGAATTTATTCCGGGAGGTTTGTGGATATTGAACCTATAAAAAAATATACCGACGTTTTGTGGCTTTTGCGCTTCTTTAAAAAAAAACCTTTAATTTTATGCAAAACAATCCAAAGTTACGTAATTGTCTCATTTTTAATACTCCATCAGGTGACGTTACAATGTATATGTAGCTTTATTTTTGTGGCTAACGTGGTTATTGTAATTTTGAATATTAAAGCACTCAATTTAAGTTCGCAATTAGTAGTCGATAATCCAGGGTAGGGTAGGGTTAGCCTAATCCATCAGTTTCAAAAACCAATAAACCTTCTATGAAAGCACACATATTTAATGATTCCTTCCAACAAAAAAATTGCTCATAGAAATATGCAAGCCATACAATATTAACTGGATATAAATTCTCAATTATCTGAAGTCTATACCGAAATCACGGTCCGCCATTACTGCCAGTGTATTTCTCACGGGGAAACTAGCTCCTTTAGTCCTTACATTGAAATAGGAAGATAGAGCGATAGGGCAAGCTATCAAACTACTAATGTTTGTACCTTAACTTTGTAGTAGATATCTTTGTTATATTTAGTTGCGGGCAATTATTTACAGCTTGAAAAATTTGAAGTGGAGTAAACCATACAGCTTCTTTTAACTTTTTGAGCTCTTATAATCCTAGTCATAAATAAATGAATGATGCTACATCATATTTGTCCGTCACTAAAAAAACTAAGATTGAAAACATCTGACTCTGAATTATATAGTTGGGAACAAACTAATCTCGCACATTATCTAGTAAAACATATAACAAAACCTATCCACAAAAACAGTTTCGTAGGCACACGTTTGTAAGCAGTAAATTCTAGCCTGAGGGCCGCAGAAAAAGTATGCCTAACCCTCCAGAGGCGCGTGATCCGACAATTTACCGCCGACCTCCATTGCGATTGAGACGCCATTTTGGATACGTTTAATTTTCGATTCAGAAGAGCACTGGCTGGTTGGAAGTTAAAGAAAAAAGGGTGGAGATATGGATTTAAAAAGTGAAGTGCTTTGTTACGAAGGCTTGATAAAATTCACAGAGCAATAAATTCATTGCTCTGTGAGTTATTTAAATAATCTGAAGGCCTAGATAAGTAGCAATCACTTAAAAGCTTTTCGCATTTCTACAAAGACTTTCAACAGAATTGGCATAAGCTTTTCGGCAGCTTATGCCTATGCAATACGTCATGTTTTCTATCAAGGTTATCGCTGTCAAAAGGTGTATTTTTCTAGGCCCCCGGTTTCAGCAGTATTTATTAGCCAGTAAATGTCCGTTGTTGTATTAGCCGCCTCATGGCCAGGGGCCAATAACATGATTTTTACCAAGATGTAGGATTTGTAGAGTTAGGCCTTGTAGTGTTAGGGGCTTGCCTCTACATTTAATCAGAGGAGCAATTCTCGTAATTTTAAAAACGTTCACAGTCTGATCTCAGTCTCAATCTGTCAAAAATACCTGTAATTTCTCTACATTTTTGACAAGTTTTTGACATTGCTTGTCGTTGAAATGAGATTGAGACCAGATTTTGAACGTTTTTAATTACAGGAATTCAATGCCTTCTGAAAACTTTTAACAGTGAAAGCGTTATGTAGGTCTTAGATACCTACTTTATATGAAATATTGGTTGGATTACATTGTTCACATAAGTAAAGGACACAATTTCATTTTAATAAATTCCTGGTCCCTTCAAGCTCTATATTTCAATAGCACTAACTCTAAATACACTTAGCACTGAAGATCTGTAACCCACATAAGAGGACGTAGGTGTAAATGTAACACCTAAGTTAACGACTGTAATTCCTCTCATTAGCTGTCTTTGAGAGGCCCTGCAAAATCAATAAGGAGTCGCTAAGCTCTTCGCCAAACCTATTAGGTACCTACTAAAGTGGCACACGTATTTTAAGGGATTGTGTTAACATCGTTATGTGTTTTGTATTCTAATCTCTTAATTAAATATTTAGATTATAAAATGGGAAAGTTAAATTTTAAATGTATATGTATGTCTTGAATTTTCGTCAGACAAACGATCCGCTGGGAAAAAAAAACAAGATATTAACGCTAAACTCAATGCTGTGTGTACTTTTCATAAAACTTATATTAATAATAACTCAATGTTATAAATTAACGTATTTGCTTTGATTTGTTAATATTCATTTATGGTGTTTTCGTAATTCTTATTTCATTTTGTTAACGTATTCAAAGCAAGAGTGAACAGGCATCTTCTGGGCACGCTCGTTCCGTCATAGACCTCATCCATCGCTATCCATCAGGCGTGGTCAAGGTCAGAGCAGGCCCATTCATCAATAAAACAAAAGTATTTGCATTGTCAAAAATAAATAAACATACCTATTTGATTTGGTTTAGATTTGAATGTTCTAGTTTTTGGGCAATTTAATTTAATATCGCTTCAAAAATACTCATAAACTGCATCAGATCAGACCATAATCACACTATAATATTGTTAGTTAAACTATATACCAGTGATGTTAGCTTCTCATATGAATAACATTCCGAATCGTCCTTGTAGTCCCTTGTGACATTGCCCAACGATTCAATTACAGAGAACGGACCGACAAAACACTATTATTGTATAATCGGACGTTCACAGAAATAAGTGTTTGGTAGAAACGATACACTGGTTGAATCGAAATGTAATAGGGATTCTGAATGTAATTGTTTTGATCAACAATTTTGTAGAAAATTAAATGGGTTCGTTCATCGTAAAGGTCATGGGTCGTGGTTAAATGATAACAGCCGCATGGGCCGATCAAAGGTTAAGCTACGCTTGACGCGGTCTGTTCGTGGATGGTGGACCATCCATTACATTTCGAGGCCCCTCCGTGCGCCAGAAAGCAAGTTACGCCGTTCATCCCAGCTGTCATTTGTAGATCTTTGACAGTCGTTACGGGTAATCCGAAGCCCAACAGTCTGGCAACCAGTGTTACCACCGGGGAATCGTGTTTCCCAGTAACTGGGTTGTAAAAATATACAAAGCAGTTACTTATTGCTTTATGTGATGCTCGCACTATTAGCCTGTTTTAGTTTAATGCAACGAGATCTTACTTCAAGGACTTTCCCTGAAGTTAGATGTTTGTTTAACTTTCCCTATAGTAGGTAAAGGTCTTTCATATTACTGTAGTACAATAGACTAAACTTCACACTAACTCACAAATCAAACCTTCTTCCTATTGGGATAGGCAAAAACTATAGAATGCCACCTGCTACGATGCTTACGTACTCCTTGCTTAAGATGTTTTAATTTGAAACATTTTTCATAGCCGTAGCCTAGGAAGTCATGACTTTTAATATTATGTTTCCTACATCAGGAGTGCATCCTATGATATGTGATTTCAAACATGTATGCACGATAATAATAGTAATGTTCTATTACTAAACCGCACTATTTTATAGAAGTATTTATTAGCGGTATTGATACAGTTCAAGGAAATTAATGAGTCATCGGATTGTTACGTAGTGATGTCGCAACACGAGTTTACACCAGCGTCTGTTTGGAATCGAAGGACGAATATAGGTATGCGTAGTTCTAAGAATTTTATCTTTGTTTTCGAAATAAGGTCAAGTAGGTACGTGTGGAAGCAGGAAGGTACTTGTATTAGCTCTCGTATGAGAATCCTTTGTCAATGATAATTAGAATTACTTATTTTTTACTGAAAGACCTTTGAAAAACAATGCTCGGTTCCTATAAACAAAATAGTTCCTATAAACGAATAGTTTTGCTTACCAATGGATGATTTTTTTATTGCCAAACTGGTCACATAAATAGATTTGTTAGCAAATTTTACCTGTGATAGCTATTTCCATATTGGAGAGTCTACTATGCAAAGCTATGAGGTATTTGCTTCACTATTGGTAAAGATACAAGAGTCTTAATTTTAACCAACATCGGTCCGTAAATTATATGAATCGGACATAAACCAGCAATTGCTGCATAAACTGAAATTGTATTAAAAAAACTTACCTTTTTCAGTGTCCTACAAATTACTAGGCTTGTGATAGACAGACTCACTCAACACGGGAACACAAAAAACATCCCGAACCTTACCTGAAAGCAAAAAAAAAAACATTTTATTACAAAATATCCAGAAAAACAATCAACTGCAAAATACCCTGACCAAACACAAAAACAGAAACCGCCGCAAAACGGAAAATCTTCGACAAAACTTAGCGTAGCCTAAACTGAGCAACAGACCAGAAAATGAGTCGAAATCAAATATGAACCTCCACGAAATAAGTAAGACAAACACAGGCCCACATTGTGTATCGCACAATAGGGACGTAGGCGAACAATTCTTGACCCTTTTTACTAAGTACAGTCGACAATGGCCGCTTAGACCGATTACATATTCTGATGCAAATATATCACGGGCCGCAAGCGGGAATTAATTGAAAAGACCCTACGTGACTTTGATTTATGGTATACGGTGCGATACGGGACAACGTGGATTCTTACGTTGTGTCTTGTGTCATCTGATGGGTGCTGTAAAGATGGATGGTGTGACAATTATTTTAATATTCGTGAGAATTAATTAGGGATTAGTGTTATTTCATTTATATTTAATTGCACTTGTAATAAAAATATTTTAGTTTTAGTTTATTTTTAGGTTCTATATTTGGGTAATACCCCTGTTGGCATAACATTTTAAGGCATAATATAGTTTCGCATAACTTTTTTTTGCATAATAATGCAAAGGTTAGCATAACTATCCTTTAGTCTAATATGTTTTGGTTTAAGTTGGAGTTGCATAAATTTTAAAGGCATTTAGCATAATAGTATTTAGGCATACAATTATTAGGTATGATGTTTCCTGATATTTGCTAACGTTATTCAATGATATGGGTTAGGTTAGGTAAGAACAGCGCGAAGGCGAGCGAGCGAAGCGAGCGTTCCGCGGCAGCGGCCGCCGAGCGCCAGATCCCCTCTATTGTTGGTGTTGTGGTTTGAGTTATGCTTCATTATTATCATGGTAGCAGTATTTATGGCAACAAGCATTGTGGCAAAACATTTATGCCTAATAATATTATGCGTAATGATCATTATGCTGAATTTCGTTATGCCAATGTAAATTATGATAATATTTATGTATTTTATGCTTATCATTAGTAAACCCTATATTTGTATGGGTTTACTAGTGTTGGCTAAATGTATACTGTTTGTAAAAGAATGTATTAAATACAATTATAAATTAGAGTGTCGAGTAAATTATAATAACAATTAGACGACACTCAAAAAACTCTAAAATATTGCATAAGAACTGCTAAGAACCCGTTTAAATATCTCCAATAAAAAATAAAGCCTAATACACACTATGCATATATTTTTAGAAATAAAAAGTTACTTGCATTGTCTAAACAGCGACTTTTATAGTTGCTTTAAATTACGCTATGGCATCTGTGTCATAGCGTAATTTAAAGCAACTAAAAATCCTGATTTACACGGTGCGATTTAATTGTCTGCAATTAAATCGCACCGTGTAAATCAGGCTTTACAGAATCCATCTTTCGTCCGTTATTTCCTCTCCAGCAGTTGACACTGCCAAAAAGCAACTTAGGGTAGCTTTTTGGCCTCACCAAAAAACATAAAACAACGAACATATAAATATCAAACCTGGCGGCTCCGTTCCCCAATTTCCATCGAGGCCAATAATTTCAGCTACAGCACCTTTTCCTTTCCATATCTGATCACTAGCACATGAATAATAAAGTGCCTCTAGTAATTCTCCGTCGCAACAGAAAGGTTTTTTTACGCACACATTATGTACGTTTGAAGCGACATCGTAAAAGGTTCAGTTAAGCTCCATTACATTTTATCCTAATGAAATATTTACATGCGTATTATTTTCATGGGAATATCTTATTAGGAGGAAGGTTGAATGAGTGGGACGAACGTAAAACTGGTTAGTCAATGAAGAATTGTATTGTTGCGGGATAAGGCTTAAAGTAGGTGGAAGGTTCATGATTCAGTTCGTAAAAGTCAAATAAATGAGCTCAGTTGTGTCGAAACTGGACGTGACAGGCGGATAACTCTATAAAGGAGGTACCAATTTTTTTTTAAATACAGCCTGGCAGGGACGTCGGCGCGCTATCTGTAGCCATGAATTCAGCACATGATTCAAGACCGCCTAGAGAAGGTATACGTCGGTAATTAAAAAAAAAAATCCGTGTTTTATAGAATAGTAGAATACCTACGCGCTCAAAACGTATGGAATAGCGAATTTTATTTTATAAACCGAAAAATTACAGCGCTGGAGTGTTCAGAATCATCATGAGGGGCTTGTGGCTAAATAATAACCGCCACATGGGTCTATCGATCAGGTTAAGCTACGCTTGCTGCGGTTGGTCCGTGTATGGGTGACCATCTTCACATATGAAGACCCCTCCGTGCCTCGGAAAGCGTCAAGCCGTTGGTCCCGGCTGTCATTCGATCTTTGACAGTCTTTACGGGTCGTCAGTAGCCCGAAAGTCTGACAACCAGTCTTACCAAGGGGTATCGTATTACCCAGTAAGTACGGTTGTGGAGGTCAGATAGGCAGTCGCTCCATGTAAAATACTGGTATTCAGCTGCATCCGGTTAGACTGGAAGCCGACCCCAACATAGTTGGGAAAAGGCTAGGCAGATGATGGGGTGTTCAGAATCATATACTGAATCCATGGTTCCATATACGGAATCCACTAGTTGTGCGTTGATGGCCCTGCTACCCTTTAAACACTTCCGAACACCTGAATCGAGCCACCATGCAATTTGTGCATTAAGGTCTGGAGCTTTTTGGATAATTGTGAATTCTAATTTTGATCAATGATGACACCAACATGATGGCCAGTATGTCTAGCTTCAAAACTGTATAAAAACTTTTTTTGACTTACAATAATTTTGATGTTTACACCTACATGTAAATATGTACGGTACCTCGATTTAGGAGTCCAGGAGTGAAGATTAGATACGAGGGTATTGAAAATCATTCCAAAAGTTAGGTGAAAAAAAGGAGACGGCAATTTCTAAATTATTCATAATTACTATTTGAACTACAAACTCTTTCAAAAGCTACGATAAGTGGTTCCTAGTAAAAGAGTTCAAATGGCCTATACTTAGCCGGGAGTATACCCATTTCAGCTCACAAAACCAGACCACGTATTAAGTCGCTCCTAACACCTGCCATTAATACTTACAAGAGTATAATAAAATGCTTTGAAACAATCCGAGCGAGTATTGCATTATCATCAACCGTCGCGTCTCGTAGCAGCAATTACATACCATCGCATTATCCATTTGGAAACAAAATGCCAGAACATTAGGTTTCACAAAATTTCCTTATACCGTATTAACAGCGAGTACTAACAAGAACACACGAATGAATGCACAAGTGCTTAATATCTGGAATTCCTTGCTCCAAACCACCAGACTAAGTTGAACCCCTAACTTTGGAGTTGTTCCATCTCTCTTCCTCAATTTTGGAAATTCGAGGAGGGGGAGGGAGATCAAGTTGTGTTGGTAGGACTGTACCTACATCGGGGCTCCTAGTTACGATCCACGATAAACTTTGAGTCTCGTGAAGAGTGAGAGCGTTTAAATTGTCGACGCTCAACGCTGCTAACCGTACATTCTTCTATGGTTTGTAATGGCAGCAGAAAAGTCATAAGAATTTCCTTCATTTTGTTAAGTTTCTTGTTCAACGTTTTATGCGAGTTTCTTTTAAATGTGGTTTTAATTGTCAAATCTCCATTTTTAGCTTTTAACTTAGTGAAATGATCGTGAGAGCGCTTCGCTTTGTAGTTGAAAACTCATGCAAAAGGGATATTATGCAAATTATTAAAAAAAATACATCAGTATGCATTATATTGTAACAATAATAATTAAATTACAATGTTACTTTGAAGTTATAATTATTATAACTTCAAAGCAAAATTGTAACACTAGCGCTACGCTAACAAACACACAGTATTGTTCCTGTTCGCTCTAACTCCAATATGCTATGAAAACAACTGACAGCAACGGTTTCACTCACGCCAGCACATGACATCCCTAAAAACAATTTTACAAAATAAAAAAAAAACAAAAATCCCTGCGCCACAACTCGTAGCGACAGCAAAAAAACCACGACAATCACCATTTTTGCCGACTGTACAATAAAAGAAGTATTTTAATCAACAAAATAAATGTTGCAATTATATAAGTGATTAAGGTGCACTATTACCTATCATATATTACGTCGCAAGTGGACGGGTGACTTCTAGGGAGGTCCCTCCCCCTATTTGGTACCCTCGTAGGGTAGATGGGGGACGAAATTAAACATTTTGGGGGCTCTAACGGGTTACGTGTGCGACGATCTTAACACTGTATGCGGAGGATAGAGACACTGGAAGGTACAACGACTGATAAGGGTAATCTTGCATTATATTTATTATTTCTTCATGTATAAGTGTACAAATATTACTGTTGAGATAACTGGAATCCATGACACTTTTAGCAAAATGATAATAAAATGGAACTGTTTATCTAAAACTAGCTTTTGTCCGCGTGAAATTAAAAAAAATAAAAGAAAGAAAATACATTTATTTAGCACAGACTAAGAGACACACCATACACCAGATACATAAATCAGAAGGCCAATTCTCTTAATTAAAAACGTTCAAAATCTAGTCGCAATCTCATCTCAGCGACAATCAATGTCAAAAACATGTCAAAATGTAGGGAAATTAGAGGTTTTTTTGACATATTGAGACTGAGATCAGACTGTGAACGTTCTTAAAATTACGAGAATTGCCTCCCGGATAGCAACAAATAAAAATCAAATAGAAATTTCCGAAATTTCTTATTCCCACCGCGTCGCATCGTCTACCCTCGCTATTACTTCGTTTTCGCTTAGCGTTCTTTCTCACTTTTTTCATTTTTGCTCGGCTCTTAAGAATCCTAGCGTGATATTAAATAGCCTATAGCCTTTCTGAAGAATTGGGCTATCAAATGTAAAACAATTTTTAAAAATCTGACTAATAGTTCCACAGATTAGCGCGTTCAAACAAACAAACTCTGCAACTTTATTGTTAGTAATATGTGAGAAGGTCGTTTCGCCAACTATACCCCGAAGAATTTTTATCAGCAATAATCTATGGCACTAGTGGAGTAATTTGTTACATAATCTCCTCTATTAATTTTAATAAGCTGTAGTTTACGATAATACTCATATAATGACTCATTCTTGTGCCAAGTTTCCAAGAAATTCGAAGACTCGTTCTATCGCAGTTTAATAACCATAACAATAGCTTATTATTCTATTAAAGACGTAAATAGATGCGTAACACATTATTCATAGATAGTATAAAACAATTAGTAGGTACTTATTGTCCACTTTATTTTATGATCCGCGAGCTTACACTTTGACTGCTTGGCCTGCCTGCCCAAGCTTTGACAGCTTCGTTGGTTTAGTGGTCGCGAATGCTACATCTGAGCCGCTTTGTCCCACCTGGGAATCGAATCAGGACCCACACAAGGCTAAAGAAGTATTAGTAAATACACCTCCCAATCCTAATAATCCTACTAATATTATAAACGTGAAAGTTTGGATGGATGGATGTATGTTTGTTACTCTTTCACACAAAAACTACTGAACAGATTTGGATGAAATTTGGCACACAGATGGTTTATAACCAGGATTAACATAGGTTACTTTTTATCCCGATATTCCCACGGGACCGAAACTTATGCGGGTGAAACCGCGGGGCGCAGCTAGTATATAAATAAAAGGACAATAAACGTATTATTGAAAGAAAGAAAGAAAGAAAAAGTATTAAAAAGTGTTGTGTGTTAGTGTGTGTTGTGTGTTAAGTGTTTCTTGTTTTATTAGTATTTGTTTTGAAATCCTTAGAACGGCCTTTCCTTTGGTGTCCCCCCTTTAACCCTAACAGGTAGCTCCTGATTCGATTCCCAGGTGGGGTAAAGTCTTATTGGGTTTTTCCATCTAGAATTTAGAAGGTGTACTACAGGTATACCTCTGCCTAACCCTTCGGGAATTATAGGTGTGAGGTTCATGTTAAGCTTGCACTTCCAATTAGGATTGGTATTTCCAGTAGGAACTAGTGCTCTTAGTGACAGGATGATGTACCAGATCCTACAAAACTTGGATGTTTCTACGGTCCGTTTAGTTATTTTATCTCTGACAGCAGCAACCTGACAGCAACCTTATAGTGACGCGAATAAAGATCACAATAATTTTGATAGACTTGTCAAAAGCAGTAACCCAACAGCAACCTTATTAGAAGGATAATAAAGATCCCTGTGATTTGAACATTGATGCAAAATCAGGGGAACTAAAAGACACCTAACTGAAAGGACTGTACAGTGGTCACTGGTTGGGCTATTCGATTTCAAGGCTCCTGCAGACAGGTGCGACGCGACTCTAGTAGAAGAGTAGGCACTAGAAGAATTAAAACTTCATGTTTTAATTCTTCTAGTGCCTACATAGAATCGCGTCGCACCGTCGCGTCGCACCGTCGCGTCGCGCCTGTCTGCCGGAGCCTTCAAAGGGCTCAGCTTACATGCCGCATCTAGAACCAAAATATCCTTAAAAATTAATGTGTACGCTATATTTGCATGTTCATTTCGCTCCAGAGATGTTATTAGACATTCAGATTTTATGGTATATGTATGTAAGCATCGCTTAGTTTTTACGGTCCTCATGTAACCGTCACGGGTTACGTTTATGAAGCCATTATATGGTCTCTTGATTAAATATAATGCCCTGACGGTCCTCCATATAAAATGCCAGGTAATGCCCCGTACAATTTGTTTTGTAATTGTAGTGTGAAGGGACTAGGTAGTTGTAAAATTCTGTCGCTGGGTGAGTAGTTTATTGTTACTTACTCACATAAACAGTAAAATTTTATAAAACTCTCTAACCATGATAGCAGAGCTTTTGGTGGAAAATGGCTAATAATAGATGTAGGTAATACTAGTGTTCATCCTTTAACACTGAAGAGGGTAGGCAGTGGCTTAACTATCCTTTTCTACACCATATTTAAAAAACCACTGGTTATACGAATAAATTACCTTCCTAGGACTGTTTGTCGTTGTGCGCTCTATGTATAAGTGCAGTGGTGGCCCAGTGATAAAAGCTCCGACATTCAAGTTGTAAGGTCATAGGTTCGAACCAAGGCAGGCGTTTTACTTTGTGTAAACAATTTCATCACCACTTCTCTCAAAACGGTAAAGGAAAACATCGTGAGGAAACCGGCATGTTCTAGAACCAAAAGTTCGAGTACGACATGTGACATTTACCAACCCGCACTGGGCCCGCGTGATAGATTACAGCCCACTCCCTCTCGAAAAAGGGAGGAGGGTATGTGTCCAAGCAGTGGGAATATTATAAGCTGGTTATAATCTATGTATAGAACCACAAATACTGTTAGGTTTTTACGGGCCAACATGTGATATTTCGTTTAGTATAGTGTAATTCATATGGATACAAACAACACAAATTCATCATACCATTTAAATTATACGCAACAGAAACTCATTACTAATATTCTAACAAATGAGATCGCCCAAAATTCATGTGCCCAATGTCTGGTTACTCGGGTGGACAAAAGCCGAGTTTAGCCGCTATAAAACTACCAAATACAATATCACACGAAGAGATAAGGATCGGTTTAAGCTTCCACCACCCAAACTTGTTCGGGTAAACTGGGGTCTCAATACAATTTTCCGGGCGGATGCATTTTGAATTTATAACTAGCAAATTGGTTGAACCAATTTATACGTTGAATATCTTGGAATTAATTGGTCGGTGACCGTGACACTTTCGCTAGGCTCTAACAGCGTACTAACTACGTAGTTTATAGTTTAATAAAAGTAGTACCCATTGCCACTATTCAGGGTTGACGCTCAAATTCTATGTTTCTAGTATTATTCGACAGTTTATCTGTCTTAAGGCTGATTTTTCCAACGCCAGATAATTTTATCCGAGGAATAATTTTGAATTTTTGACAGTTCTTCCATGCAAAATCTGTCAGACGACAATTTTATTCCACGAATAAAAATTATCTGTCGATTGAAAAATCAGCCCTTAATAACCAGTCTAAGCTCACTTGTATCAGTTGACTGTGACAAAGTAAAATTGAAATTATTGTCTAATGTTCGTTTTTTAATCCCAGATAGTAATCTGACATTTAAGTCTTTTGTGTTTATCTTTTTTAGTATAGGAGTTTGACATTACACCTGTCAAATTAGTATCTGGGTTAAAAAAACGAACCTTATTTTTAGTTTACAGGAACCTATAATTATTTATTTGGGGAGGGGACCTAGTGGCCTGAAATACAGGCTTCGTTTGGGCTTAGGCACTAGTCCCCCAAAATATTTTTCTTTAATATTTATTATTAGTTATTACTGTTTTATACTGGGCTTTGTCTCATATAGCACATGACGCATAGTTAGTATTAGTCACTAGCTGCGCCCCACGGTTTCACCCGCATAAGTCTCGATCCCGTAAGAGTATCGGAATAAAAAGTATGCTATATCCTAATCCAGGCCATGGTCTATTCATGTACCAAATTTCATCGAAATCCGTTTAGCCGTTTTAGCGTGAAAGTGTAATAAACAAGCATGCAAAAATTGAAAACTTTTCTGTTTATAATATTAAATTATAGCCTTGCTAGCTGCGCCCCGCGGTTTCACCTGCATAAGTTTCGATCCCGTGAGAGTATTGGGATAAAAATCATCCTATATGTTATTCCTGGTTATAAACCATATGTGGCCCAAATTTCATGCAAATCCGTTCAGTAGTTATTGCGTGAAAGAGTAACAAACAAACATACATCCATCCATCCATCCATCCATACAAACTTTCACGTTTATAATATTAGTAGGAAGTAAAGTATATTAAGTATCAATCATAAAGATGATTATAGCCTTATTTTGATAAGCACATCCCTAATTGAAACAAATGGCCACGGTTGGCTTGGTGTCCCATCTATAGTGAGGATTCCGAAACCGTACGTACATATTAATAGGCAGGCCCAGTCTGTTTATTAGAATAGACGGAATTGGTCTTGCGATTGATAATAATAGACTAGTACCTTCAAGACACGTGCAAATACCAGCCCTTAAGACAACATGATGAATGAGGATCGTTTTCGTAAAGAGCATGTTGACAAATGTGTTTATAACTTATTGCTATTACTGCTTGTGTGTCGCGAGACACGAAAACTATAAAACTTGTAACGTTGATAATTGATATAAATCTATCCTATTTACATAAAATATATATGGATAACAATACACCAGTAATCCCCGAAGGGTTAGGCAGAGGTGTACTGTAGAGGACTAGACGAGCCCTCTGAGGTTACGGGAGGAATCAAACAACGGCATGATTCCTTTAAGTTTATATTGACAGAACGTCTTTACATATTTCCGACTAAACTAGCACTAACTGTTCTAAACAAAAATCCTAATTAAATATTTGACACCTTATTTTCAACTAGCTTGAATGTTCGAATGGAACCCGCACTAAGTTATAGCCGGCTTGCACAACATAATGTTGCTTTCGGCAGACAACCTTTACAGTACCTAAATACACCCATATTTTGCCAGTTATGTTTAAGTCCCATTAATTAGGGGGCGAGCGTATTACCATCAACCGGGCACAAATCCAGAGCCTTACTAAGAAATTCCTAATAACACTCTGCCCGTCTTAGGAATCAACCCAGGACCTCATACTCGGTAGTAGCGTTTGCGACCTCTAGACCAATGAGGCATGCTTATCAATATCTAAAAGTCACACCGATGATGGTAGCGTTCCATTGAATGCAAATCTCAAAGTTTCGAGCTTACTTCATGGGTGCGTAAGATTCAAACATGATAACATCTCGAAAGTCTTTCGAAAATGTAAAGCTGTTTATGTTTAAGAGACTATGAACAAAAAAATCCGAAATCCGGAAATTCCAAGTGTGCAGCTGCGTCCGCGAAACTAAAAAAAAAACAGCTATAAACATCCGGTGACGCAAATTTTAAATTGTTTGTCTTGTCAGACAAGTTGCAAGGTCGAGGTCTATATGTCTTACAAAACCCAGTGGAGATGAGGAATAAAGAAAATGGAAGTCCTTGTCGTATTAGAGACTTCATGTTCTTTCAAGCGATACACTGGAGAAACTTGTTTTTATCTCGGACGATCAGTAATGTCCTGCAGGTATTGTTTGACATTTAACTCAAGTTACGTAAAAGGTCTCTTGAAATGTATACTGTATTCCGTTGTGATGACAGAAAAAAACATAAAAACTTTGCCGAAAGCTGGTTTCGTTGGGCAGCCTTTTGAGCCACGTCAGCCATCTTTGGTTTGAAGCGCAGTACCACCTTTTCAAAAAGTCTGATAACCAATTTTATCAGTCGCAGTTCTTTCAAAAACTATACCAAACCTATTTAAGAAAGTACCCTAAGGGCTGATTTTTCCAACCCCAGATAATTTTGTCGGAGGAATAATTTTGAATTTTTGACAGTTCTTCCATACAAAAACTGTCAATCGTAAATTTTATTCCTCGAATGAAAGTTATCTGGCGGTGGAAAAATCAGCCCTAAAACAAAAAAAAAAACAAAAATTCTAGTAACAAAAAAGCGGGTAAAAAGGTCCTGCTTCTGACTAAAGATAAGAAGAAAAGAAATTATACTGGCTTGAAGCTTAAGGATAAACTTTATACGCAAGTGGAACTCGACACACTATCTGCCAGGATTAAGTTTGAAACTTCTTTTTTTAGATATTTTATAGTAGTTTGATGTGGGAGTTCAAATGTAAGGAGGATAGGAATTGTCTGGCTACATAATGATTTGATAAGGTATAACTATCTTGCTTCCCGTTTGGTTTACCAGTGCAAAAAATGACTTTTCCCAGTTATTTCATCAAAAAGTATCTAGCTTTTTCCCGACTATGTTCGGGTCAGCATCTAGTCTAACCGGATGCAGTTCAATACCAGTATTTTACATGGAGCGACTGCCTATCTGACCTGCAGAACCCAGTTAGTGGGTATTAAGATAGGTACCCTTTGGTAAGACTGGTTGACAGACTTACGGGCTGTTATTACTTAGCCACGAGCCCCTCGACAAAAAGTATGGCAACTGAAATCAATAAACGAAAAAATAAAATTGTTCCTATAGGACTATAGGTACTAACATTTTCTCTTCTGTTAAAATTAAAATTAAGATCTCTATCTGTTAAAATTGACTTAAAAAAAGATTAAAGAAAATTCAACCAAATGAAACGTAATTTCGTTCGATGCAGTTATTAACCAGCAAAGGGAGCAGTTAATGCGGCCACCGTGTTTACAGACATCACCGACTGTGCAATTATTATAATACAAACAATAGGGCGTCCTAAGCCGGCGTTGGGTCGCATTTCCCTTATAAAATCACTTAGTTAAACCGATGCTGTCACTTCTGTCCAACCCAGAGACGATCAGGACAACAAAAACCATTTTCTGGACACACTATAATTGTGTAGCAATCGAATTTACACCTTAACATGTCATGTCTAAAGTTTGATTTCGTTTGATGGGGAATAATCACACAACATTAATGAAAATGAGCTTTGTGTGATAGTGTTAAGGTTTATAATTGATATTAAAAGTGAAGGTGATGTAATATTGAAAATTTGGCGCCATTAAGAAGCGGAAAGTGACCACTGCTAATTTGCGAGGGTCTTTGCAGCCGTAAACTAATGTTTTATACGTAGTTTTGTTGTGGGCTAGTGTCAGTTATTTCAATTGGAGGGCCGGTTGCCCCATCACGGGGTACTATTATTTTGTTTGCCTTGATTAAAATTCAACTGAAAATGTTTAGTCACACTATTACATTGGAACTTTGCCCAGTGTATGGCCGGCTTGCTGTGACGTTGGTCCCTAATATCGTTATTGGCGATTGGTATTCGAAAGTATTTGACTATTTCGAGGAATTCAAGCGATGAATAAAATTCAGTGCTTTAGACTATGCAATAGTCTACTTTCACCTTCGCTATCATCCTGTTAGCATTTTTATGAAGATACGGATACAAAGGTAGGTCAAATCAATAACCTCGAAGAAAAGGTCCTTTCTTAGAGAATCACTCATGTTTTTATAGTGTCTAAGGATTAGTGAAGGATGAGAAATATAAAACGACGAAAAGCTGGTGCCAGCGATCATTATAATCAATCATGGTAAGAATTTTAAGTGATCACTCGACGAGACTCGCTTGCCACAGTCGGTCCGTGGATGGGTGGTCGTCTTTACATACCGAGACCCCTCCGTGTCTCGGAAAGCACGTTAAGCTGTTGGTCCCGGACTCCCGGTTAAGCTGTTGGTACAGGCTGTCATTCGTGGGTCTTTGACAGTCGTTACGGGTCGTCATAAGCCCGAAAGTCTGACAACCAGTTAGGCTGGTTGTCAAACCAGTCTTACCCCTTTGTAACGATACCTCTTGGTATAGTGTTACCCAGTAACTGGATAGTGGAGGTCAGATAGGCAGTCACTCCACGAAAAATACTGTATTCAGCTGCATCCGATTAAATTGAAAGTCGACCCAAAAATAGGTGGGAAAAAGCTAGGCACATGACGTGTGACGTCGAGTCATGACGAGATAAACCATTATCAGAATCCTGAGCAATACATGAAGCATTGAAACTGTTTAGAATAATCACACCATATTTAACTCATTAGAGATAAATATAGTAGGTAATACAATTGCGAATTGTATCCGGGTTACAGCATGTAATGAGTTAAGGCTTATCATTGTACGGTTCAATGTTGCGATAATAAGACAATACGCCTGCGTGTGATCACGCCTCACTGGACTTCAGTAAAGCCATACGGTTACAACTGCGGGTCTGTGTTATGTGTGTCACTTGTTTTGGTGTGAATATATTAGGGACAGCTGTTTTGACACACATAATACATAACATCACACCTTGTTTCCCCGAAGAGTTGGGCAGATGTGTGATGATGTGAATGTACCTATAGTACACCCACATTTCACCTCTTATGTTGAAGTTCCATGTAATAGGGGGCGAGCTTATTGCCATCACCCGGGCACGAATCTAGACTCCGGGCCGCTGCTGAGAAATTCCAGATAGGTAAACCTAATAACACTTTGCCCGACCTAGGAATTGAACCCAGGACCTCTTGCTCAGCAGTAGCGCTTGCGACCACTGCAACACAACAACCAACGAGGCAGTAGCCGTTTTGAGTATATTAGTCAAGACTTTATTAGCAACGAAATACCTTATTCATAAGAATTCACTATCAATGAAATACATTTTTATCTCAGTTTATCCAAAACCATCTAAGCTAGACCAAAGATTTGAACGTGTATCTGGTTCTCTCGCACTGAGGCTTCAACCTGTGATGTTTTCTCTAGTAATTGGCTTGATATTCCATCGATCTTTCGATGACTATAACTTCATTAGTCCAAGCAAGAAGAATTGCACGCCAAGAACTTGATGTTGTAGGCTCTTCCACACTTCACCCAGATTATTTACGGTCCCTCCCTTAGTCTGCACCTGACAAAACCATAGTGAACTTACGGAGTTTATCCACCCAAGGTAAATTCTCAGATCTTTTTTACCCCAAAATGTTGTCGTTCAAACACGCAATAACAGAACTATCGTCTACAACACAGCACACGTGTTACCGCAGACCACCCCCGGTGTCTCCGAGACTGACATTTTTTACTAATTTCTCTCACTGACATGTGTTTGCAGATAAGCTGATGCATTTTGAACGGACGACACGAGTGCGTGACGACTTTAGAGAACTTTACTCAGAAGTACCTACAAACATACATATGTACCGAGGTAAACTTGCGTTATTTATTTATTTACCTATATAATAACTATTGTACGAATATACAACATGAACTCTGCCTCAGTTCTAGTAAATAGTACTACACATACGTAATTATTATATATACTAAAATAATAAAAAGAAAACTAACAAACAATAACAAAAAAAAAAAAAACTGGTATATGGTATTGCCATTCGAATGGTACTTCACTTGACAATATATTGAGCAAACAAACAAATATAAATGAACGATGGGTACCAAAAGGATAATATCACTGATCCTACGCCAAAAAACTCAGAACAGCAAAAAGTCGTAAGCTGTAAAACTCGCATGTCTGCCGGAATCGAGTTTTAAGCAGGCCTGATTTATGAGTTCCAAGTTATGGTGTCGTGAGACAAGTGGCCCCACTCCAAAGATTCCGACGTCACGTTCGTATGTCCCTAAACGTTTTTGAGAATTTCTCGAGTGTTTAAAATATCGCGAAATGTGAAACCGACAGGGACTAGGACGATTATCTTGAGTTCTGGTAAGAATTGGACGAAAAAGTAGACCTCCAGGGTATAAATAGTAGAAAGTTTATGAGCTTTTGGTAAAAAATCTGCGCCTAGTGATGAATGCGGTGCGCAAAAGGGAATGCTGAGTGATTGGGTGATTGGCGACGGTAAAATGTGCACCGTATGCAGGCTATCGATTTTTGTAGTGCAAGTGTGAATAGAAGGAAACGGGTTTTTCAGTACGGGAGTTTTATTAACCCATCACTATCAATGTGGTGCAATTTACAATGAGAGGCTTCAAATTGATACTTGCACATAAACGATATACAAATGTTAATCGAGAAATCAATTTGTTTCAGCCTTTCTTAAAAATCTATCACAATGCAAGCACAACCAACTTAAAAGATTCGTATTTATTTGTATAAACTTGTATATAAACAGAGTTACGTCAACTGAGCTTTATCGGCTTTAAATATATCTTCGCTAGAATTTACAGGATCAACGAAAATAAGTCCAAAAGCGTATATAAGTCCTGAATCAACACGGCAATAAAATGTCTTCAAAGACAACATTAATGTCGCATTAACTTTCTTAATCCTATTAACTGTAACATCCATATAATGTTGCTGAACTCGCAAATATATACCGAGATAAACACGAAACAAAGTCAAACATCTGAACTGCAATAAAGGAAGTACACAATGATCATCATTCACTTAAATTACATATTACGCCATTCTCTGTAGGACTGATATAGTTTCTCGTTGATATAAATAGAAATAGACCTATATAGTAAGATTGGCGTATAACAGACCTAATATACGAATAAGTACGCCCATACGATATGTGGAAATGAAACAGTGGTGTTATACGGGAGAGAATAATGATGTCATGAAAAATTACTTTTATGTTAATGGCAGCGTTTCTCGGTTCGTTATTCGAGTTAATGATTGCAATGTTGTGTTTAGCCTGTAATATACTCCTTCTTATGGGTGAGTCAAGGTAACTTTCTACGTCATTACGTGCATGGGCAGCATTCAAGTTTAAAAGTGCTAGTACCACTAAACTAGCTGTAGTAGAGGTAGGTCCATTGCGTTCAATATCGTTTTCGAAATTGAAATCGATACTGGAATTAAATCATAAAATACTCGTACGCATAATCGGTCTATAACGTTCCCACTGCTGGGACACGGGCCTCATCTCTGCGAGAGGGAGTGGGATGTAATCCACCACGCAGGCCCAGTGCGGGTTGGAGTATATCACATGTCTTCGAATTTGTGGTTCTAGGACATACTGGTCTCCTCACGATGTTTTTCTTCACCGTTTTGAGAGCAGTGGTGATGAAATTATTTACACAAAGTAAAGCACCTGTCTGGGTTCGAACTCACGACATACAACTCGTAAGTCGCGGCCGTTACCACTGGGCCACCACTACTCGTACATATGTCCTAAACTAGAGAGCCACAATACCAAAGGACTAAAGCTTTTACCAAACGTAAACAGCAAAATAGACATCCTAAATCAAAACGTTTCTCCATCGGAACATAACTGCCTCATACATACGTTCGTACTAGTGATAAATCTTTTCGTGCCATCCAATTGTCCACAACTAGGTCATCTGATTGTCCCCTACCTATTTACTGTCATGTCTTTTGTGTTTGAGTTTTTTCCTGTTTCAATTTTCTTTTGTGGTCCCCGTTGTATTAAGTTGTTTCGTACGATTTTGTGGACGGCGAATAATGTATATGTTGGTTTTGTTATCTTTCGGTTCGAAGTATCTATCTATATTTCTATATATACTGTTTTTAGATGAGTTGCGACAAAGCGTTTCTGTACTTTCATCTATTCAGCTCACATTTTTCCAATTCCGAATTCTGTATTTTCTGCTTTTTCATTTGCTTTGATCCTACATCGGTCTAATTGTTTTTTTAACTTGCTATGGTATAGGTTTGTGAAAATAATACGTAGTCATTTCAACTAAATACATTTTTACTCTGACAATAGAAATACGTGCAAAACGACTATCGTTAGTAAATACTAGAGCTCTGTGGAGTGGAGATACGTATATCTTAATATTTTAGTAAACATTTCATATTAATGTTTAACTTGCACGTTGGTCTAGGGGTCCCAAGAGCTACTGCTGAGCATGACGTCCTGGGTTCGGTTTTTTCATCAAGAATTTCTCAGTAGCATCACGGAATATGGATTTGTGCGTGATTGCCGGCAATAGGCTCACTCCTTATTACGTGAGACTTAAACATTACTGGAGAATTGTTGGTGTATAGGCCACCTCTGCTTCACCCTTCGGAAAAACAAGGTGTGATGTTATTTTTTTATTATATCAGAATTATTCAATCCAACTATCCCACACAGCTTTTTATTCGTACTGAACACTAAATATCGATGATATTACGTCCGGGATTTGATAAATATGCTTGCAAATACACCATCGTGGTTGATCGTGGTCCTGTCAATCATTCACAATCGAATGGTGCACTAATACGCGGAACAATTGATATTTGAGGTGAATATTAGCTGATCTGTCTATACGGACATTTTATAGCCGTCCATTGCAGAACGTGGATCTAATTCAAACGATTCAATTCACAACGTGATGTTTCTTTAGTGTGTGAAATATTTGGTGACATTATTCATCTGGTTGGTATACGAATTAATTATTTTAAAAAATGGGTCTCGAACAGGATTTCAAATCTTTACGTAAGTAATTATTTAAATAGACACAGTAACAGGTCTAGAGCAGGTCTAGTGCTTGACATTGTCCTTTTTTCATATTTTTCATCAGTAGAAAATTGACGTCGATAATTGCGCAATCTTGGTGTGTGAAATGTTAAAACTAACATAAATGTACCGCACACAGGAAACAAGTAACTAACTCCGCTCATCATCGTAACAAAACCTTTTAATAACAGATCACGGATGAGGTGTCCGTCATTCGTACTCGTAGCCGTGACAACACAGGACAATCCTCCAAACAGAAATTCAAATGTAAACACAATTTGACAACGCTTGAGCCAAGTTTCGAGGACAGTAGTTTGTATAACTGTGATCCCTGTAACAAAGGCCAAATGAGGTAGGCATTTAGTAGTGTGCCGGTACAAAATACAAACGACAAGCCCGTTCAATCTGGGCAGGTTGGAGTTATGACGGCCGCGAGTCCATTTGATGTCCGAATATGGCCGAAAGTGTAAGAAGCAGCGGTGTTAAATATTTTTAAACTAAATAATATTATTTTGTCAGTAGTATTAAAATACGTTAAGATTTATTTTGGTATAATTATGTCAAAGTTGAAATAGATTTTTATATTTATATTATAATTAAAATATAAACTGTGACCGACACGATTCCGAATTGACTAATTCTCGTATTAGATTGGCGTACCACAGGGTGCATAATATGACCAAAAACAGAAAAACAGCGAGATACCAATTACTTCTTTTCTGGACACGATTCCGAATTGATTGTAATAAACCAGTCTATTTTGATTTATTAATTACAGAAGTTATTAGATTGGCGTATCACAGGGTGAATAGTATGACCAAAAACAGAAAAACAGCGAGATACCTATTACTTCTTTTCTGGAATTGAAGTATACAAATTGTAAACACTGCCTTTTAGGGAATAGGATACACGCACTAGTACGATAATTACCTACATCGTTGAGGTGTTCTTCATTAATCGCCTGCTTCTCATAACATAGAACTTTTATAACAATGAGCAATACGAGGGTCCAGTTTGGACCCATTTCATTCGGCATTAGGCTTGATGGCAAGGATTTCTTGCCTTAAAATTTTCTCGTCAACCATAATTAATAGGGTGGCCCGCCCATTAGTATGCCCCATTGAATGCGTGACCCTGATAGGACATCTGGATTCGCCATCTGTCTATTGAAGATTGGATGAAAGGTTAATCAGGGTTACCTTGCCTTTGTTTTGGCATTTGTCACACGAATTGATGCGGACATGGAGTGGTTAATCAAGAATAATGCATTTTGTTTTCCAGGACTATGTAGTCTGCTTTATTTAAAAGTTTTGGTCGAACGTTTCCGATGTCCGAGTTTACGGTGGGTAAGGTGGTTTCCTTTTCAACTGTTTAGTGTTCATGTGATTCATAGTCAAACAGCGTCTCAAGCCTTCTCTTAGGTGTGATATACATTGGTTATGAGTTTGTAGTGAGTGATTCAATAAAATAATAAAATCGTCCTACTATTTAAACCCTGTCAACATATTTTCCCAACTCGCCCTTTACAGGGTGGCTCGCATCGACGCCTAAACCAACCATGAATTCAGCTCATGATTCTAGATGTAGTAATAATTTAAAAAAAATATAGCGCAAAAAAGGAGACGGAAACGGTTCCATACAATCTTGGGCTAAGAATGTAAAGAAATGAAAATGGTGTCAATTAATAGATTCAGACTTATTAGTCCCTTACTGAAAATTCTGTAATTTTTGACAATCTGAGAGCTGAGATATTTGAGTTTTAGTAAAAGTAGGGTTATGTGACAATCTTTAACTAACAGCTGATTCTTGAAGTGCCAAAGATAATGTAAACAATCACTATATGCCATATAATGACCTAGGTATATGTATTTTAAACCTGCCAGGATGGTAGCTGGTTAGATGAGGTTATATTTACTTACAGACTGAGGTGCTAGCCATTGCCGAAAGACTGACAGAATAGTTTCATCATTTAGGGGTCGTCGGCGTTGTGTATTGCAGCTCGATGCTATCCCACAATTCACACAGCGATTCATAGTTTTAACAATATCCAATCTATAAGCCGGCGGTGAAATCCAAAATAACAATGCCAAGTCAAACGGGTAAGCGATCTTCGGTGTCCAGTGTGAAAGTATGGGTCGTACAGGGTAGTCAGGGTCGGAATCCAAAAAAAAACAAAGCAGGGGTCGTTAAAAATGAGAAATAATCGGAAAAGCACTCTAAACGCATCGCAAAACACGAAAAGAATGAGCAAACAACAGCAACCGGCAGCCATCTAATGTCAATTTCAGTTGGCTGTCATGCCAGTGGCACAGACTAAAAATATAAAAGTGATTTTAATCGATAAAAAACCAATAATCTTTTTATTGTGTTTTCAGTAATTAATTAATATTTTATTGATTAATATGACTGTATTATAATGCACTTTATTACGTATAAGTATAATATAGTGTATTTGAGTTAATTACCAAGTGAAAAGGTTTTATTTTTGTATTTGTGTAATCGATTATTCAATCGATAATCTCATGAAAACGATCTTTTTCTTATTTCTCCACTTCCTGATTGACAATAGAGCTAATTTTTCGTATTCTAAGATAGAAAAATATGACTAATTTTTTAGAACATAACTCATCCTTTTACATTTTTAGCCCACGACTTTCCATCTCCTTTTCGTCGTTTGTCTAAAAAAAAACTGTTGTTTCATAGAAAAGTGCAATACTTACGCGGTCAAAATGTATGAAACATCCGCTTTTTTTTTTCACAATAACCGACAAAAATTTCCACTCAGTGGGGTTCGGAATTATGTACTAGATCCATGGTATCACAGGTTGCGCATCAATGTCCATGCCACCTTGTACGACATGACAGAAAATAAATCTAAAAAGACCAAACCAATTCCACGAGAAAAAGCTAGTGATAAACAAGTCTTCTTGACCGTCACTTTTTCAGTTCAAACTAAATCTGAACTATTTATTAGCATTCCCTTTCATTCGCTCGTTGCAAAGCTTTGAGATATTACAACATGCCCCTCGTTCGATTTCAAAGAGCCTTTAGTTAGTATCGGGAAATAAGAGGAACTTTTGCGTAACCCAGTTATATAGTAAACTATTAAAATACAAGTTGAACTGGGAGAATTTAATGATGTTAACCAATAAATTCAAGTAGAATTGAAGTCGAATAAAGACCCAACAAGATTATGCAGAAGAATAATTATGTTTTACTAGCTGCGCCCCGCGGTTCACCCGCATAAATTTCGATCCCTTAAGAATATCGGGATAAAAAGTATCCCACGTGTTAATCCTGGTTATAAACTATCTGTGTACCAAATTTCATCAAAATTGGTCCAGCCGTTTGAGCGTGAAGAAGTAACAAACATACAAACACACACACTCATAAACTTTCGCCCTTATAATATTAGTGTGAGGAGGAGGATATGTGGAGACAACGATACGACAAAAAAAACACTGGCAATCCTAATACATAACAGTATTTCGGAACTATCAAATAAATCCTCGCATCGAAATAAAAAAAGTGTTTTTATAGGCCGACTATGGGTTTTGCCAATCTTTGATTAGCTACAGTGACTATACATTGGATATATTTGCAGTGCAGTTGAGTTTATTTTCGTCTCCACCTTGAATACCCACCGTTATTTGCAAAATCATAACATGGTGGAACAGAAGATGATTTAAAAATCGAGAGCAGACCTGCCGGTATTTTTTCTTATCACCCTAAAATTTTTGGGGATCCGCACGGTTACCCAAAATGGCAATACAGATCGTACGTGAGATGTTTGGGACGTAATCATCTAAGTTATGACTGAATTTTAAAGCAGCCTCCCCTACCCCATTGACCGCGATAGGATAGGTCAGAAAGCTTCCATAAAAAATATTTTATCGTATTTTTGGTCCTGAAAATTTGTAAAATGCCGTGTTTTTTCCGAACAAAATACATTTTTAATATCATTCGAATATAAAGGTACACGCATCGTAGCGTAGCATTTTTTAGGTGTTACGTTTCTACCGCTTTAGCCCTGGATCGAATGAGCTGGAAGTCATGGGGAGAGGCCTTTGTCCAGCAGTAGGATGATGCAGGCTAACAGTAACGTTGCTAATAAATTACTTACACCAAAATTGCGAAATGTTCAACATAAACCGCTATAATATAACTCAGTCCTGCGAACCTCTTGTACCGCGTGACACGTCTCATCAAACGTGTCGCTACGCAGGACTATAATTAAATTTTGCTCACATTCGGTGATTCAATTAGGGTTTAATATTGACATTCGGTAGTGAGATCCGCAACTCGGGATCAACACCCAAGACATTAGCATAGTTGATTAAAAGGCCTCCCTAGAACTGTTAACTCGTAAATGTCATACATACAACATCATAAATCATCTTAACATTATGCTTCACTTGCTAAATTTCGTATAATTTTGGAGAGAATCTAACGTAGTTTAGAAACCTTCTAAAATTTCACCTTAAGTCTCAGTATTATGGTTCAATATCGCAATGTTTCGAGTCGAGATTTGGAACGTTTCGGCAATTTAGATGATTTTGCAAGTGTAGGAAAGCCAGCAAGTACTGAATCAGCATCTAGGTGGTTCTCATATAATGAAGTAGAACGGGAGCTATGATTTATAGTCCAATTATGAGCTCATCGATTATTTCTTAAGAGGCTAAGTAGGTAATTGTTGGCTCTTCAATACTCGTGTTATTGGATATTCGGATTATAGATGATACGAAGATCAGAGGGGCAATTCTCGTAATTTTAAGAACGTTCACAGTCTGATCTCAATCTTAATCTGTCTAAAATACCTCTAATTTCCCTACATTTTTGATAAGTTTTTGTCATTGATTGTCGCTGAGATGAGACTGCGACTAGATTTTGAACGTTTTAAATTACGAGAATTGGCCTTCAGATGGTTGTTAAATCTCCTTGTAAAATCACGAGAATCTGATAAGACGTATTGATAAAGGACTGGGCTGATCGAGATTTAAGATTTCTGCGTTTCGTTCAATATCTGTTCTCTTCACTTTTTCAACCCGTCGGAAAACGTCTTACTGTATGATTTCATTTTAGTAAATACTTACGTACCCGTCTAAAAATTATAATACCTCAGTGCCTTTTACGTCACCAGCTACAGTTGATGGACCATTCTATTCTTAGCCAGATACCACAAGCACAAACAAACAGTCCAGAACTGGTCCTAACTTAATCCAGTAAGCTTACCCGGCAAAAGTGGCTATAATTAATATTTCATACGGGGTCGCTCGGACGGTACATGTATGATGTATCGCACTGAACATCAGACTGAGACCGACTTGCATTGTGATATTGTGACCTGATTTTGTCAAGTGCTTTTAGAGGTGAAGATTTTTGATTGGGTGTTTTGGAACCGAAATTCTTGGGGATTCTCTCATCTTTTCTAATATCTTTCACAGTGATAAGGGTCGTGATGTCTTCACTCGGTCTTCCTTGCAAACGGATATTTTATTATAGAACAATCCTAAAACAAGTATAATTTTTATCAACTGCAGTATCTTCAGCGATTAGAGCTTTATTATCATCATTATTAAAATATTTAATATAAATTATTAAATTTTAAATAATTTTTTCTTATTTCTTTTTATAATAATTATATTAAACCTAAATTATATATTAAACAATTAATAATTATATAAATTATATTATATTAATATAATTAATTTTAATTATTAATTATTTAGGAAAGTCTGTTTCTAACGTCACAGAATATTTTATAAATCTCTCTCTACTTTCATGACATTATTTATATCAATCTAAGGTCTGTTACAAAACCTACGTAGGTAACTGTCAAAGTACCTTCGTAATTTTTCGATTCACTTTCTTTACATATTGCCAGTACCGATATAAATATTTTCTGCCACGTCACGATTCGATCGTATCGTATAGTGTAAGTGATATAATATGTTATGAACTGTGCCGTTCCAGCGGACGTCAGTGTCACAGATAACGAATGCGCCCTTTGTGATAATATCTCGGTATAGTGAGTACTTGTCCTGTTCGCCTGTATATGTCGGCATAATTTTTGACGTGGCAATATTTTTAGACTGGTCTAGGAATTTCAGAGTAAAAATATGGATAGAGCATCGGCAGTTTATCACACCACGGGGGCCGTGATGTCTCATTTTCCTTGTAGGCTATTTTATGATAATAAAAAGATTTTTTCTCGACTAAATAGAAGACCATTACAAAAAACACCAAGTAGGTAACTATCTCAATAAGGGCTGATTTTTACAGTCGACAAACTTTCATCTGAAGAATAATTATGACAGTTTGACATATTTTCTATACAAAAACTGTCAAACCGTATTATTTATCCTCAGATAAAAGTTATCTGATCATTGAAAAATCAGCCATAAGTGGTACAGTTTTACTTGATCATAAAAGTTTCATAAACGGATAACAATATTTTAGGCATTCATTTTCTACCAATGGCAACTGACCTGCAAAGTCACTACATTGTCCAATGTATCCATGACATTTTAGCATGACATTTACCCTCACTCAGTTACTAATCTTACCAGGCTGCCATAACCCCAAACAGTTCTCTAAATGCCAGCACAAACCCAAGCAAGCCACGTGTGTTTGTTCGGGAGCACAACGGGTATGTTCGGAACACTAGACTACCGCTCGTATGTAATATAAATTCGATTATACCGTCCGAACGCGGCCAAAGATTTGCTTAATTAAACAACGTTGCTTTAAATAATTCGATTTATGTTCTCGTATCGTTTTATTTGGTATCGAAAAGAGCATTTGAAACTTTTTAGTTTTGCATATTTACTGTTCTACACCTAATGTCTGTAATGTTATTGCTCAGGTGCTTTGTTTTTAATAATTTACTGTTTTATAAGTTTCTCATTATTCACATTATTCTTCCGTTCAACCTTCAAGGCTTTAATATTTTATACTTCGGCAAGATAAGAATCAGCTATTTCAGCCTGTACCAGATACCAGAGGGGCAATTCTCGTAATTTTAAGAACGTTCACAGTCTGATCTCAGTCTCAATCTGTCAAAAATACCTCTAATTTCCCTGCAATTTGAAATTTCCTCGTCGCTGAGATGAGACTGCAACTAGATTTTGAACGTTTTAAATTACGAGAATTGGCCTACTGGTGTTTCAGATATAATATATATGTAAGAATTAGGTCTTCTTTTTCAGCAGTGAACATAAATATAACTGCTACGATATAATTTACAGTCGATCAGTAGTGAATTTTAAGAGATTGTAACAGGAATCTCACAAAAAGGGTGCTATCAGCGAACTATCCCCCTACGCCACTATCGATTCAGGAAGCTAAGTGCTCAACTAAAATCAGCTTTTATATTACCCCGGCTTATTAGTTCCTCCCTTCCAATAGAAACTGAAGCAATAAAAAGACAGTCTGGATCTGTCCGTAAATAAACAATAGGAACTGATAATTATTCCCATACGTTAGGGTTGCCATTGTTTTACCCTCCCCCTCGATTCCTCCCCTCTACTTAGACTACTCGATACGATGGCCCTACAATGTAGGGTTATTGCTTAATTGAGCGACCATTTTTTATTTTTGTTTTTAATTACGAAGTTATTGTTAGTCAATATGTTCTTCTAAAAACTCCCTCTGTTTTAGAGGTTAGGGTCTTTGATTCATGTTCTACGAGTCGTCATATTTCTAGGTACTCAATAAAGTGAATAGTGCATAAAAAGAAGGCTTTAGAAGTTAGGGGACAGATTTTTTTAATCTTGCAAGTCGCGACTTGAGCGTAGATTTGAAGAAATGTGATCGTTTGAAAAATAGTTCGGGATTCTCATTATATTAAATTACATTCGAAAACGGTAGACATATGAATCCCTTTTTATTGCGAATTAAAAGGTTACAGAATGAGTCAAAAACCACCTACATTCCACGTAACCAATAACATTATTTACAAGATTAAAGTTTTTAAAATCTGCTCTTTAAAGCCCACCAACAATGTTATACCAATAAAAATTAACGAAAAGTCTTCCCTTGGATCGTAACATTCATATCTTCAGAGCGAAATTCGCCGAAATAGCCTAACTAATGTCAAAATAAACGTTTTTACAGCCGAACGTCACATAAACTTATTAACTTTATTCGACATTCCGATTTAAGAGGCATATAATGGTGTGAGGGAAACATTATCGGATCCATATTGCGAATCTGTTTAACGATGATTTGGTTTTTCTTAGAAACTTATGCGTCATAGAGGGAACAGATGTGATAGTTTGTTTATTGGTAGTAAAAATTAAGAGCTTTTGGTTGCTATGCAAATTTGTGTGAGATGGGAATCAAACTGTATTTTTTAAATTAAATTTTAGGCGTATTTTTATTGTTAGCCGGGGTCACGGCAGACCATGTAAGGGATGGCGGGACGAGCTGGAAAGGTTCCTTAGTAAGACTGTTTGTTAGATTTTCGAGCTTCTGACGACCCGTAACCACTGTGGAAGATCCATGAATGACAGCCGGGACCAACGGCTTAAAGTGCTTTCCGAGACACGGAGGGGTCTTTGTATGTAAAAAGGGACCCATCCACGGACAAGCCACGGTAAGCGTAGCTTAACCTGATTGATCGAACCGTGCGGCTGTTATTTCTTAGCCACAAGCCCCTCTACATCATTTACTACCTACAGCAAAAATCTACAAAAACAAATTGAGTTTATTCACCTTAGGTGGCCCAAAAAGTCACCAGGCATTACGATCTACATTAGTTGCAAAACCAGCGAACTAAGGCAGACTTAATATATTTTTATTTCACTCCTATTTCGTAATGAAATTCCTCTTTACCTAGATGTTTCTCAGTATCTCTCTGAGCATCATATTCTATGTCAAAAATCGTCATCGTCAGATTCTGTTGTCCATTAAGCTGACAAGTTAATAAGCTGGATAGGTTCAAGACTTTATCTTTTAGTAACACTGACGGCTGTAACTTGTGAGTCAGCTTAGAAATATGTTTGTGCTGATTTTACGTTTTTTGCTATCTTTTGGGATGGGAACGCGGCGGTCGTTAGTTCGAAAATACGACTTTATGTGGCAACAATATTTTTCGCATGTTAGTACCTACTAGGGTGTTCTTGATTTTATATATATATCTATCTATACTAATAGTAAAGCTAGCTAGTTTGTTTATTTGAACGTGTTAACCTGGAACTACGCTTCGGCTACCACTGCTCTCAAAATGGTGAAGGAAAACATCGTAAGTAAACCGGCATGTCCTAGAACCAAACATTTTAAGACATCTACCAACCCGCAATGGGCCCGCGTGGTGGATTACGGCCCGCTCCCTCTCACCGAGAGGCGGCCTGTGTCCCGGCAGTGGGAACGTTATAGGCTGATTCTGATGATTGTGACCCTTCGGCTTTGATACATTATTTTTACATTCAACAGCCCAACTCTTGAGGCTGTACTACTTTAACATCACGCTATGAGCCTTGGTCGCCGAGAAAAAGTAACAAATGTGAACGCTAAGCTAAAACTAATTGACAGCGCAGGCAGGCGATGCGATGCGACGGGATGGGACGGGGAACTAAAAATATCACGCGGAAGAAGTCGCGGAAGCCAGTTTTTATATAAAGATTAAGTGAGTATTCTCATCTAGTCAACTTACGTCTGGATTCATATCGAAAGGATCTAGGGTTATTATTTTAATATTCACAAATTAGACGCGCAGGTGGTGCTTGGTTTATGTTAGTATCTACGGAAAGTATTTTTGCTTAGATCTTTTTATTTTGATGGTAACCATTGCTTTTTTTGTATAACAGAAGAAATTGATCATCCACTGCGTGGCAAGTTGTATGACGGGCGTACACAGGTGGGAATAACTGCCCACCGTTAGCATCTGATGTAGCAACATCTCTTTATACTGCGAAGAGAGTCATTGTGACGATAATCTATCTTTATCTGGGACCTCATTGTTTTTTTCCGTCATATATTTTTTATACAGCTTACCCTTCTCTTTTTCTCATACTGAAACACTTTATACGTTTACCGCTTTCGATTTTCCAGCACAATATAGTGAAGATTTACGTTACAGTGGGTAGCTTTTGGATTTTTTTTCCTAGTGGTGGGGAGTTTCATTGTTCGTATAAATGAGTGTTATTCTTTTATTGTCGAGACAAAGACGGCACTTGGCCTCAAAGCGAGGCGCCAATATTTATACAACCTTCCCCCGCGCCCTCCTTGAAATAATGCCGTGGGGACTGGTTTATGAGAGGTAGCGGGGCGATTGTAACCTGTGGAAGTAAGAAGTTGATATCATCGTCACCATCTGACTGCATAATCAGCCTATAATGTACCCACAACTGGGACACAGGCCTTCTCTCGGCGAGAAGGAGTGGGCCATAATCCACCACGCGAGCCCAGCGCGGGTTGGCACATGTCTTTGATTTTTTTGTTTTAGGACATGCCGGCTTACTCACGATGTTTTCCTTTAGAGCAGTGTGGTGATGAAATAATGTACACATTGTAAAGTGCTTACTTGGGTTCGAACCCAAGACCGTAAGTCTCGCAAGTCGCGGCCGTTACCACTGGGTCACCACTGCTTTCGTCACCTGACTGACTGACCTCAAAATATTTTCTTTTTATTTGAGTTCGCTTAGACTGTATTGACAGATTTGAAAAAGACCACCAAACCAAAATCCTACGTCACAAAAGTTTTAAAAACACACTGAATTAAAGTTTGTTACGTCCTGTCGCACACCATGCTAAACATGGTGATTTATACGTGCTTGATTATAGCATTAATTAATAAACAACAAGACAAATCGTCTGCAATGACGTCATGCTCCCAATCTCATTTACGCTCCTACACTCACACGAAAATAGAACTTTACTCACTTTCACTCAAACGAAAATAGGTCTTCAATTGCTTGAAGAAGGGCTACAGAAAATCTTGTTAGTCATGCAGTGCATTACCGCTACCTCTCCCCTAATATGTGATCCCCTTAACTTCAACATCTGAGGAGCGGCTCTTGATTATATAAGAAAACGTTCGATGCTCTATTGTTGGATCAGGGATGTAAATTGTTCCAAGTGTTAGCTGGTTATATTCTGCTTCCAGCGTGTTTATATACGGAATATGGGGCGTACAACCAGTTCAATTTTATCGATGCAAGCAAAATACAAAAAAATGGGAACATAATTTCAGATGGAAGAAATGGATGTTGATTGAGTTATTTCTGTGGAAGCGAAGTCAGTTAAACATGTTGTCAATACAAAATCTTTCTTTTTGCATATAGGCAGGTTTATTTCGATTTTATGTAAACGTGATAGAAGTGCGAATCGGTAAACGTAAGGTGGGACGCCCTCAGGCTAGGTGGAGCAACGATCTTCGCAGGATGGCTGGTAGCAGCCGAATAAGAGTTGCAGAAAATCGAGTTTAATGGCGTACAATGGGAGAGGCCAATGTCCATGACTGATGGTGATGATGAAAAAAGTGAATCTTCTTAAAAAATAAGCACTGATTTTTCAATAGTCTAGAGTAGATGAATAAATATTGCGGTTTGGCAGTTTTTGTAAGAAAATATGACAAACTGTTTTAATTATACTTCAGATAAAAGTTATCTAACTACTGAAAAATCAGCCCTAAGAAAGATTTGTGGTGAAAGTACAGAAAGAGAAAGTTATATGTTTCTTCTCTCTCATTTAACGCAATGTGCCTAAACGTGACGCGTCCTTGAAATTTCACTCTCAATTCTCGTCCAATTATCGAATAGCCACCTAAGAATTTTCACGTACAAAAAAATCTGACTACTATCCAAAAAATCGAGCCTAAAAAATAATAAAGAACAAGATAAGCTCCCACATTAAAGTTAGTAAGACTAATTAAGATAAGGCATTTATTTTCCTCCAATCCCCGGATCAAAAGGCCTCACCTTTTATTCGGGACCCTAACTAGACATTTCGTGTTAACAACAAAATTGTCACCTTTACAAATGTTTTAATGGCACGCCATTTACGTTTTGACATTTTAATCAAAGAAGGGTGGAATTAATAGATAGAACAAAGTGGGGATACAATTACCCACTACTTCCCAAGGGCTCACTACTGTTTCGAAATTATTATGGTTAGGGAAACTTTTACCGTAGATCTATCGGTCGTTGGCCTATGTCCTATATTTCATACTAATTATGGAATAATATTGTGCCTTTTCCCAACTATGTTGGAGTCGGCTTGCAGTCTATCCGGATGCAACTGAATACCGTATTTTACTTGGAGCGGCTGCCTATCTGACCTCCACAACCCAGTTACTGGGTACGATACCTCTTGGTAGGACAGGTTGTCACTTTCGGGCTTTGACTACCCGTTACGACTGTCAAAGATCTACAAATGACAGCCGGGATCAACGGATTGACGTGCTTTCCGAGGCTTAGGGGGTCTCTTTATGGAATGGATGGTTCATCTACCCATCCACGAACTGACCGCGGAAAGCACAGCTTAACCTTCGAACGACCCGTGTGGCTGTTATTATTTAGCCACGAGCCCCTCTGATGTAGGCATCTAACGTTTTAGGTAAATGTGACTTTCAAAATATAGCCAACTCCATAATATAGAGGCAGTACCCTGCCTAACATCAGCGGTCCCGATCACCAGGCGATCTATTCCGTAGAAATCTCACGGTGAAGTGAGCTGTCAATAACGCCAATCCCTAATAACATCAGGTAGAATGACAACTCACTTCAACCTTCACCTAAGTTTTGACGGTGAGATTTTTACAGGATAGATGGGCAGTTCTATAACTTAATACTAACTTATTTATTCGATTTTTGATATAACTAAAATATTTTGTTTTGTTTGGAAATAAGATTGTTTATACTTATTATATTAATTGAGTTTCCCTGCGTGATCGAATCAGAAATGAAGAGATCCGCAGGATATCCAAGGTAACCGACATAGCCCGAAGTATTGCCAAACTTACGTGACAGTGGGTAGGGCACATCGCTTGTAGAACAGACGGCCGATTGGGCTGAAAGGTTCTAGAGTGGCGACCGCGCACCGGAAGACGTAGCGTTGGAAGGCCTCCAACGACATTGTGAAGGCCGCAGGAACCCGTTGGATGCAAGAAGCACAGAACTGGTGGAAGTGGAGGTGCTTGGGGGAGGTCTATGTCCAGCAGTGGACGTCTTACAGCTGACATGATGGTGATATTAATGTGACCTTGTTTAATTCAATCAGTTTACAAACTCATACAACAACTTACAATAGTGCTGCGGACACCTGAGGTACAGGATATGTCCTAGGTTGGATGTCAGGAATTTCACACAACGTGCATATACTTTTGCCTATTTATATAAGGATATAAGTTATTTAATTACAAAATGCATTGTCAACCTTTTACTCTCCTTATTGTATTAGGCTTATGAAATAAATTTATTATTATTATAGTTTTCCAAGAAATTATTATTTCTAAAGAGCATTTTAAAAGTAATATCTCACAAGAATGTTTCTCGACAAAACTCAGGATTCAAGTTATTACAGGTTTCCTTGAAAAGTAATAAAATTAAGAATATAAAAGTTCCATCGATTTTTCTATCAGGCTTTTCGTAATACTACCTCAACCCACTGATTATGTTTAAGAATCGCAAAAACCGGTAAAAGACGATATTAAAATTTCATTTTAGTAACAAGTCTTTAGGTACTTCGCATTAATGAGGCCAGGAGATTAAATTAGGTTCGCTAGTAGAAGTTCACTGGGCAATATTGTCCGTTATTTTATAGAATCTTCATCAGCGTATACCAGTTCAGCTGGACATTGGCCGCTCCTACCGCACGATATTTAATTCCATCCTCGGCTCTCATCTAGCTACTACCAGCAGCTCTGCATAGATCATCGGACCACAAAACCTGACGTCTTCCAACTAGGTTCGATTCTCAATGAGTACAAAATGTTCTATACAGTCTTTCGAAGAAAAGTGTCGATTATAAAAATCGTTTCCAAGTCTGTATCCATTTGCGAGCTAGAACGTTGTTTGTGAACAAAATCGTGATGAATTTTTCATATTGGCAGTTAATCACATCACTCATATAATTTGCAAAGTGAAGTGCGTGCAATTGTGTGTTAAATGAAAAATAAAACGGGGTAAAATCAGTGATGGTAGGGGTTCAGAAGGGCTTCCGAGTGCACTGACCTTTAAGGGTGGCTTGGAATTGGGGAACTGATCAGCTGGACATAACAGATAGCTTTGTGTACGGGAAATTGGGTGCTTCCTACTACAATAATTTCAGTTTTATGTGTATTTCTGTTGCTGATTTTGTTTGCAATGATTTGCATTTATTCGGGGGATAGCCAACTGCCTGATTTACGACTTGTATATTATATTTAAAATTCTGCGAAAAATGATTTCATTACTGATGGTTTCTTATTCATTACAAGCTTTTATATAACTTGCACTGTTCGTATGTATGTTTGTCAGTTGTCCATCTAAATTTCCCCATTTTTTCAACCATGTTTCGACAATTTTTCAATTAATCTACTTGGTTTTTGGTTACAAAGATTTTATTTTAAAGATGTTCGGTAGACAACTCCGGAAAAGTGTTTTTCCTATCCTAGCTGAAAAAGTTTGTGCCATAAAAATAATATTTAACAACGGTGTATACCATGTTATATGCAAATAAATGATTTATTATTATTATATGAAGTTTTCTCTACGACAGGAAGTAGGCCAATCCATCAGTAGTATGACATCTACATAGCTGCAAAAAGCATACTAAGCCTTCCAATCCCAGCAAAGCCAAAACTTACACTCAATATATAAATGGAAGACCGCAATCTGAGCTTGCAGAGTAAATCCTACTACCTATAGACTATACGTAGGTTAGTAGATCGTTCCAGTTATCTGCACGTCCCGCCAACCATCTGGCCCATCTGAATTTTTCACTTTTACCTTTTCCAACCAAAAAAACGGGATTCCCAAAAGTGGGTCGCACAAAATGAATGCACAACGAGATTTATAGCCAGAGACGGCTTTTTAAATTTTATAAAATCTTATTTGGATGTGTCGTCCCTGTGATTACGTTATCTTCACTGAGTTAGAATTTTCCTGCTTCCTTTTTAATTTATTTACTTAGCGTGTCAAGTTTTTTTTTTACCTTAACTTAGAATATCCTGCTACTTGGTACGTACTGTGCAAAGTTTTAGTTGAAGAAAACCTGCCGGGTGATTGTGTAATGTAACACACTAACAGCAGCAACGGCTTCCATTTTGGCAGTTAACCTACGTTCATTGCGTTATTTAGTTTGTTGAGCAGACGAATTTTTCAAACCTATGAAGCAATGGATTAGCAATATCCTTCAAAATGATTCGGATTGTGATTGACAGTGTGTTACGCAATTAGAGTACTGATTAATATTGGCCTGTTCTGACAATAGAGATGATAGGACACTGTGGCTTGGTGCCTAAGAAGTGGGCCCATAAGCCTTTTTCTATCAAAGATCATCATTATTAGAAACTGCTTAGGAGTGGTGGCCCAATGGTATCAGCCCTGGCTTACGAGTTGTAGCTCTTGAGTTCGATCCTAGGTAGGTACTTTACTTCCCGTATTTAATTTCATCACCACTGCTCTCAAAATGGCGAAAGAAAATCTAGTGAGAAAAAAAAAAAAAATTCGAAGACATGTGACGTCCACCAACCCACACTGAGCCCGCGTGGTGAATTAAGGCCCACTCCCTCTCACAGAACGGAAGCCCGTGTCTCAGCAGTGCGAACATTATAGGTTAATTATGCTAAGGTATTATGTAATAGTAAAATCCCATGAAAAAGGAAATTCATTAAGTAAAATATTGACAAAAATGTACTCAAAACAGCTGTCATTCACACTAAAACAAGTGATACACACAACATAAAACCTGCAGGTCTAACAGTATGGTATGGGAACAGTATAGGTTGATTAATCAATCAACTCAGCCTATCGCAGTCCACTGCTGGACATAGGACTCTCCCAGGCTGCGCCACCACACCCTGTCCTCCGCCTTCCGCATTCAGTCCTTCCCAGCCACCTTCTTAAGGTCGTCCGTCCATCTAGCTGGGGAGCGTCCCACACTAAGCTGGCCGATACGCGGTCTCCACTCCAGGATTCGTCTGCTCCAGCGGCCATCGGCTGATTATGCTTAGCAGTAAAACCAAAACAAAGATTAGCAGGGATTTGGTTATTTTCAGATCATTAACTTCAAAATTACAATTTTCCCAAGAATACAAGACATTTGTATCATTACGTAAATGATGATCAACCCTCACGACCCCATAATTAGGTAGCCAGCATAAAGCTCAGTAGTTCAAAACCGCAATTTTCCCTTCTGCCAAACGATCCGAAAATTAATGATTTATTCAACATTCTCATTGTTATTCAACGATATTCCCATTCACGTATTAAGATGAAGTGTTGAGTAAAAAGCGATTTTATATTAAAATTTCATGGTTTAGCATTACAAGTGAATGCAATATGGAGCGAGCCATACGTACCTACTTCGTATCTATAAAGGAAGGTGTTTTTGATTATAATAATATAAACGGACATTAAAGTAAACATTTTCTAATTCAAATTCGAATTCATTTATTTTCCAGGATTTTCCGTGGCTAAATAATAACAGCCACACAGGCCGTTCGATCAGGCTAAGCTACGCCCTCCGTGGTTAGTCTAATCAAAATCAAAAATCATTTATTCAAATTAGGCTGAGAATCAGCACTTTTCGAGCGCCAAAGTTACAAAAGACAGTCCCCCAAAAACGCCCGCCCTTCACCACTACCTAGTGCTATCGCTGGGAAGAAGTGGCTCAACAAGCTCCCCAGCAGCACAGCTGTCTGTTCAGTTAGAAAGTTGATTGTATACAATACTAGGTACCTATGTTAAGTAATTAACATAGTCAGCTAGCCACGCCAATATACCAACAAATATAATAAAAAACTAAACGTACTCAAACTAAAAAATAATTAATTAAAATAATTTAATAATAATTAATTTACATTTTAGTAAATAAAAACTTACTGCCTAAATAAAAGCCTCTAGTCATAAAGGGCGTGACAGCTTACATATGCATGCAGTCTGTGGATGGGTGACCATCTTTACAAACCGAGACCCCTCCGTGCTTCGGAAAGCACGTTAAGCCGTTGGCCCCAGCTGTCATTCGTAGATCTTTGACAGTCGTTACGAGTCGTCAGAAGCCCGAAAGTCTGACAACCAGTCTTACCAAGGGGTATCGTATTACCCAGTAACTGAGTTGTGGAGGTCAGATAGGCAGTCGCTCCATGTAAAATACCGGTATTAGGCTGCATCCGGCTAGACTGCTAGCCGACCCCAACATATGTAGTTGGGAAAAGGCTAAGCAGATGATTATATTCCAGAATGTAGATTTACAATGTATCTTAAGACAATAATGGTCCCTTTACAGTGTACTATTACATGTATGGTGTGCCAATATTTAATTTTATGTTGCACAATGCTATTATGTTAATTAAATCCAAAGAAAAAACACAGCAACAACAAAATAATAAGAGCTGCATGCATTGGGATTTTTTAAGGAATAAATTAATTGATTGATGTCATCGTATAGGTATAACATTGTCAGTTCAAGAGATGAAGTTTGATATAAGTAGTTTGTTAGTTAGAAATGTTTTGTTTGTAAAAGTGAGTAGTTGTGACAATGTTTCGTCGGCACTTTTGGCGCAGTGGCTGAGAGATTGGCGGCTGCACTACTCGTCGCGAGTTAGATTTTTGCACGGAACAAAATTAAATATTTTGCATAAAATAATCACCTATATTGTTCCCACTGCTGGGACACAGGCCTCTTCTCGTTTTCAACTGCAGTGCTAGGTAGCGCTAAAACTACTTGTTTTTAAAACCACTCAGATTTTCTGAGGATTTTCATGGTATTTTCTTTCTATAAAGCTTGTTGGACATTCAGAGAAAATAATTAACAGGAACAGGTGGTGTCTAGGTACACTATTTCTGTTATTTTGTTAAGCTTTGTAAAAGCTAAGTTCTATTTTATGCTTTTAAATATCAACCACCCCGAGATTCAGAGAATTTCTACAAGAAAACGTAATAAAGTTTTATATAACTTTAAATGGAACTTAGGTAAATGATAAATGATTTATTTTCTGTAAGTAGGATTGCAAAAACATTTCTACACATCGATCATACCGATTGACGGTTTTTTTTTTGGTGATTCCGTATTATTTTTTATTAGAAAAACCTTGGTTACTTTTCTTGGGAGAATAATAAGAACACGCATAGTATAATCAGTCTATCTACGAGTATATCTATCCTACTAATATTGTAAAAGTGAAAGTTTGTATGGATGGATATTTGTTACTCTTTCAAGCAAAAACTACTGAGCGGATTTGAATGAAATTTGGCACACGGATAGTTTATAACCAGGATTAATACTTAGAATAATTTTTATCCCGGTATTCACACGGTATCGAAACATATGCGGGTGAAACCACCGGGCGATGTTAGACAGTCTATAATGTTTCCACTGCTGAAGCTTCCTCTCAGTGACAGGGAATAGTTACCTATTCTCTGTAGATGTCACATTTCATCTTAGAGATGGGACATGGCGGTTGCCTCACGATGTTTTCCTTCACCGTTTTGAGAGCGTTGGTGATAAAATTAAATACATAAAGTATAATGTCTGCCTGGGTTCGAACGCACGACCCACAACGCGTAAGTCGGGGCCACTACTGCTCCCTGCTTTGAGAAGAAAAAACCTTTAATTAATTTTATTAAATAAAAAAATATATTTCATTCCATTATGCCACTGACTCAAGTATAAAAGCTGAAATATGACACGCAATGCAGACAAGATTTAATCAAATGTATGAAAACAAAACAAGCTAGTATAGAAACTCCGATTAGCTCGACGAACGTGCGACGTTCACCCAATTTCTTTTATATTAGTAATTGCTTTAGTCAGAATGACAGAACAACAATCTCTTGCTTATGTCGTATGAACTTCTATGGGAATTGCTCATAGTTGTTTTAAAAGCTAGAATATACAGCGCTATTTAATAACTTAATAATGGTACCCAAAGTGCCTTGTTCATCATCATCATTTCAGTCGAAAGACGTCCACTGCTGGACATAGGCGTCCACCAGGCACCGTCAGTTCGACCAGTTCTGTGCTTCCCGTATCCAGCGGATTCCTGTGGCCTTCACAAGATTATCGGTCCACCTTGTGGGAGGCCTTCCAACGCTACGTCATCCGGTACGCGGTCGCCACTCCAGAACCTTTCGGCCCCAACGGCGATCTGTTCTGCGAGCAATGTGCCCTACCCACTGCCACGTAAGTTTGGCAATTCTTCGGGCGATGTCGGTTACCTTCGTTTTCCAGCGGAGAATGCCTTAAATTGCCAAATACCTTATTAGTGGTAAATAATGAAAAGATTCTTTTCATTGAATTAATCCCATTAATTTTATGGCTATTTGATGGTAGTTCAGAGGTAATATGAAGTTGGTTAGTTCATTTTAAAAACGTTATTTATATTAACTAAGCCATTTTGGTGAGATGGACGGTCAACATTGTTACCATCGCGGGTAGAACCTGGATGAAGCTGGCACAGGAGCGTGGGTATAGCACATGGAAAGACAGGCCTATGTCCAGCAGTGGATGAAGTCGGGCTCTGGATGATCATGATGATGAACCCATTTTAAAGACCAATACTTTTCAGACGTATGGATTCCTAGGCGAGACACCTCGCCAAGCTCATTAAACAAAATTAAAATGCAGAAACTTAGCATGTCGTGTTTTATTTACTTAAATAAATCCTTATGAATATGATCGCTCGGCAATCACTGAAAGTTTACCTCAACATACAGTTGGAGGGAATACGCTTTGCATACATATAAGACTGATTGAAATTTTACGCTCGCAGGAATTTTTACGCATATTTTAGGGCCGTTTCGCAATTTCACACCCATTCTACACTCACCGGCACGGAATCTTGGCCAAGCGCGTATTTCGCGATAACAAGAGCTTTAAGTGTTTCCTATGATTATTTATTATGAAGGTTGGTCTAAAAAATGTTTACCTTTAGTTCAAGAGGGTAATTTATCATGTTTGAGTGCAATATGACGTTATTTTTAAGTTTTAGTTGAACCCGGTCATCTGAGCGACTAAGTTGCTGTTTTAAATTTGTGTTTTGTGAAAGTTTATTGTTAGGTTATTCAATTATTGTGATATCGTACTGTTACTTCAATAACTAAAGGTGATTTAATTCCAATAAAAATGCCATTAACACCATCACAGGTTGCACAAGCTGTAGCATTGATCGAACAAGGGCTGACACAGCGAGAAGTTGCTGTTATACTGAATGTACCACGTTCATCGATGCAGTATGCGCTGAAACGATACCAGGAGACAGGCCGCTACTCCCGCAGACCAGGCAGCGGAGGCATCAGATGCACATCAGCCCGGGATGACCGCTTTATTGTCCTGGAAATTTTGAGAAACCGCTACCTCACCGCTGTTGAGATACGCCAGCGACTCCAGTTCACAAGAGCTGTCAATGTTAGTGAACGTACAGTGAGAAGACGAATGGAGGAAGTGAATTTACAAGCTCGTAGACCAGCACGCGGCCCAGAACTTCTCAGAAGTCACCGAGTAGCTCGACTTCGATTCGCACGAGAACACGTCAACTGGACCCATGAGCAGTGGGCTCGAGTACTGTTCACAGATGAGTGTCGAATCGCTTTACGAGCTCCAGATGGTCGGGAGCGAGTATGGAAAAGAAGAGGAGAGCGGTTTTTACCCATTACCACCACACAAACTGTTAGTTTTCATGGAGGCTCTATAATGGTTTGGGGAGGAATAAGTTCCGATGCACGTACGGAGTTAGTTATCGTCGATAACCGATTAACGGCAACACGATACATCGAGGAGATTCTTCAGGAACACGTGTTACCATATTCAGGGTTTATTGGATTTGACGAATTCCTCCTAATGCACGATAACGCGCGCCCACACGTTGCACATTGCGTGGAGGAATACCTTACAGAGGTTGGTATTCAAAAATTGCAGTGGCCAGCTCGTAGTTCAGACTTAAATCCAATAGAGCATATCTGGGACAAGCTTAAAAGAAAAATAAAGTCCTCCTCCAACCCGCCTGAAACTCTGAATCAGCTTCGAAATGCAGCACTGACCGCTTGGGAAAGCATACCACAAGTTGAAATCAGAAACATCATCCAAAGTATGCCAGAACGAATGCAAGCTGTTATCGGGGCTAGGGGAGGAAACACCCGATATTAAAATGCAAACACAACGAAGACTTTTTGGTTATTTTTCATTTTGTGTTCTTTTTAAATTGACAGTGTTAAAACCAATATTTTTGTGAAACTGCTTATTTTTTTAAAGATTACTGCTGGTGCAACATTTTTTCAATAACTGAGTTACAAAACCATAAAAAAACCCTAATTTAGTGCATAAACCCATAATATAGTGAAAATTAAATATTTAAATAGAAATTATCGGCAAGTTATTGGTGGCCAAGTTTCCGTGCCGGTGAGTGTAATATAGTCGTCTGTGAACGAGTATTTTACGTATAAATTTTCACTTTCCTTATTTTCTGCGTATTAAGAAATGTGTACGAAGAAACGTATACAGGGGAATGGGAATTAGAAACACTGTTTGTCGGAGTTCTGATTAGATTTTGTCAAAATTTGTTTGCCTTCAATCTCGAGATGGAATATTTGATCTACAGATTCGTAGATATGTTGACAAATAAATGATAGGATTATTCTTATGAGTACGTATTAGCCTACATCAACAATCTTCGATCTTTAATTTGTTTTTTTTACGACTTTATTTTTATATAGAAATGTACAGAAGTACACCTACTTATACTTTTGTTTTATTTATAAGTAGGTTGACAAATCTGCAAGGTACACAAGGCCCTAATTCACTATGACCACTTAATTCCTTACTTCGAAACCACGTTAACTCCTTAGCTAATCATGACATCTGCTATTAACGTATTCTCTATGACACAATGAACGAAACCAAGCGAAATGAATGCGAAGTTGGCGTGGTTTGAACTGTCAAAATGCCACGTTTGACAACCGTGCTTGGTTAACACGTTGTAAGATTAAGCGAGGAATAATAATGAGGTTATTATTATTAATTAAATTCACGAGGTATTTATATTTGAAGCAATATGGGGTTTACCCATTCTACCCGTTGATGTATCCGAGTCTGTTTGTGTTGGGCATGGTCGGGTACACTAGGCTGGCGGTTAGGAGGGACGTCGCATTAATAAAGTACGCGGCGAGGGTGCTGCGCGGGCTGGTGCACCACCCAGATGTGCTGGAGGCGCTGCGGCTGCGTGTCCCGGACGGGTATGTGGGGGCGCGCCGCCGCCCCGCTTTGTTAGATGTGCCATGGGCTAGGACGAATTTACTCAAGTTTGCTCCTTTGTCAAGAGCTGCACGTATTATAAATAATATGCCGTCGGAAGATGTGTTCGATAGCCTGCCGAAATTTGTGTTAGGAGCACAAAGGTGCATTGAAGGAGGCATAATATTGTAATTGTTATTAGTTTATTTTTATTGTTGAATTTTATGTTTGTATAGTTTATAGATAGTTTGTTAAGTGTGTATAACATACTGTAAGATGTTGTACTTATTGAGCTGAATAAATAAATAAATAAATAATAAATAAATAAATTAAAATAAAATTGGGGCCTCTGGTGTGTGGAAAAAATACTCGGTATCTAGTTTATCTTGCTATCTAGATCTACACGAGCGGCATGTTGTCGACAGCAGTCGCCGACGCGTTGAGGACTACAGTTGCCACTGTCGTTAGCAATGTGCCGCTCGTATATATTAGCATTAAGGTGCTCCTTGTTGGATAAGCTAGACCTTATTTTCTATAACATACAAAAAAAACTATATCACACGACAGTACCTGGGACTAGATAAACTGTATCAGCTAGATTACGGAGAAAACTTCACTTTCTTTACTACTAAACTGACAGATCATATATGATAAAGAAACTCTAAGATCTTCCAAGTAAAACAGACCTTGGTAAAAGAGGCCACGATAAAGAAGATTACTTATATAAATACTATACCCCTCGCAGCTTTGTTCGCTCCGTAAGGTTAAAAGAGCATGAAGATCTTAAGCAGGCAAAGTGCAGTTCTTGCCAACAACAGACCTCGCTAAGCAATTCAACAATTGCAAAGGTAAAAATACAGAATGCGAGTCAAACATTAACATTTACATTGTTTCGCCCCCAGCAACTTATATTAAACCGTTGAGGGACATTAGAACTTATAACACTTGAACGTAAACTTGCTACACAATTACAAACTTAAGTTTGCTGCTGTACAACAACAACAATGACTTTAGTGCTTAGAATTTAGTGTTGGTTGTTGTGTTGGGAAGTAGTTTGTGAACGGCAAAAACAATTTTGTGCTTTGTTGGAAGAAAGCATCCATTCATATAGGAGGGATGCGCCCTTATTTCTTTCACCCCACATCGGTTGTCAACGTAATTTTTTTAATCATGTTTTATACTCGTATTAATTTACTTAACGACCGTCTTAGTCGGAGGTTTTTGAATGCGTCGCTACGTTTTCGATGAATAACGAATGAGCTTGCAGTATTATAATTAAGTTGGTGATTCTTGAAGATTGTTTGCTGAAGCATCGGTGCGGAGGATTCTGATCTTGATTTTCATATTAAACTGACATAATAAGTCTGATTTGATTGGGTTCATTTACATGTTCGCGTGGGAATGTACTCGTAAAAAATACTGTTAGTAAAGTGGAGATTTTGAAAAGCTCCTAATTAAATTAAAATTATCTCAACTGAGAGAACTTTAAAATAGCTCTTTGAATTTCGTTCAAGTTATAGTTGTGACCTTGAGGGAATAAAAAAATTGAATTAAATAATTCTAGGTAAGTAGCAGACGTTGTTTTTTGTGACAGTTTTGAAAATCGTCTTCGTATTCGTCGTATATCTACTGTTTCGTTTATCGAGAAACAGCACGCGTAGCATGACCATCACAGAAACAGGTTTTGACGACGCTAGAATAGACAAAATGACAGATTGTGGACAGATGTCTAAAGAAATCGCGTCCAGGGGCATCCGTTAACGAAGATACGGCTCCATCAAAAGTGGTTATATACTTCGGAAGGACCCCTACTCTTGATTAATTAATTCTTTCAGACGGTCCAAAACACATCGGGAGTAACGACAACTATCAAATCGTGCTGTCATTCATTCTGAGTTCAGACCCCGAACTAATATATATTATATCCGTAGATGATACGGTGATATATAAACGCCTGTAATTTCGGCCGAAGCTACAGATTTCGCACTTAGAGAGTAGACCGAAACGAAACGAACCCCAATACAAACTGTGATGCTATCAACAATGTAATAAGAATAATACTTTTACAATCGTTATTTCTAATGATCCACTTTATACCTCCCCATAAATCTATTAAGAAAACAAATAGAAGAGGATTTCAGATATGATTTCAAAGAATTTCAGCATCCAAATCACAAAAGGCGATATAAAATTTACAAATTGTTGCCATAAAACGAATGCGGGAAACTTAGACCGGGGAATTATGTACGAGCTAAAGGTAATGGTAGGTCTTTGAAACAATGTAACTTTACATTTATTGTTATTCGAGTCGTCCTGAAGAAATAGGGAGGCATCAGGGGTCATAATGTGATTTTTATTCAATACAGACCTGCAACTGTGTTAATTCTAAGAAGCTTTACAATGTATGGTCTAAGTGATGGAAGAAATTGAGGTGGGACGGGACTTGATATAAATGTATAAAGTGCTACATTTTTGTAATATGTTTCTGGTGAGGTGATGGAGCGGCCCTAGTGTCTGTAACACAGGTTAATTCGTAGCACGGAACTGGGTTTGCTACACTATCCACTATGATATTCTTATCTGTCGCTCATGATGTAGAAATTAAATTACCTGTACTCAAAGTTGTTTGAAAAATAAAGATTATATTATTATTATTAATATCGTAGAGGCGTCAATTTTCCTATGCTGTTTTGCTACGTAAATTGGTAGCAAAGAAGCAATTCACACACATTTGCTTTGTGTTTTTTCCCGTGACACCAATTATATTATTTTAGTTTAGTGAATTACATAGTAAAAATTAAATAACTAAGTACACCAGCCCCAATAGCGTCCTACAAACTATAGCAGAAAAATGGGACATTGGATATGCCACAGTGTCGCAATAAGAAATAGTTTGTGTTGTTTTTTTTGGTAAATGTAAGTACTAACACTAGAGTTGACGCCAGATGCGCAACACGTGTTAACGCTGAGTTTGAATGTCGCATTTAAAATCGGAACGGTGTCTCGCGTTTTATTTTTGTGGTTGCAAATTAAAACACCTTAAAACGGTGGTAAAGTGGCATAAGTGTGATCCTGATCTTCAGCCCGAAGCCTAGGCTTTTCGGCTCCCCGGCCTCCTGATGACGTCGAGTGACTCTGAGGGCCCTTTGCGGGCCAATCTGGTGAGATCTTTCCGTTTATTTCAGGGATCTCCATTGGAAACTGATCCTGTTGTTTTGTTTGTTTGTGTTCTAGACTGTTAATTAGGACTTTTGAAGACACGCGCGAATTCAACATCATTTTAAGCCATAGATGAGTTTTAGGAATAAGTCTTCATATTATAGGAGAGAAGAACAAACTAATACGCCTTAATATTCTAGCCTAAAATACGGTAGCGCTGTAGATTTCCTAGTGCTAAATTACCAAAACTGTCTTGAATAAGTTACCAATTTTCTAGCTTGTAAATCAAGTTTGGGTACCCACGCGCGGTATAGGACACCCTCAGCGGAACAAAAAAAAAAAAAAAAAAAGGGAACAAAAAAGACTACCCCGAACTCTTAAGTTTGCATAACGAAGTATATTTCCAAAGATCAACAAAAAGCGAAGCTCATAAATCTTACACAGTATGCTCTCTCTATTGTCTTCTAAACACAGAGCCGCACATGTGACTAAACGTTCTACTAAAGCCATAAAAACGATGACTAGAATTGTGCGTGTGACAAAAGATGGGAACTGTTTGTTTAGGGCGTTAGCCCACCAAATAAATAATTTAATGGGTTTAACCTTCGACCACATGTCTGTCCGTCATGACTTAGCCTTATATGTTTTGGAGCATCGATATGATGACAGAATTCTCCTAGCACTTCTAAATAATATACAGGAATTCCTCCCTAACAGCAATCTCTCCCAGGAACAAAGGATAACAAATTACATAACAATGCAATTTAACAAGTCGTTCTGGGGCGGAGAGGATATCCTAATCACCGCGTCAGAGTTCTATCTAGTGAATGTGCATGTGCACACGGATACAAGAAACACACTAGTGTATTCACCTACTGGTGAACCAGTACCCGGCAACATACACGTCCTCTACAACGACCAACACTATGACAGCTGGGTTATGACCGACGACGAACATTACAAGGATCTAATGCAAGAAACAAAAAATGTCAAAACATCACAACATACTAAGCCTGTAATTAACAGACAACCCTCGAAATCCCAGTCTCAAACTAACAACACCCAATTGTCTAGCCAATTAACACAGAATGAACAACAAGCATCATTATATACACCGTTATCAGACGTGGTCGCAGATGTCACTGGGTTCACAATACTAAGAAACCAGCCGTCTACCCCAATAAAATACACTTGCCCAGACTTGCGTATTGCAACCTGGAACGTCCGTGGGGCCTCAAAACCGGCAAAAAAAAACAAAATAGACGCTGAACTTTCACTCAGGGGCATTCATGTAGCCTGCATACAAGAAACAGGGATGAACTCAGGAGCATACAACTCCACACACTACGAATGGCACCTCTATGGAACTACGGGTAAAACGCACCGGGGACTTGCAATTTTAATCAGAAAAGATGCCCAAATTGAATTAGTTCATAGGAAAAAAGATACAGACGCGATGTCAGCTACTCTTATAGTTGACAGGGGAAATGACAAGCCTGCTCCTCTGTACATAATAAACTCTCACATCAACAGTTGTACATCCATAGCAAACAGATCCTTCACAGGCTTATTAAACTTGATCAGACAAAAACCTAAGAAATGTACTTTAATAATTCTTGGCGACTTTAACGCCCACATTGGTCGACATGATACACAAAATTATCAACGCAAAGGGCTAATTCAACAAAACCTACATCATGACTTCTCCACTGCAACGGAGAACTGGTAATAGATATAGCCAACAGGGAAAAACTGCAAATAGAAACGACAAAAGCGAGATCATCATGCAGGCTGACATGGTCAAAGGGCACTCAAAAGTCCCAATTGGATCACATTATAACACCACACGCCACAGAAAAACTCTTTGAATTTATTAAAGGTGAATGGGCCGCTAGGAGACTATCCGATCATAAAATAGTCTGGGGTTTGCTAAGGACAAACCGAATTTCAAACAAAACAAAAAATAAAAACACCAAACATAGTAATACACAAAGCATACCCGTGAAGACAATGGTCAAGGACTTCAACTATAAACAATGCGATTATGCCGCCCTCAATAGCAAGTTCACCAAAACAAAATACCAAGATTGCATACCAAAAAAGCTAAAAAATATAGGAATCAACTCAACGGACGAAAACATCGAAATACCCTGGAATACCATAACGGAAGTATTGAAAGCGGCTGCCCAGGAAACTCTAATTCTTCAGCCAGTTCTCCCCAGAGATCATCGACTAGCTCTTGCTAACCTACAAAAGGCAAAATTCTTACAAAGTAGGCAACCAGATAACCCAAATAGACATAACCGCGTAAAAGAATGTCAGGCAACACTTCAAAAGATTAAATATCACGAGGAACAAAAAGCATGCAGGACCAGCCTCAGCGGACTGGGGAAAAACCACCCTGCAAAACGCATGCAAATGCTGTACTTTTTTACAGGAGAAATAAACTTCAAACAAAACTGCGAAAAAGATCTACTTATATACCGATGACCAAATGGGAGCAAATTTTTAAAAAATCCTAGGGTCGTCTTATACCAACAGTTAATATAAAAAAGCCGACAACCGAAGTCGAAAGTGATGGACCCACAATAGATGACGTAAAAAAAAAAAAAAAAAAAATTGAAATCATCAAAAAAAATGCGGAACGGGACAGCTCCCGGAACTGACCAAGTAGTAATCGAGCTTTACAAAGCGATGCCCGAAATATTACAGGAAGCCGTCACCAAACACAGCACCCGACACATGGCTGGAGACGGTGCAGATACCAATCCCAAAAAACAATAAACCTAAAGATCCGAATGACTATCGCCGCATATCGGTTTGCAATACGGGTTACAGAATTTACGCCTCGTACGTACTAAAAAAAAAAAACTAGACGATATAATAACGGAATTGGGCAACTACCAAGCGGCCTTTTTAAACAATAGATCAACAGACGACCACATCTTTACACACAAAAGGGTTTTAGACGAGGAATGGCGAGCAGGCAAAAGAATTTATGTACTCGCCCTCGACATAGAAAAAGCCTTTGACAACGTCGACCTCAATGCACTTAGAGATATACTATTACAACGAACTAACAAATCACTAACTAACAGGATAATCAAGGTATGCATGAATGAACGAACATGCATCAAATGGTGTGGCCAGCAAAGCAGTTGGATTATTAAAGGAATGGGAGTCTAACAAGGCTGCCCTCTGTCCCCTCGCCTGTTTACACTGGTCATCGATGAAGTCCTTAGAACCCTGGAGGAGGAAACCCAATTAATAAAACTTGACCAGGATCGTGAAATCTCACTCCCCCTGGTACTATCATTCGCGGACGACCTCATCTTTATTACAGATGGCCTAGAAGGGCTAGAAGGTATCCTATACCATATTAAACCCCTACTAGATAGTGTAGGCCTCCAAGTAAACGAAACAAAAACAAAAATACTAATTAGGGACCCGCTAGCTACAAAGAAAACGACCCACGTGACCCTTAATGGAATAAGCATACCGACATGTGAAGATATAAAATACCTAGGTACATATATAACATCTACATTAAGCAGAAAATGCACTATTAAAAAACGTTGCAAACAGGCCATAAGAAACGCCAAATCGTTACTACCATTCATAAAACACTCAAATATGGACTGGAAATTAGCCAGACTTATGTATCGAATGGTGATCGCTCCGTGCATGATACATGGTTTAAAAGTATCGGCACTTACTAAAGCTAACAGGTCAAGACTTCGAAAATATGAGCGAGTTATCATGAGAGACTTGATAAACCACTCTAGGAATAAACCAAGACAAAAGAAAATGCATGCAATCTTAGACGGAAAAACAGTAACCAAACGCATTAAGAAACACAGGATGTGCTACCTCGCACATATCTATAGGCGCCGCGTACCACATCTGCTGCAGGCAGCAATGGAGTACAAGGCCAAAACCAAGAAGGTCGGTCGACCCATCTACACATGGAACGACAACCTAAAACAGGACATGAAGTACTTCGACAAGGGAATTGATTTTTGGATGGTTACGGCGCAAGACAAAAAGAAGATCAGGATTGCTGCTAGCAAAGATATACAAAAAACCGGAAACGGATAGTAGCGAGAACTCCGACGACGACATTGAGAACAACAACATCTAACACACGACATACAAAAGAACCGAGAAAGCAGTAGAACCCGGCCAAAAGAGTCGCGGGTAAAGCTCGACCTGAAACACCTGGCCGCGAAGTCTTTAAAAGATGCCCATCCATAGACAAATATCACCCATCTCTCCACTAGTCCAATGCTTACTCTAGGATGCATATCCGGTAGGCTCTTAAATCCTATCCTTCCTAACGGGCACGTCTCTTCCCTGCAAAAACCGCGCCCCCCGGTCTACTTCTTGATATACAATGGTCGCTGTAGCACCATGAACATGAGGCTACAGGAGCTAGTGTGAATCTTGGGGTTCATTCGATTAATCGAGTCTGGTCAAACCACGCTGGGAATGGTGCAATTCATATTCATATTCATATTCATAAATGTAAGTACTAACACTAGATTCTAAGTCGTGTGTATACTAACCAAATAGACGTAGTAGGTCTGATATAAAAGATTTTAATTTTGATACTTTAATACAACTTCAAATAATTTTCTTTCACTAATTTAAAAAACCAACAGTCATAAAATAGTAATGTGTAAATAATCAAAGGGCATCAAAAAATTCGTCCACATCGCTGTCAATAGGAAACGTACCCAAAAGGCTGGCAGCATTGTGACATTCTATGGCAACAAAAAATAGGCTAGCCCTCTGGTCGCGTGAACAGTCAACCAAACTTTTTTTTTCAGTTAAACGCTTTCTCAACTCCTCTCAACAAATCGCTACATCTTATACCTTCCACCAAAAACTGGTCGAGAACACGGGAGGTAAAATTCTTGAGGTGTTGTTTGCCCTAAAGGCGATTTACTCCAAGTGTCTGTTAAGACGATAATTACAAAAGTTTTTTAATTAGTTTAATTTTGCCGTAAGCCGACGAGATTTTTGTAGCTTTTAAAGCATTATGCACGATACGTTTACGAAGCGGAAAAAATTGCGAACTTTTCTTTGTGTGTGTGAGATTCTTTATTAGGTTTATTCTTCTTTATTTCCTTTTCAGATTCTGATAAGCTGGATTAGACATTAGATTGTAAGATTTTAATTTTTTTTTTCTTCTGTCTATGGTTCCATATGGCAGCTGAGCGCGAGGTCCTTCATTCAATTCCCAGCAGTAAGGCCAAATGTGTGAAATGCGTTTGATTCTTAATAGTCGGTCAACCCTGTCAAGCGTTGCACCAGTGTATATTCAATACTACTTGGGAGAACAGCATGTATCAGAAAGGTGTGGTCATATTTAAAGTTGTGGTACAGAACATCGAACTGAACAATTTTCTCTATGAGACCAACATCGGAATTCCTTAAAAATAATCAGCCGTCCCATACATTGCGGTTGAATAGGTATGGAAGTTTTTAATGAGACAGTTAATAATGTTTTTTCATCACACCTTTCTCATATATGCTGTGTAATATACAGCCATATAATGTAGTTATTTTAAACATTTAGGATCTTACTGAAAAAACTTAAACACTCTTGTTGAATGTGTGTCTAATGTCAGTGTTAAGTCAAAGTCCATATAATTATGTCTAGTTTAAAAGGTGTTTAGCCTAAACAACTGATAAACACAACAACAACAACAACGCAACAACAACTGACAACACACAACGACACCACCAACCACCAACCAACCAACCACTAACCAACAACAACCAACAACCAACCAACCACCAATTCCACCAACCGACAACTGATAAGTATATATAAATAAATAAATAATAATAAATAAATACTGTTTTGTGGTAATAAGGTTAGGTATTACACGTAAAATCACATATTTTTTCCCGGGAAAGTTGCTGATATATAAAACCTAGTTTAAAGTACCATACAAAACTTCATTCATTCTATCTAGTCACTAATCCCGGTACCTCTCAGCTTAGGATATTTACTGCTATACTAAATAGAAAGTCAAATCCAACCGCTATTCATCTCCTCGGCCAAAATTACGCTATTAGGCCACATTCAAGCTGAAGTCCTGGTAATAACATAATGGTGATAAGTTGGACTTCGGGGCTGCTAATCGCGTTTCCATTTTTATAGGTCTGGCAAAAAGTTTAAGCTCGAATTTGGGGCTTTGGGACTGAACATTAGAATGCTTTATGATTTCGAAGATTATAATTGCTTTTAAAGGTATTTTGTTATTGCCAATAACAAACAAAACACACATATCAAAAACAACCAAGAACCAGGTCAGGCGCTTTAATTTGTGTAAATTATTTCACCACCACTGCTCTCAAAACAGTGAAGAAAACCATCATGCGGAAACCGACATATCCTAGAATAAAAAAATCAAAGACATGTGACATCTATTAAGCCGCACTGGGCGCGCGCGGTGAATTACGGCTTATTATCTCACAGATAGGAGGCCTGTATCCCAGCAGTGGGAAAATCATAGACTGATTATGTACTCGTATTCCATGTATTGTTCCATGGAATTTTCCTTCCACGCCAAAGTCAATTGCTATCAATCAAAGCAATAAAGTTATCAATACAAAAACAAAAAAACAACGAAAACACACACAACAAAAACGATTTTTACTTTGTCATACCCACGGGTCATACCTACTCCGGTTTATAACAGGAGCGGGAATTCTGTCACCGCAGCACGTATCCCGCACGTAGTCTCTCACTATAATTTACATTTCCATAAAAAGTCCTTGATCGACGAACGTACGTACACTAAAATAAAATTGCGCGTGCAACACCTTACAAGTGACAGGGGAAATTTCTTAAAAATAAATAATAAGAGAGATTTAGTGTAAGAGGCAGAGAGAGTTATATGTTTCTTCTCTCTCGTGGAACGAAATGTGCCTAAGCGTGACGCGTCCATGAAATTTCACTCTTGATTCTCGTCCAATTATCGAATAGCAGCCTAAGAAGTTTCACTTCAACAACGGTAATTAATAAAGAGCCCAACTTGAACTTGTGTGGGTTTTGAAGTTTTAGGTTTGTTGAAGTTTCACCGGATATTTTGGCACAACTTTGGAGAGAGGCCTATGAACGATAAGCTTAGCTAATTGGAGTCTTACTTTATATTCAAGCATTAGTTTATTTGGAGTGGAGAACGTGTATAGGCAAGCGTAGTGTGGGACGGCCCCCAGCTAGATGGACGGACGAACTTAAGAAGGTAGCTGGGACAAACTGGGTGCGAAAGGTGGAGGATAGGGTGTTGTGGCGCAGCCTGAGAGAGGCCTATGTCCAGCAGTGGACTGCGATAGGTTGAGTTGATTGATTAGTACATTTTAGGTCTACCATAAAATCCATACGCATTTTGAGACCAATGCTAATTGATGACAAAATGGCCCACCCTTTCACATCGCCCTCAAATGGGTCATCTTTAATCTATTTTAAATCACATGAAAATATCTGACAAACGACCGATAAAATAAACCTGAGCTTAAGTAATATTATAAAGTCGTCGCCAAACTATCAGTTCATAATAACTCCTACAACAGATTCTGCCTATCCTCTTTGGGATTAAGGGCGTGATGCAGCTGAAAGCCAACAGGGCAGAACAACTTGCGACCAGCCCCGGAAGAGGAGCACGCGTAGCCAAGCACGGGATGACGTCACTGCCAAGTTTTAAATTTAATTAAAGACAACTTTGGGGCGAGGCATTGCGACTGTAAACAGATTATGTGTGGGCAGACGGACGTTTGTTTGGGATGCTTAATTATTCGTAATAGTGATGATAAATCAATTATAGTAATTACATGTTAAGTGTCTTACAATTCGTTACCACTAACATCCGAATCCCAAATAGGTGTTTTTTTTTGTTTTTTATTGCTAAATGGGAGTGCTCTTAACCTCGATCACGACTGATGGAAAGCGATGGATGAGGTTTATGATGGAACGAGCGTGCCATAGATATAGATCTTGTCGATGTTTTCACGCTAAAAGCGGTCAAACATTATTTCCGGGAAAAAATCCTCCTTGACCTTGCTATCGAATACAAACATGGATACATAAAACACGGTGCACCGTCCGATTTATAAAAAAAATACGTACAATTTGATGTTGTTTAGGTGTTCGTTTTGCAAAATTTTAGGTTACAAAAATATTTTAAACAAATTCAAATTCATTTATTAAAACTTACAAATAGTTCACAAAAATACAAGTATTAGCATGCAATTCTAACCAACAGAAAACGTACACTAATTTAACAGTGGGTCCCAAATTAGGCACAGTCTGTATCATGGTGACCCAAAACGTACTTACCTATTTTTATCTATTTTCAGAACAATGTCTACGAATTTTAGATATATTATATGTAAAACATTCCTACGTGACAACTTCAAACCAAGGAAGTGTTTTAAATTCATTTCTGCCTTTTTTAACTGCCAACCGCAGCGTTTCACGCGCTCGTCTGCACAACAACAACAGTCGCCATGTGTCGCCACGTTACAGATGCACAAAGTATTGCAACGCGACATCCACGCACTTTTGCATAAAGACAACATGGCCGACTCCCTTGTATGGGGCTTTGTTATTATAACTGTTTTTTTCTTTTGGATGACTGAGGATGTTATTAAGTGTTTTGATGATACTGTTATTTTTTTTAGTGTGTAGTATGATGTAAATGGCTCTGATTCACGAAGTGCATTTGAAATTGATGTCGAAGGTTATTTTCTGTAGATTTTACTTGCCCATAGAGCATTAGACTGCTCTTACTGAGGTATGTATCGCAAAAATTATAATCGAACGTGTGTAAAAATACTCTTAAAGAAGCCAAAAATCACTAGTTCTTCCCGTTATAATGACCGTGTTTTTTGTACTGGACTATACAAGATTACAGAGATATTGAAGGCCCAAAGTCAAATCTTTTTTTTAAGTTTCTTTAGGAATATCCCTGCAACAAATTTTGCATATACACATTTGCATAACAAATGTGCATATAAGCACAATATTTTGCGTGCGTTACATTGTGCAGTATCGTAATCAGTGAATTTTCACACCAAAGATAAAAGTCGTATTCCAGCATTTGTTTTCTGCACAAAGCTACTAAGTTATACGTATGTACAAAATGCGTAGGTAGACGATGGCTTCGTGAAGGGTCTTCTTATACCCTGAATTTAAAACGATTTATTTTCAGCTTAATTTTTAGCTACCCAAACGATTACTAGAACAAAACTGTCAACGAGAACTTCTGATTATGACAGGTGTCTTGGTAGCATGTACAGCATAATATTAAATTGAGATAAAATCCTGTCCCATTTAATTCTTGTTCAACAACGAGCAATATTCAAAAGAATCCAACTGATATTGTAGCTACATAACAAGGCAGCAACTAACTAGCAGGTGAGAAAGGTTTCATCCACGATGGTTTCACGTGGAGGAAAGCTTGAGCATACATAGGTATCACAGGAACCCACTTTAACGCGGTAGTTCGCGTTAATTTAAAAAGGGCCTCGCCTATTACAGTTTACGCGAAAGCATAAAACTCACGACCCAATTTGGCAAAAAGAAAATTTCTCGCAAAATTACCTATTTGGAGCCAGGGCACGTGTTTTTGAAGTTTTAAAAATAAAAAGGAATGTTGGTTTTGCCGAAGCCAGAATGTAAAATGAGAGAAGAATTATTGGAACATAACAAAATATGACCGGACGGGTTTACCTCTATAAATCGTTTTACATCTGCTATAATGTAATGAGATTTAACCCTCCCATTCGCGTTTACGACATACCCGGGCCGTCTAAATAGATCAAAATATTTTTTTTCTATAGAAAGTTCTTTTTAGAAATATACGCGTCTATATTGAAAACAAGATCGCTAAATTGACTATTCGATGATGGATCTGGATTAATGATAAGCAACCCGAGTCTATTCCCGTTTTTATTAGCTAGATATACCAACGGGGTACTTGCGTAGGTATCACATTAACAGTAGGAATAGCTTTCATTTAGACAGTTCAACAACGTTCATTGCGTTATTTACGTTGCTGAGCAGAATTTTTTTTCGAACATATGAAGCAATGGATTAGCAATATCTCATCGATATTTGCATCAAAAATACATAGGGATATCAAATCGTACTAACGTACTGAAGTATGATAGGAACTGAACAAAAAACAATTTATTCGAAAAAAAAAAATCCATAATATAAATAAAAATGACATGCTGTTCGTTGGTAAGCGCATCACTTGAGAACGGCTGGACCGTTCGTACTTTTCGTTTTAAACTGTTCGTAGTAGTCCGAATGAGGATTTAGGAAAACAAATAGAAGTTTCCCAGAAAATTGGAAAAAATCTGTTTCTTTTCTTCTAAATTTTTCTAAATTTCTAAATTTCTTTCTTTCTTCTTCTTTTTCTATGGAATTTCTGTTTAGACAGGAGAAAGTCTGTCCGATCAACTAGTTTATAATAAATGTAAGAAATAATTTAACATATGTATACTTTTCAAACAATCTTTCATAACAGTGATTAGTTTTCAAGTTTGATTGTTGTTGAACCTTAATAAAGAATAATTTAGATTGAAATTAGATTCCTAGCTTAGTCACGCCACTAGTTACAGAAGGCCTGCACAAAACCCACACCCGTATATTTCCACTCCTTATCTTTTTAGTACAATCCCACAAAAGTTGATTGACGTATTCGAGAAGGGAATTCCTTTCTGAGAATTTGTTTAGTCCTCCCAATGGCCGAAGGAAATATTAAGAAATGCCTCCCGTTCTATTGATGCCCGATTTTTATTCGCCGTCATCACAAGATTAATTCCAAGAGAAGTATAGCTATGTATTTAGATATGGCTATAATGGCCCTTTTGAATTTCGGCTAATATTCATTATTGGATTTTGGCGGAGTGGATTAACTGACGTTAATAAACATTTAATGTTCGGCAATTACATTAGAATTTTGTTATTGATGTCTCCAAGAAATGAGATGAAAAGTGTTTTTTTTTTGTTTAGGAGTTGGAATAGAATGTTGTATACAGCAAACTTCTAAATAGAAGTTTGCTTTGAATGGAAATACGACATTAAAAATGTATAGGTATTGAGATAGACAATGGTTTTCTCCAAGATTCTCTGCTTACTCACTTTTGCTGGACGTAGATTTTCTAGACAATTTGATGATGTAGCATAATCAGTCTCTATCGTTCCCGTTACTGAGACACAGGCCTCCTCTCTGTGAGAGGGAGTAGGCCGTCATCTACCACTCGGGCCCAGTGCGGGTTGGTAGATGTCACATGACGTCGACTTTTGGTTCTAGGACTTGTCGGCTTCCTTACGATATTTTCCTTCACCGTTTAGAGTAGTGATGATGAAATAAATTACACAATATAAAGCGCCTACCTGGGTTCGAATCCATGACCTACAAATCATAAGTTGCGACCACTACCACTGGGGCACCACTGCTCAATTGATTATGTACAGACGCCAGCAGGTCAAGCTACCCGAAACTGTCAAATTTTCCCAATAAACCTTGAACCTTCATACTTTAGCGATAACGTTGAAAATATATTAAAGAAATTTGACAGATTGTAGTAGCTTGATGTGCTGGCGTCCGTACTTATTGTTAGTTAATATGGTTGATCATTGGCCTTGAAACAACAGAGTCAGTCTAAAAAGGCATTTTATTCCTCCACCAATTTTTCAAGCTATGTATATGGTTGGCATGCTTAACACGAGCTTGGAAAACTGGAGGTTTGAACGTTATCCCACGTTACCCCGGCCAGGCTTTCCCTGTACATAACCTCGTACATACAATTTATAAAGAATATAATACAAATATGTAGTGCATAAATCGACAGGTTTTTGGCTCGCTCCCAGCTAGCATCATGGTAACGTATTTCTTTCAGCTCGTTGTACAATTTCCGCGGGATGGTAAATAGCTGATAACTTTATGTTTTTCCTTTAGTTAATCATTCTGGTTTTACTTTATGAAATGAGAAGGAGAAACGGTAAAGGCTGAGCTGTGTTGGCACCATTTGGAAATTGGATGTAGTAAATAAGCGACATTTCGTGATGGATGACGATTTTCGCACGACTTCTGGTTCTTAGGATCTACCTTTCGTTTTCTTCTTGGTAAGCAAAAACAGTTAACGTCACAAGGGGATATTAATAGTATCAACCACATACTACATAATACATACATAATCTGCCTATAATGTTCTCACGGCTGGGCCACGGGCCTCCTCTCTGTGAGAGGGAGTGGGCCGTAATCTACCACGCGGGCCCAGTGCGGGTTAGTAGATGTCACATATCTTCGAATTTTTGGTTCTAGCACATGCCAGTTTCCTCATAATATTTTCCTTCACCGTTTTGAGAGCAGTGGTGATGAAATAATTTACACAAAGTAAAATGTTTGCTTGGGTTCGAACCTACGTCCTACAACACGTAAGTCGCGGCCGTTACCACTGGGCCACCACTGCTCCTGCACCTACATACTACTGATAAATCAATTACTTAAGGAAGAAGATAGATGATACGATGAACAGAAAACGCAAAATAATGGCTCAATCGATGTACACAATACATGCAGCAAGTTCATAAAATCTGATAAATCTTTATGAGCAATCCGACATTCCCGAGTGATAAAATCGATACCTGAAGTTCTTGACCTTAAGAACAAAAGCAACGTTAAGCTTTAATCGTAACTCAATAATTTATATCGAGCACAACACATCACTCGAGCCTTTACATAATGCACGAAGGTAGCTAAAATTGCGCTTCGGAGCTCTCGGATGGATTGGTAGTTTGTGGTGCTAGTGTGGTACGTGAAGTTGAATATTGTTGTGAGAACTGCGGTTTCTAGAAAGTATTTTAATTGAATTGAAATCATCGGATAGTTATATAAAAGAGCTTCAAAAAGAAAAGTCAGTTAGTTTGCAACATACTTTACGCATTCAAACACTATAATGATGCATTCCAGTGTAAAGTATGTTTTTTTTCATATGAAATACTTCAGGACTGTCCCTCCTTCTGGGGAGAACGGAAGGTTATACAGCCTGCCCAAATTATAATATTTCTGCCCTGGAGTATTATGAACCTATTACAATTGAATATTTTCAGTCTCTCTTTCTAAATTAGACGTGGCAATAATGGTTTCAGTTCACACCACATCTTTGTCTTCACACATACGTTAGTAAGCGCCATTTTATCAGCCCAGTGCGCGGGCGCCTCCTATTATTTCTATCTGAATCTCTTTTATTGCATCGTAAATAAGTATAGTGACAGTTTTTATTGCGCCAAACTCAGTTCCGGAGTTAGTTGGGGTGAGATTAACATCTCCGAACGAGTGCAGAATAAGTATGAGGATTGTCGGTTTTAGAATTACTCTCGTCTTTGTTCTGTGTTCCTGGTAATTGCTATTACATTTTCTTGAAATGTTTTAATGATTAGCTGGTAATTGTTTAGAAGGATTTGGGCTGAGCTTGGATTCCTGTCGAGGATTTGTATTTCGCCTTTCAATTACGGTTGTGAGTCGTTTAATAAGTACTAAGATTTGCTTTTTGATTCAAGTACCTACACTTTTGGAAACATGGCTGACGTTTACTATGAAGTAACCTAACATCACGCCTGTATTCCCGAAAGAATTAGGCAGAGGTATACTTTCAGTACACCCACATTTCGCCAGTTCTGTTTAAGTCCCATGTACTGAATTATATAAAGCGCTATGAACTGTTACCAATGTTTTCAGGCCTATATAAATCGTGTACGGAAAAGAACAGCTCACACTCAACGATCCACTCGTATTGAATTTACAGATTAACAAAAAGTCCCCTGAAAATAGCACCCCAAATCCCCCACGAATTTCTTACTGTTTCTATACAATATAACTTATAGATACAGAAAACCCTCAAAAGAGAGACATTCACGCTCGAATTATCACTATTTGTTACGAGTGCAAACTTCGCTCCCCATGCAGGTACAGAAAAACGCGAATCCATGAAAACTTTCACGTAAATAGTAAGGTGTGTTTAAAGTTTGTGCCGAGGGTGAACTGATTGTGTTGCGGGCTTTGTTTCTCTTATAGATACGTGTATTTGAGTATCAGAAACGTTTTTGGAATTTTTATTTTTGGGGACCAACTTTTCTTTTTCTTTTACGCCATGTTCAATAGCGTCTGGATCATCATTTACAGCATTTTTTTTTTATATAACTTCAATTGTTTTACTTCACTGTTTCCAATTTTTACGTTTTGTCCAGATTGGCAGCTCACAACCAACTGTCAGAATTTTAGAAGCAGCTAGGTACGATTATGTTCCTGTCGGGAGAGCGGTGAATGCTTATGCGAATCCCGCAACCGGCCATAGGCAGAGGTGGAAAACCGTGTTGGTCTTAGCCGGTAAGAGTCCGGCATGTCCCTCTGTCACCCCCACGACGGACGAAGTCCATGAGGACTTCCACCACGCACCAAAAAAAAAAGGTACGATAATGTTATTAGTGTCTATTCAAGTCAAATCATTTATTTCAAATAGGCGTCCCTTCCAGAAGGTTCTTCTTATGGAGAAAAATGGGCAAGAAACACCAACGATATTGTCACAAGTAAATTCGTCTAAAACTCAAATGCGTTAGTTACTTTGCTCATTTGTGCGTTATCGTCATTGCATGTGTGGCTTCTCAAGACCGGAACATATACGATTACTCCATTCTCGCCGGTGTCAAAATATTTTATAAAAAGTAGATCATTTGTGCCGTGAGAACAGCGATCGTATTGTCGGTAGATTGAATTACCGTCTTGTGCAAGTTATTTAATTTGTAGTTAAGGCGAAGCTGTCATTCAACTTAATATTCATAATTTCATGATTTATCAGTTTTTTTAATACATTTTCTTCGTACAAGAAAAGTATAACTTCAATACAAGTAAATTTTTATACAACTATAACTGGAATTTCAAAAGTAAACAACGGCAATATCATGTTGATCTTTGCAAGCAATTCACAGAAATTAGGAAACGGAAATGAACAATTTTGTGAATGTTAATAATGTCCAGGAAATTCTTAGTATCCAAAACAACGCTCTTTTTGTCCTACTTACTTCACGAGCATAAGTCCAAAATAGAGATGAAGATTTAGATTATACTAAAAAATACCGCTCATAATTTACCTTTTTATTCACTATTAAATTAACCTATTGTTATTAACTATTGTTTTTTTTTTTGTAATATAAAATTATTTATTTAGGGCTGATTTTTCAATCGACACACAATTTTTATTTGTAGAATAAAATTGACGTCTGACAGATTTTGTATGGAAGAACTGTCAACAATTTTAAATTATTCCTCGGATAAAATTATCTGGGGTTGCGAAAATCAGCCGTTAGGGTACTTTCTTAAATAGGTTTGGTATAGTTTTTGAAAGAGCTGCGACTGATAAAATTGGTTATCAGACTTTTTGAAAAGGTGGTTCCGCGCTCCAAACCAAAGATGGCTGACACCAAAGCTCTTGCCTTTAAGAGTTGATCACAGTACCATAACAAATCAAAATGACGCATGCACGGAATACATTGTGGTTATTAAAGTATGCCCTCTTATTGTTTTAATAAGATTCGTGTTTAAGATAAAAACCTACATGAATTCTTGTACATTAACTTAATTTCACGGTCAAACCTTTTTGATCGTAATTGATACCCAATTAATGGTTCACGTGGTGTTAAACGAATATTAATCGTGAATGTTCTTAATTTTCGCACTTATTAATGTTCATGGTCTACTTAATTTATGTAGAGGGGCATGTGGCTAAGTAATAACAGTTGTGCGGCGATCGATCAGGTTAAGCTACGCTTGCCGCGGTTGATCCGTGGATGAGTGACCATCTTTACATGTCCCCTCCGTGCCTCGGAAAGCACTTTGAGCCGTTGGTCCCGGCTGTCAATCGTGGATCTTTGGCAGTCGTTACGGGTCGTCAGAAGCCCGAAAGTCTGACAACCAGTTATCAAGGGGTATCGTATTAACCAGAAACTGGGTTGTGGAGGTCAGATAGGCAGTCACTCCATGTAAAATACTAGTATTCAGCAGCATCCGGTTAGACTGGAAGCGGACTCCAACATATGTAGTTGGGAAAAGCCTAGGCAGATGATGATAGTCTACTTAATTTATGTGTTAACTAATTAGTAATTATGGTTTTACAATGGTATTTTCTTTTATAATATTACTAGCTTTTACCCGTGGCTTCACCCGTGTAGATGTCGGAAAATATCCCCATTGTTTTCATATATTATGTAACTCTATTGGTTTACGCGGCGCACGCGATTATAGCTCCCAGGTGTCATGATTTTAACCGACATCTTCATCATTCATCGTCATATTTTAGTAAATTTACACAAAACCGTAATGAATTGTTCACCTAAATCTTCCTCATGAATCACTCCGTCTATTGGTGAAAACCGTATGCAAATCTGTTCAGTAGTTTTTCGGATTCAGAAAGACAGACGCAGACTTTGTTTTGTAATATGTCTCTTAACGTTCACATTTCATCAATGATTCTTTGATTCCTCTTCGTCAATCGCTTTGATGTCGCACTTCAATATTAAAAAATACTTCATCATTAATCACAGTTCCACCCGAGACAGACATTACAAATCCAAATGAAAAATAATGCCCCTATCTCACCGATTCGAACGCACTTAGTATGGAAATGAAGTCATCAAGCTAAAACCTACCATTCAATACGCGACTCGATCGCTAGGGTGACAGTGGTGACGCTCGTCATTCCTACAAATCATGTTTACTGGTTGTCCGAACAACGGTGGGGCAGACTGTCAATAATCGTGTATTGCACCCTTCTGTCTGTGGTGTGTTTGGTCTGCTGGATACAGTTTGTCATTGAATGATGTGAGGATTGATTTTTAATACAGGGATGTAGGGACATCGATCCGCAACCTGATTCAGAACACGATTCTGAACGATAACAAGTTGAAATTTTTCGTCGGTGAAAAAAAAAAATGTTGTTCCATATATTTTGACCGCGTAGGTATTGATTGCACTTTTCTATGAAACAGTTTTTTTTAAGTCGACGGATAATGTCTATTAGTGTAATCATATGCTGAATTCATGGCTACAGTTCGCGCGTTAATACAAAAAAAAAAAATACATTTCTATAAAAAAAAATGCCAAATGAATTGGAATGAAATGAATATTACTAAGATTTTTTTTTCTTCCGGTTTTCATTTAGGTCCGGAGCTGAAAAAGGCACTATTGGAAAACCTCAAGATTGAATTCAAAATCTGTCTTGTCAGAAGCTCTCAACTTGAAGACATCAATAAGAATAAGTAATGAACTCATTCTTCTTACGACCTACTTTTTAATTTTGAATAATTAATTAGTTAATTATTAAGACTCAAACAGAATGAGTTAATTCAATGAAACTGTAGTAGTGGCGGGTAGTTTACTGGCTGTTGGACGACCTTTAAAGACAACCAGAGAAAAAACAAAAAACAGTCAATGACATTCGAAGAAACAAAAAACAGTTGAACGAAACAATCTTGACACCGGAGTCCCGGACATGACAAGTCATCTTCCACTTGACTCGCTCATGCACCTAACTGAACGGGTCACGAATCGACTCACCTGTTAGTGAATCTCGATGACTCGGCGGAAAGCGCTCGCGTGCTATACAAGTCATTCTATTTGTTTGTAACTGGTTTATACCGGTTACAGGATTACTGTGTTTTTGTTGTTGCTCTCCTATGAATACAACAGGTAGTAATCGTTTCTGTGTTTGGACTTTTTAATTATTATGAAATTATAATAGTATAAGCTGTTCCTGCTCGCAGGTTGCCTTAATGTGAATAAAGCTCTCTATTTTATATATTACTAGCTTCAGCCCGCGACTTTGTTCGCGTGGAAAACACCAAAATATACTAAAATAACAGCCACTTTTCGAACTCAAACTCAAAGCATTTATTTCAAATAAACCAATTACAGGCACTTTTGAATTGTCAAGGGTCGGTCAGTCAGAAAGATGAAGCTAGTTGTCCATTCCAAAGCGTAGTAGGTACCTATTGAGAAGAATGGGGAAGAAATCCGCCCGCACTATTACTTCGTTTTCGTTTAGCGTTCTATCTAACTAGTTCTTTGTCGTGATGTTAAATAGCCTTTAACCTTCAAATCCGACTGGTAGTTCCAGAGAATAGCCCGTCCACCAAACAAACACACTCTTCAGCTTTATTACGGAGCTTATAGTATACAGGGTGGCAGAGACATGGCCGCGCATCATGGTACCATGGATTCAGTAATGCTCATAGCGCTCTTGAAACCCGTTATTTAAAAAAAAAAAACTGTTGCACATATTTTGACAGCGTAGGTATTGCACTTTTCTCCGCTAGAATCATGTGCTGAATTCATGCTTACAGTTTGCACGTCGATGTCCCTGCCACTCTGAATATATTTTCGAAACTTTGTGTTATCTGACTTACTTTGTAAACTCCAGAAGATTCAGTTGAACAAAGCATGGGTCACATACCTGAAACAAAAACAACAATAATTATATTGGTTTTAGAATGAATGGTCCAATGTTGTATCGCATTTGTGCTGTTGAAGGAAAATTCCCGTAAGTTAAAAACGTTCAAAATTTTGTCGCAATCTCACTCTGCGACAGTCGATGTACAAAACGTGTCAAAAATGTATGAAAATCAGACGTATTTTTATTAGATTACGAACGTTCTTATAAATACAGGAAATGACCCTCTCATGTATCTGTGGTTGTAGCTAGTAACTAATAGCTACTGATATTTCTCAAGCCTCTAGGGTTCAAAGAGCAGTCTCAACTCTCGTGATAATTCTGGGTTACAACACCCACAACCAACGACCTCCCACAGCAAAGGAAGTATGACCTAGACTGCACAAAACTATCTTCAATGGACACACAATAAACAACTGAAAATCTCAGCTCAAATGACGGCAATAAAATATAAACAAACAAACTGAACTGAATCAGTAAAACTAAACTAGCAAGTGACGAACTACGTCTCAACAAAGACAAACAGTAGCTTTATTCGCAACAATAAATAAAGTAAGCAAACACATGAGAAATAGTGGGTATACCCTTAGGAGCCCTCATTATTTTAATAGTGTAAACCACATTATCCAAACTAAAGTTAACTTTATTTGCTAAACATACAACCTAAATTCGTTTAGCACATCGCTTGAGGTATTCAAAAGTTGTAGATCACTGCCTGCCAGCTGAAATTAAACCTTTTGGTGGAAACGGTAGGGTTTATTTCAGGGTTTTGTTTTCTCTAGCTTAGTGGTTGACCGGTAGGGACCGCACACAGTGTCTTGACGCCTACACTAGAATCGAATACGCCTTCGGATCAAGGGGAGACGAATAATTAACGTGTATCAAAGTTTCCAAACTTGGGATGCTAATAAAATATTTGCATGCGAAACTTTTATAAGACGTGGTGGATCATTGAGTATGTATGACGGAGTTGGTGACTTGGAAGACTTACGTATCACCATTTTTAGAAAATGCTTTCTGTTTGTATCAGATATAATTTTAATTTATTTTATTCAAGTATGCATACACACGTCACGTTGCAGTATAAAACTGATTTAAATCCATCACCTCACACATCAGGTCCAGTTGAAAACCAGCATCAGGCACCAGTTGTCTGGCATTTTTATAAACTGGGCCTTTTTGGCGCAGCCGTGAGGCATACTTTCCTGCTAATTTGTTACATCGGACTTTTCACTTTTTATTTGTTTTTATCTGAAGGCCAAACGTTCTAAATCTAGTCGCAATGTCATCTCAACGACAATCAATATCAAAAATGTAGGGAAATTAGGGGTATTTTTGACAGATTGAGACTGAGATCAGACTGTGAACGTTGTAAAAAATTACGAGAATTGCAATTGTATCTTTTAGTCTATGCTAAGTACCTAAATGTATTTTCTTTCTTTCTTTCATTCTCTAAGAATGTTGGTACGAGTAGGTAGGTAAGTCTTGTCTTCCCAGAATAAAGTCACCAACAAAGCATTTCTATGCTTTCTGTTTGAAACTAAAGTGCCCTCTGCCCTGATGAGATGTTTATTAATTTGGGTATATTTTTCATTTGAAGCGACTGTGAAGTTCGGACAATGAAAAATACTTTTTCGCTTATTTCTCTGTGTTACGAGGACCTAGGCAATGGACAGAAATGTGTGATTGAAGAAGTGATGAATTTTATTATAATTCTATCATCCGATTCTGCAGAAAGCCATATTTAGAGCTAAGCTCAAGCTATATTATGCATTGCCGTTTTTGAGCTTTCTGCACTAACACTTTTCGATGGCCTTCGGGCCACCATCATCTTCTTAGGCAATTCCCCCCGATTTTTGCAAACAATCCAAGACATCATCTAATATCCACTAATATCCTACTTCCTATTAATATTATAAACGCGAAAGTTTGTATGGATGGATGGATGGATGTTTGTTACTCTTCCACGCAAAAACCACTAAACGGATTTGGATGAAATTTGGCATACAGATGCTTTATAACCAGGAATAACACATAGGCTACTTTTATCTCGATATTCCCATGGGATCGAAACTTATGCGGGTGAAACCGCGAGGCGCAGCTAGTCAATAATAATAGCCTCTCGACCGATTTCGGTCACGGTGGCCAATCTCAACGGAGAATAGTCAGGTAAGCAGGAGATATACGAGTAGTGTCCAAGTTTGTGCGCAAACACAGGTGTACTCTCTGTTCCTTAACTCTCATAGTCTCATAGGCCATAAAGTACTGAATACGTCACAATCTCATTAACAGTTCAACGATATATTAACCTCATATCGACAACACTTCAAATACGTCCTTACTAAAACTCAGACATAAAATCACTAATAACGATATCAAAATGAGACATAAATAGGTTATTGATACATTAAGACCACCCATCTCTTCCGTATATTTTATTTCTTCGACTAAGTAGTGCTGGCCACCGGTAACGTAATTATTCGGTTTTATTGTAAACAGCCGGTTTGTTTGTATGTGTAGTGTCGGATTAAACCGTCAAAACACAGTTGTAACGTAATTAGATTTAATGTTGTTAAATTTGGAGCTGTATCGTGCTAGCTGGATTTAGATTTCAGCCATTTAAAGGTTGATTACGGTTTTCGATGACAGTAATGTGATACTCTATCGACACGTGTTTAAATGTGTTCGAAGGATTTAATAGAACCTTCTTGTTGGTTTTATTTGACATTTGATCTTAGGTGTTGATTTCCTCATACTTTAGTATAGGTAACTATTACATGAGGATATTGATAGTAATTTCCTTGTAAGTAGGTATAGTGTTTCTTTGAGTTGGATCTTTTATTGTTATGCAGGTGATGTAATGAGAGCAGGCATGGTGGCCCAGTCGGAATGGCCTTACGAGTTGTAGGTCGTAGGTTCGAACCAGGACAGGCGCTTTACTTTGTGTAAATTATTTCATCACCACTGCTTTCAAAACGGTGAAGGAAAACATCGTGAGGAAACCGACATGTCTTAGAACAAAAAATTCGAAAACATGTGACATCTACCAACCCAATAGAAAACAAAACAGTTCATTTATCAAATTAAATTTCATTCGAAAACATCCATCGGTTTCTTACCAAACTTCAACTATATCCGACGACCCTGGTTACTTATCTCCTTTCGTGACTGTACCTAACTTTGACGTTCAAAAAGTGCTGATCCTCAGCTTAGTTTGAGTAAATGACTTGGAAATGGGCGCTTCTGTCAAACCGCGCGGGCCAGCGCGGGTTGACAGATGTCACATGTCTTCGAATTTTTATTTCTAGGACATGCTGGTGTCCTCACGATGTCTTCCTTCACTGTTTTGAAAGCAGTAGTGAGGAAATAATTTTGCACAAAGTAAAGCGCCTGACCGGGCTCGAACCTACGATCTATAACTGCTCTCACTTTTGATTTTATTGTTTACATATTACATGGTGCTACACTCCAAACACCAAAACTAAGAAATAAATACCTTTCTTTTATAAGCAGACGCTACAATTTCTCGCCCTATTAAGAATAACACAATAAAGCGTAAAGACGGTGGTACACAAAGAAATTCTAATAAATTCATATGTACCTCCTGTGTGCAGTTTCACAAACGTAAGTCACTGGTTATTGCGGTGTGCCACCCGCCTTATTCGCCGTGTGTCGTTAGCAAAACAATAAACATTAAAATATTTCAAATAATTTTATTGCACAAGTTTGCTGTGTGGCCTTCGCAAATAATAGTAACGTATACATAGATATTTTTAACAAAACTGAAAGTGATCTTTAACCCATAAACGTTGCTTAAAGTTAAGTAGAGATTAGCGACTGTTAAACCATACATTTTTGACATCTGAACGTCACTTAACTTTAATCGTTGTTTATAAATAAACCCCTAAATGACATGACACGCATCTGCAAAATATAGTCATTCAATATTATTTATTTGACGTCCTATGTACTCATTATCGTCACTTGAAGCTCCAAATGTTTAACAGGAAGCCATTCATTAGAAACATGATTATTATAGCGACTCTCTGGAAGAGCACCATCATCGCAGCCTATATCAATCAATTGCTTGGCACTTGCTTGTAGAATTGAAGAACTTGAGTAGGCTCTACGAGAATATCCGGCTCGAAGAACCAACTGACGGGGTGGACTGTATTTTGTTTCTGAGTTGACTGTTGATGAAAACTTCGGACTTGAATTTTCTGACTTTTTTTATTTGCAGGGCGGCTTGCTGCAGGCGGTTGAGTGACGTTTGCGAGTCACGATGTATAGGTTGACTTTTTCGTTTGTCAATCCTCTCTGATCTGCATTGATCATATCCAGCACCCTAAATACGTAACAAGATCAATCACAATCTGAATCATGCCAATCAATTGCTACATATATTCGAAAAAAATGTCTGCTTAACAACGTAAATAACGCAATGAATGTTGTTGACCAGTCAAAATGAAAGCCATTCCTACTGTTACTGTGTTATCCAATTACCCCGCTAGTCTTTCGTATTGTCAATAAATCTGGCGACTGATCTGCCTACTGTAGTTACCAAGCTGAATGACCGTTGCCATTCTATGTCGGAGGATCACTAGTGCAGAACTGAACATAGCTCTATTCCATCACAATTATTAAATGTAACCACTGCTCTCAAAACGATGAAAGAAAACATGTCCTGGAACCAATCATTCAAAGACATCTACCAACCCGCACTGAGCCCGCGTGGTAGATTACAGCACACTACCTCTGAAAAAAGAGAACATTGTTTGCTTATCATGCATGGGTATAGCTCTATTCCACCAGAATCATTAAAATGTGAATAAATCTGTCTATCAATTTATTTTTCTGCAGTCAGTACTGAAGTAGCTCACGTCGTCAAGGAGGAGCCGCCGATTAAGGTTATCGGTTCCGTATATGGCCACTTGAACATTGTCAGCACTTTGTAGATTAGGTACACTTATAAAGGACTACGGAGGGAAAATTTACGCATTTTTTAAGGTATCTAGAGATATTTAGAGGTGTCATCCCAAGGTTGTTTGGGAACTTTAGCACGCGGTGATGTAGCCTAGAAAGAGTAAAGATCGGAAAAATCGGGACGTAAGTAGGTATATATTAAAGTACTTTCAGTATCAATAATAGTCTACAGTTGTTCCTGAACTCACGAAGAAGACAATATGATACCTAATCAGAATTATACAAGGGTGACACTGAAAGTTTTTAGAACTGGCCACTTGTAAACGATATAATAAAAATATAAGTTCAAATTTTGAAAATAGAACTCTTTACCAATATTATTGTGTATGTATTTTATTCATTTGTCATTTATTTAAGATTTGGCGGCAAATTGAAAATTGTCTGCGTCACGTCAGCGTGAATTTAACGCGAGAAAATTTTCGTTCAATGATTTTTTATGACTTTCGATGTCATTTAAGTCAACAAGAAAGTTATGATAGACTTCAATTGGCCTTTCACGACGAAGCCCCATTTCGTGCCACTGTTTACAAGTGGTTTAATGAGTTTAAACGTGGTCGCCCTAATCTCACCGCTGATCTGCGTGAGGGACGGCCTTCTACGGCGACGACTGAAGATAACATCAGTGTTGTGCGGCGTATGATAGAGACTGACAAAAGAGTGACTTATCAGCAGATTCAGACAAGCTTAGGCATCGGTGTGAGTCAAGTGCACAAAATCCTCCATGAACATTTGCGGTCAGGAAGCTTTGTGCCCGGTGGATACCTCATAATTTGACAGAGGCCCAAAAGCTCCGTCCGTGTTGATTGGTGTCGTGAAATGGTTCAAAGATTTAACGGAGGTGACTCAAATGCCGTTGCTGTTCGACATACTTACGGGTGACGAAAGCTGGATTTATTGTTATGATCCTGAAACTAAGAGACAGTCTGCTGTCTGGGTGTTTCCTTCCGAGGAGTTGCCAACTAAAGTGAAGAGAGGTCGAAGCGTAGGAAAAAAGATGGTGGCCTCGTTCTTCGGAAGGACAGGTAGAGGATCGAAAAATAGTTACTGCAGAGTGGTACACTAACAATTGTTTGCCACTTGTCTTGGAAAAAGTTCGGGAGAAACGACCTCGCAGTAGGATCCTCATTCACCACGACAGCGCCTCGTCGCACACCGCCAAGCAAACAATCGACTACTTGGCGACGTCAGACGTGGAATTACTGGGTCACCCGCCCTATGGCCCCGACCTCGCACCTTGCGATTTTTATTTATTTCCGAAAATAAAAGAAAAACTTCGAGGAAAACGTTTTATGGACGCCGAGGAAGCAGTGGCTGCGTTTCAAAATACCGTTGAAGACGCCCCTTAAGGACGAGTGGGCAAAGTGCTTTTCTCAGTGGTTCCATCGGATGCAGCGATGTATTAATCTAAATGGACACTATTTTGAAAAGATATAATAAAACTAATAACTTGCTAGTTTGTTCAGTTTTTGATTTTCTAAGAACTTTCACTGTCACCCTCGTATCAATGTGTTTTATGCTATTTCAATCCAGCCATCTTTCTTTTAACAGTTTTGGATATTTTAATGCAATCTGCGTTCGCGATTTATTTGTCAAAAATGTAAAAAAAAGTATGAGTTTATGGAAAATAACTTTAAATACACAATAAAGTTCAGTTTACGCTACAACTTCAAACATTTTTATAACTTTTTCAGTTGTGCTCAAGTCACTCTGAAATCAACTTAATTTCATTTAAAATAAAGCTGAAATTTGTTTAACTTTCAATAACATCAATTTGAAACATAAATTTTAATAGACATTAGGTTCTCTTACCGGTAGTTCTTAAAGATCTTGACAGAAGAGAGTCTTCCACTGTCCTCTAATATTTGGATTACTTTCTTTAATTCTTTTTGCCTTTACTTTTCATGATTATTAGCATATCATAAGGAAACAGGAAAGTTTGACAAATCGATTTAACAAAACTCTATAATTAAACATAATCGCTTTCTATTATTGGTATTGACGTATCGACTCCATCATTCTATTGTTAACATTAGTGAACGCACAACATCCTCACGAGGTGTGAGTTAGGATTACCATAATTTTGCCGGTTAATATCAGGACGCAGGAGTTTTGTTTGCTTTGGAGTGACTTTGAATAATGTTCGCAGTTGAATATCCAAGGAGGCGGAAATGAACAAGATGTAATACAGGAACAGTATAAACGCCAGCATATCAAGCTACTACAATCTGTCAAATTTCTTTAATAGATTTTCAACTTTATCGCTAAAGCATTGAGGTTCAAGGTTGATTGGGAAAATTTGACAGTTTCGGGTGGCTTGACTTCCTTGCGCCATTGCGGGTTGGTAGATGTCACATGTCTTCGAATTTTTGGTTCTAGGACATGCCGGTTTCCTCACGATGTTTTCCTTCAACGTTTTGAGAGCAGTGGTGATGAAATAATTTGCACAAAGTAAAGCGCCTGTCTGAGTTAGAACCTACGACTTACAACTCGTAAGTTGCGGCCGTTGCCACTGGGCCACCACTGTATAGGTAGTAACTATAGAAAAACAAAACACTGTCACTAAGTCCCATCATAACTCCGTCGCCTGGCAACCCTATTAAGCGTGACTTGCCACCTTCCGCACGATCATTCTCGCTTCCTGCGGTCACTGCAAGTCATCGTAGGGGTGAAATGATTAGAAATTAGTGCCTATTAGTAACCTTTTCTGTTATTAATGCAGTTAGATTTATTTCATTGAGGGTAACTTTAATTGCTCTGTTGCGGGCGTCGACCTTTCTTTGAAAAGTTGCTCGAGTTATTTTTGTGTTAAGTAAAAGTACTTATCTTTCTAAGAAAGCTTTTAAAATAAACATACAGACAATACCAGGTGCTCCCCGCTGTTTCACCCGCATAAGTCTTGATCCCGTGTGGGAATATCGAGATACAAAGTATCCTATATCCTAATCCAGGTCATGGTCAATTCATGTGCCAAATTTCATCCAAAGCCGTTCAGCCGTTTTAGCGTGAAAGCGTAACAAACAAACATACAAAAAAAATCAAATCTGTGAATGTGAATGTTTGTGTGAATGTTTGTTTGTTGTGTGTGTGTGAATGTTTGTTGTTGTTTCTTACGCTAAGTCCCATGAAAATCATGAAATAGGGGGAGCATATTGTCGTCAACTGGGCACAAATCTAAACTCCGGGCTGTTACTGAGAAATTCCAGATCGAAAAACCCAATAACACTTTGCCCGACCCCGGAATCGAACCCAGGTCCACATGCTCAGTAGTAGCGCTAGCGCACAAAAGACCAACGAGGAAAAAAAAATATACAGGGTGACAGGGAAACTCGACGTTTTTCTTGAAAGGCGTTTTACTAGAGGTCATTAGCAACAAAAGTCCAGATGGATTTGTTAGAAATTTTCTGACTTGTTACCAAAAACAATTAATTATGAGAAAAAAAAACTACCCCACTCCAAACATTTAATTGAAACTTTTCTAAAAGTTGAAAAATGAATGGTCATTTAAAAAAAAATACTTGCAAAACTTACATAATCTCAGAAATAAAATCTCAAAAAAAAAGTCTTTAATAGCAATTTATAAATATAAAATAAAATATAATATATTATAATATCACATTTAATCTGGCCATCTAAAACGTCTACTTACGACCTTTTTAAATTTATTTGATACTAGCTTTTGCCCGCAGCATCACCCGCGTTGATGTCGGAAAATATCCCACGGGAACGTACGCACGGCTACACATCAAGCTATACATAACCAGTATAAGCTGACTTCTGATTGTACGACAAACCTATACATTGCGAGGTCAGCCAAACCGGAAATATATAGGTTGATGTGTCGCCGTGTGTACTACCTGGATAAAAAGTGCCGAATATGTTAATGCAGATTATAAACTATCTGTGTGCCAAACGTCACCCAAATTCGTTCTACCATTTTTGCGCCAATCAGGAACATATATCCAGACATATATTTTCGGCATCAGAAACATCACTTTTTTTATGTTAGCCTACGCTGTCCCACTCCTGGGCAAAGGCCTCCCTCCACTCCTTCCATCTTTCGCGAGCCCGCGCGTCCTCCTTCCAGTTTTGAAGGAACCAGCTCGTCCCGCCATCTCCTACGTGGCCTGCCGCGACCTCGCCTCGCTGTCTCAACCAATTCTGCGCTATTTGGGCCCACAGTTTGTCCGGCATGCAGCAGACATGTCCTGCCCAGTACCATTTAAGTTGCGCATTATTAGTTAAAGAAAATATATTCACTGTTTTGAAACCAACATACACAATACATGGAAACCAACGAGCCACAAGCAAGACGAGCAGTATTTCTTACATAAATACGATTTTTTAACCACCCTCAAAACAGAAGGCCTTAAATTTTCTTTAAATCTTCCAATCTAACTTTTCCGTCAAAGCCAACATTACTAACGACGATCAGTGACCACTACTAATTGCCCAACTAATCACTCGGCGTATCTCGACTTGCGACACGGTGCACTGATCAATTAAACAGAATGCGAAGCTCGCTCGACTCACAACTCGATTACGTCGCATCCCAGCCGCGTTTTAGAAAGTAATTCGAGTAGACTTTCGCCACTACGTAACAGTGTTAGGGGTTGATTTCGGAATTTAAATTTTGTAGTGCATTTTAGTGTTATAAATGTAATATGGTAGTTTTATGTTCATGGAGCGCAAAACCTTTAGAAGTAGGTAAGCCGTTGGTACTCTTGTGAAAATTGAAAGAGGCTTTTTTAGGGAAATTCATGCAGAGGGTAAACCAAGTATCAATAATAAATACCATCATGGATATTGATTGTAAGAGCAATGGTGGCCCAGTAGTAATGACCCCGACTTACGAGTTGTACGTCGTGGGTTCAAACTCAGTCAGGCGCGTTACTTAGTGTAATTTATTTCATCACCAGCTCTCGAAAACGGTGAAGGGTTTTCCTTCAAAACAATAAAGGAAAACATCGTGAGGAAACTGGCATGTCCTAGAACCAAACATTCGAAGACATGTGACATCTAGCAACCCGCAATGGGCCCGCGTGGTGGATTACGGCCCACTCCCTCTGAAAAGAGAGGAGGTCTGTGTCCCAGCAGTGGGACGTGGGAGTGGGCATTATAGACTGATTATGTACTCGTATATTGATTGTTGCATGGAATTTTCCTTCCACGCCAAAGTCAATTGCTATCAATCAAAGCATTAAAGTAATCAATACAAAAACATAAAACAACCAAGACACACAAAACAAAAACGATTTTTACTTTGTCATAGCTACTCCGGTTTATAACAGGAGCGGGAATTCTGTCACCGCAGCACGTATCCCGCACGTAGTCTCCCACTATAATTTACATTTCTCTCCAAGAAATACAAACAAACAAGATAACAGAATAAAAACAAAAATAGCACACAAAGAGGAATAGAAAGGGACGAATTTATCGAGCCATTACGACCACGACTGGCGGCATTCATGTGTCATAGTAGGGAATAACAATACAGATGCATGCTCGAAATAGCAACGAAATTCTACCGTCTGACTTGCTATTTGATTCGCCACTTAACTGGTCACTTTCTAAATGAAGTTTTTCAGGTGCAGTTTTATTTATATTTATTTATATATATTTAATTGTACACCACAAAACATATAACATAAAATCACATCAAACACTACAACATATACAATGGGCGGCCTTATCGCTTTCTGCGATCTCTTCCAGGCAACTATGGAATGGACAGTGATTTTCCTCGATATAAAATGGGGCTGAGGTTGGTGCAAATGTGGTGGTGTGTGGTGTGGTGGTGGTGTCGTTGGTTGTACACGATACACTAAAATCAGTTGTCAGGCAAATGGGAACAGTAATTTCTTTGAATAAGTATTGATTTAGACGCGTACTGGGTTGGATCGAGGTGGCTCTAGAAAAGGATGCCTGGAAGGATTTGGGAAAGGCCTTTGCTCAGCAGAGGAACAGTGAATCCTAACTTAAAACAAAAAAAAGTGTTGAGTCGTAAGTACTTACATACTTAGGGAGCAAGATTTACTCTGCAAGTAAAGTATACCTCTTACTTCTATATGAAATCAATCATTTGTTTTTGCTGCAATGAATACCTATCGTAAATTCTTTTTTTTTTGCTTTAATCCTGCGAACCATCTTAATATAAACATATTCTTATGACATACCCGGAAAAATTATGTAAGGTACACGACACTTAATGTTCTCGTACCTTACCATCACTGCTTATGGAAAATCATGACCTTTATACCACAGCCAAATGTAGCTCCGACCCTTCCCGGTGTTGACATCGATTTACTGCTCACTCTGTTAAGGCAAGCAGCCTTAAAGATAAGTAGATAAATAACCTCCAAGTACCCGTTAATGTCTCCCAGATAAAAGGCGGCTCCAAGAACCACATTCTCTTAGAAGTTGTTTCCAAAGACAAGCCTGCTCCTGCAGAATAACCAATTTAATTCACATTTCTCCATATTTGGCCGCATTATAGCCGACCAGTCGACAATACTGCATTGTACCAGTAACTTAATCCGATAGGAGGAACCCAACCAATTCAGGACCTTTAACTACTAAAAATAAAGACCAAAGTTAACTGAAGAGTGCACTCGGCGGCGCCTACGCAAGAGTGTCGTATGAGTATTTTTAGCGTCGCCCAAGAAGTTTTATTTGATTGCTACACAACACATAGTTGTTGGGATTTGTGTTTCAAATAAGTCATGTTTAAAAATAACAATGCGATAAATTCCTGAATGGGAAAAGCTACGAATGAAGGTAAACGTAGGAATCAATAAATAATGGTATCAGCGACTGAATGCGCCAGAAACGACACCACATTTCGCCTTACTAAGCGACATCAAGTAGCATAATCCAATAGTAATTGTTTGGATACCTCTAACTAGCATGAACGGCACCCATAATCGAATACTATATCAATTAATTTATCGATTCTGACACCTAAATCTTTTAGGCCTTATCTCGATTTCAGGTCTAAGCTATACCGATTAGTGTTATCTTTGGGCTACTTGTACAATTCACACTAATGTTTTGTCATAAATATAGTGATCGTGGAATATAATTTGCAATAATTTGTCGCAATCTCGTTGAGAAACAATATTTTGAATTTGAATGTGGCTGTGGTTGCCATAGTTTCACCACCGGCTGGGCCGTAAGTTTAAACTCATTTTATTGAAATACTTGTGTAAATTATAAGTAACGTTACGTCTAGATAGTTGAAATTCAGAAACTAACTGTTTCTGAATTCTCAAGAACTACCTACGAGATCAGTTTTATCCTTAAAAAATCTCAGCACAAATCCCAATCTATTTTGTCTTGCCAAAATCCGCACATCACTTTATTATTCCATGGGAAATAATCTCCACCTGGGCCGGTCACATCCGGCGACGGGATTTTCCATTTCCACCCGGTGTATGCCACTTCCTGGGGGGGAAGGTAGTGGGGAACATGTCCTTACAAGTTCTCCTATTCTTGTGATTCTATGCTCACGTTAGCAATCAGTCGGCATTGTCCGGCCACGTTCGATAATTTTCGCCGCATGCATTTCGGGATGAGCAGTTAGCACTCGTTTTTGTGTTTTGGGTAGGGACGGTCTGTGTGGCAATGTGTTTATGGATTGGGATGTAACCTAGCAGTAATGCATGTTCATTAACTGAACTTGTCTTTTATAAGAATAGATATTTCACGAATAATTGCTTCTTTGTATGGAAAGAACAAATAATAATAGTCAAGCCCTCTACGAGTATTTCGTTTACTAAATTGAACGATCGTAACCAATAATACTGTATAAAAGTGCCATTAAAATCAGTTAACTATTTAAATCGCTTGAATGCACCTTAACCTGCCAAAAACCAGAGGGTGCTTTTAAGCTTGCTTGCAAGTTTTGCTTACTTATTTAATAGGGAAAAATAAAATGATAACGATATTAGACGCTCACTGTGTTCTAACTAAATACAAAGGAGTTTCTCGGAATCTGAATCTAAAAACGACTGCAGCATTATGAACTCCAGTTGTTAACACAAGAATTCCCACTGTTGAGTTATTCTCGAAACATAATAAAAGAAAGAATCCTCTGGCAAGTGTTCCGAAACATATTTTCTTTGGAAAAAAAGGAAACGAACGTAAAAAAGACGGGAGAAAACTAGCAAATAAGCCGCCTGGCTTCCGGAGACGTAAATATAAAAATAAATGAAAAATATATAATATAAACATTTTCGGGGGCGTTAAATTTGCATTTTAATGGAGATCCGCGCGTAGGTAACAAGTTTAACTAATAGCCGTGAAATGAGGGGAGGCGGAATGGGCGGCCGGGGTACAGTGGTGCCTTTGTTCAGCGCCGAGCCAAAAATGTCATAAATTCAAAAAGGTTTACTGTCTTTGTCTTATGAGTTCACTGTTTATGAGTGTAAGGAAAACCTGTGTGGACATTCTTTATCCTTTATGAGCATATTTTGCTTTTAATGAGTATCAAAACCAAGTAATGTAGATAGTCTACTTTCGGGAATTCATTGACTTCAAATTGTGTCTTATGGGTTTCATATTATTAGTATTGGTAACGTTTGGTTTATACAAGCTCTTGTTCTGCATCCTCGTGAAATTTCAGGAGGCTGTTATGAAAGACATAAATACTTGTTTTTATAGTTATTTAAGTTTGACAGTATTTCAGAATACACCACTTTCAAAGAACAGAATCGCGCTATGGTATCGTATAAGCGGCCGCGTTTTTATGTGTGTGTAAAAGGGCAGTTACAGGGCGGTCTCACACAGGTCGCGTTTTAAAATGCGTGTCCCACTCCCACACATGCCGATTTCCGAAAATTAGAAAAAAAACCTACCTACTTGTTTTATTATTGCTTCGTGTCGAGAATCAGTATCATAGTTACATCCTTGAATTTGACGAGGATGCAAAACGACACCTTGTATGTAATAGAGAACAACGCAAATAAACTAGAGGAGGTACTGTAAAGGTTGTCTGCAAAAGTCGACCTAATGTAGTGCAGGCTGGCAGTAAAATTGTATTCGGACATTCAAGCGAATTTAGAATAAGCTTTCAAATTATGTATTTCGAATACATCTTTTGTTTCGAAAAAACAGTGATATAACAGACGTGTGGATGTAAACACGCCCGCATGGAATAAACGTAGGTAATAATTACAACGTAGTATCATTTAATAGTCCCTATAGTAGGTACCTATCCCGTTCTGTACAGTTATTGTTTAAACTTGTACTTGGGAAAACAGCTTACTCTTTTATACAAATTAACTATCTTTAAACCAGTTTAAAAACTAAAATATATACTCCACAAAACGCAGCACCGAAATCCGAAATAGCCTAATCCTCCAACCACAAAAGCGCAACGGGTCAAGTTTCTTTTCAACGTAATTTTCCTTCATATCCTACGAAATACAAAACATTGTTGGGGTACAGTTGGTATGGGGGACAGTGGTACACTAGTAATCCTGGCTGAACAATCGGCCACCGCTCGCTCCGCGGAATATGGTACTAAATAAGAAGCGAGAGCGCTCTCTTCGTGCGTCAAAGACTAAGTTGATGGAAAGGTCAACGGTGTGAAAGTTTGTTTTATGCCTACATCAGTTTATGCGTTGTGAAGACAGACTAATGTTCTTATCAAAGCCTAGGCTTTGCGAGGATGATGAAAATTATTCCAAGGGAACGAACTGCCTGGATAAAGTCTGACCTTTATCCTACCTCATGTCTTGGTCTACCTGTGTGTTTCATCAAAATCCGTTCAGCCATATAGGCGTGAGAAGGAAGTATGGACAGATTGATATTTATTCATTTTTTGTATGTTCTGCTGTTGTTGTATCAAATAAATAAATCATCAAAGATTTCCATTAAGTCAGCTTAGGATCCATAGTTTATCTGACTTTTATAAACTTTGCGTCCATTAATTTACTGTAGCGGCTTACTTATTCATGTGATAATTTTGTTGTTGTTTTAATTTAAACATGATACCACTAAATATGCTTTTAAACAGGAAACGCTGTAACATTTGCTATCATACCGGTAATTGACATCGGAGCAGATTTACATACTGAATTATAACTTCCGTTTGCAAGATAATCTGAACTCATCATATAGGTAGGTATAACCATGCAAATCATAAAACACCATGAAAAGCTATTTTAATATAACATAATCAGCCTATATGTTCCCACTGCTGGGACACAGGCCTCCTCTCTTCGGGAGGGAGTGGGCTATAATCTACCACGTGGACCCTGTGCGGGTTGTTAGATGTCACATGTCTTCGAATATTTGTTTCTAGGACATGCCGGTTTCCTCTCGATGTATTCCTTCACCGTTTTGAGAGCAGTGGTGATGATATTAAATATACAATGTAAAGTGCCTGTCTGGATTCGAACTCACGACTTACAACTCGTAAGTCGGAGCCGTTACCACTGGCCCACTACTGCTCATTTTAATATAGCTTTATCGAAATAATAATAGTTAAATGAATTACCATTAAATCTACCCATTCTAGGAAAGTAACTACGATTTTTATTACAACTTTTCATGTCATTTCAATACCTTTGAATTCAAATCAATCTGCCTAGCCTTTTCCTAACTATGTTGGGGACGGCTTCAAGTCTAACCGCATGCAGCTGGATAGCAGTATTTTACACGGAGCGACTGCCTACCTGACCTCCACAACCCAGAAACTTCTTCTTCGTTTTAGCCTGTCGATGGCAATTTAAATGGACTCGGCCCAGAATTCGGCTACTTACTGGCTAATACCCCTTGGTAAGACTGTTAGTCAGACTTTCGGAATTCTGACGACCCGTAACAATTCAAGAATGACAGCAGAATGCAATACCAATTATGCCTTGTTAAATAGTACCAAACATTACACAAGCATAAACATTTAATTTCAAAGTGACGAAGCGTTACAAGTCAGCGAGTCATTCTGTCCTTAATTCAAACCCATCCATCAAAGCTGTGTCAGGTCTGTTCCAATAATCTACGGCTCGTCGCCACATAAAGCTGTCCTAGCGTTATCTTGGCATATTGCATACCGTGCGGACGCATATGATAAGTGCATAACCCGAACGTTTGTTGGAAAAACACACTTTCATCGTGGAAAGCGCCCCGAGACGAACTTGTTTTTCCACTAGATGTTTGTGTTTACATTGCTTGGGTGAATTTGTCTTGTGAGGAAGGGATGTGGGATGTAATGTAGGGAATATGTTTGTTGTTATGGATTTTATATTGATGGTTTAAATTATAGGTCCTCAACTTGGCGATAATGCCCCCTCGTGGGCGTTTGAGACTTTCAGGCGGCAGTAGAAGACCCAGAGATAATTTTTATTCTATTTTACGACTATATACATAATATTACATGTTTAAACTTAATAGTGGCAATAGGTGTTTCAGATTCGCGACAGACTGAATAAGTAAAAAAATTGGGGAGCTCTAGAAAAAAAAATTCTCAATGTGGGTGGTAGTTGTTGTAAAAAAAATTCTCAATGTGGGTGGTAGGTGGTGGTGGTAGTAAAGTTGAGAACCTATGGTGTTGGGAAATGAGGAAGGTCTAAAAACATAGCGCTGTATCTGACGACCTGAGATTATTTAAATAACTTAATCTGTTGATGGACAGAGAACGAGATACAATAGTAGTTTTATTGTTATGTCTAGGGGCGTTTGGTGTCCCGCGAAGTTTTAAGGAATTTGTTTGCCCTGCATTAGAACATTGCGTAGTGAGATTCGTATACTGACCGCCGAAGTGAACAGACGTGCCCCGTCTCTAGTTTCAGTTGACGCCAGATGCGCAACACGTGTTAACGCTGAGTTTGAATGTCGCATTTAAAATCGGAACGGTGTCTCGCGTTTTATTTTTGTGGTTGCAAATTAAAACACCTTAAAACGGTGGTAAAGTGGCATAAGTGTGATCCTGATCTTCAGCCCGAGGCCTAGGCTTTTCGGCTCCCCGGCCTCCTGGTGACGTCGAGTGACTCTGAGGGCCCTTTGCGGGCCAATCTGGTGAGATCTTTCCGTTTATTTCAGGGATCTCCATTGGAAACTGATCCTGTTGTTTTGTTTGTTTGTGTTCTAGACTGTTAATTAGGACTTTTGAAGACACGCGCGAATTCAACATCATTTTAAGCCATAGATGAGTTTTAGGAATAAGTCTTCATATTATAGGAGAGAAGAACAAACTAATACGCCTTAATATTCTAGCCTAAAATACGGTAGCGCTGTAGATTTCCTAGTGCTAAATTACCAAAACTGTCTTGAATAAGTTACCAATTTTCTAGCTTGTAAATCAAGTTTGGGTACCCACGCGCGGTATAGGACACCCTCAGCGGAACAAAAAAAAAAAAAAAGGAACAAAAACGACTACCCCGAACTCTTAAGTTTGCATAACGAAGTATATTTCCAAAGATCAACAAAAAGCGAAGCTCATAAATCTTACACAGTATGCTCTCTCTATTGTCTTCTAAACACAGAGCCGCACATGTGACTAAAAGTTCTACTAAAACTATAAAAACGATGACTAGAATTGTGCGTATGACAAAAGATGGGAACTGTTTGTTTAGGGCGTTAGCCCACCAAATAAATAATTTAATGGGTTTAACCTTCGACCACATGTCTGTCCGTCATGACTTAGCCTTATATGTTTTGGAGCATCGATATGATGACAGAATTCTCCTAGCACTTCTAAATAATATACAGGAATTCCTCCCTAACAGCAATCTCTTCCAGGAACAAAGGATAACAAATTACATAACAATGCAATTTAACAAGTCACTCTGGGGCGGAGAGGATATCCTAATCGCCGCGTCAGAGTTCTATCTAGTGAATGTGCATGTGCACACGGATACAAGAAACACACTAGTGTATTCACCTACTGGTGAACCAGTACCCGGCAACATACACGTCCTCTACAACGACCAACACTATGACAGCTGGGTTATGACCGACGACGAACATTACAAGGATCTAATGCAAGAAACAAAAAATGTCAAAACATCACAACATACTAAGCCTGTAATTAACAGACAACCCTCGAAATCCCAGTCTCAAACTAACAACACCCAATTGTCTAGCCAATTAACACAGAATGAACAACAAGCATCATTATATACACCGTTATCAGACGTGGTCGCAGATGTCACTGGGTTCACAATACTAAGAAACCAGCCGTCTACCGCAATAAAATACACTTGCCCAGACTTGCGTATTGCAACCTGGAACGTCCGTGGGGCCTCAAAACCGGCAAAAAAAAACAAAATAGACGCTGAACTTTCACTCAGGGGCATTCATGTAGCCTGCATACAAGAAACAGGGATGAACTCAGGAGCATACAACTCCACACACTACGAATGGCACCTCTATGGAACTACAGGTAAAACGCACCGGGGACTTGCAATTTTAATCAGAAAAGATGCCCAAATTGAATTAGTTCATAGGAAAAAAGATACAGACGCGATGTCAGCTACTCTTATAGTTGACAGGGGAAATGACAAGCCTGCTCCTCTGTACATAATAAACTCTCACATCAACAGTTGTACATCCATAGCAAACAGATCCTTCACAGGCTTATTAAACTTGATCAGACAAAAACCTAAGAAATGTACTTTAATAATTCTTGGCGACTTTAACGGCCACATTGGTCGACATGATACACAAAATTATCAACGCAAAGGGCTAATTCAACAAAACCTACATCATGACTTCTCCACTGCAACGGAGAACTGGTAATGGATATAGCCAACAGGGAAAAACTGCAAATAGAAACGACAAAAGCGAGATCATCATGCAGGCTGACATGGTCAAAGGGCACTCAAAAGTCCCAATTGGATCACATTATAACACCATACGCCACAGAAAAACTCTTTGAATTTATTAAAGGTGAATGGGCCGCTAGGAGACTATCCGATCATAAAATAGTCTGGGGTTTGCTAAGGACAAACCGAATTTCAAACAAAACAAAAAATAAAAACACCAAACATAGTAATACACAAAGCATAGCCGTGAAGACAATGGTCAAGGACTTCAACTATAAACAATGCGATTATGCCGCCCTCAATAGCAAGTTCACCAAAACAAAATACCAAGATTGCATACCAAAAAAGCTAAAAAATATAGGAATCAACTCAACGGACGAAAACATCGAAATACCCTGGAATACCATAACGGAAGTATTGAAAGCGGCTGCCCAGGAAACTCTAATTCTTCAGCCAGTTCTCCCCAGAGATCATCGACTAGCTCTTGCTAACCTACAAAAGGCAAAATTCTTGCAAAGTAGGCAACCAGATAACCCAAATAGACATAACCGCGTAAAAGAATGTCAGGCAACACTTCAAAAGATTAAATATCACGAGGAACAAAAAGCATGCAGGACCAGCCTCAGCGGACTGGGGAAAAACCACCCTGCAAAACGCATGCAAATGCTGTACTTTTTTTACAGGAGAAATAAACTTCAAACAAAACTGCGAAAAAGATCTACTTATATACCGATGACCAAATGGGAGCAAATTTTTAAAAAATCCTAGGGTCGTCTTATACCAACAGTTAATATAAAAAAGCCGACAACCGAAGTCGAAAGTGATGGAGCCACAACAGATGACGTAAAAAAAAAAAAAAAAAAATTGAAATCATCAAAAAATGCGGAACGGGACAGCTCCCGGAACTGACCAAGTAGTAATCGAGCTTTACAAAGCGATGCCCGAAATATTACAGGAAGCCGTCACCAAACACATGAACAAAGCGAGGACACAGAACGAAGCACCCGACACATGGCTGGAGACGGTGCAGATACCAATCCCAAAAAACAATAAACCTAAAGATCCGAATGACTATCGCCGCATATCGGTTTGCAATACGGGTTACAGAATTTACGCCTCGTACGTACTAAAAAAAAAAAAAAAAAAAAAACTAGATGATATAATAACGGAATTGGGCAACTACCAAGCGGCCTTTTTAAACAATAGATCAACAGACGACCACATCTTTACACACAAAAGGGTTTTAGACGAGGAATGGCGAGCAGGCAAAAGAATTTATGTACTCGCCCTCGACATAGAAAAAGCCTTTGACAACGTCGACCTCAATGCACTTAGAGATATACTATTACAACGAACTAACAAATCACTAACTAACAGGATAATCAAGGTATGCATGAATGAACGAACATGCATCAAATGGTGTGGCCAGCAAAGCAGTTGGATTATTAAAGGAATGGGAGTCTAACAAGGCTGCCCTCTGTCCCCTCGCCTGTTTACACTGGTCATCGATGAAGTCCTTAGAACCCTGGAGGAGGAAACCCAATTAATAAAACTTGACCAGGATCGTGAAATCTCACTCCCCCTGGTACTATCATTCGCGGACGACCTCATCTTTATTACAGATGACCTAGAAGGGCTAGAAGGTATCCTATACCATATTAAACCCCTACTAGATAGTGTAGGCCTCCAAGTAAACGAAACAAAAACAAAAATACTAATTAGGGACCCGCTAGCTACAAAGAAAACGACCCACGTGACCCTTAATGGAATAAGCATACCGACATGTGAAGATATAAAATACCTAGGTACATATATAACATCTACATTAAGCAGAAAATGCACTATTAAAAAACGTTGCAAACAGGCCATAAGAAACGCCAAATCGTTACTACCATTCATAAAACACTCAAATATGGACTGGAAATTAGCCAGACTTATGTATCGAATGGTGATCGCTCCGTGCATGATACATGGTTTAAAAGTATCGGCACTTACTAAAGCTAACAGGTCAAGACTTCGAAAATATGAGCGAGTTATCATGAGAGACTTGATAAACCACTCTAGGAATAAACCAAGACAAAAGAAAATGCATGCAATCTTAGACGGAAAAACAGTAACCAAACGCATCAAGAAACACAGGATGTGCTACCTCGCACATATCTATAGGCGCCGCGTACCACATCTGCTGCAGGCAGCAATGGAGTACAAGGCCAAAACCAAGAAGGTCGGTCGACCCATCTACACATGGAACGACAACCTAAAACAGGACATGAAGTACTTCGACAAGGGAATTCATTTTTGGATGGATACGGCGCAAGACAAAAAGAAGATCAGGATTGCTGCTAGCAAAGATATACAAAAAACCGGAAACGGATAGTAGCGAGAACTCCGACGACGACATTGAGAACAACAACATCTAACACACGACATACAAAAGAACCGAGAAAGCAGTAGAACCCGGCCAAAAGAGTCGCGGGTAAAGCTCGACCTGAAACACCTGACCGCGAAGTCTTTAAAAGATGCCCATCCATAGACAAATATCACCCATCTCTCCACTAGTCCAATGCTTACTCTAGGATGCATATCCGGTAGGCTCTTAAATCCTATCCTTCCTAACGGGCACGTCTCTTCCCTGCAAAAACCGCGCCCCCCGGTCTACTTCTTGATATACAATGGTCGCTGTAGCACCATGAACATGAGGCTACAGGAGCTAGTGTGAATCTTGGGGTTCATTCGATTAATCGAGTCTGGTCAAACCACGCTGGGAATGGTGCAATTCATATTCATATTCATATTCCTGCATTAGAACATTGCGTAGTAAATACTAGATAGACAGATATTGTAGATAGACAGATATTGTTTATCTTGGTTGCAGGTAGCAACCTTGTAGACTAGTCATTAATTGTAGAAGTTTTAAAATGGGAAATCATAACGTCCATGCTACAATCAAACAGAGAGGAAAACCGAAAAGCTCAGTATTTTTAAAAGTGATTGTTTTTGCATTTGCTGCCTTTTGTTAGATTATAACAAGCATACGTCTCGACTACCTCGTTGGTCTAGTAGTCGCATGCGCTACTGCTGAGCATGAGGTCCTGGGTTCGCTTCCCAGGTCGGGTAAATTGTTATTTGGTTTTTTCGACCAGGAATTTCTCGTGGCAGCCCGGAGTCAGATTTATGTCGGTTTCATGGCAATATTCGCGGCCCTTATTATATGGGACTTAAAAATAACTGGAGAAATGTGGGAGTACTATAATGCACACATCTGCTTAAACTATCGGGGAAGCCAGATGTGATGATTTTATACAAACATACGCATCTTCAATAGTTTAGCACCATCCATATTGATACTCCTTACAAAACAAAACACAGATAAAATCTACACTCCATAACCAAATCAATTCAAGTTTAAACTTTACATAATCCTCATACCAGCGATAAATTCTCATAATCTTAAACACGGCGCATAAACAAGACAAGTCGTGAGTCACGTGACCTCGCCAGTACGCCACAAAGGCTAATTGTATGTGTGCGTTTAAGAAATTCGCAAATAAATAAGTGTCCCACCCACTCGAAGTCCGTGTGGTCAGAATGAAACACTCTCTGTGCCTTATTGAAATTATTGTGGTCCAGTAATGAAGCGATGAGATGGATAGGCTTTGGTCATTGTGTGGAGAAAACTATGGAACCAGGTTGATACCCAATAGAAACTAAAACATCATTCACCAAGAGTAGCGGTGATCCCGTGGTATTGGCCCCGACTTACTCGTTGTAAGTCGTGAGTTCGAACCCAGAGAGGCACTTTACATTGTATATGTAATATTATCACCACTGCTCTCAAAACGGTCAAGAAAACATCGAGAGGAAACCGGCATGTTCTAAAATTATAAAATTAGAAGACATGTGACATCCAACCCGTGTGGTGGATTATGGCCTGTTGATTAAGGCCGGTGTCCCAGCAGTGGAAACATTATAAGCTTGTTATGCTTTTACTTATGCACCATCTTCTGTTTAATCTTTTCAACTATGTTGGAGTCGGCTTTCAGACTCACGGGATGGAGCCGAATATCAGTATTTTATCTGTAGCGACTGCCTATCTGACCGCTACAACCCAGTGACTGGGTAACAGCTTTTGGTAAGTCTACTTGTCAGATTTTTTGGCTTCTGACTACCCGTAATGAGTTTCAAAGATCTAAGAGTGACGGCCGGGACGGCTGTGCTTTTCGAGGCGCGGAGGGGTCTCGATATGTAATGGATGGGCACCTATCCACGAACCGACCGCGGCAAGCGTAGCTGAACCTTCGGTTGATCCGTGCGGCTGTTATCATTTAGCTACGAGCCTCTCCACTTATTTTACCCCTAACTTATTTTGTTTTTTTATGATGGGTGATGGATGATGTATTCCATGTTCACATTTTCTTAATGTGGATCGTAAAGTTATGTTTCATTAAAAAAACCATTTTATTATAGTTGAATACAACTTCCTGGTTATAAAAGTTTTACAGCATTCAGCGGAGTCATGCCAATGCGTGCCTGCATACATAAAAGGTAACTAATAGGTATTTTAATATTGCACTAAGTTGAAATCGGTAGGTACTTTACTTAAGTTTACGGTTGAAAATACTTAATTATGATAACATTTTTATTTTTACATCTCTTTCAAGTTTAGTTGCACGCAACTAAGTAGATTTTGTTATCATTACATTGTGTTTAGAATTAGTTTAGTCATGCAGTCTTTAAATTGATAACGTCGTTGCACACCTCTATTACAGTCTAAAAATTAATCGCCAGCCGTTTTTATTAAAATTAGAGATAAAAATGTAATGTTAACTGGGACTAAAAACACGAAAAAAAAGCTTAGCTTCCCAATAGTTTCGCTTCAGCTACACCTCCGCAGTTTTAAGCACTGACAATTTATTGCGCACGCAATTACAACATGGCGGACAAAAATTGCAGCGCACACGCGCGACAAAAGGCTGTCAACCGGCGCTTGCGCTCCGGTGACATATTTACGATTTTCTTGTTTTATTTAATTAGATATGCCACGTCTGTTTAAATGGAGTTTCCTTTGATAAAGGAGGGGAATATTGTTTATAGTTTTCAATTTAGCTCGTTCCATTATCAGGTAAGATATTTATTTCGCGAAAAACGTCAGTGGAATTCTGTTGAATTTCTGTTTACCCTTCACTGAAGACAAAGACAGAACTAATTTACAGTTATCTGGTAATGTTTCACAGTCTTATCTGAAGGGGAAAGTTATTAAAGAACCTTTATCACATTTCTGAAGCCACAATTTCTGCTACTGCTTAAACTGTTAAAGCAGACTTGCTATCATCATCTGCCTAGCCTTTTCACAATTTTGTTGGGGTCGGCTTTCAGTATAGCTGGATGCAGCTGAATACCAGTATTTTACATAGAGCGACTGCCTATATGCCATTCACAACCCAGTTACTGAATAATACCTTGGTGAAGTCTCACCAAGTTCTGCCCAGTCGGGCAAAGCAGACTATTCCTGCTTTAAGAAAGGCTGAGACTGGAGCCTTTTGGCCTCGTACAAGACTTTCTGTTGTTATATAATTTAGTTGTTTATCCTTTTATGGTAGTGTTTGGTTTAATTTGTCATCTTTCTGTGCAAGTCACAATAAAAACATTTTCTTTCTTTCTTCTTTTACAAACAATAGAGAAACATCAATATTTCCAGCATTCAGCATTTAATTTAAGTGTCTTCAAGGCTAGAGTGAATCATAATAAATTAGTGCGCTTTACCATCAACAATTGCATCACTGCTTTCCATCAGGCGGGATCGCAGTCAAACACTAGTTTATATCATTTGAAAAAAACGAAATCAAAATAGGTTTCTACCAAGTAGATTCTCTGACTAGGACAATACACCTAGTATATTATTGCATTTGACATATTTCGGGACCCTGGGGTCCAGGACCTTTGAAAGGCGTACCAGGGGCCGAAGCCAACTGGAAAAGGCCCTTGAGACAACTTTAAATTATTACCTGTAATACTCATAAACCGTGTATTGGTCGTTATCTGCGCGCGAGTCACGAAACAAGACAGATTGTTGGTAGGAGATGATCTAGCGCACTTGGACGGGAACAATGTTGCCAGCTTGGTATCTATGATTTATATGCTGCGATTCTCCGTAAGATTCAAATTAAAGCTTTTAGTTTTATGTGCTTATTTCTTTGTATTCAATGTGTGCTTGGTGATGCTCTTTAAATAATTTCAGACGTTTTGTTAATTGACTAATCAAAAGCCGTGTTCTGTCAAAATTGAGAAAATACCGCTTTTTGCAAAAGGCTACATTCCAGCAGAAACAAATATTGCCATCGGGTTCTGAAATAATGTTTTGTAAAGGTTATAAATACATCTGAAAAGTACAATTCTGTTCGTTATTGATCAGTCACAACAATAAAAAGTTAAAACTGTTTATTTATAATGTAATACAAAGCATTCTATATCCCCCTCAAAGTTTACGACGCCACTTGACGTAAAACAGATGGTTCCAACAAATATGTATGGTATAAAGTGGCAAAGCAGACGTTTAGTCAGGGCGGATACACGCTGACACACACATCAAACTGACATTAATTTTGGAGATTTTTTTGTATAAACAGGGAATGACATGAAAAGAGAATACACAAAAGTTGCGAAGAGCGCCGGAACTGAGAGTAAAACTTAGTTTTACTAATCAGAACTTTTAAAAGAGTTCGCAGAAAGACTTGAGAGAGACATTTGCCCAACAGTGGGACAGTACAGGCTAAAAAAAAAAAGACTAAAACAGTGTGTTGTACTTTTTCACTTTTTTTCACTCCCATCGTTTTATTCTTGCCCTTCTTGCTGTCTTGTTAAACTTTTCGGCCAGGCACGGTATTTCTATTATCTGTTCTGTGGTATTAGGTATAGCATATTGGCAGTGCCTCACGGTATCACCCGCATATGTGGCGATCCCGTAGGAATATCGAATAAAAATTATCCTATGTGTCATTTTGATGTAAAAGCTATATTACTGTAAAGTTTCATCAAAATCCGTTCAGTAGTTTTTGCGTGAAAGAGTAACAAACATCTATCCTTCCATCCATCCTCACTAACTTTCGCGTTTATAATATTACTAGCTGCGCCCCGTGGTTTCACCCGCATAAGTTTCGATCCCGTGGGAATATTGCGATAAAAAGTATCCTATATGTTAATCCTGGTTATAAACTATCTGTCTGCCAAATTTCATCCAAATCCGTTCAGTAGTTTTTGCGTGAAAGAGTAACAAACATCCATCCATCCATACAAACTTTCGCGTTTATAATATTATTAGGATAATAGGAAATAGGATTATAGTAGGTAAAGAAAAAAGGTTGTACTAAATTAAATAAGCTGCATCACAGAAAACTAAAAAACAACCTAATTCCTCAAACTAAAAGCTTTCTCAAAGCCAAAAATAGAGGAGAAAAATCATAAATTTTATTAACCTAGTCCTTTTTACCGCCATACCACATCACCGCAGGCTCATATACTTATAATATCTCAACATAAATCATACTCAGCCTAATATTTTGGTAGTCGCGGTACAAAGCAACCACAAGTTGGTCAATCCGAAGTAAAACTAGGTTCGTTTATTTACTTAGGAACCGTTTGGAAACCACATGTTGTGTTGTTTAAGAGCCAGCAAACTTTGTTTTATACGGAAGGATTTATGATGTCGTGTTGGCTTTAAAAATTATGGGGTTCGCAAATAGTTTGAAGAGGTGTTTGATAAATCCACATTTCGCCAGTCATGTTAAAAGTGCCAATCTAAAGTCCTCTGGCAAAATGGAGCCCGGCATATCTACTGTCGCGAGTGATTATGTCAAATATCTATCATCAAGCATCAAGATGTAACATGTAAACAAGTTAAAAAATATGGATGTCATGTGATCAACTTTGAACGTTAATATCTCAGAAATGTGACACTTTACGGGGTTTGGACTTATTATGTTTTCTGTTTGCATCGATTTATATAGAATTCATGCGTGGCCGCCATTTTGAAAACTTCCACTTGCAACCACTACTAGACCAAAGAGGCACAAAAAAAAAAAAACAATTGAGCCGAAAGTTTGCATCCTAAAGAAAAAAAAATGTACACCTCACGAAGTAAAAATGTACACCTACCTACCTGCCTTTCCGGTATCATCAAAATATTGCAGTTGGTTGTCGTGGTTAAATATATGAAAACTGTTTTCGTTAGTCATATTTTGTTTTAAAATACTTAATACATTACAAAGTTTCGCTGTAAATTAAATACAGTCCGCAACAAATAAAGTCAATGATTTACAAAATTATTTCTGTTATTTGAATCCAATTTAAATAACCGCGTAGTATTAACGCAGCCATGCGTTAATTAGGTCGGTAGAAAAGTATTGTTTTTAAATATCAAATAAATTAACAGTTTTAACAGGTAAGTAATTCCGAATTAATGTATCGTAAATATTTTAATCGTAAGCTCTTATACTATAACTCGTTTCCCCACTGACTCACGTCATGCCAAGGTCGCGACTTCGATTGATGATAAGCAGATTGAATTCCCATGATTATACGCTTACGTAATTATTATAAAATTAGACCTCATTTCTTAGAAGGTAGAGTTTATTTTGGGATGAAAAGGAGCATCTGCAAAATTTGCTAGGAATCAGGAAACCATGTTTTAAACAGTAGTTCATTATAGTCTATGTTTATAATGGGGTTCATTTTTGACAGATTGAGAGTTTACATTTGACATTTGGCACACACATAAAATTTTACAACTATCGGCGACTTAATTCTCAATGCATGATAGTTTATGGGTTCATTGACATATCTACCACCCGTGGATCATAATATTTACATTACGTACTAGACTTCGATAATTGAAACGTTTTATGGGCTATCGATTTCTGTAGTACTAGTAGATATAGTTGGAACATAGAAGTTGGAGTTTCGGTGGCATGGTCACAGCTTGGGCCTTCATAAAGTTTCTGGTGTAATTGAACTTAGCTAATACCAACTATAAATCGATGAGACTATCATATCTGATTTGATGGTATCTACTTCAATAATGTCAATTATTGTATTTTCAGAGTTCTTGGTCAGGCTTCGCTCAAAGCACATTACAGCACCCTAATTACGTAACACACTTTCAATCACAATCTGAATCATTTTGAAGGTTATTGCTAATCCATTGCTTCATATGTTCGAAAAGATTGGGTGCTCCATACCGAAAATAACGCAATGAATGTTGTTGAACTATCAAAATCAAAGCCCAAACTGTTAGGGTCTTACGCAGTTATCCCGCAGGATTTGGATTTGAGGCACTGCTATGGAGAGCTCCTGGATTTGGTTGAATAGGCCAATTTAGTTGATTTCTCCACTACACTTTTAGTCGTCCTAAAAAACCTTAGAAAGTTCTGCACTCAAATCTAAATAGCCCAACTTTTGCCCAAAACCCAAAAAAATATTAAAAAACTGGGACCCTATTCCGTTCCGCTCGTTACAATTCCACACCCGTAAGAAACATGTAACTGATACTCGTCAAATCTTGGCCGCTAGAGCGAGACACACAGATATCTTGTTCTATTACCGTCTTCCCAAACTGTAACATGAGACATGATGCTTTGTTTCTTTCTAGTTTGGGTCATAGATAGTTTGTTTGTGTACGATATACATCACTGGTTTTCTGGTTAGATTTTTTAATACTTTGGCATGGTGATGCTTAAATCAATCAACTCAGCGTATAGCAGTCCACTGCTGGACATAGGCCTCCCCCAGGCTGCGCCACAACACCCTATCCTCCGCCTTCAGTCTGTCCCGCCACCTCCTTAAAGTCGTTGGTCCATCTATCTGGGTGGCGTCACCCACTACGTTTGCGGACACGCGGTCTCCATTCCAGGACTACATAGCTTACTCCACCGGTTATCGGTGAAGTTTAAATGTGTGATGCTTAAATGTGGCATGGTACTATTAAAATGTGGCATGGTGATGTTAAAATGTAGCATGGTGATGTTAAAATATGGCATGGTGATGTTAAAATGTGGCATGGTGATGTTAAAATGTAGCATGGTGAAGTTAAAATATGGCATGGTGATGTTAAAATGTGGCATGGTGATGTTAAAATGTGGCATGGTGAAATTAAAATGTGGCACGCTGATACTTAAATGGGGCGTAGCTTAAATGTGGCATGGTAAAACTACCTAACTTAGTATAAATTGGGAGATCGGGAATAGAGCGAAATTCTTTGGTCCGAAAGTTTGAGTGATTATAAAAGCCTTCTCAAAATACTCGATAAAACAATTTGATAAAAAAAATTGAGGTTATCATCCAAATAACTTTATTAATAACCAGCAATGTATTGTCAACACCCAAAAATCCATCGCATATTGAACACAAAGGGATCGGTTTCGATATAATTGTATTTTCGAACAAAAAAATTGGGCTGACATGCATCAGCGATTTAGTATACCGATGTTATGTTGTCCGTCCGTTGTTGTATAAAATTGATTTTGACATTGTTTGTGTTTGCACTTGTATGTTTACCCGACTGTACCATAATCGGTGCCGCGTGGGCCTGTAGATTTTTAATGTAGAATTTCGATAAAAGTCACCGGGTTTTTTTTCTTGTGATCGTTAATATTTGGGATGCCGCAATAAATATGGTATGGTAGAGATACTGTTTATTACACCATCCCAAAAATTATGTTTGTTTTTTAAATGCAATGAATAGGTACTAAATCAAAATAACTAGATACCCAACTGTAGAAAAGGATGCTCAAATAACCCTAACTGATCGGATGACGTATTTAGGATGTTTTTACACGGTAGTAAAAAGTCATTTACGCAACAATCAAATTAAATAACCATAGAAACAAACATAAAAACCATTTATTGGTCAGCAAAAACATGAACCGAGTTCCCAAGGGTCATAAATAAGCGATCGAGCTCGACGTTACCGCGTCTCATTTCGCCACATTTCAAAATTAGCGCGCGATACCGCGCCAATAAAACATGGCCGACCATCGCTCCAACATAAAACAGTCCTGGATTTATGTATGGTGTAAAATTTTATATTATTCCGCTCCATCTATGAATTGGTGGATACTTTGTTCTGATTGCCCGGTACAGGAAATGTTTTGATGTTTACTGAGATATGGAAATGCACGTGGTTCGTTGTCGAATCTCCGAAAGGTTTGACTATCTCTATTTTCACGGAATTACCTACAGTTACAGCGAAAATACTACAAATATAGTAAAATACTGACAGTTAACAGCTACAATAACGCATTTACAGCTTGCACTCTTCATCCAATTACGAATTTAATCGCGCAAATTCCGACGACAAATGCAACTCAAAATGCTACTCTTTCTCTTTCGCTCCCACAAATACGTAAATTAAACGTAACTACATGCAGAAGTTGACCATTTAGTAGCAGGTGGGTGCAAGTTTGTGACTGCACTATTGTAAATCCGCATCCGCATTGCAGCCTCCGTGAATACTTCTGGAACAGGACCGTCTGCTCACCGCAGCCGAATAATTTCCAAACTTGCTTTCACTGGCGCCGAATGTTGAACGTTTGTTGTAGATTTGTGGTTGTGCTGCATAAATATTAGACAAGTAGATCGTTACGACTGTTCGTTGGTAGGTGAGGATTTTGGAGCGTTGTTGTTGCCATGAATTGCGTCGTTATGGCCCTGGGTATCTATGTCGAAGACCCAAAAAAAATAAGAGCCAACTAATAAAATTAAGAATGAACTATATATTGCATATTTCAGAATTTTAAGCCCATTTATCAAAGACTTTTAGATAACTGGCTTGCTTTATCAAGATTTAAAGACTTCTAAATTCTAACAAAAAAATCTGTCACCAAAAGCTGTGTTCACACTCCATAAATAAACAAAAGTTTTATCTCCAATATTTTACATCGAAAAAAACATGTTACAGACAGTTTAAAACAGAATGTCGTTACGAATTTTCAGGCGTGAACAAAAATCTAGTGAATGGCAATGAAATAAAATTTCAAGCGGCGCCGTAGGAGGTAAGTTATAGCGTCAAATAGAAGCATTATGTGTACCCAACACGAGCTCGGATGTCGTTAACTGTAATGTAGTTTAAAGTACAATATTACTGTTTTGTAAGTCGGCTAAACTTCGCACTTGTTCTTAAAGTAAACTTGGCGTTATAAATATCTTGTGGCCACAAAGTTTTGTATGGAAAACCTGATCTTTTCTCTTCAGGAGATGGAACATGCTTTCGAGGTATAGTTTTTTTAGGGCTGCTTAACCCTCAAAATCGATAGAAATAAGGATCTTATCACTTTATAATCTATTTTTTTATTATTATTTATTAATTTCTAAAACACACAACCTATTTTACAGTTTCGTTTTAGCTATACAACGAAAACCTCTCAGGGTTAATCTCTATCCTAGCAAGCAGTGTTCATTTAAATTTCACAAAAATATTTATTACTCAATGATACGAGGGAGGAGTGATAAGTCTGGTAAAAATCTATTTTGGAATAAAATGATCGCAAATTACATGGAACCTCCTTGCTCACAACTCTTTTGAAGGACTTAATTAAAACTTTCAGCCAGTACTGCCGGTTAGTATTTTTTTGGCAGCCATTAAAGAAAAAGAACTGAACACGTTTTTGCAAAGATGGAGAAAAGTGAATTTCGTGTCGTGATTAAACATTATTTTTTGCGCAAAAAAACTATTACGGAAAAGAAACAAAAACCTGATAAATACTCGTATTATGGGGACTCTGCTCCGTCGATTAAAATTATTCATAAGTGGTTCAACGATTTTCGGTGTGGTCATACAAGCACAAGTGGTGCTGTGCGTCCAGGACGCCCAGTTGAGATCACTACTCCAGAGATGATCACTAAAATCCACGATATAGTGTTGAACGACCGAAGAGTAAAAGTGAGGGAGATAGTCGAGATAGTAGGCATCTCAGACGAACGTGTTCGCAATATCTTACACCAACATTTAGATATGAACAAGCGATCCGCGCGATGGGTGCCGCGTTTACTGACTGTTGATCAAAAACGCATGCGTGTGACCACTACGGAGGAAGGTTTGACGTTGTTTCAACGGGATAAAACCGAATTTTTGCGTCGTTTTATAACAGTAGACGAAATATGGATCTACCACCATAACCCAGAAACCAAGCAACAATCGAAACAGTGAAAGTGATGGCTACAGTTTTTTGGGATGCACGTGGGGTAATCCATATTGACTACCTAGAGAAGGGTAAAACGATTAATGGCGCATATTATACCGATTTATTGGACCAATTTGACAAAATTTTACGTGAAAAACGATCGTATTTGGCTAAGAAGAAAATCATCTTCCACCAAGACAACCCACGAGTGCACACCTGCGCGATTGCCATGGCCAAATTTCATGAGTTGCGCTATGAGTTGCTTTCTCACCCACCGTGTTCGCCAGATTTAGCCCCTAGCGACTATTTTCTGTTTCCGAATTTTAAAAAATGGCTTGGTGTGAAAAGATTTGACTCCAAGGAAGAGATCATGCACGAAACCAATGCCTATTTCGAAGGGTTACCTAAGTCGTATTTTATGGAAGGGATAGAAAAGCTAGAGAAACGCTGGATGAAGTGCTTTGAGTTACAAAAGGAACCGCGATGAAAAATAAATAATAATAATTAAATAAAATTGACTCCTTGTTTAATTTTTACCAGACTTATCACTCCGCCCTCGTACATAATAATACTTTTTTAATGAATTTTAATGAGAATAAAGTAGGTACCTATGTGACTATTCCTACTCCGTACCAAAAAAAGTAATGTCAGTCATTAATTCCATTTCGTCCATTTAGACACAAAAACAATACAAACAATGTTGCTATTCATCACTAAATTAGTAAAATACTTGAAATGTATACGAAAACTATTTCTGGGGGATTCCGTAGAAACTATTGACGACATTAAAAAAGCTATTTCTCCTCATTTATTTGACATTAAATGTAAAAGTAAAAATAAGTATTATATTTCTCGGTTCTTAAACCGAAAGTGATGCCAAAAAAGGAAGCCATCAATTTTAAACACGTGACTTCTCTTTCTATTTCGAATGCTAGAAAGGGATAGAAGAAGAGAAAACTAATGCGACGTCATAGCTAATTAGCGTCAGTTAGTTTTAAGGCGAAGATCTACGTTTCTAATAATAAAATATACGCTAGCTAAAAGTCCAACTGGTTTTTTTTTTGGATTCGAAGACATTCACTCATTTCTCATTTTCATTTCATTCATTTCTTTAATGATGGTTTCAGAAAAAAACTAGAAAGATACCTAAATCGCAAGACCTTCCATCAAGGATCGGCTAAGCTAAAGTCTCATAATGCTACGGCTATCGTCATGAGATGTGGCGGTGGCAATAAATAAAAATAAAATTTTCTTTTTGGTATAACAGAATTTGTTGCTAAGCTCTTAGTAATTTTAAGTTCATTTTTTTTTCTATTTTCTTCAGCCTATATTGGGTCCCATTGCTGGGCAAAGGCCTCCCCTTTTTCCTTCCAAACTTCCCTGTCTTGAGCGATCTCTGGCCATGTTCCAAAGTCCATTTATTATTTGTAGGTATGCAAAATATTGGTAAATATTTTAAAAGAGAAAATTACCTTTTGGAAGGGGAGACTAGAATCAATTCTATTTATGTCATTTTTGACGTTCGAAAGTGCCTTTTATGTGCCTATTTGAAATAAATTATTGGACTTTAACTTTGACATTTAAATACGTAAATTATTTTTCTAACAAAAAAGAATAACAAAAAGGACTTGCCCTTAAACAAAGGCCACTTCACACGGCAAGGAGACAAGGGGGACACGCATCGTTAGTCATGATCTTAACTTTTTTCTTCGCTTAAAATGCCTTTTAATTGAGCCCACATGTTTTCAATATCTGATAGATCGGAGATTTTCAGATTGGTTAATACACGCCCGCAGTTTTATGTTGATGCTCAGTGAAAGGGTCGAAAGGGAAAAAAAAAACCTAAATAAAGTGGGTAAATAAATGAAAAACAACAGAATGACTGATACGAATCAAGGCTTTGGTTTTTGTTACAGTAGCTAGGTATATTAAGTTGGTACAGTCATGAACACTAATATGTCAACACTTGGAAACTTTCAATAGCGATTTCTGCGTGAAATAACGAAAACAATAATTTGACGGCACGGTTGGCGCAGTGGTTAAGCGATTGACTGCTGCGCTGCGTGTCGCGGGTTCGATTCCCGCACGGAACAAATATTTGTTTGACCTACATGTATTTGTTCCGAGTCTGGGTGTTTTTCTATCTATAATATGTATGTATTTACAAAAAAAAAATGTATATAAGTAGTTTATCAGCCATCTTGTTACCATAACACAAGCATTAGGTTGCTTAGCTTGGGACAAATGGTGCTGTGTGAAATGTCCAGGGATTTATTTATTTATTTATTTATTATTTATTTAATACGACACATTGCAAAAACCTATGGGTTCGAAAATACTGCGTTCGTGGCAACATAAAAGTTCATTCAAAAATAAAGGAGTAAATCGCTTTTGAATAAAGCCAAGTGTATGCATACTTATGCTCGTGACTGTACTATTTGCTGGAGTTAATTAATCTAGAAGACATAAATACAGACCTTAACATTACAAGAATCTCTCAATCTTACTAATGAACATAACACATCATAACGCCTGTAATTCCCCTATGGGTTAGGCAGAAGGTGTACCTTATAAATGAAATTAGTTTATTTATTAATCATAAAAAATAATAAATAAACGTAAAAGATGAAAAGTCACAACACTAACAAACCAATTTCCCAAACAATTAACACGCTTTATATCAAACCCTTAAATGTGACGAAACATCCATATTCTACGGTTTTTATCATTTTTATCACAATTACCTTAATTTGACAGTATAGTCGTGTAATAAAATACGTCCGAGGCGACACGCGCCCAATAATTACCAACAAACCAGTAAAAAAATGGTTCAAAGAAAGATTTTATCACTAACCAACTACGATAAGTCAACTTTTACAAAAGTAAAATCAAGGAAAAATCCACCTTATTGGCTTAAAATAAGGGTGCAAAAACTAAACGCTGATAGCAAAGTATTTTGGTGGATAGCCCACACAGCAATTTACGAGAATCACCGAGTCACAGATAATTAAATAACAAAAAGAATCAAAAAGTAAAAAATTGTTGATTTATTTAGGGTTCAAATCGGATTCCAGTAAAGTTTTACTTTGTAATCACTAGTACTTTTACAAAGGTTAAAAAACAGACGAAAAAAACGCTCTAAACGTTGAGAAACGTAAGCTCAGGTAAAGTTAACAAGGTAAAATAAAGTTAGACCTTGAGCTAAATTAAAAGAACCTAAACGAGCGGCGGTGCAAAAAATTTTATTTGTACCCTGGAGGATCAGCCTCGCTACTTTAAGAAAAGACTTACATAATCAACCTATAACGTTCCCACTGCTGGGACACAGACTTCCTCTCAGTGAGAGGGAGTGGGCCGTTAACCACCACGCGGACCCAGTGCGGGTTGGTAGATGTCACATGCCTTCGAATGTTTTGGTTCTAGGACATGCCGGTTTCCTCACGATGTTTTCCACCGTTTTGAGAACTGTTGCGATGGCATAATTTACACAAAGTAAAGCGCCTGTCTGGCTTTGAATCTACGACCTACAACTAGTAAGTCGCGGCCGTTACCACTGGACCACCACTGCTCTTAGACAATCCTTAGGTTTTCCTAACAGATTATAATAATCTTGGTGTTAGACACACACACACATAAAATGGCAATAAATCGCAATGCCTTTTATTTTGACAGTCCAGCCATGTTTATTGCGTTATTTATATTGCTGTGTAGACGAATTTATCAAACATAAGAAGCAATGGATGTCAAAATAAAATTACCTCGCTGGTCATAACAAGAAGCCAGCGAGTACCTACAATAAATAGATTTTAGGATCTCGAAATTAATATTTGCCGTAGATCCACAAATCCTTTATACCTACTTGAGCCGTTTGGGGTCCAAACACTCGTGTCATGGGGCCCGAGTGCGCGTCTCCTTTCTAAGGAAATTTCTCGCCGACTGGTCGACACTTCACGTGACCAGAGAACTGGGTTGTTCTTTGGCCAAATAATTAAGATTGCCATTCAAAGTGGCAATGCTGCCAGTCTTCTGGGCACGTTTCCGGATGACAGCAATGCAGACGAGTACTTCGACGAACAAAAAACACAAACAAAGGAACACTTAGGTTCCATTGTTTGTGTATTTGTTTGTATAGTTAGTCCTTTCATTTACGACTGATTTTTATTCGTGGAATAATAATAATAATAATAATCTTTATTAATCCTTTTCAAGTATTGCAGTACATGGGTATAATTATAATTTATGCATGGTAAAATTACAGGTTTGCTACAATTGTAGTGGGTGCAGTTCTGATCTCCTAACTAGGTTACAGTATAACCTGTATATAGGAGTGACAGTTCCGATCCCCCTTGTATTACAAGGATTTGTATTTTTACTATTTGGGATTATGTATTTGACTGCTATAGAAATATGGTTTAGCTAAATGTATACAACAAAAAAAACTATTTTCATGTGTGTGTAGTGGATGAGTATGTGTGTGTGAACGAGCGTGTGGGGGTGTGTGTGTGTGTGTGTGTGTGTGTGTGCGTGAGAATGAATGAAGATAATTTTTATTCGTGGAATAATTTTTATTTTTTATAACAGCTTAAACTATCTTTACAGGGTTTACCCTAATGCGACAGCTAAGAACTTAAACGAATAATAATAAATATTGACGTTTGACCGTTTTTGTACGGAAGAACTGCCAAAAATTTAAAATTATTCCTCAGATAAAATAGTATAGTTATCTGGCGTTGGAAAAATCAGCCCTTAGATAAATATTAAAATCCATTGTTAATTTCGTTTTTTTTTTCGGCCACGTAATTTACGTAGTAAAGTATACCATAGCCAATGCATTGAGTTAAAAGCCGGAAAGCCATTGTTCCGATGCTATACGATTCCGGACAAACATTGGATGTGTCGTTATTTGATATTCAATTATCGGAATGACCCAACATACGAGCTAATGGGATTTTAAATTAGTATTAATGTTTTAATATTTATACCTCTCTTTATGCCCATTTTCCCTCGTGGGGTTGGTAGTCGTGGAAATAGCTTTATGGCTAAGGGACTAACCATACTTATTCAGCTCTGTTCAGCTTTTGTCCATAGAAAACAACGATTTTGTATTGACAAAAGTTGCACAGAGCTGAATAAGTATGTTTAATCCCTAAAGGTTCGAGGAGTAATTAAAAGGCAGTTATCATAAAATTGGTAAAGCTGCTTGATGTAGTAACTGAAGAAAAAAAATAATGAATGTAATGATGAAATTATTATATTTAAGAGTTTTGGAGATTAGCCGGAACAATCAGACAGGCAGACAGATAGACAAATATTTTTTAAATTATTTTTTTGTTGTAAATACCGTGTATACTTTGAAATACATTTAGTAAAAAGCTGTTATTTTGACATTAGAAACAGAATACTCTCCATATAAATTACAGACATAAATATAGAAATTTCACAAAGGGTGACACAATGGGCGAACGCTTCAAATGTATTTATTTGTATTTATTTGTATATAGAAGATATATGTAGGTACCCACAATAAGTTACAAGGTTTCATTACTCTTGCAAAGATAGCTTTCATTTCAGATAAATATCTTTCTGTAGTTAAACAAAAACAAAGCCCAGACAGTTATATTATTCTCGTATCACTAAACCGAACAAATACGAACAATTTTCTAAAAACATCAGACACTATTTGGGGAACATCAAAACAAGAATCCATTTGCTACATTTAATCCAGTTGTAATCTCTCGTGGTATAAAACGACCTAAAATAACAATTGGAGAAGCATTTCTATTGCCAAAAAAAAGAACTAGTGGAATTTTAAGCTTGGAATGAGGGAGATGTTGTAACTGGGCCCTAAACGGTACGCCATTAGGTCTATACGACCGGCATTAGTCTTCAAACGTTCGGGAAATAGGGCGTGACGTGACCTGAAGTGTGGGCTCCTCCGTCCCAAGTCTGCGTGAACGAAGGAATTTGAGACGCCATCTATCCGTGACGCTAGATAAGTCTTTTGTAGCGGTATAATTTTTGGAAGGATTATGGAATAAAGCTGAATTTTGTGAAGAATATGTAGGGATTCATGTCTTTGAATGCTGTTTCAAGTATTTGTGAAGCAGCTCTGTTTCATACTTGAAGCTCTAACTTATAAATAGTTAGGTACCACCCAATACGAGCACAAAAAACTTAGGTGTCTCAAACCTTGGTAAAATCACAAATCTTCTGAATATGGACGCTATTATTCCTATTTATGAAAACTTAGACGTTTCTACTGATACTATAATAAACAAAGCCGCCCTGGGCCCGCGTGGTGGATTACGGCCCACTCCCTCTCACAGAGAGGAGGCTTGTGTCCCAGCAGTGGGAACATTATAGGCTGATTATGTAAAATAAACAGGGTGGCAGGGACATCGAAGCACAACCGGTTACCATGGATTTAGTACAAGATTTTGAACCCTGAAAAAAAAATTTGCTCTGCCATACATTTTAACTGCGTAGGTATTGCACTTTTCTATGAAACAGATCTTTGTTTTTTTTTTATAACTGACAAAAAAATTCTACACTATGGGTCTACATAGAATCATAAACTGCAGTGCGATTCTGTAACCATCTCACCGTGAAAACTTAGGTGAAGTGAGCGTGGAGTGAGCTGTCATTCCAACTAATGCTAGGGATTGACACTATTGACAGCTCACTCTAAGCTCACTTCACCTAACTTTTCACGGTGATATTTTTACAGAATCGATCGGCTGACCACATGGTTTCAGTTTGCGCGTCAATGTCCCTGCCACTACATGATGACATCCCCATTGACGCGCGATTTTACTGGAGTGAATACCATAATATCTTGCGAACAATACTCGTTTCTCTAATCTGAAAAGCCGCCTGATAAGTAATCTAAAGAAAAACATTTAATTAAAAGAAAGAATAACATCGAAAACCTACTTTAATTAAGAAAGATTCTAGATAACTCAGTAATACGAGCGTGAAATACACTCAAATTAATTCATGGCAGATAAAAAACATAAAATAAAAAACCACTGTAAATTCTGAACTTACAGATACAGATGTACAGCCACGTAATAAAAGTCAGAAATTAATTTGTCCTGTGCTAACAAATACGTTTTAACGAATAAAGCTTAATTTGATTAATCTGTGGTAAGCACAATATAAATCTTGGGACAACTGTACAGGTACATATGTGTAGAAAAGTGTAAAGAATTTTGGAGTAAAAAGTTTCGCATAATCGATCGAATGTGTCCCGAGTTGGTTTTGGAGTAGGCTCGCAAAAAAACAATAGGTATCTGGCAAAGTGTGATTTATGTCTCATTTTTAAAAGCCTAAGGCACATCAAGGGATGTTTTCTTTGCAAAGTTTGAATGTACTTCATTGCTTAGCTGTCATGTTTGTCTAGCTCTTTAGAGGCCGCAGAATTATGTTTGTTTTTGTACCTACATACTTATATTTTGTCAAAACTGTCACACCCATACACATTCTGTTACCTTCTATAAAAAGGATCAGAATTTATTAATCTGAGTTTTAAGTTGATTACGGCTGACTCATCTAATAATTCGTGAAATAATTTTGAAATTTTGACAGCTATTTCATACAAAAAAAACTGTCAAACCAATTTTATTTCTCGTTTATAAGATATACAGGATGACAGGGTCATTGACGCGGTAACTCTAACCATGAATTCAGTACATAATTCTATACCTCCAAGCGTAGAAATTTTTTGTCGGTTATCAAAAAGCAAATCCTACCAGCTTGTATTATATGTCGATGGAAAAGTCGGCCTTTAGCCAAAAAGATATATAAACTATTTCGTTAAGGACTGTACATTTTCAAGTTTACAACGTACCGTATTTAACTATATAGTGGCTTAATACGAATCTCTGACCGAAACTAATAAGGTACAGTCCTTTATTGTTCGCCATAAAACTAATTGATGTCCAACCATCTTAGAATTGGTATGCCAGTTTTATGGGTTCTCACCCGCCTTAGATTGTCAGATTCAATTTATTGGTTGAGGTTTATCTAAGTATTTATGTATCAAGTAACACGTGTTATAAATAATTATAAAAATAGTTATAATTTATCTTAGAAAGAAATGGGTACTGCCATCGAGGCATTCCTAGGAAAAGTTCATCATTTCAGCCGAAAGACGTCCACTGCTGGACATAGGCCCCCGACCAGTTCTGTGCTTCCCGCATCCAGCAGGTTGCACAAGGTAATCGGTCCACCTTGTGGGGAGGCCTTCCAACGCTACGTCTTCCGGTACGCGGTCGCCACTCCAGAACCTTTCGGCCCTATCGGCTATCTGTTCTGCGAGCCATATGCCCTGCCTACTGCCACATAACTTGCAATTATTCGGGCTATGTAAAAGTTTGATAAATAATAAATATAATATTTATAAATATTATAAAAAAAAATATTACATAAAAATAATATTTTCCTAAAATACGAAATAACTGCAAATAAAAATAACACAAAAGGAAGCAAGCGTAGGAAGAATTTTGTCCCACTGCTGTAAATAATATAGCTTTACTTTCCTTGACAAGACAAGAAAAAGGAAGACGTTCAAATCGCGTTACAATATTTTTTTACCAAGTTAAGTTCTGTTGCGTATCTTCAATGAGTTTTCCTTATTGTCACTTAAGGAAGGTATTTAATTCTAAAGCTTTGCATATCAACATCAACTCTAAAAATTCTGTTTTTTTTTTTAACAACATCCTTTTTTATTGCCACCTACTTTATGTTAAGACAGCTCAATCAAGCATTCCTTGTAAACGGACATGGCTAAATAAAGTATGGCCGACGGCCGGTGGAGCAGACGAGTCCTGGAGTGGAGACCGCGTATCGGCAAGCGTAGTGTGAGACGCCCCCCAGCTAGACAGACGGACGACCTAAAGAAGGTGGCTGGGAGAGGCCTATGTCCAACAGTGGACTGCGATAGGCTGAGCTGATTGAAATAAAGTATGGTGACTGCCCTAAGCATGTACATTTTCACACTAAATCGTAACATTCAAATATGCATTCATTGTTTATTATTCTCCTAGAACTTTCGTGAACTAATTAAATAATTAAAAGTTTTTTTAGTTACCTACCATGTTTTTTGTTTGACAAGGAGAACACAAGACTTTGACGTTTCTTTTTACGAAAAATGTGAACCATACCTAAACCTATTTTTAAACATATTTGCGGAAGCTGAAATAACCAGTATTATTATTTATTTTTGTATCTCAATACTTTTCAAAACGTTAATTTTAAATAAATTGAAAACTTAATAACTAAACCCTCATTGGCCGACATCAAATTGATTATAGCTAACAGCGAACCCTCATTAGACGTGGCCCGTAGCTTTTTATGACAGATTCATTAAACCTACCTACCTATTTGCCAGTTCTTTTTTTATATAAAAGCTAAAAAATCTCTCCTCGGGCCTTCCGCCGTAGAACGAGAAATATATTTCGTTTCTGCATAATTAGTTTAAACTTGGTCCGCGGGTCACTCAACTGAATTATGTTCGTTCGTTTGTTTGTATTACAAGGACCAAGTTTGATTGTTTGTTCGGAACGCTGTTTTATTTTTCTACAGTGTCTTTATTTTGAACATTGTTTGAAGACTTTCTGGGTTTGAGTTTTTGTTCAATTTTGCGATGGTGTTCTGAAATGAACTGTACTTCAAAGCATTAACCATGGTCACTTTGGTGACTGAAATATTTTACAGCTTCCATATGGCTGGAACACCCAATAAATTCGAAACATCTAAGGATTAATTAAGACGGTGAACTCAAAGACCTAACACCTCTTTGTAGATGTATTTCGATGTAGATAAGTCCCCGAAACTACGCCAGTCTGTAGTTATCTTCGTCTGCCACATCTCACATTCTCTTGCATTGTTATTTGCAGAGGAGGATGATGCTTGTTCCTTTTTCAAATCCACGCTGACATTACCTGACTTAATGACATTTAAAGCTTTTTGAGTCAGTATTTGTATAGCAGTTGGTTGAGACTGGTCATCTCGTAACTGCCAGGGCTTATTTTGAATTGTTTCTTCATTTGTTTTTTTTTTTTACGTTGTTCTCAGATAAAGAAGCAACAAGAATAGGTAATGTACCCAGGATTTTGTGATAGTATCTCGATTTAAACGAGTGTCCTTGGAGTTTCTTGCCTGTTCTTCTCCAAAGAGATCTACGTTTTGGAATGAGCTTCATGGGCATGGGCTTCTAACTGACCGACTATTTAATGTTGATAATTCAAAAGTGCTTGTAAATGGTTTGATTGAAATAAATGATTTGAGTTTGAGTTATTTTAGTGGCGCGCTCTTTCACCGACTCGATCAATAATACCTAAATAATTGGTATCACATCTGAATCGAGATGCGTAGTACGTAACTCGACTAGCCGAGTTTGGAGGCAAGTCATTGTTAGGGCGAACAAAGAGTGCGGCTGGAACGTCGGGCATCTGCCTTCAGTATCGGCTTATTGTGAAATAGACAACTGTTCGGCGGCCAGTAAGGTAGCGAGTTTGGCTATTATTCACGTCTGGGCTGTGTAGGCTACAGGATCTGATAACGGTGTACTGCCGAGAAGCGGTGTAAGCCGGTTCCGAGAATGACAGCTTTAGCTTACTGTCAAAACATCCTACTTTATTAGTTCTTCTTCTTCATGTTGCTGGCACGACTGTAGGTCAGATCTTGTTGGCCCAAAAGTTCGCCACTTAAACGGCGTCGTCGGTGGCAGCGCAGACGTCAGATTGACTGCATGTTTTGGGACATAGGAGGCAGAGGGCACCAATTGCCATCTACCGGACAAATTGATGATTCTGAGTTGCTACTGAGAAATTGCTAAAGGTGCATTCACACCAAAGTTAATTGTTTTAGAGCAACATTTTGCTAAATAAATTATAATAATAGTATATAATACTAATAATTAAGTAACTTAATATTAAGTAATTTGCTATAACTTTTAGTAGGCTTACTAAATAACTCTTTGCTATCCATTGTTGCCCCCTGACACTTGCAAAAGTTGCTGCACAAAAAGTAACATCCGTGTATTTCATTTGCAGACCTTGTAGATCGTATTCCCTCTTGTAACCACTAATCTAGCAAGAAAGTATATATATATATCTTTTTTTCGGTTATTTATCGGTTGTATTAGCATACACAATGATCGACTATTAACTAATATTATTTGTGGGTGGCAACATTGTCATTTTTATACATTTTATGCTTTTGAGTTATGGCAACCCATAGATGACTTTTAAGGAAAAAGAGCGGGGGAAGCTGTCTTACATTTTCAGCTAGACGACGAAAGAGGTCTTGGGTTACAATTACTATTTTAGTGTGTTGAGTACCAATAAAATTATTTGTAGATACAAGTATTCGAGTGTATATTCTGTCGGTTGTAAACAAAGAAACAATATCAACAGATTTAATGGCCACACCGAGGATTACTGTGAATATCAGAGGGCCATCTTCTTATTGATATTTGAATGGCAAATACCGAGAAAACCAGTAATCTTTGTTAGAAATGAATATCTTTATCCTCCAATTACTTGACTGTCTAGCTCAATGAATTTACTCTTACGTTATTCATATGTTGAGTACAGCGGGGTAGTTGCGTAACACACTAACAGTAGGAATGGTTTTCATTTTGACAGTTCAACAACGTTCATTGCATTATTAATAATAATAATAATAATAATAATAAAAATATTTAAAAATGTAATTTGTAGGTATTTAAATGAAATAAAGGAGATAATAATAATTTTTTTTATCTTTTTGTTTATAAAAATATTTAAAAATGTAATTTGTAGGTATTTAAATGAAATAAAGGAAATAATAATAATAAGTAATACTTACTACCGATGACCGCAAGGAGGTATGGCAAAGCAAGGAGCTTCACGGGCGCTTCTATCGGGCTCTTCATGAACCCGGTGTTGACTTCTTAGCGTCCGTATCATGGCTACGTTTTGGGGACCTTTTCGGAGAAACTGAAGGTTTCGTCTGTGCAATTATGGACGAAGTTGTCTTGACGAATAACTACCGGAGATATATTATGAAGGACGGGACGGTTGACGTGTGTCGGGCATGCCACCGTCCGGGTGAGTCCATCAGACATATTATCTCTGGTTGTTCTCGTCTAGCTAACGGTGAGTACTTGCACAGGCATAACCAAGTAGCCAGGATCATTCACCAGCAACTTGCTTTGAAATATAAACTTGTCGATTCTGAGGTACCGTATTACAAGTATGTGCCCGACCCAGTTCTTGAAAATGACCATGTCACGTTGTACTGGGATCGGTCTATCATTACTGACAGGACTATTGTCGCCAATAAGCCTGATATAGTGGTGATAGATCGATTAGCGCGCCGCACAATGATTGTCGATGTTACCATTCCACATGACGGGAACCTCGTGAAAGCTGAGAAAGAGAAACAAATTAAATATCTGGACTTAGCACACGAGGTTGTTAACATGTGGAATGTAAGCTCGGCTATCATTGTGCCGATTGTCGTATCGGCCAATGGCCTCATGGCCGAAAGCCTCGATCAACATCTATCTAGGCTCTCGTTAGGCGGTTGGATCAAGGGCCTGATTCAAAAGGCAGTACTCCTCGATACGGCTCGCATTGTGAGGAGGTTCCTGTCTCTGGAGCCCTAACCACCGGTAGCTTGGACCCTGCTCCCGACATCGGTGGATCACTATTTTTTTATATTTTTAAATGTTTTTTTTTTTATACTAATATTTAAAAATGTATTAAAATAAGATATCTAAATAAATAAACGACATAATAATAATGTAGGAATGCTTTGGAGGGTGCGATTCGGGAATATCGGTTCATGTCGCCCGAACTTAGACCACGCTTACCTCGTTTGCCCATGCATAACAAAAATAGGGCGCTGGTGGCGGTTCTGGATGCGCAGTTGTCAAGTCATTTTGACGCCTGCGAAGACCTCACCGATACTCACTCAATTCTGTACTGCGCGGCTGTAGCGGCATGTCGTGTAGCTCACGTCAAATTTGACAGTGACTCTAGAGCTACACGACCGAAACCAGCCATACCAGCTTGGCAGTGCAGAATTGAGCGTCGTATTGGTGGGGCCAGAGCGCTCATCGGCAAACTAATCTGCTTCAGAGAGGGCAATACTCGCCCTAGAGTGATGCGCTTTGTGAGGCGGGCGTTCTTGGGGACTGATATTAGTTCTCAAGATTATTTGTCCCGCGTCACAGAGCGTATCGACTTCCTGAAGCAGAAAGTGTATGCATGGGCAAACCGTATTCGTCGGTATAAGCGGCGAGTAGAGCGATACACTCAGAATCGCACCTTCCAGAGCGATGAAAGGTGGGTTTATAGGGGTTGGGAGCGACCGGACCAAAGTGTGGCTGACACGTGCCTACCGGATGATGATGCCATGTGTTCCTTTTGGCGTAGTATCTGGTCGGCGCCTGTCAGTCACACCGAAGGTGATTGGACTGGGAAGATCGAGCGAGCGTGCGAACTAATACCAGAAATGGGGGCTATTACCATCTGCCCCCAAGATGTTGCTCGTGCAGTCCGTCCGTTACCTAACTGGAAATCTCCAGGGCCGGACGGGCTGCACAACTTTTGGATAAAGTGGTTCCAAAGGTCGCACGCCCCCTTGGCAGCCCAGTTCCAGTCAGCCTTAGAGTCAGGGTTGCTGCCCCAGTTTATAACGACAGGAATAACCCACCTGCTCCATAAATCAGGTAGTACCGCGGATCCCAAAAATTATAGACCGATCACTTGTCTACCAACGATCTATAAAGTTCTTACATCCATTTTGAGAGCTAAAATTAATAAACATATAGACAGCAACTCCATCATGTCTGTCTCTCAAAATGGATGTAGGAACGGGTCCCGCGGTACTAAGGAGCTCCTCCTCATTGATATGGCCATTAGCCAACAGGTTCGTCGTTCCCGAAAGGATCTGTCGACATGTTGGATAGATTATAAGAAGGCCTATGACTCGGTGCCACATACATGGCTCATGAGGGTGCTGGAGTTGTATAAAGTAGATACAACTCTGCGCACCTTCCTAATGACGTGTATGGGGCAATGGAGGACGGTCCTTCGCTATCCAGGATGTCGAAATATCCAGAGGAATAGCGAGCCGATAAGGATCGAGCGAGGCATATTCCAGGGCGACAGTTTGAGTCCGCTTTGGTTCTGCTTAGCCTTGAATCCTCTAAGCACGCTGCTGGATGATTCAGGTCTAGGCTACCGGCTGAGGAGAGGTGGTCAGGTTATATCTCACCTCCTCTACATGGATGACCTAAAACTCTTTGCCCCCAACAATTTGCAACTGATGAAGCTACTGAAAATTACTGAAACTTTCAGTAGCGCCATCAGGATGGAATTTGGTGTGGACAAATGTGCGGTCATGCATGTAAAGCGAGGGGAGATTGTGGAATCCGTGGGAACCCAACTCTCGGATTTCACAAACCTTAGAGCCCTCTCCGCAGCCGAAACCTACAAATATTTGGGTATGTCGGAAGCATTGGGCATCAATGTTACTGACATGAAGCAATCGTTGAAGGAGCGCTTCTTTGGCCGTCTGAAAAAAGTATTTAATAGTCTTTTATCAGGCGGAAACAAGGTGCGCGCCTTCAATAGTTGGGTCATGCCGGTTTTGATGTACTCTTTCGGCATACTCAAATGGACTCAGACCGAACTCGAGGCCCTGGATAGGAGGGTCCGGACGCTGTTGACTGCAAATCGAATGCATCACCCACGGTCATCGGTAATGAGGCTGTATATCCCGCGAAAGTGTGGAGGTCGAGGCTTTTTAAACGCTAAGACCCTCCACAATCGCGAGATATGCAGTCTCAGGGAATATTTCCTAGAAACCGACGTGGGGATGCATCGAGATGTAGTCGCGGTGGACAAGGGCCTCACCCCGCTCTCCTTGGCTAAAGAGAACTGGCGCAAGCCAGTAGTGCTTGATACTAATGATCGCATGGAAGTATGGCAGAGTAAGGAGCTTCACGGACGCTTTTACCGGGCCCTACATGGACCCGATGTAGATTTATTAGCGTCCGTAGCCTGGCTGCGTTTCGGTGACCTCTTTGGAGAAACCGAAGGTTTTGTCTGTGCAATTATGGACGAAGTTATGATGACGAACAATTACCGGAGATATATTGTGAAAGACGGCACGGTTGACATCTGTCGGGCATGCCACCGGCCGGGAGAATCAATCAGGCATATTATCTCCGGGTGTTCTCGTCTAGCTAACGGAGAGTACTTGCATAGACACAACCTTGTAGCCAGGATAATCCATCAGCAACTTGCTCTGAAATACAGCCTTGTGGAATCTGAGGTCCCGTACTACAGGTATGTGCCCGACCCAGTTCTCGAAAATGGAAATATCACATTGTACTGGGATCGATCCATCATCACTGACAGGACTATTGTTGCCAATAAGCCTGATATAGTGGTGGTGGATCGATCAGAGCGGCGCGCAATGATTGTTGACATAACCGTCCCGCATGATGAGAACCTTGTGAAAGCCGAGAAAGATAAACAAATCAAGTATCTTGACTTGGCTCGCGAGGTTGTCGACATGTGGGATGTGGACTCAGCAATCATTGTGCCGATAGTCGTGTCAGCCAATGGGTTAATAGCCAAGAGCCTCGACCAACACCTGAGGAGGCTCTCGTTGGGCAGCTGGATCAAGGGCTTGATTCAGAAAGCGGTACTTCTGGACACGGCTCGCATTGTCAGGAGGTTCCTCTCTCTGGAGCCCTGACCGCCGGTAGCTTGGACCCTGTTCCCGATACCGGTGGGCTACTATTTTTTATATTTTTAAATGTTTTTTTTATCTTTTTGTTTATAAAAATATTTAAAAATATAATTTGTAAGTATGTAAATGAAATAAAGATAATAATAATAATAATAATAATAAATCTTTATTTATCCAAAAGCATACAGAGTTTGATTAATTAATGTTGTTGAGCAGACCAATTTTTCGAACATATGAAGCAATGGATTAGCAATATCCTTCAAAATGAATCAGATTGTGATATTATGTTACGCAATTAGGGTGCCTAACTTAATAAAGTTTTCTTTGTATCGGTACTTGTTATGATAGAAATTATTTTATATTTTTTTAATAATTAGATATGTATCAATATTATGTCGGTACTTTTTCATGTTTCTATGTTAATTAATCTAATTGGTGTTGTACCGTTTTGGTTAGCGTTAAATAAATAAATAAACGCCATGTTGCTGATAATTACCGATATTTTTCTGTCACTTGTTAGGCCAGCTCCAGCACTTTGCCTTCTTCATTCAGTATACTACTAGAACAAGTGCTTTCTTCAGTTGCTCAGTGAATTTAGGGTAAGAGGTACCTCACAGACTCATATTACAACCCTTTCTTGTAATCACAAGAAAGGGTTGTAATATGAGTCTGTGAGGATGGTGAATTTTGGTTAATTGACGTGCATTGAAATCAAATCAATCGATTTGATTTCAATGCACGTCAATTAACCAAAATTTATGCATTTCTTTGTAATTATAAAAGTTAAACTCTTAAAGGTTCTATAAATGTTATAATGTATAATTTTCAATACAATATGGAAGATTGACTGAGCTAAGTACCACAATATTGGTAATTGTAAAGAAGGCACAGTATATAGGTATTATAATTATGAAAAAAGACTGATTATACCCTGTCCATTAGGTAAACCGTTTTTTGACAGATGGAACTAGTGATTGCAGCAACACACAATACATTGATTATTACACGTACGGTATTATAATGTCTGTAAGAAGCCGTAAATAAGATAATTCAATAAGATAAGGCAGTTTATACATGTATTTTATTACTCATTTTAAAGTTAACTTAACTTAAGTTAAGTTAACTTTTACGTAATCTGGAATATAGCCAAAAAACGGTTTACCTAATGGACAGGGTATAAACGGTGTGATTTTATTGCCTATGGTATATCACAAATAGAAGTAACGATAGTTAAAGTTGCACCATCAAAATTTCATAAACGATGCAAGTAATTTTTGATCCAATTTGGTATGCGGCAGGCACGAAACTGGCAGTGTGTAAATGGTCCTTTTTTTTTTTCTGGTGGGTAATCATCAAATGACCGCTCTGGGTGGAGCGGAAGGGAGTGTCAGACTCTTACTGACTAAAACCCACCCATGTTCCTTCCTTCGCCCTTTATGTTCCGGGGTAGCGGTAACCCTTTCAGACAATCCCGCTGACCCGGCAGGCTTCGGCCCTGAGGGGCCCCTCGAATTGTGCTGACATCTCTTTGAGGCGCGCGTGGAACACTTACGCGCCGTCCGGCACGGGCCTGGTCCTGATCGGGCGGTGAGCTACCCATTGCTCTCCGCCCGCAGGCCCGCGCGTACGGTGGCCGGTAGTCGTCACGCGGTGTAAATGGGTCTTAAGTTGCACTACCTGGCAACATTAATCAATATGCTAATTTATAATATGGCAATACTATTATACTAGCTACTACGCCTACCAGACTATAAACTATTCGATAGCACGTCACTCTTGATTTCTGGACACGCAGTCGGCTTTGTGGCCGAAGACAGCTCTTGTCAGAACATGATTGATGATGTTCAAACGATTGATCCGATGTTGAACAAGTATAATTACATTGCTTTATTGTAATAGGTAGCCGCAGAGTCAATAGGACAATGACCGGGTGACTTTGACTGTTGTAATGGAAATAGGAAGTCAAGGAATTTATTCTGTCTTGAAGTTTTTTTTTTAATTAGAAAGAAAGGAGAAGAAAAGAAGAAAGAAGAGGAAGAGAAGAGAAAGTATACTCTCATAATATTTGTTTAGTTTTATATAGTATATGATTATATGTATTTTTTTTTGTCTCCTTTACTCTTTTACACGCTGTCTAAATCTAGCCATCATATACATATATCTATTGTCCTATCGCAGGTATGCTGGAAGAGATTTCTTATGAAATAAGCATCACCTTTGTTCCTATTTTTCTTGTCCTTTTATATATGTGTGTACATAAATGGTTAAATAAAGAAAGAAAGTAAAATGGTTTATTCTGCACAAAGAAAACGCGCATTAAAAATAAAAAAAACATAAAATATACACACACACAGTCGAAAGCCTCATACTCAAGCATATAAAAAGTTATAATAAGTGCCTTGGTCTGGTCCTAGTAGCAGCCCGAAGGCTGGATTTGTGCCCAGTTGATGACAATAGGCTCGCCTCCTTTTATATGGGACTTAGGTAGGTTCCTATAGTAAGTACTATAGGTACACCTCTGCCTAACCCTTCGGGGAATACAAGCGTAATGCTATGCTCTGTTCTAGTCATAACTATAATAAATTACTTCCCACTTGACCAATTTATTCCAATAATTAACATGACTACTTATAAAGACATTATTACTATTACTTAGAAGTACTTAATTACTTCTAACTCTCTTTACGGAAATTTACTTTCATTACTCGAGCCTTTTATTATGTTGTAAGTACCTACCAAGCTTGGTACGGTCACCAAAGGAGATAAGTAACCGGGGTTGTCGGATATTGTTGAAGTTTAGTAAGAAACCGATGGATGTTTTCGCATGAAATTTAATTTGATAAATTAAGTTGACGAGCTGGATAGGTTCCATCAAACCTGGAAAGAAGACGCGTGGGCTCGCAAAAGATAGAAGCAGTGAAAGGCCTCCCGCCTTTGCCCAGGAGCGGCACAGAGTGGGCTAGTAAAAAAAAAAAATTGGTTTGTTTTCTATTACATATTTATAACATCCATCGGTTTCTTACTAAACTTATATACTTAAATTATAAACTGAATCGCGGAAGACCAAGGCGTAGATGGCGGAACGAACTTGTCTTGACGCCTATATGAGGGATTGGTTCGTATTGACGCAAGCTCGAGTGGAGTGGATAAAGGAAATGGAGGCTTTTGCAGCAGTGGGCCAACATAGGCTGATTAATTATTATTATTATATCCGATGACTCTGGTTACTTATCTCCTTTGGTGACCGTACATGAATTAGAACAGAATTGTAACAAAATCTATTATACTTTGTAAACCCAAGTTTCTGATGAGAAAGGCCCTCGGCTTGCCACTGAAAGGTACATGATGTACTTTGTCTGTATATATAAGTAGTTATGATTCGCGGGTTCTGGCGCAACCGTCAGGTGCGCCAGACCCCCGTTCTTTTGTGAATATTTTGCATTTTGTAGGAAGCTACTGTCCTCATCACGAAACAATGCGTTGCGCCAGAGCCCCGTTCTTTTGTGAATATTTTGTATTTTACAATGCGAGATTACTAGTGGTGATTCGCCAGAACCCCGACCCTCATCGGTCGCCGAGGGACGACGCAAACTAAAAAAAAAAAAAAAAAAAAAAAAGTTTGGTATGGTTTCTATGGTTTTGATGTGTTCTGAGTTCGAATCTGCGGTCCATTTTAGTATAGGATGCACGGTTTCGGAGATGTGCAGATTGATTTCCTCATATCTAATTGATATCCGGTGTCATTGTTCACCTTCTCGGCGGTCGGCGGTCATATCTATTACTCATTGTGCACCCCGCTTATCACTGCTTTTGTCTTGAACTTCTTTGTTATAACCTACCTGCCTTTTCTGAATCATCAATAAAACACATTCCTTCATTTTACTACCATTTTAATTCCAAATAATTATTGATGAACATTTAAATTATAGTCTTATCTACTTATAAAATAGGAGCGAAACATCTCATCCACTAAAATATCGTTGTACAGTGTGTTCCCTGTAAATATGCTCGTAAAACTATGCATTGAATATCCCTGAAACTTATACAGCAAATACATTAAGCAATATTCACCACAAACTGAAGTCCAATCATTCTGAATCCTATCAAAATTCCAGTCCCATCTCTTACAATTCCTTTTCAAAAACTGGAGATGATATCGCTCAGGTGTTCGTCCATATGAATCAAAATATTGACCGATGCCATTCGTATCGATATGTATAGCTACCCAGTGTGAACCTGGTTTATCATCCGCATCCAAATTGCATATTATATACGTTGGTACATGGGTATACATAGGCAGTCTATTAGCAGCATAAACATTATTTTCTAGACTGGGATGAATCTTTTTCATATGTTTTTGTAATTCTAGTGTATCCATGATATTACTGTTATTAGCAGATTATTACAGTACCAATCTATTCAATGGTTGTCATAGGAATGTTCACTCATCACGAAACAATGCAAGATAAGTCTGTTGACTCATAAAGCGATACAAGCTTGTCGACTTGAAAGTTACTATCAGTTTCACTGCGGAAATGCCTTAGATTAAATAGTGCTATATAAGCCGAGCAGCCGCAGTCATAGAATCAGTGTATGGTCGTCTCGTTAGACCGCAGTGGATCTTCCAATACTACGTGTGTGTTACTTCAACGCATCAATTGCCATGGAGGTAAGTGTTTATTTATTCTATTGACAAACTTACTTTTCTTTCTGTTGTTATTTCCTTACGTGTGTTTGTGTGTGTGATTAAGTGTAAACAATTTGATATTAATATGATAACTGTGTTGTTGCAGAAATCATTCAACTTCGATGAAAATACCTATAAACAGTATTACTACTCGCCACTCTCCCCTCAGCAAGAAGAAGAGAGTGACGACATCGTCATTAAGAACACATGCGATGGAGGAAAAAGGAAATCGCAGTCGATTGATCAATTTTTTGAAGTAGAATCAAAAACGAAAAAGAGCAAGAAGCTGTTATCGTCAACTGTCGCACGAGCCGCTAGAGATGGTATATCATACATTTCTACTAATTCTGACGACGGAGACCAAGCGACGCATCTCATAAAAATTGAAATGTACGATATGAAGAAGCTATGCAAGATTCCAACTACTGATCATTGGAAACATGCTACCACGAGAATTAAATATTATGTAAAGAATAATAACGATTGCATTTACGACAACACAAACGCCCTCGTATACAATATTACAAAGACAATAGCAGAAAGTGAAAAAGTTAAAAAATACTTTTTTAACAATGACACTCATTAGTGGATTAGTGAATGTGATTCTGTTTACTTAAAGTACTTCTGTGTACTCATTAGATTTTACTTGACTTTCCTAATCCTTTGCTAGACTATAAATATTGGACATTATTTGAAATTGGGTATCAGTTGCTCTACCAACACTTAACTGTTACTTTCCAGAAGGAAGAGATGAGTGTGGTATGTGTGTACAGAACACTTCATTGAAAAGCAAAACTACAAAACTGATTGGAGAAGAAAAAGTGGTGAATATGCAGTACCCAAGAGCTGAATATCCATTTTTCAGTTCAAAATCTAGACGGTTGATCAGTTTCGAAAACTGGCCTCTCGATATGCAACAGAAGCCTGAAGATCTTGCAGAAGCCGGTTTCTTTTATACTGGTCATGGAGACAGGACCAAGTGTTTCCATTGTGGTGGTGGTTTAAAAGATTGGGAAGATGATGATGATCCTTGGCAGCAGCATGTTCAGTGGTTTAGTCAGTGTGCTTATGTAAAGTTTAAACTCGAACAGTGTTTTGTATAAGATTAAATAGGGAGTTTATAAAGAAATAAAAAATAATACATTGCATACAATTTGTTTTATTTAATTTTATATTGTTTCCTTTAGTTACATATACACAAAATGCATTAAGCATAACACATAAATCTAAAACACAACACACATTATAACCTTAACTACTATAGTCTACAGTAACATTTCTATTTTTATCTATTTCAATAATATTATCAAACTCAGCATAAACAATACAGTTAATTGTTTGTATTAGTGAGGATTCAAATCGTACTTCTAATCTTACACTGCCATGCTTTATGAGATTCCAATGAGCTGATGAGTTAGCTGATAAATCAGGAGTTAAATCAAATGCTAAAAGACAGTAGCCTTTGGCATACTGTTCACGAGAGATTGCATTTCCTTCATTAAGAAAGTGAATACCAGTCCCCGAGAATAGAGTATGATATGCCGATGTAAATATATTATTATTAAAAGATGGTTGCAAAGCTTTTGAAGGTATTTGTTGACCATCAATATATAAGCTGAAAGAGTTAATACCATAGTTTTCAAAGTTAAATGGATTTTTAGTAAGTGAACCATTAAATGCAGAATTGTTCACAAATCCAATAATACATCTTTTGGGTACCTGTCCTAAGAATATATTATCAAGAGTTTTTCCTTGTACACCGGATGGAATTGTTAAAACTTTAACTTCAGCACGAGTAATAGGATATTTAGCAGTGGTAGAAGCTAAAACTTTCTGATGTGCGAGTAATACACTTGGATTAATTCGTGCTCTTCGAACAATAAGAGTTGCGTCCGTAATGCAAACTTTAAACTTTACATCATTTGACCCAGCAATTAAATTAAAACTCTCTCTTGACCGAACTAATTTTACACTCATTTCAACGCCATTAATTAAAAATTTATCTTGATTGAAAATGTCACCATGAAGATGACCAATCATTTCTATTTCCCTGCTTTCATTAACTAATTCCTGTCTTTTAACAAATCCTATGTTTTTACCATCTGTGGAATCCATTTTTCCTGCTGTATCCTCATACCAAAGACTACAAGTAAGATGAGATTGTTTAGCAGCAGGAGCATAGTTTAAAAGGGTTTCCATGTATGCTCGATAGGCATAGGTATTATTAGGTGGTGATATAAGTTTTTGGTTTAAATAAACATCGAGTTGACTAAAAAGTGAATGCAACCAATTATTTACAGGTGCTACTGCTGTAGCTGATATCAAGTTTGTTGAATCTTGATTTAATACTTTTGCCTTTATGTGGAGTAATGTATGAGACAAATCTATGTAGTCATCGCCTGTTCCAGGAACTTGAAACTCGATAGGTCCATCATCAGCAAGAGATGAAATTGGTTTATAGTGAATCCACAATCCATTTTCAATGCTTGTTTGTGTAGACGGTAATGCAAACAAATCTAATTCTGACTTAACGCACTCACAAGAATGATTTATCTGGTTCATAACCTAGTTGTAAACTTAATTTGGGTGATACTGTGCAGTAACCATTAAATGGGAATACATTTGTCTTGATACGACAAAAATCATTTGTATTCTGTTTTAAATCTACCATTAAATATCCATGCGCTTCTAAAGTTGCATCCCTGTAGGCGTCTTCAATGAATTTTGGGTTATCTGGTGACACTTGTCGTGCTAAATATCTTATTTGAGTTTTATCTCGAGGGTTTTTAAAATAAATTATATAACTTGAGTTTAAAGAAATGTCTCTTTGACCTTTACCTTGATGAAATAAATTTTGTGTTAAATAAAATACACTAAGATTCCTGTGATGACTACCTTTTGTAAATATATCCACAATTCTTCCATCAGACTCTCTCATTAGATCATCAATAATAATAAGGTGTGGGTTTTCACCATCAAACATATTAAGATTTGGAATTCCTTGATGATAGTTAACATTTGGTAAATTATATAAAGGCTGCATTTCATCAAAGCACCATGTGATCTGATTAAAATCACAATTACATATTTCTTTAACTGATTTTATGAAATTTGTTACAAAATTTGACTTCCCACATCCACTTGGTCCTGCCACAATAGCAGTAAACGGATGGATAAAGTGAAACATTTCACACGTCTAGAGTTTAAAGGGATGAAATAAAAATGAAAATGTTTTTGTAAAAATTAAATATATATATTGCTAAAATGATAAAAGAGAAAGGTGATTTCACAATCACCTCAACGTCAAATTTAAGCACACAAATAGAAACTACAATTATTTTACATTATTTACAATCAAACAATAAATTTTAAATATGTAATAAACTATTATATAACATTATAGTAATATCATAATTTTACAATCAGTACAAAGTTTGTATATACACACAGAAATAAAAGTAAAAAGTATTACACTTAGCGTAATTTATAATGTCCCCAAGCCAATGTATCAATGTTGTTGTTCATAATACATCGTTTGGTATCATTATATGATAAAGATGTTTTATTTATTTTTTGTGTAAAAATAGTGTGTTTGATTGACTTAAATCGAAGCATACTACAATATAATACATTTTTATTAAACAAACACGATTTGTAATTTTCCATATTCATTTTTTTGGTAACACTTTTGTTAACCCCTTTTGCCTTTGCTATAAATTTATCTTCTATTTCTAAGGCATACATTTTTGATCGCAACCCTACAAATTCCTTCAATACTTTACCATTATTCTCATCTTTAAAAAAACCTAACTTTTTTTTATTTATTTTTGGATATCCGTAAATATTATTTTCCGGGTAATCTGATGTATCGAAATAGTGAAGTAGATCTGGTTTTATATCCTCATAAAAATTGTCTGTAAAAATTTGATATATCAAACTATCGGTATCGGTGTACAATAACTTAATTTTATTATGAAACTTTTTAATCATGTAGTTATAATGAAATTCATACATAAGGGTCTTAGATATATCTAAAATACAAAATCCTAAATAAATCGGCTTATCATAAATTAATTTTGTTTTCCGTAATTGTATTGCGACTAAATGTTCTGAAAATATTGATAAACTATGGAATTCTGGTTTTGCAATCCAATCTTGAGCACCTAAAACTTTACCACGATTATCCCAGTGAGTTAGTAGTTTAACGTTTACTCTTTTTTCAATATTTTCCATAGTCTTACCGAAGACAGAATTGTTCATTAATTTAAAAAAGTCTTTTTCAAAGTTTGATGTAGCTAACGTTCTCAAACTAGTATTTAAGTCTATGTATTTCTTTAACCAAGAACTCTGTTTAAATTTTAAAATTCTATGTACTTTAATTAATTTAATTCCCATTTCAATGCATTGTTTTAAATTCCTGTAGTGAATGATGTATTTATTTTTATTATTTAAATTAGGAACTAATTTAGTTTCTTTAGTATTACCCACACATATGTTTTCGGGACATAACGGAAAGTCAGAATGCAAATTATGAAGTTCATCATGATATTCCAAATCAACTTCTAAAACATAACCGAAATTAGAGTTATCCAACACATTATAATCTGTATTAGAATCTATCCATTCGAAACCACCAACAGGAAGAGATTGAGACATTGCCCAACCATATAAATTATTCGCATCAAAATATATTAGATATGAATTAGGTTTTTCACTATCATAATCCTCCATGAATTTATTATTTGCTCTAGCAAAACGATTGCTACACTGAGATACACCCCCTCTAATACCAGCTTTAAAAAAAGCAATTTTGTCATAGTCCGTTAACAATTCTAATTCTATTTTGGTAAATTTTAACATTGCATCCCAACTTAAACCTGGGGCAGTATAGTAATGAGCAGGATCTAATCCATAAGTTTTAATACAAAGCTTTCTAAAGTTTTCGAATACATCAGTCAAAAGTAAAACATCAGTTTTTAAATATAAATTGGAATAATCAGACATACTACTACACTTAAAATGTTGCCAAATATCTTTTGCGTGATTATAATCATCATTTGAAATATTTGAATCTGTGAGTGAACTATAAAATTGGTGTTGATCAGGAAGTGATGGATGTTTCAAGCAATCACTATTACACATAAATTCATAAGGATAAATACCTTTCCGTCTTAAACGTGAAAAATCTTCATTATTAGGATAGTTCCTTTTTAGTTCTGTAAACTGATCATCATTCAGATTTTTAGCTAGTTGATCTAAACTACACGATAAAAATTTCAATGAATCTACGAATCTTAAACTTACTGGTTGATTATTTATTGTTAACTGTTTTGAAAATGATATGTATCGTTCTTTATTTTGTGGAATAACTTCAACTTTGCCATCATCGAGGTTTAATGCATGGACAATGAAATGAGCATCGTAGTGACTGAGGTTATGTAAAAATATTGGAATATGACGAGGGGTTCTGTACTTAGAACTACACACTTGATGTGCAACACCCCTAAAACTGCCAGTGTGCCAATCAAAATCGTAAAAAGGATCTTCATTTAACTCAGTTTCACAAATATGACATATGTTTGAATTTGAAATTTTAATTTTATCTTCATCTGATAATGGAACGGGACATTTTTGGAAACTATTTTTTTTAACTATTGTTTTCACATCTTCACAAAGGCGATTCATAAACACTTGTGCACAGTTTGGCCCACTATACGTCTCATATTTTGATAATCTGTTATCATATGAACATTTAATGTAATATCCAAAACTATACACTTCATGTTTTTGAATATTAATTGTACTAGGCTTGGATGGATCGTTACTACATGATTCTATCGGATTCAAAAATGCCTCAAAGTCTGCATAAACCACAAAGGGCATTTCCAACTTTTTCACGAATTTATCAAATTTTAATTTATTATTTGAGGTTGCTTTACCAAACCAATCCTTTTTGGAATCCTCACCGTTTGGTAATTCCGTACAAATGTGGGCGCAATCATATTGTTGATGGTTATTAAGTCTTTCCTCTGATGGGAAATGAAGTAAACATGAATCACATATATAAACTGCACGATGTTGACTTGATATTTGTGAACTAACTAATCGCGATAAGTTTTTAATATAACAGTAATGTTTGTTAGTACCATTCGATATATATAGTAGGTTAATATGATTAGGTGTACGACATTTTGTTAAATATAAAGGACCTACAACAGAATTACACCTTTTTTCTTTATTATACTCTAAGCCAAAAACATTAATACTAATATTGTTTAATTTCTCTACTTTTGATATATCTGCAATTTTAACCGGAAAAGAAATACCAGTAAATTTTAGTTTATTTCCATGAATTGCGTAAGATGCTACCCGATCTACACTTTTACATACAGGATATAAACCAGAGAGTAATGCCCATTTGAAACACATATTATCATTATTTTTAACATTGATTACAGCTTTTTTTGATTTAATATCTTGAGGAAGGTCGATATATGAACTACCACGTAGGGGGTTGAATTTGTTAACATTCATATCTATGTATTTAATTTGATTAAGACTCCAACCACTATCTTTTTTTTCAAATTGACAAATTTTACCGACTACAGTGTCTATTAATGATGAATAAAAAATATTTAAGTCATCTCCCTGACAAATTATGTAATTAAACGTTTGAAAATCAAACGTATTTTTAATATCTTTAGTTTGTTGTATGAAATCAGCATGCAATATGAAGTTTATTTTAAAAATTGTATGTTGTTGAATACATTCATTTATCAAAAATAAGATATCGATTTTTAACGAATTTAAAAACGATTCCGGTGTTTCAAAATATTGTCCCGATTGAAGTGTTTTACTATTAATTCTATATGTTAAAATTCGATTGCCAAAAGCGCTTTCAACAACTGTAACATTTGTTAATGAATTATGTGATTTTAAAAGATTATTTTTATGTGTATTGCTTTTTAAATGGTTGTATAAATACCTTTTATTAATATAAACATGACATGTATCACATTCCACCTTATTGTTGTCCACGTCATTGGTTTCAATTGATGATGTAGAAGCTCCTTCATCAAATTTTGCTTTCTTGGTAACCTTATTTTCATCAGTAGTGATACCTCGTTTGATAAACGTTGTTTCAACCATCAAACATTGATTATACAACTCATCATCATACGATGAATCGAACAGTTCACGCTTCTCCATTTCATCACAAACTTTAGACAGCTCCTGATTGAATTCGCTGTTGGATTGTTCTATATTCTCTTCAATGGGTGCGGAAAAGAAAGCACTGGTGCACATTTCACTGAAGTTTTCCATCTTTATAATAAAGAAGAAAGTATGTAGCACAGTAAGTAACAGTTAAGTGTTGATAGAGCAACTGATACCCAATTTCAAATAATGTCCAATATTTATAGTCTAGCAAAGGATTAGGAAAGTCAAGTAAAATCTAATGAGTACACAGAAGTACTTTAAGTAAACAGAATCACATTCACTAATCCACTAATGAGTGTCATTGTTAAAAAAGTATTTTTTAACTTTTTCACTTTCTGCTATTGTCTTTGTAATATTGTATACGAGGGCGTTTGTGTTGTCGTAAATGCAATCGTTATTATTCTTTACATAATATTTAATTCTCGTGGTAGCATGTTTCCAATGATCAGTAGTTGGAATCTTGCATAGCTTCTTCATATCGTACATTTCAATTTTTATGAGATGCGTCGCTTGGTCTCCGTCGTCAGAATTAGTAGAAATGTATGATATACCATCTCTAGCGGCTCGTGCGACAGTTGACGATAACAGCTTCTTGCTCTTTTTCGTTTTTGATTCTACTTCAAAAAATTGATCAATCGACTGCGATTTCCTTTTTCCTCCATCGCATGTGTTCTTAATGACGATGTCGTCACTCTCTTCTTCTTGCTGAGGGGAGAGTGGCGAGTAGTAATACTGTTTATAGGTATTTTCATCGAAGTTGAATGATTTCTGCAACAACACAGTTATCATATTAATATCAAATTGTTTACACTTAATCACACACACAAACACACGTAAGGAAATAACAACAGAAAGAAAAGTAAGTTTGTCAATAGAATAAATAAACACTTACCTCCATGGCAATTGATGCGTTGAAGTAACACACACGTAGTATTGGAAGATCCACTGCGGTCTAACGAGACGACCATACACTGATTCTATGACTGCGGCTGCTCGGCTTATATAGCACTATTTAATCTAAGGCATTTCCGCAGTGAAACTGATAGTAACTTTCAAGTCGACAAGCTTGTATCGCTTTATGAGTCAACAGACTTATCTTGCATTGTTTCGTGATGAGTGAACATTCCTATGACAACCATTGAATAGATTGGTACTGTAATAATCTGCTAATAACAGTAATATCATGGATACACTAGAATTACAAAAACATATGAAAAAGATTCATCCCAGTCTAGAAAATAATGTTTATGCTGCTAATAGACTGTCTATGTATACCCATGTACCAAAACTGATAGTAACTTTCAAGTCGACAAGCTTGTATCGCTTTATGAGTCAACAGACTTATCTTGCATTGTTTCGTGATGAGTGAACATTCCTATGACAACCATTGAATAGATTGGTACTGTAATAATCTGCTAATAACAGTAATATCATGGATACACTAGAATTACAAAAACATATGAAAAAGATTCATCCCAGTCTAGAAAATAATGTTTATGCTGCTAATAGACTGCCTATGTATACCCATGTACCAACGTATATAATATGCAATTTGGATGCGGATGATAAACCAGGTTCACACTGGGTAGCTATACATATCGATACGAATGGCATCGGTCAATATTTTGATTCATATGGACGAACACCTGAGCGATATCATCTCCAGTTTTTGAAAAGGAATTGTAAGAGATGGGACTGGAATTTTGATAGGATTCAGAATGATTGGACTTCAGTTTGTGGTGAATATTGCTTAATGTATTTGCTGTATAAGTTTCAGGGATATTCAATGCATAGTTTTACGAGCATATTTACAGGGAACACACTGTACAACGATATTTTAGTGGATGAGATGTTTCGCTCCTATTTTATAAGTAGATAAGACTATAATTTAAATGTTCATCAATAATTATTTGGAATTAAAATGGTAGTAAAATGAAGGAATGTGTTTTATTGATGATTCAGAAAAGGCAGGTAGGTTATAACAAAGAAGTTCAAGACAAAAGCAGTGATAAGCGGGGTGCACAATGAGTAATAGATATGACCGCCGACCGCCGAGAAGGTGAACAATGACACCGGATATCAATTAGATATGAGGAAATCAATCTGCACATCTCCGAAACCGTGCATCCTATACTAAAATGGACCGCAGATTCGAACTCAGAACACATCAAAACCATAGAAACCATACCAAACTTTTTTTTTTTTTTTTTTTTAGTTTGCGTCGTCCCTCGGCGACCGATGAGGGTCGGGGTTCTGGCGAATCACCACTAGTAATCTCGCATTGTAAAATACAAAATATTCACAAAAGAACGGGGCTCTGGCGCAACGCATTGTTTCGTGATGAGGACAGTAGCTTCCTACAAAATGCAAAATATTCACAAAAGAACGGGGGTCTGGCGCACCTGACGGTTGCGCCAGAACCCGCGAATCATAACTACTGAAAATATTCACAAAAGAACGGGGCTCTGGCGCAACGCATTGTTTCGTGATGAGGACAGTAGCTTCCTACAAAATGCAAAATATTCACAAAAGAACGGGGGTCTGGCGCACCTGACGGTTGCGCCAGAACCCGCGAATCATAACTACTTATATAGGAACGAGGGTTAGTGAATACTCGAGTTGTGTAGCTGTAGGTAGGAAGGCTTGCCAGATTAACTGAAAGGTCGAAGGTTAATCAAAAGTTTTAAAACTCAACGTAGCCTGGGTTTAATTCTGAGTTCTATTTTTGTGGAATAATTGGGGATCGCAGTTTTGCCCCATAGGTCAGTCATTAAAATGTTGTTAAATAATTCATAATTTCAATAGTTGGGATAAACCTTTATTTTGGATGAAAAAGAAAATTCATCATCTATACGGATTAATAGTGGACGCATATACATTTTTTTAACACTTAGTCACTGTTGGTTAGCAGTGACGAAGTGTTAAAAAAATGATCACTGACATTTTTACCATACATCATCACGTGCCTAGCGATTTCTCAACTACGTTGGGGTCGCCAGTTTGACCGGATGCAGCTGAATACCAGTATTTTACAAAGAGCGACTGCCTATCTGACCTCCACAATCCAGCTACTGAGTAATACGATACCCCTTGATAAGACTTGTTGACTAGTTGTCAGACTTCTGTCAAAGATCTACGAATGAGAGCCGGGACTAACGGCTTATCGTGCTTTCCGAGGTACGACCAACCGCAGCATGCGTAGCTTAGCCTGATCGATCGACCTTCGCGGCTGTTGTTACTTAGCCACAAGCCTCTTGATATTTTTACCACATAAAAACAGAATATTATGAAAAGAATTCCGCACTGATACGAAAGTGAAAAACCCTTATACACCCACAATAAACAACGATAGGATTATTACACCACACAGCGGTGATAACCGAAATTTGGTGACGCAGAAACCGCAGCGAAACCAAAATACTCGTCGAGGGGGAAAAAATTAAGGGTCCCCCAATTAACAATAATGAATTGGAGCTTTAAAGTATTAGGCTTTCGACCTATTTGTCGTCTCGTCGCCGCCTCGTCCCAGGTTCGAATCCGCTGACATTTTGAAAGATGGCCCCACTAATATTTACAGGGCTTAATTTGTTTGAGAGCCTCTCCCCTTTGCAAATTTGTTGCTGGATCTTGCAACTTTACGGTTTTTTGTTTTGTCATATTTTATATTATTATACCTTATTGTTCAACTGCCGAGTCTTACCTGGAACAAAGAGAATAATTTTTCATTAGAAGACATATATTTTACAGGGTTTAAAGACTAAATAATAACGTTTTAATCAAAACGTTTTTGTCAAAGTGGAAAATTGAAAAACGTCCTAATTCATGCGTGGGCTCTGTTAAGTTATTTTATTACACAAAGGAATTTTTCCTTGTGCTTTATAGGTATATAGGTATATAGGCTGGATGAATAGTTTTCTTATAATATATCCAAAGTAAATAAGATCGTTATGTCGAGTTGATGCTGCAACGAACTTACCTAGGTACATAATGTTAAGACTTTACAACCCTGTTCACTAGTAAGGTACTTTCCTTGGATCAGATTTCAAAATCGCTCCACGTTTATATCGAAGTGTTAAGTTATGTATGTAGGCGTTACAAACAACTTCGCTCACAAATAAATTCACTGACCTATCACAATCGCCTGTCATGAATATTATTCCTTCACCCTACCCACCCGAGTCACCGACATAATAAATATGTAACGCGCGCGTTAACGTTACTGATACGGAGTAAACGGCAAGCTGGTGTGACGGTAACCCGGTCGTGTGACAGGTCAAGGTATGAACGGGTTCGATGGACTCGCAGTGATAGCGCCAATGCACTTCGTGTACAGATAGCAGATAAATAACGTATGTGTTATCTTTCACGTATCTAACTAAAATATTTGGCAGTGTTTTTATATTTTGTTAATATTTCAAAAGTGTATGCGGTACTTTGAGCTTTATTTAAACTCCTTATTTCTGCCTTTTATTTATTAATCAGCCTTGAGATACCGATTACTACAATAATCGAAGATGTTGCACTTTATTTTCCAATTTTTATTTGAATCTAATCAACACCTACAGTATTATTAGTGAACATTTAAATTCTAAAATTTACATTAAAGCCAGCAGCTCAAAACCTATTTTTCCACTTTAACTTACATTCTACAATAGAAAAATTAAATTATTAAAACTGTCGCACTAAAATATTTTTGCGGACGCTACAGTAAATCGGCACACGCAGTACAGCAATGCTCTGTTGTTAGTACTACAATATAGGGCTCATTCACACGATTGATATTTGAACGAATCACTGTTATTTTGGTCGTTGGTAAAAGTTATTATGTACACCCAATTTAGGTACTGTGTAGTGTTCAGTAATTAAAAATGCAGAATAACGTGCTGTTTTATGTTTATAATATAGTTTTTTTGTGAATAAAATATTTTGATCGTGATAAAAAATATTTATTTTATTTATTTATTTTACCATTTATGTATAAACAGTCAAGAAAAAAAGAAAAAATAGGTACAGAGGTGATGCTTATTTCACAAGAAATCTCAAAAAAATACTGGAAAACTGATGATTTTATTTTTTTTATCAGTGCGTACTGGATATTGTACGTTTAGATATATGTATTTACTAATCAGTAGTTACAGTTAGTGGTGGCTGAAACCAAATTTATTGGCAAAAAAAACTTCATGATTTCATATCAACCTGTCCAGCAATCGATGCTAAATTTCTAACAGTTACTGAAGTTGTGCTTATTAATTTATTGATTTTGGATCTCCACCAAAATATGTACACAATACATCATCATCTGCCAAGCCTTTTCCCAACTATGTTGGGGTCGGCTTCCAGTCTAACCGGATGCAGCTGAATACCAGTATTTTACATGGAGCGACTGCCTGTCTGACCTCCACAACCCAGTTACTGGGTAATACGATACCCCTTGGTAAGACTGGTTGTCAGACTTTCGGGCTACTGACGACCTGTAACGACTGTCAAAGATCCACGAATGACAGCCGGGACCAACAGCTTAACGTGCTTTCCGAGGCACGGAGGGGTCTTGATATGTGAAGATGGTCACCCATCCACGGACCAACCGCGGCAAGCGTAGCTTAACTTGATCGATCGACCCGTGCGGCGGTTATTACTTAGCCACAAGCCCCTCCTATGTACACAATACATGACATTATAAATAAAGGATTATATCAGAGGGGCAATTCTCGTAATTTTAAGAACGTTCACAGTCTGATCTCAGTCTCAATCTGTCAAAAATACCTCTAATTTCCCTACATTTTTGACAAGTTTTTGACATGTTAGTTTTGAGAATGTCGCCGAGATGAGACTTCAACTAGATTTTGAACGTTTTACGAGAATTGGCCCTCAGGTACTAAGTAGGTGCACTCAACTTTTAGGAGACCACAATATTATGACGTCGAAACAACAGTAATTGGGGTTCCCCATCAAGAAAATGCGCCCGCAGCTCCAAGTACAAAGCGCAAAGTAAACACAAACAAAAACTAAATTACACAAAAGTTATTACGACAGCTATATATTCAAGCCATAAAAATTTCAAGCCAGACATAAAACATTACACAAAGAGCTATATTTCAAAACTTAACAAGGACTTCATTGCGAAAGAGAACTAAAGGAAATCGGGTGTCTTTTCCCCACCTTAGCAGTTATTCTAATCCCAGGAGGAATCCCCCATTTCACCCATTTGCAGGATACCTGCACTTGCAGGAATACGTGACGTCTGCACCTTGCATTTTATTATTACTGGCCACCCCTAACGCTGGGGGAGTGGTAAGTGCCTAGTAATTGCGTGGGATAACTTAGATTGGGTTTTTAATTCGAAGAACTTATAGGGTGTGGTAACTTAGTGTACTTGCTGCAAGAAATTCATAAGTTGTACTCGGGTGTGGGAAATGTTAATGTGATTTTGAATTTTATTTTTAAGGAGTGTGAGAATATTTTATGTATTTTTAAGATTGTTTTTTACTGGGCGGTATGGCGGATTGGTTTTTCAGTCACAAACTGAAATCATGAATTCAGTACATGATTTCCCACCCACTAGGGTAGAAATTTTTCGTCGGTCATCAAAAAAAAAATGCTGTTTCATAGAAAAGTGCTTTCAATCTACGCGGTCAAAATGTATGGAACAGCGAATTTATTTTATTATACCCGACTAAAAATTTCAACGCCTCCCGCGTTGAAATTTTTAGTCGAGTAGAAATATGTTTTGGAGATGAATGAAAATCCTCTTCGATAGTATTAAGGCGTGTAATCAAGAATTACAGGGTTTTCCTTATATTTTAGAGTATGTCGTGTGCGTGTTTGTCGAGCGATTTTTAGAATGACCGAGGCGCGGCGCGTGGAGGAATTCGGAACTACACTCGTGACGTTCAGTGATTCATTCATGATGACGATGCGTAGACATGCCGCCCGCCTTGGAGTAACAACCTCCAACGAGAAGAACTAGAAGAATGTAGAAGTTGAGAGAGATTAGGGTTCTTCCTCCTTTAGCAGCGGACATAATCTGGGGTACCTATGATCTTCGTATCACTCCGTTAGCTGTTTTAATGTCAGCTACACGTGCTAGTCCATCCTTCCCAGGTGAAGTGCTTATGACTCGTCTAAGATGCCATTTTAAAGGTGGCAGGTTGTCTTCTTTAATGAGCACTAAGGTATTGGGTGCTATTGTATCGGTGTTGGACTGCCATTTACTTCTTATCTGCAGCTCCGAAACGTACTCCTGCGACCAGCGTTTCCAGAAGTTCTGCCTCATCTGTTCGATGCGAATACTTTCCGACAACGGGAAAACGTTTGTAGGCGCACTAAAGGAATTCTCTCATTTTTTAAATGCTAGTGAAAACGATATTTTAAATTTCGCTGCAGACGAAAATATTAAGTTCAAAATCATAATTACAATGAATCCATGGTAACAGGTTGCGCACCGATGTCCCTGCTACCCTACCCGTATGTTTTTTTTTTTATGTTTGAATTAGTAAAAAGAGTTGTGTTATAACTTACACAGATGATTATAATTTATTTTACTTACTACTAGAATCAGCCTATAATGTTCCCACTGCTGGAACACAGGCCTCCTCTCTGCAAGAGGGAGTGGGCCTTAATCCACCACGCGGGTCAAGTGCGGGTTAGTGGGTGCGGTTAGATGTCACATGTCTTCGAATTTTTTGGTTCTAGGACATGCCGGTTTCCTCACGATGTTTTCCTTCATCTTTTAAAGAGCAGTGGTGATGAAATAATTTACACAAAGTAAAGCGCCTGTCTGGTTTCGAACCTACGACCTACAACTCGTAAGCCGCGGCTGTTACCATTGGGCCACCACTGCTCATTTTTTACTTACTAACCCGTTACATTTAGGAAAACTGTTTTTAGTGAGTTTTGAGACTTTCTCGATAGCAGATTCGATATTCTTTTCGGTAAATCATAGATTCGTATTCGAAACTGAAAAGATACATCTAACGTTACTAAGCCTACTAAAATATTAAAATAAATAGCAGTTTTCTGCATGCTTCGAGTAGCTTTACTAAATTCTTCATAGAATTCTAGAATTTATTGCTTGAATACTAGAACCGTTTCGCTAGAATTTATCCTGGGTATTAGCGCACTGTGGCTGGTAGAAAATATTAAACTTCCCTTTAGAAAAGGAATTATATCTCTCTCATCTTTGCTGAAAGCGACAAGGTTGGGTTATAAATCTTTATACAAATCTTAGGAAAACTTTCATATTATAAGTATTTTTAAATATTTGTTTTGTCTGAGATACTTAATATTCGTATATCCTATATTGTTACTTATCCTATATTCTTACTATTTAATATTCGTATATCCTATATTTCGTATATCCTAAAGTAAATGAGCATGGTCTTTTAAAATTAAAGCAGTTATCTTGTTACATATAATTATTATTTTCATTCCTTTCCTATAAATCCTACTTCCTACTAATATTATAAACGTGGAAGTTTATGAAGATGGATGGATGGATGTTTGTTACTATGTCACGCAAAAACTGAACGGGTTTGATGAAACTTTACAGTATATATTCCTACGGGATTGGCACTTATGCGGGTAAAACCGCGGGATGCTGCTATTATATTAAAAAAATGCAATTTTTACTTTTAATTTTATTCGTAATCCCAAATATGATTTCGATTTAATCTCCAAGCATTACAAAATACTCTAAAAATAAAAAAAACCACCACCCACCCATAAATAATTATTTCGATCACAAAATAAATACATCCTCAGACTGGTACATACCCATTTCATCTTATAAATACATCAGTCAACGGCTGAACCATCTCCTTCGATCGTAGGCCTTATTGTGAGAAATAACTTTATTTTGCACTGACGTGTACAAGATTCGCTCGCTCTCCGGAATTTATGAGCTCTTGGTAACAGCCGCCTCTTTATGCCACTTTTCATGGGTTGAAAAACAAAATATCTCTTGCAGTGTGTTAATTTAAAATGATAAAGATTTTGGTGGGTTATTTTACGCCTTGTGCTAAACTAATGAATGTGCAAGTTTTGTGTTTATGTGATTATAACGTTCAGCGGAATCGTCCGAAAGGGTTACCGCTACCCCGGACCCGGGTTTTAGTCAGTAAGAGTCTGACACTCCCTTCCGCGGAAATCATCAACGTAACGTAGAGAACGTTATCGTCACGTAAACACAAAACTTGCAAAGAAAACATTCATGATTCCAAAACTTCACTTTTGATGTGGTAACGGCCCCGATTCACGATTCCGAACCCTGCCAGGCGCTTTACTTTGTGTAAAATAATTTTATCACCACTGCTCTCAAAACGGCGAAGGAAAACATCGTGAGGAAATGGCATGTCTTAGAACCAAAATTCGAAGACATGTGACATCTACCAACCCGCACTGGGCCCGCTTGGTAGATTATAGCCCACTCCCGCTCAAAGAGAGGCCAGCTGCCGCAGCGCACAGCGCGCTAGGCAGCGCTGGCAGGCTGTGTGCAAGCATTGAAAAAATTAATGCCTGATAATGAAAGTGCAAAAATGAAAGAAAATGAAAGGCCGCAGGAACCCGCTGGACGCGGGAAGCACAGAACCGGTCGAAGAGGAGCTGCTTGGAAGCCTAAATCCAGCAGTTGATGAATGAAAGTGCAAGTCTTGTGTTTAGGTGACTGAAAGGAGGAAGGGATACTTGCAAAGAAAACATTAATGATTTCAAAACTTCACTTTGGAGGTGAAAACTTGTTTAGGCGCACTTTGCGCTCTTTCTGAACAGCGAACGAAACTGAATCATCACTCTCGGGTCAGTGACGCTAAATCGGGTATACTCGGCTCCAGTCGTAAGTTTTCACTTCTATTGTGTGGTCATAAGCACTTACTGTTAGATTGCGACACCCCACTGCTGGGCAATGGCCTTTCCCCATGACTTCCGTTCTTCGATCTAGGGCTAAAGTGGACCACTGCTCGTTTGCTTTGTCCAGCTCGTCCCACCATCTTCTACGCATTCTTCTTCATCATCAACTTCTTCTATCTCCATAAGCACATACCCCTTTATGAATTCACTTGGTTTCTAGCTGAACATAATTCAGATCAAAGTAATAAACAGAAGAATATTCTTCCTTGCTTCTTCTAGGAATTCGGAATTCTAATTCTAAAGATAGCTAAGTATATATTAAAAATATTACCTACATTAAGAATTTTCTCTCAGAATTTATAAGGGAAAACATATTGCAAATTGAAGACGCCTCGTGCGGATGAACTTACACGTGTCTTTTATAAACTACTTGTAAATAAAACCTAGAGCGTAGTTTTTGTTGCCATGCGTATTTATTTCCCCCGACTGCCCCATTGGTCTCGTGGTTACAAGCGTGACTGCTGAGCGTGGGGCCCTGGGTTCGATTCCCAGGTCGGACAAAGTGTTATTGAGTTTTCCAATAGGAATTTCGTAGTAACAGTCCGGAGTTTGGTAGTTGGCGGTGTGATACCCCCGTGCCTCGGAAAGCACGTAAAGCCGTTGGTCCTGCGCCTGATATCTCCCGGGTCGTGTCGGATTGCCGTCCCATCCGACTATGAGAGTAAAGGAACAGAGAGTGCACCTGTTTGTGCAGACACTTGTGCACTATAATATCTCCTGCGAACCTGGCTAATCGCCGTTAAGATTGGCCACCGTGACCAGAATCGAACGGGAGGCAATTATTATTTCCTGTATTTACATTACAATTCTATGAAAGGGCCGCCCGTCGTAAGTTTTGTAGTATCTAGTAATTTATTTTTTGTAAAGTATTTTTCTGGTATAAATAAAGTATATGTCGTTGCCAACCTGTATATATATAAATTATGAGAACTCACCTACATACAATAATACCTAAATATTATATCATTTTACTCAATGTCTGCCACTTTTTATGAATGCTGACCCGCTACCGTGGGGTCTTAACTAAGAGATAAAAGCAATTCGACAAGTATCCAAAAAAGCTTTTAAAGACTCAACATATTGTGACATTAATTCTATTCAGAATGATAATTTACTAACAGAGAGATTTAATAAAAAAAATCTTTGATCATTGCCAACCGTAATCCGAACAAGCAGTTAATCCTCTTTACAATGACTTTTCAAGTGTCATCGAATCTCTAAAAATGTTGGAGGTGCTCTCAAACTTCAAAGCATGCAAAGGACATAATTTTAAATTATTAGAAGGTCTTTTTAGGGTTCTGTACCCAAAGGGCGTCAACGGAATTACAATGGCTCCGCTGTCCGTCCGTCTGTCGCAGGGCTGTATCTCTCGAACCGTAATAGTTTTCACAGAGTGTGTACTAACTATAGCCGCTATAACAATAAATAAAGAAAATTAATTAAAGTAAAAAATTGAGAGGATCGTCCCCATTCAAGAAACGTGTGTTTTTTACTAAAGTATTTTTTAATATGTATTGTTAAATATTGTACGGTAGTACGGAACCCTAAGTGTACGAGTCCGACTCGCACTTGGTCGCTTTTTTGCAGTTACAACTAATATTTATTAAGAACTTTATCTAAATTTTCCTTTTAGAGGACAACATCAGAGGTGTCTACTTTGGGCGGAGCACCGCCGTGTCCTCGTAGAGGCGATCGGCAGCGGCGGCGGCCTCTCGCGCCCGGCCCTGCTGCAAGCCATGGTCCGGGGCGAGAGGGAGTGGAAGGCAGTCGCCTTCTTCTGCGAAGCAGTCATGCTAGCGAAGGAGGTGGCGGGACGGATGAGGGAGAGAGCCTCCCGTCCCAGCCGCCGCGGGAGACGCTCCGGGCATCGGGAGTCGCGAGACGACTACCGGCCACCGTAGGCGCGGGCCTGCGGGCGGAGAGCAATGGGTAGCTCACCGCCCGATCAGGACCAGGCCCGTGCCGGACGGCGCGTAAGTGTTCCACGCGCGCCTCAAAGAGATGTCAGCATAATTCGAGGGGCCCCTTAGGGCCGAAGACTGCCGGGTCAGCGGGATTGTCCGAAAGGGTTACCGCTACCCCGGAACATAAAGGGCGAAGGAAGGAACATGGGTGGGTTTTGGTCAGTAAGAGTCTGACACTCCCTTCCGCTCCACCCAGAGCGGGAGGGGTCATTTGATGATTTCCCACCAGAAAAAAAAAAGAGGTGTCTACTGTTTTTGAAAGTGCAAATTAGCTCTGTGAGCTTTTCATACTGAAAATACCTATATCTTAGCATACTGAAAATATTTTAACTTAGACTAGTATTAGGAATTGCCATAGAAAAGACCAACTGAAATTAAATATACTCGTATTTGAAAATTCACGCTTGATAGTTTTGTTTGACCAATAAAGAGCTGTCTAAATAAATTAAATAAAAATATTACCTTATTAAAATTATTGTAAATTATTGATTATTTATGGATTACCTTCTGAAAAACTAAGTCAACGTGTGATGAAGCGCAGTATTCTCGTTTGCCTCATGCCCAGTGAGCTGTGGGACAAAATAGCACTGTGTAGAGCCCTGATACAGCCAGAAGGCATCGCAGTACACCCCGTAGAAGATGACGGGACGAGCGGGACAAAACAAAAGACAAATGGTCCACTTATGCCCTGGATGGCAAGAGCAGGAAGTCATGGGGAGAGGACTTTTTCCAGCAGTAGGATGATATATGCTAACAGTAACTAAAGACCACAGTAACACTATATCCTTGAGTAAATTTTTATTCAGGTTGACAAACACAGACCGTTGTTATGGTTCATTATAGTAAAGGATAAAGGACTCGGTGGGGAACTAGGGAAAAAATGGTTCACAAAACGTTTTGACATGTTGAGATAGGGCTGCTACCTGTAGACGGGAAATGAAATATTGCTCGAATGATTTTGAGTTTTCCAAATGTAAGGAAGCTTACTTTTGACATTGTTGTCGCCCCCTTTCTGCCGTGCTTTGTGGTTTGTTCAAGAGTGTCTATACCGTAAACGTTTATATCCTGTTTTATATCTGTAAGTATATGTTTTGATTAAATAACATTACAAATAAATGTACTGTGAGTAGGTATATAATACTTAGGATCATTTTTAGGAGCTCGGTACACGCTCATATGTATGACCTATATTGTATCTATTGCATCAATCCCTTACTTATTCATGTACGTTAGCGTGTGAATACTTAATATTTCGCTTATTTTTTTTGTTGACTTCCACGTTCTTAAAATATATGGTGAACGGAAATTTAATAGCGACATCATATATATTTCCATACTTATTTACTTCACTGTGTGTCGTCGTCACGTTAAAATGTTAAAAGCGTACATTATTATTAGCTTACCAAGTTTTAAACTTCACCAACCCTAAATTTAAATCCACTGTCCCGCCAAGCTAAAGACGCTGATCTTATAAAATTATTTACAGATTGTATACATTTTACGCACTGGCAACTTTCAATCAATGTCGCAGGGGCTTCTAGAAAGAATCAAGTTTGCAACAAATGACTATAAACTTTAATGCTTGAGTGAATTTAGTGAATTTCTTGACAAAGTTTTTGTCGTTAGTTTAATGAATTCAAGTATAAAAGGGAATGAGGGTGAATATTTTTTATTGAGTGGGCAAGAAGAAATAATTCTCTTGATAAAGTTTTGTAACGACATTAATCCGTTTCGGTTTGTAGAGTAAGAAGGAAAATACTGTATTAAATTGGGCTTGACATTTTATTTGGTCTCTTTTTGTTTTATTTGTATTGCTTGTAATAACAAAATATTTTCATATATAAGCGAATAAGATAACATTTTCTTCTCCACACACGTAACCAGGTCAAGCCATTTTAGTAGGAATACCAGCACCCTAATTTCGTAACACACTATCAGTTTGAATCATTTTGAAGGATATTGCTAATCCATTGCTTCTTATGTTCGAAAAATTTGTTTGCTCAACACCGTAAATAACGCAATGAATGTTGTTGAACTGTCAAAATGAAACTACACACTGATAGTGTGTTACGTAATTACCTCGCAGAGGTCTAAGTAAAGCAATCACCTTTTAACACAGAACACCGTTCATATTTGAAACTCGTATAAAAACCGTGTAATTACTGTCACTGAACATATAGCCGTCGCGTCGGCTTTTGGCGAAAATTGTATGGAAAAATTGTCGGGCGGGAAACGTCGAGTCACGATCCCAGTCACCTTACCGAACGCTCGTAAATTACGGTAAAAATTGGTAAAAAAAATATCACTGCAGTATTAATATGAGCATGAGCCGGTATTTGCTCCGGGCGCTCGGTGTACTTGTTGCAAAATATTGTCGGATTGTATTACTGTATATGTGGAAATTCTCGGAGTAAAATTGATGATGAATTCGGTTTGGAATGCGCTTTCCGATACAATTTGGCGAATGTTTTCGGAGTTGAATGAAAGGTTTTAGTATTGCAGGTGTATTACTTCTTCTTCCCAGCGAAAGTACTAGGAAGTGGTGAAGGGCGAGCGTTTTGGCGACTGTCTTTTGTAATTTTGACGTTCGAAAAGTGATGATTCTCCGCTTAATTTAATAAATGACTTTTGATGTTGATTAAATGATTATACAATGTGAAATTCACAAATTTCATTCAAAACCGTTCAGTAGTTTTGGCGTGAAAGAGTAACAGACATCCATCCATTCATCCATACAAACTTTCACGTTTATAATATTAGTAGGAAGTAGGAAGTAGTATTGTTGTCTCCACATTGTCTATAATAAAGAGATTCAAAAGCTTTTCAGTCACTTGGAAATTTGAAGTAGAGCGAATTTACCATACCGGTAGGTACAATTTACAAGTCTTCGAAAATTTGACTTTTAATTACCTACATATCAAGGTAAATTGTTGAAGACTAACTTTAGAAAACTGTATGAACACGCCATTTCATGAACAAACTAGTTCCTCGTGTAACTAATACACAGGGTGGCAGGGACATCGACGTGCAACCTGTTACCATGGACTCAGTACATGATTCTGAACGGTAAAATTCGTCGGTTATTTACTTAAAAAATATTGTTGTTGACGAAAAATTTTACGCACCGGTGTTTTTTTTTTTCCGGTGGGAAATCATCATATGACTTCTCCCGCTCTGGGCGGAGCGGGCGTGTCAGACTTTTACTGACTAAAACCCACCCGTGTTCCTTCAGTTGCCTATGCCACGGGCCACGGTATCTCTTTCGAACATCTAGAATCATGTGCTGATTTCATGGTTACAGTTCGCGCGTCGATGTCTCTGCCATCCTGTATAGTCGACCTTTTCTGTCGCTCGATTATGACATACGCGAAATGACTACGTCGTCGATCTGCTATCAGTCCAGATGAAAGCAAAGTTAAGTTGTAATATGTCTATATTATACGTTTGAACCCTAGATCACAACATCACTCATAGATTGCTTATAGGCCAATCGGGCACGATCGTACGCCTTATAAGCCGATAAAACGTTTCCACCAAGCCTCATTGTTACCGGTAATGCCGGTAAAGTACGGTAAATTACCGTAAGGTTACTGCTATACAGTTATTGTGTAGATGAACCTGGATTTTACGAGGTGCCCGTGGGGTCAGAAGTAAATAGGACACTAGAGGATGAGGTATGAAGGTTGGGATATGGTATTGAAGACTAATGTTCTATCTGTAAGAACGGGCCAAAACCTTGACGGTCGAGGGTAATTTTCACACTATGTAGTAACAATTTTTGTGAGGCTTTTTTCTGTACTCCGTCATTTGAAAAATCACTATAAAACCACCAATCATATTCTAATAAATTAAAGGCTATTCTAAGAGCATATATATAATTATCGATCCAATGCTTCTCAATGCAGTGTTTTGTCGATTCTTCTCCATAGGAACCTTCCTTTTGGAAGGAGCCACACACACACACACACCAAAGAAAAAAAAAAAAGAATGAATTCTCATTCTTTTTTTTTTCTTTTAATTTGGGACATTCGAAAGTGACTTTGAAATACCTATACGATTTGACTTTGTCTTTGACTTCATGGTACCTTACTTATACATTAAATGCTGCCAACAACATGAAACAACATATTGCTCAAAAGGTCAGCACATCAAAATACACGTCATCGCTACTATAAAAATAAAGAAACCATTAATATACCCTAATGATTACCAATAAGACAAAAAGCAGGAAATTATAATCACTTGTCCGTTTTTTACTGGCTCCAGTGAAATGTCAAGTGAAAGTTGACAGTGACGAGTGGTACCAGTGAGAATGTCTAGGCTCTCATCAAGGAACTAGGCAAAACTGTAGTTTTTGCTGGCAATAGAAAGCTGTGTTTTCCAACTTTATTACTACTTTTTCATTGACCGATCGTAACTCATTGTAATGACTGACGATATAAGTGGGGAGTTTGGCGATTTCTAATATAGAATATCTGCGACGATCGTTGCCCTATTCACAATCAGCTCATTTACTGGAAGCTGAATTATCTTTTCGTAGAACTTTACTATAAAAATGATCCTTTCGACAGATTTCAGTCACGGTGGCAAGTCTCAACGGAGACTAGACAGGTACCTACGCATGAGATTATAGTACACAAGTGTGTGCGTAAATACAGGTGCACTATCTGTTCCTTTACTCTCGTAGTCCGATGAGACGGCAATCCAACACGACCGGGGAGAGATCAGCCGGATCAGCTGTCTGAATCAGGTGGAATGACGGCTCACTTCAAACTCACTTCCTAAGTTTTCACGGTGAGGTTTTTAAAGAATAAACCGATTGGTGCAGGACCAACGGCGGTAGTACTTTCCGAGGCATACAGGGGCGTCACACCACGAACTTCCAAACAACAACAACTTTACTATACAATACATTCAGCCTATAATAGGTGAAAAAGGCAGTCTTACCGCTGCAACCTTGCCTCCTATACAAACGCCTTGTGTCCCTTTCTCAACCCGGTGCCGGTGGCTGACTGTGGTGGTCCTTCCGCTCAAAAGCGAGGACCACACCACCCTTCTATCGTCTGGCCCCGTCTTTAATTAACAGGTACGCACGGCTACACATCAACCTATACATAACTCAGCGGGATTGTCCGAAAGGGTTACCGCTACCCCGGAACATAAAGGGCGAAGGAAGGAACATGGGTGGGTTTTAGTCAGTAAGAGTCTGACACTCCCTTCCGCTCCACCCAGAGCGGGAGGGGTCATTTGATGATATCCCACCAGAAAAAAAAAGCTATACATAACCAGTATAATCTGACTTGTGATTGTACGAAAAACCTATACAATGCGAGGTCAGCTAAATCTGAAAATGCGTAGCTTGATGTATAGCTGTGTGTACAACAATCACCGAATCTCTCAAGCTTGGTGATCAAGGCGATATGACTCCTCTCACTATTTTAAATAGCAAATTTTTAAGTCACTCTCTTTTTACGAATAATTTCATAGCAAAAGCACAATCTCTTTTACAAATTATTTCATACAAAAACAGTCGTTAAAATGGTAAATTGGCCACACAACCGACACTTTCGTATCATTAGTTACATTAAAGGCTTTAACCGCATTATTAAAATGTTTTCTGTTTACTTTACGTTGTTAAATTAATGTGTACTAATGGGTTTTTTTCGTAAAATAGTAAAACATCTCTCTCGTGTGTGTTTAACGTAGGGTTAAGCAGATAATTGTGGACATTCGTACATTGGTCATAAATAAATGAGAAATGATTTTATTTTGTAAGTAGGTTTGTACAAACACTTTTACACGTCAATCATATTTTAAAACTAGATGAGGTCGGCGTTTCCTATCTGACTAGTCTGAGAAGAAAGGCCGAAACAAACTCAGAGGTCACAGTCTCTTTTAAAGTCTAGACATAATCTTGGTCAGAGCATATGAAGACCATGTAGATCGATGTCTGAGATGGTCTTTTGAGGAAATAACCACACAGATTGAGAGGACCTGTCCAGTCAGTGCACGCATTTGTCAGAAATCGTGCAGCTCAACTCAAAACTTAAGGAGCTCGACGATTCGACGAACAATACCAGAGACACATAACATTTGAGACCAAGGACATTTGGGTAGGCCACATTATTTACTCAAACAGCCAGACCATGACAAAACTAACAGAACAGCGAGAAAATAAAAAATAAAATGACCCACATAGTCTTCACATTCACAATAATTAAAATAATATAGTGGCGCCGATTCCCTTGTTCACAAACTAAACTAAATTTAAGTCCAGTGCATCTTTTTCTTTATATTTTCATTAAGAAAAGGACAGAAAATAAATATTAGTTTAGTCCTGTCAAATTAGTCAGCGCCTGACGTAAGTTGACGTATTTTTAGTAGCCATGTTTTTAATCACGTCTAAACTGTCTATGGAGTGTCTTAATTTGACAGGACTAAACTAATATTTATCTTCTATCCTTTTCTTAACGAAACAGAAAGAAAAAGATGCACTGAACTTAAATTTAGTTTAGTTTGTGAACAAGGGAATCGGCACCAATACTTTACAAAGTAAACAAATGTCATTGTATATATAAAATTCATTAATGTCAAAGGGTATAAAAACAAAACAACAACAAAAGAGAAAAATAAAAGAAATAAAAACATTCAATGTGTAAAAATTGGAAGCAGCTCAATCCCAAGCCTTTTTGTCCTCGATATAATCCTTAACGGTATAAAATGCTTTCTGGAAAAAAGAATGACAGTGAAAATCGTTGTAGAATTTATTATGAATTTGCCATTTAAATCTCACCCGTAGCACTATTGTAGTAAAGCCAGCATCCTAATTGAGTAACACACTTTCAATCACAACCTGAATCATGTTGAAGGATAGCTAATCCATTGCTTTATATGTTCGAAAACTTTGTCTGCTCAGCAATGTAAATAACGCATTGAATCTTGTTGAACTGTCAAAATTAAAACCATTGTTACTGTTAGTGTGTACGCAATTACTCTGCAGGGTGGAGTACCAGATTGTAGTGATTCATATGTGGTATGGCGTTCGTATGTGGTGTATTCCTATTGTCGTTTCCTTCCCAAAGTGATGATTAAGGAAAATGTTCCATATATCTGTTCAAAGGTCCCAATTGCAACGTTGCAGATTTTTTTTTGATTCTTTAAAGAATTACAATGGCTTGAGTCATTACTGTTGTGAGGTCACTACACGTGAAAATATTTAATAAATAATTTTCTTTATATTAATGCACGGATTCTATACAATGGTGCTATATTCCAAGTGTTCAGATGCTTTATGAGATAACGCCCATGTCATAACGAAGCAATGTGAGCGATGCCTTATAGTTAGAGGAACCGTTAGCAAAAGCAGCCTGAACGCTATCTTAATTAATTAATTCATTATTGAGGTTTATTTAGCTATAAATTAAGAAAAAATCTACGATGAAAAAAGAGACCTGTACCCTTATTGCTTAACACACGATAAATCACATTCTGTATCATTTTGAAGGATATATCCATTGCTTCATTTATGTTCGAAGAATTTGTCTGATCAACAACGTAAATAACGCAATGAATGTTGTTGAACTGGTAAAATGAAAGCCATTGCTACTGTTAGTGAAATTAAATGTAACTATGACCGACTTTTCAGCAGAACTTTCTATTTAATTTGATAGCTAAATATGATAATAAAATTATATATTAATTTTTATAAATGAAATTCATGGGTCTATTCATATTATTTTTTTAATAACACTACATTTTTATTAATTTATTTTAAACACGTTTTTCTTTTACGTAGTAAATTGATAGTCAACCGACGCAAACATAAAGGATGAATTATGATTGAAATAATTAAAAATTAGCATGCATGGAATAAAAAGCTTTTTGTTGTCCTTTAACGTGCTTAGTTTATACTTTATTGCTGGTTATGTAGCAGGTAAGTTTTATTTTTATTTATATTTGAGGTATGTTTGTAAGTCTAATGCCACGTAAAACATAAGTTTAACTTGTACATCATTAGTCAATGATGTACAAGTTAAAAAAAGGTTTAGTGTGTAGCCACACACTAAACCTTTTTTCAACACTATTTCCTAATTTATTCATCCCATCAATCGTAGGTGCCAACTTATAAGGGAAAGCCGAAAATACTCGTATGAATATGAATAAGAAAAAGTGTTCTTCCTAACCAAAAATGTCCTAAATTCATATACTTGTCAGTAAATTACTTACTTGTCAGTAAATGAATTTAAGATTTTATGTCGGAATCGCACAGCTTAAACCGGGTCTAGAAAGAGTTCCATAAATAATAAATATGAGCACTAAGGTAGTATTTTTGAAATTCATCCCAAAATGGTTAGTTAATAGGAGATGAAAGTTTTTACTGAAGTTCGTAATTTTTGCCGATGAGAAATTCTATCAAGCGCACGGCTTGTTGTTTTCTAAGAAACAAGGCATTTACCATTTATCAACTTCCAAATATTAATCAAATCTGTTAACTCTTTCTGCTGACCGTACCTGAGGTCGTCACTTGTCCGTGCCGCGATACGTTTTTATTCTTTTTCGCCCATTAGTTTCTTAATTAATATCACGAGCTTGGCATGTTGAGGGTCCGGGTTCGAATCAATCATAATTATTTGTTATAAAATATTTATCATTATTTTACTAGTAGATTAACCACGTTTATTTTTGTATGAAAGACGTAGTGCCTTCTATTGTGGTGCTTGTCATGTTACGGATGCTACGAGTCAATAGAAAGATGGGTAGATAAGGGTGAGATGAAGGTATTAGCGTTAATTGGGACTTTAATTGGTGCTGTTACAATTAGTCTTGTAATTAGACCAGAGATTAGAAATTGAAACTACGTATTGAAACCCTTTGCATTGATGAACCAGTCGTGACGGCCACGACTTACGAGTTCTATAGTAGCAGGTTCGAACCTAGACAGTCGCTTTACTATGTGTGAGTTATTTCATCACCACAGCTCTCAAAATGGTAAAGCAAAACATCGTTAGGAAACATGCATGGCCTAGAACCAAAAAATCGAGGACATGATACGTCCACCAATCCTGACTGGGCCCGCGTGGTGGCCCACTCCCCCTCACAGGGAGGCCTGGGCCGTTCTAGGCTTATTTTAGTAAAATAGTGAGACCGTTAAGTCAGGACTTTTCCAGGTATTAAGAAACTCTACAGACTGGATGGAAGGCGAAAGACCTCATCGGATATAGTTGAAGTTTAGTAAGAAACCTATGGATGTTTTCAAATAAAATTTAATTTGACTAATTAACTGTTTGTTTTATATTAACTAAATGAAATTTTAGTCGAAAACATTAATCGGTTTCTTAACAAACTTCAACTATATCTGACGATCCTGGGGGTCTACTACGAAGTGCAAAGTGCGAATGATCGGATCGAACCGACACATGGCCGAACCGAATATTATTGAAAAATGCGAAAAAAGTTTGGATCGGCTCAGTTGGGTCGGGACCATAGTCAATATTTGAAAGAGTGTAGGAGTGTAGGATCGGGACCGACCGAACCAAATAGTAACTTCGTAGCAGGAAATGGCCGATACCACTTCGGAGTAGACACCCAGGTTACTTATTTCTTTTGGTGACCGTGTTAGAATATAGATAACAAAATGTATAGTCAAATGCTTCTACGAGTAGTAGCGTCACCTATGTAATATTCTCTTGGAAAATAAAAAATAAAGTTTAGTCTATTACGGAAAGCAACGTGTTTTAATAGACCGTACCTATAAGGAAAACGTAAGATTAATTAAAAACTGAAGGTTAAATATAAATGAATAATGAATTTCACCATTATGATTAACGTTACTAAGATCAGCCACATCAGCCATCACCAATAAGCTGTCAAGTGAAACCATTCATCATAATGACGACGGGTCGACAGTTCGCGGCCTAACTAATAAAACTATGTATAATAATTAATACTGATTCATGTAAAAGCTTGCGTCATGTTCCGCGAATCACTTAATGACTGGATGCGATCCAATCTACTTTAATATCGGATTCATTTGCGTGTATGTTAGATGTGAGTGCAATGATTTTGAGCTGTAGTATACATTAGTGTAGAAAAAAAAAACGAAAAAAAATGGTTAAAAATATGGTTGCAAATTAATGACTTTATTGAGCGTATAACGACTTTTGTATTTTTCAAAAGTAGTTTTTGGTCTGACCTTGAAGTCATTGAAAATGTTTCAGTGTGTGATAGTAGTCGTAATATCGCCAACATCTATCTCTGACCATCGTAAGGACTATTCCTGCTTGCAGCGCATATTATTAGTCGAACTAAAAAGGATCCTCTTTTGTTTTAGTTACGGACGCAGCTGTGGTCATCATGTGCACGGGGTTTTGTTTTCAAAATGGTTAGATATGGGTTTTGGCTACAATACCTAGTCGTTACGAGTATATAGGACCAAGTCTAGCGAAAACAATAGTCGAGAAGTGTCGTGAACTCGTGAAATACCCGATTACAACGAAGTTCCTTACGCTCTTGCACACTTAGTGAATAAGAGCTAGACAGAAAAAAGTGTAACATCTTGACCGTCACGACAATTTTATTACGTAACAATTCCCAAACGTTCCAAAACCCTTCTTTCGAACATTATATGTATGTTAGTTGTTCACTACCACGAATACTTAGTCATAATAAATGAAGTGATAATTACCCTCATTTGTCTAGCCTTTTCCCAACGTTGTTGAGGTCAGCTTCCAGTCTAACCGGATGCAGCTGAGTACCAGTATTTTACTTGGAGTGACTGCCTATCTGACCTCCACAACCCAGTTACTAGGTAATACGACACTCATTGGAAATACTGGTTGTCAGACTTTCGGGCATCTGTCGATCCGTAACGTCTGTTAAAGATCTACAAATAACAGCCGGGCCAACGGCTTAACGTGCTGTCCGAGGCACGAAGCGATAATCACCATGCTTGTTAAAATAACCTTACATCTATTTGCCTTTATGCATGAGTCTGTACAAGTCTAGTCGATAAGCGTATAGCCTCGATTAGATCGTAATCTCTGAATCACGATGCACATTATTCAAGCTAGATGCAGACTGATGCTGCTAATTGTATCTTCGTCATTACAAAACTCGTTCCAGATGCTTACAAGGCGTATAATATATAATGAAGGTTTACATGGGTCGATTTTCACCATACGTCTAATTGCAAACCAATTTAACCAACAAGATAGAACAGACACAACAATTACAAAGTAGATTATTGCTCTATTAGTATATTCGATCAATCAATCAACTCAGCCTATCGCAGTCCACTGCTGGATATAGGCCTCTCTCAGGCTGCGCCACAACACTCTGTCCTCCGTCTTCCATATCCAGTCTATCCCAGCCACCTTTTTAAGGTTAGCGGTCCATCTAGCTGAGGAGCGACCCACACTACGTTTCCCGATACGCGGTCTTCACTCCAGGAGTCCTCTATTCGACCGGCCATCGGTCCTTTGACAAACATGGCCTGTGTTGTCCCACTGCAGGGCAAATCTTTCCACTTTTCCCGGTGTACTGCGATTGAGGGCCAATCCATTAAGAAGGAGACATGGCCATTAGTTCATTAATTTTCTCAATTTTGAGTAGAATAGTCGTTCTTACTTCTTCATGGGTAGAGCGATTGTCTACTGCATGAGGCTCGCCTCCGTAAGCAGACTTGTAGTTTAATAAGGCACGGTCGATTTCGGGCCCCTGCGGTTTTTGCGACGTTTGTTGAAATCTACTAGAAAATTGAACAGTGTAAAACCCACAGAACAGATAAATTATCTGTTCTGTGGTAAAACCTGTATAACCGAGTTGACATACGCTAGCGGGAACACTTAAGGGGGAAGCGCCAGGGAAGCTCGCGATATTCAAATTTTCTTACGTTTTTTGCAGGTTTGTTTGTGTCAATTTGCAGGTCAGTGGCAAATAATTTAATTTAATTACTTTCATACTTTCCATACCTAGTATTGTATACAATCAAGTTTTTTCTAACAGAATAGACAGCTGTGCTGCTGGGGAGTTTGTTGCACCACTTCTTCTTCCCAGCGAAAGTACTAGGAAGCGGTGAAGGGCGGGCATTTTGGGGAACAGTCTTTTGTAATTTTTACGTTCGAAAGGTGCTGATTCTCAGCCTAATTTGAATAAATGACTTTGATTTTGATTTTTTTACTGTTATGTTGTATGTTGAACAATATATGGTTGGAAAGCATAACAAGTATTATTTACAGTATTACGAGTATAATCTCTAAGTTCTTATAATCCTATTGATTGATATTTCTTGAAATAATCATTCAATAGGATTGTATGAACTAACTTAGCATCCCACTTAAGTGCATGCAGTCAATTGATTGAAGAGGTTATTAGCACAGTCGATGACTTGTAACTTGTCATCACTAATTGCGATATTTTAACATGACATGTTAATGCATCTGCATGCATCATCTGCATGGGGTTAATTGGTCAAGTGAGATAAGTAGAAAAGCTCATGAAGGGGTCTAAAAGCGCGTAGCACATAGGACAAAACTATCAATTACTTTGTAACTTAGGTTTATAGTTATTATTGGACTACGTCTGTTGCTAAGGGTAAGGTATAATGATTTCTTCTGTCTAGAATTGATACAAACAAACTACACATTTCATATTACCTTTTCTTTGGAATTTCTTTATTACCTTTTTTATTAGATAAGTGTCATATTTCTGCTAGCTCGTGTTCAAACCAATTCAGCGACATTTTGTTTTTTCTTAGAGCTTTGTTCTACATTCCGATTTCCTTTGTCCTCAGATGTAGCATACCTTTAGATTGTATATTCTACTGCAGAGAAAAAAATATTCCCACATCATTGATATAATTATTATTTTCGACCCACATACTATCTTCATAAAAAAACACATATATACATAAACTCACGCCTTCTTCCAATGGGGATAGGCAGAACCTACAGTTTTTTTTGGGTGGGAAATCATCGAACGACGTCTTCCGCTCTGGGCGGAGCGGCAGGGCGCGTCAGACTTTTACTGACTAAAACCCACCCGTGTTCCTTCAGTTGCCTATGCCAGAGGCCACGGTATCTCTTTCGAACAACCCGCGGCCCTAGCAGGCATCGGCCCTAGCGGGCATCGGCCCTAGCGGACCCCGTCAGTTCATGCTGACATCTCTTTGAGGCGCGCGTAGAACACAACGCGCTGTCGACCCGGGCCTGGTCCTTAGCGGGCTGCGAGCGGCCCATTGCTCGTCGCCCTACGGTGGCTGGGAGTCGGTTGCTGACTCCCGACGTCCAAAGTGTCTCCTGCGGCGACTAGGGGCGTGAGGGCGCAGAGATTGCCTCTCCCTCACGTGGTCCGCCTCCTCCATTGCGAGCATTACTGCTTCGCAGAAGGAGGTGTTGGCTTCCCATGCACTCTCACACCGTACCATGGCCTGGACCAGGGTCAGATGCGAGAGATCGCCGCCACGAGGACGCGGCGGTGCTCCGCCCAAGCCGGGTAGACCTCCACCGTATGCTCCACCGTGTCTTCCAGGCGATCCACACAGTGGTGACACTGGCGTTTCCTCCCGCCTTATCCTAACCACCCGAAACAACCGTGTCCGGTGAGGACCTGCGTCAGGCGGAAGGTGAGGGCACCGTGGCGCCTCTCCAGCCACTCCTCAAAGAGGGGACTTATCGCCGCAATTGTGGCGTGCCCAGCTAGCTTGCTACGATCCTTACATACTCCTTTTACCTCGTTTACATGACCAAACAATATAAGCATACTCTTTTCGATGTTTTGTCACTACACCTTCTTTTAAACTACACCGTTGTCTTACGACATAATTCCACAGGCTATCTTTATCTTTCAAAATTAAAATCCAACAATTACATAAAACCTAACTTCCATTCATTTCATAAACACTTTCTCCGTCTTTCCCATCATAATGAATCCTTAATTGCAGTTAGGGTGTTTAGCAATAAATTTTAATGATAACCTAAAGTTATTCATTACCTAATCACGCCAGAGTGTGGCCAGTATGATTGATGAACGTTTCCCTAAGCTCCTCCGCGGTGAATGAAGGTAGCTGAGCGGAAATAGTCGGTCAATCATTCGTGTTAGGTATGTAATGATGGGTATAAATGTATTGTGAGAGTGGGTGTGATATTCTTTTTGGAATAATAGAAGGTGTCAACGTAATTAATAGTAAACTGTAGGGGAGTTATTTATTCTGGTTTTATTTGAAATTAAATAGAAATAAAATCCCACTGAACAAAATAGTTTTTTTATCATTTAAATCTATCACGCGTAATCCTCGTAATTTCTTAATCTATTACTCAAGAAGTAGTTGCTGAAAATCAGCGCCGTTGATGATAGGTTCATCCGAAATCACAGCATTTTGCTGAGCAACGACCTGTTCTTGAACAGATGCAAGGCACGGCTTATTTTTTCGTGTTATTTTTGTTTGTTACAAAAGTATGTAGATAGGTATTTATTATTCTTTCTGCAATCGGCATTTTGTTGTGTTTTGATTTTTTGTTTGTTTGTTGTCAGTTGCCAGTGTCGCAACACAGAGTAATCATGCAATGTGTCAATGCAATGTCTTTGGTCTTAGTATGACCATTAAATTCTCACCTGCCCTGACATCAAGCAATGGACAAAACTGTCAAACTTAAAACTTTTATTTGTTGAATACGAGGCTTTTGGCTATTTTTTTATGTGTATTTGTATATCTTTTCTCTTTTTTTTTGTAATGTGCGTTTTGTTTGTGCAGAATAAACATTTTTTCTTTCTTTCTTTGCTTTCTAAATTCTGAGAATTACCTGATTAAGTACTCTGATAAGGACGAAATCCAAAAAAAAACAATCCTTGTTTTCTGACCCAAAAAAACAGGTTCAAATCAAACCACATAATTTGTCGGCGGAACAGACTTCTGTAAGATTGAGATAGCATGTCGATATATGTGGCCGCCACTGTAATTTGTACTGGATACCGGTTTTACTGTATACTTATGTGTGTCCTCATTTGTAACTGAAACGTAATTACGATTTGATAAATATTTTGTCGTTAAATAAATTTATTTCGATTTTAGTTTGTCGGCTGTGGATTAAAACATAAAATAAATATAGGTATTGCACATGGTGTATAATTTGACGACACAATTATGTAGGAACGTCATAATCTGATCGTCACAAACCACATTAGATGTAGTACCTATTTTGAAACAGACATTTATATCCTAATAATATAAAAAGAGACCATGACCTCTGAGTTTGTTTCGAAATTTCTTCTCAGGGACTAGTTAGCCAGGAAATGCAGGCGCCAACTAGTTTTTAAAATAGTGACCAATAAAATATTGACGCATAAAACTGTCTTAAAAGGTTACATAAACGTTTAATTTCATTTCATACAATAATATCAACACGGATAACGTTTTTAAAAACCGTGACCAAAAATAAAAATAAAGCACATGTATAAAAACAACCGATTGAGGGCTGACTTTTCGAATACGCAACAAAAGAACTATTTATAGAAAGTAAAAACTTAATCTAACAGTCCCTAACTCGTTAACGTATTTCGTAATAACATCCTATCATTACCTCTTCCGCCATATTGGAGGGACAGATGCGTTTGCGCCGTTACGATGTTCACCTGTTACCCCAGGCTAAAAGAAAGGGTTTTTTTTCAAGCTTTTTATACTCGTCTTCATTCGATTTGATGTTGCGAATTTGCATCTGATATATCGAGCGGAAAATTATGGGACATCAAAGATTTAAAAGGTATTTGCCACTGGCGATAATTTTGGGACCAGTACCACTGTTGTAAAGCCTATTAAACATTCTTCCGGGAATACATTACATCAAGCCTTCGAGATACTTACTCGTATGAATGCTTCTTTCTTTTTAGGAATGGCATCTCGCAGTTTAACCTACGAAGTTGTCGTCTGCTTAACCGGGCTTGCCTGTGGATGCCTCAATAAATTAAAGCCTCCATCCAGCCAGGGATTTAAAAACTAACCGACTACACGCTAAGGGCACTCCCTGTGGGGTACGGCTACGTACGGACCCCAGCTTAGGGCGTCGCTGGAAAAGGGCAGCAAGGGACAGGCTCAATCAGAATTATATGCTTCATTCTCACTACAGTACAGTATTTTATTTCACGAAGCTGTCCGCGTTTTACTTGTGGTAACCAAGTGTACAAACACGCTGTGAATGTACGCGTGAAGACGTGTCACGTCAGCATAAAACACACACACACTCTCGGGCGGTACCAAGAGCTCCTGCGCTTACACACCCATTCACAGCGTATTTGTACACTTGGTTACCACAAGTAAAGCGCGCGGTGGTTCGTGAGATAAAAACACTGCAGCAGCGGGTATCAAGCATCTAGCTAGTACTTGTAGATAAGTTACGACTTTGTAGCACATGAACATTTTATCGTGTAAGTACTGTAAATAGCCATTGTCTGCCAGTTATGTTTTATTCTTACTAATATAAAGAAATAAAACGATGTGTTTCAACTTTATTAAATGTCTCTAACATACTATCTTCGAGACTTTTCAACTTAAACTTGAATGTCATGCTAACGAATTTATTCGTACTAATTGTTCATTTATTTTAGTAATCATTTTAAAGTATATGAAATAAACGTCAGTCACTGTTCACTAATTTCTTACTGTAGCGATTGAATTAAATCAAAATCACATTCGCGAAGAAATAGTTTCTTATCAACGTCTATGAATTAATTAAAAATGTATTTTATGCGTTAAAATGTGCTATCTCGTGTGTAGTTTATAATTGCATAGAAAATAATGTGCCAGGCTTTCATTATGTCTGCGAGCTCGCTCCGCAGTCCCTGCCTCGTTATGCCGAATAAAAAAAACCGGTAATTCCTTTTTCATTTTATTTATCGGTTCGTTAAAATGTTCGTTTTAGAATTGCGTATAATTTACTTTTGCTCGGAGAAACAATTTAACGATTTGCTGCAACGTTTTTTGTGATCAGATTTGTGTTAGGTTTTTTTGAGACAAATTTGACTTCTTTATAGACTTCTCGAAGCTCTTAGGTCTAGGTACATTTTACAAGTTTTCGCAGATAAAATGGCAGTAGCTATGTTGTTAGTAGTGTTAAGGGTTTTCCAGAACGATTAAGCAAGGCATATAGGTAGATTAACCTACAACCGCACAGGTCGATCGATCAGGTTATGCTTCTAGCTAGCTACTACTACTAGTTGTTCCATGAATGAGTGTCATCTTTACATACCAACGTAAAGCCGTTGGAAGCGGCTGTCATCCATGGATCTTTGACAGTCGTTACGGGTCGTCAGAAGCCTGAAAGTCTGACAACCAGTACTAAGGCGTATCAAATTATCCACTGACTTAGTTGTGGAGCTCAGATAAGCAGTCGCTCCATGTAAAATACTCGTATTCAACTGATGCAGTTACACTGGAAGCCGACCCCAACATAGTTGAGAAAAGGTTAGACAGATGAAAATTAACCTTTACAATGCTAGCCACAACTTGTTTTTAATCTGTTTCTGTCGCAAAAACGACGTTCATTTCAACGTCGTTTTAGCCTGGCCTAGTTAATGTGTGTATTTCAAAGACAAATAGATCTTTAACTGGGAAAGGCTTAACTGTTCTTTAATTTTAATAACACATGAACTACGTTTAACCAGAATTACTTCCACATTTAAGTTAAACATTTATTTTGCCAACTATAAACCACAATTCGTCATACTGAACCGGCACTTGATTCGCGTGCCGCGCTCGCGTGACGGCCTACCAACATTGCTTTTATGCGTTTTCATACTGTAAGCTCTGGTACTCCTTCTTAACCTATATAGAGAATGAGTGGTAAGCGCTTAGCTAACGCAGGGTTTATAGTAATGTCGTACATACATGTACATTGTGTTTGAGAAGCCATTTGTTTGTTGTTAATGTTCTTGTAGAAACAATGTTGCAGGCATGGTTAAATGTTTAGATAGCACGGTTTTTTTTCCTACGTTTTTGTTTGCCTTGTAATTAACATAAGTAGGTCGTAAGCTAAGTTTATTGGAACGTTTGAGTCTCAAGATAACACATAAAGGAAAAAAAAACCAGTGCGCAAACTCTTACCATGAATTCAGCACATGATTCTATACCTTAGCGTAGAAATTTTTCATCATTTAAAAAAAGAACTGTTTCATAGAAAACGAAATGGTCAAAATGGCCATGTTCCCTTCATTTTGGCCATTTTGGTCAAAATGTAGGGAAATGTAGGTTCCCTATATTTTGACCGCGTAAGTATTGCAGTTTTCTATGAAACAGTTATTTTTTTTACTACACTAGGGGTGTAGAATATGCCGAATTCATGGTTTTAGTTTCCGCTCTGATTACAATTTTTTTTCCTGTACAGGTACTTCAATGAGAGCTTGGTGATTGGCACAAGAAAATCGAGGCCATTGCCCATCAGTGGCTGAAGTCGAGCGGTGGATGATGATGATTATAGGTAATTTAATTAATGACTTATAAATAAATTACAATGACTGTATAAAACTATGCTAAAGTACTCAAGTTATCTATATGTGAGTCGCAGCCCTACCAATGCACTTTACATTGGCATGACTCCACTAGCTTCAACAGAGCCGTCCAGACAAGTATACTTTAAAACTAGAGCACGTCACTCTAACTACGTCACAACATATGATCGAACATACTCCATCCAATTGAAACCGTTTCATTCAAATTCTTTTCAAATTCAAATTTCGAATTCGCAACGGACAACAGGCAACGACAACACTGTCCGTTTGTATAGTGACGGGAATCGGGCGCTTGAATCGATTATTCGAATGAGCTGTCTATCTGATTGTAGTCGGGAACGGGACCGTCTCATTCTGAACATATGTTCAACGAGTGAATGATGTTTTGTTGCGAATGTTTTGGGAATACCTTTCGTTTTTGTAATGTTTTTTTTTCGCACTTTTTTGCCCCTTTTGTTATTTTTTTGGAGTATCTTTAAGCCCTGGTACGATTTATGTTCTTACGTGCCCTTACTTTTATACTTTACTACACCTTATTTTAAGTCACATCTTTGTAAAAATGTGAAGATCCTTGCAAACTTCACATCACCAAGAGCCATGCAAAATTATCTTAAAAAAGTACATCCGATTCTTTATGTATTCCAATCATGCCATAAATTAGCATGAAAATATGCACACGTGCGATCTTCAATGCATTATGAAGAGGAGAGCAAGCTGATGCCTGCAATTCTTATAAGTGAGCGGAACGCCGCGTCGAACAAAAGGACGCGAAGATAAATATCAGGTGGAACGACGAATGATATAATCAAACCGGCCATCAATAATATCGGCAGAGCAATTTCATACAGATTATCATGAAAGTCAAATTAACAGCGATCAGATTTGTTCAAACACACGATTTTAAATGTTCAAATGTATCAGTGACTGTATTATCTCATCAAACGGCCGAGCGGTTAGAGATCCCATTAGGATAATGGTCGGCTGTAGTTGACTAATGGCCGTGTGTTCAGAGCTCTTTCATTCACTCGTTCGCATTCCATTCAACTCGTTCATACGGTCGCTCGGCTATTTACAGCTTTATGAGTCCGCGCCGAAGATGAAATAAGTCTTGATTTATTTAAATGTGTTTTGGAATTTTGTGCTATATTGAAATCGTTTTGATGGAAAGTGGCTCTTCTATTCTATTTCTGTACCAAGAAACACAATTTATAGGAATGAAATGTAAAAAGTGCTGGAAGATAGGTTCGAATCGCCTCTTGAAGTGGGAAATGATGCACTTTCTTAGTTCGCTTCTGCGGCACCTACCTTCACTGTTACACCTACATCATTGTGTAGCTTCTGACCTATTCAAATGAATGCAGGGAGAAAACATTTTAAAACTAGGTATCTACTTTCAAGACATAAGTTACCACAATCCTGTCCAATAATATACCACAGTAAACACAGCAAAACCTAGTCAACTCAACATAAAACAGTACAGTCTTAAAACAACGCATTGAAATCGATAATCGATCCGAATGGAATAATCGGTAAGTTTGAAGAGTCACTCGGCTTTTGAAAATCGAATCGTTATGCTCCGTCCACTACAAACTAGGGCCTGAATAAAAGTAGTTCAGACATTTAAATGTATGTCTTAGCGTAATTTAAATAAAGTTGAAAATAGAATAGGATGGAAGGCTTTTATTTTATTTTTTCAGAGATGTATTTTTGCAATGTCGAGTTGCCTACACTCTGAATGTTGAAAATAACAGAAAAATCTACGTATTTCGAGATTTAGTCTATTCTACAGCTATTTCTAAATTCAGGTGATTAGTTTGAGAGGATTTAGAGTTACATTTATAGTGGATATTGCTGATACTGAAACAATAAACATAAGAAATGTTTCGGGCTTCAGAAACTGGCTTCATTAGTATCGACGCTAATATAATTAGACCTAGTCTGAAATTCACCTCAATTGTTTGATGTTGGTGCCGACTCCCTTGTTCACAAACTAAACTAAATTTAATTTTAGTGCATCTTCTTCTTTCTATTTCATTGAGAAAAGGACAGAAGATAAATATTAGTTTAGTCCTGTGAAATTAGTCAGCGCCTGGCGTAAATTGACGTATTTTTAGTAGCCATGTTTTTAATCACGTCTAAACTGTCTATGGAGTATCTTAATCTTATTTGACAGGACTAAATTAATATTTATCTTCTGTCCTTTTCTTAATGAAATAGAAAGAAAAAGATGCACTGAACTTAAATTTAGTTTAGTTTGTGAACAAGGGAATGGGCGCCATTGAGTAGTAATTCCCAAATCAAAACTAAAAACAAATAAGTTATTTTGGTTTTGTGGAAATGTATTTCCATAAGCAAGAATAACGGCATGTCTGAGAACCAAATGCTCGAGGACATGTGACAAACACCAACCCGCACTAGGCCCACGTGGTGGATTATGGCCCACTCCCTCTCACACATAGGAGGCCTGTATCCCAGCAGTGGGAACAGTATACGCTGATTATTCTCAGCAAGAATGGCTTAATTCATGTAAAAGACATGGCGGGATGACCTGGACTCCTTCTTAAAGGATTAGCCCGCAAACGCAGTAGACCGGGAAAATTAGAAAGAGGGAAAGAAGGCCCTTGCCCTGCAGTGGGACAACACAGGCTTATAATAAATGATAATAAGAACAGCTTTAACTTTGCCAATCACTGCCAGAAGTAAATTATTAGACATGGCATAAAATGCACTTTCCAATCAATGTTGAAAGAGAAAATACCATAGCCGCCATATTTGGTAGATATAGAAGAGAATAGTCTTCTACTACTCTCTCTCTCTGTTTGGTAGATATATTAGTGACTGCAGTGCTTTGCCGCCAAAAGTGACACAACCTATCTAGATCAAATCTATCTAGATTAGGTTATATTAAGTGTTTATAACGCGAACCTCTTTCAAACCGCTCCTGCCACAATCCACGCGCTTCGGGCGGAAACGCTTCTCGTTCCCGCCCGCCAATGAGAGCGAGTCGAAGCTTCTAGAACATTCTAAAAGCTTCCTTAAGAAAACATACGACGCGCACTCGTTTTTTGACAGAGTCGTGTGAGGTCCGTCAACTGGGAGCTGCGCACCGAAAGCGTATTAATTTTATGAATTTTTATCTTTACCCCGAACCCTATTGTTATAAAATGTATCATTGTGTGAATGTTAAATGTTTTAAATGATAACTATAAATAAAAAACACAAAGTAAATCTTAATCTTAAAAGAAGAAAAACAAACGTAGCAGAGTGACTTAGGTACACAATTAAAAAACTAAAATGGAATTAAAATGAAATCAGCCCAAGAAAGAAACTACATGAGGACCACGACCGTTTTGACAAGATTTCTACAAAAAGAAGATTCCAGAGAAGGAAAAGGGAAAGACCATTTCAAAGATGGGAAGACCACTTGAAAACTACTGTGAGCTATGGAAATGCCTATGCTAAAGAACAAAGCAATCTGGGCATTTCTGATATCTGAACCGTTAATTTAAATAGACTGTAAAACTAGTTTTAAGATTGCTAATACAGGGTATTTAAAATTTGTTTATAAAAAACTTGTTGTTGAGTGGTCAGTAGCAGGAAAGTTTGGAAATAACAATGAAAACTTAAGTATTTTTTTAACAAAACAGGCTTGAGGAAGAAGAAGCAGTTATAACTGGTACTTATAGGTGTAGGTGGTATAATACCAGAAGACTAATTCCCGTAATTAGAAACGTTCAAAATCTAGTCGCCATCTCATCTTAGCGACACTCAATGTCAAAAACTTGTCAAAAATGTAAGGAAATTAGAGGTATTTTTGACAGATTGAGACTGAGATCAGACTGTGAACGTTCTTAAAATTTACGAGATTGCCCCTCTGTTGTTATAACTTAGACAGGTTCTTCTGACTATACAGGGAGCTGCGCTGCTGGGGAGTTTGTTGCGCCACTTCTTCATCCCAGCTAAAACACTAGAAAGTGGTGAAGGGCGGGCGTTTTGGGGTCTACTGTCTTATATCATTTTGACGTTCAAAAAGGGCTGGTTCACAGCCTAGTTTGAATAATTGACTTTTGTTTTGTTTTTTTTTTGTATTAATACCCCGGCTATCAAAGTTAACTATCTAACCTTTGACATAACTTGTTATACCGCAGTAATAAAATGAACAACTGAGTCTTTCTACTCAAAGACACCGACTACGATTAATATTATTTGATAAGATCCAAAATAATCCTTTTATAACAAGAAAAGTCACATTAAAAGTGTAGCCATAACAACGCGTTAACTTAAAACAGTGTGACTAGGGTTAATAAAGTTCCCCTACTCCCATACTATATTAACCCATTCGAAATTACTTACACGCCATACATTGCTGTATTTTAACACACGGGCATAAACGGGGGGTGGAAGGAAAGCGGTAATGAAACGCATACGTTATAGGTAGGGTCGTAAAGGAGAGTTTTATGAGATTATGTCTTATACGAAGGAAGCGAGGGCAAGCGATAAGGTATCATAAGAGACAAATGCTATGGACTTAATAAAGATATTTCCCTCGTAATAAAACGTATGTGCTGAGTTACGTGGAAATTATGGCTGTAATAATTTCTGTATGAGGAAAGAAAGGTGACATAATAATAATAAACAAATTTATGACCGCTGTTGTATGAAAGGATAAACAGCCGGTGCGGGGAAGTTGGGAACTGGAGAAGATTATGGAATACTATCACGTTCATAATAAAACGTCTAAGACACATAGGTAGCCATAGCTCAACTCTTGGTTCAAGCGGTAATGAAAAGGTTCAACTCGATTTCCAAATGTAAGTGGCAGTCGCAACAAAAATCTGTAAATAACATCACGCTTATATTTCCCGAAGCGTTAGGCAGACGTGTATCTATAGAACATCCACATTTCACCACTTATGTTTGCGCGGTAAACTCTGCTTGCGAGATGCAGGATTTGCGTGACGTCAGTATGACGCGTTGTTCGCATGTGGCGTTGTAGATACCGCTACAAGTTCCATGTAATAGGGGGCGACTCCGGACTGCTACTCAGAAACTCCTGATGAAAAAACCCAATAACACTTTGGAATCGAACCCAGGACTTCGAACGAAGCAAAAAAATAATTAAATATCTTTTCAATTCAAAAATTTTCAATACGACTCCATAGGTATGCAATTAAATTTCAGCAATTCATATTTTGCAAAATGATTACATTCCATTATGTTTTTCTTCAAGGTTGCCTGGAAGACATCGCAGAAAGCGATAAGGTCGGCCATTGTATGTTTTGTAGTATTAAATGTATTATTTTTTTTGTTATGTATTTTGCCACCACCTGCGTTGAAATTTACCGTCGATTATTTATAAAAAAATAGCTCTACCATACATTTTGACCGCGTATTATAGGTATTGCAGTTTCCTATGAAACAGCTTTTATTTTCTTTTTTTTTTTAAATATATATGTCGATAAATTTCTGTGCTAGGGAATCATGTTCTGAATTCACGGTTACAGTTTGACTGGCTAATTTTTTTTCCTGTATAAATAAATTAAATAAACATCACCGCAAAGTCGCATAACATCGTGAATAACCGAATCAGCCAGGTAATCTGTGCAGCGCTAGACAATAACAACAATAGCTGCGATGGATCAAGCGAGGCGAAGGGTCGCGCATGCGTTGTTGTAAATTATAATCCTGTGCTATGAACTCACTATCTGACGAAGTACGAATGAGCTGAGAAATGTTGGAGGTACGAAGCAAGAGTTTGGAGTGTTGATATTTTAAATGTAATAACAAATGATTAAATGGAACATTGATTTCAGTGCTCCTGACTTCAGCTGTTAACTTTCATCTGAACCTCGAAACAAATCGTTATTTGTTGCACCTAATTTGTTGAACCAACTCTGCCTGCTCACTGAGATTTGACAATAGTTTTACTTCTCAGCGGTATCATGATCAGGGCTCCTGAAACTAGTGGTGTAACAGAAAAGTACCGCTTCAAAAGATAGATTCTGGAAGGTCTCTCACTCGAAAAGATTTTAATAGAGTTTCAGAGATATAGAGGGGAATTAATAAAAAAAAAGAAAAAGAATTCCTTGCAGATTCTGCGAGCTACAAAAGAACATAACGAAAACTACTAGGGAGTAAAATTATCCTGGCTACAATTAATATACGAGTAGGTCATATCAAAAATGAAAATTGCCGTTTACGGGAAAAGATACCGCACCTAGTGCTTGTAAAATATTCCAAATTTACTTACCAAAATAAAGCCTACCTTCACCAATACCTAGGCGACTAATACCCTCTCTACATTCCCATTTAATAATTCGGAACTTGCAGAGAAACAAAGCTGAACTATGTTGCTCCAAGTCGAACGCATAAATCTGTAGCTAGGCGCGGTGCCCCGGGCAAGTCGCGGCCCGGCCATCGAACCGAAACACCTTTGAATTAAATCCAACGTATTACTCTTTAACTATTATTTCCTGATGTCGGTGAGAGGAAAATTGTAGACTGGTTACATTGTCATCGGGTTCTGTAAGAAAAGTTTATCGAAGTTAATGTGTGTATTATTCTTCCAAAGCTTGGTAAGTGATCTTCTAGAAACATTCCCAGGAGATCGGAAAATTCGGTCATTTAATTATCCTGCTAAGGTATGTGATAAAGGTATTTTTCTTATAAAGATAAGGAAAGAGCATTATTCGATCATCTCCAATAAAAAATGTTGATGAAGATTTTCATACCGCGCACTTGACAATCAATCTTGAACACAAAGAAAACTTACAAAAAGGCTTAGAAGGATTACAATCAAAACTAAAACACATATATGATATGTGTTTTAGTTTTGATTGTAATCCTTCTCCTCCTCCTTCGTAAAATAAATACCTTCAGGGTAAAGCTTGCCAATAATTAATTACGTAACCTTGTTAACCCAACACGTAGCCATAAACGTGATGTAACTTTATACAGCCATTTAAACAAGCAGAATTTAGTTTTATATTCTTAACAAAATAGGGGAAAGAAACCCCAACGAGTTAATATGAATCAGGTGGACGCGAGACCCCTATTTCCAAAACCCACGAGCCCTATTCGGACCCCTTAAAAATTTATCAAATGCACCGCAAAGGAAATATCTAGTATTCTTATATGTATAGGTACGAGTGAAAGTTGTAAAGCAGGAGTGTTGGGGGATCGCTGGAGATTTACAGCGTTTCAAGTGAAGGCCCTAATAGACGTAAATTACGTTGCGGTCCGATTTATAGACTATATTTCTTTTGTTTTCCTTTTTTTATCGATTTTACGCCAGGTGCGATGGTTTCGCTGTTTGGATATTTAACACGATTGGCAGGTGCTCGAGAAATACATGATGGAATCGCTTTATTTATTCAATGTTCACAAGTCTATATTACCGCTGATTGGTTCCTGAAAGTTGGCACGTGGTCGCTTTTTTCCCTTAATTGGGGTACTTGAAACTCTGTCGGTAACAAGAGGGTATAGATAGACTCTATTGACTATGTTTTTGTTGTATTATATTATAGAAGTCGAGTGTGCTTGAGAAGTCGTATTAAGAGTGCTACTGGTTTGTTTGAGGGCAAACAATTGCGCAGTTGTTCAACACATTTTATTTATGAAGGACTTAAAACGGTAAACATTGATTCGACCGTAAAATATATTATTTATTTATTTAATACTTTAAGCACACAAATGTACAGAGGTGGACTTAATGCCATAGGTATTTTCTACCAGTCGACCTTTAGGTGATGCAAAGACAAACAGTGGTAGCTGCTATTTTAATTTTAATTTTGTACGCCATATATTGGCAAAACATATTGCACATATTTTTCCTATGTTTAACAAAATAAATGATTGATTGATATTATGAAAATTTAGGAATAAATATTTTTAAATGTAAAGGGACGCAAAAATCTATAAAATTACTAGAGGCGATCTCGCACAATATTTAGTACTAGAGAAACTTTTGTAATTTGTAGCTTTTTATAGCCACTCTCAGTCTAATACCTAAATCACTAGGTAAAGTCGTAGAATATCAAAGGTAATAAGCCTGCATGACCTATAACGACCTATACTTATCCGTTTGGCTCAGTTGACTTTTGAAACTTTCCTAGGCAATAAGTACTGGCTACTCCTTATATTTTGACTCGAATACACTTTCATTTCAAATGTCATGGTTTTAGTAAGAAATTATATGACATGAATTCCTCGTTGGTCTAGTGAAAGCAATCATTACTGCTGAGCCTGAGATCCTGGGCTCGATTCCTAGGTCGGGAAAGTGTTATCGGGTTTTTCCATCAGGAGTTTCTCAGTAGCATTCCGGTGTCATGGAGAATGATCTAGAAAGGCTTATGATACTGGGCTGGGTGGAAGGAAAACGTGCTCGAGGCAGAGTACCGGCAGGATGGTCTGACGCGATCAAGAAGGTTGTTTGAGGCAGCATTTACCGAGTGGTTCACAATGCAGAAGACCGCATAACTTGAAGACTCGTCGTATGTGGTCGCGATCTTCAGCTTTGAGGGAACGACGAAGTAAAAATAGATGCCCGGAGTCTGGATTTATGCCCAGTTAATGGCTCGCCCCCTATTACATGGGACTTAAACATTAACTGGCGAAATGTGAGTGTACGCTACTATACTTAGGTAGATACACCTCTGGGGAAAAGAGGCGAGAAATTATGTTTTGTTCTGTTATGAGGATCTGCCTGAAATGATCTGTACCTACTCGCTGAAGAAACGTGTATTGATTTCCACGATTTTTCATTGGCATATCAAACCTTAAGTTTCCTCATAAATTTTTCTATTAGATACCAATCGTAATTAGACATCGTTTTCTAAGATTAACAAAAATTAATAATAATTAATAGTAATTTAGTATAAAGTAGTGTATTAATAGTAGTTTAGTAGTAGTGAGAAAAGTCCTATGATAAAATATCATCCTTAGGTTATCAGATTAACCTACATTATAAAGTTAAGAACTTATGAGACCTATTCGTATTATATTTCATAACGTAAGTTGACGACTGAAAAATTAAAATAAATAATCATTTGAAAGCTGTTCTTTTTTAATAGAAATCTCAGTGCGCATTTTAAATGAGAATAAGTTTTGTTTTAATTAAAAACTAATTTAGATAAAGTTTATAACGAGACGTCACAAGTATTTCTCTTGACATTTGTCAGTTGAAGACACTGTGAGTTACGAGTTTACTATGAGTAAACGATGGTTATCCAAAAATAAAAGAATTTAAAGAAAATCAGTGGTAGCCCAGTAGTAATGGCCCCGACTTACGAGTTGTACGTCGTAGGTTCAAACCCAGTCAGGCGTGTACTGTATTTCATCACAACTACTCTCAAAACGGTGAAGGAAAACATTATGAGGAAACCGGCATGTCCTGGACATTCGAAGATATCTGACATCTACCAACCCGAAATAGGCCCGCGTGGTGGATTACACTGCCTCTAAAAAAGAGGCGGCTTGTATTTATCTACAAAAGAATTTATAATTCTTAAAACAGATTATTATGTAAATGTTCTCTGTCAGCCTCCTTTGGTCTAGTATGGGGTCCTGGGTTCGATTCCCGGTCGTGTTATTGGGTTTTCCATGTGAAATTTGTGCCCTTTTGATGGCAATAAACTCGCCCCTATTACATGATACTTATAACAAAATGTGGATTTACTATAGGCACCTCTGCCTAACCCTTCGGGGAATAAGGCGTGATGTTATATCTATGTTATGTTCTTTAGTTTATACAACTCATGTGTATTTTACATAAATATTACTACTTATTATCTAGTTTGGAATGTAGGTATGGCAACATGTGGACAACACGTACAATTTGAGGAGAGAACATTTATCTCTCTCTTCATGTATCATCGGTATTAACTGATTAAAAAGGGTCTAGTAGTTATACCGCGTCAAATAAAATTAGCTAGCGAAACTCCACAGACGTACCTATAACGTCTGTGGAGTTTCGCTAGCTAATTTTATTAATCGATATCTAGATATCTAAATACGATAAAATCTAAGAAAACCGACTTTCTCAACTTATACTTCAAGTAGCAACACTACCGGCGGTCGTTGACCCCTATGAAATCCACCAAATCTTTTTAATTTTTTTCACGTCTACAGAGTTTTGCTAGCTAATTTAACCCTGTATTATCCCGATTGAAATATCAAATTACAATATGAACTATATTTTTTTTCACTAATTGATCAACAATACTAAATAAATCTTTGGAATGTAAACTAATTTAATAGCAACATGCTACATTATAGTCTAAAATATAATAAAGAAAATTGTTGACTAACAATATTCCCAGACACATTATAAATAAGCCCAATTATATCTATGTACTAACTTTTTTCTTAAGCCAAAGTAAGTTGCCAGTGATGAAAATTTAAAATGTCATCATGACCTTTTAGGGACGCAGATGTTGCCAAACTTTTTTCTTTTTAAGAATACAAAATAAACTTGCTTATAACTTAATATTCAAATACTTCTGACATCATAATATGTAAGTTTGTGCCTTTTAAAATATGGTAAGGAGCAGTGGTTTCCTAGTAGTAGCGTCCCGACTTACGAGTTGTAGGTCGTGTGTTCGAACCCAGACAGGCGCTTTATTTTGTGAAATTTATTTCATCACCGCTACTCTCAAAGAGGTGAAGAAAAGCATGGTGAGGAAACCGGCATGTCCTAGAACCAAAAATTCCAAGACATATGACATGTACCAACCCGCACTGGGCCGGCGTGGTGGATTACGGCCCACTCCCTCTCACTGATAGGATTGCTGTGTCCTAACGTTATAGGATGGCTGTGTCCGGCAATTAGGCTGATTCATAAAAGATGTTAATGACATTTTCATTTGAGCAGTCAACTCTTGTGCCTACTGTGTAAAACACAGTTAGAACTTTTTCAAATCAAAATCTCTCGGGGCAGGAAAACTTGGCACTACCATGTATCAATTTTCTCAATACTTTCACACAACGCATTCATTTGTTTTTTTTATCTTATTTTACAACCAGTCTCATGCTTGTTTGTCAAACTTTTTTGATGAATGTATTTGTGTAAAATAAATCCTGAAATAGCATAGCGAGGGTATCCAATGTTATACATAAAACGCGTGAGCTGTGAAAGTCAATTGAGGGAAAGTTATTATTGTTCATGTTGCCGATAGCTATAACTCGTACTATTTATGTTTTATTGCGATCTATAAACTTAGGATGCCATTGCTCTTGGCTTTAGGAGTACCGAAATATTTCGTGTTTTTATTGCAGGTATTTGGCTAAGTGGTTTTGTTTATCCCGATTAAATGGCAAAGCGATTTGGATAATGTTATGGGAATGTTAAATAGAAAAGCCTATTATTGTTTCAGCTGCTGTGCAATGAGTTAGCACTCGGCACTCGTTTGCCACTGGGCACAATTCTCAAGTTTATATTCACGTAAAGAATATGTTTGGTTGTGCACATACCGCTTTATGACAACGATGATGATACAGACTCATAGACAAACATAATGATACTGTTTTGTTGCAACATAAAACTGTATTGACTTTAGTATGCGCACTGTCTAATTAACTTTACACAATCTATGCCAAACCTTAATTTTAATATCGACAAGTTTTCAATTTATTTTCCCTTTTAGTATTATACAATATTTTAATGAAAACGTAAACGATTTCGGTATAAGCGGCAGACACTCTAAACCTGATAATACGAAAGACATATTTTTTAATTTCAAGACCACTTTCGTTGAACCCAAGCTTGTCGTTACGAAAAATCTACGGTAATCTCCTGCAAGTATTAAATTTTATAAATTATGTTACGAAAATGGTCTAAATAAAGCTCACTGCGTAAGTAAAAGCGATCGTATTCATTGCTATCAGGACTGGCCACGTACGGAACCTCGTTTACTAGAGATTTACGCAACAGATAGATCTTACTCGAACCCTTTTCAGTCGTTTTATACCCCTAATTCTACCTACGCAACGTCAAAACGTAACATGTCTTTTAGAAACCCGAACCGAATAAGTTTTTACCGAATTGATTCGGGATTTTTATTCTGCAATATTAACACAAACCTATACAAATTTTCTTAACACCTTATAGGCTATGTCATAAGGTTTCAATTCGTGTAACTTTGTTCGAATACAAAAGTATTGTGTAAAGTTGTGTGATGCGTTCAAAAGTTAGGCGTTCGTTTTGTCCATTTTTCTTCTCCCCTACGACGGCCATAGAATGCTATTTTTAAAACATTCAGCGAGCTATCTCAGTTGTGTTATGGGAATTTGGTTTCAGAAATGAATACTTGTTGATTTTTCAGGTTTCAGGTGGTTTCAGTAAGGTGCACTTTGGTATACCTTAAATATTGATAGGCTTTCAGCGTAAAGTGATTGGGTTGAATATCAAAAGGGTTAGGTATTACATTAACGACTGAGTTTTTATCTGAGAAAAGAATTGCCTGAATAATCTGAGAAAAGAATTGCCTGGATTGATGGATCTAGCTTTTGGATAAACCTAAGTGAATGTTATAAATGTTTGCATGCCGAATGGTCAAATATGGTTGAGCTTTAATGTATCATAACTCTTATTAATTATGTATTACCCATTTTTGCAAAATAAATGTCTATTCTATTCTATTAAATCTGCCAGCAAATCAGTAACAAAAACGACATTTAAGTGTAAGGTTGTCAACTCCCCGAATACTGTAATATGTTTCACGTTTCAATTATGTTTACTGTACCATACTTATTCTAAAATCACTACTTTTGAAGTAATTATCTTTTATGACAGTTGTGAATGCATACCGCTGCTAAGTTGCATTAGAGGGTACAAAATTAAATAGTCAAGTAGATTTTGAAGACCGATGCAACGCAAGCAAATTGTTGCGTTTTCATGCTGGCGTTCACAAAGCTTTAAAAAGGGTTTAAAACAAAAACATCAAAAACTATAACCAAATAATAAAAATGCCCAATAAAAAAACAGTATTCACGCAAAAAACCAAACGATCACAATCGCCAATTGAATGAAATTGAACGGGTATATGACCCGTTCGTTTTCGTAATGAAATTAATCGGCGGCACCAATTGACCGAACGCGAATGACCGCCTGACGGAACACCGAAATGATTGCCCGACAAACTTTAATGTTGCTAACCATTTTATATTTTGTAATTATAATCACGTTAATAATGTTTGCGAACATCAATTTAATGATAAACTTTGATTGCATGGTTTTCTCGGTTCGTTGCGCGACAGGAATTTATTTATATTTCGATGCTAGCAACCCTTTGGGAGTTGTTCAGTTGCGTATTTTGTACTGATAAAATTTCATATCAGTTGGTGGTTATGCTAACTCAGAATTATATAATTTAAAAATTAAATGTGTAGTATAGTTGTTAGCACCCTGAAATAAATCAACGTACACAACAATAAAACACATGTGGATTTTAAACCTCGTCAAACTAGGATTTCTTGTCTTGAAGCAAGGCTTATATAAACATAAGACATTTAGAACCTACCATGGGACAAAACTGTACTGCTAGAAACTATCCATTCGTCTATTACGATGGATAAGTCATCGTAATAGTAGTTGAATCCATCATGGATTCAACAGTGACAGTACCCCGGGTAGATACAAATGTGTTAGCAGATACCTTTTATCACCCTCTAATGTTATCAGCCCCCCATCTTTGACCACACTGACATACGTTCCATCCTTCTTCGGAAGCGGCATCGATCTTGGTTCAGTAATTATTAGTGCCAGTCCCCTGTAATTGGAGCGATCGGTCATCGTGTGCCGTACGCTGTTCCATCATTGGCAAAAGCCATTTAGTCTAGGCGTTGTGATTGGCGGAGACAGGGCATGATGGTTTTAGACACTCAGGTGTATCAAGTCGGCCTTTCTCCAAAAAAGAGTCACGTCAGATATCTTTTATAGATAGTTAGATAGTTTTGTTGTGTTGAAAAACGGTCAAAAATTAAAAATCGTAAATCTGGCGATGGAAAAATCAGCCCTTAATCACCATGATTACCTATGGTATTACGTGTCAAGGTCTTTGAAGATCTAAAGCACGAAAGTAATGCATTTAGGATAGAATCTAGGAAAGATAATTAACGAATCATGTAATCATGAAAATGACAAATTCCTCAAACTTGCAAATGTTTCAGTTTCACTGATAATTTTCCGATTAAGTTATTGTGTAACGAACCGAGTCTAATTTCTCGATATACAACGGAGACTTCGTGCTAATTTGCAATAATTGAACCATGACGATTAGATTTGCAATTGAGACGCCTAGACCCTAAGGAAGCTGAGTTATACCTGGAAAATGTGAATTTCCTAAGAGGAACTTTGTGAGTACAGTTAAAGATTGAACATCAAAGCTTAATAATCATTAATTTCAAGAAGGACATCCAAATATGATACTATGAAAATAACTCTGTCGGTCTATCTGTTACCTTTTCACACCTGAAGGCTGAAATGATTTCAATAAAATTTTGGGTTCATCATGACCTGGGTTAAGACATCGAACTACATCCCCCATAAACTTTACGGATACTTTTATCCCGGTAGTACGTTTTCATGGGATAATTTCCGAGCTCCATGTGGGCGAAGCCACGGCCAAAAGTAGTAGTTTGTATTTTTCGAATATTCAAGTTTAAAGAAATACTTACTTACGTAGAAAGTTAACATGCATCATACTAGGCAATTCTCGTTATTTTAAGAACGTTCACAGTCTGATCTCAGTCTCAATCTGTCAAAAATACTCGTAGCTCTAATTGCCCTACATTTTTGATAAGTTTTTTTCATGTCGCTGAGATGAGTTTGCGGCTAGATTTTGAACGTTCTAAATTACGAGAGAGAGAGAAAGGCCTTCAGCTTCCCATTTCTTAGCTTTTCATTTTCAAATCAATCATTGCTGTACCTTTTTACTTCCTCTAGATGAGGGGTTGGCGAAAACTATCATCATCTGCATCATCTACCTAGCCTTTTCCCAACTATGTTGGGGTCGGCTTCCAGTCTAACCGGATGCAGCTGTATACCAGTATTTTACATGGAGCGACTGCCTATCTGACCTCCACAACCCAGTTACTGGGTAATACGATACCCCTTGGTAAGACTGGTTGTTAGACTTTCGAGCTACTGACGACCCGTAACGACTGTCAAAGATGCTATGCTGTATTATGTAACTTGCTGTGAATTTCCTTAGAATTTACTTTTTCTTTTTCTCTGTATTTTATAAGCCAATTACAGGTCGTAATTGGCTTTCAGACTAACGTACTGTTCTTGATCTGTCTATTTTAGCTGTAAGTCTTCCATGTTATTTAAATAAATAAATAAATACACGAATGACAGCCGGAAGCAACGGCTTAACGTGCTTTCCGTGGCACGGAGGGGTCTTGATATTTGAAGATGGTCACCCATCCACGGACCAACCGTGGCAAGCGTAGCTTAACCTGGTCGATCGACCCGTGCGGCGGTTATTACTTAGCCACAAGCCCCTCTTGGTTGGCAAAAACCATACTATTTTTTTATACTGATCATCAATGTTATTCCACTGCAAAATGCATAGTATTCATCATTGCAACACCACCACTATTAAATGTCAAGGTATACATACATGTATTTGCTATGTGGTCTGAGGTTTCATGGGGTGGCCGCGTTAATCGGACAAATTGATTGCAATTTGGAAACCAACCCCCATAATTACGAAACGTTATTTTGCTATTTATATGGTTATGCTAGCTTTCTTGTGCAACTGCATTAGATATTGCTTTGATATTGAATTAGAAGAAAACAAAGGCTGCAGTGGTTTTTGAGAAGTGTTTTATAAATAAAACTGATAGTTTCTTAAAACTCGTGATATGTTCTCATGAAAACTTTTTGAAGGAACCTTTTTCATTTTATGAAATGTAGTTTAGTTTTTTTTTTTTTGGTCTGCCAATACCGCGAAGAAACTGTCAATCAATGATTAAGGTCAGGCTGATATACTTTAAGCTCCTTCTTTGAGCGTACTAGGATACCTTATATTTATTTGAGGTGTTGCTGATGTAAAGCAAACATATATGTTGGTAGCTAATCCAAAACTAGGATAGCCTGATTAACAAAATTTAGTACGAAGCCATGTAATTGATCCGTCCTATTATCATTGCCAGTATTGCCACACAAAACGCTTATTGAATACACCGCAATTTGATGTCCAGAAAACATTGATCCGTAGAACCCTTGCTTCCCCAAACATTTCCAACCAGCCTGGAAGTAATATAATGACGTGGATGGGGTCTTAATGAATTGGCTGGTCTATCGGTCCCAATAGGATTGAATATTGATGCACCAGATGGCGCCACATTCGACACATAATTAATTTCTCAGTCGCCCACCGTGGGTTTGGACATTGTTGTTCTATTTACATATTTGCTACTGGTTTGTCAAGTGATAACTGATAAAATGTTTTGTAGATAATGGTTAGTTTTATTTTTTTTTTTGAAAAACATACAATATTGTCTATAGAAAGACTGTGTGGTGTATTGTCAGAAGAACATCGAGCATTTTCTTCCCAGTGTGAGTGTGAGTGATTTAAGGCTCCCGCAGACAGGCGCGACGCGACAGTGCGACGCAACCCTAGTACAACAACAATTCCAATTATATACAAGAACCATTCCATGAACAGTTTTCACCGACTGCGTTGAAAAAAGGTGATGTTTTTATTATTTTAGACATCTTATTTACAATATGTATCGAATCATAGTCACCGTGCATACATCAAACAACGAAAAAGTTCCGTACAAGCAAATTCTTAGAAACTAATAAATTACGCAGTACTTTCCACAAAACCACAAGTAAATGTTAACCAGTATCTATTAGTGAGGGACTAATGCGAGCAAGAACAATGAGTAAGCTGCGAATGAGTCGACCGTCCGTTACCAACATGCGGTCAATTGTTTGACGATCTACGGACGGTGGGCAGTATGTTACATGAGTCAGGATTTGATTGACATGTATACGAGTCGGTTGCTTGCGGTTTTTGCTGGGTTTGAGAACGTGTGAAATAGGAGTTTATTGCGACAATCAAGGACTTGCTATGGTGTGGTTAAGGTATAACGTTATTATTGGAAATAGAGCCAACAAAAAAAAAAATTTACAGTAAAAAACCCCAAGAGATATTTTTTTTTTTTGTATCAACTAAAGAAGTTTTTAATTCAGTACTATTATTAGTTTCATAATAAGGCTTTGTGGCTAAGTTATAACAGCCGCACGGGTCGATCGATCAGGTTAAGCTACGCTTGCCGCGGTTGGTCCGTGGATGGGTCATCTTCACATACCTCCGTGCCTCGGAAAGCACGTTAAGCCGTTGCTCCCGGCTGTCATTCGTAGATCTTTGACAGTCATTACGGGTCGTCAGTAGCCCGAAAGTCTGACAACCAGTCTTACCAAGGGGTATCGTATTACCCAGTAACTGGGTTGTGGAGGTCTGGTATTCAGCTGCATCCGGTTATATTGGAAACCGACCTCAACATAGATAGGAAAAGGCTAGGCAGATGATATTAGTTTCATAAAAAGTACCTACCCATGCAAGTTAACCATAATGAACATCAATGAGGTACTTGAATGACATGTGTCGTATCTATGACGTACTCTAGGTAATATAGTTTATTATAACTTCCATAACATATCGCGTTACCTACCTGAGCATAACTAGACGATTGACTCTAGACAACTGTGAGGCACCAAAACAACTTCATACGAATTTTCTCATAACGCCATTAAAACTTAGTTACAGAAAAAAACAAGCGTTATTATTATTTCTGTCAGTAGGTTTATACAAACACTTCTACACGACAATAATTATATTCAAAACTAGATGAAGTCAGTGTTCCCTATCCGAATACTCTGAGAAGAAACACGGAAACAAACTCAGAGGTCACAGTCTCTTTTAAAGTCCAGACATAATGTTGGTCAGACCATGTAGATTACTGTCTAAAATGATATTCGATCAAGAACACACATTCCCTAGTCGAAATTATCCCTATCGAACGAAAATTCATCGACTCATTTTGAGCAACGCCAAACGAACTTACCATAACTACTACTTAACTTACCATATTATACTAACATTCCTGATTTGTGCTCGTGATTATAGATAAGTATATTTTATTTTTATTTTTCCGTATTCCGAACTAATTATTTTTTGTGTGCACGTGTTTCTGTGACAAATAAACCTATTTTTCTTTATTTCTATAACTTTTTACAGGAAGCCATCTTTCTATAACTACTGATCCAGTTATTTTCCTCTCTCCGAGATCAATATTAAAAGTTATTTAAAACCGATAGTATAAGTAGTGACAAAGACGTAAAGTATGACGCATTACATATGAATATATTTGTGTTAGTACATAATATGCAGGCTCATGCATTATGCATCGGAGATCATCGCGGTAAACGTTTAGATTAAAGTAGGCTTTAGACAACCCTAGCGCCGGAGGGGAGCCGGACGAGAACCGGAGGACTTTTTGATTTAATTTGCTTGACATTTGGGTTGGTCCGGTCAATGGAAGCTATACATAAGTCGCTGCCCGTGTTTGATCAAGCTAGCAAAAACTTTTAAATTTAGTTTTAAGCTAAAAAGAGCTATGTAACATGTGACAAAGTTGCACGATTTTTATATATCTGCTATTAGGACTAAAGTGAACATTGTTGAGTCAGCATCCAAAATCTTCAAGAACAGAATATAATTAGGCTCATTTTATATTACTGCCTTAATTATGTATAAGATTTTTAGACTGCTACTTTTAAAGTAATGTAACTTTGACTAACCCCCTTCTACGACCGATAAACGGACGGTGGTGGCGTTAACTACCGGACAAAACAAACGCAACCGGAAAGTACTATTGGGAACGCTCCCTTACCCATAGCATGCGTCGCTATGGAGAAACGCATCCGGTCATATTTCGACCGGTATTAAGAGTTATAGCCGCATTTTTATTCATAGAGCAATTTTAGAAATCCTTTCTTGGACACTCCTAGGATTTTTAGGGGTATCGAATGCAACCAACCCTTATTTGGGGGAGCAACTGACCTTTTATACCGGTCGTAAAATGGGGAACGTAATAGCATTTCATATGCATATCCGTATGACGCAAAATTTAAAGTGCTGTGCGTTTATCATGCTTAATGTGGTGACACCTTCAGATGTGTTTTTAGGCCCGCGGATTTCCTCATCTACAATATGCATGTAAACGTTTCCATTAACCAAATTAAAACGAAAATGTACAACAAGAAGTATTTTCCTAGAAATATGGTTTTAGAAATGAAGCTTCACTCATCACTCAAAGATTTGTGGAGTGCTTGGAAAACCGCTGAAAGATCCTTTTCAATTTATTATTATGAAATAGTGAAATATTCTTCGCAAAGCAAAATCCAAACTACTTCTGGAACTAAGTACTTGAACTTCAATAGCGAATTTCATTTGTAACATTTTACCGTATCGGAGAAGCATTCGTCTGTACCTCCACAACTTACGCAAGGAGATAAACAATATTAATACTCTTTTGATCCTTTCTTAAACCACACTTGAATGTTCAAGCAATATAAATTTAAACTCCAATAAATGTTGAAAGTGCTCTCAGAATTAATCAAAATAACCCTTCGAACGCTTCGGAAACTTAACAGAGCCATCGAGATCTTAAATCGTTTAGAAGGGGCCCCATATTGAGTTATCCGGCGGTTAGACATAAGTAATAATGTATGGCGAGGGTGTAGTAACATCGGCGCTTTAGACCCCGATACCGGTTTGATAGAGACTGCCTCAATGAGAAAGGGTTAGTACCGATAGAATATTAGGTTGCTATTAATTTTGGAATATCAATTATGTTAACAATGGATTTGACGTGGAACTTGAAGAAGAGCTAACTTGAGTGGAATTATCGAGACCGCGAATTGACATAGCTTATGGTAGACGTGCCGACTACACATTTGTAGGCACTTAGACATGAACCGCAAACAATACACAGAGTTGAAGACTGCATGGCGCCCACGATGCCAATAGGTAAAATACAGATCAGTCTATAGTCAATTCAAATTTGTTTCAAATTGATGTTATTTTAACTTAAACAAATATCAACTTTATTTTAATAGTAATTAAGTTGATTTCAGAGTGACTAGCACTATTGAAAAAGTTATAAAAATGTTTAAAGTTGTAGCGTAAACTGAACTTTATTATGTAGGAATTAAAGTTATTTTTCCATAAAATCATATTTGTCTACATTTTTGGCAAATAAATCGCGAATGCAGATTAGAGTGATTCATGATGAACTTTGATAATAATCGAAGTGCTACTTAAATCTTAGTAGGTAAAGAGATGCAATTTCTAAGACGTGTTCATTTAAAGCATTGCCCACACCCCGTCAAGCTTTAGATTAATTCAAATGACTCACTAAATTTGATGCCAAAATAATATCTCTGTTGACGGTACTAACACGACGAGCAAGTATCGTGTATGCTTAGACCGTAAGTTATCGAGATGCGTTAAAGGCCTAGCCTTAGTAATTAATAATGATTGAAATACGATGCATATACGGAACACAGTTTAAGCATTAGTGGGTAGAACACATTGAGTACGGTAATGTATTCCTTGGACGATGGCTCGGGCCATAATTTAAATTGTAGGTGCAATTTCTTTGGCTACTGTAACTTCTTTATAGTTCTTTAATGAGTAAATTAAGTAAGCGTTACTTAATATTCAACTACAGACCAATTTAAATGTTCTTCTAACTGAACAGACAGCTGTGCTGCTGGGGAGTTTGTTGTGCCACTTCTTCTTCCATGTTTAAGCACTAGGAAGTGATGAAGGGCGGGCGTTTTGGGGACTGTCTTATGTAATTTTGACGTTCAAAATGTGCTGATTCTCAGCCTAGTTTCAACAAATAACTTTTTTCCATTGATTGATGAATCGTTCTTTAACATTACTATTTATAGTGGTTTCAATTCACACTAAAGTGTGTAATACAAGCTTTTAATTTTAGCACGTAATTTTACTTCTACGATGTTATTATAATTGTAAAGTAAACGCATATTTTGCTTTCGCATCTACCACATTACTGTGTGACTAAAGTATGGAGCTAAGTGACGTGACAGGAAGACACGAAAGTTTTGACATTCTTCAAGATTTATGGTCAGATTTGAGCCATAAATTAAACTTTTTACACGGCTAAAGTCAAAAGGAAGGATATATGAATCTCACAGACGATGTACGGATGTGAGATTTTGTTCTGTCATACAGTCCAAATATAATGATCTAGTTATATTGTCCTTTCTTGTGATAATTTAGTATCGAGCTCACTTTTGTATCACAATATTGAGCTTTAGCCTAAAGGCTTTCAATCACAAAATTTAATACTTTTCAGATAGTTAATTAACGCGTTTAGGAGTTCTAAGTAATCGAAATTAGAAGAAATATGTTACTCATTAAGTAAGCTGTTATTAATAATAAGCAAAATTTGTTGTCATTTTTTATCAGTATATTCTCGAGCCTACACAAAAAAACCCATTATGGGATGTACAAAATTCAGTGTAGATTAAATTTATTTAAATAAAATTAATAATATTGTTGTGTATATCCACAGGCGTCACAATCGACATGTCGGTGACAATCTAAACTTCCGACCTTGACATTTAGAGCACATAGATTTCGGTTTAGTTAGCTCAGTGAACATTTTAAAACTTTTAATAACTGATTTTTCGCCTAAATCAATGTTCCCTTGCATTTCTTACGCCGATCACTCTATAACATTTCTATATCAATACTTCACCAAAATACCGTACTTATTTCCATATCAGGGGGCGAGAAGTCAGACATTGTAACCGTACGAGCATCGCCGGGGGCCGCGGCGTCGGATCGCGAACGGTTTCGACATTCGTCGCGTACGCCGCCGACCTCGTGCGTACGCGCCCCGCATTGTTTATCAAACAGAGGGATACATCGTACTTACAAGTTGTTTTGTTGTAGGTGAGGTGCATCATTTGGATATCAATGGTTTTTATCGATAAGGAAAATTGGTTACTAAAGTAGAATTTGATTTGCTCATGAGTATTTAAAGGTAAATTAAATTCCTCCACATTAGTTAACATTTTGAGAATAACCATCGAAGAGGTTTTGATCTTTTCCAGTAAGGGGTTGTAGACTCGCAGTACCTTCATCCATGTAACGATTAGAAATCCAAAAGATGGTCCAGCGACTTTATGAAAGCCTAGGGAATCTTCTGGATGCAGGCAACACCTGTTAGTTGTGGTGAACTTTCGGGGAGAGGCCCTATGCCAAGTCTACTTTGGCTAATATAATGATGTAGGTAAAGATAAATAATATGACAAATTAGAAAGTTACAGGATACTGCTGCAGATCTGTGTGAATGTGGAAAACATGTGGATGCTGTCATGAACAAAGTAGTGACGCACCAATACATTAGTTGTTCAAATAGACAATATTGTGGTGAGGAGTTGTGTACGGAGACTGAATACATGGAATCACCGTTTTCCTTATACTGCCAATCAACATTCACGCGTTGGATATTTCTGGGAGTAGATACTTAGTCATCAGGTGAGAGCTCTGTACTCAATGCGGAGTAGTGAGTCAATTTTATATCGGTATCTCATGCGTAATATTGAACACCTTTGGAATTGATTAAAATGTTGTGGTTACTGAGCAGCAGTCCTTCCTTTGTTTAAATATCCTACTTTTTGGAGTTTTATTAAAAGAGCTCATATGTAGACGGTGATGGATGTGCCTCGTAGATGGGTCTTTACGTATCAAGACCCCTCCGTGCCTCGTAAAGCACGTTAAGCCGTTGGTCCCAGCTGTCATTCGGGGATCTTTGACAGTCGTTACGGGTCGTCAGAAGCCCGAAAGTCTGACAACCAGTCTTACCAAGGGGATTCGTAGTACCCAGTAACTGGGTTGTGGATAGGCAGTCGCTCCATGTAAAATACTGGTACTCAGCTGAAACCGGTAAGACTGGAAGCCGACCCCAACATAGTTGGGAAAAGGCTCGGTAGATGATGATATGTAGACGTTGTGTGTTTTATATATTTACCGGGAAAGTAATGGGTGCAGTTCATATAACCAACATTTTCGTCGACCATAATGATTGATGACTTTTAAGCCTTGCTGTATTTAGAATTGTATTCATTTAAGATCTGAAGGTTTATTAATATTTTATGTTAGGTCCAGTGATGCCCAGATGCAGTGATGGCCAATGGTTTCGGCCTCGACTTGCGACTTGTAAGTCGTGAGGAAACTGGCATGTCCTAGAACCAAAAATTCGACGACATGTGACATCCACCAATCCCGCGTGTTGGATAACGGCTCAGTCATAGAGAGGAGACCTGTATCCCAATAGTGGGAACACTATAGGCTGATTATGCTAAGGTTTAAAGTAACATTTAAGCACAAGTTTATTGGAGTTAGGAGAAACACTAATCTTATCTTCGAATTTAACTTGAAGAGATCCTGATTCGACGCTTATTTTTCGATACCTAACCCGATTTCACTATCACCTTTCCCTGAATACCCGTAAATAAGTAACGAGAGGTGACCGCGACGCAATCCTTCAGGTGTTCCGATCCGTCTGATCCGTCCACGGCATGGGGCCGGCACGGGAACGACGCAGGGCCGTCACGGGAGCCGTGTCATGATAAATATGTTATGATCTTGTTACGGACAGTGCTTGCAATATTAATGTGTTAATACGGTGGGAGGACTTGTGACTGGATGGATGATTTGGTTAATATGTGTATGTTTGTCATGTCCTGGTTGGTAACGAAAACCTGATTATTTACTTTTTCAGGTATCGAAAATAAAACATTCAACTGATTACAGCACGTCTTGTTTAAGCATGTCAAAACACGCTACGTACTTCAAGTCTTACTTTGGTAAGACTGAAGTACGTAACAGTGGTGGCCCAGTGCTAACGGCCGCGACTTACGAGTTGCAGATCGTGGGGTCGAACCTAGACAGGCGATTTACTTTGCATAAATTATTTCATCACCACTGCTCTCAAAACGGTGCAGGAAAACATCGTAAGGAAACCGGCGTGTCCTAGAACCAAAATTTCGAAGACATGTGACATCTACCAACCCGCACTGGGCCCGCGTGCTGGATTAAGGCCCACTCCCTCTCACAGAGAGGAGGCCTATGTCCCAGCAGTGGGAACATTATAGACTGATTGTGATGATTATGATGATCGTGTATGATATAGAATAACAGGTAATTAGGCCCAAAAAGAAAAAAGGGCATCCTTTTAGTAATAAAGGATTAAAAGACGGATCAACATCCTTTATTCCTCCAAAAACTGACTAACAAATTAATTATTTAGACTCCTACTAACAAATCCGTGCGTTCAAGTTTTCAGCCTCCGGCGCCCCGCGTTCGGGATTATTCAGACTGAAAGAGTACCATTATTTGTGATACCAGCAAATAAAATAATAAAAGATAAATTAATCAAACTACAATATTTGTTGAGCTTGAATTTAAAGCTCGATCTTAGAAATTGTTACTTTGAGATACAAGATAAATAAAAATATCATAATAATTATTTGTTTTATTTATTTAAGTGAATTATTTTTGATTTTGTTTTCTCTTTTACACACGCTGTCTACATCTCTTTATTTACTTTCCGATCGCAAGTATGCTCAAAGAGATTTCTTTAGAATTAAAAAAAGTATCACCTACCTATTTTTCTTTTCTTTTCTTCTTGTCTGTTTATATATATGTGTCCATATAAATGGTTAAATAAATAAATCAAATAAATTAAAAAAGGAAATTTATACCTACTTAAAACTTTCTTTGAATACCTAAGGTTTTTTTTTTATAAACGTTAATAAAGTATAAATATATCCATTAATCATATTACAAGAAATTCACAAAAATACTTCAACGCCAAAAAAAAAAAAACAAAAAGTTATTTTAAAACCCTCTCTCTCTACCGAATATCGGTGCGTTCACCTTAACTGCCTTCGGCGACACGCGTGTGGCGGATTGGGTCAGACTGAAATATCAGTAGTTATTTGTGTAACTTCATTTATTTATAGCCGGCCCAAGTATGCTCTACAGATCACGGGAAAATGAAAAATGTGAGAGCGGGATTAATGTTTTATTTAAAAGCATGAAAATGAGGGAAAAAGGATAACGATTTTAAGCCGAATATCATATGTTGTATATTTAAAAGACTGCGACATTTCAGTAAGATTCATGTCAAAAGCATCATCCGGGTCAAAGCCTCTATAGTCCGTTCACAGTTATTTTACCTCTGACAGCAGCAACCTTATTGAGACGACAATAAAGATCACAATGATTTTGACAGACCTATCAGTGGCAGCAACCCAACAGCAACCTTATTAGAATGAGAATAACGATTACCGTGATTTGGACAATGATGCAAAATCAGAGGTAATATAAATGTGTAAGGACTATTCGTTGAAAAAATTGGTGTTTTAAAAATTACTTGCATCAGGTGTAAGTAATATTTTCTATTTTATGGTTAAATACGGTATCCCCAGTATTTGTTCTAAATTGTTTTAAACCCTTAATATTAAACTTCAATATCGAAACACAATTTAAACAAAATAGTTAGATACTGTGAGAGCTCCTGCGAGCTCTCCATGAGACAAATAAACGAAGGTTTGTCATATAACATCCATAATAATTATTCCTAGAATGGATTTTTGTTTTTACATTTATGTATTTTTTCATCTTCTGTCTTCTGTTTTGCCAGCTAGACGGACTAATACTAGAATAGAATACACGAATAAAACACGATACAAATACACACACACACACACGACACAACACGACACAAATAAATACACGACACGACACGATAAAAACGCACACGACACACGGCACACGTACACGATATAAATTACAGATATAAATATAGAAATTTTACAAAGGGTGACACAATGGGCGGTCTTATCGCTAAGATCAATATTTTAAAGACAGTCTGTGGATGGATTAAAAATTGGAAGGATACCTGAAGACCAATTCTCGTAATTTAAAACGTTCAAAATCTAGTCGCAGTCTCATCTCAGCAACAAACAAATGTCAAAAACTTGTCAAAATGTAGGGAAATTAGAGTTATTTTTGACAGCTTGAGACTGAGATCAGACTGTGAACATTCTTAAAATTACAAGAATTGCCCCTCTGTTTTATATTCTAATTTTAAACCAAATTCATGTTTATCTTGTATTTCATGCCGATCACTTTTAACGGACTCGCGGAGGTTGCATGTAAGCACCAAATAGGTTATAATTTCTACAATACCTGTCTGTCTGTCAATTTAATTTTGGATAAATTAACCAGTGTGACTACCAGAATATTTTTCTCCAAGAATACAAAACCGACACCTGCATGTGATTAAAAAAAAGAACAAACGATCTCGGCTTCAACTGCCGATTGCGACCCGACATTACCATTAATTAAGAGGGCGCAGTTAAAAATCGTGACTGCGCGGGCGACTGTCGTAAAATATATCTTCCTTCTAAAACAAAACGATGTTTTGACGTATGCTCCCGCGCAACAGAGCCGACGCCGCCGAAATAGCCCGACTAATTACGATTGCAGTTCGTGTTGTTCTTATTATTTTTGAATTATGAATGGTGGATGGTGCAGTGATTGGTGTCAGGATATGAAGTAGTTACGCACATTATGACTTTGTGTCTTTAACTTTGAGATAAACTGATCCAATAAGGGGTTACTTATGTTCAGGGGTCGTATTATGAAGTATCTACGAATGCCATCATAATTTCGTTGCGAATAAAGGATGGTGTTATAAACCTGGTATAGCTTCATATCTCTCTCTCGCGCTGGAAAAATGATGGCATTGATGCCATCAAAGCTGATATGATGAGATAAGATGATAATAAGGTCTCTGATATGAAATATTTTCACTTCAGGAAAATCCCAATTGCAAAATGTGAAAGATGCCAGAGCATAATAAACGGATAACATAGTACCTCTGATTTATGAGACAGAGCTATTTCTACTTTTTCCTATACGTATAAAATTTACTTTTAATTAATTTCCAAATAAAATAACGTTACCAAAATAGCCCAACACTTAAAGCTAGAAAAAAAAAGAAAAGAGACATTCTACATCTCACACACTAGTCCGTTAATCCTTACAAACTGAAATCCGTACGGCCAGCATAACAGTTTCAAGAGTGGAGTGGGCGCAAGCGAGCGCGGCGCGGCGCGGCTCCGGGCAATTAATAAGTTTAGACCGGCGTCGAGACGGCCGGCACCGGACGTCCGGCACGCGGCTGTCACATTGTTGTGTACTACCGTACGGACGGCAGAATAGATTATAATGGAAATATTGTACAACTAGCAGTTTACAGGCTTAGCGTAGAATGTGTGTTTAGATAAAAGAGGCACTAATTAGGAGGAATTGCCGCGACGGTTATTAATTTGTTTTATTTGTTCTGAAATACACATAGATTTATGCTGTAGATGATGCCAATATGAAAATATTAGTTTTTGTTTTCGAAAACCAAAAAAATGTTCTTGTTGGCGTTTCTGTTATTCGGAATCGAATATTGATGTTCATACTTGGTTTTTGTTCTTGTTTAAATATTGTATATACAACTATGTAGTGTTAACTCTAGAGACAATTATTAATCTGATACTGGGTGTTAGTTGATGGTGTTTCTTGCGTTCATGCCTAAAGGCATTTGAAAGTTAGGATTTAAATTGAGACTGTCGAGTTGCGCAGCAAACTATTTGTCTACATTTATTTATTATTAGATTCCTTTTAAGATAGATATAATTATTTTACAATTTCAGGCCTTTTTCTCTGGGTGGGAAATCATCATATGACTTCTCCCGCTCTGGGCGGAGCGGGAGGGCGGGCGTATCAGACTTTTACTGACTAAAACCCACCCGTGTTCCTTCAATTGCCTATGCCACGGGCCACGGTATCTCTTTCGAAAAACCCGCGGCCCTGGCAGGCATCGGCCCTAGCGGACCCCATCAATTCGTGCTGACATCTCTTTGAGGCGCCCATGGAACACAACGCGCCGTCGACCCGGGCCTGGTCTACGCCTACGGTGGCCGGGAGTCGGCTGGTGACTCCCGACGTCCAGGGCATCTCCTGCGGCGACTAGGGGCGTGAGGGCCCAGAGATTGCCTCTCCCTCACGCGCTCCGCCTCCTCCTTTGCGAGTATTACTGCTTCGCAGAAGGAGATGACGGCTTCTCATGCACTCTCGCTCCGTACCATGGCCTGGACCAGGGCCGGACGGGAGAGATCGCCGCCGTCAATCACCGCCACGAGGACGCGGCGGTGCTCCGCCCAAGCCGGGCAAACCTCCACCGTGTCCTCCAGGCGATCCACATAGTGGTGACACCCTGGCGTTTCCTCCCCTCTTATCCTGAACACAATTTCAGGCCTTACGGATTTTGTACCCGATACCAACTAAAAATTTTGCATTTTACTTTGACAAGGGACACTATCGAACGAAGTCTTAATAACGTTACTTACTTTAAAATTCATAACCGGCCGTGCAATCGTTAGTTTTATTAACTATGCTGCTGACGTTACACGAGTCAAAGAAGCCAGCGCTTTTCATCCACCACGGGCGAGCTACCTCAATAGACAAGAAGACTTCTCATAAGTAGTATCAATAATATATTTTAAACCAATTCGTATGGAATCTTATCTTTTACACAAGTCTTAAATACTAGCTTCTGCCCGCGATTTCGTCCGTGTAAAATTACTTGTACCCTCGATCCACTCCGTGGCATCGCATCGCTTCGTTTTCGCTTAGCGTTCTTTCTGACTTTTTCCTTTTTGCTCGGCTCCTAAGGGTCTTGGCGTGATGTTAAATAGCCTATAGCCTTCCTCAAGAATGTGTCTACCAAATGCTACAAGACTTTCTTTAATCCGACCGGTAGTTCCAGAGATCGGAGCGTTAAAACAAACAAAAAAATAAACAAACTCTTCAGCTTTATTATTTTATTAGTACAGATACAACTTGACATAAAACAAAATGTACAGACGCCAGCAGGTCAAGCTACCCGAAACTGTCAAATTTTCCCAATGAACCTTGAACCTTAATGCTTTAGCGATAAAGTTGAAAATCTATTAAAGAAATTTGACAGTTTGTAGTAGCGTGATGTGCTGGCGTCTGTACATTAGCTACGCAAATCATTAAAAAAAAAATTACTCCTGCGTTAGTTAAAACTGTGTTGCAGAACTCAACTCATAGAAATTTATTGCCACTGGATCTCTGAACCTGTCTTCAACTTGTCTTTTCTAGCTGCTCATCTAGCATTCTTTGCATAAATCTTGCCAACCTTCTGTACTGTTCTGTGGCAGTAAATAGGTAGCTACCACCTCGCCCGTTCGGTCGGATGTTATTAGCTATCAAAGCAGTGATGCCCTGAGCCATAATTAATAGCACATTAATTTCCAATTTCCCACTACGCAAAATCACTCCTCGGTACATTTTTTTATGGTATGTTATACATACCATACATTACAGTAATTGTACATTTAAGTACATTTTTTTTCATGTAGTACATTTTTTTTTACCTCAGAACTCCGTTATTTATAAACGATTTGCAAAATTATTTTTTTATGTGAAAGGATATACTTTCAGATTGGTTCCATAGAAATTTTATCAAAATCGGTTTGTAGTTTGGTTTTTAAACCAAAATTACTGGTAAAAATTACAACTTAAAAGTGAAAAATAAAAACTTTTTTTGTAAAAAAAAACAACCGACTTCCAAAAAAGACACTAAAAAGTGAAAAATAACTTTAATTTCGGAAGTCGATGGCAAACAACGAAAATGCGAACCCAACGACACCGACTTCCGAAATTAAAGTTATTTTTCACTTTGTAGTGTCTTTTTCTGAAGTCGGTTGTTTTTTGTAATTTAACGTAAAGTCATATTTTTGGAATGCTATACAGCATGTATCGTAATTAACGCACATCCTGAAAATAGTTTGTTCAGAATCGTTTACTGAATCGATTTATACCATTTTTAATATAGGTAATTTTTTATCCCAAAAATAATTAAAACTACGGAAATTATTGTCATATTAACCCTGTACAGTCAAAACAAATTGAAATGGACCGTAAGTCAAAGTAATAAGACTTTTACAATCGCAGTTTTATTTGTATTCATACAAATTCCATCATTCAATGCCTACAAAATAAAGAAAAATAAACCTTATTCCAAGAATGTTAAGGTCTTTACAAATGCATTGTAAACTTAGCGATTTGACCGCACGCACACACTAACAGGAACTGGACAAAGGACACCGATAAACCACCTACTAATAATTTTCGTTCCCTTTCTCCTGGAAAGTAAAAGCCCAGGATAGAGCGAGATAGCCACAATGTACCGCCGCTTGCGCGGCTACGATGAAAGCTAACATAATGTAAACATTAGTCACGCGCGGGCAATATTAGTGGAAAGAAGTTACGTAGTGTTGACAAATAATTCTTTCGCGCGCAATGTCTTTCCAATACACTAATGTTCAGTATACCGAAATGGTGAGGACTTTGGCAATGTGTGGTGATAATGTGGTTCTAGCTTGCAGAACATTTAACCAAAGGTATGGTACAAGAGTGGACCGCAGGACAATGTTAGCTGCTACTCAGCGGCTTCGCGACCACGGAACGTTCCGTCCAAACATAGCCATTGATAGGGGAGCCAACGTGCGAATACGTACTCGTCTTCAAAACGAAATCCTGGACTATTTCGATGAGAATCCCCATGCCAGTACCCGAGAAGCAGCGCCACACTTTGAATGTAGTCATATGCATGTGTGGAGAACACTTCGTGGTGATAAAGAACATCCATTCCACCTCAGAAGATGCCAGGAGTTGACTCCAAACGATTACGTACCACGTTTGCAGTTCAGCCGCTGGTTATTAGAAAATTGGCAGCGGAACATAATTTGGACAGACGAAAGTACATTCACACGCGTGGGTATGTACAATCAACATAACACACATTTGTGGATGCACGAAAATCCTCACGCATGCAGAGTGGATTCCTTCCAACACCGTTTCTCAGTTAACGCCTGGGCCGGTGTCATTGGTACACACATACTGGGGCCAGTCTTTTTACAAAGATTAACAGGAGACTCATATTTACTGTTTTTACGAGAAACTCTACCTACGCTGCTAGAAGACATTCCTCTTCATAATTTACAAGAGGTATTCTACCAACACGATGGTGCCCCTGCCCATTTCACTAGAAGTGTTCGGCAGCACCTTGATGAAGAGTTTGGAGAGCGCTGGATCGGTCGCGGCGGCCCTGTCCAGTGGCCCCCCAGATCAGCTGATTTGACGCCTCTTGACTTTTTTTTGTGGGGACGAATTAAATCGTTAGTTTATTTTAGTGATACAACAAGTGCCGAGGACCTAAAAAATAGGATAGTGAACGCTTTTGAAATAGTGAGAAATGACACTGAAGTGCTTTCTAAATTAAAACATCAGCTAAGAAAACGGGCATTAAAATGTATTGATCAAGGTGGTGGACATTTTGAAAGTGTGTTAAAAAGACAACCGCGTCGTATGAGTGTTTAGGCAATCAGTAAGTTATTTGATTTTTTAAATTACTGTAAATATTTTGATTCAATCTTTTAAACACGCCGTCTCTGAATAATGTTGTCGTATCGCCTCTTATTTTCAGCAGTTCATTACCGATTGGCATTGTATCATATTCAATAAACGAAATTATTCAGAGTCGACAGTCCAAAGCCTGAAAAGTGTGATGGAAAGATGCAATCATAATGTTTACTAGACATAGACCGTAAATAAACAATTCTTTTCTCGGACGTCGTCGGTTAATGTTTCATAATATTTTTTCAACGTAAACAATCGTGTATTGTCGGGTTTTTCCGTAGTTTCGTTATGTTGTGTCGAGCGGCGCGCTAACTGCTTGTGCGACTGTGTGCGTTGCGTGCGTAGTAGTATGAACATAAAGTTCTCCAAGAATTGGTATAACTAATTTAATAAATAACAATGCAAATACATGTTAAATAAAAAATTCAGTGTATGTATTATGATTATAACATAATATTCTAATTGGGGTGTTTGAGGGTGTGCGTTAATTACGGTACATGTTGTATACGAGTATGATTCCAAATGTCATATCAAACAGTTTCTTTGAATTTGGTCAATCAATCAAACAAACTAACAGCTAGTATAAAATTTGAAAGCTCATTTACCGGTTCTTATTATATTTATTTCTTTAAAGAGCAACCCCACTGTTTCAGGTTTTGTAAAATAAAATGAACATTTAAAATTGCTGTGAGCTTAAACGGTTACTGATGTGTTCATGTATAATTCAATGGTCAGGGTAGTCCCCACATCACTCAATTACCTAGTACCAGTGTTAAACACGCGAACCGACATTTAACCTTTTTAGTTACTAATAATATTTTAATGTCATAATTGTCATTTAATAGTTAACACGATTTTACTGAGGTTTTCTATGATATCGCTAATTGAAACCTTGTTTATCAATTTCAATTAAGCTATAATTTGATTAAAATAACTAACTAGCTATGTATTTTTAATACGATGATTTCACATAAACAGTCCTAAGTGGACTAACTATGATGGACTAGCTGTTTCGCGGTTTCACCCGCATAAGTTTCGATCCCGTGGGAATATTGGAATAAAAAGTATTCTATATGTTAATCCTGGTTATAAACCATCTGTGTGCCAAATTTCATCCAAATTCGTTCAGTAGGTTTTGCGTGAAAGAGTAACAAACATCCATCCATCCATCCATCCATACAAACTTTCACGTTTATAATATTAAGTAGGATTATAATGACCTGTGACTTCCAGATAAATTTAACAAAACTAGGACAGGGATGAGAAAATTCTAATCTGAATCCCGGAGATTCTTATTTATTAGGAACCAGCACCACACACTATTTTTTTTTTCTGGGTGGTAAATCATCTCTTCATCACTTCTCCCGCTCTGGGCGGAGCGGGAGGGCGTATCAGACTTTTACTGACTAAAACCCACCCGTGTTCCTTCAGTTGCCTGTGCCAGGGGCCACGGTATCTCTTTCGAACAACCCGCGGCCCTGGCAGAGCACCACACACTTTCATTCACAATCTGAAACATTTTGAAGGATACTGTGCTATTCCACTGCTCGAAAAATTTGTCTACTCGACAACGTAAACAAAGCAATGAATGTTGTTGAACTGTCAATACAAAATCCATTTTGATAGACAGCTACTGTAAGTGTGTTACGCAACTACCCCGCAGGATAAGAATCTGTTTTCTGTGTCAAAAAATGGTACTGAAACTCTCAATAAAGGTGAGTGAAAGTGCTACAAACATACACAAATAAGTGCTAACCACAGTTCGCACTGATTTCCGACAGTTCTATCATTCCAGGAACAGAATAAAACCAGAAAACTAAAGCCAGTACATAGGACATTAACCAAAGAGGTCACGTCTGAATAACTAATAATACGTTCACAAAACTATCCCTGTAGAACTCACAAACAAACTTCCTAGATAAATCGCAACCAGATATCGTATAAAACAAATTTTTCCAACTAAATACATAATTCATACAAAGACTGTATCGATAATCGGCTTGCTACCGGGCAGCATTTTCTTTGTGAACCCCTGGAGCCACGCAGATACGGCGCCCGGCAGAAATAATAGGACAACTTTTATCAGTGGCACAGAGACAAGCGAACCGAATGGTAGCTTATCTCTGAAATACTCTTTCAAATTACAGTGGTGGCGTAACTTTTTATCGGCTTGCCTCCGGCTCTGGACCTCATAATCAATAAGTGGCTACTACTATCTAATGGTGGAATTGCAGAGAAAACGGTGTAAGTCTGTAAATGTTGGGTTGAGGGTTTATTTATTTATTTATTTGTTTATTTATTTATTTATTTAATTATTTATTTATTTGTTTATTTATTTATTTATTTATTTATTTATTGAATTATTTATTTATTTATTTGTTTATTTATTTATTTATTCATAATTAATTACAACGGCTTGCGCTAATGACAGTAGTTAACAGGTAAGACTAAACATAAAACTAAACATATTACATAATTAAAACATGGGCTTAGTTGGTAATGGTTAAGGAATTAGTAAAGTTGTTTTGATTTAAGTGTGAGCTGGTTAATCATACGATCAAAATCCAATCGTGCCCTTTTTGAAAAAAAAAGAAATATAGTGTATTAGTTAGGAATTTACAACAACCAACTTCAATTGCCTAGTTTTATGGTGAAACATGCTCCACCTTCTATCCTGCTCTCTGTGTCCCAAAATATGCAGTCAAAGTTGTTGTGTATGTGTTTGTTAACGTTTCCATGTATGCGTGGCTGCGCCCACGTGAGGTGTTTAACGGACAATAAAGGAGCTGTCGCGTGTTTTGTCTCCCTGTATTAAGTATCTAACAGTGGAGACTAGTTTTTACCCACATCTCAAAATAGTTACGCACTGTCAACGACGAGGCCTTGGATGTGGCGAAGTTTTGGGCCAACGAAACCTAAAATACTGTCGTGTCAGCGACACGAACAAGAAGAAGAAATCAGGATATATGTGTTTTTCCACATTGACCTGCATATTTATTCTACAAATCATAAAATGTAAACGATTTGTCCCATTTTTTGTGAGGCATGCAAGATTATTTTGCGAATTTAATCAAGATTTTCACTTCAAACCAAAAATTAGGTCTAACTCGACCACATTCGGATCGTCCTAATCCCTGCCCATAGGCAAGCCGATCCGAGCCACACATAACACGTTATCTCCCAAGTGTCATACACACAAAACATTTTCCGGCTAAAAGTGGGTTATCACAGTTCACAATGGGTCCGCTAGCCGCGACTCCATCTGATAGGCCTCTTGCCAGTTGCCTCAGACTTGGCTCACTAACAAATATGACTGGGAATACTCGGTAGGGTGACTATGAATAAGGACTGCTTCTACCACAAATCTACTATACATACTACAAATAAATAATATTGGAGTGTCTGTTTATAATGTCAAAATAACAACTTTTTATTAAATGTGTATACGGTAGTTATTATAAAAAAAAAAAAAATTGGTTATTCTGTCTGTCTGTTTGTTCCGGCTAATCTCCGAAACGGCTGATTTAATTAGGAGTGCTTTTATTTTTTAGGAAAAATTTAGGATCAGCGAAAAAAAATAAAACCCATGAAATTCCGCCATCCACGTAGGCGAAGCCGCGGGCACGAGGTAGTTACTAAATAAGTTTTGCGCTAAAGCAATTTAAATCATCGTTCTGTTTCTGTCACTCGTTTGAAGGTGACAGAGACAGAGAGTGTTTTTAATGTATAACGCAAAACGCATTTAATTATTTGTGGTGCAAGCGAGCCAGTTGCGAGCGAAACCAGTTGTTGAAGAAAGTTTTGTGCTGTTAGACGGTTTGGTTCATGTTGAAGCTGACCCTAATATTGTTGTAGTTGAGAAGCATTTGCCACTGCCATAGATTTTCTTGGTTAGGATTACCAAAAGAGATAATTTCCTGGAGTAGGTATCTTGAGTTTTTTGACTGCCTGGTTGGTCACGTGGTCGCAAGCGCGAGTATTGAGCGTGGGGGTTCTGGGTTCGATTCCCGGGCCGGGCAAAGTCTTATTGAGTTTTTCCATTAGGAATTTCTTAATAACAGCCTGGAGTTTGGACGTTGGCCGTGTGATGTCCCCGTGCCTCGGAAAGCAAGTTAAGCCGTTGGTTCTGCGCCTGACCTCTTTCCGGTCGCGTCGGATTGCCGTTCCATCGGACTATGAGAGCGAGGGAAGAGAGACTGCACCAGTGTCTGCTCACACACTTGTGCACTATAATATCTCTCGTGCCGAAGGCTGGTCTCCGTTGAGATTGGCCGCTGTGGCCGAAATACGGTCTGGAGGCCTTTTTTATTTTGAGTTAGCAATTACTATTTTTACGAAAACTTTTTCAGGAGTAGCCTTTATAAATATGATGATTAGATGGCCCACACACTAAATGATGAAACATTTAAATTAGGTAAGTCTACAAAACTGTATAAGTACCTAAACTTTCTTTGCAAACGACACTACTATCTAAATCGTTATGAAATCGGAACATCTAGTGGCCAACAACTAAACATTTTATTTATATCTTGTTCGAGATCTAGAGTAAGTACCTTTATACGTACTACCGAAACATATCCAACTTTAGTGACAGGATATAAGTTCCACTTTGTGAATTATTGAATAGTATTAAGTAGACAACGTGGGCGTCCTTTATGTTTACCTCATTTAATAGAAGTTATATGTTCAGTTTGATAAATAAACAATTGGGTAAATTAGTGGAAGATTAAAATTATAAGCAGCAGAGGTAACAGCCACGACTTGCGAGTGGCTTCGTACCCAGTCATGTGTTTTATTTATTTATTTATTTATTTTATTATTTATGTACACACAGTAAAACACAAAAGGAGTGTTTTACTTTCTATAAATAATTTCATCACTACTGTTGTGAAGGAAAACATCGTATCCCATTATAATATAATTAATGTTCAGTTGTTGACTTTTAACAGTAATGTGTTTTATTTTTTATGTAATTTCTTTCTCAGTTATTAGTACTAAATTAAATTTAAATTTAATGTACGATATCAATGTAATTAAATTATTGTTATATTTTTAATTTAACTTTTTCTTGTGTTCTTTATTCTCAATAATCATTTCAATTGTAATTCAGATTCGTCCTTTTTTTGTGAATGATGTGCATGCCTATAAGTAACTTATGTGCACAGAATCCCATCGTAAATGTCTGTACATGTCTTTTTTGTAAATAAGTTGTTGGTGTGCCTATATCAAATAAATAAATAAAGTAAGGAAATTGGCATGTCCTAGAACCAAAAATTCGAAGACATCATTTTGACATCTACCGACCCCACCGGGTCGTGGTGCGTGGTAGATTACGGCCTACTCCTTCTCACCAAGAAGAGGCCTGTGTCCTGGGATATAAGCCTCATCTCGGTAGGACGCACACATAGTCATACGGTAATTGCGGTAATTGTGTAATACACTATCAGTTTCATTTTGACAGTTCAACAACATTCATTGCGTTATATACGTTGTAGACCAGACACATGTTTCGAACATATGAAGCAATGGATAAGCAATATCCTTCAAAGTGATTGAGATTGAGATTGATAGTGTGTTACGCAATTAGGGTGCTGATTATGTGTGTGGTTAAGCAAAGGGTTGTGATGAACTACCTGTGAACAAGGATTTTGTCGCATATTTACTTCGAAATCAAAAATATTTCAAACACGTTCATTTTCAAACCTGAGTTTCAGTGATTTTTTGTCACTGAAACTCAGGTTTGAAAATGAACCTGTTTGTTCTGGGTGTGTTCAATTATTTTGAAGATTTAATTCTTTATCAAATTTCTTGCTGAAAATAAGTTAATAAGTTTTGAAATTAGTTCGAGAAGTTAGTTTATGTAACTACACCAGATGCAGCAAGCAGAACAAAAATAAAGTAAGTAAGTATGTAAATGCAACTTCGAGTCTAACTTAATCTTAACTCCGCACATGTCATGTTTGCAAGTGATTTCTTACTTAATTTAAACTTAGCTGTTTCTTCACAAACATTATTTTAATTTTACCAGCAAACAAAAATGAAAACCGGATTTATAGCGTTCTGTACCCACATGATGCCATCGGGACACTACTACTAAGCCTCTGCTGTCCGTTCGTCTATCTGTCTGTCAGTGGGCTGTATCTCATGAACCGTAATAGGTAGACAGGTGAAATTTTCACAGAGTGTGTATTTATATTGCCCCTATAATAAAATAAAATAAAGTTACTAAATAAAAGGGGGTTTCCATCGGCGTTTTTTGCGTTATGGTACGGAAACCCTTTGTGTTCGTATCTGACTCGTACTTGGCTGGCTTTTTCTTACAAAGTTCCTTTAAATTCGTTTTACAAAGGCAGTACACAAAACAAACAGATATTTATAGAAGGTCAGCTCCAAATAATGGGCGAAAACGCACCACACATAGAGAACACGCTTCACGTACAGCAAGTGCAAGCGCACTCACGACCGTCAGTTGTTTTCGATCGCCGTACGTACGCATCTGCATATGTGTGCGTACGCCTCGCTCGTTGTTCGGGGCCAACCTTCTGTACTATTCCGTGGCAGTAAATAGGTAACTAGGACCTCGCCCGTCGGTCGGATGTTATTAGCTATCAAAGCAGTGGTGCCCTGAGCCATAATTAATAGCACATTAATTTCCAATTTCCTACTGCGCAAAAGCACTCCTCGGTACGTTTATGAACTATAATCGCTTTGCAGTCACTTCCAACATTGGCTGAAAAATATTGATGAAATTATTTAAACGAGAAGTTATGCGCGTGCCTTTAATGTTTTTAAGGACCTAAAGTTCATGCAAAACAAAGTTTTAATTTAAATGATTACAATAGTATTAATTAAAGAAAACTGAAATTACCTAACCAAGCTTTTAAACGAAGTGACAACTTAATTATTTACGTATCTATCCAACAGTTAATGAACCCTGAGCATTAAATTATTTATTAGTATGTAATCACGACGACAATATCAAGGTACAATCTCCAGCATAAGCTGACTTCTCATTGTACGAAAAGCCTATACAATGTGGGGTCAGCTAAAACTGGAAATGTGTAAACTTGTGTACCTACTTACTCTTCACTAAACTAAAACATTTTGTAAGTAATATATAGTACTTCCGAGAAGCCAATTTATTTGCCAATAATCGTGACCACATCTGCAATTCGAAGACGCATATTCATTCAATGTATTGACTAGTAATCTAAATAGCTTTCATTAGGCGTTCGACCTCTAACCGATTCTATTTATCGTTAAAGCTATAATAATATGGAAAAGCTATTGGTCAGATGTCGCCTATGGACAGTTATAATTACTTTATCTTGTGTCTAGCCCTTTTTTCGATACAATTTTTATAACTTTAAATCATAGGGCGATTTTAGGAAATTCCTTTGTCGTCAATTATACTGCGCACACACAGATCTGTATTTTCATATATATAATAAATAATTAACACAGTCAAAACTGTACATCAATATTTTTGAAAACAGTAATTGCTACAAGGTAGGGACTATTCTGATGTTGAAAATATATTTTTAGAATTTTTGTCCGTTTGTCTTGATGTATTTTCTGAATTGGCGCAAAAAGTACAGAACAGATTTTGTGCAAATTTTGCACAAATATTCCTAAAAGGTCTAGTCATCGAATAGGCTACATATTATTACGCTATGGGGGATTAGCAATATTGCATAATTATATCCATATTGCTCAACAGTTTACCGCGAGATTTAATTTGGCGAAAAAAAATGATGATCTTACGACTTCCACGCAAACGAAGTCGCGAGCTGATTTATAATACCTACTTACCCATTAAAATGTTATTCATGTTTCAATCAGAAAACTTAGACCTTTGTCAGCACGTAAAAATTCAGCTATTTGATTCAAGACGAGGCATATGAAATATTTTTGAAATTAAAGATGCCTTCCATAATATCTTGAAGGCTTCTTCATGGTATCCCTACTGAAGTACCAAGAGGGCGTTATACCAGCACACTCTTTTAATAGGTCCGGTTTTCGCTCAACTATTAAATACGCAGTAAGAAGGGTTGCCAAATTGGTTTCTACTAGTTATACAGCTGCCATTAGCAATCTAAAAGATTTGTACCGCTCTTACATTTTATTTTCATTGATGCTGCGGGGTTCTATTGAAGAGCTTTTCCATTTATTAGTGTAATAAGTATTGAAGTCATAGTTAAATATAAAATTTACATAGTTTTTAAGCTGCTTTCTTAACAATTAAGCCACTGTTTTTGCGATTGCTTCCCCAATTCCTAAGTGTTATTTTTTCAGTCACTTTCTTAGTAATTATTTCTCAGTTTATGATTTTCAATTGACGGCAAATTTGACGGCACGGTTGGCGCAGTGGTTAAACGGTTGACTACTGCGATGCGTGTCGCAGGTTCGATTCCCGCACGGAACAAATATTTGTATGACCTATAAGTAGTTATTCCGGGTCTGGCTGTTTGTGTATGTGTGTTTAAATGTTTGCAAACGCACCCACGATACAGGAGAAATACCTATTGTGGGCAACGTCTAAAAAAAAAAATATTGTAACAACCTCAAATGACATTAACTTTAGGAGCTATTATCAGCTTGTTATCTCAATTTATTATTAACCATTAATGTCCCACTGCTGGGCAAAGGCCTTCCTACTCTCTTTCCACCTTTCTCATTCCAGAGCTGCCAAGGACCAAGCTTTATTAAAGGAGTCCAGCTCATACATCAAGAGTTCACTGATGATATTACTGTAATAGTTGGTTTCCCGCAGGCCTCCGAAGATCAGTTGGCAGTTGAGGGACAATAAAAATTAGTCATAGATGAAATAACTGATAAACAAAAAGATGAGGAACCAAAAAAAAAACATAATCACGATCTGCCTCGCCTTTTCCCAACTATGTTATGATCGGCTTTCAGTCTAACCGGATCCAGCTGAATACAAGTATTTTACATGAAGCGACTGCCTATTTGACCTTCACAACCCAGTTACTAGGTAATACGATATTCCTTTGGTATGACTGGCTGTCAGACTTTCGGGCTTCTGACGACCCGTAACGACCTGCCAAAGACCCCAGAAAACATATATAAGTAAACATGAAAACTATAGCTGATTCTAGTACCTATACCAGTGTGTTGAGTGCACCCATAGTGTGCTGTTCAAGCTCCACATAATACGGTCGACTGGGCGAGACTGTACTGTGAAGCTCTTTGCGAACTTCACGGTACACGGGACGCATGTACCAAATCAAATACGGTTAATCTTGTTAAATTGAATAATTATTCCTATATAAAAATACTACGTGTTTTTCATCTTAAACCATTTGCTTGACGGCCTCTGACACCTTATTCTAAATTCATTTGAATGTTCGAATGGAACCCGCGCTAAATTATAGCCGGCCAGCACTTCATAATGTTGCTTTCGGCAGACAACCTTTACAGTACCCATCAAGCGAGCACAAATCCCGACTTCGGGCCGTTTCTTTAAAATTCGACCCTTAGATCGATCGAATGTTTTTCTGGTGTCGTGGTCACAGTCAACAACTGAACTTAGTAGTTTTAAAATAACCAGAACGTTATTATTTCAGGTAGCTATCATCATTTGGACTAATTACAAAAGTAGTAAAGGCAATATCTATAAATAAAACTGAAGTGTCTGTTTTTAAGGTCAAAATAGCAGCTTTGTACTAAATGCATATGAAAGTATACAAGTATACGATGCTTATAACAAAAAAAAAACTTTTATTTTTTTATTTTGGCTCTCTGTTTGTTCCGATTAATCTTCGAAACGGCTGGACCGATTTTGATGAATTTTAATATAAGGATACCTTGAACCCTGAAGAAGGAAATAGGCTTAGCTTTTTGTCGGCATAGAACGCGGGCGAAGCCGCGGACAGAAGCTAATTTTTAATACGATAGATTTTTCTAACAGTAGAGACAAGTAGGTACCTAGTAAAAATATATTATTGACATAAAAAAAAATTTAAAAAATATATTTAACAATATAAGGAATAGTCAAAACTTATGATTTAGAATTTATGATTTTGTGAAATAATATTTCTTATTAAAATTCATACTTACAGAAAGTATGAATTTAAATAAGAAATATTATCTATTTAAGTAAGACAATTTTGTATTACAGAACACAACATCACAATCAGTCCACAGAAAAAAAACCTTGTAGGTATTTATTATATGAAATGTTTCAATTACATTTGGCTAAAGTTTCAGAGACGAGTATGGACATCGTGTAGCCGTTTGTACAAGCAGTATTGGCAGAGTTGACGTCTCCAAACTTAATATCATGAAACTACCCACATATTGGAAACCATACTGCTTATTTGCAAAGGTGAATATTGGAATATTAATACATCTTATAATATTTGTGAAAATAGTTTGTACGCTTTCAGAAACTTGACTAATGTAACTCATTAACAATTTGGAGAAAGAAAAATATGTTGCTTATTATCATTACATACTCGGCCTATAATGTTCTCACTGCTAGGACACAGGGCTCCTCTCTGTGTGAGGGTGTGGGCCGTAATCCACCACGCGGGTTGTTAGATGTCAAATAGCTTCGAATCTTTGGTTCTAGGACATGCCGGTTTCCTCTCGATGTTTTCTTTTACCGTTTTGAGAGCAAGTGACGATATAATTTACATAAAGTAAAGTGCTTGACTGGGTTTGAACCTACGACCTACAACTCGAAAGTCGCGGCCGTTACCACTGGGCCATCACTGCTCTATTACATACCTACTTATATGCTATTTTAAAGCACGTGTAGAACATGCAATAAATATAAAAAAGCATAGTGCACACATCAATGATATATGACACATGTTTTTTGATAGGTATCCATGTTGTTATTTTTGTCGTGCTATCAAATTCTATATTAATATAGAAAAGAAAAACAAAAATAGGTTTATTTGTCACAGAAACATGTGCATACAAAAAGATAATTAACTCTAATAATAAAGAAAAATAAAAATTAAAGAGATCTATATAATCACGAGCACAAAACAGAAATAGCCAACAGCTGCACGTCAAGACTGTAACAAGAAGGCTTCCACTCAGCATGATGCTGTGCTATAGGGGTTGATTTTCAGTGGTTACCAAACGATTGGTACTATCGGTAACAATATAACATAAGCAGTACTTAGAATATAAAGCAAGTACATAAACAACGAATTAAAAATAATTATCAATAAATATCATTAAATAAAATAAAAAAATATGGTAATCATTATAATTATACATATCAATTATCTATTACACCTATCTCACCTTATGACATAGAGCACCTAATTTATTACAAAAATATAACTAATTACTTTACACGAAGGACAAAGTGATTGTCATAATAACGGCTATTACAACTATACTGAAATAAAATTCTGGGTACGAAATGATCAGTCACTTTTGTTTACTTCTGCCTGACACATATATCCAAACTATACTCCATTTGTTATAACATTACAAACAAGGGGCTCGTATAAGCAGGAGTGCAAAACATTTTATTTTCAAGTTATATTCAAACAATTTTTAGTGTCTTAAGAATGTTTTACAAATACTTAAGTTACATTAACAATTTTCTGAAAACCATCTATTCATTGAATACTTTCTTCTTACTCCGACTTTCCGTAGGAATGTATACAGAAGTCAGTTCCAATAAAATCATATCTTTAATCGTAAAGGCTTACTGTGTTGCTTTCAACATTTATATTATTGTAAAAAATGTTAAATTCATAGTTAGCCTGCCGTTGTCATCTGGACTTTGTTTTATATTTTACTCGATAATGTACGAGGCTTACTCCTTAATTTCATTATTAACTAATAGTAGTCGCTTTTCATTCTTAAACGATCTCAAATCTGTTGATAATTTGATGAGTGTTAATTTAGACACGGATATTACTCGGATTTTATTTATAATAATTCAAATACATACAGTGTACCTAAGTTGTACTTTCCGTACATACGAATTCAGTGTAAAGAATATAGTAACATCTTTCATTAACGAATTCTACTATGGAACTGTAATATTTATGATTTGTTTACCGCAATTGATGATTTTTGAATTGATATGGTATAGAATAAGAGAGTGTCGAAAATGCCTGGAAAAACATGTGTCAGAATTTATTCGAATGGGGAATATTCAGGAATTAAAAAATAATTTACATAACTGCATGATGAACTACACAAGACTATTAGATTCTGTTAAAAAGACAGGTGCACCTATGCAGACAATGGTTTGTATTATCCATGATTGTTTTTATTTTAATTATATATTAAAATATAGCATCTAAACAGACAAAAAGCATGTTACTCCTTATAACATCAGCTATTTGCAAAATCAGTTCAGCCATTTCCGAGATTAGCCAGAACAAACAGACAGACAGTATTTTTTTTTTTATTGTTTTATTGACATAAATATCGTATATACGTTTCATATGCATTTAGAATAGAGCTGTTATTTTGACATTACAATCAATTTTATTTTTTCGTATAGATATTGTATAGATAGAATAGCAGTCTATTATTTATTGTCGCACTGCAGGACAAAGGCTTCTTCTTGTACAGACTTCAGCACATTATGCTACTACAATCTGTCAAATTTCTTAAATAGATTTTCAACTTTATCGCTAAAGCATTAAGGTTCAAGGTTGATTGGGAAAATTTGACAGTTTCGGGTAGCTTGACCTGCTGGCGTCTGTACAAAGTAGGCACGAGCATTGATCTCCACGCTTGCTCAAGACGGGTTAGCGATTTCAGAAGGGCGGACGGATCTTCGGTTGTATTTATTTTACCCAACTAAAATCTTATACAACTTTTTTTACTTTTTACTATTATTTTCAGATACTGTTGACAGTCCTGGTTGCGTTTCCCTTACTACTGGGTAGGGTTTTTGAAGTAGTTGAATCTACATCTGATGTAAGTATCTGTTAATAGTAAACCGTTTATTTTATTTCATAAAATGTGTGTCGTGTTTAAGATTCTGTTAGATGATGGATGAAAGATATAGATCATTAGTTTTTTTTCTTGATTGCATTTTATCTTTACTTTGTTATTTGTTTGGTCTAAGGAAAATGGAACATTTTGGGCCTCATACCCAAGAAACATACGACTGTAGTATTATAAACTATGTCTGTATATTATGCCCACTTAAATAATTGATCCTCTTTTTAACTTTTTGGCCTTTTGTCACAATTGGTGGTAGTAACTAAGCTAGCGTACCCCCGACCAACCGGCTTAGGTGAGGTTGGAATTGTGACCAACCGCGCAAGCCGAGCGAGCGAAGCAAGCGGTGCCGCGCCGGATAAGTTAAATATTACCCTTTAAACCTTTATATTTTTTATTATTAAATCAATTTATTTCCCTCACATATCTTTTTTCTCCAAGTGAATTCAGACATGCTGTCTTATGATTAATTAAACTACTCCATGAAGGCAACAAAAAATAATATAGTTCATAATGCTACAATCAATTTTGTCTCTGTATCTGGGTACGGTCTTACTATTCTCCTTTGTTACTTTTTTAACTTCTCGTGTTATTTTTTAATTTTGTTAAAATATTTCTGTACCTATAACGCCTTAGATACAGTGCCCTTCAAAAGTTAGTTGACATTGTTAAACTTCAGGATTAGGATTTAAAGTTTTAGTTTCAAATGTTTGAAATGTTCACTACAGCAATTTTATTGACTAAGGGCTGATTTTTCAATAGTCCGATAACTTTGATTCGAAGAATAAATATGTCAGTTTGACATATTTTATATACAAACGCAATATTAACTCCTCAGATAAAATTTATCTGACTATTGAAAAATTGGTCTAATTCATCTACGTGGTGTCTACCTAGAATAAGGGATTACCTGTTTCAGTTGTGGGTATCGTAATGTGGCATTGCAGCTGAAGGGGAAAAAATTCAACTAACTTTTGGAGGGCACTTTAAATCTGCTATGTTATGCACTAGCACCATAAATAAATAAATAATAATGGACTGGTTGGTTTTATATTAACATAGATTTGTGATTTCTGATTCAATTACTAAACCATTAAATTACTATCTGTAATTATTTTTATAGAAATATTTTATTGTTTTTTTTATTATTATTTGCTACATTTATCTATCTATTTAAATATTTACACACATCTTATAACTGATTACCATCCGTAAGACGTCCTCGTAACATGGGTCCATTTGAAAACCAGCGCCAGGCATTATTTAGTTGTCTGGCATTTATGCTGAACTGGGCCTATTTGGCGCAGCCGTTAGTGACATACACACATATAACACACACACATAACACACAAATACATAATATATATAAATATATATATATATATATTTGTGTGATTGTTATGTGTATTACTTAACCTGGGTCAAATAAACACATTTTCTTTCTTTCTTCTTTCAGCTGACCACAAAAGTTTTACATATATTCAGAGAATTGGCCCTGATAAGCATGCCAGGAATATTGGTGGAATTGATTTCTAGTGAAGTTAGTGGAATGAAACAAATTATTGGAAGACAACTTCTTTTTTGCAGAGGTAAATAATTATTTTCGTCTAATTGCGTGGCAAACAGGCATATGACACATCTAATGATAAGTGAGACCCTGCCTATACAGGTAGCAAGGAAATTGATGCGCAACCACCCATGAATTCAGTACATGATTCTGAACGCCCCTGCAAGAAAATATATCATCGGTTATTTTAAAAAAAAGTAGCTGTTCCATACATTTTGGCCGCGTAGAAACACTTTTCTATGAGACAGCTGGTTTTTTTTTTTATAACCGGTGAAACACACGCTGGTGGGTCTAGAATCATGTGCTGAGTTCATGGTTATAGTTTGCGCGTCGATGTCCCTGCCACACTGTAGACATCTGCAATACCAGAGATATTATCGTAGATGTATGGCCATTGGTCATCCCAGAGACAAAAGTGAAATGTCTCATGTACCTGTTTACACAGGTATTTATATCCTTCAAACTGGAATACAGCAACGCTGTTTTCTGTCAAAATAGGTTTTTTTTTTTTTTATTAATTTACATATGGTGCAATGAAAGATTTCGTCACACGGTAGTGCTTACTTAGTACTACCGCGTGACAAAGTCTTTTAAAGGTCTTCCATTAGTGAATATTTTTGTTTTTTATTACAGATGACAATGCTCGAAACTTACTAGAAGACTGTCAACTCTTCCTGGAATATCAGCCTTTCAAATACACGGTTTGGCGATTATTTTCAATCAACATGAACATGATTGTCTCGATACTAAATCTAGGCATCACATATTCACTTGCGATGATACAATTTTCACATATTTATGATTGATTTGTATTCTTCACTAGCTGACCCGACAGACATTGTCCTCTCTCAATAATTCATATGAAAATCCCATAGAAAAAAAAAGCAGGGAAAGCCGGAAAAAAAATACCGGGAAACTTTCCAAATTTTCTTTTTCTAAAACAAAATTAAGACTATTACAAATATTTTAAAACAAAAAATAGCTAAATTGTAACGAACAGCACTTCATTTTTATTTATTTACAGAATAGATAGATTTATTCTTTAGGTTAAGATGACAATATAAATTACTCTACACATTATTAACAAGCATCCGATCGAGTTAATAATAATTTCTATTACCCTCGTTTTTTTTCCTTTTGCAAAAAGACACAGGATAACTTATGGTAGGTACAGACGCTAGCACATCAAGCTACCCGAAACTGTCAAATTTTCCCAATCAACCTTGAACCTAATGCTTTAGAGGCTAATCCCAATACAAAACATAGCTAAGACAATTTCAAAATACACAAGTTGCAAACTGTCCGTAAATAGTCCGCCACGCTCGGCTGTTTGCAGCGTATTGTGCGTTGAAATGAACGGATTAATTAATTATGACAATGGCGCCGATTCCCTTGTTCCCAAACTAAACTAAATTTAAGTTCAGTGCATCTTTTTCTTTCTATTTCATTAAGAAAAGGACAGAAGATAAATATTAGTTTAGTCCTGTCAAATTAGTCAGCGCCTGACGTAAATTGACGTATTTTTAGTAGCAATGTTTTTAATCACGTCTAAAATGTCTATGGAGTATATTAATTTGACAGGACAGATAAAAAAAAAATAGAAAGTGTAAAGACCGATTGTACTTTGCATTTTTTTTTTATTTGTTGCTATCTGATGTACAGACGCCAGCATATCAAGCTACTACAATGTGTCAAATTTCTTTAATAGATTTTCAACTTTATCGCTAAATCATTAAGGTTCAAGGTTCATTGGGAAAATTTGACAGTTTCGGGTAGCTTGACCTGCTGGCGTCTGTACATATGTATCTGGTGTATGGTGTGTCTTTTAACTTTCTGTGCTAAATAAATGTATTTTCTTTCTTTTCTTTAGAGATAAAGTTGAAAATCGATTAAAGAAATTTGACAGATTGTAGTAACTTGATGTGCTGGCGTCTGTACACAAGGCGACACATTAAGCTATACATTTCCAGTTTTAGCTGACCTCGCATTGTATAAGGTTTTTCGTACAATCAGAAGTCATAAAGGACGAAAAAGAAGGCTCATACTGGTTATGTGTTGCTTGATGTGTACGTACGTACGAAAATAATTGGCAGTAATAATCGCCAACTGGTCGACACTTCACGTGGCCAGAGGGCTGGCTCGTTCTTTGGCCAAAGAATTAGCATTGCCATTCAACATGGCAATGCTGTCAGTCTTCTGGGCACGTTTCCGGATGACAGCGATGCGGACGAGTACCTCGACCTAAGTGACTACAAAACAAAAGGATTTTTTGTATTCATTTGTACATTTAGTTAATTAGTAATTTAATTTGGTACTGTAAATAGTTAGTTGCGTTATATTTATTGTTTCATCTCATTTAAATGTTTATGAAATAAAGACATTTCTAGATTGGCAGTCATTTTGTGATCAAATTATAACTTTCTCAGAGGTTTGACAAAATTATAATTAATCGTAATTTTAACCCTTTATTCGTTCCAACTATTAGGTGTAGCACTTATTTTTTTTCCAAAAGCCTAACGTATTTATCACCTACAGCAAAATTCGAATCGGAAATCTACGTTTTTTAAGGCACGAGTAGCTCAAAACGTAAGCCTTCAGAAAGGTTGATAGCGAGTGTGTACAAACTTATTTATACGTCGCTCAAAACTACGGCGGAGTGTCTGGCGTTATGGGGTGCCGAGTGCTTGCTACTGTGCTGCCTTTACACCACTCGCCTGTTAACTTGCTAGTTCACTTGTTCAACCTTACCTACCTGACACTCTGTAGCGTTTACTTTCTGAATTTTACACTGTGTAGTTACTATTAAAAAATAATAGCAATACATGACGACACGTACTTAAATGTAAGTACGCTAGTATAGGGACAGTCAATCAAGACTCAAGACAGTAAATGCCACTACCACCTTGCTGACCGTTTTTACCTCGCAAGAGAGATATATTCACATAGCCCGTTCCAAAACGAGAAAATAAATACTTAGGTACTATAAAGGTATTAGGTTTCCGGTTCTGCTACATTTTACGTAACTCTTGCATACATTAGTGACTGCACTCCTTTCACAGGTCCTGTTTACTTTCACTAATTTGTGTTAAAACTAAAAGTATTTTCCAAGGAGTATGACTAGGACTTATTACTAGATCACATTATTAAAAAACTCTACATTATGTAAGCTAAGAACAAGATTTTTTTTGGAAAAAGATCTGAAGACACCCCTTACTCGTATAAAAAACCAGAGGTCAGATACTTGCTCCAGCCGACTTGCTAGTCACAACGGTACGACGGGACGCGTGTCTCGTCACTCAGTGGTACTCAATAATGTATATGCAGACTGAATCGCGCGGCCTACGATCCGCTTCCATCACACAAAAACGCCACTTTGACACACTGTCCGTGATCCATGTAAACAACGGCCTGATGAAATGGATTGATTAGGTACCTGATGTTTTTGATTAAGGAGTCATGTAGTCAGAAGCCCAAGTCTGACAAACAGTCTTTTCAAAGAGTATCATCGTGTTATCCAGTGGGTTTTTGAGGTCAGATAGGCAGTCGCATCATGTAAAATACTGGTGTTCAGCTGCATCCGGTAAGACTGGAAGCCGACCCGAACATAGTTGGGAAAAGGCTAGGCAGATGATGATGACTCAAAAATGATTTTTTTTTTAACCGGCCATTTCCGAGATGAATATGACTTTCGTAATTTTTATTTATGGCATCAGGTGTAACCTTTTCACGACGTTTGCGCGTCGATGCCCCTGCCACCCTGTATGTATGTACTTTACTTGATGTATTTTAGGTACTTTAAGGCTAGATTGTTGAAGCTTTTTATGACTGTAAATAACCTTACGTTATTACAAACACATAATCATCAAGGTTCAAAATTACATGACAAAACAAGCAAAACTCAACCTTACCATACTTTGAATGAAAAGACTACAAAAAAATCTGTTCTACTTATTCCGTACTTTTTCACTTCCCATATATTCTAATGAGTCACAACACTCTAATCATCACACGCACTAAAATATAACCTTGAACCTGAATAAGGTACTTTTCGCACCCACTCGGTGGCACTACAGCCGTCTGAAGTAGTCTGGCGCGAGACACCAAGGGGTCCTGGGACTACTTGTACCAGGAGGTCGGAAAGATAGGACACGCGACAGTGGTAGGGTAAGTATAGAATATATAATGTTGTAAAACCCTGTGGCCCTTTGTATTTGGCAAGGTTTCTTTATGGTACAGCGGCGTATAAACCGTGCCGTAGAAATTGACGTCATCACGTTAACGCCGGCTGCCGCTGAACACAAGCGCGCAGCGCTGGGGCTCTGTCTCGTATAGAGTCTTAGCATTATGCTGAGCGATGGCCGTTTTGCGTGAATGTGACGCATGCTTACCCCCAACTTGTTACTTTTTTTTTGTGTTTATGTTCTTTTTTATGCGTCATGTTTAAAAAAAAATATGTATGTTTTCAAATAAACGTATTTTCTTTCTTTCTTTCTTTCAGAAGTAACTTGTCCGTCAACAAGCTTCCTTAGTGATCCATACAACACTGACGACCGTGCCTACACACGGAGAATAAACCGTAGTTTTTCACGGCAAGAAAAACGAGTCTGTACAAAGGGCCTGTGGGAAAAGTAAAATAAGTTAGAGATAAACGTGCTGAAAGATAGAGACAAAGGTGAGAAACTTATGACGCTATATCATGAAGTGGTGGGCCCAAACCCGAGAGAAAATTTCATAAAAATACTGGGATAATTTTGAGATTTCCCAACGCAGTTCGAGCTCGTTGCGTCTGCGGTTAACGCCTGCAGGCACGGGGAAGTATTGCTTCCTGAGTTTGATACCTTCTTTCGTTGGTAGGTAGGTACTACTGTCACTATGCAACACAAGAAAAATCTAGTATTCAACACCCTCATTGTGTAACACACTGTCGGTCACAATTGAATAACATAATATATGAATATGTTCGAAAAATTTGTCTGCTCTCAACAACGTAAATACCGTAGTGAATGTTGTTGAACCGCCTAAATGAAAGCCATCGCTAGTGGTAATGCGTTATGCAATTACCCCGAAGGTGGTTATATTGTTACCGTCAAATAAAAATACTATGTATTTTATCATAAGCATATTCGTGACACATGATAATACATTTAATCATTATAATTTCTCTCGAGTCTTCTCTAATGTAAAGCCTAGTTCAGCAATTAATATTATTAATTAATTAGGGTTATAATTTCTACTTCGTAACAGCTTGTCTTCATTCTTAGGATTATTATTATAGTCAAACAACTAATAATTTATCTTCCAACTATTACTCGTATTAATAGATTTAAGCGACAATTAGCGACATATGGACCAAATTCAAATCGGCTAAAAGTCATGTAAGGGGTGATTTTTCAATCGACAGGTAATTATTATTTGTGGAATTAAATTGAAGTCTGACAGATTTTCTATGGAAGAACTGTCAAAAATTCAAAAGTATGCCTCGGATAACATTGTAAACAGCCTTAGGGGCTGATTTTGCCAATGCCAGATAATTTAATCCGAGGAATAATTTTGAATTTTTGATTAAATTCGCGAGCCCCTAACCATTAAAACAGCGTTATCTAGTCCAGTAAAGCTTAAAATTATATCCCTAGGTACCCTAAATAAAAGGACTTATTTCCGTCCGTTTACCCTTCGTTTAGGGGTTGTTTAGGACGTGACTGCCTACCATTTGCACCCTCCACCCTCACCTGGTAGACACCCCTTATTCAGTTTGCAGATTCTATTCATGATTTTAGGTTCGTGATACACGTAGTTGGGCGAAACATTTTGGATTTTTGGTGATAAAGGTGAGGGGCGCAAAGTGGTTTTGCGCGCATGTATTTCCAGAAATTGAGAACGAAGTGTGACGTAGTAATTTACAGTTAAGTAATTACAAAATGTATTGTAACGCCGGGGAAATAAATTGTATATTCAACTCACAACTGTCATTCTTTGATACTTGTATGCAACGTTTGTTGTTTTAATTTAAATTAATTTTCAAATTTTCTCTTCGTCAATTTTGTATATTGATGAGAAAACTAAGTTCCACTTTCAAACTAACTACCTCAGTATAGCGCATCTTTACCTACCCGCAGGCCTGTCTACCCCTTTAATTGTGACAACATATTGCCGTGAATTGTGTGAAGCCGACCAAACCGCTCGTCTAGGCGGGTCCCAACTGGCGAAGCGTGATGCTGTAGGTAACGGGGGATGTCAGGTACTTGTAAACGCGCATATTACTTCTATTAGGAAAGTAGACGGGGTGGTTTTTAAGAGTTTTGATATTTGTAATTAAAATATTGAAAGATTATTGAAAATGGACGCGTCCATTTTCAATAATCTTTCCCAACAACTTTCTAATTACATTGCATCCAATGTAATTAGAAAATAATGTTATATACCTGTGTTTTTGATTTGTAGAAAGAGTGATATTATTATTATATTGAACGGTCAATGAATGAGTTTATTTTGAATTCGTTAGAAATTATTTTTACAATGTTTGCTTTTTCATAAAGGTAGTCATCTGCTTGTCCCCAATGTTGGGATCAGCTTCTAATCCAACCAGCTGCATCTGAATACCAGTATTTCACAAGAAACGACTGATAAAGATAGAAATGATCAATGATCATGATCATCATCAATACTTGAAGTAACATTCAGAAAGCACATTCTGACTTTCTGACATTTTCGAAATAATCCGTCAAAAACTCACCTTGGGTATACAGCATACTATGCGCACCAGGAAGTTTCCATTCCCCTTTCCTCGTCTTATTCATTCATAAACCACTCACCTGTAAACAAAGAAAAATCTAATTAAATCCACATTTGTTTAGAACTTAATACAACACAACATCACGCCTGTAATCCCCGAAGGGTTAGGCAGTGGTACCCACATTTTGCCAGTTATGTTTAAGTTCAAAGAGCCTATTGACACAAACCTTTACTCCGGGCTGCTACTGAGAAATTCCTGATTGAAAAACTCAATAACACTTTGCCCGACCAGGGAATCATACCTAGGACCTCATGCTCAGCAGTAGCACTTGCGACCACTAGACCAACGAGGCAGAGAACTTTATACGTGACGTAACAAGTATGTTTTGTTGTTCCTAATTTTTTGTTAATTTCTCTCTTTTTTTATTTAGGAACTAGCTGCGACCAGCAGTTTCACCCGTAGAAGTTTCGATCATGTGGGAATATCGGGATAAAAAGTATTCTATAAGTTAATCATGGTTATAAACCATCTGTGTGCCTAATTTCATCCAAATCCGTTCAGCAGTTTTTGCGTGAAAGAGTAACAAACATCCATCCATCCATCTATCCAACCATCCATGCATACAAACTTTTACGTTAATAATATTATTAAGTAAAATAGTAGAACTAAGTAGAAGTTGAAGTAGGATTTCGTTTTAAAATCTCATCGTCATCTACCTGGCCTTTTCCCAACTATGTTGGGGTCGGCTTCCAGTCTAACCAGATGCAGCTGAATACCAGTATTTTACACGGAGCGACTGCCTATCTGACCTCCACAACCCAGTCTTGTTAGCATATCGATGGCAAAAATAATGGTTTTTTTCTTGAATTTGTTTGGCCCAATATTCAGCAACCCAGTGACTGGATAATACGGTATCCCTTGATAAGACTGGTTGTCAGACTTCGTTTTAAAACCTATGTTCACAAAATAAATAACTTTGACTCTCAGTCAGTTAATAGAAAAGAGCTCTGAAAAAGACTCTGAAATGAGAGCGTCTTAATTTTCTTAATCATTCCAGTTATACCAAGAATTAACTTCAGTACGTAAGTATATACGAGAGAATCAGTAAATTGGACGGGATTGTTACACAGTTTGCGCGAAACGAACCTCACTAAATTATTTAACAGACTAGTCAAAATTCAACACAGATTGTATAAAGCAAATATTACAATGAATGTTGCTGTTAAGAGCGTGTACGCGATCCGTGCGCTATTTGGCTCAAATATGTGATTTTTCAAACCAGATTGTTCATCAACCACTTATCTTACAAACATATGAATTACTAATAATTTTAGGAAATTTTGTTGCCTATGTTGTTAGTTAGAGCTTTTTTTCGATTAATACAGTATTTGTGAATACCATCAAGATAACTGAACAGATGATTACTTGATTTCACTTTTAGTGTCAATTTCGAAGCTAAAAATATCTGAAATTACTGACAGATCTAACAAACAAATATTTTTAACTAACTGCAAAGATCCTTAAAAAAATCGTTAGTTAAAAGAATTTTTCGTTTTAGACTCCTAACTTATGAAATTAAAATCCAAACAATGTGAATTTTTTTAGAAATTATAGTCGATAAAATGATTATTTTCACCAATATATCTGACTTAATTTAATATAATTTATACATATTGTAATAGAAGAGTGTCTTCTTTATAAGATACAATTTAAAAAATTAACTAAAATATATCTATTATTTTACTATAATTTTTTTAAAACTACTATAAAACTCTGCGCGCGAACCGATTCAAATCAGACGGCAGCGAGCCTTTCCAGAGAGAGGACGCGTCGCTGGACGCTCTCCCCGACCCCTGTTGACCTTTGCCGTGCGTATACAAGGATAGCGCAAGATTATAGTGTGATCGTCGAATCTTAGTACTTTAGTAAGTAAAATATGTTATTTTTGATAATCAGCAATATTCTATAGTGTGATCGTAAGTACATACTTCGGGATGTTTTTTTTTTATAACGGAGATTATTTGATAGTGAAAAAAAATTATGTTTTCAGATGGAATTGGAAATAAAACGAAGCGATTATTAGGAAAGAGAAAACGCAAAAATTTAGAAAATATGGCTAAGGCCAGAGCTAAAATGTTGGTATATTTGTATTATATTAGCTTCCACCCGGGGCTTTGCCCGCGTAAAATGTACTTATTTTCGACTAATCAAAAGCGCCTGTACCTAATTAGGTCTACTTTAATAAAAAATATATTTTGAATTTGAATTTACGAGTAGGTTTATTCTTTCAGACAAAAAAGAATTCAAATGAAGAACAGTCGAGTAAAATGTTTGTCTGTTTGCGGTGTGGACAGGACAAGAATTCGCTATGAAGACCACAAAAATTATTAGAGACGACTTATTTTGGACGACAAAAATGGAACCTAAATTATTGAATTTTTACGATAGATGTCTTTTGCCTGAGATGATCGACCCGAGAAAAAGTCGGTCAATGCCAATTAGAGATGTGCGATTTTAAAATTAAATACTTATTTTTAACTTCGCTTGTTTTAATTTACTACAAGAAATAGATCCAAAAAATAAAATCATAAAATAGATCCGAAATAAACAAATGTATCAAAATGATTCGTGCTAATTGTTCAGCGCTCACGCACACAGAGAAACCATTGTACTAGGTATTGTAGTGTGCCGCAGCGCGTACGCCATTCGATAGATCGAGTAGATTTTGACTTGCGCTAAATCGAACGCGCGCTCTTAAATGCACGGAGGCTACTGTAGGGATGTGAACAGTTCTGTAATTATTATCGATATTATTTTGTCACTGATGAGGACATAGCATTTTTTGATCGAATGTTTTGGCTAATTCTTAGATTTGTGGATTACACGACCTTTAAAGTGTTATTTTCACGTGCGTTTACTAATATTTAAAATGTGAATTGATAAAATTGGAAAAAGTGAATCGGTACTGCTGTATAAATAAAATAAAACTTTAGTTACTAGAATATTACTAACCCTATACCTGTACCACATATGCCCAGAACCTATAATGTTCGTTAACTTCCAATACTCACAGGGCAAAAATATACCCAATGAAATCAAGCAACGATCGAGTAGCTGGAAATGTCAACGGCGTCAATACAGCTGTCTTTCGGTGGCAAACAACAATCGACAAGACAAATTCCCGTGTCTGCCCACACTGGCGTGCACACAAACAAACAGGTGTTCCCGAGCCAAGTGGAACGCATAAATATCGCAAAACACAAAGTTATCGATGCCACTAAGCCGCCTTTATTGACTACGTTTCCCGTCACTAGCGAAACGGCTGAACAACTACTATTGTCACGCCATTTTAGACTTCAACACTAGAGTATAGAGCATAGTTTGTGTTGTGAGTGTGATCAAGGATGTTCCGTTAGTGTTAGGCAAACTTCGGTTTTGCAATAATGATAGCATGACAGCAACGGTGTGTATAAAGTGCGTTTCATATAGTAAATCGATATGGGGGCTTCGACGTCGAATACAAACTAGTGTTAAGTACAGGGATCACTGATTTGTGGCGTGGAAAATCCTGATCCTAAATTCTAACCGACGCGGACGGTCAAATTCGAAAACCATATTAAGCCGTTAATGGGTAAATTGATCGAAAACCAACAGCTTTGTGACCTAGTTTTAGATACTGGAAAACTGGAATTTTTCATCTCTTTATTCACATTGAGAAGTTTTCGTAATTTTGGAGACAATTTATTATAACAAAACTTTTATTAAGCCCAGTCTCTCTTTTTCATTCATAATTATCTACGTCATAAAAAATTAAGCATCATTCTTATTTTTCTTAATTTGGGCAAGGTCACATCTCAGCTAAAAATAAAGTTTTCAAGTCCAAATTCTTAAAACGAAAAACGAGTTTCACTAAAATGAAATTAGCCAAAAATAAGTTTGAAGATTTCGTTCTTAATTTTCAAATTGAATTCTTGAAAACTCGAATGCTTTTTGTGCTGCAGTCTCTAGCATCAGACATGGTGGAAATAATCGGATTATAAATATAGACTGCTGTCTCTGAGTCCCACTGTAGTAAGTAATTGCTTCTTTTATTACAAAATAGCAGCTTGATCTTTTGTTTTCAAGTGGCTGGTTGCTATTGACTTAGTTCAGTTCCTTTTGTTTTGTTGGTTTGGTTTAATTCTTGAGTCGGATTGTTATTTTATTGATCGGTTTGTTCTATAGACACGACGTAATAACTGTTTATAAAGTATACAATTTTACGAGTAAATAGGTAGATAGTTCTAGGTCCTTACCTAAATGAATAATGAATATGAATGAATGATGGACCCTTGTCCATCATTGTTGACCGCATTATCACTTGACATCAAGTTAGTAAGTGAGGGGCTTGTGGCTAAGTGATAAAAGCCGCACGGGTCGATCGATCAGGTTAAGCTACGCTTGCCGCGGTTGGTCCGTGAATGGGTGACCATCTTTGCATATCCAGACCCGTCCGTGCCTCGGAAAGCACGTTATGCCGTTGATCTCGGCTGTCATTCGTAGATCTTTGACAGTCGTTATTCTAACCACAATCCTGAAACTAATAATCAGTCTTACCAAGGGGTATGAGGAGGGGCTGCATGGTGTACAATAAAGAGTATTCTATTCTATGAGGTATTATGTATCCCCATACACCTCCATGGACCTCCATAACCCAGTGACTGGGTCCCCGACCCAGTCACTGGGTTATGGAGGTCAGATAGGCAGTCGCTCCATGTAAAATACTGATATTCAGCTGCAACCGGTTAGACTGGAAGCCGACCCCAACATAGTTGGGAAAAGGCTAAGCAGATGATGATCAAGTGAGAATTTAGTCAAGCACGATTCTATCAATAAAAGTTATTGAACATGTTTTAACTTTATATGGTGTTGATAGGTTTCAAGGTGTAATTGAAATTATTGAAGCCCTGAAACGGTAATTGTAGTCACCATTGTTCTTCTTAGGGTATCGATGGCAAAAAGTTTAAATGTTTTTGGCCCAAAATTGAAAAAGCTGGGCAAACTCCGCCCACTGACGCAGTCTTAAGATCATCAAGTGCACAGGTGACAGGGCATGCGGCGCAGGATGGAAGGTGGACCATTGTCTGTAGGGAGGTGCTGCATACGCGTAAGAGATCTGATGATCTGCAGGCCAATTCTCGTAATTTAAAACGTTCAAAATCTAGTCGCAGTGTCATCTCGGCGACAAACAAATGTCAAAAACTTGTCAAAATGTAGGGAAATTAGAAGTATTTTTTGACAGATTGAGACTGAGATCAGACTGTGAACGTTCTTAAAATTACGAGAATTGCCCCGCTAATCATTGTATTCAACATTATGAACAGCTTTTATTATGTCGATATTTCAGGTTTTCCGTTATTTCAATGACACTTTGTATTCCGTGTATGATTTATTTTATTTTATTCCAGTTAACTAAAGCAAAACTGTTGTTATTTATAGTAACGAATCGCAGACAACTCCAGCTACCCCAATCATAAACTTATTTGTGTGTTCCTATTTAGGGCATCATACCAAAAGCTAAACTTTCCAAAGAAAATGAACTTCATAAATGTCTACAAGATATTACCAAAACACATTCATTAAGATAACAATCTCGGCGCCTCCGACGCCAATCTAAGTTTGCTCTACTCTTCATAATGACGGCAACCTCTGGAAATTTGAAGGAACAGTGTGGGACTATAGCTACATTCACGGTTTTGTGAAAGACTGAATTAAAAGCGGTGAATATGTATTGACTAGAGAATGATAATGGAAAGGAATTATAATAAGGGATGGTTTTACAGAAATAAGTGTAATAAAGTTTTTAAAAAGCAAAGCTAGAAAATAATTTCTCCGAAAGGTGGACACTTGATGCATAAACTCTTTATAACCTGGTCTGCATTCAGGCAACATCGAGCAGCGGGGTACTTGCGTAACATACTATCAGTAGCAATGGCTTTCATTTTGACAGTTCAACAACATTCATTGCATTATGGATTAGCAATATCCTTCGAAATGATTCAGATTGTGATTTATACGTAATGTGTTACGTAAATAGGGTACACTGAACACGAAGGGACCTCCTATCTTTTCTACCGGATGCTAAACTATTCCCTGATGTATTAAGTTCTGAACTCTCGTATGAAGGTTGATATACATAATCAGCATATAATGTTCCCACTGCTGGGATACAGGCCTCCTCTTGGTGAGAGGGAAGGAGAAGGAGCAGGGAAGTTTAATTTTATAGCCAAAATTAAGGAGGCCCACACACTATTCTGGATCGTAGGGGCTCACAGTGTAATCGAATCAAGAATTTTAATTCAAAGCTAAAATTAAAGTTCTTTTCCAAAAAATACTTCATAAAAATATAATCTAAAACTATTTAATTTCAACAAACTAAATCCACAATAAACCAAAAACCGGGTATCCGGTGCCGATACCCGTTGTACCAGAACATATGCTATTCAAGTGATCAATCATTCTAATCACCCCGCGCGGAATACCTTAATGCAACATTTAATTTGTCTCTTTGTCTATTCATGTCAGGTAGTAATTAAATTATATTAGTACTAGCTGCGCCTCGCGGTTTCACCCGCATAAGTTTCGATCCCGTGGGAATATCGGGATAAAAAGTATCCCCTATGTTAGTCCTGGTTATAAACCTTCATGGGGTACTGTTTAAAATGTTACAATAAAATACCTCCCCGCATACTCCAACTCAATGAAACGAAATTCAAATCTTACATAAAACGCACACTATGCAGCCAAGCATATTATAAGTTGGGGATTACATCGATGACAAAAATGCTTGGCTAAACGCTGGTCCTGCTCCACACGCCTACCCTACCTACATACTGTTGGAGCTGCTGAAGATTTTAAAATACTATTTTGCATTATATAAATTCAATCTCCTAGTATTGTATAATTGCATAGCACATATGTGAATACTATGTACATACTATAAAGCTACCATTTACTGGGTACGTCTTTCATTGACTTGAATGTGCCTTGGCGGCTGAGAGTATGTCATGCTCACTTTAATGTCTCGCTGATGGTGGCGCACGTGTTGGATCATTTAGCTCCCTTCAAAATGGTTGAGCTGAATGGTGCTAATTTATGCGTCATGTTCGTGAAAGGGCGCCGTCAGTAGGGACTGGTCAACTCTTTGCTTGCTTTCGACAACGTACACAACGCAATGAATGTTGTTGAACTGTCAAAATGAAAGTCATTGCTACTGTTAGGGTGTTACGCAATTACCCCGCTGTTAGTAGTAGGAATAGATTTTTGTGAAAAAGCGAATTCGAAGAATTAAGTTCTATCATCATACTATTTATCAATCATCTGCGGCATTTATTTATTTATTTATTTATTTACTTATGGTCTGCCAACAGTTGTTACAGTAATGTATGTACTAAGTGGGCAATCTAGTTTTAAGTATCACTGCACAACCAATTATAGGCAAACACTGCATTGACTGGGGTGACCACGTACCATTAAATTGGTTTGTTTGCCACCCAATCAATATCATCATTTCAGCCGAAAGACGTCCGCTGCTGGATATGGGCGTCCCCCAAGCACCGCCACTTCAACCGGCTCTGGGCTTCCCGCATACCCAATATTAACATTAAAAGTTAACATTAAAAGTTAATATTAAAAGTTATCATTAAAAGTTAACATTAAAATTAACTGTTAACAACGAACGTATCCAACGTTTTAATCATTTTCCGAGTTTCAGAACTTGCTTTGTAAGTCTGAAGACAGCCATTGATTTTAGACGTAACGACTCCCGTCTGACCTTTCAGACCCTCAGGGAAATACTGGAGTTCGTAGACAATGAGCTGTAATAACTTGCTACATGCCCTTAAAGGTCCGTAACGACGTAGGTCCTACCACCCTCCAAATTAAATGGTAGGTACTTTGTCACCATGAATGAACAAGACAAGACCATTATTGTCACATAAACAGGAATGAGGTGTAAGGTACGGTGCAAGGAAATCTGGAGAATTTAATTCTGACTGAAATGGGAAAACAATTTCTGAAAACTGAGTGTATAAAACAGTAATATTATGGAAGAGTTTAAAAGTCGGTGCTCTTTGAATTTATTTGCCACCAGCTTGTGAAATTGATTCAAATCCCGTGTCACAAAGTCGCATATCCCGTAACCACATAGCAATTTTTTACTGTTATGTCTAAAATATATAAAGACGAGCAGCGGTGGCCCAGTGGTATTGGCCCCGACTTACGAGTTGTTTGTCGTGGGTTCTAACCCAGAAAAACGCTTTACTTTGTGTAAATAATTTCATCACTACTGCGCTCTGAAACGGTATGACCTATTCGAAGACATGTGACATTTACTAACCCGCACTGTGCCCGCGTGGTAGATTATAGCCCACTCCCTCTCGAAGACAGAATGCCTGTGTGTGGGAACATTATGCTGATTATGCTAAACAAATAAAAGAATAGAAAAGATCAGTCTGCTTTTCAGATAGTGAAACTGTTATTAGTACTTGCCTATTATGTTCGATGTGTTTCTTATAATCCCAAAAGTTGTCGGGGATAGACTGCATTCAATATTTAAGCAAAAACACATAGTTTTGCCAAACCATGCACGTGTATTCAGGCTGAATTCAACTTTGAGCTCCTTACACGTACTACAAAAAAAAGTCTCGATCGCACAATTTTCACCCACGTCAGTGAGACATGTAAATACGCATCCAAATACGACAATAGTAGTGTCGACAATTAGTCGTGCCGTCTAGCCGAAGCCTTTCAACTCTAAGCTGCAGCCAGACGCCGTTGTCGCCACTTTTATTTCGACTATATCTATAGGTACGCGGCTGAAGGGCACTGGAAGTGCCTCGGCGTGTGAAGTTTAGGACAATGAGGGGTGCTGATGATTTTATCACATGTTGTGTCGAAGATTTTAGTGTAAGAAATGTGATGTGGTATATATTTTTCTTGGTGTCATTGATTTAGTTTTAGCTGTAAAATCTTAATCATAGAAAAACGATGTGTACCTAATCACAAAGAGTCAAAATGATAATGTATTTGGGTAACTATTTGACGTAAAGTCTATTTCTAAGACGATCAACCCCAGTAGATGATTAATATAAAATTAATTATAAGATCTAATCAAAAATTCACATCGCTGCTATATAGAATAGTCTATTCATACTGAGTAGGTTCGTAATAAAGCTTAAGATAAACTAACAAAATGACTCGAGATTTTCAGTAAAATAATTGATAACGTTTCTAGTAAATATGGAATCTTCAGAAACAGGCGTAGGTTGGTGAATTCTTGGCATTACCCGTGTCATGAGTTGTGGGGCTTCCTCTAAACGCATTGTTCTTTATCTCCACGACTCATTTGTATTTTAAATATTCTTTTCATTGTGTTTTAATTGTTTTTATATTATTTTGTTTCAGTTCTTATGCAGGTTAAAGTAATGCCAGTTGGTTTAGTATAAAGTTATAAATAGATTTTCAAAGAATATTAAATAACCTTGAGTGCCTATTAAGTAGGCCGGTACTATTTTTTCTTCCCGTTTAATACTTATACCTACTTAGGAGGATTTTCCTTGAATAGGTAAGAATTTTCTATAATGAGCTATATACGAAACAATACACAAAAGTAATAAGTATTTTGTGCTAAAAATAGTTACGCTATTTATATTTGTTTAGGCCAAAGAAACCTAAGATTAATGTTTGGCCCGATAAGATGGACCCTATTTATAGTAAACAGACGGGATAGGCTGGACAAGAAAAACAAGAATTGAAGGGTTTTACCGCAATATTACTCATATCCTCACATACTTGAGCAGTTCAAGCTTAAGGTTTGCCAGCGAGCAATGGACCGCAGCATTATTGGAGTCAGATTAACGGACCGTATAAGGAACATAGTGCCGCGCTGCAAAACACAAATCGTCGACATCATCCAAAAAGCAGCCAAGCTCAAGTGGGACTGAGCCGGACACGTTTGTCATATGTCGAACGGGTCATGGAGTCCAGCGACATCGTGGCAGACCCAGGGAAAGATGGCGAGACGAGCTTTACGCCTACAGACAGGATTGCTCCACACTAACTCAAGACAGAGAGGAGTTGAAAGAAGAAAGGAAAGCCTTTGGCCTGCAGTGGGACAACATAGGCTAAACATAAAATAAATGAATAGAAGTGATGATGAACATGGGACTAAGGACGGAATATTAGAAGATGATGCTAAGATATATAGGGAATACAATATCCGATGCCTGATGTATTTCTATGGTTTGCTGGGAGCAAACCACTTACATCATAACAGGATACAAGACTTAACACTTGCGGCAAAAACGCACGTATCCCAACTTTTTACAAAATCTTGTCTTCGACATAGCAATACATAATAAGTTGAAAAGATACAGAGATATTCGCTCGTAACTGAAGTTTACAAAACAAGCGCATCAGAGGCGCTCCCGAAACAAATGTCGTCGGCAATTCTTTCTCACGGCGTCCCGAAGTGTAACATCTCTGCCATCTTATGCATGGCGTATGGGGTAAGGGAGGGTTTGAAGCGGGGCTTATGTGTGTCGTGTTAGGAGGAGCGGGCGTACTCTGACCTGATCGAAGTTCCTGGTCCTTGGTTCAATAAACTCAGCCTATCGCAGTCCACTGCTGGACATAGGCCTCCCCCAGGTTGCGCCACAACACCCTGTCTTCCGCCATCCGCATCCAGTCTGTCCCAGCTACCTTCTTAAGGTCGTCCGTGCAAAGGTCCTTGGTTTTTTGGTCCTCAAAAGACCATTTCAGTCACTAATCACACATGGTCCCCACATGGTCCTCCAAGATTATGTCTGGACTTTAACAGAGATCTGACGCCTGAGTTTGTTTCTCAGGGGTAGTCAGAAAAAAGTAACCCAGATAAAGTCAACATTTCCATGTTGACTTCATCTGGCTTACTTTTTGTTTTAATATGACGTGTGTGTGTGTACGTGTGTATATTCTTTAATGCCTAAATGAATATATGATTGTAATTCCAACGAATATATTCCTTCATTTTAAGGTTACTTCTCTGCTAACCAACCAACTTTATCCTATCATGAGCCTATATTTTGGAAGACAGCCTTGAACACTTTCCAATCACTCGAGCAGAAAACCCATAGTTCCACCATTCACAACCGCACAAAAAATATCCATTACACCATCCAACCAACAAGCCATCAAATTGTCAATTCGCTTCGTCTTCCCTCAAACACCATACAAAACCTACCTCAAGTAAAAGTTGCTATTTTTCCCATCTTAAAGGCTTCTAATATCGCAGCTCCCCGCCTCAGGCCGGTTGTCATTTGTCTGCTGCTCTGTAGGCAAACTTCGCTTCAATGTTTGAAAGCACTACATTATATCCGTCCTTCTTTATCGTCTTCGTCTACTGAAATAGTGATGGGATGTGAGAAATGATTTTCATGTCGATAGAAAAGTAAATCTTCTTAGGAAGACCATTCAATGTTATAGGTAGTAATGTATTTTATAGGAGGCATTTTTTTTTGGGACAAAGCAAAGACTTTTAGTATTACGTATCAAAAGGTGGTTTTTCCATTTAAATTTTATTTTAATATGAAAGTAATAAACCCGTGAAGGTACGTCCTATTATAATTCATACATATTAATTACATAATTAAGGTAAAAATTATATTTTTATTATTTATTTAGGTAAAAATTATATTTTTTTTTTTATAATTTTTATTTATTATAATTTGGGTTGACAAAATAACACCATATTGATTCACAAAATTCTCAAAAACAACTGTTAATTGGATGAAAAAAGATAAAAGTATACAACGCTATGAAAGTTACAAAGCCGAAAATATTTAATTAATATTTACTGGCCTTTGCCTACACTTCAAAGGTGTCTACATTAAAATAATTAATTTTCTGTTATTAATGAGATCATTTCGGAAAAGCGGAAGCTGATTAGAAACTTTGAGTTATGTAAGTATCTCATTTTAATTATCTATCTTAATTATTTTAACATATTATTTTGTTAACAAATGTATTTATTATAAGTTTTTGTTATATTTGTAGCTAACACAAACATATTTTTTTTCTACAAATTCACATTATTACTATGCATTTATTTACTTAAACGAATAATAATTATTATTATTTATTTATCAGACATCAGAGATCCATGGGTTTAGGTACAGAACCCTTATAAACTATGTTAGTAAAACACACATGGAATAGAATAATAAAAATCTTAGCCGTTGCCGTACCCCATAAAGGATGATCATGATATAGTGTTGTTTGCAGATGACACTTCACTTTTGTTTAAACTTAAACGTCAGCAGCAGGTTACTGACGATGTAAATAGCGCGATCTCTAAAGTAGTCCACTGGTTCAATGTTAATAATTTACTTTTAAACGAGAAAAAAACATTAAGTTTACGCTACTTCACGTTATGCAGGTGAAACTAATGGGTTTGATAAAAGGCGGAGAATTGAATCCTGAAGACAGCACAGTATTCTTGGGCATAACTTTGGATGCTAAGCTTCAGTGGGGTCCACATATAGAAAAAAATGACAAAAAAGCTAAGTTCCGCAGCAAACGCTGTTAGAAAAATTCGTAATTTAACTGATATAGAGACAGTCCGTTTAGTGTAGTTTAGCTATTTTCATAGTGTAATGTCGTACGGTATTCTATTGTGGGGAAATGTCGCTGATATTCAGACTATCTTTGTTTTGCAAAAGCGAGCTGTTCGATCAATTTATAAATTAAGTCCGGGACACCCGCTCAGAGAAAAATTTAAAGAGAGCTTCTGTTATGACTGTGCCTTCTCAATATATTTATGAAAATCTTTTATATGCCCATAAAAATATAAAATTGTTAAAAAAAATACAGTGATATCCATGATATAAATACTAGGAACAAACACAAATTTGTTATACCTACAACAAGGCTCAAGAAAATAGGTGGTTCGTTCAAGAGCTAAGCCTTAATAAATTCAAATCATTCATTAAACGTAAGTAGTGCCAGAAAGCCTTTTATACCGTTAAGGATTATATCGAGGACAAAAAGGCTTGGGATTGAGCTGCTTCCAATTTTTATATATTTAATGTTTTTATTTTTTTCTATTTTGTTGTTGTTGTTTTTTTTTATATACACTTTGACATTAATTAATTTTATATATACTATGACATTTGCTTACTTTGTAAAGTATTCTATTATTTTAATTATTGTGAATGTGAAGACTATGTGGGTCATTTTATTTATAATATTTTTTATTTTTCTTTCTGTTCTGTTAGTTTTTGTCATGATCTGGCAGTTTGAGTAATTAATATGGCCTACCCAAATGTCCTTTCTTTGGAATTGTTCGTGGAATCGTTGAGCTCCTTAAGTTTTGAGTTGAGCTGCACGAGTTCTGACAAATGCGTGCACTGACTGGACAGGTCCTCTCAATCTGTGTGGTTCTTTCCTCAAAAGGCCATCTCAGACATCGATCTACATGGTCTTCATATGCTCTGACCAAGATTATGTCTGGACTTTAAAAGAGACTGTGACCTCTGAGTTTGTTTCGGCCTTTCTTCTCAGACTAGTCAGATAGGAAACGCCGACCTCATCTAGTTTTAAAATATGATTGACGTGTAAAAGTGTTTGTACAAACCTACTTACAAATTTACTTGGCCTTAAAGATCATGTAGACACTCTTTTTACAGTTGTACAGCAGACCATGGCTTGCAGCGTATTTGGTACAGCTGTCCAAAAGTTCCCGTACTGCGTTGGCAGTTGGGCCCAGCAGGCCCAGCATCGTCTGCGTAGCTAAGGTTATTGACACAAGTGTCATCAATCCAACATTCAATACGCTTGCTGCTGAGCCCAGCTATCAGCTAATTTACATACAGACTGAAATGCTTCCGTGAGGAAAGTCCCCCCTGCCCCACCCCGCATTCCAGTCTGTATGCGTCAGAAAGCGTGTTTTGCCATCTCACATTATTCACCTGGTTGGACTACCAATACTGAAACACACTAACTATTTCAGCAGGTACGCGTGCCTCCTTGAGCTTTTTCCACAAAATTTCATGTGACCCAAGATCAAAAGCCCTGGAGAGGTCAAGGAAGCACGCGTAAACTGGTGTGCGTCTATCAGTATAATATTTGACGGTTTGCTTTAGACTTAATATTACGCTTTCAGTGGAAAGCCCTGGCCTAAACCCGAACTGAGCGATATGTATATTTAAGAATTTATCCAATATTCTGTCCAGCAAACCGTCATTAAACTCATATGAACAGACACAATTGAAGTTGTAGCGGTATCTACAACGCCACATGCGAACAACGCGTCATACTGACGTCACGCAAATCCTGCATCTCGCAAGCAGAGTTTACCGCGCAATTAGCATAGATACAATTTCCCAACATCAAACGTTGGGCAATTGCCCGCCAGACACAAACAGCCGTCTGGTCGGAGGATCCTCCCTTTTCTATGGAGGATGAGTGAACTTTACATCCTGTTCCTCATACCTCTAAAAAGTCATCGACCCTTATTCTTATCGATAGTCCTCTTTATCGATAACTTCACGAAACTACAAGAGCTCAAGACTCGGCACTTCGTAACATAGCTTAGATTTCTTTTTAATACCACACATTTAAACTCTTTGTACGAAGCACATGTCGTTGGTTAAACTTTATATCTACTTCATCTATTGTACTATATTGGAAGTTTATGTTGGAGTGCTTTTACTTGGTGCTGTAACTTATTTGAACTAGTTTCGTATGCTTTGTGGTATGCGACGTATGTTTGACATGGATATATCTATCACTAGTATGGATTAGGGTGTAATATTCATGAATCATCATCGTCAGCCTGTTTAGGACTCACTGTTTAATAATAGTATACAAGCTATAACGCAGTCTTGAATCATCTGTGAAAGGCGCAGAAACAAATGAAAACTAGTATATAATGAAGTATAGAGACTGGCTTTGTGAGATGGGGCAGTAATTGCCCATTTTTTTTACAGAAGTACATTTTTTCAAAATCTGTCAATGCAAACCAAAATTTCTCAAAGAGTTAGCTTAGTCTCCTAAGACCGTTTTCCAGGTTAAGAAAAGTAGCTGGTTTTTCAGGTAAATATCTGCCTTCACTACCCCGTCTTAAAAATCCATCCGGTATATAAATAAATACATAAAACGCGTTTATGCCACGTACACTGTAAACTACATAAAATAAAGAGGATAAGCCATATTAGCCACAAAAAGCCATCTTCAAAATATCCACATCCATTTCCACAATCCGCTTCGCTTTCCCGCTTCAGCAAGAAAATCAAATAAAATAGTGCGAATTTTAAAATCCTCCACAAAAAACTGTCGCCAAGGGCGTTCACGGGGGTTGCAGCCGCAAAAACAATAAACTGTCATAAATCAGAAGGAAAGTTTAATATACCCCTACTTCGTGCAAGTTCTACCACTTTTGTACTAGCCATGTTACATTCGCCAGTGCGGGTTTTGTTATTGCGGGGAATTTTAAACTTTCCCGTGATATATAACTGTGTAATGTAAATAAATGAGTGATTTTAAAGATTATTTATGAAGGATTTTGGTTAGGATACCGTGTCTGGCCGGGTTACTGAATTTTGTAGGCTTAGATGAGTTTCCTGGGTATGATAAACGTGTGGATGTGAAAGATAAAAAGCTAGATTTATTTTTGAACGGTAAATAAGTAAGCTGTGTTAGTAAACATACAGAATCATAATTTAGTTTTCGGTGAAAAATGTCAGTTTAGCATTTATCGAATGAATGAACTCCTGCAGTGCGATTCTGTAACCAACTCACCGTGAAAACTTAGGTGAAGTGAGCGTGGAGTGAGCTGTCATTCCAACTAATGCTAGGGATTGACACTAATGGCAGCACACTCTAAGCTCAATTCACCTAACTTTTCACGGTGAGATTTTTACAGAATCGATCGGCTGTATTGTTAAACTTATTAAGTAATTGCAATCTGTGGTAAATGTAGTGGGTAGTATATGTTTATTGTTTAGTTATTTTGATTTTACTGTTTGCTTTCCCTTACGAATAAAATAAAAATAAAAGTAGTGATATCGGTCTCTAGGGTCCTAAAAGAAAACAGCCAGCCAGAGAAACCCCAAGCATTTTTATAAAACATCAACAAAACCCTATCTAATTAACTCTAAGAAAAACTAAAACACGAGAAGAGAAAAATAAAAACTCTTCACTTAGGTCTAACTCCAAAAAAAACCTAAATATTCCTCGTGCAGTTTTAACAAGTAGAGAAAATATGTTGGCTTAGTGAAAAAATAATAATTTAGCCCGAGTAGAATTTTGTAGAAAGCAAGCGGAAGGTTTTCTTACTCAACAACCCTCCTGTGGGAATGCTGCGCTAACAAGAACGTCTTAGCGCTTGCCACGACAAATTTAACTAGGAAATTTTCTTTTCTGACGATTAAGGAAATGTGGAAACAAATATAAACATGTTATAAAGTTCTTAAGTGTTTTAGCTCATAAACTTTCATGGTGAACTCCTGAGGAAATGTTCGTGATAAGGTTTTGTGGGACTTGCGTTGGAAACTGCAGTAGTCTTTACGTGTTGTTTTGTAATTTGCCTGAAGTTATGCTCTTGGTAAGCATGTGGTGAAAATGGACTGTAGTAGTCTTTTATGATAACCGATCTAAAGGCGATTTTCACCAATTAAACTAAACGCGATCAGCACATCTAAACTACGCTCAAGAGCTGTCAGTCTCAATATTCCACAACAACGATGACATTGACAGCTTTTGAATGTACTGACCGTGTTCAGTTTTATTGGTGAAATTCACCCAAAGGAACCAAATCAGTAACTAGATCAACGAGAAGGAGCATGGATTAACTGAAAAATCCATTACTCAAGTTCTTGAGTAGATACATACGGAGAAAACAACTTAAGCAATAGCGGACAGCCCGTCGTGATGCTCAACTTACTAATTCATTCACCTGTTGGAAACAATAGCTAATTGAGACAACCTTCATTTGTACCAAAAGCACCCAAGCTTAGTCCTGGATGTTTATTAGCTGTTGAAGTAACAAAAAAAAAAACACTAAGCCAAAGTGCCTTAGCACCGCCATACCGTTCACACTCCACGGACCATACAATATTCAGGAGGCCGCATTATGCATTGGGACATAACAAGCAAAATCAATATGGCTTTTGTACTGCGAAAGATTTCCTAAGCATCTTTGTCATAAATATTTAAAGACGCGTTGACATTTCGTATATTTCAGGAGGTTTATCTTCTTTTTTTTTGGCTTACGGGATATGTGTGTCATATATTGGATAATGGTTGTCCTTATTTTAGGAAAACATGTGTGTTGTTACTTTGAGGGGCTCGTGGCTAAGTAATAACAGTCGCATGGGTTGACCGATCAGGTTAAGCTACGCTTGCCGTGGATAATTACTGACCATCTTTAAATACCAAGACGAGGGGTCTTGCCTCGGAAAGCACGTTTAGCCGTTGGTCCCGGCTGTCATTCGTGGATCTTTGACAGTCTTACCAAAGGCCAATCTTACTGTATTCTAATATCATATTGTATGACTCAGCCTCTCAATATCAATCTTATCGTATTACTCAGTAACTGGATTGTGGCGATAACATAGGTAGTCACGCCATGTAAAATACTGGTATTCAGCATCCGGTTAGACTGGAAGCCGACCCCAACATAGTTGGTGAAAGATGGCAGCTGATGATGTGTTTTGGTTAGTATACTTTTTTGTTACAACTATCTGAAATGTTCTGAGGGCTTTACTTGTACCTCTCATCTGCCTAACCTTTTCCCAACTTTACTTGTACCTCCCTAATGGGTCAATTGTTGTCTTCTAGTTTTAAATTCAGTCGATGTTGAATGAGTACTCAAAGGTTGTTTAGTGAATTTTTTGGTAAGATAACCAAGCTTATGTTTTTTAAACCTAACTAATAAATGATACATTATTTTAATTCAGTATGTTGGTTTGTACAAACACTTTTACACGTCAATCATATTTTTAAAACTAGATCACGTCGGCGTTTCTTATCTGACTACTCTGAGAAGAAAGGGCGAATCAAACTCGGGGGTCACGGTCTCTTTTAAAGTCCAGACATAATCTTGATCAAATCATATGAAGACCATGTAGATTAGTATCTGGAATGGTCTTTTGAGATAAGAACCACACAGATTGAGTGGACCTTCTCAGTCAGTGCACGCATTTGTCAGTAAAGGTGCAGCTCAACTCAGAACTTAAGGAGCTCAATCATTCGACGAAGAATACTAAAGAAAGTACACGTAACGTAATAGAGCCACTCCGAAAACCCTAATAGATACTGAAAAATCATTAAAACCTGCTATCCCAACAAATTGTCACTTTTCTGACGACACTTCTACAAATCTGTCATAAACCAGTTGGAGTCGCGTCACAACTCGAACTTCAAGTCGTTCGTGGTGCGTGTTCCGACACATCATCTCGAGAAGTTCCTCAAGGAAGAGTGCTGGTCGAAGGGTGTTGTGTACCGCCGGTTTCGTGGTCGGCTACATGACACCAGTCAGCGAAACACGACGCAGACACTTCGTGTGCGTTAGTTAGTTTTTTAGTGTAATTATAACGTTGTATGTATTTATAGTATTTTAAGTTATATTAATATTGTATTGTATGTTTTTATATGGGCCTTGATGCCTGAAATAAATGGATAAATAAATAAAATAAATAATAAACCCATTTAGGGTAACGGTTTGAAGAATTCGAGGATTTCGACACATACCATTGCACTTTTAACCCTTCATTTAATTTCGCTGTAACTGAAAAACCCTCTAGATACTGTATTCAACGTGTGTGCTAGGCATCCCAGTACGATTCGATCCGCTCCCCTGACGGACCACCATAAATTCTCGTCGTAGGCTTCAGGCCGCCTCAAGACTTTGATTTCCCAAGTGGTCTGAGACACAAGTTTTTTTTTAAATTGGATTATTTTATTTTATTGACCTTGGCCTTTTTGGTATCGAGGTCAAGTTCTACGTTTCCTTGTTTTTGAGTTTTGAGTGGTTTTGCAGGTAGTGGCTTGAGTAGGTGTTATAGACACTTTAACTCGAAATAGTCAGTTAGTTGTGTAATATATTCTTCCTTCTTTCTATGAGTCAAGTGGATCTATGAAAGTGTTGGAAATTAGAATAGCTTGCCTGTGGCGTCCACTTTTTCTACTAGACTATACTCCGGAATTTTACCATGCATCCTGTTCACTACATCGAAAATCGAATGAAAAAGCATCGTGCTTTGCTGCGGCATCCAGATCGCTCTCACTGCACCTTTTGTCAAAGACACTTTTAAATAAACTATCGCTGGCTATCGGTCTACTTTTCTATGCTTTTCTTGCCTCTCCAGTGCGAGCGAGGCAATTTTAATTAATCCTCGTAACATGAAAAATCAATAGAAGGCTTAGATTTCAAATTATGACAGAAGGCTGCTACAGTCATCACTGAACTTTATAAGAACGAGAATACATCTTTACTCAATATTCAAATACATATTGGCATAAAAATCATATTCAGTCAGGGAAATTAATTGTTAAACAAATTGACGACCAATTTAAATTGTCCGTCGGTGCCATTATTTGACAGTTGTCTGCATTAATTATAATACGACAAATTGACGTACGGTATCAATTGGCTACACAATTGTTTCAGGAGTGTGAGCGACACTAGCGGCTTTTTATAGAACGATAGTCTATCTAAAGATATCTGACTCAGCCGTGCGTACAGCCTCACCACGATTTAGTACCCAAGTCGTTGACTAAATCAAAAGTTCCCTCACTTATTCTCCAAATGTTATCCTTATTTATAGACCGGCTACATTTGACTAAGTGCAACCAGCTCAGCAGTTAATCAGCGCGTCTAAATGTTAACTCAAGACTTGTTGAACTTAATTAGAAAGTTGAAAACGTTTGTAAGTCGAAAAGGACTAACTTTTGGGAAGCGTGCGCCCGTTTCGCTGGAGTTACGCGATCGTGTTATGTAAAAATTGAATGTTGAAGGTATTTCAGCGTATTAATGAAATACTCTGTAAGATATTGCGAATGCTTGCTTGGAGATGGTAATGGATAGTGGTTGTGTAAATTGTCCTATAATTGCTGATCCAAGGACGTCATAATAAGCCTACCTATAATGTTCCCACTGCTGGGACACAGGCCTCCTCTCTGCGAGAGGGAATGGGCCGTAATCCACCACGCGGGACCAGTGCGGGATGGCAGATGTCACATGTTTTCTAATTTTTGGTTCTGGGACATGCCGGTTTCCTCACGATGTTTTACTTCACCGTTTTGAGAGCAGTGGTGATGAAATCAATTACACAAAGTAAAGTGCCTGTCTGGGTTCGAACCTACGACCTACAACTCGTAAGCTCTTTCGAAAAATCCGAGGACGTAATGATAATGAAAAATATAGTCGGTACATAAAGCCCCATTATCACGATATATATTTCTTGCCTTGTGGCATACAATCAAATTGAAGTAACAAATGACTCCAAATGAGTAATGAACGATCCATTTAAAGTATTACCTAGGTAATGTAACTTATTGATATTTCGATTCTTTATGATAAAAATAGAGTCAAGTTTCTCTAAACATAAGAGTGGTCTAGATACGTTTTGTGGTCAGTTTCCAACTTAAATAAATGTAGTGTTAAACTGGGAAATCCTCCACACTGTTGACGATAAGCTTTCCTTGTGTATCCAGTGTCTAGAAATCTGTTTTAATCCCACACCTAAGATAAAACTAAGCGTGTAATAGCTGTTGTAAACATGTTTGTTCACCAACTTAAGGTAAAAACTCCTCAACGTACACCATACTTGAAAACTCTGAACAAACTTGAGTTTTACTGGATCGTCACATAGTTTATATTTACGTTGGCTGTTTATATTTAAACAAGCTTATTTAATTGGTTTACATGTGAAACGCATGTCTGAGTAGTTTTGGCAATTTAATAAATGTTTAATTAGGTTAGATTATATTGGGACAAATTAAAATAGCAATCATGAAAGTACATTAATATAAATCACTAGTTTAACTCATAAAGCAACATAGACAATATTATTATCAGTAGAAAGCTTTAATTTTTAAAGTAAATAATTAGTGAAAAGTCTTCTTGAACATTCGGAATTATTTTATTTATTTACCATTTATGTACACACATAGTATATAAACAGACAAGAAAAACAGAGCAGAAAAAATAGGTACATTTTTGTGATAAGTTATTGTTGTTTTGTGTTTCAGTAGTTAAAATAGCAACTAAAAGTAATATAAAAAAAATATATTTTGAAGTCACCGACAGAAAGTAGGTACTAGTACTGGACTACGAGATGCTTACGTATTTGTAATTTTGTATTTTTAATTGTTTTAATGTGATTGGGATTGGTTTTTAATTGTAATTATGATTTTTCTTTTTTAATTGAATTTTTGGGTAGTAACATCGCATTGGCGTTATAGCTGTGGCGGTGTTATTTACGAAATTTGGGAATAAATAAATAAATAATACTTAACACACTTAGGTGCAATAGCAATACTTTAAAAATTAAATAACGCAATTAATAAAATAATAACAAACAGGGGAATTTTTAAAATATTATGAAGCAATGGATTAGCAATTTCGGATTGTGAATGAAATAGTGTTACACAGTTCCGGTGCTGGTCTGAGATCGATAATCACCAGCGTCACCACCTAACACGTTGAATATCATGAAATCGCAAACCAATAAAAACAATTACACACCAAAAAGTATCGCACCAGCACCTAACCTCATACGAACAGAAAAAAATAAATTTGTCACCAGCATTTGACGTGACACGTCGTCAATGTCAATTCGTCGCACGTCAGTTGTCAGTGAGCAACTAAAACAACAACATGGCTGATAGAAGCACACCGACATCCGCTTCCGGCAACCACACAAGACGAAACGGGCCAAAGATTAAAAGGAGAGAGAGAGCACCTTGACTTTTGAACTGATTTTAAAATGGATTTTTCTTTATCCGATTCAAAGTTTTTTACAAGATTTTTATCCGCTTTGCAATAGTTAGATGATAATGTCAATTAGAGTATCGTGGCATGACTTGTGAATGAATGATTGAGCTTAACCTTTTTTCAAAAAGCCTGCGGGTCAATTTTGTAACATACTTACAGTTACGGAATGGATTTAATTTTGACAGTTCAACCACATTCATTGCGTTATTGACCTTGTTGAGCTGACACATTTTTCGAACATATGAAGCAAAGGATTAGCAATATCCTAAAAATGATTCAGATAGAGATTGATATTGTGTTAGCCAATTAGGGTTGCAGGCTGACCAATACAGCACAAGAATAAAAGTTTTCCATTTGAATTGTTCATTGGTTATTTTTATTGATAGTCACGGAAGCATATTCTGGCATATTCTATGTACAGACGCCAGCACATCAAGCTACTACAATCTGTCAAATCTCTTTAATAGATTTTCAACTTTAACGCTAAAGCATTAAACTTCAAGGTCGATCGGGAAAATTTGACAGTTTCGGGTAGCTTGACCTGCTGGCGTCCGTACAGTGGTATGCTGCTATTTAAACAGAACCGAGCAGTGGGTGGCCATGTGATGACGGCCGCGACTTACGAACTGTAGGTCGTAGGTTCGAACCCAGACAGGCCCTTTACTTTGTGTAAATAATTTCATCACTACTGCTCTTAAAACGGTGAAGGAAAATATCGTGAGGAAACCGGCATGTCCTAGAAGTTCGACGACATGTGACATCCGAAAACCCGCACTGGGCCCGCGTGGTGGATACGACCTGTGTCCCAGCAGTGGGAACATTATAGGCAGATTATGATTTTAATTACTCATTGGTTATTTTTTTACTGATAATCACGGAAGCCATGATACATACATGAACTTGATGTTCACTTACCAAGTCCAACCAACCATCCATCTATAGCACATTACCCAAACCATTTAAGTCTAATACATATAATCCGGCAGGTGATCTAGCATTGTAATTAATACATATTAATCTAATGTCAGCCTGACGCGTCAATGCTAATGAATTCATTAATAACGCTTGCCTTTATTGAAAATGTCTGTGTTTATGTAAATGTATGTTACTATTGATGTGCTTAAGACGGTAGGCTGTGCCTTCTCAGTAAGGGAACAACATAATCAGCCTTTACCTTCCCACTGCTGGGACAAAGGCCTGGGCTGTAATCCACCACGCGGGCCCAGTGCGGGTTGGTAGATGTCACATGTCTTCGAATTTTTGGTTCAGGACATGCCGGTTTCCTCACGATGCTTTCCTTTACAGTTTTAAGAGCAGTAAGGGAACGATTTGAGTTAATCTGTTGAGTTACTTGAGTAAGGTATGTTTGAAGGTGTGAAAACTCCCAAGAGAGACCTAGAGGATGTAACGTATTTTGGACGTAGTGGTGCCGTGACAGAATAAGCTTGGTGAGAAGATTCATAAAATTAAATGGAACTTAATTGAAAGGCAGATTTCAGGGCTCCAATAGGTTTTAAATACAGTTACGTGCTCCATAAAACACCCAAATAAAATAACAAAATTAAAGCTCCATCACAATTACAAGCCGCAACCCAAAAAATATTCAGTCAAAACAAGTAAACAGAAAACAACAAAAAGAGCTCAGATTATTGAATCGAGTCGCCCCTCTGCATCGACTGGCGGTCACGTATGTCGCACGGTGTACGTTAATGTGTCGGACGTGCACGGCCTGCCTAATGTCCGCTTATAAAACGTGTAGTCGCGTTGCAGTCGCGCGATTTTATTCTCCTTTTGATTGTGTCGACGTGCGTACCGCGACACGTGTGCGGTGGGATTTTAGTTACGTTTTCATTTATTTCGTAGTCTGTTGAATAGTCGTGTTATTTGTATGGAGGAAAATGGGGGATTGTTCTGTGGGGAAAATGTTAGTAGAACTATGATGTTTAGTCAATTTAGTAATTGGTTTATCATCCTAAGGTTGAATTTCTTCAGCGGGATTGTCCGAAAGGGTTACCGCTATCCCGGAACATAAAGGGCGGAGGAAGGAACATGGGTGGGTTTTAGTCAGTAAGAGTCTGACACTCCCTTCCGCTCCACCCAGAGCGGGAGGGGTCATTAGATGATTTCCCATCCGGAAAAAAAAAGGTGGAATTTCTCATGCACGTCATAAAACGACTAGGTTCACTTGTCCATGACAGATAGATAAATAAGTAGTTTCAAAATCAAAATATTTTATTTCACATAAACCTACAATCTACATCGGCAATTTTGAAAAGTCAGAAGCTAGGTGCATGGTTCCAATTTGTCGTTTCCTATGGAGAAGAAAAAAATAATTGGCTAAAAATAATTTTCAACCTTAGTGAAGTTTTCATTTACCTATAGGAATTATTGTTTGGCTCGTAATGCAATTCCGAGGTCTCTAAACTGTTTCAGTTAAAATAATCTAATGTTAGTTGTATTAATTTTGTATCTAAATGGTCCTCATGAATGCTCGTAGGTAACAAACCAATGTCATGGCGTGTCTCTTTTAAATGTTTTAATCTTTGGCCCATACAAGTTTTCATTGTACAGCAGACATCAAGCGGTACCCATGCGTCTCGCCGGCAACCATGTCTATGCTATATTGCTATACAGTTATATAGTACTGCATATAATATTGAGACCTTGATTAGTATTAAAATTTGCGATAAGCTTTAAGAACTGCATTACAGCACTATTTTATAAGCCCGAAGGCCAATTCTCTTAATTAAAACCGTTCAAAGTCAAGGCGCAATCTCATCTCAGCGACAATCAATTTCAAAAACTTGTCGAAAATGTTGTATTTTTGACAGATTGAGACTGAAATTAGGATGTAAAAGTTCTTAAAAATACGGGAATTGCGCCTGTGTTATTTAATAATTTTATAACCTCTCAGTTTCCGTAAAACGAGAACTGTCTTTTATAAACCGAACGAGTTAACTAAACGTCTTCACCACTAATTTCATAATACCTCTGAAGCCAACTAAACGCAAATTGAGACATAACTTCTAAGAATAAAAATCTCGTATTTCCACCGACATGACAGCAGATGATTTATTATACGAACGATAAAGCCACCATCGTCCGCCATCTTGAATATTCGAGAATTTAAATATTGCTCCTCGGAGCCAGATTGACAGTAATATTTTTCCTCTTTAGTGCGCAGCGTCACTATTTCATGGAAAATATTGTATGACCTTGATTTAGATGGGTTCGAATATTTCCCATTGAACTTTTAAGCTTTTATGATTTTTTCCTGACAGTTTTACCGAATAAACTTGGAAAGATTTTACTGGTTCATTGGACCATAATTTCCTTTGATATATAAAAATAAGTTAAGGGCTACATCAAATCTTTCTGCAATATTTTGACGTAAAAATATTATGACATTATACAAAACCTTATTGTGCCAGGTCAGAGACAAAAAAAAACCTGAATCCTGGACCATACATAACTTGCTTTAGCATAATCAGCTAAAGTGTTCCCACTGCTGCGACACAGGCCTCCTCTCTTCGAGAGGGAGTGGGCTATACCTAATCTACCAATAGGGTGGGGGTGCGCTATACCTAATTTTAGGTTCTAAGATATGCCGGTTTCCTCTCGATGTCTTAGAACCAAAAATTCAAAGACATGTGACATCTACCAACCCGCACTGAGCCCGCGTGGTTCCTTCACCATTTTTAGTGGTGCTGAAACTATTTACAGAAAGTAAAGCGCCTCCCTGGGTTCTAACCCACGACCTACAATTCGTAAGTCCCCCGACTTACGAATTGTAGGTCGTGGTCGTTACAAAAATATTATAAAATTACACAAAACCAGCCTTACTGTGCCAGTTAAGAGAACCGTCGAACAGCCAAGCCCAAAGAACCGTTTTGATAGAACTAGGTCCCTTTTATCATTGCCTGAACACCTGAATCCCATTACTACGTCCGAGCAACGAATACAAAAAAACAATCATTAGAATCAGATTTATGACAAGCACCTGAACTAAAGTCCACTGAAAAAACTCTTCAGCCAACCCATAATCACCCATATTACATTTCGAAGTACCTTCGATGAAAGAAATTCATACGACATGAATGAGCCAAAACTTTTACAGGTGAAAATTTATAGCTTTCTTTAAAACTGTTCACCATACCTCGCACTATACCACAAACACAGATGCTATTGAAACCTATCACATAAAATTCCCTTTTCCTATATAAATAATGTTTGAAAGGAATTGATAGCAATGATTGATTGACGTGGAGTCCCCTTGCATCAAAGAGAGTAGTTGAGGGTGCTAAACATAAGGGTACATGACAAGATGGGACTGAGTTTAATGTTAAAGATGAAGGAAAAATTATCTTACCGTAAAATGTGCATGGTTTCAAAATTGAAGCCAACACTAATGATCCAAATATGTTTGTTGCTTAGGCAGGCTCAAACTGGGCTGGCTTAATGCAAGCATTAATAGTTAAATGCCTACGTAGAAAATAGTACCTGTAGCCAGAAACAAACTGAATAAAAAATAATCCGAATGTAGAACAAGCGTTCAAAGTAATTATAGCTCTTTATAATCGACCAAAAACAGTCATCCATAACCTGACAGAAAATTTAGAACAGGATATTGTAAAGGCGTAAATTCACCAAGCTTAATCTACACGTTAAGTTGGACCCATAGAATTGAATTTCGATTGAAAAGGCAATGAAAGTTTAGTCGATTTGGACGGTAAGCTTTCCTGCCAAGTGTCAAACGCTCACTATTATGATGCGATAGAGAAATATCGGCAAGTTAGACACGCTCCATTGGCTCTTTTTAACTTCAGATGCCTACAAATTTCATTCAGTTCATTATTTGCTTTGAGTTGACTTAGCAAGGTTTTTACCGTCGACATAACGGCATTTTGGGGTTTCCTTTTAAATAGCCTGCTTTATGCGGTGATACGGGTTTCGCTTTTATTCATTCTGTTTTGGTTTTCATGTCATTTGAAAAAGGGTTCCTATTGGTATCTACAAGGTATTTTGGGTCCACATGTTCCCTTAAGAATGATTATATAATTTTAATATGTAAATATGTAAACAGATCTTTGGAAGGGGAAAAAAACTTGTTATCTTTTCCTGTTCCTTGCCCAACTTGGTCAAACAAGTTTAGTAAAAAAAAGTCAAGCAACACAAAAGCTTTCCTTCTTCACGCCATCTATTTTTAGCGGTCTAAAGTAAAATTGTATAAAAAAGCAATCGAAGTTAATTCAAAAGTTTACAAATGATGTGAAAACAAAAAAAGAATAATGGCGAACAGGGCAAGTTTGGAATGTATTTTCTTTCTTTAACTTAAAGACATTACAATTAAGAGACTAAAATAAAATCAGGAAAATATCAAACAACCGTTCAAGAACGTTCATGCATTTAAATGGTATTCCTTTTATTAAGAAACCCTAATAAATACAATCTAACACTAAAGTATTATTTTCCCATTTTAATTTTCATCGACACTTGAGTTATATTCTTGCACATTTGTTAAGAAAACACCTTGTTTTAACTACAAAACCATTTATATAATTAATGACCTTGACTTTGAAGTAGGTTTGGGACCACACCCAAAGTCGACTTTAAAGTCAAGGTCACGCCACAAGGGGGAACAAAATATTTAACACTAAGTAATCATTCAATTATAAATTCCTTGTTTCCCTTTCTTCAAATTGAATTAAGATTTGTCACAACAAAATCTAGGGGCTTCAAGGATTCGCAGTTCTTAACCGGCATTCTGTTGACTAGCACTGATCTTTATTAGGTTTACGGAAAACGAGGGGCTGGCTGAATAAATTCGAAGCGACAGGGGTGGACTGTCAACAGGGATACACTGTACCATTCATTGTCCCCTTTGATGACGTTAGTTCATGTCCGATGCACAAAGTCACCGCTCGCTGACGCATTGTCACTTTTAGTGAATCCAGTAAACAAGTCATGTTGTTCTCCTTTTCCAAGTCTCTGTATTTTTCTTCATGTTTGTTTCTCAGGATTCTGTGAGTTGAGACGTTTTTATTTGATTTTCGGTTTCAACTTTTTCATTCGTTCGCTGGGTTTGAGGACTTGGTATTTTATTTTTGTTTCGGATCATTTTATGTTTAAACAAGATTAGTTGGCTTAAGTTAAACCCAGTGACTTTTTAGAACTTTTCATGCGCAAGTTATTTATTTACATTTTCTGATACAAGCTCTTTATTAAAGTTAATGCCTTAAATAATTATTAAAATGACAAATACATATTCTAATGTTACTGCCGAGCATGTGGTAGGTGTCTGCTTGGCAGGGAAACTTTAAGCATGGGTGTACAACAGAAAATCTGTAGGTACCTAGAAACCTGAGTACTTAACCCTTTTGGAATCATACTTGTTCTTCTAAGTTCAAAGTAATTGTTCTACTGAGACAGCTTCAGACAGACATCCTTCCTGTTACACCCGCCTGCCCCTATTGTCACTAGAATTCCAACAAAAGAGAGTTACATCAAAACTTATAAAGCGAATCTTAATATCTAAAAACGGAACAAAATAAATTTTCATATATTAAATCCGGTCGTGTGTATAGAGAACAATAGGCAACTCGGCAACTCGAAGCCAGAGATAAATCATCTGCCGTCGCCATGGGAACGACAATTGGGGGACAAAATTAGAAATAAATTCCTTTCGATATGCCAAGGGATGTTCTAAACCGTGTTATTGGTGTATTTGAACTCGAATGTAGAGCGTCAGGTGTGAAAAATGATTTTGGTTTACGCTTGATCAGTTTGTGTGTTCATTTCGCTCGTGGGGTGAACCGACAGCCCTTATCTCGTATCTCGTGTTGTTGGCTCTTACGCTGATAAGCGAATTATGGGAAACGTTGTGTTTGTTTGCTGTTTGTCTTCTCTGAATTGGGTCAAATGGAAGAAATGTATCCATGGGGAAATCGTAAGTGCTAAAATACCTAGCAGAGTCTGTAAACAGTTTTTATATAAGAAGCATGTTTGTAACATGTTCTTAAATATTTGTTGTTTGCTAAATAAGAAACTTAAAACCCAAAAGCACCGCAAACCGAAATCAATCAACTTATCCTGGGAGTATTTACAAAAACAGAAAACACCGTCTAAATGAAACTGGAAAAAGAAACACGTAAGGAATCCACAATTTTTGGCGCAAAAGCGGAAAAAAACTCAGAGCTTGATGGATTGCCTCCCCTTATTAGTGTGCGCTTAGACACCTAGCAAACGTTTCGGTTTCGAGATGTTCCAAAGAGGATTTTTAAATCTTTTCACATAGATTTTCGGTGCTGTTTACTTTATTTTTCCCACCAAGTTGTTATTAAGTAAAGCTCAACGTAGTTACTTGATGTAGAACTTTTATGCGAAGAAATATAATTTTGTCTTGATTATTTTTAGATAGGTAATTAAAATTCAATTGTAACCGATGGCTAAAGGGCCTGTGTGTTGGTTCAGTCTTATAGACAACCTCCTTATCTATGTTCAACCCCCACATGTGACATGCGTAAGTATCTAATTAAGACAAAAATTACGTTTTGCCACTTTTGTTTTTTTTTACCTAAATGGAACTTTAATGTTGCAAATTAAAAATTCATTTATAACACAGTATCGACAGTCACCTTAAACAAGTAACGGGAATTTTAAAAGTATGTAAACTTCACGTAAAGTAAGCAACATTCTGCAAGGATAAAACAAACAAGAATTTCTTATCCCGTCAGTGCTGGTTATAAATGATGGCTGGCAACCCTTCGCGGGTGTTAAAGCTTTTCAAACCCTTGTTTTGGCAGCTTTTCTGGTTTTTCCCTTAACGAAAACGTACTTTGGGTACCTAATATGCGGTTGCTTGGAACTTGCGTAATTTATAAGTGTGGCAACATTGCGTAATCGCATTTATTTTTTTATTTTTTCTACTGGCCGGTGTCGACTATTCTGCCAGCGTCATGTGGTGGCGGCAGTACAGCGAGGTGAGCCGTCGAACTTTGCACTCCATGGTAGTTTTCTAGATATAAATGTTAGTGATTATTATGAGGCAATTTCTCTTTGACTGATGTTCTCAGAAATTTGCGTTGTTACTGGTATGAAACGAAGTTAGTTGGTATTGTAAAAGTCGACCTTATGTTGTGCAGGCTGGCAGAAAATTAATCTGGTTGCATTCGAACTGCGAATTTATAATAAGCTTTCAAATTATTTCTAGTAGGGTTTTTGTTTCGAAAAACAGTAATACAATAGAGGCGTTGATGTAAACACGTTCGCTTGGAATAAACGTAATACTTATAACATTGTATCATTTTATAGCCCCTACACTATTCTCATCACAGTACCTACTGCGAATGAAATTCCTAATGTTACTAGGTTACCTAGTGGCATGTGACAGACATTTTATTATGATTATGGAATGGTTCCTGGATATCTGCTGCATAGCACTGGATGTCGTAGATAAAAAAAATTGGGTGAAACTTGGAGTCTATACTTATCAAGAGGTACCTAACTTTCATTTCAACTTTAAGAAGCATAAAAGTTCGCATACCTAGTACGCTGTTTTACCTATGTAAATGTACGTAGAGTAAAACTACATTATATTGATACCCATTTACCCGTGTAAGCGCTGATGTTTCCAACGCCAAATAATTTTATTTGAGGAATAGTTTTGATTTTTTTGACATTTGTTCCATACAAAAACTGTCAGACGTCAATTTTATTCCACAGTTAAAAGTTATCTGTCGATTGAAAAATCAGCCCTAAGGAAGACAATCACCAAGATAAACGTCCAAAACTAAACAGAATGACATCACACACTCCAACAAAAAAAATTGTACAGGTGAGTGGAAAATAATGGTGAAAAAGTGGTTCGGTCGTGCCCGTGGCGATGTCGCGCCGTCGTTGTGACATGCGATACGATACGGCGACGCCTTGTCGTGCGACGTCGCGCCCAAGGGCGAAACAGCGCTGCAGCGCTTTTTTGCATGAACCAAATTTGGATTAGCGAGTATCGACAAAGCGATACTTTTTTATTTTGCAGCGTTTTGTTTTGACAGCTTTTTGTGGTACAGCAGTTCTTGTATAGATTGTATTTGTTTGGAAAACTATTTCAAATTGCAAAACTTCTGTAGGGAATTACTCTGTATGTTGCTGATGTATCTCCTGCTTTGCATGGGCTGTGTAGTTAAATGGTCGATATACTTAGTTTGCATATATAAACTCACGCCTTCTTCAAATGGGGGTAGGCAGAAACTACAGAACGATAACTCCTTTCGCTTCGTACGTTCATAAAATGACATCTACTAAGTTAGAGGTTATGGGATTTACGAGTATATTACAAAAGTTCTAATCGTTACCTACCTTAGCACAACTACGTGAACACAACACATACAGAGAATCCTACATCTATCAACAAGGAAAATTGTCCCCAAATACAAGACAAACACAATAACGTGCCAAAAAAAAACCACACAAAACATGACGTCATCGATCAACCTACAAACAAACACGATCGCATTATTCATAATTTGTCGCGCGTTCTCACCGGTGGAACCCTAAAACTATAAATTGCACCGGGCGCGCGATCAATCACCGGGTTCCGTACAGTTAGTAAATTAAGTCCGGTTTTGAATTAGCGACCGCCTGGGCGCTAACTTGTTATGGTATGACGTAATTATGCCGAGCTAATGTGATTCAACATGGATGTTGAACACGTCTACGTATTTTTTTTTTTTAATTTCAGTTGCAGTTTTAAAATCCTGGAGTTTTAATTTTTAAATATAATTTGAGGTTTAATGTGGTGCCTTGGTGAAATGGTGGAGTTTTTAATTTCGAATGGCGCTTCGTTTGCTCTCAAAGCAAACGAATCCTACTTCGTAATTTGTGGTTTTCGACAACGATCGGTCACCCTACCTGTCCCTAGGGTCGTAAAATACGACTTTTGGGATTACGACGAGAGAATTTGCGACAGGGTCAGCAGCATCTTCCTCTGAACTAATTATAACAAGCTATTATTATGTAGCAGTCTCTAATGCCAAGCGGTGCCATAAAGGAATTACAGTGGGTAATCTCTTGTAGATACTATTGGAGATGAAATGATTGCTGAAAGAATAATCATTATAATTCGTCTTAATAGGGTTGATATTTGACCTATAGAGAATACATTTTCTTTATTCGATGAAATCTATGAATAATGTACAGTTACTCGTCCGTGGTAACACTTTGACCTTTAGCTGCCCTAACGTAGTACGGAGTTATAATAGAATGCGAGGCCAGCTTAAACTAATTTTGTTACAACTGATCCGGAAAGAAGTTGATGAAAATGTACAGTAGGCCCTCACTGTACATTTTCATCAACCTCTTCCCGGGAAAAAGATCTTCAGTGCTCCTTCAGGGCCCAGTGCGGGTTGGTAGATGTCACATGTCTTCGAATTTTTGATTCTAGGACATGCCGGTTTCCTCACGATGTTTAGCCATGATAAGCCGATTAATATAATTTATTTTGACACATTTAACCAGTTGATAATGCCAATACAGCAGCCCTTAATGAATCAATTGAAAGTGTAACTGTGTAATGAGAGCTATTGAACCATTCATCCGCGTCAATAGAGTATTAGTAGAATATGTTACTAATAATTAGTGGTAATACCTATTATTAAAATATGTTCGATCAATGATGCTAATAATGCGAGGAGATTAGTGGAATATAATAAATTATTATGTGTAACAATTTCGGATTCCACTGTTGATGTTGAAATAATTCCTGTTAATAAAGTTCCATTAGAAATATTGCCGTAATCACCATGCTTTGGTTTAGGATTGGTCATGGTTTTTTTTTTACATTTATTCCACAAAGCAATGCTGCTGAGACTATTAGAATACTCTTCCTATAACTCTTTTACAGGACCGCTGTGGAGCGGGATATGCTCGGAGTTTCCTTGGAGGATGAAATCAGAAAAGAACCGGAGTTACCGAAATAGCTTGCAGAGTAAGCAAACTGAAGTGGCAGTGGGCTGGCCATGTTTGTCGAAGGTTCGATAGCCGGTGGAGCAGACGAGTCCTGGGGTGGGAACCGCGTATCGGCAAGCGTAGCGTGGGATGCCCCCCAGCTAGATGGACCGACGACCTTAAGAAAGTGGCTGGGACAGACCGGATGCGGAAGGCGGAGGATGGGTATTGTGGCGTAGTCTGGAAGAGGCCTATGTCCAGCTGTGGACTGCGATAGGCTGAGTTGATTGATTGAATATTTTTACGGATCTCACAGGAAGTAAGACTGTGAACTTTTGCTTTTCTTTTTTAATCTACATCTAACCTACCGTTTTTTTAAACCATTTCCAAACACTATTTTACAAGAAAACGAAGTAACCAACATTACAAATGACACGCTAGCACAAAGTAGACATTAAAAACCTACCTCAACATCCATCAAGCAAGAAAATCACAAAGCCCGTACGTACCTGGAAGTAAAAAGACTCGGAATTAGCAACATAACAAATGCACTGACCTACGTGAGGGAGATACGAATAAACAGGAACGGTACCTACACAAAAAGAAAAACCATAAATTACGTTAAAACGCTGGCAAAAACCAAGGAGTGTTGCTTAAAGGTGGGTACTCAATGTGCGTCTATTTGTGCGCGTGTAGTATTGGCGTTTGCTTAACTTTTGTTCTTGGTGTTTTCTGCTTCTTCTAAATAATCCTTGTTTTGGTCATCTGATTTAATAATATCTATTTTCACTACAGGACCATTCAAATCATCCGCATCGAAAAACGGATGTCAACATAAATATCATAAACTTGCTACGATTTTAATTGTCTCTCATTTTCAACAATCACATACGTTCTAAATTTTATTTGTACTGGATATTTTGTTCTGTCGCGTTCGAGAACAAATAAAACGCTACAGAAAATCGCGTAGTGAACAGTGTTCCTACACTCATTAATTGTCGTTCATTTAGGTACGTGTACTTCGTTTGGAACTGCGCCCTTGTTTGTTTTTCTTTATGATTTACAAAACTATTTGCTTAATTATTGTAATAGTCATATTATTTTGCCCAATATTTTATAGGACTATAAGGATAACTAAATTAAAGTGCTGAGCGCAAAATATATCGGCATAAGCGGTGTGCGTCATGGAAACCAACGCTTTAAACTACGGTAGTTTTCATAAACTTTATAACCCACAATCAACCCAAAAATTCCGTTGATGAAACTAATATTTCAAAAGTAAATGATCATGAACAAAGAAAATAAGTTAAAGCATAATTTGACAGTTGTCAATCCATATTCACAGTTAGCACAAACAGAACAATGTATCAGAAACAATTTCAAAAATAAAAATAGATATAAGAATCCATCAGAGCCCAGGATCTAGCGGTGCAGTAGTAGTGTAAGTGTGCAATCAAAAGGCGATGTTTGCGCATGAGGCGTCCTCACGACCAATTAGCGTCGACATCACGCCACATAAATTGTATCAAACAGCTCGGTTCCTAGCTGTGCCAGTCCTGGATGTACAAGTGAACTGGATGATGATATGGAGGTAAGGGCTGCAGTGCAAGGTTTCTTTTGTGAAGATACATCAACTGTCACTATACTCGGGGTTGTCATTCATCATCTACGAAGGCCTTAAAAAGATGAGGGACGAGTTTATACCTGAACAGAAATATTTGGTCAACCAATGCCAACTTTTACTAAAACTTATTGTATTGAATTATGTTTATACAACCAAGATATATACGAGACAGACAATCCACGATAGATGGATATATTTGGGTGTTGTTTGGCAATAGTGGATACGTTTTTCATATTATATGTATAAATACGTCTCTGTCTTCAAACTAAAAACAATAATCATCATCATCATGTATGTTGTTCCCACTGCTGGGACACAGACTCTTCTAGAGTGAATGGGCTGCAATCCACCACGCGGGGCCAGTGCGGGTTGGTGGATGTCACATGTCTTCGAATGTTTGGTTCTGGGACATGCCGGTTTCTTCACGATATTTTCTTTCACCGTTTTGAGAGCAGTGGTGGCCCAGTAGTAACGACCGCGACTTATTAGTTTTAGGTTCGAATCCAGATAGGCGCTTTACTTTGTGTAAACTATTTCATCACCACTGCTCTCAAAGCGGTGAAAAACAATAATGTACTTATACAATATTCATATATCTATCTAGTTGCCATACTTGTCTTCTGATCGGAAATTGAAGATCATAAGAATGAGAGAGAAGCATCTGTTTTAACGGAAATCTTAAAACCATATCGTTTAAAATCATCTTCAAAAGATACCATGCCACAAAGCACTTCCACCAAGTTTCTACATCTACAGTTAGTACTTTTGTCCCTACCCCCGTCGCTGGCAAGAGTTCATTATCACAAATAAACCGAAGAGCCTTTCCGTTTTTATTGTTCGGTGGCAATGTTCCACCACAATGTACTACGCTATTACACTTGAAACTATGTTAAGTGTTGTTCCAAAAGATATTTCGAAGATATGATTGTTGTAGTTACAGTTGAAAGGGTTAAAAGTAGTTTAATTTTTATTTTGATACTTTAACTTTAAAAAAAAAAGATAAGCCACTAGGAAAATTAAAAGACTAACTAACTATATAAATAAATACAAAAACAAAAGGATGTTTAGGCGTCGAAGTACTCGTCCGAATGGCTGTCATCCGGAAACTTATCCAGAAGACTGGCAGGATTGCCATTTTTGGGATAGGATTCAGTGGTAAGATGTAAGCTCAATTTATCACTTAACACGACCAACATGATCAAGGAATAATATGACATCATAGACTTCTTCCATATTCCGCACCAGGATTGGATAATCACTTTTTGATGACGTGACTACAAAATCGACATCGATTTCAAAATATCCTTTCACCATACCTACGCCTAAGCCATGGGGTGAACTATTATATTATTAACCAAAAAAAAAATGGGGACACGATCAATAGATCCCCATTGATTGCGTCCCCCAAATAGATTCGTGTATTAATATTACTAATACACAAGGGCGTATTGCTAATTTCTTTGAGTCGTCCCCTCTTACTATTGTATCTATAGGACATGTCTTATTACATCAATCTACGAAAATGGTCATTTGATATAGGAATTGGAGCCAAAGTATACTGGAATCGTTCGCTTTTATTAACATTTTTGTCCTATTGAGGAGGTTTCGTCTTTGCATTGTTGCCAAACTTGTCTTTGGAAGACGGGAAAACATCGTTTACCGTGTTATTTATGTCATCATTTAGAGTATAATCAAGACTCATTTCATTCTGATGGTCTAGCAAAATAAAAAATACACCGGCTAAATGTGTGTTGGACCACGCACAATCAAGGGTTCCGTTGGGATCCCAAAAACAAACTTAACATTTTAGTTAAATTACGCTACAGATTGTCTTCAAAACTAAACTTCAAAACTGTCAAAAGGGTCTTGACTGACAGACAGACAACGATGTGATTCTATAAGCCTTCCGTTTTTTCCTTTTGCGTTACGGAACACTAAAATTTCCCAGACTTCTATACACCGTTTGGACAACCGTCAATTTCAAACCCATTGACCTAAATAACATATTTCGAAATCAATTGCAACCTTAAGTCCAAAACATTTGGGTCCTCACATCAATCGTTGAATTCAAAATTTACTCCAAATCGCGTAATCCAAAAGCCGAACCATAGATCCAGAGGTCCGAACAAAACATTAGTAATCTAATTTAACAGGCGAAGGATTAATGGAGTGACAATAATCTTACGTCACGTTTGGGGTAAGGGATTATCCCGAATTTAATCAGTGGTAGATACCGCAACCCTTATGACGTCGACGCGTTATATTCAGATTGATGCAACGAGGGTAAAACTGAAATCAAGGCGCTGCTCAAACGTACAACACCGTTAAACGAACATTTAGGCGTATTGGTACATATCACAAGTCAGAAAAAAAAAATGTATTGTCAAATGTTCAAAGAGAAAACATAATATTCATAAATCTGTGTGTGTTTTCTGTTTGTCTCCAAATCAGCGAAAGGCTGACTGGTAGAGAATGCCTATGGAATTAAGTCCTCCTCTGTACATTTGTGTGCTGAACGTGTTAAATAAATAAAAATATGTCATAAAAATAAAATGGTACGAGTGTCATGTTAAAACAATCGTAAAAAAGAGCACCCTTTTTTTTGTCGCATAATTCTCTAGATTTAAAGCGTAAATTATCGTATTTTATGTAATTATAATAAAGGGAATTCAATCAACTAAAGAAATACCTGAAAATTATTCCACTGAGCCGTGCATTTATTTTTTTAATTTAATTAAAACTGAAAATTGCTTTTATTTTAGTGGTCATTCAAACATCAATCGCATCGCTGTTTTGAACCTTATTTGTAGCCGCGATGTGCTATTATCAGTTACCTAAGAATTTGCTTCTTACCGCTCCTTAAGGCGTGAATTCATTGCTGGTTACTTTAGCAACACGAGTTTATTTTTTGCCAACCACACACCCGTAAATCGTGAAGCTAAGCGCACGTGGCAGCAATAGAACTGCGCTTTTATAGAGGTTCCAAATTCAATTACGTACTTTTTTCTTTTGTAGCTTTTTTTTTTAAATGTTGCCCCACACTAGGAATTACTCCTGTATCGTGGGTGCATTTACAAACATTTAAACTCACATACACACACAGCACAGCACAGCAGACCCGGAACAACTACCTGTAGGCAATACGAACCCGCGACACGCAGCGCAGCAGTCGATCGCTCAGCCACTGCGCCAACCGTGTCGTCAAGTCTATCTATTCGTTGCTATGGTGATACGTCAGCAGCTTACGTTACATAATCCCAAAATTAATACTATAATTGTATACCCCATCTCGTCAATACCCCTTGGGTATCGTAATGGGTGATTTACGGATTAATTATTATTATTTTGGTACAAGCAGGTCCACCTGTATACTTAAATTGTGTTCAATATAATACTGCAATCATCCATCTGCTCGAATAACGGAGCTGTTACAATTGAGTTCAGAATAACTGACAGGTGTTAATAAGTATTGCAAGAGGTACACTAGGTACAATATGTACCTACACAATTTTCAGATAAATTGGGCAAAACTTTTTTACTAATACCTATGCAAATTATAGAAGCGTAAAACAAAAAAAAAGAACTCCCTGATTAATAGGTAAGAACAACCACGTCAAACTTAATCTCACCTAAATTTCTCATTAATTCGTTATAACATGAAGGCATAATAGAACGTTTATAATTATTTACTTGAATGTACCTCCGGACGAAGAAAATAAGTCTTTTGTGCGAATAATGAGTAATTATTATTTCATACAATACATTTTTCACATCAGTATCGACAATCATTTTGTAAACACAAACAAAAAGTTTGAAACTCGCCTTTCGACCATCAAACCTTAAAGTCCAAATTCGATTAAATGATTTTTGCTTAGCAAAATATTCGTTACACGCACATAACAGTCATTAAAATTGTAACATAATAATAAAGGGGGTCGTTTTTATAATAGACTTTGTATTGGGGTCCCATTGTGTGCCAGCGTGGTACGGGTAATTCACAACGGCAACCTTGTAGCAACGTGTGTATCGGACATAAATAGTAACATTTCGATGACAAATAATAGTGATTTAGAGGACCATACAATAGGACCGATGTTAAATGTAAAATTAGCTGCAAATGTCGGGTTAAATGTACGGATCATTAAAATTTGCTTACACCCTTGTCGTCAAGTAAAAATGTTGGTAGTGGGGAGTATTATTGCTTCAGTTCATGTAATGTTTATGACTCCTGCTGGCTAGTTAGCTTTACTTGTGATTTTTCATTTGATACTGAAACTGAAAACTGTTGGACTACACAAATTAAAAACGACAAACATAATTATACAAAATTAAGACGCGAGTAAGGTGTGCCTAGAGTTGTTGCTTCTTTATTTAAGTATGCTTACATAAGTATGATTAGCATTAATAAAAACAAATGAAACTACAAGGAAACTAATCAAATTATATCAAAAAACATATCATACGGGCAAGTACTACCGCATCTCTATATCTAAACCCATATCACACCGTCATATCGGGCTAAACCCAGCTGTGATCAGCAAGATACGTATGTAAATACTAATTGCATCAGTTGAAGTATCAACACCAGCTCAGCTTAGTTAATCCTCTTCGTAGTAAATGATCTGAGTCCACGATAAATACAGTTGTATGAATTCTATTCATACAACTGTATTCATCGGATGCGTTCAGTGAAGTAAGTAAGTCAATGCCTTGGGTGTATAACTTTCAGTTAATTTAAGCAACAACTGTATCTAACAAATAACCCATTAACCATATTACCAAACATATTTTTTGTGACGGGGGTCACTGGGGTGGGGACCCCAGTGACCCCCGTCACAAAAAATATGGTTAAGCAGACGCTATTCATTACGTAACTTTAATCAACGTTCATAAATATGGAGGTTAACGTTTATAAGATTTAAAAGTATGTTACAAAAAGTTAAAAATATATTATATGGCAATTGTACCAGTCTTTATATCAATAATATGGTAAAATAAAAATATAAATCTTAGGTAAATATTTTGAAAATATTTACGATACATTTGCGTGACAAATAATGTTGGTAACATTATGACAAAATCCATCCATCATGGAAAATATTATTAAAATTAATATAAGATTTCATCTACTTTCTACTGGGAGTAAGGAATTTAATAACCAATGATAGTTTCAAAGGAAAAAAACGGCGAATGGATGAGTCCATACTTTGATATTTTTTGTCTGATGTTGAAAATATTACGATGGTAAATATTCTTAAAAAACTGTAAGAAAGCCTTTGTTACCATCACTACATCAAAATAAACGGTCGAAAATTGTAAATAATTATTTACATATCACATTTAGTATGAGAATAGGGAGGGGAGGGGCTTCTGGTTAAGCATTAACAGCCGCACGGGTCGATCTTGTCGCGGTTGGTCCGTGAATGGGTGACCATCTTCACATACCAAAACCCCTTCTCCTTCGGAAAACACGTTAAGTCGTTGGTCCCAGCTGTCATTCGTGGATCTTTGATAGTCTTTACGGGTAGTCAGAAGCGCGAATGTCTGACAACCAGTCTTACCAAGTACCTTGTAGACTGGAAGCCGACCCCAACATAGTTGGGAAAAGGCTAGGCAGATGAGATGATGATTTAGTACTCGTATGAGATTACGGATACAATAAAAACTTAACAAAAAAATACGAAGTGTACAGTCGTATAAACATAACTTGGTAAACGCAAACCGCGAGTGAACTCTCAGTAAGCTTACTTAAAAGATACTCGTTGGTTTCAAGTTTGTCAGAAAGATATCATGAGATATTTTTATGACAAACATCATTTTTCTTAGAAGCTTATATCGTACATTGTTATTAGATACTTACTTACAGGAGGCCGCAAGTCAGTGGAAAGACTTTGACCTTGACCTGACCCAGCGCAGGACGGAGTTTCAATAGAATAAGGGGCCAGCGTTTTCTGGTTTTGTTATCTGTGACGACATCTGGTGCGACCTGAGGAGTTAGCCTCGCTACCACCTTGCTGAATGACCTTCACAGGGTGGCATGGACAGCGACGCTCAAACTGAAACCATGAATTCAGGGCATCATTCTAGACCGTAGGGTAGAAAGCTCTTTTTTTGTTAATACTCGTAACATAAAGGCGGGTTCATAAACATGTACTGAATGTCGATGTCCCTGCCACCCTGTATTTTTACCACAATTTTCATACCTGTATAGGTAGCCGATTCAAGAGAAGAAGAAGCAGTCAATGTCTTTGAAAAGGTTCTTAAATAACTTTCGTTGCGGTTAAGAATAAACCTGGCAACAATGCCAAAAAAAAATAGAGACTGTTCCTCTAAAAGACTGGTGATGTTTTTCTACCAAACCAGTGACCAAACAAAATGCAGATCAGCAAACACATGCAATACCATAAAGCTATGACATCACACCAGCTGTAGCAGCCAGCAAGGATGATGGATCGCTCGTCGTCGCCTACAAATAGGGTCGCCATTCAGAGGCGCTCGTTATTGTGTTAAAATCAATTTGCGCCCATCCCCGACGAGTTGTTAGTGTTGTTGGTGTAAAGATTTATCGATATCGATGTTTTGCGAACTAAAATTGAAGATGACGTTGTAAACAAAAATAATGATCGCTTTTGTTGCTAGACACGTCTTTATAGTCGAATTTCAAATTCAACTAAACAAAATAAATTCGACTATAAACACGTGTTGTACCTAAGCATATCTAATTCATAACGTAACATGATACGATTAATTTAGGGTTCTTACTAAGCAAAACTCGTAATAAATTTAGCGGTAGAGAATATAATATTTAAAAGTCTTTGTTTTAAAACTTATGTAGCTAAAGGAAAATTTTGGAGAAGCCTTACTACTACTCACTTATGTTATTACGTTTTCCTAGTATGTATCTACATAATACTTAAGTTTTATATTTCCCATTAAATTCAAATACCGTAAAATCTTTCGTTATGAGTGCGGTAAGAAAATTAGTAAAAAGTACATTTAAAAGGATAAAAATGTATTTATCGTGTTAAAAGAAGAAACGCCAAAAAAAAAATAGGTTATAATCAATGTCATCGTAAAAAATAAAGATTTTATCGATAGGTATTGTTCCATCACTATGTCTACATGCGTCCGGCACGCAAAAATAGTTTTTAGGGCATTTCACCCCACATATTGTCCACGGCCAAGACAATGCGGCTGGTAACAAAAGTCGCCCTAAAATGTTGTTAATTCGAGACGAGACAGACTTTTTCATATTTTTTTTCTATATTTTTTTTACTAAAGGGGTGTTTGGTTACTATTTAATAAGCATTCGTTTTGATTTTGATACCAGCGAGGGTTGTAACGGGGTAATTTCGCGTCAATCTGGCAGTTGTGTTTTTGAGAGCAGTTTGTTAATTTACTGTATTGTGTTCCAAGTTATTTTTTTTTAATATAGAAATGTTTTACTTCAGTTTTGTGCTCATATTTTTACAAAGTCAATTTTATTTTCGATACCACTGTTGTGGTGTCAATTTATAGAATCAATTTCGTTCGAGTTTGGTGCTTTTTTATTTACCATAATACATACACACTTAATCACGCCTTTTCCCATTGGGGTAGGCAGAAACTACAAAACGTCACCTGCTTACCTTTACATTACTCCTTTTGCCTCGTTTACGTTCACACATCTGGTTATACCCGCACGCCAGTTGCGAGTTCTACGCACCTGACCTTTCTGTAGAACATCACCAATAAGGCCACTATATTTCCTCCTAGGGAGTCTCCTACTGGCGTTTATGTATCTACCCTTATGTACCCACACAGGTATCTACAACAGGCTGAATCAGGAGTCCAGCCGTTGCCTGGGCACCAAGAAACATAGCCATGTTTCGTGGTGCCTAAAAGTGACTTTAATATTCTTTATCTCACTAGGACACCAGTAGTGGCGGCGCAACCATGGTTGCACTGCCAAAAAAAAAGATGGTTGGTTGCGCATCCGATTGGACGCCTGGTGAAATACCCATCATAAAGCTGTGTGTTGCATAATATGATGTCTGCATAATCAGCCTATAATGTTCCCACTGCTGGGACACAGGCCTCCTCTCTGTGAGGGAGTGGGCCATAATTCACCACGCGGGCCCAGTGCGGGTTGGTGGATGTCACAAGTCTTCGAATTTGTAGTTCTAGGACATGCCGGTTTCCTTCACCGTTTTGAGAGCAGTGTGATGAAATAATTTACACAAAATAAAGTGCCTGCTTGGGTTCGAACTCACGACCTACAACTCGTAAGTCGGGTCCATTACCACTGGGCCACCACTGCTCCCCATAAGATGTGTATTGTGTACTATGTTGGCCCAGTGAGATATATATAAACCTATACCTTGTCCATTAGGTTAACTGTTTTTTGACAGCTGTCTTAGAACGTACAGACGCCAGCAGGTCAACCATCCCGAAATTGTCAAATTTTCCCAATCAACCTTGAACCTTAATGCTTTAGCGATAAAGTTGAAAATCTATTAAAGAAATTTGACAGATTGTAGTAGCTTGATGTGCTGGCGTCCGTACATATTCCAGATTAAGTAAAAGTTAATTTTAAAATGCGTAATAAAGTAAATATCTAAACTGCGTTATTTTATTGAATTATCTTATTTATGACTTCTCACAGACAGTATAACACTGTACGTGTATCAATCAATGTACTTATTGTGTGTTTCTGCAATCACTAGTTCCATCTGTCAAAAAAACGGTTTACCTAATGGACAGGGTATAAATCATTATCAACATCTTCCGTTTGACTTCATTAACTAACAAACACTGCCATATTTAATCACTCAATAGAAACCTTTTAAACATTCCCTAGACATCCCGTAAACCGTAAAACAATAACAGAGAAGAATGACAGCTACATTTATCAACTCCATTACAGCATTTTTTCCAAATCGGTTTATTTTAGCATTCGAGAAATGGGTTTCTGTTTGTTCACGCCGGCTTCGAGGGGTTACATAAATAATTTCTTTGTTATAAGTGCCTTGAATTAACTTAACGATAAAATTGAATAGTTTAAAATGTTATGTATGTTATGTTTTGTATGGCTTCCCTCTCAGCTTGGATGAAATGAATGTTGACTTATGTTAAGTGAGCGGTATTTTGCTGCAAAAGTAGAATCGAGATATAAATAATATGATGCCATGTCAGTTACTGATTTTTTGCGAGATGCAAGACATTACTCAACAGCAGGTGAACAGTGGTGGCCCAGTGGTACCGGCAGCGAGTAACGAGTTCTAGTTCGTAGGTTCGAACCCAGACAGGCGCTTTGTGTAAATTATTTCATCACCATTGCTCTCAAAACGGTGAAGGAAAACATCGTGAGGAAACCAAAAAAATCGAAGACATGTGACATCTACCAATCCGCACTGGGCCCGCGTAGTGGATTACGGCCCACTCCCTCTCACCAAGAGCAGGCCTATGTCCCAGCAGTGGGAACGTTATAGGCTGATTATGATAACATTACCCAATGGAGATAAGGTTAGATAGTTATCACTTTCTGTCTGTGATAATACTTTGACCTTGAGCTGGCCTCAAGTATCTACGGAGACCAGCAAGAGCAGCAAAAAATCTTGGTACCTATACTTACCTACTGTTTCCTTAACTCCTGAAAAACTAATTATACAAAAACGATAAATGATTTTATTTTGTTAGTAGGTCTGTACAAACACTTTTGCACGTCAATCATATTTTAAAAACTAGATGAGGTCGGCGTTTCCTGTCTGACTATTCTGAGAAGAAAGGCCGAAATAAACTCAGAGGTCACAGTCTCTTTTAAAGTCCAGACATAATATTGGTCAGATCATAGGAAATCCAAGTAGATCGATGTCTGAGATGGTCTTTTGAGGAAAGAACCACACAGATTGAGTGGACCTATCCAGACAAAGCACGCATTTGTCAGAAACCGTGCAACTCAAAACTTAAGGAGCTCAATTCGACGAACAATACCAAAGAAAGGACGTTTGGGTAGGCTAAATAATTACTCAAACTGCCAAGTTATAGGTTATTAGACTGCAATAGGTTTATTAGACTCACAATAGTTACCTAAATCCAAAAAGCACGAACAAAAAGCTAATGGGAATCAGTTTAATATAGGCATAATCATACATTGCCAGTGGGTCCTAGTTACTAAACTATACAATTATTAGAGCCTACAGTAACATGACTACATACTTTATCTTTCCAGCATTAGTTTGGATACAAATTTCTTCAAGAAACATTATCAAAATAATGAGTTCCCTAACAGGCTTGTTGAAAGTCAAATTTCGTTATAAGTTCGATGTAAAAGAAAATTAGTTTTGTGTACAAATTACTTGACGTTTGTTTTAGTCAGCACCAGCTTATTTTGTCTGTAAAATATACGCAAACTATAGTAATAGAACATTACTTAAGAAAGGGTGATCCAAGAAATTTGTAGACAGGCTAACAGGGGTACCGTCTGGCTGTTGCCATTGTAACACGATTTATTTCGGTCTAAAGGAAGAGCCCTAATATTTCAGACAGACTATGACAATTTAAATAATAAAGGTACACTTAAACTTCAACATTTAAATACACTAATTACTTACAACATAAACTCAATCGCCTGTTAAGTTTTAAGACTGCAACCGATGTAAATATGCACAAGAGAAAAATAAATACCTAGTTGCAAACCCATTCATTTTCATTCTTTTTTTTTTCTTTCAAAATCTAGTCGCAATTTCATCTCAGCGACAATCAATGTCAAAAATGTACGGAAATTACAGATATTTTTACAGATTCGAACGAATGGAATAGATCGTTCTTAAAATTACGAGAATGCTCTGATCAAATCAACATGGACAAAAACAATTGACAGCTTTGACCCGACTTACCAATACCGTATCGTCTGTAACAACGGGAACGCGGCCATCCCTTGAGCCGTCGTCAAATATTTGCGTAGTAGAATCATCCGCGGGCTAAGTCGACGCTCTATGTAATATCGTGATGGATGACGTCAGCTGTTTGTCTTGACTTACCGTTCATAGACGATAGAAATGAGGGGTTATCAGTTTTTTTATAGGTAGGTCCAGAATTACCTGCTCGCTTGGTAAGTCCTGGCTCGATTTACCTACCAGTAAACCAAGCCATTTTAACAGAAAGGCCAGACATGAGTCTTGTCATGTTTACTTACCAAATAAAACAACTTGCAGTAGACTGCTTTTTAATGGTATTATTGAATTACGTACACTATCACAATACAATATCAATTCTGAATCTAATCCTACTAATCCTATCCTACTAATATCCTACTATCCAGTAGGATAGTAATATTAGTAGGAACAGTAGGAAGTATCCTACTATCCTACTATTACTACTAATATTATAAACATGAAAGTTTGTATGGATGGATGAATGTTTGTTACTCTTTCACGCAAAAACTACTAAACGGATTTGGATGAAATTTGGAACACAGATGGTTTATAACCAGGATTAACATATAGGATAGGTACTTTTTATCACGATATTCCCCCCGGGATCGAAACTTATTCGGGTGAAACCGCGAGGCGCAGCTAGTACAGCAATAATTACGTAAAATAGTTTCAATCATAATCTGAATCATTTTGAAGGATATTACTAATCCATTGCTTCATATGTCCGAAAAATGTGTCTGCTCAAGAACGTAAATAACGCGATGAAAGTTGTTGAACTGTCAAAATGAAAAGCATTACTACTGTTAGTGTGTTACGAAATTACCCCACTAGTTAATCGCTTTTTGTGAAGACTTAAATTTGTGCTTTCCTTGAACCATGTCCCCGGTTTTATCACACGCTATGCTCATTCGGAATTCACAGAACTTAGCCTTCGCAATCCTCACACTACCCACAATCCCTTAATACCTCACCTCTTCCAAAATTAACTAAAACATGCCTCATACAATATTATCACCGTATGCATTGCATGCGACAGCCTTTTGCCACTGCCTTCATTCGCAAGCAGTTACATTTTCCGCTCGGCTGCTGCAGTCGTGGCTCCAAAGAGCTATGTTCAGAAACCAGACATATTATTCTATGTTATGCATGGAATGAAATGGTTTGTCGTTTGTTTTGGTCCTTAATTTGGAACGCGTAGGGTTTAAGTGTGTGCCTTTGAACAAGGGTGGGAGTTTTTAGGGAGGTCCTTAAAACGGTAGGAATTTTTCGTTTTAAAGAAGTTCAAAGTGATGGATTTATATGTTTTGAACTTGGGTGCTTGAATAAATAAATTATTAATAGTTTTTCCGTATGGGGAAAAGTTTGTAATTTGAATGAACGTGAAAACAATAATAAACAAAAATTTATGATGAAATCCTTAATCAGAAATTATGCCTGTTTTTTTTTTTATTCTAAATCGGGCCAGCTCTTGACGTCGATCTCGCCTGGTGGAAAGCGAGGGATGAGGTCTGATGGAACGAGAAATCCCAGATCTTTTCACTCTAGGTTTGAAGGCTGACGGGTTTTTAGTGTTGTTTAGCTTACTAGTTGAGAATAAAACCGTTGAACGTGTAATTCAACTTTCAAGACACATTTAAATTTTGTTATTCTATTTCTGATGTAAGTGACTCTTTTGTCTTTGTGGGAATTAAGTATTTAAACCTAAAGTTACCACACAAAATAGAAAGCGAATCCCATTCAACTGCTCTTGTAATAATTAATTAACAAACAACACACCTCAAAACTCCTCAATTGATTCCACAAGCTCCTGTAACTCTGTACTGAATTGTGATACGATTTCAATGCAAACATTGGCATACAAACAGCACTACGTAATATGCACTTAACTATTTGAAACTAAACTATTTCAGGTCAGTATGCCACTCTATACATCGTTGACTGGCCCCATTCAATGGAGGTTTGCATGCACAGGCTTTGTTGTCGTAGCGTGCAATTGGAAAAAAGAAAAAAAAACTTTTGAATTTGAATATGGGACTGCAAAATATGACATTATGGTAATAAATATGCTTTGCATGCTTATGATCTTTGAAGTAAGTGGAGTTAGTTTTGTGCCGAAGCAATAGGTAACTGAGCTTGTTATTAGTATGGCACTATAGTAGAAATCCATGATGCAGCATTCGTATTTGTGTGTAAAATCACTGTTACTTTTCAAAGGGAAACAAAACTATGCTCAATTGACCGAATTTTATGTTAGAGACACTTTTCGTGAAAAAATTTTGTAATTTAATTTGATTTCAGTCTGAACTTAATCCAAAGCCTTCCTACACGTTTTATTTACGAGAAGTTATAAGCTCGCTACAAGTCACGCCATCTATCGGCTATTTTGAAAATCAAAGTCACCTTACATTATTTTTTTTGTTTTTTTTACCTCGATAAAGTCATTTACAGGAATTAGAAAACGTATATTATACTGGTTAAACTTATAACACTGCATAATGTATCTATTATTATTTTTTGATAAATCTACGTCCGATTTTTGGCATGATACAATATTATCAGCGGAAAAGCTAAAATTTACTACGTCATAACAAAAAAAATACAAAACCCACGTTGCTATCTATTGTTTATACAAAAACAGTGGTATAATAAAGCTCAGTGCAACTCGTAATTGTGCGCAATGCGTTCGTAGTATGAGTGACAGTAGCACGCTCCCACGGGGTCGTGATCATGCATTACACTGATTCGGATGGCTTGTTCCCTGTCGCACACAAGCAGGTATTAAGTATATGTATCAATGTTTACTGAGATGAAAATGGCATTAATGTATCTGTAGTATTGGTTTTGAATATTTCTCTCTGTACTGTAGTCGAAGCTGTGCTAATTTTGGGACGAACTCAGATAGTTTGTTTTGGGGTAGATTTTTGTAAAGTCTTCTTTGTAATTGAATATTTTTTTTATTAATACATTAAGTAAGTAGCTGACATAATTGTGACGATTTTGTTTAGGTAAAGGCAACAAAATCGTGAGACAAAACCTGATTCTTGCGAGCTTATAGATGCCGGGATGAGTTAGACTCCTTTAATAATGATTGGTCCTTGGCAGCTCTGGGCAGAGAGAGGTGGACAGAGAGTAGGAAGGCCTTTGCCCAGTAGTGGGATATTAATAGCAAATAATAATAAAAAAGAGATGACCGATAGCCGTTGGAGTAGACGAAGCCTCTAGGAGAGACGGCGAATAGTCACGCACAGCTATATGGACTGATTAGCCACATTTGAAAGGTGTCCGAGGCAGACTGGGTGCGAATGGCGACTAACCGGGTGTTGTGCAGCAAGCAACCTGCTGAGCATATTCCTAGGCCTATATGCAGCAGGTAGACTGTGAAAGCCTGAGTGGTTTGACTGGTTGATTAGACCAAATCATATCTATAATCAAAGACCACACAACACACAATCATGCACTTAAAACCTAAGGGCTTAACTTTAAACAATGTTCAGATCAAAAAAGATCAAACTCAGTACAGTATCCCAATAAACGAACCGACACACAGATCACGCGGCATCTTTTGAACAATATACTGACTGACAACGTAATTCACTGGAGAGGCGATCAAATGGACACTGTCGTTTGTTTATTCAATTATATTTTTATTGTAAATTGAGTAGAGAGATTTATTGGTGATGGGAATTGGAGATAGAGTTATGTGTATGCGTGTGGTTAGCCCAGTTTTTTGAGATATACATAAGCTCACTCACACCTTCTACCCATGGGAGTAGGCAGAAATAACAGAACGCCACCTGCTACGATCCTTGCATACTCCTTTTGCTTCGTTCACGTTTATACACGCAAGCCGGTTGCATTATACAGACGGACGATATCTTGGCTTCAAATTAAAGGTATTATGGGTTCGCCAAAAATACAAAACTAGACTAAAATCTAGCTAGAACTCAATTCTATACAATAAAAAAAACGCTAACATTCGAGCTCTATAATTTACATCCACATCGAACACACTATTCTTTGAAAATATCGGAGCATAGTATCGGTAACATAGCATAAACATAATCACTAATCAGCCTATACTGTTCCCACTGCTGGGACACAGGCCTCCTCGCTGTGAGTGGGAGTGGACGATAATCCACCACGGGGGCCCAGGGGGTTTACTACGAAGTGCAAAGTGCGAATGATCGGATCGGACCGACACATGGCCGAACCGAATATTATTGAAAAATGCGAAAAAAGTTCGTATCGGCTCAGTTGGGTCGGGACCATAGTAAATATTCGAAAGAGTGTAGGAGTGTAGGATCGGGACCAACCGAACCAAATAGTAACTTCGTAGCAGGAAACGACCGAACATTCGGCCGATACTACTTCGGAGTAGACCCCCAGGGTTGATGGATTTCATATGTCTTCGAATTTATTGTTCCTAGTTTGGTGGCCAGTTTCCTCACGAACGTTCTCGTTAGTGACTTAGCAAACAGTCAATCTTTGCTTAACCTTACCAAGTGTTACCATGTATTGGTAAACAACACTTTCCCCTTACAGTCTTCACTCTCGATTACAGTTTGGTTGTTAGCTTTAAGGCTTCTTGAAGTAATAAAAGCGTATTTTACGTCTCAATCTCTAAAAACTTGAATATCCCATCACCATAAAAAAAAAACTTCGCTTAAATACATCGTTAAATAAAAGCGTCCCTAGTAAGTACCTTCTTATAAATAATATTAAATCAATACACCAAACACAGTGGGATTGATACTCGACAAATGTAAGTACACATAATCAAATATGTCAGCAATGAAAAGAATCTCGTTCGGGAAACGTATTCCAGGGCATATGTTTCAGATATCATCAATAAATTATTATTATTGGTCTCTACCGAAACTAGACAGGCGGACATTACAATATGTAGTGATTCATGGTTACATTACATTATCAGCCTATAATGTTCCCACTGCTGGGACACAGGCCTCCTCTCTGTGAGAGGGAGTGGGCCTTAATCCACCACGCGGGCCCAGTGCGGGTTGGTAGATGTCGCAGTCTTCGAATTTTTTGGTTCTAGGACATGCCGGTTTCCTCACGATGTTTTCCTTCACCGTTTAGAGAGCAGTGGTGATGAAATAATTTACACAAAGTAAAGCGCCTGTCTGGGTTCGAACCTACGACCTGCAACACGTAAGTCGCAGCTGTTGCCACTGGGCCACCATAATCATTGAGAGAGCAGTGGTGGCCCAGTGGTAAAGGCCGCGACTTAAGAGTTGTAGGTCGTAGGTTCGAATCCAGACAGGCGCTTTACTTTACTTTACTTCCTCTCGAAGAGAGGACTCCTGTGTCCCAGCAGTGGGAACATTAGAGGCTGTGATTATGCTTATAATTAATCATTTATTTGCAATGGGTATTGGTACGATGTTGGTCTTAAAGACAGTGATTAAGTTCCTAAACCGTAGTCAGACATTTGACATACAAAACATTACTACGTTTTTAATACCAGAGTATAATATTTATGTCCAATAGCATGCTTTAAGGATGTGTGTTTCTACTTATTCTCTTAACCAACAACCTCTGCTTCATCTAGATCGTGTCTGATCTATAAGCTACACAGGAATTACAATGTAAAAAGATTGTCAGCTGAAGGAAGTCAGCTGATAGGTCATCTTTGCGGTCCGTACAACAATGACAATGGGTCCTGCCATTGTTGTTGTATGGTTGGTATGGTTGGTGGTTAATAATAACTGCCGCACAGGTCGATCGATCAGATTAAGCTACGCTTGCCGCGGTTGGTCCGTGGATGAGTGACCATCTTTACATGCCAAGACCCCTCCGTGCCTCGGAAAGCAAGTTAAAACGTTGGTCCCGGCTGTCATTCGTGGATCTTTGACAGTCGTAACGGGTCGTCAGTAGCCCGAAATTCTGATAAACGTAACTGGGTTGTGGAGGTCAGATAAGCAGTCGCTCCATGTAAAATACTGGTATTCTGGCTGCATCCAGTTAGACTGGAAGTCGATCCCAACATAGTTGGGAAAAGGCTAGGCAGATGATGATGACAACAATGGAGTATGGCATCTGTTTACTCACATTTAGCACTCAATATTTTCGTAAATCTTCGATCAACTATAATTGATCGAAGACGGAAATTCAATAAAACATGCAAACGTCACAAGCCATTATACAGTGCCGCTATTATAAGATTCCAACAGAAAATTCCAATGGCATTTCAGAGACAACTTTAGATTTGCTTTAGACTTTTCATTATGACAAATTGACTAGAGCTTCGAATCTCCCCTTCCCTAGATATCGCAACAGCCTAGCTCAACAAATCCGCAATATGTCTGCCACGTCAGTTCAATCATGTAATGGAACGAACGGAACGCCCACTGTGGATTCAATCAATGAAACATTCATAGCGAGAGCTAAAAACTTATATAAAACATTTATTTATCAATGCCATTGATATTTACTCGGAATTTTAGACTTAACAATTCATGTTTTTTTAATGCTTAACTTGAATAGGTGTTGGTAAATCATATGGGATGAATGATGGAGCAGTGGTGGCCCAGTAGTAACGGCCTCAACTTACAGGTCGTAGGTCGTGGGTTCAAACCAGCCAGGCGCTGTACTTTGTGTAAATAATCTCATCACCACTGCTCTCAAAACGGTGAAGGAATACATCTTAAGAAAACCGGAATGTCCCGGATCAAAAATTCGAAGACATGTGACATCTACCAACCCGCACTGGGCCCGCGTGGAAGATTACAGACTACTCCCTCTCGAAGAGAGGACTCCTGTGTCCCAGGAGTGGGAACATTATAGGCTGATTATGCAAATAATTTGGGATTAGTATAGTTGGCTCAAACTGAACGTCACATAGGACCACTACAGTCCGGCCGTCTAGAGAGCATGCATTCTTGACACCTGTCACTTTCTTATAAACGAATACGTGTTTTGCGAATTTGATCTTTATTAGCTACTAGAATTGTCGCGCTGACAGGTATCAGGAACGCATTTCTGTCAACGGCCGGGGTAAAAATCAGTTTTAATGTTGAGTTGTCTCAAAGATGCACAGGGAATATACAATAAGGTTAGTATAGGAAAAGCTACTATCTAACTACTCTTTTGTAAACCTACTTCTTTTACGAAGAGGCTTTCAGAATAGCCGTATAATACCGATAGCTAGCGGCTACAATGTCTCCGCACTTTCTAGGCTTCCCCATTGTTCGCGAAGTTTCAGCAAACAGGATTGGCAGAGGGAAGATCAACAAGGTTATCCTACAAGGGTTCCGTTTTTTTTCTTTTTGAGATACAGAACCCTAACAATGCCTTATTGCTAGATGATCTTAAAAATTCTGAAAGATTTTATATGTTATCGGTAGAGAATCGAATATTTTTATTGATACACCCTAATAACTATATTTTATCCAATGAACCTCTTCTACTCACACCAACGGAAAAAGAATATGGAAAGGAAAAGTTTGCTATTTTTACTGGTGAAGAGGTAAATTCTCAGAAATTCATATCTATTATTCTTTAAGATCGTATTCCATTAGAGGCAGGTAGAGAGTCTTACGCCTACGAGGAAAACTAAAAAATTGAGAATATTACTATTTTTCCTTCATATTTTCAAGGTAATATGAGCGAAAGTACTGTGATACTTACAAAACTAATATCAGGCCCTAAGTATTAATTACACATAACATTCACCTCGTGTTCATTGAGCCATTACGAGGAAAGTCTTTAAGAAAAAGTTACTAAACGATTGTTATTTCATGAATCGTTCAAAACACCCTATCTCTGAATGCCAATTCCCGTAATTTAAAACGTTCAAAATCTAGTCGCAGTCTCATCTCGGCGACAAACAAATGTCAAAAACTTGTCATAATGTAGGGAAATTAGAGGATTTTTTGACAGATTGAGACTGAGATCAGACTGTGAACGTTCTTAAAATTACAAGAATTGCCCCTCAGTACTATTTATTACTGAGTAGTGCACTATTCTACTACATTATAATACTACTTATGTCAAGAGTATTAGCAATCTGTACATCCCAGTCTATTTTTCAAGCGCTAAACTTTCGCTTATTAGCCGCGGTTGCCGGAAAGGGAAACGATTTTGTCATGAGAATGTGCAGCATCGTCACATCTTCCTGCATCGACCAATAATAACAAACTCTTATCGCCAATCATTGCGACACACGTGATCATGGCAATATCTAAACTAAACATAGACTTCAGAGGTTGTCTTTAAAAGATCGCTTTTAGCGATAACACTGCCCATTGTGTCATCCTAGAAAAAACTTCTATTTGTCGCATCTTTGACTATTTATTGGTTTAGACGCTCAATTGATTTTTGTAATACCGGTGAACGCAGTGACGTCACATGTCACCTGAACGGAATCGGTTGGAGGGGTGTCGATTTTAAAGTTATAAAAGCGCGAGTCGCAAGAGAACTTGGCTCAGAACGATACTTCAGATCGGACTTCCGATCGGGATCGTTGGTTCACAGGTACCTTATTACTATTGTCTCTAACTATTATAACCGTTATTATTTAAACTGTGCTGTGCTATTATTCAAATAAACCTCTGTGCAAGTATTTGGTATTGTTACTGTGTTACTTGAGACCTACGCCATGGAATCTCTACCTCAAGACCATACTGATGATGGGTGAGCTACGCAGACCTCTCAGCCGTCGACATATATTTAATATCAGTAATTGATATGGTGTACTTAATTAATAAAGTGTATTCTATCTATCTATAGATTTCTACAAGTCATGGAAGCTTAAGGAAATATTATAAAAACGTCGTCAAACCCTTTGTTCAAAAACAGCCTACCTATCGTCGAAATTATTCATTAATAAAATATTTTACGGACCGAAATAACCGAGGCGCGACCCAAAAACGCGGCCGCCTCTTGTCATCGCACGTTACATAATCTCACGTAAAAGCGTAACCTCTTTGTAATCTAGAAATAGATGACATTCATAAAAGTTTTCATTCTTATTTTACGGCCAAATTAAAAAAAAAAAAAAACGAAAAGTTTTAATGAATGGAACGGGAACACTAAATTAGGTTTGCCGTATAGTTTTTGGATATAAATTAGATGTTCATGATGTTCTAAGACTTGAATAAAAGATGGCCAGAAGGGTCCACCCACACGCGTGGACCTTTCTTCATAATTACGATCGGGGAATCCCCGTCAGAAACGAAGTTCCTTACGCGATACTCGCATACACACGTATTAAAAACGCGTATTAAATCATTGAGTTATAATGTACTACGTACTAGTACTTATATTATAACTCAATGTTTAAAATTCACAATTTCTCTATATATATCTGTCTATTTCTATTAATATTGAAAAAGTCGCATGTAGTAGGAGTAACGCTTTTTCGTTACTACAAGACGCGTTAAAGTACTTCGTTCCAAAACATGTGCGAAGTGGCCTCACAAACACCGGTTTGATAATAAGCTTAAGCAAACGAATCGGAATAAAATAAGTACAGAGAAGAAGGGTTATGCAGGCAGGAGTGTTCTCATCTCTGTTCTTCTTCATGTCGCTGGCACGTCTGAATTTTATATCTTGTTGGCCCAGAACTTTGCCACTTCCACGGCGTCATCCGTGGCAGGTCAGAGGTCACTTTGACTGCATGTTTTGGGACACAGAGGACAGGATAGGAGGTGGAGCATGGTTAATAAGCGCGTGGAGCGTGTCTCAAACGTAATGATGCCAATTAATGTTGGTCATTTACTGTAGCGGTCAAAGGGAACTTATAGTTACGATACAGCATGATTATTTACCAACCTTTGTATGGAAAAGGGGTTAAAGATAAATAAACATATAAAATGTACATAACATTAGTATTAATATAGGTTATATAGGCAGCTAAGCGCTCCTGAGCTTGTCATCCATCATGATCGTTTGCATGTGCGTTGTGACAAATGCCTTCCTAATCTGTTTCTGTGAGCGACTGATATTACAGGTAAATATGTAAGCTTATTTTATTAATATTAAATTATAACTGTACCGCCACGTTATCTACTTATTTATCGGGTTATGAAAATTAAAATACATTTTCAAAAATAATCTTACAAACCACTTTATTATATTTTAATCTTCCAATTATGGTTTGTTGTATGATTAGTCATTACTATAAATTACTTAATAATTTCATTTTTATTCTTTCGTTCATAGTGCGTTCTAACTATCGAAAAATAAGGCTTTTCGGCCGGTAGGTTGGCTTCCAGTCTAACCGGATGCAACTGAATATCAGTGAGCAACATGGAGCGATTGTCTAACTAACCTCCACAACACGGTACCTCTTGATAAGACTGGTTTATCAGACTTTTGGGCTTCTGACGACCCGTAACGACTGTCCAAGATTAATTACGAATTACAGCCGGGACCAACGTCTTAACGTGGGAATATCGGGAAAAAAGTATCCAAACATACAAAAAATCAAATCTTTTTCTCTTTACATTATTGTAGTTTAGATAGCTTGTTTGGCTGGTCAGATAGGCAGTCACTCCATGTAAAATACTGGTATTCAGCTGAATCCGGTTAGACTGGAAGCCGACCCCAACATAGTTGGGAAAAAGGCTAGGCAGATGATGATAGCTTGTTTAGCTGTACTACGTGTCACCTCATCTCACAGTGTGCACCAGATTGCACTCGTACATCTAACATAAAATATACTATTTATCTTAGGACGAAAATGAACAGTCTCGCATTGTGAGGCTTCATCTGATCCTGTAATACGAAGTCTATTTTCTTGCGAACCCAGATCAATATGAGGCATAACTTGTGGCTTATTCAAGGCATGGATGTCAAGTTTGCGAAAAGTTTTAGGTCAAAGGTCAAGCGTATCGTTTCTTGTCTATATCTTCGTATTTATTAAGACGGTTGAGCATTTTTGTGGTCTTACGTGGCTAGTGGAAGCAGGAGCGGAAAAGGTTCTTATTTTCTAAGACATAAGATATGTTTTGTTTTGATTGGTTCTTGTATCTCTGGAGTTGTGTAGAATTCTATATCAGTAGGTATGTACTGATAATCTACGAGTCCAAAATATTTCGATGCGTTTCCTTTTTGTTTTTTTGAAACAAATGAAGTCTCATCGTAAAGTTTCTAACACACATGCTTGTAAGCATTCTTAAAATTAGCATGCCCTGCAGCTGATCACATTTGCTAGAAATAAGCATGCTAGTTTTGAGCACACTCCTAAACAAGCGTGTGCAGACGCGCTCGGAGCACTCCCCCTTCCGGGTGGAACCTCAGGTCGCATGCTCGAAAATCAAACCACTGTTGAATTTTGAGCATCCTCGAAATACACATGCTCATTACACTATTACTAGAAATGTTTCGACACACGTGCTATTGACTACTTAGTAACACGTTGTTTTGATACCAATTGCTAAATAATAGTCACGGAAATTCTCAACCAAAAACGGCACTAATTTAATAACACCGATATTGCATTACGTATGTATACATATAAATCATACCGGCCATTTCTTAAGGTGACGTGTGACAGCCCATCTTCATCCTCAGTTCTATACGCTCAGTTTATTGGCAGCAAGTCAAGTACACTCCCACACAATGGTGTTTAAAAAGAAATATGTTATGAAAGTTCAAGGCTCGCGAACCTTGGAAATGTTGGCAATGGTCGTTCTTTTTCTGACTATTTTTATGTTATGTTTTTCGTTCGTATACCAAATTTAGTATTGTATATGACAGTTATTTATTTATTTATTTATTTAATCTTCTCGCACAAAAAGGTACAAAGGCGGACTTAATGCCTTAGGCATTCTCTACCAGTCAACCAAGGGTGGTGCAGAGATTGGATGGCAGGTGCTTTGGTTGAGAGGGACAATGATAAAAAAAAAAAAACTCTTAAAACTAGTTACTTTTACTTTTACTAATTCAGTATAGATCTAAACTCATCATCTGCCTAGTCTTTTACCAACTATGTTGGGGTCGGCTTCCAATCTAACCGGGTGCAGCTGAATACAAGTATTTTACATGGAGCGACTGTCAATCTGATCTCCACAACCCAGTTACTGGGTAATACGATACCCCTTGGTAAGACTGGTTATCAGACTTTCGGGCTTGTGACTACCCGTAACGACTGTAAAAGATATACGAATGATAGCCGCGACCAACGAGGCACGGGGGGATCTCGATATGTAAAGATGGTCACCCATCCACAGACCAACCACAACAAGCGTAGCTTAGCCTGATCGATCGACCTATGCCGCTGTTATTGTTTAACCACGGGCCCTTCAGTATAGGTCTAAACTCTGATTTTTAATTTGCTAGACCAAGATGATCAGTCATTCTTCATTCAGAATCATTTTTCGTGATGATGACAAAAAAAAAACGACCGCGGCTGTCGTTTTAGTCCTACAAATTAAAAACCAGAGTAAAGGTTGTTTAACCCTCTTTTCGAAATACAATTTTATGATCGATTGCTTGTACACACATTAAAATAGAAATACAAAAAATACCTACTAAATATTGTGAGCGATTGTACTTTCATGCAATACAGGCAAGTATTTGATATTCGGTTATGCCTGTCTTTTTCTATCAATGTGGCAACGAGAGAGATGGCGAATCTTTAAAATGTATTCGGTTTGATCTGAGTAAGTAGGTATCTAAATTATTTCTAGACAGGATACGGAGTCAGTCGTGCGTTTGAAGTACGTTTTATTCCTGTATTTATGTCGTTATATTAAGAATTATATAAATAATCCGTGAGCTACTTTAAAATAGAAAAATGGAGCGGGAAATAAAAATTGAGAGAAAACATCTTTGAAGCTAGGTATCCAATTTTCAGGTAAACTTTCCTGGTTTGAGCTTAGATTATCTAATCTTCCAATTAAAAAAAATATAATATAACCTACATGATAGGCTGGACATGACAATCACCTATTGGGTCCCACTAAATGCACGACGCCATTGCGGCAGTCCGAGACGAAGATGGCGGATCGAGCTTGACACCGAAAGGACTGGCCGGCACTCACGAACGACAGAATTGTGTGGAAAAGGGAGAGGGGCCTTTGCCCTGCTGTGGGCCAATACAGGCTGGTTAGACACGATATTAATTTTATTTAGGCATAAAATGAATATCGTGTTTAACCAGCCTGTACCATACCAGCCATACGTTATAGGTAACGTAATAAGCAGCAATTTTCTCCATTACTTCGTCATCCACAAGCAAAATATTATTTCTCATCTAAGACAAACTAAATATGTCTCATTCACAAAATGGCTATCATCCGGAGCAATTGTTTGCCCACAAAAGATAGATTGTTTAGATACGAGTCTAGTACAACTATTTTCTTTTTGACGCACATGACAGTTCCTAATTCAACTTTGTTCTATCTCTATGGCATGTGGATGTTTGCCAATGGAAGTTACGTAGACAACCTTCGTTTTGTTTATGGTTCTTTGGACTACCATGTTTGGTAAACAACATGGATTTAGTATATACTAAATCTATGGTAAACAGCTATGTCGGTTGTGCTCTTACTTACTATAGGGGTAGGTAGAAAGCCTACTACTCTATTGCATTTAGTTGTGATCGAGTATTTAAAACTAAATTCGGTCTGGCGAGTCATATTAGGGCACATGCTAGGAAATAATAATAATTTTAAAGGGTCGCCGTTATCTAAATCGATAAGGAGGACTACATTTGTAAATAGGGGTAAATAGGGAGCCTAGTTACCTAAATTAAATAGTAGTCATTTTTTTACCCGACCACGGCAGATATGAATTTATTGGTTATCAGTCTCAAAGGGGAAGAGGTTTTCTTTCTTTGTGTAAATTAGCATACCTTCCTAACCAGCCTGTAATGTTACCACTGCTGGAACACAGGTCTCCTCTCTTCGAGAGGGAGTGAGCTGTATAATCCACTACGCGGGCCCAGTGCGGGTTGGTAGATGTCATATGTCTTCGAAGTTTTGCTTCAAGGACATGCCAGTTTCCACACGATGTTTGCCTTTACTGTTTTGAGAGCAGTGGTGATGTGGGTTCGAACTCACGACCTAAAATTCGTAAGTCGGGGTCGTTGCCAATGGGCACCTTACCCTATGTTTGACCTTATTTATTTACCTTGATCTATGTTTGACTTTTTAACTTTAAACCCTCGTACATTCATTGTCTTCTCCAATTTATCTTCCAAGCGCGACGTAACAATGAATGACTCTTCAATTTAAAAGTTTGCGTAACTTAGCACCATCTGTCATGTTTAGTTAAAACTGTGTTCATTACAATTTGTAAATACCGTATTTTTGGCAAATTCTCATATTTTTTGTTGACTATTAATGGGGAGTCCAATATACAGTGGCCTCCAAAAGTTAGTTGAGATTTTTCCACTTCAGCTATGAGTTGTGACATTATGATTTAAAATTCATGATTTAAAGACATAGTGATCCAAATGTTTGAACTGCTATAACGTTTTTATTGACTAATCTACCTTTACTTTTCACCTCTATCTACCTTTGACTTTTCATAAAAATAATCAAGTAATCCCTTAGGAATACCTGATTATTTTTTTTTATTTTAAATCATAATGTAGCATCACAGCTGAAGTGGAAAAATGTCAAATAAAGTTTAGGAGGCCGCGGCTGTATACTGGACTCTCCATTAATAGTCAACAAAAAATATGAGAATCTGCCAAAAATACGAGTATTTATTTTTATGGAGTGTCATAAAATTTGTGGCAAGATGATACTACGAAGAATTTAAATAGAAGCACGTTACAGGCATCATGGCAATTGCACTTTTCAAGCTTTTTGGTAACTAAATCATCATCTGCCTAGCCTTTTCTCAGCTAAGTTGGGATCGCCTTCCAGTCTAACCGGGTGCAGTTGAATACCAGTATTTAAAAAAAGCGACTGGCTATCTGACCTCCAAAACCCAGGTATTGAGTAATACGATACCTCTTGGTAAGTCTGGTTGTCAGATTTTCGAGCTTCTGACGAGCCTTAACGTCTGTCAAAGATCTACATATGATAGCCGGTATCAACGGTTAAACGTGTTTTCCGAGGCACGGAAAGATCCATCCACGGTCTCAGTAAAGACCCATCCACTGACCAACCGCGGCCAGCGTAGCTTAACCCGGTCAATTGATCCGTGCGGCTGTTATTACTTAGCCACGAGCCCTTTTTGGTAACTAAGTATGCTTTCGAAAAGTATGATTACTTTTCTGATAAATATTTTATAATAAGGTGATTTTGATCGATTCTTGAAGTCGAAATACATCGGCAGCGTAAAAGCTACCACAAGGAAGACAGTGCTCCGTTTCATTGCCACCAATGCCTTTTCAATGTCACAAAGAACATTGTTTCACGCCCCAATACTCCTTACTCAAAGAAACCAGACATTTTGGGGCAACCACACATGTATTTATAATAAATAATTAACTCACAAGCAGTACCGTTATAGGGTTTAATTAATCCCGGACAACGGGAATGTGTCCCGTACAAATTTATTGCTATAATTTACGACAGTCCGGGAAAAAAGGGAATACAAATACTGTGTAATGTGCACTGCATAAGATGGTTGCTTAAAGAAATTTGTGGGACTTGGTTGTTAGAGCCCTTAACCTTAGAGCGGTTTCACAAGGCGACTTTTTCAGTGATACAAACTGCATCGAAACACTATCAGTAAAGCAAGCAAGGTAAAGGTAGTCGGTTAGCGTTTTTGTACCAGAAAATAAAAGCCAAAAATAGATTTGAGGTGTACTTAATTGATTTTCTTTTAATTTTTTATTTTATCAAGAGGTGGACAAAGAAAATGGACCTTACAAAGCTTTCTTACAAAGCTGTAAGAATTACCTGTCAATTTTATTTATTCCGAATTTTTTATTCCCTTTTGAACATGAAATTAACAGCTGGCGTACCTACTTAAGAAAACATCGTGAGGAAATCGGCATATCAGTGAACCAAAAATTCGAAGACATGTCACATCTACCAATCCGCACTGGGCCCGCGTAGTTGATTATGGCCCACTCCCTCTCACAAAGAGGAGGCCTGTGTCCCAGCAGTGGGAACATTATACGCTGATACCTAATAGGAACTTGAAACAAAGTAAGTGTTGTATAACTTGCAACATACTGCATAGTAGTACTTACAAAACACTACGTATCCTAGAAGCCATGGGAATGTTAACACGAAGCGTCGAAAGCCGATATGAAAGCCAGCATTTTGACGATACCACTTCGTTGTGTAACAACAATAGTAATTAAGTTGCTTTGCCACTGGCTGTGAGAAGCACAGAACCGATCGAAGATACTGCGCCTGGTGGAGGCTTATGTCCAGCTGTGGACGTCTTTCGACTGAACTGATGATGTTGATGATTACTCCGAAAGCAAACCTTGCTAACAATTATATATTGCTCCTGAAAAAAAAACACTTACCTTAATAATTTCAGAAACTTGTAACAGCTGATATACCGTACGGTCAGCAACAAAAGTCGATTAACGCTGCTTTTACACATCATCTAATTTGAAACAATTTTGATAATTTCCGTTTTAGTATTTTTAAGTTAAAAAATAATATTCTTAAAATTTTATTTGTTTAAATTTTAATAAAATATTTTGCTCAATATTTAAGATTACAAAACGAAAGCACGTAAATGTCAGTGAATGGACTTGTCGTCCGAATTAAGCCATAAAGAAGATATACAAAAGACTTATTGAAAGCACACATTAATTTATAATCCGTATCACATCTCAAATTAATGTAACACCAACTAACCTCCACTACCCAAAGACAAAGAGAACGTTATTGCACTTACAAATTCGCATACCGAACGCGAATCGGCCATAAACATTTAAACCAAAACCATGTGTAAATGAACCGAGGTTAAAATCGTAACAGGGTGTAAATCAAACGCACTGCACATGTCTGTTCCCATGATTCATGGCACTACAAATCTTACAGCCTTATTACAACGGAGTAGAGTCCAAATTAATGAATGGATTGCGCTTACTGTGGGCGTGTAAGGACTTATTAAGATCACTTTGCATGCATCATGCCAATTGAGTGCGGGATACATGTGTTTCTGATTTCTTTTTTTATTTAAGATGATACTTTGAGTTAGGATGTATACTTGTTTATTTGTTACTTTTACTTGAGCACGATAGGAATGGGTTGAATGAAAATAAAGGTGGAAACGGTTGAGATTGGGCATCTCTTAACTGCCAGGGCTTGTTTCTAATCTAAAGGTCAATTCTCGTAATTTAAAACGTTCAAAATCTAGTCGCAATCTCATCTCAGCGACAATCAATGTCAAAAACTTGTCCAAAATGTAGGGGAATTATAGGTATTTTTGATAGATTAAGACTGAGATCAGACTGTAAACGTTCTTAAAATTACGAGAATTGCCCCTCTGGTATTTTGAATTGTTACTTCATTTGTTTTTACATTGTTCTCACATATAGAAGCAACAAGAATAATGTACCCAGGATTTTGTAATATCTTGATTTAAAAGGGTGTCCTTGGAGTTTCTTGCCCGTTCTTTTTCATAGAGATCTACGATTTGGAATGGGCAACTAGCTTCAACTTTCTGACAGACTATTTTAATTTTGACAATTCAAAAGGGCCTGCGAATGGTTAAATTGAAATAAATGCTTTGAATTTGAATTATTGAGATTAAATCTTCTTCTAAGCGTGTCGATGGCAATCTAAATGTGAACTAAATGGAGTTGGACCAGAATTCGACTTCCAATTTGGCATTATAATTAGTGTCCAAAATCAATTTATTCAAATTAGGCTGAGAATCAGCACTTTTCGAACGTCAAAATTACAAACGACAGTCCCCCAAAAACGCCCGCCCTTCACCACTTCCTAGTGCTATCGCTGGGAAGAAGAAGTGGCGCAACAAACTCCCCAGCAGTCCATCAGTTTTTGTAATGTGTACACGACAGGATACGCCGGACAACTCCACATTTACACTCTTCAGGGCAGAGTCATCTATGAATCTCCAAACCTGAACAAGTTTTCCTTGCATCGGCCAACCTGGCTAGGAGTCTGTTTAAAGACCTTTTGCAGGTGGTTGTTATGTGATATTGGAACATGATATTGGAAGCTTTTGCCATCCTACGATTTGAGCAAGCAAAGGGTGAACGTACATACTTATTTATTAATTTGTGATAGTTAGTCAATTTTATGGTGGTACTCAGCTGCATCAGGTTAGACTGAAGGCCGGCCCCAACGTAGTTGGGAAAAGGTTGTTTGCTAGATTGATTGATTGAGTTTTTAAATTTTATGTTTATAATTATAATAATATTTCTAGCTCATACGCACATTTTTCATGCATCCAGCATCACGTTAGGCTTAATTAGGAGACTGTATTATAGAAGGATAGTTTAGCCATAGCTTGATATTTAGTTACATTATGGAAATTTAACGAAACAGCCTAAAAATATATATTTCAATTATAAATGTACTAGCTGCGCCCCGCGGTTTCACCCGCATAAGTTTCGATCCTGTGGGAATATCGGGATAAAAAGTATTCTGTGTTAATCCTGGTTATAAACCATCTGTGTGCCAAATTTTATCCAAATCCGTTCAGTAGTTTTTGCGTGAAAGAGTAACAAACATCCGTCCATCCATCCATACAAAATTTCGTGTTTACTCGTATAATATTATTAGTAGGATATCCGCATGGATCTTCTTAGATTGTTCACTTTACACAAATGGAAAGAAACGAAATATTTACCCTTGATAATAAGGCTTTCACGCCACCATTAAATGACGTCTCCCCTCAGTTGACTTCCAAGTACCGCGGGAATGTCACCAGCTGACACTTTTTGCTCTTTTCTTCTGAACATGACAACCGAATTTACGATAGACATGAAACTATATATTATACTTGCGTCATTATCACTGAAAGACTTAATATTGTATGAAAAGAGAATTGTTTCTTAAAAAATAAATTGTCATAAAATTATATCAAGTTAAATAAGATGGTTGTTTGTGCCTACTTACTAGTAGCTTCCTAGATTTTACGATAATTGAGCAAAAATATTGAAAAACTTTCTAAGGGCCGATTTTTTTTATCCGTAGTTAAATTCAACCAATTGTTAAAAATAGTAACTAATGGGTAAATTTTTGCAAAATGTGTTTTTTCGATCAATTTTTAGTTTATCTACTTAATGATGTTATATAATTGCTAATGGTCAAATAATTAACTATTAGTTAAAAAAAAAATAACTATTAGATAAACTAACAATTGATCAAAAAACAAATTTTGCAAAAATGTTATCATTAGTTACTATTTTTAACAATTGGTTCAGTTTAACTACGGATCAAAAAACCAGCCCTAAGTTTACTATCCCATAAAAAAAGTATGCAAAACTTACCTATCACGACAAACTAGTAACACTATATTTACAACCTCAAACTGTTATCCAAAACTACTGAAAGCTGTTCTAATTCACCGAAACATCCAATGTTATATAACTACTATCGTCTAACATCCAACATCCAAGATTATCCTTCACGAAAATTAAAGTTATTCACAACACTTCGCGGTATAAGTTAGAACGGGAGGTTGTACGGAGGCTTCGCACAGCCGCCCGACGCCACGACAGCCGGCAAACTGCCGCCCGCCCAAGCCGCCCTGAATGTTTTCGCAACAACTGAAAATTTTATTCAGCGAGCGAACATTATCTTCAAGTTTTCGAAGAGTTCGTAAGTACTGTGAATGCAAACTCGAAGCTGTATTTTTTGTTATAAAGATACTCATTTTCTGAAGTCTTCCAATATTGTTCAGTATTGATTCGATCGCTCATGAATGACAGCGATGTGATATGAATTCCAGGAAAGAATCAGAAGATTCCGTTTACAATCGTATGAATGCACATTGAATCGTTGGTTACGATGTCAGATTCTTTATTTAAAGGTAAGTTTACGTCCATCTTTTCAATAGCTTATGCAAACGTACTGTGTTAGCGTACTTGTCTGAGTCCGGATTTTTCAGGGCTATGCGCAAAGCTGATTCAGGTCTGCCTAACCAACTAAAACTCTATTAAAATAGTAATAGCACGCAGATTCGTTTGTAAAATTTGGTCGGGCAAAACTGCTCTATCAGACAAAACTAATTTAGTTCTAGAAACGTGGTGCGCGCACTGTCTTAGCGATAAATTAAACTATGATCGTGTTCTTATCGTAAATAAGAATAGCTACCACACCTCAGCAGTCACTGATAGAGAAGATTCCTTATCTACGCCCACCGATCAAAGTGACGCAACCTACCTTCGTAATAAAGAAAAGAAAATAAATGGTAATTAATTTATTAGCGCGATCGCGTCAAAACATTGCCTTATCTATGAAAAAAGCCTCTGTTTTAACGCTTTAAGTTCGCGTGCCAGTGGCTCCCCCTATCCATCACTCAGATAACATGAACAAATACTTGGTGAAATTAGCATAAAGCCTAGAAATTGTTACCAACTTCAGTCTAGAATAATAATTGGATATTTTCAGAGTAAGTTTGTTTGTTGTACTGAAGTCGGAATTTCAGTCCCCTGCCATTTAACGACGATAACTGTGTTATCTTTTAGACACTGATTAATCTAAAATATTTGAAATTCTTAATTTTATTAGCTCGAATTGTTGCGCCTATTTTGATCGTAGACTGCGCAGAACTAATAGGAATCTTGAAAGCAAAATTGACGAAGAGGATTATAAACAGTATTTAGTGCCGCTGTAAATAATCTATTATAGACAGGAATTTTGTATTATGAACTAATTATGACAGAATAATTGTGCCTAATTAATATAGTTTCACTAAAATGTTTGTGCGAATGAATCGTTACAATCAAATTAGACCTATGTGAGGCAGACTGAATTGATTCAATGAAAATTGTTAGCGTGTAATATTCTGGTAGTATAATGAAACTTAATGTTACATAATTAATTGAGCAACAACTATAAACATAATCTGCCCATTGCCCACTTTATACTCATTTCTAGGCATTTGAGTAGCAATAAGTCAAGCAATCAGTCTAGCCTTTTCCCAACTATACTGGGGTCTGATTCCAGTCTAACCGGGTGCAGCTGAATACCAGTATTTTACATGGAGCAGTCGCTCCATGTAAAATAGGTACGTGTCAAGTGGAGTGGTGGTGTAAGTGCACAACCCAGTTACTGGGTATTACGATATCCCTTGGTAACACTGGTTATCAGACTTTCGAGCTTCTGACTATCCGTATCGACTGTCAAAGATCCATGAATGACAGCCGGGACCAACGGTTTAATGTGCTTTTCGAGGCACGAAAGGGTTTTGGTATGTAAAGATGGCCACCCATTCACGGACCGACCGCGGCAAGCGTTGCTTAACCTGATTGATCGACCCGTGCGGCTATTATTACTTAGCTCACGAGCTCCCCTTAAGTAGGAATAAGTATAAAACATTAATTCCTCCCATTAATATAATACCCAATACAGAAGGAATTATTAATCTCTACTTAACTCTTCAGTTTTTTTTTACTTTTTTCCATCTATTACCGAACCGAGCTCTCTGGTACATTGGTTGCCTAACAACGGAAGTATATAGTAGCATAATATTATCCCACTTATTAAAATACTCTGCTGCTGAGAACTGAAAACAATGCCATGCTGAAAAGTTTTCAACGTTCGTTTACCGTTAGTATTCGCGATCGTAACTCGGTTGTTTTACTGTTAAAAATATTCTTATAAATGTACTTTTCCGATAACTTATTGAATTTTATGAATATTACCAAAGCAAAAAATAAAAGAAACTGCTGTACGTACTTTTGATGGAACACGTACTATCAACATATTATGTATAACCTATTTATGTAGCTAATGTTATTTGTTTCTTCCTCTACCGGAGACATTACAGTTAGATTTGAGAAATTAGTTATTGCCAGGCAGCTTCTTGTTACATGAAACTAAATACACATGAGATGACACTTCAGTCAAGACTAAGGCCCGTTTCACAATATTAATTTCAAACTATTCACCAGATGATAACTAAATTTATTAGATGATCGTGGAACAGCGACATAAGCATAACTTCTGGTCAAATAGTCTGAACAATACAAAACCGATCTTTTCATACCAAAATTATCATTAAAAAACTCCGCCTGTAATAAAGGCTCTTGAACGGCCGTCAACGTGCAGTTTAACGACGCAATTAATGTGGCTACAGTATAAACTTGTAAACTCTTCGGGAACGAACAAACGTATGCAAATTTTGCGATATCGTGAAATGTTGCGTGCGCAATCAAAACTTACCTGTGTGATGAACTTCATGTAAAGTGTACGGTGATGTGGAGTAATTGTGTTGAGTAAGGAAAACAGATGTTACATTGTTTGACAGGGTCTGAAAGGTTTTGGAACAGATTTTTATAAGCTTTTCAGTACCGTAGGTATGCCATTCGAAGACGCATGTAAAATATACACACAAAAAAATAATTGGTAAACAATTTTGAACTCAGAATCATTCTGCTCGCTTTTCATTATAAATATTTATCATCATCTGCCTAACCTTTTCTGACCTAGACTGGATTCAACTTCCAATCTAAGCGGATGTAGCTGGTATACGGCCCTGCTCTGTTATTTTTGTCAGGCCTAATTTATTTATGTGAAAAAGAAAGATGGTACATCTTCTTCTACTTAGCCTTTCCCCAACTATGTTAGGGTCGACTTCTGTCTTACCGAATGCTAGTATTTTGCATGGAGCGACTGCCTATCTGACCTCCATAACCCAGTTACTGCCTAACACGATACCTACGATACGAATACATTTGTATCTATCTATAAGTCCAAAATAAAAAGAACAACATTTAAAGCTCTACACATCCACGTCCTACGTCGAAATATTTATTTCTAGCCATGCAAACTGGAGAAAAAAAGTGAGGACAGCTAACGTTACCAGAATGGCTTAGTTTGGTGTAGAAACTAAGCCATTCTGGTAACGTTAGCTGTCCTCACTTTTTTTCTTCAGCTGTCGAATACCCGCTATGTTTTTTCTACGATGGATACTATGTGACGTGAACACATCAAACGGAACACGGACAGTCCTGACATGGTCCATCCACGTAGATTTCCATAACGTACGGTTCTGGACTAGGAAATATTTTGTATTTTGTAGAAAAACCGAGTCACACAATTTCTGACGCGCGGTTTTATGGCATATGGTTCTAGATACTACTTAGTAGTTCTTGGCTGGTACAGTTTAGATGTCCATTGGGAATGGTTGTATAGACGCCAGCAGGTCAAGCTACCCGAAACTGTCAAATTTTCCCAATCAACCTTGAACCTTAATGCATTAACGATAAGGTTGAAAATCTATTAAAGAAATTTGACAGATTGTAGTAGCTTGATGTGCTGGCGTCTGTACTTTAAACCTACTGATTTTACATGTTTTTGTATCTTTGTTGCAGCTTATTTTATGAACTTTAACCAGAATCTTACAATAATTCTATAATTTTTTTTAATTAATTTCAGATTCGCCGTAGAATTTTTTACAGCGCAGATTGGTGAAATGTAACATGAAATATAACGCTAAATAGCCGTCCTAATAAAATGTAAGGCGCTTTGTACACACACGTGTTTCTTTCCGTGAAAAACTACGGTTTATTTGCCGTCTGTAAGCACGGTCGTCGGTGTTGTATGGATTAGTAAGGAAGCTTATACACGGACACGATTTTTCTATGGCACGGTTTATACGCTCACCGTACTGTAATGAAACCATGCCGTGTACAAGAGGCCTTTTTTTTTTTTTTTCTGGATGGGAAATCTTCATATGACTTCTCCCGCTCTGGGCGGAGCAGGAGGGCGTGTCAGACTTTTACTGACTAAAACCCACCCGTGTTCCTTCAGTTGCCTATGCCAGGGAGGGGGAGGGGTATCTCTTTCGAACAATCCGCGGCCCTGGCAGGCATCGGCCCTAGCGGACCCCGTCACTTCGTGCTGACATCTCTTTGAGGCGCGCGTGGAACACAAACGCGCCGTCGACTCGGGCCTGGTCCTTGCCGGGCGGCGAGCTGACCATTGCTCGCCGCCCGCAAGCCCGCGCCTGCGGTGGCCGGGAGTCGGCTGGTGACTCCCGACGTCCAGGGCGTCTCCTGCGCGACTAGGGCGTGTGAGGGCGCGTGAGGGCGCAGAGATTGCCTCTCCCTCACGCGCTCCGCCTCCTCCTATGCGAGCATTACTGCTTCGCAGAAGGAGGTTACGGCTTCCCATGCACTCTCACTCCGTACCATGGCCTGGACCAGGGCCGGACGCGAGAGATCGCCGCCTTACACAACAACTAGGCGAATTCGTATACACATTTCATGATACGTTTTACCAATCTGTACCCTGTGACAACTCTACGATAGTTTTCTTTTGTTAGATTACAAGTTTGTTTGTATTGTATTAACTGGCTTCTAAGGTCTCTTAACTTAAATAATCTTTAATCAGCTGCCCTTGTAACACAAGTCGTAAACCTATAGCCAACACGGCTATAACCTTAGTTATCGTACTAGATAATGGAACATATAACACACGTCTATGTAGATCGTCTCCAAGAGCGTCATCTCACATTTTATAGCCAATTAAACTGGTAGTTAACAAAGAGTCGTTTGTCTTAATAAAGTCGGTAAAACGAGACCGCCGATAACCTTCTGTTAAACCATGTTTAACAATTCCCCGGTTATGTGTGAGTTGTTGGGTGGGTTATTATCTCTGGATAGTTCAAGGCCAGCTAGAATAACGTGTTGGGAATAGAAATTAATTTGAATGCTGAGAAGTACTCCCTTTACTCTGTGTGGTTTTTTTCTCAGGCCTAAACTGTTGACGTCCAGATGAACAGCCAAGCTATTCTGTAACAATTTCACCGTGAAAACTTAGGTGAAGTGAGCTTGAAGTGAGCTGTCAATAGTGTCAATCCCCAGCATTAGGTGGAATTATAACTCACTTCACCTATTTATTTATTTATTTATAATAATAAGCACACCAACAGCACAGTCACTTTGACACAATTCAAATTGACGGCACGGTTGGCGCAGTGGTTAAGCGATTGACTGCTGCGCTGCGTGTCGCGGGTTCGATTCCCGCACGGAACAAATATTTGTATTGCCTACGGGTAGTTGTTCCGGTGCTGGCTGTTTGTGTATGTGATTTTAAATGTTTGTGAACGCACCCACGACACAGGAGAAATTCCAAGTGTGGGGCAACGTTTTTTTTTTAAAAAAAAGAAAGAAAACGAAATTAAACATCATCTAAAATTAGCATTACAGTAACCATGCAAATAACAGGTGCATGACTATTATTATTATTTATAATATTTTTTAAGTTAAATAACTTAAAAAATATTAGAGACAAAGGAGAGCAATAAAAAGTGTGTCTAGTAGATCTTAATCTAGAACTCTACAAAACAAAACAAACCAATTTGAGCTAAATAGATGGGCACTCTTCACACTGTCTAAATATGTGTTTGTCTGTTCTCATGGTGAAATTTTTACCGAATCAACCGGCTGTAGCCTAGTTTAAAATTGAAATTGTTATTCAATTAAGTAATCAGAAGATTTTCTTATCTACATAAAATGGTGTCCACAATAAATCGGTTTTCAGATTATGACCGACACAGAAACAATTTGTAACAAAAAACTCCCTAAACACACACAACACAGTCTTTCATAAGATTGACAGTAATGCAACGACTGTCAAAGCAGTCCACAAATGACAGCCGGGACCAACGGCTTAACATGCTTTCCGAGGCACGGAGGGGTCTTGGTATGTGAAGATGGTCACCCATCCACGGAACAACCGCGGCAAGCGTAGCTTAACCTGATCGATCGACCCGTGCGGCTGTTACTGACCCACGAGCCCCTCACCAAAGATAGTAAGTAAATAGTCATTATTCATAGAGCCTTGCACTAAATTATTTTAGCATCGATGCCCTATAAGCAATGAGATATTTAAGGTTAAGCTAAAACAAACGATTTAAAATCGTAGAAAAAAACCTGCATCCCATTGTAATCAGCACTGGATGCTGCTCGTGTATGGTAACACTATCGGCACAAACGAGAAACGACATCTATGGACTATGCTGTATGAAGGAGTACGACGGTTGGTAGATACGGTACTTATGATAATGTATGACAGAAGTGCTAGTAAATACTTGTGGGAATGAAAGGGCTGAGGTCAGAGAAAAAGTAAAATCAATATAGTTTACGCTGGTTTATTCCTTTACACACTCGTAAAATACATAAAAACATGTCTTAGTAAAAAAATCCCTACTTCACGTCTTTTTCGTCCTTCAAAAAAGATTGTCATTCTCCTTTTTAAATGCCTTCCATGTCATCCTAAGCATACGTCTTTGGCTCACTTACCCCTTAGCATCAGCTCTTTCACAAAATCATGCATTGAAATACATTCATTGACGTTTCATTCCTACATACTGTTACAATTCTTTTACATTTATTTTACCTTTGACAGAACCAGTAACCTTATTGTAACGACAATAAAGATCACTGTTATGTTGACAGAATTGTCAGCGGTAGCAACCTAATTTTATTGTAACGACAATAAGATCACTGTGATTTTGACAGTAATGCAAATTTAAATTAACTATCAAAGGGAGGACTGCAAGTTTAAGTTTTACGAGCTCGTACCACACTTTAATTATCTATTCTTTCGTGTTGGTTTTACACTAAGATCATTGCAACTGTAAATATTTCTGAGGGTAATTCCCGTATTTTTGATAATTGATTTTTGATAATGTTCGCATTCTAATGACAGTATCAATCTGTCAAAAAAATATCTAATTTACCTACATTTTTGCCATGCTTTTGACGTGGATTGTCGCTGAGATGAGATTCATCGTCATCTAAGGCTTTATAGTCTTCGCCTTCGGCCTTAACCTGGTCATATTTCTCCAACGTACCCTTGTTTTGACCTGAGGTGAGATTGCGACTTGAATTTGAACGTAGTTTAAGTATGAGAATTTGCCTTCTGATGTCAGACTTCGTATTCGAAAAACTTATGAATCTGTAAGGCAATCCAGAACCAAATAGCAATCAAGGAGCAACTCTTTGACACCACCAACCCAACTGTTGCACATACCACATCCTATTTTTCCAGCTCCTACCACACCATAACTGCTCGACTTTTTGCCACATCTACACCAGCTGTCGCCATGTTTATGGTGGCCGCTCCACGCACCACGCTTTGTTGCTTTTTGCTAACGTACGGCACAATTGCAAGGACACTGGAACTAAGGACTTGGCTCACCAAATATGTAGCGCCTGTATTAAGAAAGGTATAAATATCTAGGCCTGTTCTTGATCAGAACATGTGAGTGGGGTTTTTTGTTTGACCATGTGGAGCAGAGGTTTGTGTTAAATTGGGTCGGTCTATAAGGCTGTGCTGCATGTTATTGGTGGTCATAGATTGAAAAGATACATTTTTAATGGACAGTTTTATTTTACACGAACAGACTGATGGAACTGAACATGCAGAAAACGAAAACATTAATTGCATTCTAGAAGTTATCTACGTTAATCTCAAGGTCAAATATGTCTATGAACTGGTGGAGCGGAAGCCGGTTGGATCACTGTACCGACCCCTGAAACGGATCGTCAACCATAGCCAATTAGATACTACCAACGTTTCATAGGTGCCACCAACATTCGGCAAAACCAACCCAAAACAAAAGCACATGAAAATAAAGTACAAAAAAAAACACTTTCAACGAAAATAAAAAGAATATCTACAGCGCCGATTATTGTACCGAGTTAAATTTACGGACGCAGCGACGGGTTTTTTAATCGCATTCGCTAAACGATCACCATTTTTGTAATTGAATTTTGTTTTTTAGTATACCTCTGTTTGGTTTATGTTGTGTTAAATATTATTGTATTGTATTATTCATTGAAATATTACCTGGAAAAGTCCGTGACCCGTTTGTAAATTCGGAAAACACTCTCTATTATATCGGACAATGGAATGTTTTTATTCTGTATTGTACGTGTTGTCTTCAATGCCTAATTTTGGTTGTCTATTATTATCAGAGTTCTACCTATCACTTTCCTTAGATATGTTAAAGCCAGTCTATCTATTTAGTACCAAGGTTATCATGGCCAGGTTTTCGTGATTGTTATTGATATTTATATGTAATAAGGACGTTTATTTAAATATATTCTAATACATTATATTTACACAGTTTAAAAAGCTAAGAGTCTTAAAATAATAATATGTACAAATATATAAAAAGGAGGGAAATAATTAGGTATATTTATAGTTTTAAATAGCTTTATGCGTATCATTTTGTTTAAAATGATGAAATTATTCCTCAATTTTCATGATTGCACCCTACCACTGTTTGTCTCTTCATCAACCAAAGGTTTACCGGTAGAAAATGCCTATGGCATTAAGTCCGCCTCTGTACAGACGCCAGCACATCAAGCTACTACAATCTGTCAAGTTTCTTTAACAGATTTTCAAATTTATCGCTAAAGTTTTAACGTTCAAGGTTGATTGGGAAAATTTGACAGTTTCGGGTAGCTTGACCTGCTGGCGTCTGTACATTTGTGTGCTTAAAGTATTAAATGAATTGTTGTTGTTGGCATAATCGAACTGATTATTTGGCGAAGCAATAATTTTGTACTTGGAATAGAACATAAGGTGCTTTTCATTTCAGTAATTCCCTGTTGCATTGCACAGTTCTCTCTACTTTTATTCTTACGAAATAGTGAAAAACGTCTCCGGTCGACCCAGACACCACCGCAAACGTCTCACGAGTCTCCAGACAGTTGTTATAATATATAATCGCGATTACAATAAACAAGTCCGCTTTTATTACTGTTGTTACGTTTCACATACGACGGCATTGACGGCACGGTTGGCGCAGTGGTTAAGCGATTGACTGCTGCGCTGTGTGTCGCGGGTTCGATTCCCGCACGGAACAAATATTTGTACGACCTACAAGTAGTTGTTCCGGGTGAGTGAGTTTAAATGTTTGTAACCGCACCCACGATACAGGAGAAATTCCTAGTGTGGGGCAACGTTTAAAAAAAAAAAAAAACGTAGGTAGTGTGGATGCACCTTTTGATTTGACATTGGCGTTAGAGGGCATTGTAGATGGGGTTTTGGACTCTTTTCGTTTTTGAGTTGGTTTTTGTTTGAAAAATTGGATATTTTATGGAAATGTAATGTAACACCTGTAGTTTTATTTTCAAAATTTTTTCTCTAAGTATTCTAGTGACCACGCATAGTAGCTTCAATATTGGCATAGAAATGACGTCCCATCTGTTGTGATTATGGTTTTGATACCAACTGCATCAGACTGCTTGAAAAGGGAGAGCTTGTTTTGGACGTTTTAATTGCAGTCGACATTTTTTTTTTTATATAGGCCACTGTTATAATATGCTTAGGTTAAAAAGGTTCGTGTTGAAATTGTTGCCATCCAATTACGATATTCATTTTTAGAGTTCCGTGCCTCAAAAGGAAAACACTAAACCCTTATCACTTCGTAGTCCGCCCGTCCGTCTGTCTGTCTGTCTGTTACGAATGCCAGCCCTACAGGGCACTGCACCCTTAACTTTACAGTAGCATGCTTCCTAAAAACTGACTTTCCCTACTATTAACAATATAAATAGCGCATTCCCAACTCGAATGGGCGCGCCACATACCTCGCAGTCCTTAAGACAGTGTCGTTAAACAATTACCGTTAGTTTCGGTAACTGCCGGGGTGGGGCGCCACTGTTTGTGGATGACCCTTTATTTACGATATTACTTGGTATGTGAATTAACAGTATTATTTCACTGGCTAAGTTTATTCGGCTGTTAAATGTGAGGCCCTCGTGGTATTCCTTGGGGAGGAAGTTTCATGGCGTATTATTCACGCTTATTTCTGACGCCTCGTTAGTCGGTGGTTCATGTGGCCCCTCAGGAACATAGGACCTTTTCTTGCGTAAGGTTTATAGCAGTGTTTTTATGATTATGGCCTGGTTGCAGTCATTGGTGGAAATCATCATGCTCAAAATATCGCGATAGCAACAGTTTTAGAATTACAACCAATTAAAAACATACGCCCATCTTCCTTATGGATTAAACTGCATTAATGGACTGAAACTACAACAATAGTTTCAGTCCATTAATGCAGTTTAATCCATAAGGAAGATGGGCGTATGTTTAATTGGTTGTAATTCTAAAACTGTTGCTATCGTGATGATTTATAATGCTTTGTAAAGGATGTCACATAGGACATAGTCACTTTATTATGTTCTTCAGAAAGGTCTGGTACATAGTACTCGCAACCGGGATGCGTGTATGACCAGATGTATGAACGTAAACGAGGCAAAAGGATTGTAGCAGGTGGCTTTCTGTAGTTTCTGCCTACCCCCGTGGGAAGAAGGCGTGAGTTTATGTATGTACTATCTGCGTCTCTCGGTTTCACCCGCATAAGTTGCGATCCCGTGGGAATATCGGGATAAAAGTATCCTATATGTTAATCCTGGTTATAAACCATCTGTATGCCAAATTTCATCCAAATCCGTTTAGTCGTTTTTGCGTGAAAGAGTAACAAACATCCATCCATCCACCCATCCATACAAACTTTCACGTTTATAATATTAGTGGGATACTCTTAGTTATATTAAAATAAATACATACTATGTATTTTTTTAATATAACTAAGAGTAGAATTATTATTCTTGTCACCAAAACATTACCCAACACGCCGCACCATCTTTATAACCGATTGAAGCCTCATAAACAAAATAAGAGTAACATACATAGACTTTATCGCCAGCATGGTGTCACGCGTTCGTCCATTGTCTACCAGTCTATTGTGCGGGCCAGGCGAGACGTGGTGTCTGCACTTGTATGCAGGTAGGAATGCAGCCGGAGCGTAAGCGCTCTTTATGAGTACGGAACGTGATTTGGAAAAATGTAATCTTGGAATTAAGGCAGCATAATTGCTGGGTAGTTTTTGAGGGATGGAAAATTAGTAAATATTATAAGTATGTATTATAGTAATAGTATATATGTGTATCTAACCTATTTATGTATTTGTGCACCTAGTTTTAAGAGTTTTTTTTTTATCATTGTCCCTCAACCAAAGCACCTGCCATCTAATCTCTTCACCACCCTTTGTTGACTGGTAGAGAATGCCTAAGGCACTAAGTCCGCCTTTGTACCTTTTTGTGCGAAAAATTTTAAATAAATAAATAATAAATAAAATTAGGTAAAATACAAGCTGTGTTTATGGAAGTGCCCATCGACAAAAATGACTAACTTCCGTACAAATTTTCATCCTAAGGGGATGAATTTAAAAACAAATCCTTTCTTAGTGCTCCCCTACGTTATATAAATATACGGGGTGACAGGAACATCGACGCGTAAACTCTAACCATAAATACAGCACATGATTCTGAATTCGGTAGCGAAGACAATTTTCATCTAAAAAAAATCTGCTGTTTCATAGAAAAGTCCAATACTTAAAAATGTATCGAAAAGCAATTTTTGTTTCAGTAGTTGTTAAAAACAAATTGCTGGTAGTGGTTCAGAATCGTATACTGCCACCTGTATAGATATAAGGAAATCTTGCGCAAAATTTCCACTTTCTAAGCCCAGCGGTCTAGGCCGTGCCTTGTCTCTCAATGCGTAAATGAATTCACGATTTTTATTTAGTTGATACCTCCGAATACTAAGTGTAGAGATGTAACATTACTTTTTGGCAATTCAATAGATGTCTGAAGATAATATTTCGTGTTTTGAGCAATGGAAATTTAAGAATGCCATCTATCATCACGTACAAGAGCCAAACAAGATGATAATAACGAGCTGACGAAGAATTTACAAAAGTACAAAAAGTAAAAGATTTTAAATACTGAGAGTCATGGTGAATCCAATTGCTCAGTCCTAGGAAAAAGTGGAAATGACATGCATTTATAATATATAGTTATATGAAACAAGAGTATTTCTTGCACGAAAGGAAGGATTTTTTTTTTTCATTTTATTTTTATTTTTGTTTTTTTGTTTTTCATTGTTAATTTTAATTTGCATGACATTATTATTTTTAAATTCCTTATTTTGTTGACTGATCTGTATTTACGATAATGTTATTTTCAATGACATTGTACTTTATTGAATTGTGAAATTAACAGTTAAAATTATTGTTTTATATTTGCACACCTTATATGGTTATTAACAGTGTACCATTTGACCTTTTGTAACATCCACTGAACCTGTTTTATGCAAATAAAGGATTTGATTTGATTTGATGCCACTCTTTGTTACAATTCGTTTACTTATTTCCATATGAAAATGAAGAGAACTCCATTCCATTTCGTTTAAATAATAAGTTTAATTTTATTAATGTGGGAAATACTCTTGAATTTTAATTTGATGATTATGATTTTGAATTTTAAGGAACCTACATCCCAGTAAGTACCTATTTAATCGGTGAGAGATAAACAGTTGATGTTAATGATAAAACATCTAAGTTCTCAAGTTTCTGCTTACCCCCATGGGAAAAGAGCGTGACTTTATGAACCCCTATGTACAAAATAAAGAAAGAAAGAATTGTAACTCGCACAGGAAAATCACAAACTAAACTAAATACAGTCATAAATATATAAAAAACAAAATTATATAAAAAGCAAGTAAAAAACAGAACGTCCTGTACGAGGCCAAAAGGCTCCCATCTCAGCATGATGCTGCCACATCATAATATATAGTAATAAATAAAACTAATAAACCTGTATGTAAAATATCAAAATTCATCCATTTTTCTTTTCGGTGAAGGAAGACATCGTGAGAAAATGTCCTAGAACCAAAAATTCGAAGATATGTGACATCTACCAACCCGCACTCGGCCCGCGTGGTAGATTGCGGCCCACTACGTCTCACAGAGAGGACGCCTGTGTCCCAGCAGTGGGAACACTACAGGCTGATTATGTATTATGTATTTTTTTCAGTTTCGCTGCAGAAATTAATTTTCTTGTACCATGCGTTTTTCTGCTCACTTAAATTATTCTGACTATGCTCTGATTTGAAAAGTAATTTTAAATTATCTATAAGAAAGAAATGGTTTACTTAGACAAATGCATCTACCTAAGGTAACTGCTTTACCAAAATAACCAATCATGGCACATCTCACAAACACCAATCACATTGATGAATGATACGAGATAATCACTGATGGCTACACGGATGATAGATAAGCCAGATAATGATCCGGTCGGCTATTTTCTATGTACCATTTGTATATGTCCGAATTAGACGCATCTCACCGTGGAGGAGATCAATACAGATGTTTGTGGCTATGAAGTGTGCGATACAATATTTCCATTCACATTGTTGATCGGAATTTTCGTAAACAATTTATTTTTTATAGAACTTAACAATGGCGTTTTTTAGGGTTCCGTACACAAAGGGTGCCAACTATTGCTAAGCCTTCGCTGTCCGTCCGTCTGTCCATCTATCCGTTCGTCCGTCTGTCTGTCAGCGGGCTGAATCTCATGAAATTTGACATTTCCTTTCGCTATTCTGTAGGGTGCATTCTGGAGATTGTGCGCGGGAAATACATGACTTAATTCTGCCATCACCGTTCCATTATAGGACAACCCGTCGTACGGGGAGTGTTCACCTTTACGTTGTTGACACCACTACGATCCGGACGAAGCGTTTCTCCTCATCGTTAATACCGCGTACATCGAAGGACTGGAACAATTTGCCTGCGGCGGTCCTCCCGTCCGATTATAATTTAAGTGTCTTCAAGGCTAGAGTGAATAGGCTCATAATAAATTAGTGCGCTTTACCATCAACCATTGCATCACTGCTTTCCATCAGGCGGGATCGCAGTCAAGCACTAGCTTATATAATAATGAAAAAAATGCACAGAGTGTGTATTTGTATTACCGCTATAACAACATATAATAAAAATAAAGTAAAGTTAAAATGTAAAGTGGGTCTCCATACAAGAAACGTGGCGTTTTTGAAAAAACAAGATGGCCGCGTTAAGACCTATTTAGGCCACGCGCCAAAAGGCAAGGTACAGCTATATCCAGCTCCTGGAAAGGCCAAAAGTGCTGTTTTGGAACATCATTAATGAGTTTGCAAGGAATCAGAAACTTTTTGCTGATTTTGTAGATAGTCACAAACAACTTCACTCCTTGAATAACAAAAAAATTGATATTTTTAAGAACTGTTTTGTTGTTTCGTACTCACTTTAAAACAAAATCAAAAAAATCTTAACATCACCGATGACTACGAAGCCTGGCACTATCACAACCTAATGATATCTTAACTACCAATGTTTTATTATCTAAAGCATGGAGCTCATCTCCAAAGGTCGCGGGTCGTACAGCTTCACGTTATCGAGTGTGTCGATAAGCAGGCGACCAGAACAACACATTTTATTAAAGTGAATAGTCACTTCCGAGATAAGATTATAGTCACATTATGGTTAACCTGTTTTATGCCGCGTAGCTTTTTACCAGAGTAGAGCAGTTCCGTATAATAAAATGATCAGAAAGCCAATTCCCGTAATTAAAAACGTTTAAAATCTAGTCGCAATCTCATCTCAGCGACAATCAACCACAAAACTTGTCAAAAATATAGTAATTTTAGGGGTATTTTTGACAGATTGGGACTGAGATCAGACTGTGAACGTTCTTAAATTTACGAGAATTGCTCCTCAGTTGGAATGATGGAGAGAAAATTGAAACCAGACTTTAGTTATTTTTCATTATTACTTTGCAAAGCATAATTTTTAACAGTCACAGTTTAATGTTCATACTGAATTGTATACAAAATGGTTACGTGACTCAAACTCACTCCAGTATGAGTTTGACAAGTAACAGTGGCAGCATTAAAATACATGTATACAACATCCTACTCTATATTAGACAGACGCTTTTATCATAACTGACAGAACCACTTTCAAAGCATATCTAAGGAAAAAGGTACATGTGACTTTTCTAGAAATCTATTTGTAGAAATAGGTTATGTTCTCACATGTGTCACCAACCTAAGCTGTACCTCCGCGAGTAGAATAAACAGGTATCTATTAATATACATGACATAACATCACGCCTAAAAGTATTCTCCAGAAGGGTAGACAGAGGAATAATTATGACTTCTTATCTACCCTTACGAAGAACCACATTTTGCAAGAAATGTTTTAGTCGAATTATATTAATATATTTATATTAATATTATTTGGGCAAAAATCTCGACTGAAAAAATCCTGAATGGGAGAATCTTCTATAATACGTTTACCCGAACTTATGGATCAAACCTAGGACTCCATCTACATAATACTTACGACCACTTTAGACCAATGAGGCTGTCGATTTACCTATACATATCATAAATTTTACAAAGTCGCTTTTCGTGATTATCTGTGTGACCGCGTTGTTCTTCGAAAGTACGCAACAGATTTTGGAGGAGTTTCAACCATAATTTAGATAATTTTATTCCGGAAGGTTTATGTGTATAATACATTAATATAACTTAGAAAAGTCGACTCTTCAAGTAACCAGAGCGTTGGCCTATTTTTTGGACAAAGAATCAATATTGCCATACAACGTGGCAATGCTACCAGACTTTTGATCACTTTACCTGTTGACAACGGCGCGGGCGAATTTTTTGATGCACTATGATTCTTTTCTTTTGTACATCATCATCATCTGCTTAGCCTTTTCCCAACTAAGTTGGGATCGGCTTCCAGTCTAACCGGATGCAGCTGAATACCAGTATTTTACATGGATCGACTGCCTATCTGACCTCCATAACCCAGTTACCGGTAATACGATACCCCTTGGTAAGACTGTACATATATTATTATTATTTTAAGACTGTTAGCTTTTAAATTATGTAAATATTTTAAGATGTACCATCAAAATCAAGTAAAAAACAATTGGTATAAAAAAGTAAAGAAAAAAAACTTAGAAATAGCGCAGAAAACTCGATGTTATGACATGTCACCAAGTCAGTATACTGTGTGATGCAGGGTCGGGTCGCTGGGTCCAATACAAATAATACGGAATGCATGTATCTACCCATGTTGAAGTGTCTATTAATGATATTATTATCAGTGAAGCACGATTGAATAATATCTTAACAGCTTCATCTTTATCTCGACTGGGAACATAATTATTTTGAATAGATATTGATAGTAAATGGTCGTGTCCAGTCCATCCTTTTACTGATTCTTGTGTGAATGATGACTTCTAATATTTTATTGGTAAGATATTAAGTTGGTCGGTCATTTTGAGAGGATGAATAAAACGCAACTTAAATAAAACGTAACTAAAATAAAACGCAACTAAAAAAAAGGTATTTACAAGGTAGATGTGAGTGGAAACGCTGGAAGGGGACGCTCTAAGAGGACGTGACCTTTTGGTGATGTTCTTCAGAAACGTCAGGTGCATAGCACTCGTAACCGGGGTGCCTGTATGACCAGATGTATGAATGCAAACGAGGCAAAAGGAGTATGTAAAGATCGTAGCAGGTGGCGTTCAATAGTTTCTTAAAAAAGAACAACGTGAATTGACAACAAATACTAAATGACCTAATAAAAGTATGTCACAAAAATACTACGCCAGCGATGACGCTGGGTCATATTTACCCGTGTATGCAGCGTTGCACTTAGCATACCTGCGGTTCGGTTAGAAGAAGGTCGTATCTCCAGCTACAAAAATTAACGCTAAAATTGCACGATCAGCGTAAAAAAGTATAATGACAGATTTAAGTCGCCTCGGGTCGATATGACCCAGCGTCAATGACGCCGGGTTATAGGAATCATTACTAAGCTATCGTTCAGAACTTAGTTTAATGGCTGCGCGTTGCGTAAACAACCCAAGTTTATAATTATACCGAAGCTTGCTTACTCACAGATGACAGAATGAAAATAAACCTCTAATGATTCAACATGGCGTATAATTTAATCCACACGACACTTAACGCCTCGACTCATTACATGCAACATTCAACTTTCTTTGACTCCTTATTATAAAACAAATATCTTTCTAAACAACCACACAATTTACGACCTTAATCATAAACCTTAGAATTCAAAATTGTGAAGGCAAAAATGCGTGACATACGTGGTTTTGGATTTGATATAAACAGTAGCGTCATCTGTCGAGATCAATAAACGTTTCAATTTGAATGTTCTTTTTATAAATTTAGATGACGATGGAGTTATGTGACGTTCGCGCGCGACGCTCACTTAAAAACTTGTTCGGAGTCATGTTTGGTGAAGAAAAATTACAATTGATTGTATTGGATTTTTTGAACTTTGTTAGCATATCTGATTTAAAGGGTCTATGACTTTATGCAAATACAAATAGGTACATAAAGATGGAACTACATTTTTAAAACCAGATTTAATAGCAATTAAAAAATCATACCTAGCAAGCGTGACGATAGTGTTATGTTATGTTAGATACTCTAAGGAATTCAGAGACAAACTAAAAAGCTAATACATAACATAATATCACGCGTGTAATCCCCGAAGGGCTAGGCAGAGGTGTACCTATAGTACACCCACATTTCACAAGTTATGTTTAAGTCCGCTGTCATAGGGGCGAGCATATTGCCATCAACCGGGCACAAATCCAGACTCCGGGTTGCTACTGAGAAATTCCTTATCCCGACCTGGGAATCGAAACCAGAACCTCATGCTTATCATTTCCGCGAGTCCCCCAGGTGCTCCAAGTATGAAGCCTATGCCAGAAAAGGCACCGAATAGGGCTGATAATGAGGGTTTCGTGACGGTGGAGAGGAGGAAGCGCCGATCGCGAACGAACAAGAACCGCTGTGGCAAAGTTCCTAAGGAGCTCGAAGTCAGCTGGCGTGCCGCAAAGCCGAACACACCGGTGTACATTTCCCGCCTACACTACACCACTAAGGCGGAGGACATCGTGGAGTACGTGCGCCAGAAGACGAGATACACGCCGAGGGTGCAGTTACTGGAGTCGCACCGCAACGTCAACTTCAAGGCGTTTGTCGTGCGTGTACCGAATTGTTATCTGCCCGTCGTCATGGAAGAAGACTTCTGGCCGCAGGATGTGGTGTTCCGTCGCTTCCGCGGACAAGTAGGTACCACAGAACAGCACAAGAACTAGCTAGTGAAGTACTATTTTATAATAAAAATATGTATGTTTAGGTTAAGGTATGTAACTATGAGCCTGCGTCGCCTGAAATAAATGAATAAATAAATAAAAAATAATTTCAGCTTAAAGACGTCCACTGCTGGACATAGGCACCCAAGCACCGCCACTTCGACCGTTTTTGTGCTTTTCGCATACAGCGGATTTATGCGGCCTTCACAAGGTCATTACTCCACCTTGTGGGAGCCCTTCCAATTTTCAGCTCACAAAAAATTGCTAATAGTGAGCCGCAAACTCTTCGCCTATCCAAGCACATCCTGGCAGGGCTCTATAACAAAATTATCACTTTAGTTTCAGGACTCAGTAACGTGAAGCACGCCAAGTAAGAATCGTGATAAAGCCTTTAATGTTGCTAACCTCATTTTCTTGGCCGTCAAGTGCCATTAAAAGTTTAAGCTTCAGCCTAGGATAGTCTGGAGACCTTAGTCGCCTTTATGACTGGATTTAGTGTGCTAATAAATAAATGTGGCCATATTACAGATAGTGTTTGTGAAACAAACTTTCTATATGGTTTCGTAGTTGAGGATTGGAGATTATAAGGATGGACGGTTTATGTTATGTAAGTTGTTGACATTTTGTTTTGAGCTGGTTATAAGATTATGGTGAAGTGATTTGTTAGTAGAATATAAAGTAATATGCTGTTAGTCTGATAACCACTAGACAAAACTGTGTTAGTTTTCAAGTGATATGTACAGACGTTAGCACATCAAGCTACTACAACCTGTCTTTCTTTAATCGATTTTCAACTTTATCGCCAAATCATTAGGTTCAAGGTTGATTGGGAAAATTTGACAGTTTTGGGTAGCTTGATGTGCTGGCGTCTGTACAGTGTCCAACGCTGTCCCTATCACTCTCTGTGACTACAAAAGGTAGTCATCAAGGACCAAAGTGCACCAAAACACATACAAAGCAAGAATACACACAGCACAGCAAGAATACATTAATTTGTCAATGTGATAACAGCCCATTTTATTTTTGCAACAAACACACTACCCTTAAATATCTATAGGCACAGCTTAGTGCTAAGATCAAAAGGAACTCTTCAAGATAGTCCAAAAAATATTTTTTTACCTTTTAGTGTGTTATATTTTTGGAATCGTCACCTTTTATTGTCAGTCAAGATGTAACTTGTTGATGTCCGTAATCCGACATTTTGTTTTTATGAAAACTAAACGTCACACGACCTAGACGAGTCGATGGACATCTCATGTATCCCATCAACAGTTACGATGTAACGAGAGTATAATGAATCCCAGATACAACGATCCATAGATACGCGTGAAAAACATAACCCTGTCTTTGCTGTCATGCATTCGGGTGATAAGTACCTCAAAAGTCAGTAAGTTCCAAGCAGGCCAAACAACGCATGACTGCAGCATTATTTCTTCCAAAATCCTCAGTCGGCCAAACAAATAACCAAATGGGCTCCAAGTGCGATAGTTCAATGCGGAACGTTTTATCACGCGGTGGGTAGTAAGAAACAAATTGAGATCCCCTGATATGTGTGCGTTACATAAATCTTCGCTGTTCGCGGGAATCCTTCGAATTATCTTGTTTTTGTTTTATTTACGGTATTGCGTAAATATTGTGTTCTTTTTGTAGGCTATTTATGGGTAAATTGGGGCTTTCGGTTTATTGTTTTTTTGTGGAAATATGAATAATAATTGATGACTTGGGTTTTATAAATGCTCGAATAGCATAGAACACTTTGTACAATAGAAACTATCAATAAATATGAATTTTATCCGAGTACCTAGAAGGGTTTGAGTTTTTTGTGAATGTTAAAATTCAACGTTAACCCAGCACCTTTAAATGTTTACAAAAACATACGACAAAACAGACTATTAAGGGCTGTTCAAATGTTAATAAAACAATATTAGTGTATGTAACAACGTAGTGCGTACTAGCGCCACGTAAAAACGGCAAAGTGCAGAAACAAAAGTTTGTTTAACGCCACTCGCCGATAGATGTCACCACGTATCGGTTGCTACGAAAGCATATGAACGGGAAAATAGATGAATGAAAATGTTTGTTTACAGGACTGTATCCATTCTTAAACGATTTTATTTAGCGTTTTCCTTATCTCGAAAGGTTTTATTGTTAATTTGATCCGTAACACGCACGAGTACCTTGCGAATTGATAGGTATTATTGAAGGTTAAACAAACTTACCTGAAGTGAAGTTTGACCGGAATTATACGAGTCGCTGCATCAGCGACGAAGTATAATAGATAATAAGAATGAAAAGGCCCGTGGAAAATGTAGGTAAATAGATTATTTCCCAATTTTTATTTTCTTTTAATCTGTTATTAGATTAGAAGCTGCAACCATAAAAAGCCTAAAACGCAGGTGTTATTAAGAAACGCTACCCAAACTGCTAGTTACGGTGACACTCAAAACTAAAGTTAAAAGGAGTCATTAGTAGATACTTTAACTGCACTTTAACAGCTTAAGACTTTAAGATAAGAGTAATGAACCAAAGATTTGGTAACTTTTTAAAACCTCAAGTTTTTCCAGAGTTATCTGATGGTTTTTTTACAAGTTTTAACTGAATTTTAAGCGAACTAATGAATTATTCAATTGTAATCACAGCCAATTGATGTGCTCCGTTTGTAAAACGCCTTTTTCTAAATTAAAGGAATAAATCTTTTTCCCTAAAAAGAAAAGCTCGAGGAGCTATATAACAACGGGTGAATCGAAGGTTAAGCTACACTTGCCGAGGTCAGTACGTGGATGGGTGACCATCCATTGCGTACCGAGACTCCTCCGTGCCTCAGCAAGCACGAAAAGTTAGTCCCGACCGCCATTCATTCATAGGTCTCTGACCGTCGTTTCGGGTACTCTGAACCCCTAAAATCTGACAACCAGTTTTAGCAAGGGGTGACTGTGTACGTTTCCCAGTAACTGGTTTGTGGAGGTCAGATAGGCAGGCATTCCATGTAAAAAAGCTGCATACTGTTAGACTGGAAGCTGACCCTTGCATAGTTGGGAAAAGGCTAGGCAGATAATGAATATTTTTCCTTACAGAGTGGTTAAGATTGATTAGTTTTTAAATTTTCATCTAGGGAAAATGTAGAAAACGGTAGGTTTTGACTAGACTTTTAATGGAAAATAAAATAATATCGAGGTCTTTAAGAGTGAGAATACATATTCTCACTCCTTCTTATTCCTTTTTTAACCATGCGTCGTAACATTACGACGCATGGTTAAAAAAGGAGCCACAACATCCACTTAAATAGCAAGACCTAAGCCCTACGAATTTTTTAAATCCCACGATTAATCGTTGTCCAATAAGCCATACATGAGTAACTAACGTTTTGAGTCGTTTGAGGTCGAAACGTTCGAGTCATTGGGCCCGAGAGCGCGTTTTCCTTTTTAAACAAATTTCTCGCCAACTGGTCGACACTTCACAGGGCTGGCTCGTTCTTCGGCCAAGGAATTTGCATTGCCATTCAACGTGACAATGCTTTCAGTTTCCGGATGACAGCGATGCGGATGAGGACTTCGACGCTAAGTGTTCTTTTTGATTTGGTTTTTACTTGTATAGTTAGTTGGTGAATTAATCTAGTATCTGGTGTAAATAGAATTTTGTGTTAAATATTGTAAAATATACATATACAATAAAAACAGCCATATATTAAAAAAAAAACAAAATCCAAAGCCATTTATTCAAATTAGGCTGCGAATCCGCACTTTTCGAACGTCAAAATTACAAAAGACAGTCCCCCAAAACGCCCGCCCGTCACCACTTCCAAGTGCTTTCACTGGAAAGAAGAAGTGACGCAACAAACTCCCCAACAGCATAACTGTCTGTTCAATTAGAAAATACTAGATTGTACACAATACTAGGTATGTAAAGTAGTTAACATTAAAGGATACAGAACATTAAATTAAATTATTTGCCACATGTCAGCTAAAATCGCAGACCTACCTGAAAATTATTTTAACAGTTTCAAGGTTTTAGTTTCTAGGCTAGGGAGAAAAAGAAGAAGACTATAGGCCCAATTAATCAAAATCTTAAATAGCAATTAGATGTTATTTCAACGTCGAAATAATTGTTAGGGTAGCGAAATAGGGCACTCATCGCTTACGTTGCACTTAGGGCTGGCCACAAGTCATAAGCGGAGTGGATTTTCGGAGGACATCGATAAACGATCTTACTGAGAAAAACCGGCAAATGGTGTGTCGACAAAGTGACACGCTTATGTGCATTAAAGTGCAGTTGTGCAAAGAATACACATTTTTTCAATTTTTATTGATATATTGTAAATAGTCTCCGAATAAATAGCTATGTGACGGACTCACGGACAGTTGGACATGACGAAATTAAAAGGGTTCCGTTTTTGCCATTTGGCTACGGATCCCGAAAAAATGGTACAATCACGCTTATTACGTAACGCTTCGCGCTTTGTGCCCCAAAACGTTAGGTTCTCGACTACTAACATTTTCTCTATACATATGTACATATTACAGAGTAACACATGATCAAGACATTAGTAACTAATTATGACTATTTTCACTACACAAAATAACTAGTTTGTGATTGGTTGCGTCGTGTACGAACCGCCACTGAATTACTAGTTATGTGACATTCTTGCTGATTCTGACTCATTGGTGATTCGAGTTTGTTACTTTTGAGAAGCGTCGTGAACAGGCCTACTTGTGTAATTGTATAGTAATACACTATACATTTTAGAAGGTTAGCAACATACTTATGTTGCGCGGCCGCTTTTTGTGACCTTTCGAACTCGGTTGGTTTATGGAAATAGACCAGAGATAAACAAACGACGGTAACTAGAAATGGTGGACAGATCTTATCCTCCGAATTTAGGTCTCTTATTTGATTAATAATACAAACAGCTGTCACGTGCTTCTGGAGAGTTTGTTCCGCCACTTCTTTCCAGCTAAAGCATTTAGAAAGTGGTGAGGGACATTTGGATTTTGCTTTTAAATACAACGGAGGTTATGATATGAGTGGATACTTCACGACCTTCAAAATCGCCATTCTGACTTTCACCGCTTGTCGCTCCTAACTTAATCCTGGGCCCCAAAAACCTGATTCTGGCCGTGTGCCACGAAGGCAGGTTATTAACACTACGTGAACACTTGGCACATGCCGGGTGACAAATGAAGCCGACATTATGAACGAACCGCTCATATTTTCAACTAATATTGTGCACTCGCGATGGCGGTCGGGCGAAAAATTTGATACTATTTTGTGGTATTTTGAGTCGGTTTTAATTAAAAAGGTGGAAAGCAAACTTAAGATTGGTTAAAAATAAAAAGCGACCATAAACTGATGTTACTCTGTGAAGTTAACTTCTACGACACACTGCACTGTTTTGAAAGCGCAACATTTCCCGCACTGTTTGAATTTCGAAGTGGTAATACACTTCAGGTCAGAGGCAACCGGTCACCTGAACTCTTTCCTCCCGTGTCTTAAAATGTGACAAAGGGACATGTAATAAAAATAATCATGACTTCAATGTTTCAATGCTTGTCAAAAACTGACTGTTGTGTTACATAGTCAAACAACCACACTACTTGGAGTACTCCAAGTAGTGAGCTGCAGAATGAGGAGACATATTGCTGCTGCTTATCCTTTCATAGGCTTACCTTATGCCCATAATCAGCCTATTTAACGTTCCCACTGCTCGGACACAGGCCTACTTTCTGTGAAAGGGAGTGGCCTATGATCCACCACGCGAGCCCAGTGTAGGTTGGTGGACGTCACATGTCTTTGAATTTTTAGTTCTTCTTAACATGGCGGTTTCCTCACGATGTTTTCCGACACCGTTTTTGAGAGCAGTGGTGATACAATAAATTACACAAAGTAACGTGCCTGCTTTTGTTTGAGCCCACGAGTTACGATACTTATCGTGTACTTGAATCGGAGTCACTACTCCCTATTCCCATAGAAATTAAAATTTAGAAAAAAAAAATTCCTTCCTTCCTTGAATATTCTGCAAAAAATATCCAGAAAAACAAAACACATGTGTAAACACTATCAAACTGCGATACCAATATACCTACATCAAAACAGTCATAATTTGGCGTCCGAACACATTACCCATCTTAACTGCCGCGCCGCCGGTCCCGGGATTAGAGCCGGGATCAACGAGTGCAATTCCCGGGACTCGCTCGCGCCAGCCATAGGATCCCGTTTATTGACCATTAGTAAGGTCCGCTATGGTGTTTTCTGCTTACACTTTGCTATATGGTAGCGACATAATAATGGGACTATTTTCAAATTATGGTGACTTAGTGATAATCGCTGGTGGTGGATTAGCTTCACCGGTTATTAGGAGAGGAAGGCTGGCTATAGACATTGATGTTGTTTTGACACCATGCTAACTAACACAATATGTATTGTTGATGTACTAAATTAATGCCTACGGAATGACAAGATGGGTTTAAGAAAAAATAATTATTGATTTACCATTATGGGTCAAAAATTTGCCATTTGCAACACTCACATTTCAGCCGTAAGTAAATAAAATAACAAATTAATCATGCCCATGATTCAAACAACTTTCAAACAATTCAAACGTGGTGGCCCAGTGGAAACGGCCGCGACTTACGAGTTGTAAGTCGTAGGTTCGAACCCTTTACTTTGTGTAAATTATTTCATCACCACTGCTCTCAAAACGGTGAAGGAAAACATCGCGAGGAAACCGGCATGTCATAGAACCAAAGATTCGAAGACATGTGACATCTACCATCCTGCACTGGGCCCGCGTGGTGGATTACAGCCCACTCCCTTTTACCGAGAGGAGGCCTGTGTCCCAGCAGTGGGAAAATTATAGGATGATTATGCTATAATTCAAACAACTACGGAAAATTACAAGAAATATTAAACCACTCTAGAATTATAACTTTACATTAATCAGACCTCAAATGAAAGCTCTCATAGCAGTTATGAAACTTCAGGAACTATGTTTCATAGTTGGGTACTATTAAAATGGATATAAACCCACTGTTTTCTACCCATGCTCCGCTCAGAAGCCGGCAAGTAATCACAGGCGTAAAATTTGTTACATATCCGACCAAAACTAACTTTATGGGGTTAGACAATGATTTAGAGGAACTAGATGTGATATGTGAAAAATATTCTGAACAAACAAGCAAGTCATGGTTGATCAGCGGGGTGATTACGTAACACTCTATCAGTAGCAATGGCTTTCATTTTGACAGTTCAACAACATTCATTGCGTTATTTGTATTGTTGAGCAGACAAATTTTTCAGACATATGAAGCAATGGATTAGCTACATCCTTCAAAATGATTTTGTGGTTGAAAGTGTGGTACGCAATCAGGATAGGTACAGAAGGCCAATTCTCCTAATTTAAAACGTTCAAAATCTAGTCGCAGTCTCATCTCGGCGACAAACAAATGTCAAAAACTTGTCAAAATGTATGGAAATTAGAGGTATTTTTGACAGATTGAGACTGAGATCAGACTGTGAACGTTCTTAAAATTACGAGAATTGCCTGTCTGATCATTGGTTAACAACAAGTGGTAAATACGAGCGAGCCATAGGTTTACACACAAAGTAGAACGACCATTATGTATTAAAACAACCATTTTGTCAATGTTGCACTTATTTTCCAGGCACAAAACCAGCGGTGCCCGAGCGCGGATGATTAGATTTGTTGACCATTTTCTATTTTGTTAAGTATCGGGCCCTTGTTGACAGGCCAATAACGCTCCCATGCCTATTAACCAATTGCCTATATTCTAAAAGCCAATTATTTTAAAACCGTGGAGTTTCTTGCCAGGTTTTCTCCTTAGGAAACGTTCAACTAGGTCCGTGCACTTAGCTTCTAACGTTTCATAAGTGCCCATGTAGGTTTACGTGAAATAAAAGAAAAAAAGATTTTGGTGATGGCAATCGTAGGAACAGAATGGTTCCGTTGCACCGTCCCGCTCGGCCACCGCTCCTCGCTACTAGTTGCGTGCCCGCAGTCTTCCAGATTTGGTTTCAACTAACTGCTCTTTGCAAAATCGCAGGAAATTATTGTTGTGACATGAAACTGATCTTTTAAACCGGAGTAGCACCAACATCAGAATACGCCTACAACCCCATCCAGTCACATCCAATTATAATCCCATACATACAAGTAAAGCAAGATTATTGCAGGACTTGGTTTCTTCCCACTCTATTTGCGGCAATGTTTATGGGCCATTACGTCGGAAAACCAGTCGTTATAGTAATGAAAACAGAGTGGCCGGTCGTCTCATTATCACTGGATAATCTGAGACCAAGGGGATGGAACTTTCATACTTAGTAGTTTAAGATATTAAACTGTACTGTGTTGTGGATTAGATGCGTGATTAGTTCGTTTTGTTTAGGTGGGTCGGTGTTTCTGGGTTTATGTGTACGTGTGTTCCAGTATTAAAAGGGTTCCAGTAACTTCTAATTTCGTGGAACTTACCGAGTTTTAATGTAATGTTCTTGTTTTGTTGTCACTGTGGATTTTGACTTACAGTGGCTCGAAAAAGTGTGACGGTTATGTCCCAAAAAACAACTACGAACTTTTTCCTTTGTAATTAGGTACTAGAAGCGCACCCAGCGCTTATCGCTCGCGCTTATTGAAATCTATATCGGATAGGCGCTACATAACAAAACGAGAAGCAATACTGAATCGCAATACACTTCATAAGGACATGCTCAGTTTCACGCGCCCATCAAATAACTGTTGTTTTATGAAAACTATCGCCGCATATTCAATTTTGAATCAAATTCTAAATTCACCTGAGTGATCTAATGCAACCAGCACCCTAATTGCGTAACACACTATCAAGCACAATCTGAATCATTTTGAAGGATATTGCTAATCCATTGCTTCATATGTTCGAAAAATTTGTCTGCTCACGAACGTAAATAACACAACGAATGTTGTTGAACTGTCAAATGAAAGTCATTCATACTGTTAGTATGTTACGCAATTACCCCGCTGTTGTTTTATGAAAACAATCGCCGCCTATTCAATGTGGAAACAAATTCTAAATTCGCTTGAGTGATCAAATTCAACCAGTAATTTTTTTACCAGCCTGCGTGATTTTTTGCAAAAAGAAACCTTACGTTCCCTTTTGCAGACAATCTTTACCTACCAGCAAATGTTAGGGTATCATAGACGGTTTTTTTTTTCGTTTGTACTCGGAAAAGCCCGACGTCAACATTGCAAAGAAACAATAGAAAGTTGCCTGTCAGTAAAACCATCAAGTAATTTAGCCAAATGTCCATTAAACAGATAGTGGTCCCATTACGTACTAGCAGCCTTTTACTCCGGTCCCTGTTACCTTAGCAAACTTCCTGTCTGCATAAACAAATCCATCTCTTCCAAACCTTTCTCCTTTTCAAACACTTAAAAAACTCAACGAGCAACGCAAACTTTCCCGTTTTAAGAAATTATACGTAGTCCAATTACATTAAACTAAAATAAATGGTGAAATAAAACAGTGGAATCCTTATTAAGACCCCCCACTTAGGCAACATCTTATCTGCGGTAATCCTAGGAGCGACTAAAACGTTAGGTCTAAAACGCAGTGATATATAGCAAGTGGTCTGGGCTTAAACTCAGATTAACTTAGATTCAGTCGGTAGAGTTAATTTGTTTTTAGCTGTATCATAGTCGCGCTGTTAAAGATTTGATTCAGTTATGTACCGTCAGTTACTGCAATTAGCTGACCCACATGATTCTTTTATATTTTATTTATTTGAACAAAGTAAATAAAATATAAAAGAATTATAAAATTCTATCGATTCGTATTCTATAAAATCTCAACTATTTATGCAAAGGTGGGTCAGCTAATTGTTGTAACAGACTGTACATTTTAAGTTTTCAGGTAGAATGAGAAGGAAAAAGAGGTATAAAAATTTTCTATGTCAGATTTTGTTATTGTTTTACGTTCAGCCTAAGCCCTTGTTCGCACGGAGTTAAATATATCGCGGCGGGATTATATCGCGCAATGGATTTTCAACTATCGGTGTTAGGCCGAGCATTGAGATTCAAATAGAGCGCATCCGTAAAAAAAAAAAGATTGTTGGATTTTCAACTCTCGGCACTAAGCAGTGCGTTGAAAATCAAGTGCACTAAAAAAAACGCCGCGGAAAAAACGCGCCCGTCCCAACCTGGGCTACCCTAAACTAGCAGTTTGTCTGTATCCTTTGTACTGCCATATCAAGTTAACCTTATATTACAATTTGTTTACAGTAAAGAAAGAAAAATATTTTATTCTGCACAAACAAAACGCACAATTACAAGTAAAAAAATAATAATAATAAATTTAAAAAAAAACGAAAAAGACATAAGATACACATAGTCAAAAGGCAGCAGAGCAGAGCAGTAGATGCTATGTGGCGGTGATTTCGACAGACCATCCTTGATTTGACGATGGATGACGTTAAAGCAAAGAATTAGAAACTAATATTTGTTTTTTTTAAATCTTTATATTACGGACGCTTTTAACGTTCTGCATCGTTCTCACATGCATAATTACAATATGAATGATTTAACCAAATTTTTATTTGAAAGAGTGTCCGTGGGGTTTCTTGCCTGTTCTTCTTACCTACTACGCTTTGGAGAGTGCAAATAGATTCAACTTTCTGACCGACCGACCCCTAGACAATTCAAAAGTGTCTGTAATTATTGGTTTATTTGAAACGACTTTGGTTGACTGGTAGAGAATGCCTGAGGCATTAAGTCCGCCTTTGTACCTTTTTGTGCGAAAAGTTTAAATAAGTAAATTATAAATCCTTTAAGTTTGAGTGTTTAAGAAATACAGCAAATAAACAAATAGTTCGGGGGTCGCCGTCTATTCTATCCTTGTACAAATTGTGATTAATAAATAAATAAATAAACAAAAATAAATGTTAATGTTGTGAACTTAAATTCCGACATTGATCCGCAGTTGAAATTCGATTGGTACTAATAAAATCTTCAAGAGTTTTGGTTCAGGAATGCTTTAACTGCAGGCTTTTATGCCGGTCATAAAATAGGATGAGAGCAGACTAGTAGAAAATGTAAAAGGGGAAATGGGGAAATGCGCCGTAGGTACCGCTGGCCTGCAGCGATGCGGTGGTGTTTCAGCTCCGATTGCAGTGTGGCGTATGACTGGGACAGGGTAATTAAGATAAACAGTTAACCACATGCGCAATAATCGCAATTATCGAACCGTGGCATGGCACTGATTGATGATGACCTATTAGTACCTAATTACAAATGTGACTACAGTACGTGCACAGACATGACCGTTAGTGTATACGCTATCTGTCTTTCTAATACTTCCTCCAGTAGGTACAAAGACTTTCTATTAAGTACACAAAACATAAAGTGTTAAACTGGAAATTTTTCCCTTTATTCATAAACTTGCTTAAAGTTAAGTAGTGGTTAGCGTTTGAAAGTCAGAAATGTATGGTTAACAGTTTAACCCATACATTTTTGACTTTCAAACGTCACTTAAATTTAATCATCGTTTATAAATAAACCCGTGTATTAAAAAATCGGTATTAGAAAATGTCCTATCAAAATCATGAAAAACCTTTGCAATGTTTCATTTGTAAATAACATTTTTCAACATCGTCAACATTTCGTAGTAAACCCTACAAAACTAGATATTTAAAATAACTTTAATAGACCCCACAACCGACCCAATTTCTATGACTCCAGATCTCAACAATTCACTCCACAGTCCTTATGCCAGAAAATCAGCTGACACAGAAAGTAATTGCATTAATAAAACGAAACTTCCTCAGTGGAGAATCGCCTTCGCAGTAAAATCGACGGTAATTTAATTATTATCTTACTATCTCAACCGCTGGATAGTATTACTAACTTAATTGCTCTAGTCGGCCGCCACAGTTTAACTAACTTACTTAAACAAGACTTCTTTTTTACGGGTGGACTTGATAATAAAGAGGTTTGTTAAGGTATTTCCCTCTTTTGGACTTAGATGGTTCTCTTTTTATGCTTTATTGTGATCAGTTTTGAAAAGGATATATCCAACATTTTTTTTAATGCGCGTTTTTTTTTTTTGTCTTCATGAGCGAGAATTTTCATGTCGTAGTTACACCAGTAGAGATTAGTCCCTTCCGATGGTATTCTTGGTAAATAGCATCAGAAATAAAATTGCTTATTCTGTAGAATAAAGGCAGAATAACTTTTACACATCATATTATAAATAAAAAAATAAGCTAGATGGATTCGACATCTGACTATCACGGAGTTGAAATTGCGAAAAGAACTTGGGGAAGGCACTGTCCAGAGTGAAGCGGGTAACTCACCAATTGCTCACTACCTGAAAGACTTTTATACAAATTATGAATCGATTGGAATATTAGAAGTAAAAAATCGCAACGTATTATTTTGTTTTATTAGACATTTTTTAACACGTTCCAACTTTATCCTCATTATCATATAGGTAATGTATTTTCCCTTCCAAGTAGATATCAGTTCTGCTCACAGACACCGTGTGTTCATTAGCAAGAGGGTAGTTTCAGGTTCTACATGTAGTTACTACCGTCTGACCTGCACAGCCCTTGGGAAACGACTTTCCATGGCGGATATGCTATTTTTAGTGTGTGGATGATGTTAGGGTTCATTCACCCTAACTTCTCTTAGGAATGAAGGCTTGAACTCATTTGATTTAATTTTTAACCAACGATAAAAACGAGGTTTTCAAGTCGACGCGTATATATAGTTATATATTTTATATAAGATGTCTTTTTACAGAGAAGTCGTATTTATATGAAAGATAACATTAATTGTCAGATGCATAATCTGACGTTTCATATTAACAAAAGCTTTAGAATTGCGCTCTGAAGACGTTTACAATTTAATTCCCTAAATTTTTGGAAAAACATACTCATGGAATTATGAGTTGACTTTTTAGTATTAGTTTGGCATACGAGTAACGTGGAACTGAACTATTACTTCATTTCAACATTAAATGAAAAAGTATTCCCTTTAATCTCTTAGTGCAGCGAGCTTCGGAATCCATCGATAGTTAGAACATTTAACATTGGTCGAATTCTCTTGATAAATGTTTAGATTGCACTATCAGTTTGACGTTCACATCACAAAGCATACGTGACTAATTTTGGCAGTATAATGGCCGAGATATTTCAATGCAGCTTTATTATTGAGACTCGGATGTCATTCAATGTCGCAATTCGTTGGTTTGACGCATTTAAGCTTTGGCAATCATTAATGTGCTTCAAAATTAAACTCCAGTCGAATACTGTTTATAGAATGTACAGAAAAGTAACACAATTATAAAATAAACGCTCTTACCGTAAACCTAAAGATATATTCAAAAATCAAAATATCAAAAATATTTAATTGCACATAAACCTACATGGGCACTTATGAAACGTCAGAAGCTAGGTGCACGGTTCCAATTGATCGTTTCCTATGGATAAGAGCCGGCAAGAAACTCCACGGTTACTCTTTTAAAAATAATTGGCTTTTACAATGTTATCAAATTACAGTAGGTATGAGAGGACAGCGTAGGTCTGTCCACAAGTACCAGGTACTTAATAAAATAAAAACTCGTCTACAAGACCCTCGATAGTCGATCGTAGTCTACAAGGCCTACAAAGTCCTCACGTTTACAAACTATAAAAGAATCTATCAAAAGGATAAATAAAATAAATCAAAAAACCTATTAAAACCAAGTGATATTATTCCATATTCAACAACCTTCACTGAGAAGAACTTCGAAAGATAATAATGTAGACCCATTTTTATGTACACGCAATCACTGTCCATTCCGAGGTTGCCTGGAAAATATCGCAGAAAGCGATAAGGCCGCCCATTGTATGCTTTGTAGTGTTAAATGTATTTTTTGTTATGTATTTTCTGATGTACAATAAAGTATAGATAGACACAGAGCACGGAGGCACCTCAGCGGCCGCTGGAGATGGTATTATCAACAATTCGATACACGCTTGGTTTGTATGGAAGTTTGATAATACCAACTACAGCGGCCGCTGAGGTGTCAGTGCACGTCAAGGCCCCAATTCTGTATGGTAATTATTATTCCCGGCGTAATCTTACCACGTGCAAACCACGTCAATATCGTGTCTTGTAGAAACCCCTGTAACGGCAAGGAATCGAAATGTCAACCGTACGGACAACGTGTATTTTGACAGTTCAAACCACGCCAACTTCACGTTCATTTCGCGTGGTTTCGTGCATTGCGTCATAGAGAATAGGTACGTTAATAGCAGATGTGATTAACTAAAGCATTGGCGCGGTTTCAAAGTAAGGAAAAGTGGTCATAGTGAATTAGGGCCCGGCTTCAATTCATAGAAACTGTCGGGCTACGACAATTCTGACAATGCCTGAGATAACCGTTACTAGTATCCGCTGTCGGTGCGCGATTCCGTGCTCGTGTTTGTATGTATTCAGAAAATAAACTCTAGAACCTATATAATAATTCTCTAGATAAGATACAATATTTATCAATCTGTTACTTGTTCCTTCACAAATTGTTCGAGCGTCTAATTCATCCACAGTTTCGAGAACCACTTTCATTCGACCTCCTCCAAAAGTAGCAATTGTCAATCCCAGCCAATATTTATCTTCTCATCCGTTATACAGTTTCAGAAATATCTGGAGTTCTGGACATTAGCTATTCCGAACATCCAGATAAGTTCTACGGTCCAAAAATTTCACATTCAGTTTATTCAAAGTTTATAGCGGGGAAATTTAATAATCTCAACAACACTGAAGCCAACTTTACGTGTTTGTCTTTCTTCGCGCCGTTCCCTTGGGGCCCGTTTAATTCGCCACCCGGACCATCTGTCGCACTGCACTCCCTAACTTAGACCTGCCGACTTTATAATTTTACACGCCACGATAGAAGCTGTTTCGTTTTTCGGGTCCTGGACCTATTTGAATTTACATTGTTTAGTCTTTGGTTGGAGTTTTAGACTGTCTGGTGCCGTTTTGGAGTTCTGGCTGGCAATAAGCGGGTAGACATATACCTACTTTACTTAAGAGTCGGCTACAAAGAATACGAGCTTCTAAATGAACCCTTCTATGAAGGCTTCTTCCGACAGGCGCAACGTGACGGTTCGACGCGATTCTGATTGAAGAATTTCCATGATTTTTTCATTTAAATTGTTCTCCTAGAGTCTAGTCCCGACTGTCTACAGGGCCTCGAGTCCTTGTTAGATAACCTCAGTTGTTCTCAGATTACAAGCTATTCTATACTTTTATTTTCACAATTTTAGGCACCTGTATCACGCAGCGTTCCTTCATGTTCTCCGTCGTTGAAGGCACCTAAACCAACGTCCTGTGATTTTGCCAACATTTAACAATACCAGTAGAGAGCTTTGTTACGCATAACATTGAAAGATTTATTTATAACAGGTTATCCACTTAAAACTTCGGATCCTACAGATAGCACGGTCCATCTACCAGTAAATCCTCCGTACCGGGTAATAAATCGATACCGTATTTACCAGCTAAAATATTTATCCGAGTAGAACAATCTGAGGTTTTCACTCAATAAACCCATACTTAGTAACTTCAAAGAGGAATTGTAAAGTTAAAGAACTATCTACCAGTGTATTTAGAACTTTTTGAAGCATCAATAGTGGTTGTACGGAAGGTCAGGTTACATTGGCTATGTATTGCGTTTTGAGAGAACACGGGGTTGGTTGTAGTTCGGGTAGCAACATTAATTACGTTAAAAAACAACACTTTTAGTTGTGCAAGCAGACTTGTGGTGGCTCTTGACCCACATTCTAGCCATCCTGTGTAGTTCCGTTGCCTAATTAGGTTTGTTTTTTTTATTTTGTTTAACTAACTGGTCTTAATTTTATTGTGACTCGGTCTTTATTCGTCTGAATATATTCGGTTGAAATAATTTCGTTAGAGAAGTTACTTTTGGTTATTTCCTTGCTAACAAGCTATTGGTTATTTCCTTGCTTCTGTATTATACCTAGATTTTATCTCGAATTAGATAGCTCTTGCCATAGATAAATATGATCTTAAGCCTTCTTCCCATGGGGGTTGGTAGAAACTACAGAACGCGACCTGCTGCGATCCTTACATACTCCTTGTGTCTCGTTTACGTTCACACATCAGAGGGGCAATTCTCGTAATTTTAAGAACTTTCACAGTCCGATCTTATCTCAACCCGTCAAAAATATGTCTAATTTCCCTACATTTTTGACATTAATTGTGTCTCGCCAAGATAAGACTGCGACTAGATTTTGTACGTTTTAAATTACGAAAATTGGCCTTCTGGTCATACAAGCACGACAGGTGCGAGTACTACGCACCTGACCTTTATTCCCTAATGTCATAATTCAAAATTAGCCGTTCTGAAAGCTGTTAGCAGGTTGAATTTCAAGGTTGTAAGAATTGCTACCCGCGGAGGCTCCTGAATACTACTACTACTGGCTACTGGGGGTAATTGCGTAACACACTAACAGTAGCAATGGCTTTCATTTTGACAGTTCAAAAACACTAATTGTGTTATTTACGTTGCTGAGACCAAAATTAATTCGAACATTCGAAGCAATGTCCTTCAAAATGATTTAGATTGAGATTAAAAATGTGGCACGCGATTAGACTGGTCATAATATATCAACCTATCTCTAAATGGCGGTTTTTATATGGCAATCGCCGATCCAATAAAAGGTCAACTAGGTACGGAAGTCCAATTATATTTTTTATATGTAGGCCGTAATTAATGTGGTGTTTATTTGCTGACATGCGCTAAAGGGTTACGTGATTACGTCCAATTAAATTACTATGTATGTTCAAAAATTTTAAAAGTGCTTTGTTCATTTTATTTTTGTGGAGAAATAGAGTTAAGAAGTAGGTACTAGTTACAAGTTACAAATCGTTAGGTTTCGCGAACTGTTTTTGGAAATATAAATATAAATCTTTGTCATTATAAAAAGACTATATCCTACAAGTCATTTGTTGATCAATGCAACCAATCGTTTGTAGGATATTTTAACCACAAATGTGACTTCGAAAGAGTAATCCACTGAGTATGGAATACTGGCACGGCTATAGCCGAAAAAATTAAACCAATCCACAAGGACATTTTAAACCCGAAGACAAAATGCAAAGTCTACGTCCCAACATTTTCTTTTTTAATCAATCGTAAATGTCAAAGACACGGCGCTTTCCGGCCTGGGGCGCAATTAAAAATTGCTTTGTAAGCGGTGTGCGCGTGTGTCCCCGCCTTTACGAGATTAACGCGCGCAACCGACTGTAGGAGCCGCGCCTTAATTAAATTTTAAATTTTCGAACCTTCACGTTGGCGAAAGGATTGTCGCGAGTGGGTACGCGGGTTTTGTTAGTTCTTTTTTTAATTTATTTAGGTTCTATTTTGATTAATTAATTATTTACTGTGTCAACTTTAATCAGCACGACAATTCTGTGGACCGCTAACTCGGTAACGAATGGACTTAACTGCCAACGTAACGATGCCGAAAAATGTTTCTTGCTAGCCTGTAAAACTCGATGCTATGATGTAAAAAAAGGACGTACTGTCAATATTATACATGCTGGCAACATTTTGATATCGATACTTATTTAGGTCCAATTGCTATAACAATTCCATTTTTATGGTGACACCTTTACGAAAGCTATAATAATAGATAATAGAACTTCTACTTACCACTGTCACTATACTATATAGTAAACGTATGGTTTTAGTTCATTCAAATCCTGATTGTTTCAGATGACGTCACGAGTTTGCAATGTCTCCACCACTGAGAACATCCGCGACGCGTCTGAGTGCTGAGTGAGGATTCAAACAAATGTATCCGTTATCCAGACAAAGTATGCATTTTGTTGGAACTTTCAACAGTTTGCAAGACTTTTTTATCTTAGGAAGGAGTATGTTAGGTACATAAAAAGACTCTTAAAAGAAACGTGAAAAATGATTAGGGATATCTCAGAATAAAAGTAAAGTACAGTTGGAACTTCTTCGTTATTTTCCAAAATTGTTAAGCCACCTGTCTGGCAATGATACAGGCAGAATCTTCAAACCGGTGATATTGTGATAGGCTATCAACGATACCTACCAATTCCTGGCTCTACATAAATATCGTTAACATGATTGTTAATATAAGGAAATCGCATAAATCCTCAGCACAAAAGGAGACCAAAATGCCTGAACCGTACGTATTGTAAAATAATACTTAATTAGAGTTACTCAAGGATTTACCGCTATGAGTTATAGCACAAAGTATGAGGTGCATATCTGTCGTGTTTGAGTACGTCACTGAGGCACGTTTGAAGTCGTCATCGCTACGGAGATGCCTCAAGAGTTGCACAGTCGATTCATTTGAAAAGGAGAAACGCATCCATTCGTCTTTGTGCCCGATGTTGTTCTAATAAGCTTCCTCGGAGAGGATTTTTTAGATCCCGGTTTGAAAGAAAGTATAAAAGACAAAATACTTAAGTGCAGAGTAATAATTTCTTGTTTCATTTTAGTACCCACTATTTTCCACATCGTAAACGTTCTTACAGTGTGAAAAATTGCGCTAAGCTTAAAAATAAGTAAGTAGCAACAAACCCTGTCCAACTTCTCTCTTAAAAGTTTGCGTTAAAACTTACGCAGACTTTCCGTATTTTTTTGTGAAATAAAAAGGAAAATTACACACTGCCTTCTTGTACAACCTCAACTACCGACTTCGTTAAAAAACAAAAGTAAATCATGACAACATGTTTCGCGCGAAAAAGGAACGCGTTCCAGAATTCCGCATTTGAATAGACGAAAAATTAAAAAAAACGAACTTGCAACCTAGCGCTAACGTTGGCAGCACTGAATAGATACTCGTGTGCTTACGGCTCTAAAGGCTAGGCTGAAAGGCCTGAGACCCGAGCACGCATAAAAAAATGCTGCATTTTTTGTGCTCGACTACCGTGTAACGAACACTAGACTTTTTATATTTTTACTCTAAACCGTCTGTATAGTTTAGAATTCGTGAAAATGGGAAAGGTTTGGTTTAGTTACGTACGGTAGATAGAATGCTAAAAACAGGAATAGGTACTACAAAAGTCAGGGAAGGTTAGTATTTCGCCGATCTTTAAAATACCATCAACAAAAAAAAAACAGTGTTTATCATTTCTTTCATTTCTGTAATTGGTTTGAAACTGTTTTACTTAAATAAATAAATAAAATAATAAACAAAATCTTTTAGAGTCATGAAAAATAAGTCAACTTTTTGACCTTTACCTTTAATTACATTTTCGTAAACAAGGAGTAACAGACGTCAAAGTTTGGTCAACACCATTACTACATGAATATTATCCAGGAACGTCTCTAGACAACTAGACTATACTAGATTTTTGCTGTTATGGAATTTGTTTACGAATCTAACTGAAATAAAAAAATAATAATAACTTGTCAACATTTTATATGGTTGAGTACGAGGCCTTTGACTATGTTGTATTTTATATATTTTTTTATCATTATTATTTTATTGGTAATGTGCGTTTTGTTTGTGTGGAATAAACTATTTGTCTTTCTTTCTTTTAATCTACTATCTCCTCCCGACCGATTTCGGCCACGGTGGGCAATCTCAACGGAGTAATCTCCGTTATGTGTCCGGTCTCCTGCGTACCTGGCTAATGCCTGGATATTACAGTACACAAGTTTGTGCGCAATCACAGGTGCACTCTCTGTTCCTTTAATCTCATAGAAAATCCAAACTACAAAAAAAAAATGAAAATTACTAATAAAATCACCAAAATAACATCATCATCGTTATGATCTGGAATCTACTTAAATATAATTTGATAATACAATAATTTTAAAGAAAAAAATCCAAAACGTTGAAACTCTGTCTTTTTCATGAACCAAAAAAGACACATGAGACATTTCAGCGTTGTATCTGGGCGCGTAATACGAAGTATAAATGCGACCATGATTCCAGTGCGAAAAAGAGATGGTGCTATCGGCCATGTATAGCTCCGTCTCTCTCTTACACTGGAATCATGATGACATTAAAACGCCACGATACGGTACCTGGGATGGCGACGAATCGAATCTGCAGTGGCTCTGGAAGATATTGCAGATACCACTCACCATCAATTGGGCCGCCTGCTTGTTTTACGCCAAATAACTTAGAAAATCGAAACAAAAATAAAACCTACCAAAACTGATAACACTCTAGCCGCAACAGCTCGGTCTTTTCGACCCCTCACGCCTAGCCGTCAACAGCACATGTCTTCATAACCCGTTCACAGCTTAGCAACACACTCACGTAGATAGTAATTCGACGTCGAAAGAATGGACGAACAAATTGCTCGCACGATTGTCTGCGAGTACATATGAAATGAGCCAATGATATGAATTGTTGCTGTTGGACTTGTGGACCACCGTGCTTGTGATTGTCGCTTTTAGGGTTCTGTAGTGCATTAAAGCTTGCAAACTTCATCTGGATTTTTAAACTAACATCAGCCACCATCAGCCACCATCAGCCACCATCAGCCACCATCAACACTAGACTCTTCTAAAAAAGAAAATAATATCCATACTATGAAAAAGTACCTTCTCCTTATAATTTAAAAGGAAAATAATCAATTAGGTCCAAACATGTTTTAAACAGAAATACGTAGAGAAAAACAAAGAAAACGTCATAACATAATGAATGAATGGAAATTTAAATACATAGATAATAGGATATAAAATAATTCTCTTAGATAAATTAAAAAAATAAATTATAACACAATACTTCGTAATTGTGCTACATTTATAATAATGAAAAAGGTTTAAGCGAGTAAAGAAATAAGCAATATTAAATATAAGTACATAAATGAATAGATAGACCAGCATATAAAATATTAATAGAATAAGTGAATGAATGGAAATATAAATACATAGGTATAAAATAATTGATAGGTTATAAAATAATTGTAACTAAATAACAAAGAGAATTAATAAAGCGCTCTTCCTCTCTCTACTTATTTAAAAATTTGCTGTGCCCAACAGGGTCCATAATTGTTTCTATTATTTTTCTTTTATTTACCACCTGTAATTATACATTATGGATTGCAATAAACGATTTGAGATTTGAGATAAATATGGCCTATTTTAACGAAACGATATTGAAACTTTTCAAATTAACTAAAGCGTAACAAATAAATTCTCGATAAAGGGGATGAAGTCTGGAGCCCGTAACTTAGACTTTTACAAGATTTAAACAGAAACTATAAAAGCTTACGGGATTGTTTTATTAGTCTAGTCTAACGCGGTACTGAAAACTAAAACTATGTAAGTGTTGAAGCTTTTGTGATCCCCTAAGATACGTGTTTCTTTAATTAGAAGAATTTTATTATCTATTTGACGAAAACTTCTATTGTAACCATGAAAGAAAGAAAGAAAATTGAAATGAAGTGAGTTCTTTCTTTAACATCAATGGGCATCAACACATATGTAGTTTCACAATTTTGTGTTTAGCCTACTTTTGTTCAACTTCTGTATTTTGTCTTCCTTCCAAATCTCTCTTTTCTGTGCGATGTTAGGCCATTTTGACTCCGCAACCATGATTAGATAGTCCACCTTCGACGCGGTCTACCTCGACGGCGATGTCGTCCCTCAGGCGTCCAGTAAGTGACGATCTTTGCACATCTCTCCGGGTGCATTCTTCCAACGTGGCCAGCCAATTCTCACTTCAGCGTGGCTGTTTTTTCTCCAACATTTTCTGTATTGTACAATTAATTTTGATTGCCCCACGGCGAAGCCGTGGCCTTTGCCCATGTGTAAAGCGGCCCAGTAGTATTTATAGAGTTGAAACATTTGCCATCATCGATGTATTGAGTCATATGTTCTGACGAAATGACAACTTACAATATTAGTACCTTTCGTAATATACGGAACCATGTCATTAAACATGAAACACTCTTGGGCAGTCTACGTTGTATTGTTTCGCATGCACTATTATTATTTAACCCTTTGATTTGTTGTTGTTTTCGTACCAAGCGCTTGATAAATGCACTGTAATAATAATGCATGAATAAATCTCTCAATGCAATGCTTGAATCATTTGAGTGAATTAAATTTCCGTATTGGTTGCCGTTGTTAACACCTGAAGCCAATTCTCGTAATTTAAAACGTTCAAAATCTAGTCGCAGTCTCATTACGGCGACAAACAAATGTCAAAAACTTGTCAAAATGTGGGGAAATTCGAAGTATTTTTTTGACAGATTGAGACTGAGATCAGACTGTGAACGTTCTTAAAATTACGAGAATTGCCCCTCTGGTCACACATATGTACAATTGAAAATGAGAAGACAGGTCCCGGAAATCGTACTCATTAAAAGTGTTGTGGATGCATTGAAGTCTGTGTATTATGAAAATAATAATCAATTCATCACCTGCCTAGCCTTTTCCCAACTACGTTGGGGTCGGATTCCAGTTTAACCGGATGCAGCTGCGTACCAGTAATTTACATGGCGTGACTGTCTATCTAAACCCCTGCCTATATACCCCTTGGTAAGACTGGTTGTCAGACTTTCGGGCTTCGACGACACGTAACTTTCAAAGATCCACGAATGATAGCCGGGACCAACGGTTTAACGTGCTTTCCGAGGCACAGAGTAGTCTTGGTATGTGAAGATGGTCACCCATCCACGGACCAACCGCGGCAAGCGTAGCTTAACCTGGTTGATTGACCCGTGCTGCTGTTATTGCTTAGCCACAAGCCCCTCGAAAATCATAATCAATTATAACGTAAATAACTATTTTATGCCAAAAAGTATACCTACGCATATTCTGAAAACGTATCAAAATACAGTTTCCGACGTTAATTAATTCCCCGAATCGGAACAAACGTTGCATTATTACGAAAACCTTAAAGAATGATTCCATTCAATCACGCGAAACGGAACAAAATATTTATTAAACTTCAAATTCTAAGTGACAAATCGAAAACGCGCCGCACCGTCTAACCCGTAAATTTCGCGTTCGGTCCCAAAGACCGGAACTCTTAAAACTCCGTGGAAAACTTTCGACTCACTGAATATATTTTCTTCCACGCCTTATTAATAAAGACCGGGTGATTAGTAACTTTTGATTCCGACTTTCCGGAGCTGCGATGAGGAGCAATTATTCGACATATTGATTTATTGTTCTACCCTCGTAAACTTTGAGACGAATCGTCCTTAGATTGGAAACACACGGTGGGATGTTATTTAGCGGTTCGGTCGACATCCTTTTGATTGGTAATAAGAACTAATTTATGCTTTTAAGGAAAGCACAAGTAGTAAGTAGTTAGTAGCTATTTAAATTTGACGACACGGTTGGCACAGTGGCTGAGCGATCGACTGCTGCGCTGCGTATCGCGTTTCGATTCCCGCACGGAACAAATATTTGTATCGCCTACAGGTAGTTGTTCCGCGTCTGGCTGTTTGTGTATGTAAGTTTAAATGTTTGTAAACGCACCCTCGATAAAGGAGTAATTCCTAATGTGGGGCAACGTTTAAAAAAAAAAGGCTGTTGTAATAAATGCTGGTGTCCGCAACTCCACGTCCAAGCGCGTATTTTGCGTACGGGTAAGAATATCGATACGATCTACCTCTGCTCCTTAATTAAGGCTAACAACGCCTTGGTGTTACTGACAATCCCACGGAGAGTGCCTCATCATCATCACCCACAGGCGGACTTCACCCAGTGGTGAGCATAAGCCTCTCCTTTCTTCTGCCAATCACCACGCTCCTGTGCCAGCCTCATCCAGGTTTCGCCTGCGATGGCAACAATATGCACAAGTAATATTGACAGTATTAATAAAATACACAATTACATGAGTTTTCAGCTTCAAGAATACAAGAAGAATCAGCTGTCGCCCATTCATCACAAATTTCTGGCTATATTTAGAGAGATAATGTGCTTTTTCCGTGTGCATTTCATGATCAACGAATCTATTGTTTTATGAATACAGATTAATTTGCTTTAACAATTTTCTTATAACAAGCTTCGTTTTACAACAACGCTGCATTCCAGCACCCACTCTGTCCCCGTAAGTTTCATTACTTAGAAAGTTTCCCATCGACCCTTAGAGACGGTGATTTCGCTCGTATAAAATATTGGTAGACGCTTTAATAACTTTCCTTGCTGATATGGAGTTCGCTATCAGTTTCCGTGATATAGCACGTTCTGCCCGCGGCTTCAGATACTTTTTTGAGTGTTTCGATATTTTGTCACACTTACTTATTATCGTTACATTTGTTTTGGCGGGGAGGACCGAAGTTTAAGCGGTATCTCGATATCTCATGGGACCAAGTGTGGCACAAGCACAATACATTACAAAATAACATTGAACAAACATTTAATAGATAAAGGCTGTCTTTCGTAGGTAATAGAAAATATTTACGACTTTATCTAAATATACCTCGTTAAGGACGACCCATCCCAACTAAACCCTCAAACATATCGTTATTAAAATCAACCTTTACACTCTTAACAAAAAAGCAAACAATAGGTGTCTAAAACCCCGTGCCCTGAGACGCATGGTCTTTTGAAGAACAATGCAACATTCATATTATCTATTCAAGACATCACAGGTCAAGTCGACCCACAAAAAGGAGCAAGGAGGTACAAAATATTAATATTTTTCAACTGAGCAACAATGCAAGCCGTGAAATGCTAGCGACCTGAGTACAAAATAGATTTTTTTGCTCCTTTACAACGTTTATAGCGGAAACTTGCATTACATTGTCTGTTTAATGTAACAAATATTGACATTCATTATTATAGTAACTATTTTTTACGAACATTTTATTTTTTTACGTATTTCAGCAGACCTTAGTGTCGCATGCAATACTGTTGCTCTTTTATGTACACAGTATAATTAGCCTAAAATGTCCCCACTGGGACACAGGCCTCCACACTTCGAGAGAGAGTAGGCTGCAATCTACGGTCCCAGTGCGGGTTGGAAGATGTCACATGTCTTCGAAATTTTGATTCTAGAACATTTTTCGCCGGTTTCCTCACGATGTTTTCCTTCACCGTTTGAGAGCAGCGGTGCAATAATTTTATTCACATGTTCCTCCCAAATGCTTTAGACTTTTAACACTCTATATAAATATCAAGTCAAATAATCCAGTTGAAAAATAAAGTTTATTCTTTTACGGCAAGTAACTTAGGGCTGATTTTTCCAACGCCGGATAATTTTATCCGAAGAATATTGTTCACCTTTGTCTAATATTTTTGTCAGTTAAATGTCATGCATACCTGTTGTTTGCATGGTTACTGAAATGACAATTTTAGATGATATTTAATTTGAGTTGGAAGTGACTGTGCTGTTGGTGTCAGATGTAATCAGCCTATAATGTTCCCACTGCTGGGACACAGGCGTCCTATCTGTGAGAGGGCTTATTATAAATAAATATAGGTCGATTGAAAAATCAGCCCTAAGTTACATACAAAGTACAGCCTAACTACAATATATTTAACATCTTTTATCAACAAAGACGCGGAAATGAAAAATAAAGTCGAATATGTTGCCTCTATCGACGCAAGGTGCAAATGTCAGCTGAAGGAAGTGTTGCTAAATGCTTATCGGGGACCGAACTAACCTGTCACTGCTGGGGCGTTTGCAATCTTGTTAGAGGGACGATTATGTGTGTTATTTTTTCCTAAATCTTGTAATAATATTTCAGCAAAATTTATAGATCAAGAGTGGTGTGATGTGGTGACTCAAATAGGTTTCATTTTTACAATAATTTCTTGTTTCTTGTTATTGCTCGCTGTGCTTTCGTTTTCAATAAAACTTCTGTTTTTTTCAGCTGAGGCCACCTTTAAATTTTCCTTTTTGAGCCTACGTCAGCCCTTATATTTACCAATTATAAGTACACAATACAGAATATTTATTACAATTTAACCTCACAATACGGCTATATTTGGTATAAAAATATTAATCTCCGCGTCCCCGCTCCCCGGTGGCGACAACTAAAATATGATTTGAGTCCAAAGCGAATACAAAATGAGAGACAAAATTGGAGTTTTCTCTTCTCGGCTAAGAATGGAATAAAACCGTGCAATAGCAGTTTTGCTTTAATATTTCTTCTTGGGTGTGTAAGACGCTTTTTTAGCTTTAAAAGTGTTTTTATTTGATACTAGATATATTGCTATTTTGAAATGGAAATTGTGCTAGTTATTTTCAAAACAGAATGTACACAATACCACGCTTATGAAGCACTGTGTTACAATAGTGTCAAGTAGTTCAGAAATTTATTTATTTAACCATCTATGTTTTATTGACCAGTGGTGGCCCAGTGGTAATGGACCCGACTTACGACTTGTAGGTCGTGAGTCCAAACCCAGGCAGGCACTTTACTTTTTTAAATTATTTCATCACCACTGCTCTCAAAACGGTGAAGGAAAACATCGTGAGGGAACCGGCATGTCCTAGAACCACAAATTCGAAGACATGTGACATCCACCAACCCGCACTGGACCCGCGTGGTGGATTATGGACCACTCCCTTTCACAGAGAGGAGGCCTGTGTCCCAGCAGTGCGAACATTATAGGCTGATTATGTATGTAAAAAAAACCATTTATGTACACACATACAAACAGACAAGAAGAAAGGAACAGTAAAATACGACAAAGATGATGTTTATTTCTAAAGAAATCTCTTCCAGCATACCTACTTGCAAAATTTATCTATTTTCACTTAGTGAATTATCATCTAAAAGCAAACATGTGCACAATAAAGTACGACACGATTAGTTGGCTATACAAATTTAATTTTTCCTATGATTTAGGTAGTATATCTAGAACATAGATAGGACTTAATGTTGATGTTGTTAATGTTGACACTCGCGAGTGGATCATTTTATAAAGCGAAAAATCAAAAACAATCAGCGGATAACCCCATAACACGTAACTCCCAATATAAACACAAAAATAGACCTACCAAAATAACAACAGGAAAAAAAAGCAACCCACATGTACGTATATAGTCGTGACAAATTGTCGCAACCAGTTCACTAATTACCTGTGTCGTTTCGACCCGCCCCGCCAGTTGAAGGGTTAAGCCTACCTATTTTTTATACGGCTTTTTTAACCATTCTCTTTGATTTTTATTCGGATCGCGATTAAATTTTTAAATCGCACATTTTTTATGCATTTATCGGAATCGTAAATTTTGTATTGTTTGAAACATACCCGCAAGATTATGATTGTTGTTAATTTTCTATTTTGACCAGAGGGGCTTATGATCTAATTCGTTTTCTATCCACCTCATTTAAATTAATAATTATTTTCACATGCATTTAAAAAAAACAAAGAGCATGCTATCTTCGTCCTTGTCATGTTTCAATTAAATCTCTACAAAGCAGTCAATTTCTTATTACATAAACATCACACCTAATTTATAACAATAATTATCACATCTAATTTTGATTTACGAGCAAAAACTTCAAGCATCTCTGAACTGAAGTAAAACATCATGGCTGTCATCCGAAACTAATAATTTAATATTTTTTAACGCGGCGCAGGAGCTTTAATTTCAACCCTATAGACATCCGACTGCGTTGATAGTAAATTTAAATTTCGAAAATAATCAACACGGAAATAACGTGATTTGTTATGACCGCCTCATTATAAATGTGTGACAGGTCATAATAACTTCGGGGAAAGATAAAAAGTTATGAAATGAGAACATTTTCATGATTCTTTGCATTATGTTAGTCACAAATTGCCACAGTCAGAAACTCTGGCATACATCTCAGCTTGAAAATGAAGGAATTGGTTGAAAATTTTATAAATTTAAACAGAAAAATAAATCTAGTAGGAATTAGACCTGAAACTCGTTTTAAGGAGCTTGAAATTACGAATCCAAACGATACTATCATCAAATACTATTTTTTTTTAATACTTTTGGAGGCCATTATATGTCCCTATTACAACTGTAATTACAGCTGTAATACTGAAGACAATAAACGTTTATTCTATTCTATTTTAGTATCACTCATCATCTTGGAAGAGATGACTAAAGATTTTATCAATGAAACTATACAGGATGCTGTATCACAACAGCCTAAAATAATTTACACGGAGATAGAAACTAAAAAGCTCATAAAAGCTATCCATATACACAATTACGGTAACAAAAAAGAAAAAAATATCAACAGTGAAGAGCGTTTTAAAATAGATGAAAAAACTAATGGGCGGTGCTGCGGTCGCGACGGGGCGATCCGTTGAATTATGTCCCATAAGTGATGGTTAATAACTTGTTTGTACCCGTACCATCCTTGAGATGAGCTATATTGTGTGGTGTAGTGTTCTGCGGGATATGGGATGCATGTTTCGTGTATGTATTAATAGTGGGTGGGTGTAAGTTGTTTAGGAAATTAACGTTTTGAGTTAGTGCTTTGGGGATGGGCAATTGTTTGTTACATGTAAGAATTGAAAATGAAGAAGATTTCTTTGAGAAAGAACTATTCAATATCGCAATACTTGGTAGAAAATGGGAACTTGATCAACGAAGATCATTCTAAATTATAATTAGCTTATCTACCAGCCGAGTCTCGTATTTTTACTGTCTTTTACTACTGTAATATGTAGGCTAATGCTACATATTACAATGCAAATATTGCTCACTTGGAAGCCCTTTTACATACACTTTTACTTTAGGTAATCGTATCCGCATGAGCTTGAGAATAGCTCAGCCCGTGTTAAAAGATTAGCCAGTCAACAAAGTTGTTAGCGGGGCTTACTGTTCGCAGCATCAACATTACCAGCTTATAATGTTCCCACTGCTGGGACACACCCACTCCCTCTCACCGAAGGAAGGTTTGGCCGTAATCCTCCAAGCGGGCCCAGTGCAGGTTGGTACATGTCTTCGAATTTTTGGTTTTAGGAAATGCCGGTTTCCTCACGATGTTTTCCTTCGCCGTTTTGAGAACAATGGTGATGAAATAATTTACACAAAGTAAACCGCCTGTCTGGGTCTCGAGTAAAACCTCGTGAGTCGCAGTTACCACTCGGCCACTACTGCTTGCTCTCTTCTGTCGGCAGGATGCGGATTTAATAAATGGATAGTTACCACTTAAATGTTACGGCTTTCAATTCCAAACTTCTATTAAAAAAACCACGCAATTTTTCAAACGAAATATAAAATTTCAACATCAAACAGACAAACTAGCTTCAAAGAAACTTGTGGCCACAACGCCCCAGTTACAAATGTTATACAAAATGTCCCGGGGCCAGCAACTATTGTGTGTCCAACCTTACAGTATTGAATAACTATATTGTTCGTGTTACGAGTGTTGGATTGTTTGAATAGCCAAACATTGTATTAATGTGTACCTACAAGAAATGAAAACTTGCCAAATTAAAAATACTTTTCCTTAGGCAAAATTAAAATTGGCAGCAGAAAATTCGGGAGTACTCGCTTGTCGGGTTTAATCAGCAGGCAAATAATAATAGATTATCTGTTTATTACCAAACACCATGACACGCAAATTAAATTATCTAGGGGGTTCTAGTCTGTCGACAAACATACGAGTCCGTACGAAAGTATGAAATTCATCATAAAAAGTATCAAATTAAATTTTTCAGACGGACAATTTTATATCATAATTAAGGACAACTATCAAATTGATTTGTCATACATTCTTAGTTCGGGCCCCAAACTAATCATTTGATCGTTAGTGACTCTGAGTAGGAAATGCCCGTAGCTTCGTCCGAAACTTCGGATTACGTGCTTAGTGAAGTAGCCCCCGAATCAAAAGAATTTTGGTGGTAAAATTCCTAGGTTATCAATAAGTACAATGATGACTATGGTTTATTATTGACCAATTTCTGCAGCGTGATAAGTGCCTCCTCAGTTCGGTTTAGGTTTTTTTGAGAAAAAAGAAGTTCCAAATTAAATTCACTTATAAAACCGTGTTTGAGGAATTTGTTAAGCATTCAATTAAAATTAACTCTACTTTGTTGTAAAATTAAACCGCTATCAACTAACATAAAGTAGGTGTCATATAAAGTTCTGCTCACACTGAGAGAGAAAATAGCGTGAAATTATACCCTACAAAAACAGAATGTGGCCGTAATTCACGGTGACACGTCAAACTGTAGCGTGTAAACAAATTAACACATAATTTTAGCTGCACCGTTCACGCTTGGCGACACATTAAAATATGAAGTCCGGTGAAAAAGTTTACAGTGTATAGTTAGGGTTGGGTCGCTGTCACGATGGCATAAGCGATAGCCTTATTGATAGGACAATTTGTTGCTGTGGACTGCAATCTAACTATTAGTTTTTTTTCTGTCCTATGTTTTTTTTGCGTCAGGCATTAGTTGTCTGACATTTATGCTGAACAGCAGTGCGATTCCGTAATCATCTCACCGTGAAAACTTAGGTGAATGAGCGTGGAGTGAGTTGTCATTCCAACGAATGCTTAGGGATTGACAATATTGACAGCTCACTCTAAGCTCACTTCACCTAAGTTTTCATGGTGAGATTTTTACAGAATCGATCGGCTGGGCCTATTTGGCGCAGCCGAGAGGCACATAATACTATTTTAAGTTTTCTTTTTTTGTTTTTTTTTTGTGAATAATATCCCTTTAATCTAGGTCAAATATGCTTATTTTCTTTCTTTCTATGGTATTAGGCTAATGTATGTATTTGGAATAGTGATGGTCATAACTCCTAATCAAATCAACAGTCATTTATTCAAATTAAACCGAGAATCAACACTTTTAACAGTCCCCCAAAACGCCCGTCCTTCACCACTTCCTAGCGCATTCGCTGGGAGGAAGAAGTGGCGTAACAAACTCCTCAGCAGTACAGTAGCTCGCTCAGTAGCACCCTAGCTCTTATTATTACGACTCGTCGTAATCTTTCACTCTGTCTTAAAAGAAAGTTACTCTTTTAATTTAAACATTCTATCTACTACCCCATTTAATTTGACTTCAACTAAAAATTCGCATGAATCGTCTCATCACAGCGTTTCTTAGGTACGGCTTAAAAAAAGTTTGTAGCCTAATCGTTTAAACTTTTTTGATAACTTACCTACACCGCCTTGGGTCCAAAAATTAACATAATTTGTACCCTGAGTCCCCGGAACCCGTCATTATTATAGATCTACTATAATTTTGTATCAAATAACGATTATTTTTATGATCATAACGATTATGTATTAAAATTATATTAAATTAGGTTCTTTATATTGGAAATGTGAGATAATTTTATAGATGGTGTGCAATTTTTAGAACATGACTTTTGGATTTTAGGGTTTAAATTTAATATTAATGTAATCAAGAGGTGTAGTTTTAGCTCATTATTTTAAATTTATGAGCGGAAGTTATTTTAAATGATGGTGTGACTCAGTTGATCTACTATTATTAACTATGTATTGCATAATTCTACTTATAAAACGCGAAACGCGAAAGTTTGTGAGGATGGATGGATGGATGTTTGTTACTCTTTCACGCAAAAACTACTGAACGGATTTGGATGAATTGGCACACAGATAGTTTATAACCAGGATTAACACATAGCAAACTTTTTATCCCGATATTCCCACGAGATCGAAACTTATGCGGGTGAAACCGCGGGGTGCTGCTAGTTTCACATATTTCTGACTTACGTCTGACTACTTATTATTTTACTATTTAATTGATGATTTTATTTTGCTTTGTTTGAACTCACATAAGTGTTTTATTTTAGTTTATGTTTTCGTTTTATGCGATAATCACTATGTACGAGTACTTCACTCTGAAAATGTCGCAATTCTGACCCCAAAGATACCAAATTCCTTGTTTTGGGGGTCATCGTTCAATCTATTCTTGTCCAATAAATATATGATTATTCATAAATTAATTTAATAACCTTTCTTTTGAGAGCAGCGCAGTCTTTATCGCTGCACGAAAATAACTCATAACAAATAACGAATATCAATCAGATACTATATTTCAGACATACATCGCCGGTTCACTTCGCGCCCGTCAGCTTTTAACGTCAAATGTACGGGCAATACGCATCATGTCGCTCGTAAATCTCACCGCGACTCGACGAAGATCGATTGTGACAGGGCAGCGTTGCAACAGGCGCATTTTGGATGCTACTGGCGATTCTCGACAGTGGACCTGCATGAATTAATTAATGTGGAAGCTAAGATTTTAGTGTATTTACGTGGTATTTAACTGTTTTTAATGAAGAATGTTTTATTTCATTACAATCATGAGTCGAGTCACGCTTTTCTGGGGTAAAATAAGTGGCCTCTCAAGGATTTTAATGTTGATAAATTGCTTTGCAGTTTGGCAGATGTTATTTAAAGTAAAACTGTGTATTAATATGGACTAAATAAATAGTTGGTCTACTTTTTTAAATTAGTGCCAATGATTAGTGGTGACATGGTTTGCTCCATGGAATAGTCTCTAAAGGGCCAAATTAAATTAGCTAGCAAAACTTCGCAGACGAAGGTGTCAATTTAATTTGATGACATTTTTTTGGGGCGCGTCGACCACAGTTAGTGTAGTCACTTGAAACATCAGTTTTTTTTTTGTGTTTACTTCACAAAAGTATCGATATCTAAACTTCTTTGCTCGAATTAAAGTTTTTGGAATTTTAATTTTAATTTAATAACAATAACACAAAATAAAACAGATTTTCTCAATTCATACTTCAAGTAACAACAGTTCCAGTAGTCATTGACCCTCAAAAAAACATCAAATATTTTATATTTTTATTTTATCTTGTATAGATATCGATACCCATCACGTCTGCAGAGTTTCGCTGGCTAATTTAATTTAACCCTGAATAAAACTATGAGTAGGTACAAAAGCTTTTAAAGTTATTTTTCCCTGTAAAAATTAACCCTTTTATGTCAGCAATATTGACTTCACATTTCCTGTCAAAGCCAGAAAACTACGGAAACTAACTAACGATATTTCAAAACTGCACGCTCAACGTTTTGCTTTTACCTCTTTCGGCTCAATTTTAAACGTAAGATGCATATCATACAACTCCAATGCCATACAAAATATTCTATTTACAATACATACGTTTCGTTCACAGGAATATTTTTAAAATTTCACGCGCGACGACAATTTGAGAGGGGAATCTTGAATCTCGAATTTTGCAGGTCGACCGGTAAATCAGAAATTTATATTCGAATATCAGAAAATGTAGTTTTTTTTTGCCCACGTTAAGAGAACTCGTGACAATCGGTATTTGGTGCGCGGAATTTTAAAACTTAAATCCTTTTGTGTTCTGTACAATGAGAGATCGGTACATGACCAGGGTGGGAATGTTACTTGGGTTTTGTATAACCCTGGCTTCTCAAATATGTCTTTTAGCGGACGCCCCCCAGCTAGATGGACCGACGACATCTAAAAGGTGGCTGGGACAGAGTGGATGTGGAAGGCAGAGGGCATGGTGTTGTGCGCAGCATGGGAGGGTTATCCAGCAGTGGACTGAAGCTGAGTTGATTGATTGATTGATTGTCCTTTTAGGCATTTCTTCTGTTTACGGTGGAGGTCTGCCCGGCTTGGGCGGAGCACCGCCACGCCCTCGTGGCGGCGATCGGCGGGGGCGATCTCCCGCGTCCGGCCCTGGTCCAGGCCATGGTACGGAGCAAGAGTACATGGGAAGCCGTCGTAATCGTAATCGTCGCAGGAGACGCCCTGGACGTCGGGAGTCACCAGCCGACTCCCGGCCACCGTAGGCGCGGGCTTGCGGGCGGCGAGCAATGGGCAGCTCGCCGCCCGGCAAGGGCCAGGCCCGGGTCGACAGCGAGCTGTGTTCCATGCGCGCCTCAAAGAGATGTCAGCACGAACTGACGGGGTCCACTAGGGCCGATGCCTGCCAGGGCCGCGGGTTGTTCGAAAGAGATACCGTGCGTGGCCCCTGGCATAGGCAACACGGGTGGGTTTTAGTCAGTAAAAGTCTGACACGCCCTCCCGCTCCGCCCAAAGCGGGAGAAGTCATATGATGATTTCCCCAGAAAAAAAAGGCATTTCTTCTGTTCCCTAGCATTTATCATACTTATATATGATTAATAAGTCATGGTTTGAGTACATTTTCCCATGAGGGCCATCCACCCTTAGATATGACCGACAGTAGCTAAAGAAATCTATTCGTATACGACTTTCCAAAGGCACTCAAATGGATTTAATGGACCGTTTGTTGCTAAGGTACCTATAAACGAAGTATGTAAAATTTATGAAACCAACCATTGCATTCAATAAATGTAATACCGTCGCACAAAAAGATAATTACCAGCATTTATTTCCATTTTTAGAACCCAAAAACAGTTTTAGAATATTAATGCTATTTCTTAGATTTCATTTACCGTGAACCCATAAAATAGAACCTTTTTTAAAACTGCTTACCTATGGAATGATAAGAAAGAATTCAATAATAAATTGAGAGTTCAGACCTTTTGACCTTGACCTTAGAGACTGTAAGTATTTGACCTTGGAGATCAGAACGGTCTCAATTTTTAGAATGTGTATTTGTCATTATATTTAGTAATACATTTCATTATGATTGGAAATCAATTTTAGTACTTTTGATAAACGTATAAAATAGAAACAAAGTTTTGCGATGAATATAAAATATTTATATGGCCGATCTGTTGGTGACCGTTATGTTGTTGATTTGATCTATTATTAAACTATCTCCTCTGGTCCAAAAAGTAGTGCAGGTTAGAAATAAAAATAATGACTAACACTTATTATAATATCTGATAGACAGAATAAGTTACTTACATACCATTTGTTCTAATACGAGTAATATAATCCTTTTGAATCTAGTCCAGATTCAATAACTAAATAACCAGAACAGGGTAACTACCGTTTAAATGTTTGGGGTTGAAACGATCTTTTTAAGGAAATTTCTCGCCGACTGGTCGACACCTCACGTGACAAGAGGGCTGGCTCGTTCATTGGCCAAAGAATCAGCATTGCCATTCAAAGTGGCAATGCTGCCAGTCTTCTGGGCACGTTTCCGGGTGACAGCGATGCGGGCGAGTAGGTACTTCGACGCCTACGTGACCAAAAAAAAACAAAAGGATTTATTATAATTATAATTTATTTTGTGAGATAAAAATTTATTTATTGAGAAATGAGTTATTTAATAAGCAGAATAGAAGATCTATAATAAGTATTGGTTGTCAAGGCACTGTTCATGTACAAAAATGTTTCATGAGGCCTCTTCCAAAGCACCTAATTATTACATTAGTATCTATGCCTACTACATAGAAGGTGACAATGCCTAGAAGTCAGGTTGCACTTTGGCACTACACTGTTAGTAGTCGCGTGGGTCGAGCCTACGGCAAATTGAAACTGCCCTCCGGTTTGATTCGCACACCGGTCACGGCCGGACACCGGGACGTACGGTCTGCACAAAAATGTGATCCTAGATAGAGAGAATTTAACTCGTAGGTGCTTGGAGAAAATACTCTGCAAGAGATTTTCTATGGTCCGTATTTTAGTTTATAAAGTTTTTCATTCACAAAGTTTGAAAATACGAAAGGATAAAAAATGCACAGTGACTGATTTTACATTGCTGTGATTGCTTTGCTGTTTTAATGTAAAAAGACGAGATAAGAATCAGAATAAGTATTTTTAAAGTGCAGGTTTTTATGAATAAGATAGCCAGGAAAGTTAAAAAATATCAATAACCTACTTTTCAATAACCTACTTTAAAGCTTAAGCTTTGAAGAATTCTTTAAAAAAAAAAACAACCTGCTTTACCAAATTAATCTGCTGTCGGTACATCGATGTCGGACGGTGTCCGACGCGGACGAATTGGCATGCATTGCGCCCTGCCTTTTTACATGCCTATTCCGAAACCGGCCGATCGGCAAGTGTGGAGCTGAGGCGGGTTTTAGACGGTCAATATCCACTTCACACAACATTCGCTCTATCTCGCATAGGATCATTATGCTGGGCGATGACCGTTTTGCGTGGATGTGACGCATATTTCCCTTAATTTGTTTATTTTTTTTGTGTTTGTGTTCTTTCTTTGCGTCAGGTTTACCGCAAATAAACGTATTCTTATTGTTTCTTTCACTTATATTTGCAATCATACTAATGTCAGCGTTCCTGGAATATATAAGTTTTAAAGGATTTTCCACTGAATTCATTCAAGCATTCAACAAAATCCCAATTTCATTCGATAGGGAATCAGGGTAGCAATAATAGTTTGGGTTTACGACCTAAGTTCAAGCTGCAAACTAATCTTTTTTCACAGAAATTATTTTTCTTATTGAGCATATTTTTTATTGATATTTCCTGAAAAAAACTGGCACCCTAATTGCGTATCACACTAACTCAGTCTGAATCATTTTTAAGGATATTGCTAATCCATTTCTTCATATGTTCGAAAAGTTTGTCTGCTCAACAACGTAAATTACGCAATGAATGTTGTTGAACTGTGAAAATTAAAGCCATTGCTACTGATAGTGTGTTACGCAACTACCCCGCCCGCAGTAATTATCCTCAAGATTTTTTCAAAATAATTCAAACTGATTATTTTGAGGTCATGACATATGGCGCCGAAACGTGCACACTGACGGTCTGGCTGGTCCACAAATTCAAGGTCGCTCAGCGCGCTATGGAGCGAGGTATGCTCGGAGTCTCTTTGAAGTATAAAATCAGGAATGAAGTTATCCGGAAGAGAACCGGAGTAGAACCGACATAGCGCGCAGAGTAAGCAAACTGAAGTGACAGTGGGCTGGCCATGTTTGTCGAAGGACCGATGACCGGTGGAGAAGACGAGTCCTGGAGTGGAGACCGCGTATCGGCAAGCGTAGTGTGGGAAGCCCCCCCCCAGCTAGATGGACGGACGACCTAAAAGTTGCTGGGACGGACTGGATGTAGAAGACAGAGAACAGGGTGTTGTGGCGCAGCCTTGGAGACGCCTATGTCCAGCACTGGACTGCGATAGGCGGAGTTGATTGATTGATTTTGAGGTTATTTTTTTCAATTGAGTTTAGATTTTTTCCCGCTACATCCTACATTTTGCGAGGCACCCTATGAAAACGGCCAATAACGTAATAGGCACGTTCGCCAAAAACGATATCTGTATATCGTCTATTTGTTTATTATATTATTTGATATTGCCCCCCAGACCATTATTAGCGTTATTTATTTAAATACTAACGTTCGTAGTATCGGTTCAATTTGGTGGAGAATTGACTGTGAAATGTTAGGTTTTATTTAGCAAGATAAGAGAAGATAGAACAAATACAAGTTTGGCAACCTAAAGAAAAGTAACATTGCCCATATTACTTTTCTGTAGATTGACAAAATATATTACAAAATCTCCTCATCAGAAGGAATGTTTGGAAGGATTGTTTTAGAATAGCATTGTTGTAAGTAAATGTCTCACTGTTTTCTTCTACATAAAAACATAAACTCAGGCCTTCTTCCTCTGCCCCGCTTGGGCGGAGCACCGCCGTGTCCTCGTAGAGGCGATCGGCAGCGGCGGCGGCCTCTCGCGCCCGGCCCTGGTGCAAGCCATGGTCCGGAGCGAAAGGGAGTGGGAGGCAGTCGCCTCCTTCTGCGAAGCAGTCATGCTAGCGAAGGAGGTGGCGGGACGGATGAGGGAGAGAGCCTCCCGTCCCAGCCGCCGCGGGAGACGCTCCGGGCGTCGGGAGCCGCGTGACGACTCCCGGCCACCGTAGGCGCGGGCCTGCGGGCGGAGAGCAATGGGTAGCTCACCGCCCGATCAGGACCAGGCCCGTGCCGGACGGCGCGTAAGTGTTCCACGCGCGCCTCATAGAGATGTCAGCATAATTTGAGGGGTTACAGCTATCCCGGAACATAAAGGGCGAAGGAAGAAACATGGGTGGGTTTTAGTCAGTAAGAGTCTGACACTCCCTTCCGCTCCACCCAGAGCGGGAGGGGTCATTTGAAGATTTCCTACCAGAAAAAAAAAAAAGTCTTTTTAAAAGGGGTAGGCAGAAACTACAGAACGCCATTATTCTCTACTTATATAAATAAGTATTTAAAAAGGTTAGCCGCACCATGTCAGGCAATTATTTGCAACGGAAGTGTATCTTTTATTGAGTCAAAATAGGTATAATAATATTGATCAATCGAAAGAGATTTATTTTAAACATAATTAAACTGTACCCGCCCTTTCTTTTGTTTGCTTTTTGACCCAAAAAGCGGGAAAATCCTACTAATATTATAAACGTGAAAGTTTGTATGGATGGATGGATGGATGGATGTTTGTTACTCTTTCACGTAAAAAATACTGAACGGATTAGGATGAAATTTGGCATACAGATAGTTTATAACCAGGATTAACCCATTGGTTATTTTTTTCCCGATTTTCCCACGGGGTCGGATCTTAAGCGGGTGTAACCGCGGGGCGCAGCTAGTTATAAATAAAGCAGCTGACCCGGCGAACTTGACGTACCGCCTCAGAATCATTATCGAAATCAGTCAATCCGTTCTCGAGATATCATCAAAATAGCCGTTCTATACAAAATGTACAGGAAAATGAATTATTATCATAATGTTTTTTTCGTGATTTTTTTCCCAAGGTTTAATAGTTATTCTGCTATTCGGGGCGGAGACTAATTCTACAAATCAAAGATCATAAAAGCAGTCCAGCCGCTCTTGCATTATAAATGGTGTAACTACGAGTAACTCGACCTCGTTTTACTTATATAGATTAAAGGCAAGTATTGACTCTTAGCATTTTCTTTAAATTTCAGTAACCCAGTCATTATATTATTATGTTATTATTATTTTATTTGGTGATCTATTAGTGAGGTATCTCCCTGTTGGTTATTTTGATGGGGCGGGGTGTCTCAGCACAGGGGTATTTTTGTGATAGTTATGATGAGTGTTGTCCTTTGTATTATATTTAAGTAGGTCCTAACAATAGTTTCTAAGTTTTGTATACTAACCGGTGGATCTAGTTGTCCCAAAATAAATAATTTTGAATTTGAATTTTGAATTTGAATTAAAACCATTCCCCACTCGTAACTAACCCGCACATTTAGCATCAAATTAATCGTACATTGATTAAATGTTTATGGGTATTAGCTGGTGTACACACCATCATTATTTATGCATAGCACGACAGCAGACGGACATTACGTGACGTGTCCCCGTGGACTTAATCTCATGCTTATGTATAGCTAGTCTATGTGGAGCCATTTATCTAGTTAGGGAAATGGGGATAGATAGCTGGGTGTGGATAGGTTTATAGTTTCTACCTAAACCTATTTGCATGGAAATTGTTTTATTTTATTGAAAATATTGTTAGTTCTAGAACCCTTATAAACAGATTTAGAATAGAAACTATTAATCTGTTTTTGTCTTGTAAAATACGCAAACTTCTATTTTCTATTCATTCTTATATTTTGCAACTTAAGCAATGAAATAAATTAAGATTCTGTCCATATTATGATAATCTGCAGAACAGGCGAAACTGCGAGCATAATCAAATTTTAGTAAAAATATTCCAGATGATCCTCCTTTTCAGCCGAAAGAAAATTCAACATTTCTACGCCACCATTTTCCATTCCAACATTCCTTGACCCATCTTACACCAAACGGAGCAACTGTATCTTCGTGTACCTACCTATACTAGTACATGTCCACATGTATTGCCCAATAACCTACGATGGCACAGGACAAAGCCCCATTTAGAGCAATCAGGGGATTAATTGCTCAGATTAGACGACGTCACTTGACTGCCCGGAACGTTTGGACTACTGTGGACGAGAGGACGATGCAGTTGACGTTGTTATTAAATTGCTTGGTAGCTGATAGCCTGGGCTATTTAATTTATTGAACACCACGTACGCACGTTCTTTGGTTTTTAAAAGTTTGTATTTCTTTGGCAGTTCATGGGCTTCCTAATTTGATATAAGAGCGGTGAAAGAGAAAATAAATCATATCGTCTGGAAGGCAAATTGGTGAGTGCAGATAATGGTTGGAACAGTAGAATGCTGGATTTCTATACATATAATAAAATAGTAACGAAGTCAAAATTGTCACATTAAATATTTTTGAATAAAAATAATTGGTACGAGGTGTGGCAACGAGTCTTATGTCGAAAATATAGGTTGTAGAATTGTTGGCCCTTTGTCTATTTGTCTAGATGTATGTTTTGGCACATTGGCGCAAAAAAGGGCTGAACAGATTTGGATGAAAGGAGATAGTTTTCTTTGTTCGGCGATTAGGCCACCAAAATTGTGGCCTCTACTAATGAAACGCATGTTGATTTGTTCCTTATGATCTCTAGATTACAGTGGTAATAATAATTATGCTTCACCTAACGGGAATACTGAGAAAAATGATCATAACCTAAGAAATCATTAAAAAACTTTTGTTTAGTAAGTAGGTTAGGCTCATCAGTAATATAATGTAGTAAAATAGTGCACTGTTCAGTAATAAATAGTAGGAATGTAGGGTGTATTGAAAGGTTCATGAATTAAAAAATCACATAATGTAACAAAGCATTTGTATGACCATAAGTGTATTAATTTCAACACAGATGACTTAGAAGTAGATAGTACCTATTTTATCTAAAAAAGACGCAGGTCGCTCCACCTCTCATCTTGATACCGTGTCTAAGATAAAAATACTTAAATAGTACACGCTTAAGATTACATGTGCACAAATAGCCAACAGTGGCAGATGTTGGTATCTGCCCACCAAACAACTTGCTGGATAATTGCAACAACATCCAGCAAGAATAGTAGTTCTAGTGTTAGAAAGGTATGTATAAAAAGACGTTCTAGGTACCTAAATGCACCTGAAAAAAATAGAAGATTTGTTTTAGAAAATAACGCATTAGAAATAATATTGTCATTCTTCTCTTTGGTGTGCTGGAATCTACTACAAAATAATGTTCTTTTCCGCAAAGTTAACAGGCAAGTATGCGTTTATTGTGTACATCGACATGGAATGTAAATATTCCTGTATCCAAATCTCCATAATTAATAAACAGTTTCAATACTTTCTTGCATCATCAATACGCACTTTCTCAAACTGTATCTAGATGATTTCACTGAAAGAAGCGAAAAATCCATGCGTACACAATTAACCGCACATCTGCAGCAGTGTCGAACAATGTCTTTGCACATTGCTTTGAAATCTTACTGAACAATTAACACAACATCCTTCTGGAGTAAATGCTTTATGTAATAAATCTTCAAAATACTGTTATGTACAGATTCACAGGATTTTAATAAGAGTAAAAATACATAGTCTTTTGGTTAGTGCTGTCAGTTGATAACGTGTATTTTGTCATTAAAATCGCCATCGTATCGTCATTGATTCAGATTGACAGTGAAATGTGAGTAGGAAAAGACGCTCTTTACAAAGTCGAACAAGACTGACTTAAACCTCAAAGTACCAACATTTATAGGTTGCTGAATTTTGGATCTTGGTATGATTCTTTTCTTTAAGTTTTTTTTTGTGTGCATTTCAAACGTACGAAGCTGCTGGGATCTTAATTTCCGAATTACATAATCAAGTCAATCAAGTGCCTGAACGTTAATGACTGAGTAACATCATAACACATAGTCAGACTGACAAGCAACAAAAAAACTACAATCCGTTTCACGTTGATTTTTAAACTAAATACTTTATACGAGAGTAAGCAAACTTAAAAATGTGATAAAACAAAGGAGGACCTGCTGCAGCGTCAATGGTACATTTTTGTACTAAATGAAACAGATTCGGTTACCATCTCGAACTGTAATTAGGGATATATATTGATTTTTTTTTTCTTAAAATCGTAAAAACGCTCCTATACTACATCGATGACCATAATTATCTGGAATTGAATCAATTGAGTGCATTATCAAAACATTTTCTTTTTGTTACGATTTCTTGATTCCGGTTAGACTTTATTGAAAAAAAAAATGACCATTTTCAATGATAAATTGGTTACGTTTTTTTTTAAGTATAATACGATTAATAGATGTTACAAAAGGTGGGCTCAAAAAAAAACTATCTCCTTTGGCACACAGATAGTTTATAACCTAGATTAACACAATAAGTACTTTTAATATCTGTAGTACATTTCCGAGAGATACTTTCCTGGGCGAAGCCGCGGACAAAAGCTAGTACATTATATAACCTAATACTGCTTAATACTGCCTTCTCATTCCGCAATACCGAATAACCATTAGGTAGGTAAAATATATCTAAACATTATCCCGAAGGCAGCAACTTGCGAGAAAAAAATTGGTCTCTATTTTTTTTGCTTTGAAAAACCTAATAGATGACTAAGGGATTGTTAGCCTACTCAATACAACATACAATACAATAAGTATAATGGGTACACTATTAACAGTATAATGGGCAAGTTTATCGTAACAAGCAATTTCATAAAGATATCTTTGCAATGGATTATTTGACGAAAATGTGATACATCTTATTTCTTTCTATGAGAGTGTTTTCACTGAGTCAAATTGTGACGGCATATTGTTATCCTGTACAAAGTGTCACATAACATAATGATGATATCACGCCTGTATTGCCCGAAGGGTTAAACAGAGGTGTACCTAGGTACAGACGCCAGCACATCAAGCTACTACAATCTGTCAAATTTCAACTTTATCGCTAAAGCGTTAGGTTCAATATTGATTGGGAATTTTTTACAGTTTCGGTTAGCTTGATGTACTGACGAATTAAACATAAAGTAATGTTTTAGTCTTAAGAGCGAACCCTTTGTACACACGTATTTCTTGCCCTAAAAAACTACGGTTTATTCGCCGTGTGCAGGCATGGTCGTCAGTGTTGTACGGAAGCTGGTAGACGGACAAATTTAAAAAAAAAAAATTATTGTCTATACATACAAAAATAAAATATGCCATCTTTCCCAGTCGAAGGCATTTTGTCATTTTCTTCAGTAAGGCTCAACCGGACAAAAATGTCAGACTTATTTACTTGAAGGAATTGGTCTAGACAAGACTGGTGAATGCACTGACTATTGGTGTCTATCGGATTGGTCTTTGTTTAGATTCGGTCTAGGACTGAAAAATTGTGAAAAGTTGACGCATGTATTTTTTTTTTTTGGATTTTACAAAGTAAATGTAAATATATTTAGAAAGGGTGAAGCCAGTGTTTGTTTTAGCGTGAAAGTACTCAATTTAGACGTATCGATTGAAATCTCTTAGTACAGATGCCAGCACATTAAGCTACTACAATCTGTCAAATTTCTTTAATAGATTTTCAACTTTATCGCTAAAGCATTAGGTTCAAAGTTGATTGGGAAAATTTGACAGTTGCGGGTAGCATGACGTGCTGGCATCTGTACGTACAGTTTTGAATATTCTGGTGAATTTTAAGTGTAACTAGCTGACCTTCAAACTTCGTACCGCCTTAGGATGAATAAGAACGAATGTATGACAAAATGAATCATTGTCATTATGCTTCTTTCGTTAATTTTTCCCATGTTTTTAATACTTATTCTGCTATGGGCGGAGAAAATCCAATAAATCAAAGATCATAGAAATTGGTCCAGTCGTTCTTGAGTTATAAATGGTGTAACTTACCCAACTTTGTTTTATTTATATTTATAAATGTATAAATAGATTTTGCAAGATAAGTTCTGTACGTGTTGTATTTTTGGTACTTATTTTGTGTGTCAAACTAACTCGGTTGGCAAAGATTTTTTTTTATTGAATGGCTCTTGACCTCAGTCACGCCTGATGGAAAGCGATGGATGAAGTCTATGTAGTAAGTCAAAAGTCGATTAATTTTACTAATGCAATTGACATTTGACCGACTAATAAAACATTACAATGACCCTTAGTTATAGGTAGGTACATTTATTACGATCTAGGTATGTTAAATAAAAATAAAAAAAACAATTGAAACAATTCTAAACCTGTCAGATGCACGTGTCGGCTTACTAATTAAAACAATTCCTCAGCAATCTATTAAGGTTTTAATTTAACCAAACCGCAGACCAATTAATTAAGTCAACAAAGAATTAAAAATACCGATAGGATTATCGAATTTTTACAAGTAATAAACCTTTCTTTGTGCACAAAAAAGCTAACTAAAGCGAAAAAACTCTCTTCAAAAAATGTTGAACATTTAATTGAAAGAGAGTTTGAACCCGCTGCTCAAATTAACGTTGATTGTGATAGATTGCTGACTAATTACTGCTCATTTTTCAGTCATTTATCACTGTAGTTCCTGTAACTTGAAACACTTTAAAGAGATTTTTGTAAAATTCAAGTGTAGATAATTTACTTTGCGAAAATCATTTCATTATCACTGCTTTTTTAACGGTGGAGGAAAACATCGTGAGGAAACCGGATATCCTAGAACCAATTCGAAGATATGTGACATCTACCAACCCGCACTGGGCCCGGGTGGTGGATAACCGCTCACTCCCTCTCACCTAGGGCCTGTTTCCCAACGTTATAGGGTGATTGTGCTCTATAAGCGGTTGTCGAAAACATCGCAAAATGTCGAAAAACCAAAATATTGAAGGCATAATGTGTAATGTCCGCATGGTGGCTCACAGTCCACTCCCTCTCGCAGAGAGGACGCTTGAATCCCAGCAGTAGAAACATTATAGGCTGATTACGTAAGCCGACCTACTTCGTGAATTTTTCAACTATGACTGTGCTATGTCATCTTCATTTTATCGTTAGTTGAATTAGGTAGACAGACGGAAACTAGCAATGACGTGTGCATTGAGAAAAATGAACTGAACTTTACGAATAATAAAACTATCATTCTATCCCACAATATTTAATGTACTCATGTTAATCTTTTTACACAGGGGTACCTACATAGGTACATTATACTTATTTTTAACGTAAAGGCGCTTCCTCACCGGGAGCCCAGTCTTGTAATGTAAGAATGCAAGATTCCACTGTGACGGCTAGGGCTTGGCAAGTAGACTGCGCAGGCTGGCAACTGCTAGGTAGTGTAGAGACAATTGAAACCACCAGGATAGTTTAATACCTACATATAATTAAATAGGTCCGAGGAGCTCGTGGCTAACAGTTCGTAATAACAACGGCACGGGTTGTCAGAAGCCCGAAAGTCTGATAACCAGTCTTACCAAGGGGTATCATGTTACCCAGTAACTGGGTTGTGGAGGTCAGATAGACAGTCGCTTCATGTAAAATACTGTTATTCAGCTGCATCCGGTTAGACTAGAAGCCGACCCCAATACAGTTGGGAAAAGGCTAGGCAGATGATGAGGTACAAGTAACACAGCTAGGTCGCAGGTAAAGGTTACTTTACAGGTGAATGCTCCCGATGAGGGAGGGTCTTAACAAGACTGACAACTTACAAAACTCACTTAAATATAAACGTGTAACAATCAGATTTCATATGATAATGGTGTGAGACAAACTGAATCGTCACAGACGTTATTAAGCGCTGAAGAAAATTTAGAAATGTAAGCTTAATTAAAATTTTCTTCTTAACAATCGTGTCTAAGCGAAATACCGAGTAACTGAGGGGGGAATATGTCTGACAAGTCATGAGATTTTAGCGAGTTATAAATAAGGTACTCAAGTTTTATAGAGTTAATGTAACTTTTGATTGATGGTACTGTGGATACAGTACTTAATGTTAACATTAATGAAAATTAATTCTATTGTTTATTACTACGTTATAAACAGCTTAATGGCCCCGTTGGCCTCGTGGTCGTAAGCGCGACTACTCAGCGTGGGGTCCTGGGTTCAATGGCCGAATCGGGCAAAGTGTTATTGGGTTTTTCAAGTGAGAATTTCTTAATAGCATCCCGAGGTTTGGAAGTTGGCGGTGTGATATCCCCGTGCCTCGGAGCGCACGTTAAGTCGTTGGTCCTGCGCCGTGTAGGATTGCATCCCATTGAAGAGTGAGGGAAGAGAGAGTGCATCTGTGTCTGCTCGTGAAAGTAGTCTTCGCTATTGGCCGATATTCTCGTCCTCGGAAAGCACGTTAAGCCGTTGGTCCCAGCTGTCATTCATGAATCTTTGACAGTCGTTACGGGTCGTCAGAAACCTGAAAGTCTGACAACCAGTCTTACCAAGGAGTATCGTATTACCCAGTAACTAGGTTGTGAAGGTCAGGTAGGCAGTCGCTCCATGTAAAATACTGTTATTCAGCTATATCCGGTTAGACTGGAAGCCGATCCTAACATAGTTGGGAAAAGGCTAGGAACAACTAAGTGATAAAAACTGTGTAGTAGATGAGCCGTATAGAAAAGAGTAATTATTAAAGGGCAAACGACAACTGGTCATATGAGTAACACGTCATTGTGTGAGTGATAAATTACTTAATGTGAGTTATAAATTAGTATACAGTTCCAGTTTTGCTGACACCTCCTCATGTTACAAGCTTGTTTAGTTGACTGGAGCAACAATGATGCATACCAGTTAGGTGATGCAATATTTGAGCAACTTGATTAACGCATCTAATGGAGCGATTGACCATTTGGTTTTACTGTGTCTTACCTCTGGAGCAGTTTACGCGATACCAGTAACTGGGTTGTTGAGGTCAGAGAGGCAATTCCCGTAAATTTAAGAACATTTACAGTCTGATCTCAGTCCTAATCTATCAAAAAGACCTGTAATTTCCCTACATTTTTGACAATTTTTTGACATTGATTGTCGCTGAGATGAGATTGCAACTAGATTTTGAACGTTTTTCATTACGAGTATTGGTCTTCAGATATGCAGTCGCTCCATTTTCAATACTGGTATATTCAGCTGTAACCAATTAAAAATCTCCAAACGGCTCATTGACACTTCCCTTGACCCAAGGGCTGGCTTTTACCTTGGCCAGAGGCGAAGTATACAACGTGGCAATGCTGCCAGTCTCTTGGGAACATTACCAGTCGATAGCAATGCGGAGGAATATTTCGTTAGGTTAGGATGTTATATTTTTACTTTTAAAGTTTGTTAGTTTATTAAGGGCTGATTTTTCAATCATCTGATAACTTTAATCGAGGAATCATTTTGAAATGTTGGACGTTTATTTCATACAGAAACTGTCAAACGTCCATTTTTTTCCCTGAATAAAAGTTATCTGGCGATGGAAAAATTAGCTCTAAGTATTACAAGTTTATCCAGTCACTGTACGTATTATTAAAAAATGAATCTTGGATCTTCTAACTTGGACCAAATCCCCGAAATTTCGAAGTTTCAGCGGAACAAACAGTAAATTTTGATGATAAGTCGTTTTAAGAATTGAAATAACTGCAACACTCGAGCTGGGGAGAAGCGCAAAAGTTGCTAAGACACTTCGCATCAAATTAATTGATTCATTGAAAATTAAAATCGTAGGCGCCCTCGTTTTAAATAGCAACCTCTGTTTTTTAATTTATTTTTGTATTGTAAATGGATTCATTAATCGTTGTGGATTGTTAAGTCATTAAGTGCTCTTGAAAAATTCCAAGGATTTTAGTCATTAAATTACTGAATGGGTTGTAAGTAGCTACCGATTTATTCTTTGTAATATGGCGTAGGTTCACCATTGAACACCTCGTTTTAAGCAAGGATGCCGTATCTATGCCAATACATTTTTTCACTTTTTATTGGTCGTTAATGCCCTACTGCTGGGCAAAGGCCTCCCTACTCTCTTTCCAATCCTATGACCAATCTTTATGAAAGGAGTCCAGCTCATCCCCCCATCTCCGTCTGGGCCTGCCGCGATGTCGTTTGCCATTAAGCGGGACCCACTGGATCGTATGTTTGGCCCATTGGTCGTCTGACAATAAAATACTTTATAATAATGATCGTCTGACATTAAAATACTTTATAATAATGATCGCTAATCACCGCTGCACTGGAGGATGTCTTCAAGGTTCTGGACTGGAGAGGGCTAGGCATCAACGTCAATGGCGAGTACATCACTCACCTTCGGTTTGCCGACGATATAGTGGTTATGGCTGAGACCATGGAGGACCTCAGTATAATGCTCGATGACCTCAGCAGAGCTTCCGGAAGAGTGGGTCTTAAAATGAACATGGACAAAACCAAGATCATGCTGAATGCCCATGTCACACCCACTCCTATCAAGATCGGAGACTCAACACTCGAAGTTGTAGACGATTATGTGTACCTGGGACAAACGGTCCAGTTAGGTAGGTCTAACTTCGAGAAAGAGGTCAATCGTCGAATCCAACTCGGCTGGGCGGCGTTCGGGAGGCTGCGCGGTATCTTCTCGTCCAACTTACCACAGTGTCTCAAGACGAAAGTCTATGACCAGTGTGTGTTGCCAGTGATCACATACGGGACTGAAACGTGGTCGCTCACAATGGGCCTCATCAGAAGGCTTAAAGTCACTCAAAGGGCAATGGAGAGGGCTATGCTCGGAGTTTCCTTGCGTGATCGAATCAGAAATGAGGACATCCGCAAGAGAACCAAGGTTACCGACGTAGCCCGAAGAATTGCCAAACTTAAGTGGCAGTGGGCAGGGCACATTGCTCGCAGAACGGATGGCCGATGGGGCCGAAAAGTTCTGGAGTGGCGACCGCGAACCGGAAGACGTTGCGTTGGAAGGCCTCCCACTAGGTGGACCGATGACCTGGTGAAGGTTGCGGGAATCCGCTGGATGCGAGTCGCACGGGACCGGTCAATGTGGCGACACTTGGGGGAGGCCTATGTCCAGCAGTGGACGTCTATCGGCTGAAATGATGATGATGATGAATGATCGTCTGACAATAAAATACTTTATAATAATGATCGTCTGACAATAAAATACTTTATAATAATGATCGTCTGACAATAAAATACTTTATAATAATGATCGTCTGACAATAAAATACTTTATAATAATGATCGTCTGACAATAAAATACTTTATAATAATGATCGTCTGACAATAAAATATTTTATAATAATGACGGGTCACATCAGCCGCATGCACATTGCGCGATGACCGTTGGGCAAAAGTCTCCAAGCAATGTGTGCTTGAAGATGGACGACTCCGCCGAGGCCGGCCCAGAAAGAGATGGGTGAGGGGTGTTTCGAGATGGCGCGAGAAAAGAGTTCCTGGAAGGATTTAAAAGGCCTTTGCCCAGCAGAGGGACAGCATAGGCTAAAAAAAATATGATCCTTTTATTTAACAATGACATAAAAGCTTCAGAATAATCAATCAATCATCAAGATAAGTTCTACGAGTATTAAGGCGGGTAACCTTAACTTCAGCTTTATACCCTAGTTACAACTCCTATTAATCTTGATGTGTTGAGCCAATTAGACAGACCGACACTTAAAATGATCGTGAATACTGAGCACGACACAGGTGCACTGGCACTCATTTATTTAGGTCATATACGAGTATATACGTAGTCTAGATCAGAGTTTCTCAACATATTGTTCTTGGACCCCTGGGGGTCTGAGGGTTCAAGATCGATTGCAGAGAAAATTTAAAATAATGTTAAATGACATAGGTACAATGACTACAATCACTGTTTAAACTTTTACTTCCAACGATCTGTTACTAATAATAAAACTGAAAATTGTTTTTTGTTTGTTTCAACGCTATAATCTCTAGAACTACCAGTCGGATTTGTATTATTATTTTTGTATTTGATAGTCCAATTCTTGGGGAAGACTATAGCTACTAAGTATTTAACATCACGCTGGGGACCTTAGGAGCCGAGTAAGAAGAAAAAATGCTAAACAAAATCTAAGTAGGTAATAGCGCGAAGGTCGCGGGAAGCCAGTGGATGCAGGCAGCGCAGGACCGATCGTCGTGGAGATCCTTAGGGGAGGCCTATACCCAGCAGTGGGTGTCGTGCGGCTGATATGATGATGATGATGATGATGATAATAGCGCGGGCAGGTGATGCGATGTGATGGGGTGGATCGGGGGAACAAGAAATTTCACGCGGACAAAGTCGTGGGCAGAAGTTAGTTGATTAAGAAAGAAAGAAAAATATTTTATTCTGCACAAACAAAACGCACAATTACAATTAAAAAAATAATAATAATAAAAAAAAAAACGAAAAAGACATAAGATACACATAGTCAAAAGACACGTACTCATGCATAAAAAATGTTGACACTTTTGTACATGGCTCGCTGTCAAGGCCATGGACCAATGACCTGATGAATGATGAGATTAAAAGTTTTGATTTTTCAAGGGTCCGTCAATAATAAAGTTGGGAAACATATGTTATGTTTGAGATATATTACTGACGACTGAACTACACTCGTAAATAAGATATTACTTACTGGTGCAATATGCATATGTTGTATTAAAGGTAAGTCGTCAACTTGTGCTACGGTTATTTCTGATTAAAGTTCTCGTATATTAAATAATCGAAACTACCTTACTGAATTTGTAAATACTTAATTTATAATGTGCCTGACTTTAATTTTAATATTTAACTACTCTAACTATCTATTTGACGACACGGTTGGCGCAGTGGCTGGGCGATCGACTGCTGCGCTGCGTGTCGCGGGTTCGATCCCCGCACGGAACAACTATTTGTATTGCCTACAGGTAGTTGTTCCGGGTCTGGTTGTTTGTGTATGTGAGTTTAAATGTTTGTAAACGCATCCACGATACAGGAGTAATTCGTAGTGTGAAGCAATGGTTTAAAAAAAAAATATACTGCTGGCAAAACATAGCGAGTCAACTAAATGGTTACTGAAGACTAAAGGCTAACAAATAAATATTATTTTTTTCATTCATAGTAATAACTTCAATTATAATTAAGTTAGCAGCTCCCTGCGGTTTCCCCCACATAGGTGTCGATCCCGTGGAAAAATCGGGATAAAAAGTATCCTATGTGTTAATCCTGGTTATAAACTATCTGTGGGCTAAATCTCCAAATCCGTGTAGTAGTTTGTGCGTGAAAGAGGAACAAACATCCATCCATCTGTCCATACAAACTTTCACGTTTATAATATTAGTAGGATAGTAGGATATTAGTGACTTCGTTCGCGTGGATTTCGGAAAACAATAATGTGTATTAATTACTAGCTGCGCCCCGCGGTTTCACCAGCATAAGTTTCGATCCCGTGGGAATGTCTCGATCCCGTGGGAATATCGGGATAAAAAATATCCTATATGTTAATACTGGTTATAAACCATCTGTGTGCCAAATTTCTTCCAAATCCGTTCAGTAGTTTTTGCGTGAAAGAGTAACAAACATCCATCCATCCATCCACCCATCCATCCATCCATCCATCCATCCATACAAACTTTCACGTTTATAATATTAGTAGGATGTTTCTAAAATAAAAGTAGCCTTAGTTACTCCTTATAAGCATAGATATAGCTTAATAAGCTAATTGCAGCCTACAAAAGCGAAATAGAGCATTTTAGAAACACATATACAAAACACAAAATATAAAGCGAAAACTCGGCCCTAATTGTCAAGAAGAACAAACAGACGGAAAGACACAAATATCTAGATATTTTACAAAATTAACGCTACAAGACGAGACTAAACATTAATTCAGAAATAATTAAAGAAACGATTAGAACACTTCAGCCCCTTGTAGAGGAGAGGCCAAAATTGTTAGCGCGAAACAGGGCTGTCTCCAGCAATAAACTTTGCTCAGGAATTTCATTAGTTTCGTTCAATAAATTAAGAGGTTATGCTCGCGTGTGTCGGCCCTGCAATTACCTCGTCTACGCGGAGGTGTAATGAAGAACCTCTCGGTAAGAGGATGGAGGAACTACGAAAGAAATTTGGATGTGACGTTGTTTTACTTGTTGGGGAAAATACAATGCAGATTGGCTACAACCCTTGGTGTTTTTCGTGAATTTTAAACGAGTAAGTACGCAGAAGGCCAACGTTAATGTAAATCTTTGCTTATTCTCGACTGAACTTTCTAGTAAATTATAATGATGAAAATAGAATATAGGTATTAAAAGTATTTTATTTGAACATTATAATTCGTTCGTCGATCGTTGCCCAGTGCACACGATACATAATCGCTGAGTAATCTTAGTGTTGGGTAGTTTTTATAATCAGTGTAGATTAATTTAGTGATTCTAATTAAAATTAATGTGAAATTAATTAAGGTTTATTTAATCAAAATAAACTAAGTGATAGTGTGAAGACTTTTGTGTTTTTTTTTTTTTTAAATATTGTCGGACCTTGACGCTACGTTATAAAAGAGAAAATAGAATAGAATACAATACTCTTTATTATGTATACCAACAGACATAAATATATAAATTTTACAAAGGGTGTCACTATGGGCGGTCTTATCGCTAGGATAAAAAAAAAACAAAATATATGGTGTATTCCCCGACATTTGAACCTATAACTGCCTGCTAGCAGTCTAAGTCCTTCGTATGGCTCCAGGGGGAGCTAAGCACCCTAATTGCGTAACACACTTTCAATCAAAATCTGAATCATTTTGAAGGATATTGCTAATCAAATGCTTCATATGTCCGAAAATTGTGTCTGCTCAACAATGTAAATAACGCAATGAATGTTGTTGAACTGTCAAAATGAAAGCCATTGCTACTTATAGTGTGTTACGCAATTACCCCATTGGAAGTGTTTGGTCACCTGTCAAATTATATTATCTAACAGATAGTAGGCAATTCGTTGTAGTCTCCACTTATTACACCCTTGTAATAAGACCTTGGATAATAATTAACACACGAAGTAATTTCATATCATATCCATATCACACACATATTTATTCTCGTCTCCATGCAACAAAGTTTCTCATAATAGTTGGCTTGTCGCCCTATTACACGACCGACTACGATGAACCGCTCCTGTTCTCGTAACATTTTTATAACTAACTAACTTCTTAATTTTGTCGGGTAACCGCCATTCTTTACGTAAGCGCTGAAATATGGGATTGAAATTTCGAATCCTCGCTTATGAAGTCTTTAAGCAATAAATGACTTCCTGTGACCGAAAGTCTACCCGAGTATTTTTATTTCCTGAGATGATGAAGAAAATAAAATCTGAGCATGCTAAGAACTTATTCCAGTTCAATTTTATTTAAATGTCAAATTAATCTTATACCGTAGTGCAAATGGAAGATAACCAAACATACTTATATTATAGACTTCCCTCATTTACTTATCTACATAATTATATACACGAAACAAACCCACACACACGAACAATACATACTAATTGCAGCAGGTCCACACTTCGATACGAGATAAATGTACTATAATTCAGTAATACGATTAATTTGAACATCAATATTGTATGACAATCAATTCAATGATAATTACCTTTACTAATGACGTTAATTTCGTGATAATAACTGGGAAGAGAATCTACGGTTTATATCTGATTAACTTCGAATTGCTACTTAGTAATAATATGATATTAATACGTAATATTCCCCCTTTTGACACAAATAGTAATAAAAACTGCCCCACTGTTGGGTAAAGACATCTTCTCTTGCACAGAAGGAAATAATTAGAGATCATTTACCATCAGTCACAGTCACTAGTGACATAAGAAGAGTCAGTTATATTAGTTTATAGGTAATTAAGTGATTAAAGAAGAACTATTGTTATGCCGAAAACTTGCCTGACTTATGGACCCAAAACGTGGACACTCACGGTAAAGCTGGTCTATAAATACAAGGTCGCTCAGCGAAGTCTCGAACGAGTTATCCTTGGAATCTCTGAGGGATAGAATCCGAAACGAGGTGATCCGGCAGAGAACCAAGGTTGTCGACATCGCCCATAGAATAAGCAAGCTGAAGTAACAATGGGCCGGCCATATTAGCAGAAAAACCGATGACCTTTGGGGTAGACGTTTTAATGAGTGGAGAAACCGAATCAGCAAACCTAAGGCAGGTGGAAAAAGCTGGATGAGTGTTGCAGAGAATCGAGCTGAATGGCGTGCAATTGAAGAGGCTTAGGTCCAGCTGTGGACTGCAGTAGTGCGATGAAGATGATGAAGACTTATCATAACGCCTTTTAACAAGGGGTATGCAGAAACTACAGAACGCTACTACGATCCTTACATAGTTCTTTTGCTTCGTATATGTTCGTGATTTTGATGTTACCTAGCATTAAAACAAAATAGTATTCATTTTTAGAAGGACATCGGAGTTTCAGACCTTTACAAACGTTTCTCACCGATCTAAAAAAATGCGCTATCAGAGGCATAAATAAATATCAAAAAAATGCTGCGGTTATATTTCTTATTATCTTGAGTTATATGATAATTCTTGTCTCTTGGTCGTGATTTAGTACGGGGTCGCCGTTAGGGCGCGCTGTTGAGCTAAAAAAATACAGACGTCATTATGATAAATTACCCCCGGCTATCTTGGTTGTTGTAATTTTACACCCTGTATTATCAACTGGCTGGCTATCTGTGAGATACTGTAGCTTTGTGGGGTGGGATAGGTAGGACGGACTCACAAAAGGAACTTGTTAATATTTGCGCGTAATAGGAAGAAATTACACTCTTATCAGTTTTTTTAGTAATATTTCCAGGAGTTCTTTGAAGGAGACAATTGAAACGGATGCTATCTTGTTTTCAATTGTATTTATCAATATTTAAAGTTATTTAGGACTATTGTTTTTTTTCTGGATTATTTTAAGACGATCAAGAGCAAAATGTTGTTACCATAGATAACAGAAGGCCAATTCTCGTAATTTAAAACGTTCAAAATCTAGTCGCAGTCTCATCTCGGCGACAAACAAATGTCAAAAACTTGTCAAAATGTAGGGAAATTATAGGTATATTTGACAGATTGAGACTAAGATCAGACTGTGAACGGTCTTCAAATTACGTGAATTGCCCCCCTGTTTTATACATTTCTATGGTTGTTACCGATAGTGATTGAAACATCTTTATGAATGAAATAAATTTTCTATTATTACTCTAAGTAGGTACTTACCTACCTATAGTAGGACCCTACTTAACCCAAATCAGTCCAAAAACCAATTTTATTGATAAAACAATCTAAAATTCCCTCCAATATTACACACAACAACTAAACCGTATAGTGTCGATATAAATTTAATAAAACATCGTAATAAACAAGGGTTTTATGTGACGTACGCAACGTGTCCATGTTGAAAGTTCGATGGGGAGCGACATCGAAATATTGTGTCGGAATTTATAGCTATGCGGTCAGCCCAGGAGGCGGGGGGCGGGGTTAGTGTTGGAGCGATAGGAAAGTGTTAGTTGGAAATGAATTAGCTAGCGAATCTCCATATTTACGATCTGTGTTCGTAAGTATAAATCTGTTTTGTTATTCGAGTGATGGTCTTATCTTTTTGTATAAGTACTTAGGTTTCCGTGACTAATAAATACATTTTTGTTTTCTTTCTTTCACAGATCAATATCTAAGGATGATAAAACAAAAATGTGATATTATTATGATGGTTTATATATTGATACCCAGTTCGTCTGTGAAGGTTTGCTAGCTAATTTAATTTTACGTTGTATAACACAGATAAAGGCAAACAAATGTTTAATCTTGGTTTAAAAGAAAACGGAAATTAATATTCGGACAAAATATATTTTAACGTTACGTTAGGTCCGACAGGAAATGTCAGTAATCGTAATAATAACAAATAATTTAGACATGAAATGACGCTAAACCCTGAATTGAGGATACTGAAATATTTACAAAGCAAGTTTGTGCGAATCTTGCGTCTACAGCGAGGAATTGAACTACCTATTTTCCGCTTACCGCTCATACTGGCACCCATCCTGCACAGTTTGACATAACATGAGATTATTGGTACGAGTGGTAAAAAACTGGAATAGTGGAATAAATAAATAATAAATTTGTATACGTTATGTATATTGACATAAGGTTATTGATATTAGTTAAGTTCGTGTCTTTGTCCAACTTTCAGGCTTAACTTGTCGCGGTGCCATTAAACTCACGGATTTTATTATTATTGACTAACTAACTAAGTTAGTATAGTGATCGCAAACATAATATCTGAGAATGGGGCACTTGGTTTCCATCTCCAGGTAAGACACAACTTCTGCAGACTTTATTAGCGAAATGTGGGTGCATTGCAACTCTCTATATTCCGAGCCGCTCAGTGTTCCGAACTGAACTGTTCTAGGAATACAGCTGCAGTGCGATTCTGTAACAATCTCACCGTGAAAACTTAGATGAAGTGAGCGTGGAGTGAGCTGTCATTCCAACTAATGCTAGGGGTTGACACTATTGACAGCTCACTCTAAGCTCACTTCACTTAACTTTTCACGGTGAGATTTTTACAGAATCGATCGGCTGATCTATTAGATCTGAGGTGAAGTGAGCTTGTCAAATAGTGTAAATCCCTAGCATCAGGGCGCATGACAGCTCACTTCAAGCTCACTTCACCTAAGTTTACACGGTGAGAATTTTTAAGACTAGATGGTGTGAAGCTATGTTAGAGATAAACCAAAAAAGGTATGCGCTTATTAAAAAAGGCAAGTACTTCCATGGTTGTAGCAGCTCTATATTAGATCTAATCATCGCGTGTCTGTATTTCTGAAAATAGACGATGATTCGCGAAGCGCATGCTTATCTTGGGATATAATTTTGCTACCGAAGAAACAAAACACTCCGAAATTCTGTCACCCGCTCTCCGCTCCAACAGGCACCGTCACAGATTTTCACTGGATTGGCGGAACAAGTTGTCTACGAAACTCGTCTATAACTGCGGCTGATAATTAAACAGCTGTGCCGGAACACCGACGTTTTGAAGCGACCATGTCAATACAGATATTAAGTACGTTAGTGTTTGTGCGCTTTACATTGCTTAATTAAATCGGTATGTACAAGCTGTGTCCCTGGGGGAGAGGTGATGTATATGTGATGCTATTGTTTACATGTTTATCGCTTATGGATCCTCATCTTACATAAGTGTCTTGGAAGTTAGGCTTTGATACTGATATAACTATAGACACGTCTTGGTCTTACGACGTTAAGTGTAACGCGGTAATGAGACGTTTTGGCGTACAGTATCGATACAATAAAGTTGAGTTACATAGCTTTAAAGTACAAAGGTACATTTCGTATAATATAAATAGTTTATACGCTACATATTTGATCCCTACACTGGTCCGTTCACATCGCACCTGCAGCCTAATTCTTAGCAAACCGAAACCTTGGAAGGCCACATTGTCTGAAACATTCGTACCCAATTCTGGCCACAATTGTGCGCACGTGCGTCTTAGCAGAATTTACTATGTTTAATACAATAAGTTGGCACCCCACGGTGGGGCGGGGGCCTAAATTATGTATTTTATTGTCACTGGATCCAATTTCATAACCCGAAGAACGGTTGGGATGAGTCCGCAGTGTTATAAGCTATCCTATTGAATTTTGCAATACATACAAATGCGTTGGTAGTGTTTTGTGGGTAATGTTCGGACGTGTTGGATTATCGCGAGTAGATATTTATTTTTGTGAAATATTTTTGACGGTTCTTGTAGCTTTGTGGGTTCGTGACTGTTGTATTTTATTTTTGGTGAGTTAAAGATTTTTTTTACTATTTTTAAAGCAGCACTGCAGTGGTGACCCTGTGGTAACAGTCCCGACTTACGAGTTGTAGGTTGTGGGTTTGAACTTAGTCAAGCGCTTTACTTTGAGTAAATAATTTATTCACCACTGCTCTCAAAACGGTGAAGGAAAACATCGCAAGGAAACCGGCATGTCCTAGAACGAAAAAGCCACAGACATGTGACATCTACCAACCCCCACAAGGCCTTGGGTGGTAGAGTACAGCTCACTCCCTCTCGAAGAAAGGAGCCCTGTGTCCCAGCAGTAGGAACATTAGGAAAGGTTGATATGCTTACGCTAAGCAGGACTGGTATATAAATAGGAATAGTACTCGTAATACTTAATGTCTCAAGTTTACGGTAGGTATAACCATTTTGATATTATTGCAAATCCGTACGCAACTAAAAGCATCGACATTTCAAAGAAGCTCTGATATTAAAGTGAGAATCCAGTTCCAAGATAGAGGAACCTCTTAGTTATAAAAATAGAATATAATATATTTTCTGGAAAAAAGACGAAGGATAAAAAAGTTATAGCTGCTTACATTATTGAATGAACAGCATTATCCTTGTCACCACCCCTCTCTTCTGCCCTCACTCAGCTATCCTTAATCTCATTGTCAATTTAAACCTTTATCGTAGGTACGGAACTTTTTAAAGTGCAATATTTTAAAATAGCAAAAGCTTATCAAGTGTAAAATTAATTTCACGGCAGCCATTCTTCGAGATAGTTCATCAAACTTTCAAGATTCAGATGAGCATAAAATAGGCGGAGAGCGCCTTCGGAAAAGTTTCTGTGTAACGGAAATTAGTTCTAACATTTTACTAGTTTTTTAAAATACTTCAGCGGAAGCAAAGAAGCCGACGGAAAATGGAGAAAGAGAACGGAACGATTATTTATGGTCTCTGCAAAGGAAAATGTATTTTCTTATAAAAGGTTTCCCGTATACATATATTGTTACTCTTACGATATTAAGAAATTCTCCGTAGAGCTCAATATGGGATTATATCTAATTCCGGTTGCGTCATTATCCTGGGATTTCTCCGAAACCATAAGATAACCATGACATTTTTATTTATTCAGATATTATAAAACTGAATTTTTATATCATAATAATACGACGACAATAAAAGAAATAAGAATTACCAGAAGAGATTATTATGACATAGTGGTAATATCACAAAGCTAACTGGTAAAGAAAAATCTAGCAACGGATATTTTCATACTCATGACGTATTCTTCGTCCAGTATTTTTTAATTCCTAAATTGATCATAATTGCCTATTTAATTTAATTCTCTATATAGAATTATATCTTTAACCACATTGAACTAACAAACTTGCGACACCACATTTCTGATTTCAACCCCACTAGCGCCCTCTTACCAAACATGTCATAAAACCAACGAGACTTTCCCATCACTATCAGAAAATATAAAAGTGGCCAAAGTAGCGCTTTCAGCACTATTAATCCAGTGAACTGTTATTTGATAGCAATGAGCCGAAATTGGCCAGCGCTTTAGAAACCTGTTCGGATGAAACGTGAGTTTGTGAGTAGGTCTGAAATTCACCGTTGTTCCGGTAAATAAAAGATCTGCTTGTATCTTTCAGCTTCATATCCTTTCACGGAAATATTTTTAGCCATATACTGAAGAAATTTTCCTTGTCTGTTTTATGGATTCATTGGACGTATGAAAAAAAATGAAAATTCGTTTATTCAAACTAGGCTGAAAATCAACACATTTTGAACGTAAAAATTACACAAGATAGTCCCTCAAAACGCCCGCCCTTCACCACTTCTTAGAACTTTCGCAGACTGAACAAACACTAAATCTGTTCTGATTTAGTTTTTTGAAAATAATGAAGTTGGTACCTACATAATAGTTTTATCCGGCCTAGGATATGAGAACATCCGAAAATTCAACTGTATTCGCTCGTGCTTCTAATAAATTATGAGCGTTAATCGGTTACAACCGAAATAAGCACTTACCGGTTAGCAACTCTGGTAATGATTCCGAAACGTCACAGTCACAATTATAATATATTGCAGTCACAATTGAAATTTACAAACTTCTAATTTCGAAAATTATATTTAGCTACTCTTTTGCGAGTGGGTTAAGTTTATTTACCAGTTGATACCAAAGTAACCTAGTGACTAGATTAGGTACTTCAGAGGAGACAAAAAGTAAAAAAAAAATGAAAAAAAAGAAATTCAACCCGAAAGCGCCTCCTCGCGTCTCCTCAACTACAACGATTATTGCAGATGCACTTTAGATACAGGAGTGAAAGCGCTCGCAAGCGCTGCACCGTCGGCAGCCCTAATTAATATTTTCTCTACGGACTGCAGTATAAACCAATTACGAAGCTAGACCAAAACTGTGGTGTTTTTCGGCGCACGCCAAATTGCTTTACACGCGAGCTTTGAAGTGTTAAGCGTTTATTAAATTTGGAATCAAAAGCGCAACATTGCTGAATGTAGCTATACATGTGCCATCACTCTGCTTCATGTTTAATGAGCGTTGAGCATTCACCTCTAAAGTTGTGGAAAGTGAAAATTTAACGGCTCGGATTGCCACGGAAATATTGCTCTATTTATTTTTGTGTTGGTATTAAAATTGAACTAGTATTTTAATTAAACTAATAATGTAATCTGTGTACCTAAATGATTCCAGAAATTGTTCCGTTAATTTTAATTTTCCCATAAAAATAAATAGCTCGCCATCAGGTCATTCACGCACAAACCACTTTAATAACACATCTCCTTTGTAAACTCGCAACCCCAAACACTTCAAAAGCGTAATAACCACCTGATTAATTTTTAATTAATTCCCAAAATAACATCAAGGTACCCCACCCAAACTCTTATCTAGACACCAAGATTTCCCAATTTGAACGCAACGACTTCTCAGACAAAATAGAACAAGATTTATTCTCTAATCAGAGTTTAATCAAGGCGCGGGAGTATCAACGAATTAATTCGAAATTAACGTCGTTAAGGGCCGTAGAACGAGTCGTCGAACAATAAACCAGTGAGAAATTGGGCCCTTAGAAAATTATTTAAGTGGCCGGAACGCCGATAAATTCTCACTCCAGTGTACTGCGAGAATTTCTTTAGCGAGATCATTGAATGCAAAATTATATTTGTGAGAGAATTGCTGGCTGATTAAAGAGTACCTAGTACAAAGTTCAGGATTTCCCTCCCTTGTGTGTAAGGAGACGCTACGAGGGACACCGACGGCGACGTGAATCGTTTGTCATTATTTGTAGTTAGATATAGCAGATATACATTGAACAAATAGAAATTTCGACAAAACATGAAATGTTTATAATCTTTGTCTGTTCATAAAAGCAGTTATAGATATGGACGCAAAATAATCACAAAAAATAATGAGCACTGACCTTATTTTATGGAATCAGGATCCACTGCAACGACCTGGAAATAAGAAATATCTACGGTTAGAAAATATCAATAATATTGTTACTTTCAGTTAATTTAAAACACTGCAGTGATTTGTGCGAAATGTGCAGCAGTATTTTTAAACTTGATCAGAATGAGATTCGAGGCAACAGTATGCGGACTTCCAAAGTCCAATCCAAACTTTAGAAGTTCTGCTTCTGACTTCATTAGAAGAAACGAGCGCAAAGATAACTAACTTTACCATTAAACCGACTTCAACAAAATAGGTACCTACTTTAAGGAAATAAAAAAAAAAATTAGGAGTCTACGTCAAACGTCAGGTATACACGAAAGAATCCGAAGTCGGTCTCATTCCGCGCCGCTCCATTCATCGTTCAACTCGGCCCATTCACTTATGCGAGTCTCACTCATTCCAACTGTACGCCGATTCATTCCGTCTCAGACCTACGTTATTTAAAAAGAAATTTCTAGAAAATGTCGAGACGTATGCTTTGAGTGTGAGCTCATTATGGTTTTCTTTGAATACAGGTGTTCATTAACGGGAATAGTGCTGCACCAAAGGAATTTTTCATTTGCGAGTCATATTGAGTTCCTATTCGGTATTGGAACTTGAATGTGGATTCAATTATACGCGCTCAAGAAATGTATTTTATTAAAAAAGCCCGATCATATCTATCAAGCGAACTGGATTAGGTTTTCAGTTACGTTCAGCTGAAATATTAAATAAACTGCAGTTCTAGAAGTAAGTTTTTTGTACTTTGTTTAATGAACTACTTATCTAAAAGATTTCATGAATTCCGAGGTTAAAACGGCAACGACTGAGTTTCGCATCAATAGGTATACGAATCTGCCAAACCTGGGTGGGTGGGTGGTGGGTCTATTACATAAGTAGTAGACCCACGCACGCACGTAATCGTAGTCACGGCCGAAGTAACGAGCATTTCCTTCTCAGTATCACTTACAGAAATAAGATTAGTTCGGAGCCTAGACTAAGAATTAAAAATCATGATTTGCCAGTTGTTGCTAATCTCGTTGTTCATTGCACGTTCGAAAAATTTAATTTGCCACTATCGGTCGGCTCTTCTTTGACAGGCTTAGAGAGTAGACCCCTGGCCTTTACAGCATCATCATCATTGTTCGAGTCAGTCTTATTGGGCAGCTAATCTCTGTACCATTACATCAACGCCATAACCAACAATAATTTTCTTAGAAATAAGGTAGATTATGACTACCCACCACTGACTGTCCATATTGATCTTTTACCTTGTATATACCATCTATGTAACACATATGGAATGCAATAAAGATTTGAGTATTTGAGTACCCAAATACACTACGGAGAAAAAATCATTACCACATCAAAGGCTCTCCTGATTTTGATGATCAAGCACACAGTGCATGAAACACGTTTGGATTTTATGGAAACGTATGTGAAGAAAACAAAAGCTAACCACTAGCTGCATGGGAAATCAGACATTGTCGGGGCATGAAAAAGCCAGCGGTTCGATTCGCGATTTCCCACCACCGATATAAACCAACAGCCTTAATTCCCAGAGCCGCTATTAGAAAACGTGCATACGTAAATCTAAAAGCGGATATCAGTTAAGAAAACTAAATAAGAAAGGACTTTGAAAGCGCTTCCGCGGCGTCTAGCTCACGAACCACGTCTAACCATTGTTACCTTTGCTAGACACAACTTTTTTTCCGTCGCCGCCTGCCTTCGATCCACTTACACTGTGGTCTAAAGCGTGAGACATTTCCGAGTTTATTCTAACGCTACAAACAAAGATTACAATTTGTACATTGTACTTGTATGTTGTATTGTACCAGTTTTACCAAGGGGTATCGTGTTACCCAGTAACTATGTAGTGGAGTTCAGATAGGCAGTCGCTCCATGTAAAATACTGGTACTCAGCTGCATCCGGTTAGACTGGAAGCCGACCCCAACATAATTGGGAAAAAGCTAGGCAGATGACGATTCAAAATTCTTTCAAAATTATTTGTGTAAACATTATGAAAATGTAATTATGAATAAGGATGAAATGAATACTTTGTTATGTTCTTCTAGCTATTCGTTACATCATTGTATTATAAGTTAAGTCTGTGCATTATAAGTTAGCAAAAACTTGTACACAATTAAACCAACCATAATCATAAAATTATAAACATTGAACCATGCAACAAGTACTTAGGACTCTGATAACTCTGGGACCTTTTTTATATGGTACAACTGTATCAACACGTATTTATATTTTAAAATATGTTATTCCGATCGGATCCCCTGATCTGATCCCTGATGCTGGTTATCATTATATTTTCATTCTTGTCTGATCAGTGGATCAAACCGGAATGACAAAGTTTATAGTGATAAACTTTACCATACCTGTTTGATCCACTTGCTCTTTTTGACAGGTAAGTTCAGTCAAGAGAAAAACAGTTGTTCATGTGAAAATGACTTGTTTTTATTTAAGTCTTTAAAATCATCACAGTATTCCGATAAAACAAAATTAGCTGATAGCTCCCACCCGCTTTCTCTTATAAGTGATGCCACCCAAGTCGGCTGCGAACGTGATCTCTGAATACTGAGATCTCTTTGAATACTCACCCGGGTGCAATTGACGATGGAATCGCTAAAGCAATACGAGTACGTTTTATGTAAAAAATTTAAACTTAGTTACATCGAGACCCTTTATAAAAAGGATTTTTTGTTTGATTTTGTTGGTTTTTTTTGTGAGAGAATGTCGAAGTCAGTAGAAAGCCATATTGAGTAGCAGAAAGAGGTCGCAGGTTCGAACTTAAGCACTATCCTTTGTGAAAATTATTTCATCACCACTGCTTTCAAAACGGCGAAGGAAAACATCGGGAGGAAACCGGCATGTCCTAGAACCAATGAATTCAAAAATATGTGAGATCTACCAACCCGCACTGGGCCTGCGTGCCTTTATTACGGCCCACTCCCTCTCACAGAGAGACCTGTGTCCCAACAGTGGGAACATTATAGGCCGATTATACTTATATGCTTATGCATTGTGAGCACCAAAGATTGTACGGACGCCAGCACATCAAGTTACTACAATCTGTCAAATTTCTTTAATAGATTTTCAACTTTATCGCTAAAGCATTAAGGTTCAAGGTTGATTGGGAAAATTTGACAGTTTCGGGTAGCTTGACCTGCTGGCGTCTGTACCAAAACAGTTTATTAAACTACCAGTTGAACAGATATAAGGGGGAGAAAAGTTTTCATAGGAAATTCCTGAAAATGAGTTACACGTATACATCATTCTTCTGCCCTTATCCCAATTTATTTGGGGTCGGCGCAACATGGCTTTTTCTTCCATACTTCTCTATTAGTCGTCAGTTGCACGTCAAATTGTAAGCTGAGGTTGATATCTCGCAGATAGATCACAAATTGATAATAATTTTGAGAGAGTGTATGTAGGTACGGATCCTTCTCTACTTTCTTTTTTAACTAGGTACAATAAAGAAACCATTTCACCAGACGATGCACTTTGTCACTGCTCATACAACAGACTAGTTTTTACAACTTCAGAATAATATTTCGATTCTCAAACCGGCGTATAAATCATCGTTTCCTATAATTAACCTACGCAACACACTCAAAACCATGCAACAAAAAGTTCCCACCAATTTCTCGGACCATAAATTTCCGCTATTTGTGAGTTAAACGGAAAACATTTACGAATAAAATTGCACATTTCAAGTTTATTTTTTCACCGAAAAAAAAGTAGCGCGTGCATTTTCAGTTTTTTGATTTATGACAGCCTAACGTACTGAATTAATTGACTCAATACACAAACGTAACCATATTTATTTTTTTGTGGCCACTTTGCTATTTATTTTTGGTTAAAAGTCCGGTACGAATGTCGAAAAAAGTAAAGAAAATGTTTGTTTCGGTGAAAAAATACTGAAAGTTTTAGGTGAAGCCGGCGGATGTTTTTGTTTTTATGACGTCATGCGTTTGTTGTGCTTTTTTGTACTCAAATATTGGTATGATGCTGGTTATTCAGAGTGACACTGCCTGAAAAAAAGTCATCCATGACCTATTTTAACGTCACTATACGAAATCGAGGTTTGATTAGTATATCCTGATTCTGGATCCTATACTTCTTAACGTGTTTTAGGTGTGTTCCTGAAGAAATAATGTATAGGTATTTATGGCGAATCAACAAGAACAAATCAAAACATTATTCCGCTGAACTCTTCCAAAATTTTAATCACCTCCATAACTCTGCACCGGACATCATTAGGGGCGTAATGGCTCGAAACGACGACGTCACTCTAACTGACGGCGCAGCGTATTAATCAACAGTGTAGCACCTGAAAGATCACGTGTCAGGTAGCGGCTGGACCGACAGTTAGTCGCTGGTAAGTAGCTCGTGAGGTTGCAGTGAGAGCGAGAAGCGCATAGTCATATACACCAACATTGCTCTTCACTTCCCGCTCTCACTGTGACCATATTTTAGCATAACGTCACGAAAGTTTTATAAAAGTACCTAATTGCTTATAGCATCACGTGCCGGTAATGATAAATGATTTTATTTTGTAAGTAGATTTGTACACACGTCAATCATATTTTAAAAACTAGATGAGATCGGCGTTTCCTATCTGACTAGTCTGAGAAGAAAGGCCGAAACAAACTCAGAGATCACAGAGGTAGCAGTCGGACCGACAGATAGTCGCTGGTAAAGCTACGGTTTCCTAGAAGAGCGGTGACCCCCACATACAGTCGTAATTTCCATATACAGAGCGATTTTTGACACGTTAATGTCAAATTCCGGTGAAAATCACAGATTTTCATGACATGCGTTATAAGTATGACGGAAACGGTCTAGGAAACCGTAGGTTCAATAGCTCGTGAGGCCGCAGTAAGAGCAAGTAGCGACTAGTGATAAGGACCCACATTGCTATTCCCGCTATTGCTATGACTATATTTTAGCATGAAGGCATTAGCGACTATAATATTATAAACAAGTATTGAAATCACGTGTCGGTAGCAGCCGTACCGACGATTGTAGATCGTGTGGTCGCAGGGAGAGGGAGAAGTGAACAGCGATGTGTTCGCACTGTGACCGTTTTTGAACATGACGTCGCGAGAGTATAAACAATAAGCAAGTGTACCCAATTCTCGTAATACACGAGTCGGTAGTGGCTGGATCACCGGTTTGTCGCTGCAAAGCAACTCGTGAGGTTGCAGTGAGAGCAAGAAGCGAATAACGATATAGAGCCATTTTACGCTTAGCGCTCTTACTGTGATCGAATTTTAGCATGACGTCACGACCGCCTATGTTATTATTAGCTAATTTAATTATGTGTATACCGTCGTCTATCGTTACCGGTCGTACTGACAGTTAATTTAGCTCTAGCGCACGGTCGCAGTAAGAGCGAGAAGCGGATAGTGATAAATGAGATGGCGAAATATCACCTAAACGATCTCGCATAGGCTAGACCGCCAGTTGTGAATTGACTGAAATTGTGAAGTAGGTAAGCGAGTAGTGATATCTGTGGGACGATACAGTGGCTTCTTTTATGTCGTGTTTCTTCTACACTCAATATAACCGCTATCCGCTGTCACAGAGGCTCCACGTACCGCCCGCTCGCTCCAACAACGCATGTTAATCAGACAGATCACGGCTAATTGCCGACTCGAGTGTGAAATGCGGGCTTAGTGATGAAATTATCTGCAGTTTAGCGTTGATATATGCCTGATTTAAATGCTACTACTTATCGGGAACCGTTGGTGTGAGCAGTGACTTGTAATCGAGTCCAGATATGATTTGATTAGCTGTTTAGTTACAGGCATTGGTTTACGTTTAGCGAGGTTAGTAAGGCAATCAGTAGTGATGCCGTTTATTGGAATCTTAAACGGAAATAATTAATGATTTATCTTTTCATCACAATGGTTGGTAGAGAGTGCCTTTGACATACATATCTTTAACATGAAGTTTACATAATCTACATCGTTTACATCTTGCACGAAACACTTTTACGTACTAGGCAGACGTTTTTAGTATTATTTATTTATTATCGTTGAACCAACATTGAACCAATTTACCCGAGTGCGTATCACAGAAGACAGAATGCAGCTGATGCATGCATTGTATATTTCCAACATATTTTCCGATACAAGAAAATTAATTCCATTTTATTTTACAAAATCCACGATTTCAATATGCTCCCGAAACACGGGTGAAAATTTGCAATATGTCAAACGGCAGTTTTCATTTACAAGTAAAGCGCGGTGCACACTGACGCTTCATTCAACATACAGTAGCACATATTACGGCTAGTCTGCACCTGCGACTCATTGCGTCGATGTCGTCACGACCTGACTCGGCAAGTTGGGACGTTTCAGTCTATGTAGACCTTTAGGTAGTGATTGCAGAACAAATGTTTGCCATGAAAAGTTGTGAATATGAATTTTGGGGTGCTTACAAGAAAAAAATCTACACAAACAGTTTATGAGTTTAATGAATAAATGTCACTGCCAATTAACGTAACGCTAGAAAGTAACGTAAAGTTAACTAAATTAAAATTAATAATACTTAGCTGTACTTGCATCCAACAACTTGTAGTAGTTTCACAATTTTACAGCCAGTCTGTGGTTCTAGTGAAATTTTTTTCAAAATAAAACTCATTTTATAGCTACAGTACCCAAGTATCATTGATAAACTTCTGTTCGTGACTTCTAACAAGTAAACCTTTCAAATTAAAAGAAGAAATGATCTTGAAAAGGACCAGCAGATACACAATAAAAAAAAACACATAGATCTTAGTCTCAAGCATTCTTTTTTTTAAGAAGAATATTCTTCAAATAAAAAAAATCCTTCTTTACAATATCCTCGTGCGATTTCTCTGCTATCGGTGTCAGCACGTCGCAGGCGCGGCATTGTCTCGGCCACGACGAGTACCGACTCTAATTGATTCCGGGACCAATGAGGGTGATTGGACCACCTGCTGTAGATGTGCTCCAATTATTACTAAGACTTTCTCTAGCTACCAATATTTTTATATATTGATTTATGTTGAATTCTGTAGAGCTGGGTGGCTATTCATTTGTTGAGAGGTAATTTGGTTCATTAGTTCTTTGTGGTATATATTTATAGATAGAAAACATGTTATTGATACAAACTTTTGGGACACACAGAGACCAGGATAGGAGGTGGAGCATGATTTGCGACATAGCTCCACAATCAAATCCTACTGCCATGCAATCAAAGTGACCTCTGCGCTGCCACTAACGACGCCGTGGAAGTGGCCAAGTTTTGGGCCAACAAGATATAAAATTCAGTCGTGCCAGCGACACGAAAAAGAAGAAGAAGATACGAACTTTACACTAGTAAGCCTACTACAAATTCTACCTTGAAATTGACAGGGCAGTAGGTTCTCTGTGGGTCAGTGACACATTTTATTTTTGTTATAAGAACTTTGTCAGAAGGTACATAAAGAACAAAGTAATTATTGATATTCCTAATGAAAAAGTGCTGAAAAAAACGGCTACCACATAATCTGCTTTTACACAAGATCATGATGGTACTCAAGGTCAACACTCATAGAAAAATTGCAAGATCAGTTCAAAAACAAAGTACAAGTATTTGATTGAAAGCGAGACGGAAGACCGTTACATATGGAGAATCTTCAGGATTCTTCATATGTAACCCCGGCCGGCTCTTGAGATTATCGACAAGTGACTCTACTATTCAACTGAAAATTCAGTACATTGTACTGAAAGGTACACTTTATGGTCCTTTTCTGATCGACTAATATTCAGTAGCAGAAGTCTTGTTACTGGATGATTATTTTTTTAATGTTTCCGTTGATTTATCATCTGAGGAGATTCTGTACTAGCAGTACTTGACCGGGACAGTATACCTTTGTAACGATCAGGCGATAATAAACCATTGCCTATTAATACAGTCCACTATTTTGTTAAAACCCTTTACCCGAACTAACATTGGTACTTCGAGCCGGATACACCATAACATTTTTTAATTATATTTACGAGTATTTACCACTATTACCCCTCTTAGAAAATTAAGTTCTTTCATACAACTTCAAGTCCACAAAAAGAAAGGAAAGACAAAGCCATTCTAATAACCGCCGTCACAAGCCAATCTTACTAAATTAAAATAGAAGAAGAACTCTCTACAGTAAAATAAAGACGAGCATTCTTCAAGGCGTCTCATTCCCTGAGGAGCCGATCTTCCATTGCGCGAAGTAATCGTGGCTATTTGAACAGTACACACTTGCCGTCTCGCTCCCTCTCGGTCTACGTCATAAGACATTAAACCTATTGCGCGGATAATATCGGCAGTATTTTACGAGTGTTTGTATAAAGATCCTACCGTTGGCTGGAGATGACTCGAATGGAGTTGTCGCTAGAAGTTATGTTTAGTAAAGGAGGAATTTTACTATGGACTACTGAACCAGCGAGTTCTTCGCGCAGAAGCGATATAGGTAGAGATTTCCTCCCTAAGCACAAAGTCCGTAGTTTCGGCCAAAGATACGATCGTTTCTTACTCCGTATCACTGAGATTTATTTGGGACCCGAACTAAGAATGAATGATAACAAGATTTGACAGTTGTTGATAATGAATGGGGTGTAGGATTCATTCCAAAGTTTCGAACTACTTCCGGACGGGCCCGTATCTTCGTTGATGGGCTTAGAGAGTAGGCCTGATGATATGGCGACGTGGCAATTTACGAGAAGGATGTATGTATTTACGCCAAAATGTCGTGTAGCGACAAGTAACTAACTTTAAATTAAGAAAATAAAGAAAGGAAGGATGAAAATGAGTGACAGGTGGGTTGAGGACTACTAGGACAACTGTGGTGGAGTTGCAGATGGAGCTGAAGAGGTAGGTCGACGCGAGGCGGGTGACAGGTGCAGACAGAGACGAAAAATTCTTATTGCTTATGCTTATGCTTTATTTATGGATAATAGATGTGTCCTGCTAGCATTTTATCGTCATGAAAGGCAGAACTAGCCCTAGTGATAGTTTCCTATAGTAGATTATATGATCAGCTGACTGGTAGGGAATGCCTAAGGCATAAACTCCGCCTTTCTGACCTTCATGTGGCATAAAGTTTAAGTAAATTACATATCATCACGCCTGTACTCCCCGAAGGGCTAAGCAGACATGTAATAGGGGGCGAGTCTATTGCCATTAACTAAGCACACACAGACTTCGGGCTGCTACTGAGAAATTCCTGATAGAAAAACCCTGTTAACACTTTGCCGGGCCTGGGAATCGAAACCAGGACCTCATGCTCGGCAGTAGAGCTAGCGACAACTAGACCAACGAGGTAGTTAAATAAATAAATTAGTGTTATAAGGAATAAATGGAGCTAGAGCGAGCTTAAAATAAAATCGATCAAGAATAAAGCAAGAATAGAACCGTGGTAAGGATCGAGAGCCCGTGGTACGACATTCAATTCGAAATCCATCTTTCCACTTTATGACTCGCATAGAATTGAATTGTTGATTTTTGGCGAATTTTAAGTAAGCAATAAAACGTTTTATCGTTTCACCGTCTTATGTGTTTTTGCAGGTTTTTCCTCGTTCGTAGGATTTATTATAGGATGTGTACTGTAGAAGGAGCTCACTAAAATTATGATTGGTAATGAAGCAGAAGGGTTGAAATATTTATAAATGAAAGGGGCAATGACGTATCGGTACTAAAAAAAAATATGTTGATTTTTTTTTATACAGACTCCTTGCCCGTTTTTCTTCATGGAAAACTACTTTGGATAGGTCAATGAACAGGTGGTGGTGGATGGCTTGGTGGTCTTCTCAGTTTTCTGAATCGAGCCATATTCTTTATGTCGGAGGAAGACCAGTTTTGACCATGTGGTAACAGCCACATACGTGTTTTGGGTCGTAGGTTTGACCTAGACAAGCGCTTTACTTTGTGTAAATTATTCCATCACCACTGCTCTCAAAACGGTGTAGAAAAACATCGTGAGGAAACTGGCATATCCTATGACCAAAAATTCGAACACATGCGACATCTACCAACCCGCATTGGACGAATTACTGCTCAACGAGACGAATACTGGACGAATTACGGCTCAACAAGAGGAGGCCTGTGCTGTGTCCCAACAGTGGGAACATTATAGGCAGATTATGCATTATGCTAATACAAATATAGTATGACCATTATACTCGGGCATGTTATCAGCTGTGTTCCCAACAAAGGCACGAAGTACACAATCCCCAACATTTTTAAGTACAATCTACATCATGCTTTAAAAGTACGTGCAACGTCCTGCGACGACCAAAGCAAAAGGCGGTTAGTTCATAATTTACCGGAGGGCTGGCCCGTTCGATACGAGGCTTACTTTGACATGTGACAGATTTATGAGGTCTCAAACAAAATTCGCTCGGCCGCGCACCCACACCCAGTTAAAACCAGCACCGTTTGATATGTATTGTATGTAGGGCTCTCTACAGCTTGTAGGTGTTTGGGTTTTAAATTCAGCCCGCAAAATTTTTACGTGAATTTTGTAGGCTATTGTGCAAATTATGACGTCAGGTTATTAGGTGAATGAGTAAGCCACAGTGCTTTGAATCACATCGTAACCTCGTCTCGTAACAGTCCTGCTTACTAAAGTAGGTAGCAATTACGGTAAAGTTCTACTGTGGAAAGCTGCAGTATCAAAAGCTACTGCAGATCCGTCTACATGTATATAGATCTCTATAGAGTCTATATTCATTCCAAAAGAAGTGAGAAAAGACAGATCTGAGTGAACAAAACCATGTCTGTGTGTGATATATTTATGATGGATTAGACTTTTATAAGTTTTTTTTTTTTTTGAAGTAGGTAATAATATATCTTGACCCAAACATCTCCTTAGCACTTCCACCTCAACCCACGTTTTAACAAGACCCCCAAACCACTAAAACAAGGAACCCATCAGGCAGTCAGCCATTACCCGACTTTGGACATAACACATCGCGACCCCCAGTTCACCACACAAGCGGTCACGTGGTACCTACGTGCCCACAATTAATGAGAGGCAGGTAAGAAATTACGAGGTATATTGGGCATAGATTAGCCGGATATATGCAGATGTGTTTGACAGTGATGGAGATTTGTACCTATTGCTGGTAGAGCTTTTGGGGTACTTATGACGACAACATTGTAGTTTCCGAAAACCGACATTAATATTGACTGTCAAAATCATAGGTGCACGTAAATCTGTTTTAGAACGGTAACTCAATTTAATGCAGAGTGTAAGTATTAGTGATCGAAACAGAATCTTTATATAAATAAAAGCGAAATGTACGAACGGAATCGATGCAATCACTTGAGAACGGCTCGACTGATTTGGCAATTTTTGTATTAAAATGTTCTAGTCTAGTCCGAAAAAGGATTTTAAGACAAAAATTTAAAAATTTGTCGGTGTAATTTCTTTTTTCTATAGATATTGAAATAATCGTTAATGAAACAATACTCGTTATCAAAGTCAATCAGAGTTTACTAAGACGAAATAGGTTGGGTACCTAGAAAATACCTCTGGATTTAAATGTCAATTCCACAAATATAATCAACTTTGTCAATACATAGTTACTAGGAATCATTAGGTTCAATTAAATCAAGAGTAATATTAACAAAATTTTCCAGACTGCTTGAAGCTGAATGTTGTCAACTTTGAATTTCCCAGGAATAAGTTTGAATGGGTTTAACAGATTTGACTTATAATCTTATATTTATACTGTTCACTGATAGATAGGCCTTTAAACAGTTGAATTGGCTTATAGGTTATTTAAATGTGTATGTTCATTCGATGCATGAAGTAGCCTCTGTAAGGTACCTTTGGCACGGTAGTACCCCTGTTGGCATAAAATTTTTAGGTCATAATATAATTTGGCATAACGTTTTCGCATAACCTTTATTAGCATAATAATACTGCTGCATAGTAATACTTTGGCATAATGCAAAGGTTAGCATAACTATCATTTAGTCTAATATGTTTTGGCTTAAGTAGGACTTGCATAAATTTTAAAGGCATTTAGCATAATAGTATTTAGGTATACAATTATTAGGTATGATGTTTCCTGATATTTACTACTGTTATTGAATCATATGGGTTAGGTTAGGTTAGAACAGTGACCATTAACGCCAGATCCCCTCTATTGTTGGTGTTGTGGTTTGGGTTAGAATGCGTTTTTAACATTATGCTTTATAAAATTATGCTTCATTATTATTATGCTAGCAGTATTTATGGCAACAAGCATTATGACAAAACAATTATGCCTAATAATATTATGCCTAATGATCATTATGCTGAATTTCGTTATGCCAATGTAAATTATGATAGTATATTTTATGCTTATCATTAGTAAACCCACAACCGCACAACCCGTGTAGTGAGTGCAGCTATTAACTTGCTGATCGACTAATATTTTTATAACAGCACTAGCTGCGCCCCGCGGTTGCACCCGCATATGTCTCGATTCCGTTTGAATATCGGGATATAAAGTATCCTATGTCCTAATCCAGGTCATGGTCTACCCGTGTGCCAAATTTCATCCAAATCCGTTATAGCGTGAAAGCGTAACAAAGAAACATACAAAAAATTAAATCTTTTTTCTTTATTATATTAGTTAAGATGAACCATTATACCAATAGGAGTGAAAAGGAAGACCAAAACAATAGTATTTTCCTACGTGTCTTGGTCTCATGTCACTTGGGAGTAGCGAACAATGCTTTTGAGTTCTTCTTCTAACGTCTCAATGTAAAAAATATTTCGAAGTTTCAGCAACCCGAATTTGATTTGCTGTCGCAGCAATTAGCCATGTTTTTGTGTTTAAGGACCAAAATAGTATTGATCTCGAATATTAAGGTACTTACAAAAATCTAAAATGTTGTATGTTGTTATTGTTTTTTGTTTAGTTTATATGATTTTATGTTTTTTTTTTGTCTCCTTTACTCTGTCTCTTTCACACGCTGTCTACATCTCTCTATCTATTGTCCTATCGTAGGTATGCTGGAAGAGATTTCTTATAAAATAAGCATCACCTCTGTACCTATTTTCTGTTCTGTTTTATTTTTCTTGTCTTTTTACATAATATATGTGTTCATAAATGGTTAAATAAATTAATAAAATGGCCCGTCTGCTTTTATTTTGATACTCTATGATCCAAAATTAGCCCGGTTGGTGCGCATGTTTGAGCTTCTACTTGTTAGTGGGGTACGTGCGTTACGTTTGGCGTTCGTTTGCCTCCGTTTTGCTGCATTCCCGCCGGTTTGATCTACTGACTTTAGTTTCATGTTTTTTCATGCGTGAGTACAAGAAAAATATAGGATAAAACGTTTGTTGGCTGGAATTAGGTCGGTGGAATTAAGGATAGAGAATTCTACTCTGGATCACAATTATACTTTTTTCATTTAGAGATAAGAAAAGAAATGCCTTTATGTTTACGTAGTACTCCAAAACAAAAAAAAAAAAAAATGAGCCGTCGCGGCATGCCTGGTTGGTGTGAAACATCGAGACTATTTCGTATAAAAGATATGCATGAAATGATGGTCTGTTAAAGGAAATTAAATTAATATGGCATACTCAAAAACAAAATATTAAGAATTTTTTATAGAAAAAAAAATATTAATTTAAAATACGTATTAATTGTACACCAAACTTAATTTCGCTGCATTGTACCATGCATAAAAAATTTGAAGACATGTGACATCTACCAACACGCACTACCAACACAACCCACAAACTACAGTCACTCCCTCTCGAAGAGAGCAAGCCAGTGTCCCAGCAGTGGAAATATTTACATAAAAAAATCGTATAACAATTCAAAATAAATATTTATTTGCTGAGTAAGTTTATTGTTTTATCCTTTTCTGAATTTTCTCGCAGATAACCTACGAGCATTATCTTTCCATACTTAAAACCGAACAAAGGTGTACCCACCTACAAAGTTACATCTGACCCTTTAAATTATACCTTTATACATACCCTCTTCCAATTACTTTTGATCCAAGATAATTCTATAGAACAACGCAATTTAATTAAAGCATTAGTCTATTACACAGTAAACGAATTCCCGAAATATCCTGAACAGGTCTTAATTACTTAACGCAAAGTTATTTAGCAGTAATCTTTTAAAGGTACCGGTTTCAGTTAAATCGATAATTAGTGATCTCCTTAGAACTCTTAACGAGTAAATTCAGTCAAGTTAGCAAACGAAAAGTTTCATGTTCCGAATGATTTTTCCTTTAGGCGCATTGGAATGTAAAAGTTTCGGACTTTGTGTCCGAAAATAATAAAAAGATCGATTATTAGGAAGTTTTTCTTTAAATACAAATGAGTCCATGAGTAATTTTAAATCGTCCAATCATTGTTTGTTTAAAAATATAAACATCACATAGGTACGGTATTTTATGTAAATGTAGTTTGTATATGTAATAAAGCCTTCCTCATTGGTTTAGCGGTCGTAAACGCTATTGCTGAGCATGAGATCCCGAGTTCGATTTCCAGGTCCGGTAAAGTGTAATGGGGCTTTTCCATTAAGAAATTTCTCAGTAGCAGCCCGGTCTGGAACCTGTGCGGTTCATGGCAATAAGCTCGCCCCCTATTACATATAGGACTGTTTTGGGTGGTTTACCAATGCCTAGTTCTTTGAGGACTACAGGCGTGATGTCATGCTATGTTTAATCTATCTATTGCTGTAGTATTCTGTCTACCACGTGACTTAAAATGACCGCCAAGATCTTCACTGAATATGTCAACCTCTCACGAGATAAAAATATGTGTGGGTACCTAATTAGCCCCATACAACGTTATGTACATACATCTAGACTCGTAGGGTCCTCGATAAGGTCTCACAAGTCATGTACAGTCAGTCTAATTAACTGTAGGTCTATCGACGTGTCTAAGCCTCTAGAGTGGTGCTTGAGATTTTTGGAGGCCGTGCTTACTTTGACCCGTTCGTTCATTAAGGAGCCTATGTAGGTTGAGTTGTGAGGAGTCCATTGGTCTTTATTTTTTACAGCTTGGGAAAGAATACCTACCCATTTTAGGTATCGTTTTAGACTTCTCCTGATTGGTGTAATGTTTTGCTTGGGTTTTCAACTACAGAATTTGAGAGCTGTTGCTTGTTTCCTATAACACCTGAACTGAAGTAATTCCTTCGCTACTGAAAACTGCCTAATTTATGACCTATTTACTATAACTATGATAATTTTCCAACAATATTCAAAAGCTCCCTAATGAATAAGTCTTCCTAAACAAAACAAATAAGTCCGCTAACAGTTTTGTACCTACAAAAGCAAAAGAAAAAGTAATAAAACAAAAAAATACCTTCCGAATTTTAGCAAACACGGACAAATTAATGTCTTTCGCAATTGTCTAAGTATCTTTAATGAGTTGGGCGCTAGACGCTTAGAAGGGAAACCCCTGCTGAGCTGGGAGGGGCCCGTGAAACTGACAGTTTTTCGATAATTTTCCCGAATCCGCATTTTATTAACAAGCAAAGCAGGCGCCTGACTTAGACGGGGCTTGTAAAGATAGTGGATAATTGGATGGAGACGTTGTTTTATATATTCAAGGACAACTGTGCTTCAGTGTAGAGGGGATAAGAATGTATTTGAGGGAAGATTTTGGTCATATCAAAGATTCGGTTTGCACTCGTCACGTTGTAGGTATAGAAGAATCGGAAAGAATGAGTTTTTTTTACGCCGGTACAACGATGTTCTATAATTTCCAATAATTTTTTTTTTATTTAAAAATGAATTTCATTTAAAGCTGGTCAGCACAACGATGTCCTATCGTTTTATTAACATACAACACAGAAGTTTTCGTCAAAAATTCTTTAAGAATAAATTATCTTCACACGTATCAACACATGCAAAATGTACACAAAACTTGATACACGCATAAACTTTAATAACACCGCCGGTTTCCATAAATCAACAGTTTCCTGCCCAAAAAAAGGAGCATTTTGTTTCGAGGGGCATCCGCTACATACACTTTCAAACTCAATCTACCCCCATTTACATAGGCGTAGCGTGATGGACTGCAGAACTAACAAAATTATTCAAAGTAGTAGAATTTTTTATGGAGAGAGCTCGGAAGGTCCACTTTGGTACATTTGGTACATTTTGGGCACCAAGGTTTAAAAGATTACGGCCCAGTAAGGATTGCCAGAATATCGAGTGTTTTTTCTGCGCTTTCTCGCTCGTTCGGAGCTTTTATCTTTGTTTTTTAAAGTGTCTTTTTAGAGTGTTTTTATAGTATGTAATGCATTGGAAGTTTACCTACAGAGGGTATGTGTTGTATTAATGAGTTATCTGCATATCTGGCAAGACTTTACTAAACATCAAATAGGTCACAATCGTGTTGCACCGCACATTGTACCCACAAACAAGTTAAAACACCACAAGAAACTCCATTACACAACACTCGAACACATCACAACTTGTCTAAGGAGATCTAGTTTTCAAAAACATATAAAAGTCCAACGTATGAAGCTCACCAGTTCACAAATCAAACTATCAGATCTGCTACAAAATAAACAGGTTCTGAAGCAGTTTAAAGTTGAAACTACCAAAGTCTACAATCGAACCCTGGAGTCCCCGAAAGCGTTCCACTCAACTTCGAAGATATATCGGTTTTGTTCCCAACTCCGTTCGATTCGTACCTTCATTTTCGCCCGTGGTATAATGAAACTTTGAAAGAAAACTCCATGAAAATTGTCTCCAAACTCACTTTGCTAAGAAGTCAAAAATGGAGCGGCTATGAAGTAGCTCTTGTGTGTAAAAAAGTTGTTCAATTTAGAAAATGGGTTTTATAAGGAGCGTGTGGGCAGATTTAGATGTGGCTGAGATTTTACTTTTTTCTAAATTGCATTGGGTGTATTCCGTTTAAGGATAATATAATCGATTCAACTTTCAATAAAACGTTGCCGAATTCACGCAGGTAGAAGACTTCAAAAAATAAAATAAAAAAACAGAAAAAACAGAAAAATATCGTTGCTCCTCAGTTACAAAACAAAATTGTCTATCAACTTTCAACTCCCCCAATGGAAAAGCGTTTACTTGATTTTTTATGTCATTAGTATTGCAACAAGACAGTTGAAGAGTCCTGTCGGTGCCCTTGAGGGTGAGTCGTAATGAACCGCCGTAACGAACATGAGCTGACGTCACCAGCTTTCACTGCTCAACTACGATGCTCAAAGTTTCCTTAGAAACGGAATTATGAAGTGAAAGAACTGCATATTAAATTAAAGCTATGAGATTTGCGAGGATCGTGCGGATTTTGAACGTCTCTAGCCATATTACTGCAGTTGAAAAGTAACAGTTTAGGAATTATATTTGAAAGTAAGTTCTCAGAAACCAGCCAAATCAACTTTTCAAAAACAATCCATATTATAAATACGAAAGTAAGTATGTCTGCCTGTATGCCTGCCTGTGTGTAACCTTGTCACGCCTAAGCCACTGAACCAATGGTTATGAAGTTTGACAGTTAGCCTGGGACCTGGAGACATGGCTACCTTTCATCCTAGATATTTATTTAAAAGGTACAAAGACGGACTTATGCCTTAGGCATTCTCCACCAGTCAACCAAGGGTGGTGAAGAGATTAGATGGCAGAGATTGGATGGATATCTGTGTTAAAAAATGATGAAATACAAAATAAACGCAAACAAAGTCATGGCCAACAGCTAATCTTTAATACATATCACAACTATGAACCTTTGATGTCTTTGAATAACAAGGGAAGACGTTTCCCTTGACAGTGAGACTGATACTCGTAGTTTAGTGGCTAATTTTACCGTTTGAGAATGCAATTCATTGATTGGGTCTTCGGCACCCTCGATAAGAACAGACGATGATCACAAAGTAACTACTACGAACTTCTACACGACATCAAACACTCCTTCTATACTGAAGAAAAACGAGGTCCTTGTATAAAAATGTAAGCCCTGGTTTGTTGCGACCAACAATAAAATGGTTCCTTTGTACAAGTTTGAGAGGCACTCGTCCGGTCCGCCAAAGAATCGTTTTGTAACTCAATTTGTGGCGAGTGTGGTGCAATGGGGGGCTATGTGCATAGCGAGCTATCACGTGTGCGGGCGGAACCCTGCTCCGAAGGAGTTTATCGATAAGGTAATCAGATATAGCTGAATAAAAAAAAATATATAGATGCTACAAGTATGGAGAAGACCTTTGCCCAGCAGTGGAACAATATAAGTTGAGGAAAAAAAATAAGATAATATAAGAATAAATATAATATTGAAGGGAATGGCAAGAAAAAAAATATTGATGTACAGACGCCAGCACGTCAAGCTACTACAATGTGTCAAATTTATTTAATAGAGTTTCAACTTTATCGTTGAAGAATTAAGGTTCAAGGTTGATTGGAAAATTTTGACAGTTTCGGGTAGCTTGACCTGCTGGCGTCTGTACAAGCGAATTAAATACTTTTTTGTTGATATGAGAAGGCCATAAAGGCCTGTTATGTTATGACTTGTCAAAAAAGAAAAAAGTAGGTAGTAAAAAGGTAGTAGGTTGGTAGTGAAAAAGTAGTGGCTTAGACGGAAAAATTGTTTTTTAACAAAATTATGTATTTTTCCAAATGAATAGTTGTTGAGGTACTAATGAGTTTCATTTACCACCAAATTAAGTAATTGAAGAAAATGGGAATAAATACTGTAGATTTTTTTTACTGGCTCGTTTGTCTCTGAAAACTTCTTAATGCACAATTGGTTATGGTAGTTTGCTTTATAGATCAAGTAGTGGTCTAGGAAAAACAATGAATGACGTTTTTCGCTTCCCATGGCTGTTTTATGTGCAGTCTTCAACTGAAAATGTGGCGTAACATTTCCTACCGCTTTATCAACTCCGTATTTAATTTTGATTTTCTGCATATTTATTTTTATTTCTTTATATACTAATAATAAAGCTTAAAAGTTCGTTTGTATGTTTGTTTGAACGCGCTAATCTCTGAAACTAATAGAAAAAAAAGTCAGAACGAACGCTAAGCGAAAACGAATAGGCGATGCGATGCGACGCGGTGGGCCGGGGGAACTAGAAATTTCACGCGGACAAAGCCACGGGCAGAAGCTAGTTTATTTATAAAGAGTTTTGACAGTAGTCTTGTACTCAAAACTAAGCTAAACTCCACAAGCACCCCATATATCAAAATTCATACAGTCAAGGCTTTTCGTATTTTCTTAGCAAGATCTCAGAGCAAGGCAACCTTTTACAGCAGTCTTATTAAACGTAAAGCTTCCATTAAGACCCGCCAATTATTTTAAGTGAACCGTAACGATAGTATTTTGGGCCCAACGCCGACCTACGCTTCCTTCAAGCCTGAAATTACCCACGACGTTTGCTAGAGAGGAAATATTTTTCAGGTTCTCTAGGTAATAGTATCCGGCCTTGTCACGTTTTTCATCAGGCCTAATTTGTTTAAACAAATAACTATTCATGAAGCTTATAAATTGGTAATAATAATATTTATTTAAAACTCTATTCTACAGTGACTTCTTGTTCGGTAATAGGAGGTTTCGTAGGAACTAAGTACTATCGATATGTATCGATAAAAAAATACTTTTTTAAATCGTCTTGGCCATCAAACATAAACCGATAGTTGCAAAATACAAAATACAGGGTCGCATGGCATCGACGCACCACCTGTTACTAGATTTTGACCGCGTAGGTAAAAAAAAAATTACTGTTTCATAGATACGTGCAATCTTTTTACAGTTGGTAGCAGTTTGCGCATCGATATCCCTGCCACCCTGCATATGAATTAATTATAGACGAAACGTATCAAGAATGGACAAGACACAATTGCCATTTACCACGAATCAACCCTCAACTTTATCGTCCCAATAAAAGAACTTTTAATATAACTAATTCTAATTAGAAGGAAACAAAACAAAGCCAGATTTATTATTAAAGACCGGAATCAATCTCGGTGAGGATCGGCCAGCTTCCCGGGACCATACTATGACCTACTTACCGCTTGTAATGAGCGCCGTTTGTCTACTTAATGTTCGTTCAGGATATCATGTAACAATGATACAGCATCTGGCCAATGGGCTCATTATATCAGGTTGTGTGTCTTCATTTCAACTGATCGAGAGATATGAGTGGTCCGGCGAATGAGGTGAAAGAATTATTGGTTGTTTTTCGAGCTGGCTCTGTTATAATTTGAAACTATGGGCCTTTTACTATAGGACTTACGAGCTGTAGGTCGTCGCCATGTCGGTTCGATCAGGCGCTTTATTATGTGTAAATTATTTTATCATAACTGTTCTCGAAACGGTGAAGGAAAACGTCGTGAGGAAACCGGCATGTCCTAGAATATAAAATTGAAAAGACATGACATGTCTACCGTGTGGTGAATTACGGCCCACTCCATCTCACCGAGAGGAGGCCCGTGACCCAGTAGTGGGAACATTATGGGCTGATTTAGCTTATGCTATGGGCCATTATTTGGTTACACTGCAGATGCTCTATTGACAACAAAGACATTAAATTATTTACTTAACTAATCTTAAATCTCTTTGATTGACAATGACTCGTAAAGCCAGCAATTCCGTACTTTTGGCTTCTGAACAATTGATTATTTATTCGGCCAAAAAAATACATTGACTTTTTGAACCATAAAGTTCCATTGATAGAATTAAACTCCTTTGATAACACGGTTCGTCACTATCTGCATAGTAAACTTTTTACCCTTTATTTATAAACATTGCTTCCAGTTTACTAATGATTAGCTTCTTTAACTATACATTTTTGACGTTTAACCGGCTAAATGCCGTAATTACAGAAACAATTACATATAACTCAAACGTACAAAAAAATATGTATGTTTAGGTCAAGGTCAGCGGGATTGTCCGAAAGGGTTACCGCTACCCCGGAACATAAAGGGCGAAGGAAGGAACATGGGTGGGTTTTAGTCAGTAAGAGTCTGACACTTCCTTCCGCTCCATCCAGAGCGGGAGGGGTCATTTGATGATTTCCCACCAGAAAAAAAAAGGTATTTATCTATGGGCCTGCGTCGCCTGAAATAAATGAATAAATAAAAATTAAAACGCCATTGTGTCTAGCATGGATCCACGTTCGATACGAAGGGTTAAACGTGTCTTAACTATAAGCAATGTTTATAAATAAGCCCCTCAAAAATGCATTTTTATTTGTTGACCTTTGCCATCAAACTTTCCTCTGATCGCAGCTTACTTGCAAATGTGCTAAGACCCCTAAATCCAGCATTACCTAATCTTAAATCCAGCTGAACTTACCCTAAGTTATTGAGGCAGAAATTGCCACAGTTCGGCACTCGACTACATTCATCAATATGTCCGCCGGTCTAAATATCTAGATCTAAACAGTATTCATTTGGACGTGCTGTGTCGGGATGCTATTAATCAGGTTGGAGTTGGGCTTCTGGTGTGTGTGTACTGTACACCTAGGGACGTGTAAACGGTTGTTGCGGATGTGGCATAATAGTTCTTTTGGTAGTACCCAAGTTACAAGTTTAAAGAAGGTAAGTATGAGATTATACGTGAGTCGTAACATGTCTTCACTGATTATGTAATACATAATTAGTGAAGACATGTTACGCCGACCCCAAATAAATTGGGATAAGGGCAGGAGAATTAAGTTTACATAATTAGTGAGCGTCAAAATTAAAAAGGTTTTTACTTTTTTTTTTATTTCAACAAAGAAAAAGGGTTTGCTGTATATGTAGTTGTTTTATAGAGTTAGTTTTGGACTTCTATGAGCTAAATCTTTGGTGGGTCATCACGGAAATGTTGGTTGACCGTATTTTCCCAAGACATAAATTTGTTTATTTTATTTATGGTCCCAAAATACTACTTAAAAATAATCATTGTATCTATAGGTGAGATCTGGGACCGCGGTCCCTGTCCCGAAAGCCCCACGACCCAATGTAAGTAGGTATATCGTAGTGGAAGTCAATGCATTCGTTTTCCGTCTGTACTAAGCGTAATATTAAATGTAGGCTCCAAGTAGCGACAAAAATGACAAGAATTAAGTAAAGAAAACCAGACAGTTATAAAAAAATTGTGTATCTACTCATGTTTCAATCAAGGCTAAACAAACAAACATAACACTCTAATTAGAACTAGATACACTTCAAGACCTTGATAATTAGATACAAACTCAATGATCCATCATCAACGGTCCTTATCAAGCCACTCCTCAATCAAACACAAACACTTTAGGCACACACTTCAGCCACATACCATATCCAACCTAATTCATACACTCCGCCTAGTCCATAGCTTTCCCATGTTTGCAATACGAGCCGTGATAAGAGCATGGCAAACAAAGCGCCAGTGACCTGACTGCCAGATAGTCGCCTGAGTGATTACCTAGCCAAGTTATTGACAAGTTGCCGATATAATCGCTGGCGTGATTTATTGGCGGACATAAACTGATATTAGAGGCAGTCATTACACTGCGATTAGCTGGATTTGTTGACAGTAATGGGTTGTGTTATTTGGTAGTTAGTCAAGATGTAGGTAATCTGGTATACACTTGAATAGCCCATGGTTGTATTTTATTTATAGCACTAAACCCGCACTTAAGTCATGCGTAAAAACCGATTAAGTACGAGTCGAAAATAATATGAAACACAGCTGTTCCTCCGAACCGCACGTTACGAAATTTTGTTTCAGTGCGGTTAGTGGAAGTGCTTAAGTGCGGTTCTCGGAAGTGCTGTTGAAATGAGTGCCCTAAGTGGAATGCCTCCATCCCTTGAAGCAGTGAAAAAATCAAACTTCTGAGTCAACGCAATCAAAAGATACGGGCGTTTTGCCGCATATGTTGACGCTCGCAAGGGAATCAAAACCTATAGAGTACTTCCGATATTTGGCAAGAAGCCATGTCATGTACCACAAGTAAAGGAAAAAATCCGAAAACCGTATATTTGTAGTTACGTACCTATAAAGTACGGAACCCTCGGTGCGCGAGTCTGATTCGCACTTGACCGGTGGTTACACATAAAAGCGTGACTGAAGAGTGAAGTGCAGGTTTAGGTCACATGAGCTAAGTATAAAATAGTATTCGGTATGTGTGACTTAAGTAGTCTATTAATGCACACGTGTCGTAATATACTATTAACGTAGTCGAAGAATAACTTTGCATGACACCAATAAGTACGGAGTGAAGATTTCATGGTTTCAAACTTGGTGACCAATATAGAAGCTGCCAAATCCGTTGGGATTTATGGGATAACACCAAATCTGGCTCATTTAGCTGTTGAGCTAAATGAGCCAGATTTGGTGTTTTAAGTTACATTTCTGTTCTCAAAGGATTAAACGTCGTTAAATGGGAATATTACTGTTAAGAGTGTGTTTCTTTGCTGTACAATAAAAGGCTCCCGCCGACAGGACGGCGCGACGTGATACTTGTAGAACAAATTTCATAGTTTTCATAAAAATAGTACTACTAGAGTAGCGTCGCACTGTCGCGTCGCGCCTGTCTGCGGGAGCCTAAATACGTTACAAAAACATTTTGGTTCGTATACCTACATTACATTATTTTCGCATATACAATACACACTTACAAAAAAATAGTACTCTGGCGGCCCTCATTTTCTAAGTCAATTTGCCGAAAAAAACGTACAAGAGCCCTCTAATCACGGGCTCTATTTTTTCAGCTCTCAGCGTTTAATCCACACATTCCTCAAGAACAATAGAGCTCGATGTCAGAGGTAACCAATATCCACAATAGGACCTCATTAGACCTGGAGTGCAGAGCAAACATGAGGGGTTTGACCAAATGTTTGTCCAAATTGAGTGGTCACATCCTGGCAAACATTCATCAGGCAGATTAATTGTAATCGTTAATGGATCTCTTTGCAAGTGTTTGGTATACTCGATTATACACAGATTTCAAATGTTTGGGACACTGATGTGGGAATTGTGTGGATAGGCATGATGAGTTAGATTTTCGGTGACCATCAGGGAAATAATTATGTACAGTTAGAAAAGTACGTCAGTATTCAAGTTAACACAATTTATTTTTAACCCATATTGAACATGTCATACTAATTATTACCAGGGTGGTAGGAACATCGACGGGAAACCTGTTACCATGGATTGAGCACATGATTCTGGAACACCAAGCTTTGACATTTTTCGGCGGTTATTAAATAAAATCTGCAGTTTCATAGAGAAGTACGAAGTACCTACGCGGTCATAATGTCTTTTTAAATAACCGATATAATATTTCTACAATTAAAAATATGTTTGCGCGTCGATGTTCCACCAGGAACATCGACGCGCAGACATATGAGGTACCAACCTCATATGTCTGGGTGTTTCTAATGTTTAAAAGCATACATTATTTACTTACATTACACGAAATTCACAGATTGTTTGTATTTTGTAATCTTTGTCTGCTGCACTGTAAGCGAGCCATGGGCGTAAAATTACCCTAAAACTAAAACTCCACAATATTTTTCCATGAAACTTTATTGCACCATTCTACCGACGCGACGTAAAAAAAAAACAAACAAAACTAGTGTTGCACCATCAAATAATCGATAAATCTAAATGACTCACTCAACGCTCGATTCGTCCCGCACGGGCGCGTACGAATAGACGATACGCTCAAATCTGGATGCAATCCAAACTAATAGACAGTGGACAATACTATCGATCATTTTAACAATGGCCTTTCCCTGCACAATGGAAAAGAAATGATTTTTTGAAAAACGGACGTGTCTCTTTCTACTATTGGGGTGTTATAGTTTTAACGAATTTTCTGTTGCAATATGTTTGTGTCCATGAATATATGAAGGATTTTTTTCAGGTCTGTTTCGTTTTATCATTAATTTTATTTTACTATTAAATATGACTTTCAGAAGAGATAACACTTAAATTGATTTAAATTTATTATTACTATATAATCAAGCTTATATTTGTATGATAGGTATACTTTTATTAAAATTTCATTGTTATGTAATTTTCAATGTATATACTGAAACAATTTTTTTTTTTAATTTAACTTATTTTTTAATTTCATCAATTGCCCTAAATATATAGTTAATTATATTTTACATCTTATCATTTATACCCAGATTTTTTTTGAGATTTTTTTGACTTCTACCTGAGGGGCAATTCTCGTAATTTTAAGAACGTTCACAGTCCGATCTCAGTTTCAATCTGTCAAAAATACTTCTAATTTCCCAACATTTTGACAAGTTTTTGACATTAGAGTGTCGCCGAGATGAGACTGCGACTAGATTTTGAACGTTTTAAATTACGAGTATCGGCCTTCTGGTCTTACCGGCCTTAATATGAGCTTTTCCGGTAGTTATATCAACTATCTAAAAAACGATACAACAATTCACTTAACAAACTCAAACAGTCGACCTATACTGTAAAAATCTCATCGTGAAACGTAGGTGAAGTGAGTTTTAAGTGAGTTGTAAATAGTTTCAATCTTAAGCATCAGCCGCTCAATTCTGTAAAAATCTCACCGTGAAAAGTTAGGTGAAGTGAGCTTAGAGTGAGCTGTCAAGAGTGTCAATCCCAAGTATTAGTTGGAATAACAGCTCACTCCACGCTCACTTCACCTAAGTTTTCACGGCGTTATGGTTACAGAATCGCCCTGCAGGTAAAAGAACGTAGAAATTTTTACAGAATAGGCCGGCGAAGATTCTTCCAATAAACGCACAGATAAGTAAAATCGAAATCAACCCCATTGTCCCAAATAAACTACGCATTTTGCCAACAGCCTGTATAGAGACTCTTAAACAAAGTTGATGGTGTCATGTCCCCCACAAAACACTAAAAGTGGATGCGGCGACACCGTTATTGATAGTATTTCTGATCTTCTACCATCGTTCATAACATTTTTTGCAGCTATCCGACAGAAGCCGTTGCAATGTACAGTCGTGGTCAAAAGTGTAACGACTTACACAGGATTAAAGATATATTGTATCCAATAGAGTCGCATTAAAGGACGAACTGATGCCTCCTAAACTAGGCCAAAAGCCTATGTTTTAGGAGCCAATGTTCCTCCAGGTATGACATACAACTGGTATTAAGTGTCGCACAAGTACTTATAGAAACACAACAAAAGAGTGGCGCTTTTCTCCAAGCTTAGGTAAAATTTCGTAACTTTTCTTATTGATAGGACTCCAGACGATTTATTCTGCAAATCTCACCGTTAACACTAAGGTGAATTAAGCTGTCAATAGTGTCAATCCCTAGCATCACGTGGCATGACAGCTCACGTCAAGCTCACTTCATCTAACTTTTCACGCTGAGATCTTTTACAGAATAGAGTGGCTGGTCTTAGATTTAACATTATCGTCGCATTATAGGCCAACATTAAAAGAAAATACACCTTATATCGGGCATTCTTAGACAAAACCGGCAGCCTAATTGCGTAACCATTTTCGGCAAATGATTGAGATTAATTGGTTTCGTTTCGATCGCTTTTTGTTTCATTTTACGATTTTCTTAAGCACATATCGTTCACTCTTTACCGTTTCAAACCAACAGCTGTTGCTATTATACAGGGTGGCCGGAACATTGACGTCCAAAAATAAAATTTAGGTCCCTCGTATCGTGGGGTATCCGAATCACCCCCATGTATGTTCCGCGACTTTTCATAGTTTTCGAGTTACGAATTTTTTTCTGAATTTTTGAGAATGATCGACCTGACCAATCTAAAAAATGGCTTTGTCGAGATTTTTTTTTTTGCAACTGAATCTTCGTGAGTAGTACTTTTATGCATAAAATAATCAGCTTCGTAACTGTGATGAAAGTTATGAAAAAGTTGGTCTAAAGTGAAAAAATTACGTTCGGTAAATTATGGCTTAGCATTTTAACTTTAAATAAAAAATTTAAACAGGAAACTTCATGGTTCCTAAGTAGGCTTCAAGAATGCGCCAGACTCTCAGCTTTCATAATCATAAAAAAATTAGCACTTTAGACCAACTTTTTCATAACTTTCATCACAGTTACGAAGCTGATTATTTTATGCATAAAAGTACTACTCACGAAGATTCAGTTGCAAAAAAAAATCTCGACAAAGCCATTTTTTAGATTGGTCAGGTCGATCATTCTCAAAAAATCAGAAAAAAATTCGTAACTCGAAAACTATGAAAAGTCGCGGAACATACATGGGGGTGATTCGGATACCCCACGATACGAGGGACCTAAATTTTATTTTTGGACGTCAATGTTCCGGCCACCCTGTATGATAGTGGAGTTACGCAATACGAAAATCGTAAAATGAAACAAAAATCGATCGAAACGAAACCAATTAATCTCAATTATTTGCCGAAAATGTATTACGCAATTAGACTGCAGATTGCGCACGTCGAAATACCTTTACTAACTTAATAAAAAGTACTCTAACGTCATCATCATTTTTTCAGCCCAGCTAAACCAGCTACAGAATATGATAATTCCATTAACTGATACATAATTAGCCGTAAGGAAGGGGTGGGTTACAGCTATAGGAATCAATTTCCAATTTCAAATCTTTATTGCATAAACATGTGTTTACAAGGTCTTGATCCCAACTTCCTCCCAACTAATATTATAAATGCGAAAGTGAGTTTGTTTATTTGTTACTCAATCACGCAAAAACGGGTCAACAGATTTGGATGTACACCATAACATGGTTAAGAACTTCGGCGTTTTTTCACCCTGGATCACAGAGGAAGTCGCGAGCTACAGCTAGTAATGTTGGGCACAACAATTTAATAAAGTATGAGTAGTAGCATCTTATCATATAATAATCGTCATATCACGTATAGCTTACTTGCAAACATTTTTTTTTAAAACTCGCCTCTCTAGCACCACTGTACGCGAGCGTACTCTTCAACATTTTCGTCACGGTTCAATCAGAAGGGTTGATAAATAGAAACAATTTTTGAGTGCACATAACTGCGACCTAAAGATTTATCTCACAGTTTGACACGTCATTTTTCCAACATGTCACCACGTGTTACTCGTGAAATTCCATATTTCGACAGTGTATTTTATATCGACGTTATTCAGGACGATTTGATTTCGATTTCTTAGTTGTTTTTGAATTGAAAAGAAGATTTAATTTTTGTTTCAAATTATTTGGCCATAGTTGCGTGCCTAGTACTTGCAACCGGCATGCGTGTCTGAACAGATGTATGAACGTAAACGAGGCAAAAAGAGTATGTAAGGGCATCCGTGGGAGACGCTCCGGGCGTCGGGAGCCGCGTGACGACTCCCGGCCACCGTAGGCGCGGGCCTGCGGGCGGAGAGCAATGGGTAGCTCACCGCCCGATCAGGACCAGGCCCGTGCCGGACGGCGCGTAAGTGTTCCACGCGCGCCTCAAAGAGTTGTCAGCATGATTCGAGGGGCCCCTTAGGGCCGAAGCCTGCCGGGTCAGCGGGATTGTCCGAAAGGGTTACCGCTACCCCGGAACATAAAGGGCAAAGGAAGGAACATGGGTGGGTTTTAGTCAGTAAGAGTCTGACACTCCCTTCCGCTCCACCCAGAGCGGGAGGGGTCATTTGATGATTTCCCATCCGAAAAAAAAAAGGATCGTAGCAGGTTGTGTTCTGTAGTTTAGGCCTACCCCCACGGGAAGGCGTGAGTTTATGTATGTATGTGTGTGTCCATCTTTTATTTTGCCTACTAGACTTATGGGACTCTCAATGAAGAGTCAGAACAGATATTGCATTAAACTGCTGTCTCAAGGAGTCGCAGTTTATGTTTTTTCGTCTTTAAAGAACTCTACAATGACAATACGACAATAAATGAAACATGAAAACACTGGCAATACTAACTAACTAATATATCCTAATACTAACACTAACGACACACGAACTATCAAATAAATCCTAACATTGAAATTAAAAAAAAAAAAATTTAAAAAATATACATATTTAATAGTGGTGATGGTCCGACTATTGATTTTGCCGATCTTTGCCATGACTAAACTATTAGAAGCAGTTTAATTTATTGTCGTACTAGCTGCGTTCCGCGGTTTCACCCGCATAAGTTTCAATCCCGTGAGAATATCGGGATAAAAGTATCCTATATGTCAATCCTGGTTATAAACCATCTGTGTGCCAAATTTCATCCAAATCTGTTCAGTAGTTTTGGCGTGAAAGAGTAACAAACAGCCATCTATCCATCCATCCATCCATCCATCCATACAAAATTTCACGTTTATAATATTAGTAGGATTGTCGTCTTCACCCTGTTTAGTGGGTTTTTGCAAATTAGACTAGAGGACGCTCTTAGGGCACCCATGAAGGGCTTGCTTGTTTCTTGACAGGACATGAACGGCAGAACAAAAATCACCACAAAATTAACATCCTACTAAAAGAATATAAAAAGATCAAGATGACGTCCGTGTATTTTTTAGAACGAAGGTCCTTATTGCACGTTATACTCTGCACACTTGGCGACTGAGAGCTAGACCGACAAACCTGTAACGTTTTAACCGTCGTGACCGTCGCCATTCACGAAGTGTGCAAAAGCGAAACGAAATTCATTCCAAACAACACCCTAATTGTATAACACACTATCAATCACAACCTGCATCATTTTGAACGATACGGCTGATCTACTATGTAAAAATCTCACCGTGAAAACATAGGTGAAGTAATAATAATAATAACCCCACCGCCGTATCTCTTGACGTTGACGTCGTGGTGGGACTTGCGCGCTTCGAACTCTCGGTCTGTGCCGGTAGAATTTACCTTGCCGGAACAGGTCTAGGGTGAGAAGCCAGACCAACAGAGATACAGAACCCCGCAGGGTAGCATGTGGCGAGCTGTTGGGCAGTAGCGACCCCTCGGACCCTATCTCCCGGGAGTAATCATGTTCCTCACCTCTGACTTGTCTTAATTGGCCGGCTGGCGTGAACACTGACGAGGAACAGACCTCCGACCTCTTTCTTGCCTTTATTGGCCGGCTTGAGTGGAGATTCGCAGGAGCAAATGTGCTCGGAGGAAGCAAGTATTTCAGTAAGATGCTGATAGGGTCTTGACCGTACTTCCGGGAATATCCTGATAGCCGCGGAATACCTCTCCACTCATCATAAGCACCTCAGGACATGTTGCCCCCTTGTCGCTACGACACTATGTGTTAGCGACAAGGGGGCGATATGTTTAACAGCGAGTTCTCACGGTGAGATGGTTACAGAATTGCACTGCTGCTTACTCTAAGATCACTTCACCTAAACTTTCACGGTGAGATTTTCACAGAATAGACTGGCTGCTAACCCTTTGCAAATTAGGTTCAAAAAATTTGTCTGCTTTACAACGTACCTACATAACGCAATGAATGTCATTGAACTGTCAAAATGAAAGCCATCCTACTGTTAGTGTGTTACGCAACTACCCCGCGGGTGGGTGCCCCACCTCTCATTTCAATAATGGAATGTTTTAATGGATGTCAACTTAAACAACAACTTACTAACACTATTATAATTTTCATGTTATTACGTCATGACAAAGATACTAACTACTAAGATACTAGAGGGGCTTGTGGCTAAGTAATAACAGCCGCACGGGTCGATTGATCAGGTTAAGCTACGCTTGCCGCGGTTGGTCCGTGGATGGGTGACCATTTTCACATACCAAGACCGCTCCATTCCTCGGAAAGCACGTTAAGCTGTTGGTCCCGGCTGTCATTCGTGGATCTTTGACAGTCGTTACGGATCGTTAGAAGCCGGAAAGTCTGACAACCTGTCTTATCAAGGGGTGTCGTATTACCCAGTAACTGGGTTGTGGAGGTTAGATAGGCAGTCGCTCTATGTAAAATACTGGTATTCAGCTGCATCCGGTTAGACTGAAAGCCGACCCTAACATAGGTGGGAAAAAGTAAGGCAGATGTTAACGTCATGACAAAGATCAGCTCTGTAATAAATCAGTCAATTTCCCGCACAGTGTTTCAGTTCACACAACTCAACTTTAGTACTATTTCTTCACACAACTGTATAGCTTATTCAAATCCTCGCTCTGAGACGAACGTAGGATGTTTGCACACTTGCGTTTAACAGGGTTATGTATTCAAGTAGATGTGTATGAAATTGTCTTGTTGTTCAAGGTCGCTCAATGCGCTATGGAGCGAGCTATGCTCGGAGTTTCTTTGAAGGATAAAATCAGGAATGAAATTATTAGGAAAAGAACCGGAGTTACCAACATAGCGCGCCGATGCCCGCCCCCCCCCCCCCCCCCCCCCCCCGTTAATGGCAAGGGAAGTGGAAAGAGAGTATGGAGGCCCTCGCCCTGCAGTAGGAAATCACAGGCTCTTAATTTTTTATTTATTAGGTTTTTTTTTTTCTGGGTGGGAAATCATCATATGACTTTTCCCGCTCTGGGCGGGGCGAAGCGGGAGGGCGTGTCAGACTTTTACTGGCTAAAACCCACCCGTGTTCCTTCAGTTGCCTATGCCAGTAGCCACGGTATCTCTTTCGAACAACCCGCGGCCCTGGCAGGCATCGGCTCTAGCGGACCCCATCAGTTCGTGCTGACGTCTCTTTTAGGCGCGCGTGGAACACAACGCGCCGTCGACCCGGGCCTGGTCCTTCCCGGGCGGCGAGCTGCCCATTGCTCGCCGTCCGATTTATTAGGTCCTTACATATGAAATAGCCGTTTTGTCGAACTGGCCATATTGATAAACATAACATGATCATTGCCCACTTTATAATATAATGAGAAATAAATACATTTTGAGGATCTAAGGGATACTTCGAAATATTTGAAAACATTACCGTCTCAGAATGAATAACTCAGCCTTTCTAATACATACAAGAAAAATGATTGCTTTTTTTTGTAAGCTAAACCGAATCATAATCTACAGGATGAATGACAATACACAAATAACATACTGGCGTGGTTTTTTCAGTAGAAAAGTTTAATGTCGTTTGAAATAGTATGCCCAGTATATAAATAGCCTTAGTTAAATCCCGTGTGACACGCGGGGCCGTGAGAAGGGCTAAATAGTGCAGATTACATTGAAACACCATTAGCAGACCCAGAGCGAACAGACTAATCTTACCGTACATATTTTTACATATCAATCTTTGATAGAATAAGTAGTTCTAATTCCTGTAGAAATAGGGACGATAGTATTCATGTTGGCCTAGATTTTTGTTTATCATTGTTGAAAAAACTTAGGTTTCTATACGAGACGAAAATACTGTATTACTGTTACTGTTAGCCTGCGTCATCCTACTGCTGGGCAAAGGGCTCTCCCCATGACTCCAAGCTCTTTCCATTCAGGGCTAAAGTGGATCACTGGTCGTTTGTTTTCTCTTACATTTGAATACTGTATTTAGGTAGTATATTTCAAAGTTATTTTTAATTGGTAGTTTTATCACCAGAGTCTAAAGTCCCGTTTTTTACGCCTACGAGTTACACCTTCCTATGATATTTTTCCTAATATTGCCGCGCAAATAATTCTTTTAAAAATAACTTTCTAGAGTAATTCACAAAAAAACCAGTGTGGTTTCCTCAAAGACCATTTCAAACACTAATCTACATGGTCCTCACATGATCTGACCAAGTTTACGTCTGAACTTTAAAAGAGTTTGTTTCGCCATTTCTTCTCCGGGGTAGTCAGATAGGAAATGTCGATTCCATCTAGTTTATTTTTTAATCTGTCGTGTAAAAGTGCTTCCGATATTCTAATTACAGAATAAACAATTTAATTTCATACAGGCTAAGGGGAACATAGTATTTAAACCTTCACAAATAACGATATGTATTTTAGTCTACTGATTGAACGACCTATTACGCCTACCCGAAGGACGACACAATATACCGACCTACCGTTAATTTCTATTCAATTTTTTTTTTTTTTTTGATTTGAATTGACTTGATTGTGACACCATAATTTTTCTGCTGGCAAGAATTAAAGCGCTCACAGAAAAACAAAAGTCAAATAATCGCATCGCATCTCAAAACGTGGTTTTCTATTGTCATAATTATATGCAATTAAGTTCACTGCCCCTAGAACTAAAATTCTAAAACAGATGACCCGCACTGGGCCCGTATAGAAGTTACTCCCTCTCGAAGAGTAGACGCGTAAGTCGCAGGTGGGAACATTATAGGCTGGTTATGGCACCGCTTAAAATTCAGATGGTCTGAATTGGAGAGTTAAAAAGCGCGAGACAACCAACCGAACGTTACAACTAGGAAAATGATTAACGTAAACATTTTTTCACAAACAAAGCGCAATCAACTAGAGAATAAAAAACCTTAAGCCAATCTTAAACAACTTCAAACATAACTTAAACCACCCTTTTGTCAAGCAAAAGAATCTCCCCTTATTGGCAAAACAAACAAGCACAACGTATACAAATCAATTGTCTTGTTCGCGACTTAACAACTGCGAAAAAATTCCGTCTTTAAAACATTGGGTTCAGTAGGTATGTTCAAAAGAACAGAGGCTCGTAGCTAAATAATATGCAGCCGCACAGTTCGATCGATCAGGTTAAGCTACGCTTGCACCGGTTGGTCTATGGATGGGTGACCATCCTTACATACCGAGACCCCTCCGTGCCTCGGAAAGCACGTTAAGCCGTTGGTCCCGGCTGTCATTCGTGGATCTAAGACAGTCGTTACGGGTAGTCAGAAACCCGAAAGTCTGACAACCAGTCTTACCAAGGGATATCGTATTACCCAGTAACTGGGTTGTGGAGGTCAGATAAGCAGTCGCTCCATGTAAAATACTGGTATTCAGCTGCATCTGGTTATACTGGAAGCCGACCCCAACATAGTTGGGAAAAGGTTACGCAGATGTGTTCAAAAGAACAGCTAGCGAAGAAACCGTTTGCATCCTGACCAGCCTGTTTTGCTAAAAACTATCTTGCATTGAGATTTGGTGGGGGCAATTAAGTTTCAGATATCAACCATGGAATTTACTTCAATTATATTTAAGTGTCACATTATAGGTACTTTAAACTTACAAAATGACCTTTTGACTTGCCTTCGAGAAAACCTTTGCACATTTAGCACACTAGCCTACAACTTGTAAGTGCAACTGGAAGGGCTCGATTTCACAGAAGAAATTAATAAAAAGCATCACGTAATATTATGTTGAAACAGCAGAGGTAGAAAAAGAGAAAATATTAAATCAACCGAAGAATACAAACGCTTAGCGCTTATCAACGCTCCATTCTTGATTTATTTTCTAAGCCAACTAAACCAAGAAAATTCGACTCTAAAAAAGCTTTCTTACATATCGACAGGCCCCTAAAACCGCGAAGGAAAACGTCAACGGTAACACAAATCCACCCTAATTTGATGTTACCGCACGCAGGGCCCAATAGTTATTATTATCATTCAAAATATTTCCCATTCTACGCGCCGACAGAGGGGAAATTTTCAAGGAAAATGTCGATCTTGTATTATAGCAACCATATATATTATAATATCTGGGAGAAGATTTATAAAAGGCTTTGTCATTATTAAAATACTTTATGAGCAACTTAGTCTTACTACCTACTGCAGGCAGTAAGAGTTAAGTAAGAGTCTGACACTCCCTTCCGCTCCACCCAGAGCGGGAGGGGTCATTTGATGATTTCCCATCCCGAAAAAAAAAAAAAAAGGCATTTAAGCCTCCTGTAAAAAGTCTGAAGATTAAATTTGCATAACTGTCAACAAGAGGTCTAAATTAATTTCTGTGTCAAAAGCTAGGTTTTCAAAATACGTTTCTCTCCTCTCTCAGCTATGATTCAACGTAAGTATCTAAGATATAGTAAAGCCTTCCCAAAGAGCCTCTCAAGCCATTTAATAGTAGCAAAAATGCATTAAGCCCAGCATTCCATAAAACATTTCACTAAATATTCGTGGAAGGCTATCAGGAAAATTTTAATATCCTCAACCAACGCCGCGCTAAAAGCGAGTATCAAACTAAATACGACAATCTAATGAATTTCAAGTGTCGATTCTACGAGCTAATATTAACGTAGCTCTCGTGGAGGGGTATAAATGTAAATTCAATAGTTGAGGGGTTAATTGCCATCCGACGGTAGTACAGCTAAATATTTACACAACGCCAGCCATACTTAAGTTTAAAATTCTAATTTTATTGAAATCTGATGTGGTGTGCATTGAAATAGGTTTTATATTTTTATTGCTTTTTTAATTTTGTTTAGAGTGCCGAGGGAATTGACAGGGTTTTGATTTAGAAAAGCGTTTGATAATACCTGCACTGTGAGATCACAATTGATTTAGACGCAGTTAACGCATATTCTGCTAGATAAATAGGTAATAATAACATGGATAATGTCAAAAATCTCAAAAATTTAAGTTAATTTTGAAGTAAGTATTTCATAATGAAAAATAAAAAAAAAACTAACCTTTCGATGTTTGAAGACACAAGGAAACCTGAAACAAACAAAAACAGGATTATTGTTTCAATAAACTAGCTCAGCAACTTTACAGGAAAGTATTGCGATACGTACAACCAAAAGCGTAAGTCTTTTTTCATCTTCAAATGATTATAAAGTTTAGTTTTCAGCTGTGTATATTTTTAATTTTTCAATAATCAAGTTCATAACTTTGCCAATCCTTCAGCGAATACCCATTTTTCCTAAAATGTAATCGGCGCAAGCGCAATCCTATGCATTCGGCTAAACTATACAAAACTTTATGTCTAAGAACATTTCCTCCAAGCACGACAGTATCCAATTCCAATCAACATAAAAGGTCTCACGCAAGAAAAAAAACTTAAGCAATTTAAAAACCTACATCCACAAGGATGGCACAAAACTATCCAATATCTTATTTACTTGAAATGTTTGGTATGCAACCTGCCCGGAGTTGGATCTGCTAGGAATCCCGGATTGTCAAAGCTTTGTCGCATAGCTTGGGTGCATTCCGTATCGCCATTTGTTTTTCAACTTCTTACTTACTTCGGAAAATTCAAATTCAAAGAACTTGTTTGGTAGTTGGGTCGCGTGTAGCCTGACTTAGCAATCTTGTCGAAGGCCTGTTTTGATTTGTGTGTGTGTGTGTGTGTGTGTGTGTTTTGGAGCTGTCTGCTGTTGAGCGTCTGTGACAAGCCGTTTTAAGTTTATTGAGTTACTCGTATATAGGAATGTTAGAAGGTGTCGATTTGTTTTGGGTGTAGATAAAGATTTATTGACTGAATCAGATATTTTTAAGTTTGTATTTTTTGGCATCCATTAGAATTTATTGTCTGTCGTCGTAGATAGTTATTCGCGCATTCCTATATAATGTTTCAGATATTGGACGAACTCCACTACATCACTATTAGTTGCTGAACTTTGAATACATCTCACAAAGCAAGTACCTTTGACACAATTAGAATTTAATCCATTCTAACATCGATAGTTGTATCCAAAACCATATCCCGAACCACTTAAGTATACAGCACAATAGAAGTCTTAAGTTCGCGCTCAAACACTAAGTTAGACAAAAGAGGGATCCTATCAAAAGTAGTTTGGCAAAGTTACCTTCGGCCCAGAACCGTTCGAATTGTACAAACTTTCCTACTTTCGCGTTTCCTTTTATCTGTTGGAAAGTGTGTTTTTTCTAAATTATTATTTTTTTCTTTCCCTCGGATAGTTTTTCGTGCTTTATGGCGCGTGCGGGTACGACGTGGGAAGTTTGGCGATCTCCTTTCTTTAGTGTCTTTGTATGACACATGATTGTATTTGTTGGAGAATACCTAAGTATTATTCACGTAGTCTCTGATCAAAATACGATTTCGTGTGCTGGTAAGCTGTACCTAGTAGCAGTGTTAGGCAGTTGGATATACCTACAACATTAAATTTTTTTACGCTGACGACACCTCCACATATGAAAATAATATTACTTAAGTCCAGACGCCAGCAGGTTAAGCTACCCGAAACTGTAAAATTTTCCCAATCAACCTTGAGCCCGCAATGCTTTAGCGATAAAGTTGAAAATCTATTAAAGAAATTTGACAGATTGTAGTAGCTTGATGTGCTGGCGTCTGTACAATGAAGTAGTACAAGGAGGAGGAGGAGCTTGTCGCCAAGTAATACAGCCGCGCGGAGCCGCCGTTGGTCGTTACGGGTCGTCAGATGCTCGAAACTCTGACAACGAGTCTTACCAAGGGGTGTCGTATTACTCAGTAACTAGATTGCTGTGGTCAGATAGGCAGTCGCTCCATGTAAAATACTGATATTCAGCTGCATCCGGTTCGACTGGAAGCCGACCCCAACATAGGGAAAAGGCTAGGCAGGTGATAAATGAAATAGTCCAAGGACGTTCCAGCATTAAATTTCTCCATTCATCCATTGAAATATAATTTTGATAGAAAATTTGCCTAAACCAGACCTTCCAGTGAAATCAATAGACCTTGTTAATTGCCTAATTGCCTGTACCTAAGTACCTGCAAATTGGCTAATGCTTAAAGTTGTAAAGCCTTTCGTAAGGGCTCATTAATATTCCAATTATCCATAGCTCACAATACTGAAACGAAATAGTTCATCATCCACAATTTCAAATAGGTAGATACTTATGTTGAATTTCCATTTAATATAATTAACACCCATTTATAGATACGCTCTCATTATCATTAGCAGGAGGCACAATGATAACACATATTATTACATTATAGATGTTGATTTTAGTTTCCCCCGCACTAGGCCAAGGATAATATCCTGAGTCGTACCTCAATATTAATTTTGCTCTTGAGTGCAAGCCTAGTGGAGCTCTCGTATTATTTCGAGACATAGTAATTACAGGAAAGCCAGGCTAACGCGTTATATTTTGATGTAGCAGTAAACTGGATGAAGATTATTTTAGCTTGGTTTTTAGTTATTTGCATTAGTATTTCTAAACTAATCAGTTTATTTGTCATAGAAACACGTGTCACACACACAAAGAAGATAATTAACTCGAATAATAAAGATAAAATGCATACCGAGCCCAAAACAGAAATAGTCGACAGCTGCACGTCATGACAATGACAAGAAGGCTTCCCCTCAGCATGATGCTGTGCTGGGGACCAACAGTACAGCGCTGATTTTCAGGCGTAAGCATAGTCGTTCAATAACCATAAAATGAATTAGATTCTTGTAGTTTTTAGAATAATCTTTATTTATAACATCACTATCATCGCTTATCATGACTATAAATATCCAAATACCTACTCTGATAACCCTTTGGTGAACTATGGCATTCGTCTCAACCTTGTCATCATCTCAGAATCTGCCTAGCCTTTTCCCAACTATGTTGGGTTCGCCTTCCAGTCTAACCAGATTTAGCTGAATACCAGTATTTTACATGGAGCGACTGCCTATCTGACCTCCACAACCCAGTTACTAGGTAATACGATACCCCTTGGTAAGATTTGTCGGACTTTCGGGCTTCTGACTACCCGTAACGACTGTCAAAGATCTACGAATGACAGCCGGGACCAACGACTTAACGTGCTTTCAGAGGCACGGAGGGGTCTCGATATGTAAAGATGGTCACCCACCCACAGACCAACGCGGCAAGCGCAAAGTCCTACTATCCTACTAATATTATAAACGTGAAAGTTTGTATAGATGGATGGATGGATGAATGGACGGATGGATGTTTGTTACTCTTTCACGCAAAAACTACTGAACGGATTTGGATGAAATTTGGCACACACATGGTTTATAACCAGGATTAACATATAGGATACTTTCTATCCTGATATTCCCACGGAATCGAAACTCATGCGGGTGAAACCGCGGGTGCAGCTAGTACATAATAATGTTTTTATTATAGTCAAGATATTACCGATAATCCGGTGTGTAACCACATAATCAGGGAAGGAAGATATCAGAAGAATAACGTTGTTAGTCTTTCGAGCCGTAATCATTGGAGTTAATATGGTTACCGCGTGAAAATTCCACTACAAACACCCGGCGAAAATGTTTACCGACTATAAAAAACTTCAACATTTTCAACGCTCAATTTCCCTTTAAGTTAGTAGAAAATTTAAAATTTTTGTACAACATTCTAGGATATGGTTTTTTGTTGATGTTGCAGCCATGTGGCCTCAAGCAAAAAATGGGCTATATTTTTTCGTATGCGTGGTTGAAAAGTAACTTTACAAAGGCTCTAATTTTTAAGGTGAGAATCATTTGCAGTATTCACCCATTGAAATGAATGTAGATTTATGTAAATCTGACTGCGTAAATGGAATCTAAATCTAATACAACAAAAAATTTAAGTAGCCATATCTCAAATCTTCAGTATAATCTCCAAATTACACAATATAACACTACAAACACGAAGTTTCTCTAAACCCACACTCCCATAAATAAGGTGGCACCTCAATTATCAGCGATCACCATCGCTTCCCCATAATACGGTGGAAGTAACAACACAATTAATTAGGACACGGCCCATTGTCAGATTTATACTAGTGCCTTATCTGCACTGTCCTATTGGACGCGGCAAATTCAGATAATTACTAAGAGGTCGTATCTACTGTCTGAGATATTGGGAAGTGTAGAATAGGTTCCTTTTTGTTACATTTTTAAGCATCACACAAGAACCCAGTCGCTAAATCCTTTGATGAACCGTGACTAATCTATTACAAAACTGAACTAGGACAGGATCACAAGACCTAGCTGTTATTATTCTTCGAAGCTATTGTTATGATATAATTCGTGATCCATAATTACCTTATACTTACGCAAGAGTCAAAAGCGATTTCCTCCCACAGTATTGATAGATATTTTATGATGTTACGTACATAGTATTATCGAAAGCATACTATTATGAAATAGGTATTTTCACAAAGTTGCAATTTTTGTTCACGGGAAAAATGCTTTTGACTGTTGCGTAACTGTAAGGTATTTATTTATGACAACCATTCCATAACGCTACGAAAATCATGAAATTTCTTGACTGTAAGCAACACAATTAGAATGTATCTAATAACAAGCACAGTTTGTGCAAAATTGGGCAGTTTTATCACTAAACTGACCATGAGAAAACATTGGCTAAAAAAGTAGGAATTTATAAAAAGCCTACTCTACACAGCACAAGCAGTGTTGTCCTCTACCGGTTGGGATTCAACGCAGTAACAGACAAAAGTCGTCGCATACGCACGCACACGCGGCACGCACAAAAGATGGCCGCCGTGACGTATGTAACTGCCATAGTTGAACTGTAACCCGCTTCCAATGACTAACCTTGTTTGTAAAGATCAACCTTATTGGAAAATACATATGTGTGATTGCAGTTCTTTTAATGGCGTCCTTTAAATTTCAATTGCTTTAAAACGATTGAGCAATTCATTTATTACTTTTTTTTACTACCTTGCATTTAAACATTTGTCTGCGCAAACCGCTTTTTATTCAGATACACTAATCTAAAGCGAACGCAAGTGACATAAAAACAAATTCCCCAAAGTATCCAGCAGCTGCCTACCTCCAGCATCCAGACATAAAAGATCCTAACACGGATAAGACTTGCCGAGAATCGAACGGGGACCGAATTGCCCCATTCCACGTGAGATCGCCTGATACCGATGCGACGGTGGATATCTTTACACGGGCCGCTTTATAGGGCCATGGTGTCCTGTCCATGATTATTGAATGGGGAAACTATCAATAGACGAAAGTGGATTTAAGTACCGTCCGCTACAAAAGTCACTCAGAATATCTTTTCTAGCACTTGAGTGCTAATTTGCTAAAGCTTCGACCTAACTTTGATTTTTAATTTGCTAGATCAAAATGACAGCTGCGATGATTACATTAAAGTCATGTTGACAAAAAAGCTGTAATTTTAGTCTAGCAAATAAGAAATCAGAATTTAGGTGATCTCGTGACAGGTAACAGTCACAAACATGGTCAGGAACACATGGAATGTTAAAGCGTTAAAAGTTATTTTGTATACTTTCTAGTATTCAGCGTTATCTATCGCTGATCATGAGACTCAACTTTTAACTTCACACGCAAAACTAGCGTGGGCCCTGGAATTATTTTTGTTGGCTGGGCAAAACAGTAGCATCCTAGAATTCGTTTTTGTAAAAGTTAGGTCACAAGTGATTACAGTCACAGCAAGGGGTTACAGTCCAGCCGTCGAGATAATGCGTTCTTGACACCCGTCAGTTTCATATAAACGTATACGTGTTTTGCGAATTTGATCTCTATTAGTTACAAGAATTGGCGCACTGACATGTGTCAGAAACGCATTCTCTCGACAGTCGGACTTTAGTTGTAAGTATTTGTCAGTTGACTTGCAAAATAAACAATATACTCTATTCTCCACAAAATAATACGCCCCTTAACAATATTGCACAAAACTACACATATGACACTGATCCTTTTATATCGTCTAAAGAATATTTCACAGTTGTCTTTCGCAGACATATAGACAGACATAAGTTTATAATCCAGACGCATTGGACTTATTGAAGTTTCTCCACGCACCATTGGCAGGGGCGGGAGAATTTCATTCACATGGCTTTTGTATTTCCCTGTTTTATTCTTTCGTTTTTATTTCATGCGTGCATTTGCAAAATTTGATGGCACATTCAAAGGTGCCGTATACGCTTGAATGGGCTGTTACTTTGTAATTGTTTTATTTGTCTTTCTGTTTCACTTGCATTTCGCATTTTCATCTGAATGTTATAATATTAAAGATGCTTTAAGGCGCTGCTTAAACGTAGGACACCACATTGAATTTATGTAATTTCGAATGTTCAGAGAAAAGACAACAAAAATATTTATTAGAATTTTTTTTTTTTTTTTAATTTTCGTCGCATAATTCTCAAAATTTTGAGTGTAAACTATCTTAATTTATGTAATGATACTAAAGGGAATTCAATCAACAAAAGAAATACCTAAAAATTATTCCTCTGAGCCACGCATTTATTTATTTTGTTTAATTAAAACTGCATTTTTTTTTGTGGTCATTCCATTAAACTACCATCAAACGCATCGATGTTTTGAACCTTATTTGTTACCGCAATGCGCTATCGTCAATTACCTAAAAATTGCTTCTTACCGCGCCTTATCTTTGAATGAATTCATACATAAAAGTTTACTGAGGCAGATAGTAACGTGTGCATTTTGGCATTTATAAAATAGATGGAAAAGATGATTGCCTGCAATTTCTCACATAAAAGAAGACCAACACAATTGAGTCATACAAGCTCCACATTAAAACTACGGAAACTACAAAAAGAAACCAAATCCGCTTTTGATATGGAGAAAAATTTATGACTGGGGTGGACTTCCCCATTGAGCAACCTAATGGCAAATCTATAGAGGCGCCATCGTACACCATAAGACTGTTAAATGAAGCGTCAAATTAGGGGGTTTTGCGGTGGCTAGTGAAGTCAATAAAACCATACATCCATGGGACTTCTTTGATGCCGTTGGCTTATTGAATAAAATGGAGTTCACTTCGTCAGCGCGCATTAGAAAGGCAGATAAAGTCGGGAAATATAAAACAGATATCAAATGTTGAATTGAAAAGGAATTTACGTTTGATCTGACCTCTCTGTATGTAGGAAGTTTTGTTATGAATTTATGCTATTACGAATAGTTTATGTTCAGAGATCCGTAACTTATTTTTGAGTATTACGATTTTATTCTTCGTGCTATATATCCCTCAGTTCTTTCACATCCGTTTTATTTTATCTTTGCCAGAATCGAGGCCTCATATCTGCAACAAATCCGCATTGATACCAACCACACCACACAAAAGAGTACGGCAGTACCAAGATTACCTAATTGGCTCCCTATACAGGTTTTTATCACGCAACCCTCGAACATCGCAAGTAAGCCAGGCTCGCAAGCCAATGCCCCTGAAAGCCTACACCTAGTGAAATTCGCTGGTACAGGTAGATGTTGAAGCGATCCTCTTCTGAGTTCACTAGACTATAATAATTAACACTCCGCTGTTGCTTTCGTGGAAATTCGCCATAGTACCGCCCTTAAGCGAGTTCAGTGTTAGGTGGAGTTGAGGTATGCGCTGCACAATCACCGAGTAAGGTGAGTTTCATGCGTATTTAACGAAGGGGATGTATTTACTGAAGTTTTAAATCACTGTGTTGAGTCCTGTGTCGTGAAAGTTCCCTAAATACGCATCCTAAGGGTGGGTATTGTAAAATTCGCCTTTGAGACTACATCAGGAGGATGCAGCAGCCTCTTGTCTGCTTCCATGATGACAAGCTGCAATCACCAATTCGTCTACCAAGAGTAGTGATTATGGAAATTTCTGCATTAGTGGTTGACTGTAGCAGTATTTGCGATATCCATGTCTAGCAGTGTCTAAATATTAACGAGTTCATTACGGGATGGTGGTAACGGCCGCGAATAACGAGTTATACCTAAGGTCGTGGGTTCGATCCCAAGCAGGCGCTTTACTTTGTGTAATTCATCACCACTGCTCTCAAAACACTTCAGAGCAAAGGCCTCTTCTCATACAGAGAAGGCATGACTGACTGACGGACTGTCCCAATTAAAAAAAGAAGATTCAAAAATAAAATTAGGTTGGTGAATATAAATTCGCCAAACATATTCTCGATTACTAGCGTCACCCCCGATTTTTTAAAGACATACAAACACATTTCATCCAGATAGCTAACAATACAGGACTTCAAAAATGTATAAGTTCCTGACCCTGGCAATGATATACGGCACTAAGGGCTTTCAGACAGAACGGACAGCTCCTTCGTACGCGTTCAATTAATACTGACACCGAAACTTTCTTCGAAAAACGTTCTAAGTGTCAACAAACACACATGGACAGATATAGGGAGAAACTTTGTTTCGTACGAAACTAAGCCGGCAGGTAGCTATTTGTGTCTGCTTACCAATATAATTAATCTATAATTTTTCCACTGCTGGGACAAAGGCCTCCTCTCTGTGAGAGGGCGGCGTGGCACAATGGGGACAGAATATTCAAAACCACCTAGAGACCTCAAATATTAACCAAATTAAACCATTTTTACACAGAAATGTTTGAAATTAAATTCCAGAGACTCTCACCAAGCCTGATTTGCGAAATTAGGTTGTTATTTTTTTATAAAAAATGCATATGAATTGAATAAAAAAGATTTTTTTTTTTATATTATGACTGATTTTATATTTTTTGACATCAGATTCGTTTTCAGCGACGAAAAATACATCGGAAGCGTATATTTGCACTTCCATACAAGTGCTAGTTGAAATGCGTGACTGAAGGGTTAAAGAACAGGGTAAAACTCGCTTTACCTTGGTTTTAGTGGGTTATGAAGTTTTAGATTTAAGGAATATTAGAAATCCGGAATCTTCGTCAGTGTCTTTAGAATTTAATTACAAACATTTCTGTCTAAAAATTGTCTCATTTGGTTTATTTTTGCGATCTCTAGGTGGTTTTGAACAAAAAATTGGCTCTATCCCAAATGTGCGTGGGCCGTAGTCCACCACGCGGGCCTAGTGCGGGTTGGTAGATGTCAAATGTCTTCGAATTTTTGGTTCTAGGACGTGTGGGTTTCCTCATAGTGTTTAACTTCACTGTTTTGGGAGCAGTGTTTATGAAATTAATAAATACACAAAGTCCTGCTTGGGTTCGAACTCACGACCTACAACTCGTAACTTGGGGCCGGTATCACTGGGCCACCACTACTCTCGCTGTCTACCAACAGTTAGTATAATTCCTTATACACCTGCAAAGCCTACTTGCTTTCAGTGTCTTAAAGTGATACGGATCTGTTTTATACTAATAGGTATTCCTTAAGATGACCCACTGACCGATAATGCCTTCCTAAATCCAATTTATCAATTATTATCGTTAAGTTTTATATTATTACCAGCCAATACCAGCTTTTGCGCGCGGCTTTGCCCGCTTGGAGGTCGGAAATTATCCCACGGGAACGCAGCACCAGGATAAAAAGTATCTTATGTGTTAATCCAGGTTGTAAACAATATATGTGCCAAATTTGATCCAAATACATTTTGCCGTTTATGCTTGATTAAGTAACAAACATACAAACTTTCACATTTATAACTTACTAGCTGCGCCCCGCGGTTTCATCGCGTAAGTTTTGATTCCGTGGGAATATCGGGATAAAACGTATCCTATGTGTTAATCCTGGTTTTAAACTATATATGTGCCAAATTTCGTCCAAATTTGTTCAGCAGTTTTAAACATCCATCCATCCATACAAACTTTCGCATTTAAGTATAATATTAAGTAGGATATTAAATAAGATTGTTTACCAACAGTGTAGATACGGCCCTACTATACCGAGACGCATAGGTACAGACAATAAAGACTAGGGGTACATCTCTAAATCCATTATAACACCTAATCGCTAAATTCAAGTCACACCGTTCAAAAGAATTTCAATTAAACCAAAGTGAGGGTACCTCGAATTGATTACGAATAAAAAAAAATGATCGTCGTATCACGCACTGCATGAGAATCGGGAGAAACCATTAAATCACTTGACGCCACAGAACCTATTTAAAATGGCGATTTTTTATTCCACCCCATTCTTGAGCTCTTGAAAATGCACGTTAATTCTGTGCCAGGGTGGCCAAGAATGTGGAAAAAAAAGCGCTTAATATAAAAATTAAATAGCTCTCTTTTTGTTATCGCTTGCTTAATTGAATTGATCCAATATTTAATGAGAAGTTCTGTTTTAAACGTATTTCAGATATTGTACCTTTTGCTTGTCACAGCAATGCCACAGAGTACCTCTGACACTCAAAGCATAGACAAGTAATGAGGTTACGTCTGTCGCGGACTAAAAACGAATACTTTATTTTATTTGCTAATATTTTTCATATATTATTTCTGTAACTGCCTGTGACATCACAGCGGGCCCTATCAAAATACCAGCGAGATAGGAGCCTTTTGGCCTCGTAAAAGACTTTCTGTTTAATTTTTCTTTGTTACCTACTTTTTTACGATAATGCGTAACTTTAGCTATAAACTGTTTTTTTTTTGCAAATATAACGCATAATTTCAGGTAGAGAAAAAAATATATTTTTGCTAAAATAAGTAGCTACCTTTTTACCAGTTCTTTGTCCTGAAACTAATAAAAAAATCATGAACACCGCATTTTTTCGCCGATCAAAAACTTCCAGTGATCCCTACAATTTATTTCTAAAAAAATGCTGATTTGATCCTTACTTATTGGGGGCTCAGACTCCGCAGGTATTTTTTAATTTATTGACATGTCGATATTTTGAAATGTTATTGAATCTAGATGAGTTGGTAATATAACCACAGCGTCTTACTAAGGGCTGCCTTTTCCAATGTCAGATAAGTTTTCATCCTTGGAATAAAATTGACATCTGACAGTTCTAGTATGAAAAAACTGTCAAAAATTCGAAATTTATTCTCAGGATAAGACTCATTCTATGTATAAAAGTTTGGTGGAATGCGACCTAAGAAGAATATGCCACAACAGCAATTTTATTGATACCTACTGAACAAAAAGTTTACAAGAACCCATAATCAAAAGGAGTACCTACTGGATTAGCAGCTGTCAAACTAGCCAAAGTTAGGTCTACAATTTATTCTAGACCACTTTAGAAACGGAAGTCTATTAAACATAACATCACGCCTGTTTTCTCCGAAAGGTTAGACAGAGGTACCAGTACGCCCATTTTGCCAGTTATTTTTTAAGTCCCATAATATGTCCCTATGTCCATCAACTGGGCACGAATCCAGGCTCTGGGCTGTTACTGAGTAACTCTTAATAGAAAAACATAATCTATCTAGTCTGTTAAAGTTATTTTTTATGAACTTACTTAGTCATTAGTAGTCTTATTCAAATTCATGGAAATGAACAACATACAATATGTTTAGGAGTACATGGAGACAGTAAATTCCTCAAATTGTGGTGTCTGAGTGTGCTAATAATGACGACCGCAAAATATTTATTATTCAGACTGACTCAATTTATAGCGCCCTCCGTACGCAAATGAGTTTATTACAACGTAGTGTGTAATTTGTTATATAAATATCTTCCGAAATAGATATTATGGTCGTGTAGATAAATCTTTTTATATGATTTTTTTTTTTTTTTTTATCATCGCTTGCCAAAAGGTTATGAAAGAAAAAACATAATAAATATTTTGTCTAATGTTTGAAATTGTAAGACAAAATACCAGTCTTGTTATCCCACTGTAGGGCAAAGGTGTTATCCACATACAGTGAAAGCACCAGTCCACCCAGTCTTACCAAGGGGTATCATGTTACCCAGTAACTGGATTGTGGAGATGTAATCTCACTCAGAAAACTTAGGTCAAGTGAGCTGGCAATAGTGTCACTCCCTAGCATCAGGTCGAATGACAGCTCACTTCAAACTCACTTCACCTAAGTTTTCACGGTGAGACTTTTACAGAATAGCACTACTGGTATTCAGCTGCATCCGGCAAACTGGAAGCCGACCCCAACATAGTGAGGACAGATTGATGTTGACAGAGAATGTACGAGTTTTGATTACTACATAACACTGTTCCTCATTACGTGTTGACGATTTCAGTTAAAAAATAAAGTCCACATTTCCTCACGATTTCCTCATTTATTTATTTATTTGTGCACAATTTATTGTCTAAAGTATACTGTTGACATTACAATATACAGGGTGGCCGGAACATTGACGTCCAAAAATAAAATTTAGGTCCCTTGTATCGTGGGGTATCCGAATCACCCCCATGTATGTTCCGCGACTTTTCATAGTTTTCGAGTTACGAATTTTTTTCTGATTTTTTGAGAATGATCGACCTGACCAATCTAAAAAATGGCTTTGTCGAGATTTTTTTTTTGCAACTGAATCTTCGTGAGTAGTACTTTTATGCATAAAATAATCAGCTTCGTAACTGTGATGAAAGTTATGAAAAAGTTGGTCTAAAGTGCTAATTTTTTTATGTATATACGATTCTTGGTATCGGGGTATATTGTCAAGCTTTATGTTGATATTTTTCTTACCATAAATGTAAGTTTTACTATTTTTTTAAAAGAGGAATGTGTGAAAAATTAAGCAGCGCCTCAAATGTCAAATAACTTGAACTAAAAATGCAAGTGTACCGTTGACAAACCCAATTTGGTTGATTTGAAGCTTGGGTTTATCGACGGGCAAAGTTCACATGGCCATTGTCATGTACTTTCTTGAAAGTGGCTAAAAAAACCTGTAAAAATAACTGAGAAAAAAGCAGAAGTTAACGATCGCCTTCTAGAAGCCGATTGCATGTAAGCGATCAATCGTTATCATGATTATATTTATTGTTTTTTCGAGTGTATCTTTCATATGAACAATCGGTGGTTCATACGACATTTGTCGGGTTAAGTTAACTCTACTAATGATGAAGATTATGGTTCTAGCTCAAAGCCAAACAATGCTTACAAAGTCAGCAAACCTAAAAACTTCAAAAAGAAATTAAACTACTTCTTTCACAGTTCTTTCACCAAGAATTTCCACAAAAGACATCCTAAAAATGTCTCAAATGCTTTTACATGCAACTCAGCGTTTCTACCACCCATAGCTGGCAGTTCGCCGTTCATAATGAATGAGTGAATGAATGAAGGAACCTCAAGGAGTGTTCGTTCTTTCTGCGGTAGTCTACGTCTTGCGGAGACAAGACATGATAAAACACTTAATGCAACACCTCACAACGGTTTAGGATTAGATTTTGCAGGGTTTATATTGTCTGATAAATACGTACCCACCAGACATTTTAATTTAAATTGCCCTGTCTCACGTGAGAAGGTGTAATCTAAATTTTAAATGTGGTAATGAGATTGCTTCGTATAGCAAACCTAAGTTGAAGAAATTTGAATTTTTTTTAAATCATTTCGGAAAATTTCAATAGTTTTATGATTATTGGTCCAAGCTGTTGCCAACTATATAGGCTAACACAAGGGCAATTCTCGTAATTTTAAAAACGTTCACAGTCTCAATCTGTCAAAAATACCTCTAATTTCCCTACATTTTTGACAAGTTTTTGACATTTGTTTGGCGCCTAGATGCGACTGCGACTAGATTTTGAACGTTTTAAATTACAAGAATTGGCCTTCTGGATGTTTAAAAAAAATCCTAACGTATTATTTCAGAAAACAGGTTTTAATTCAAAATAAATATTAAAAGTATATATCAAAAGAATGTTCAACATACTGTCAGTGATCTACACATTTCCATAACTCTTAAAAGCAAGTAAATTATTTGATAAAACGTCTGTCATATATCCATTTTGACCGTTCGAACTAAAACTATTGGAAGGAACGGTGAGCTAGATAGCTCCTCATTTTTATTGGAAACGAGGAATGTCCAGGAATTGAATGTAGCTTTATTATCGAAGGTATCCACAACTCTGTGTCAGAATTTAAAATATTTTATAAATAAAATGCGCGTTATCATGAAATTTATTGCAATTTTTCCAGAACTAAAAAAAATTAAATTCTTTTTAATATTTTTAATCGTAAAAGAATTTCATTGAATGAAAATATATAACCATAAATTTACAAATTCATTTTAATCTCGTTTGGGAATAACTGATATAATTTTCATGATAACGCCTGAAAAAGGTGCATTTTATACCTAAATTTTACCTATTTTCATGGATACCCGTTTCCAGACTTCTAGTATTTAATAGAATAAAGCAAAAGTAAACTACAAATGCAAGAGACTGTAAAAGAATTTAAGTGCACATTATACTTAAATACGAAATAAACTCGGCTGTAATGCAGTGCCACAAAATAGTTAATGCGGCCACAATTAGTCGGCATTTACTTTATCACCACTAAAACTTTTAAACAAATGCATAATTATTGTGCATAATTTCACTGAAATTGTTGTTGCGATGTAGATTTAACCAAAGTTACTTGGTCATATTAATAAAGGACGCTGGTCTATCGACACGTCTATTATGAAATGAAATGTTTATTCTGTAAGTAGATCTTTTAAGACACTTTTACACATCAATATTTTGTTGGTCAATATTTTAAAACTAGATGGCTCCGGCATTTCCTAGCTGACTGATCTCTGAAAAGAAATGTCGAAACAAACTCAGAGGTCATGGTTCATTCCGGGGCGAGAGGAAGTGGGAGGCAGTCGCCTCCTTCTGCGAAGCAGTCATGCTAGCGAAGGAGGTGGCGGGACGGATGAGGGAGAGAGCCTCCCGTCGCAGCCGCCGCGGGAGATGCTCCGGGCATCGGGAGCCGCGTGACGACTCCCGGCCACCGTAGGCGAGGGCCTGCGGGCGGAGAGCAATGGGTAGCTCACCGTCCGATCAGGACCAGGCCCGTGCCGGACGGCGCGTAAATGTTCCACGCGCGCCTCAAAGAGTTGTCAGCATAATTTGAGGGGCCCCTTAGGGCCGAAGCCTGCCGGGTCAGCGGGATTGTCCGAAAGGGTTACCACTACCCCAGAACATAAAGGGCAAAGGAAGGAACATGGGTGGGTTTTAGTCAGTAACCCATAAAACTGGTTCGAGGTGGCGCAGAAGAAAATTTGCTGAAAGGAATTGGGGGAGGCCTTTGCCCAGTAGTGGGACAGCATAGGGTAAACCACAAAGAACTCTATGCCTAAATTGCAGAGACTTCTGCCAAGATAAGTCACAAAAAATGCAATTCAAACTCCGCAAAACGAGTAAATTTTTAACTACTGTGTTTTGCCACACATTGTAGGTACTTAATGAATTTCAACTGAATAAAGATAAAAAAAGAATACTTTTATTTAATAATAAAAAAGAAAATTTGTACTTCAATTGCATAATTTACTTTCAAGTTCAAAAATAAGTGCTAATTCTCAAAAACCTGAAACAAAACTCAATTCACTCGAGACAAATCAACATCCTGAAAGCGAAAACAAAACAAACAGACACAGTCAACATCAATTACCCGAATCTGACAATACTTACAAACACCTAGAGCACACAAATTAAATCCTTCAATTTAATAACCGTCCGCACACTTTTTTTCCTCTGGCACTTTCATTCCACTTTTGTTCCTCTATCTTATAAAAGATGCATTGAGCGGAACAGGAAAATTAATTCCAGACAATGCGACGTACGAAACAAGTCTCTGTGGGCTTTACGTAGGTATTTACGGAGCTGCTTTGATATTTGACTCGATCTTGTGGTGAAAACTTGTAGGATATTCCTTTTAGTAAACTAGAAAGTTGGTGCAACCGAACTGCAACTGGAAGTAAAATTTATCAAATGTCAATTATTTGATTTAAATACGGCAATACAAAAGTTGGTAAATAAATATTCTTGTGTGATGACATTTCGCCATATTTTGGCATGCTAATATTAATATCAAAGTAAGGTGCTAATTAAAATAAACAGTTATCTGTACCTACAATTGGAGATAATGACATCATAGAGCCGATGCAATTCCTTCTGGTCTTGAATAGATAGTTTAATACTGAGCAATAACCACATAAATAGCCACCAATATGTTTACTAAACCGGTACGAATAAAAATACAACGCTTCAGAGATAAATAAGCTTATTTTACACCCAAGGAAAACATTTCCTCACTCAAAGCTAACAATAACACCAGTACAACAATCAATCTACCTGCTAATCTAAAAGACTGTGACACAGGTCACATTGAAAACGAATGATTCTTAGAAATATTTAAACAGGCAAGTCGTCCCATTGTGCTGGGATTGGATGTCGAAAATTGCCTATTACCAGCCCCTGAGCACGGCAGTATTGCCTCTTTATCCAATTTATCGTTCTACTTTACAATTTCTTCAGACAATTGCGATTTATATTTGCGAGAAAGTCTTTGAATGTGAACGAGAGTATATCGTTCAGTTCAACGCCGAATAAAGTTTAGATATTTCCAATGTTAGGTGTACCTGGTAAACTTTATTTCATGATGTGTTCTGTAAGTGTGCGTTATGAGAAGTTGATACATTTAATGGTACGGACGCCAGCACATCAAGTTACTACAATCTGTCAAATTTCTTTAATAGGTTTTCAACTTTATCGCTAAATCATTAAGGTTCAAGATGATTTAGGGAAAATTTGACAGTTTCGGGTAGCTTGACCTGCTGGCGTCTGTACAAATAGGTAGTTTTCATTGCTAATGAAAGTTTATGCCTATATTATTATGAGAATCTTATTACTCTGAGAATATTTTTTGCGACGGTTTTAACTGCAATCGACTGTAATATAAACCCTAATTCCATTTCCATCTATAATTTTCGCACCCCAAAGATCATGTTAGTATCGCATTAATATTTTCCCCATATCTAAGCTCTCAAACCCCACCTGATATTTCCACCACGATTATTCTTCATAATTCACATTAGGCGTAAACTGCGTTTGCAATAAGACGGTGCGCGCATTTAATTTCGTCCGACCATATATTTTAAAACGTGCCTTGCAACTACATTTTACGTGGAAGGGAGGCATATATTGTGGCGGTTAAACGGCTAGATTGTTTTATTGCATTCATTATAAGGGAATCTGCTAGAAGGTATTAATTTGGGAGGGAACTTTAAGCTCGAAAATTATTTTGTAAGAAACGCTTGATCACAATATATAATGCCTTTAAATTGGGCTTAATTACTCGTGTAAATAACGGCTCACCTTTCGAGGGGTGAGGTGATTATGGAGCTTGTAAACGATGGGATTGTAACCTGTCACTGCTTATATCTAAATGATGGGGTTATTAGATAGATGTGCTGTCTTCACGATGCTGTGGTTATAAGGGTGCAAGATGGATGCCTCATAGGTTAATAGGGAAAGGTACCCGGTACAGCAAGAAATCTTACCGTGTATTGCAAGTGGGTTTATGACCAGTAACTAGGAAAAACAAAGCTTACAAAGACTTACTACAAAACCACAAATAGCATTCAATCAAATAATCAAACGATTACTTCAGAAGTCCATATGTCACAATAAATAAACGCAGGCAGCTTAAGTGATCAAAAAACATAACAGCATCTAAGCATCACAACTAACCGCCCAGAAAAATATGAGCTCCTTCCAAAACTCCCAATTAATACATTCTCAGAAAACTTAAAGTGGAAATCCTTTATAATGAATTCGCAACAGTCGATAATTGACACGTCTACGAAGGTTTAATCTGGCCCCAAGACCCGCCTCTAAGATCTCGACAACTTCTGATATTTCACACACGAATTTCTCCGAGTTACATAGTTGGGTGAGGCCGCTGTGGAGTGGCGTAAATTGATTAGTTTGGACGGTTTTGAATGAAGGTCAATGTTTTAATGAGGTAATAAAGGGCTTGTATATAATCAAACCTCAATTAATTCCTATTTTGTTTTTGACGAAAACTGTTATTTATTGAACACTCTAATATAATGAATGCGCTTCTTTTTGCAAACATCTACAAATTCCCATTTTGGGGTCCTAAAAATATTAAATATCCAAGCAACTGCGACCAACTTGGGAGTAGTGCTCGCCGACCGCTGCCGCGGGACCGTTCGCTTTGCTCGCTCGGCTCGCGCGCCATTGGTCACAGTTCTAACTTAACCTAACGCATTTAGTCGTAGTGCCGTTAGCTTAGTTAGTTTAAGAAAAGACTAGAAGTTTAAAAACCGTTTAAAGATTTAAAAAGTGTGCATCATTAGATGCCCATATTCTTTTAGAGGACCATTCATTTAAAAAAATGTATAGCATTAGAAGATCAATAAGTTTTTTGAGGATTAGTTTAATAGTTCGCAATGAAAAATTGACTTACTTAGTTGGAGGAAAAGTGAAAGAAGATGCAACACAGAAATATATCACACAACTTGTGCTCAATATATTTTAGAATTTAAGTACAAAAATAGTTATGAACCTATGTAATTTAAATAACTTTTAATGAAGCAAAGGAGTTGAAAGTAATTAATGTAGGTGTTACTTCATCTGAAAAACCCTAAATTGATATTATTATCTGCAATGCTAGTGACATCTTTTTAACAACACAAAATAGAAGCACGTAGTCTATAAAAGAAAGAAAATACATTTATTTAGCATAGGCTAAAAGACACAATACATCAGATAAACACAAATAAAAAGTGTAAAGTCTGATGTAAGAAATTAGCAGGAAAGTGTGCCTCGCGGCTGCCCCAAAAAGGCACAGTTCAGCAAAAATGCCAGACAACTAGGAATAGGTAACAGCATTTCAACGGTTGCTTTTATCCCTATAGTCGTGGTCTGATACCATTAACGTTCGTACCAGAAAAACGGATTCTACCCGAGAGATGTTTTTCTTTTCCTATAGTGGTATTAAACCCTTTACTATCGCGTTGCTACCGCTGTCACACAGCCGTGGCTTAGCGAAGAACATTAGTTAGATACGACAGTAGATACGTTCCCTTTTACCTAAAATATTTCAGTTCGCAGAACCTCTGTCCGCAAATTGTGTGCACTGCCAATCTTGCCGGTTGATTTCGCCGTAAAACGTCTGATAGAATCTTAGTGGCCAATTCGCTTTGGGACGACTGTAAGCTCCAATACTATGAAATGTAATTAACTCAGGTAAATCGGATTGGGTGAAAGTTTTCGCACGATAACTGGAGCGGAATTGTACCCCGCCTACCTCCCCGCGGCTTAAAACTGCGTAAGGAGGTTTCAACGTCATTAAAATTTAAATACTTTTCGGAGGTTTGCTCACACGGTGTGTGTTTGGAAGCAGTTTCGTTTTTAGCTAGTTTAACTGATGCTGCACGGTCACTGAGCATTTAGGTCTTCAGATCTAATTTATGAGCTTTGACGCCGATAAATGAATGAACGTTAAAGGATTTTAACTGCTCATCATCAACCGTAAGTCGTAAAATTTTATAAGAAACGGAAAACTCTATTAAGGAACTGAAAACTAAATTCTTTGTAGGTTTTCACCGTAGCGCAGGTTACAAAGAATTATGATTCCATCCATTGTCATTATAATTACAATCTTCCTCACCCCAAAACGTCATTTTAAACATGACAATTCTGTCTACCATTTTGAACCAGTGACAAAGCGATACAATTTACGCGGTTCTATTGTGCTGTTAAATTATAAGGCGGGTCGCCATTCCCCATAGTTGTCACCGCAATAATATAAAAAGCAAGAGATAAAAATAAGGAAAATTGTTATCATAACGTTCCACGGTGTAAGGTGACTGTGGATGCTGTTATGCTGAATGTAGCAAGGCCTTTTTATTTTTAGTTTATTTATTTATTTTGAAGTGAAACTTCTTCCGCTGCGATCCGATAATTGAACGAATGAAATTTCAAGGACACGTCACGTTTAGGCACATTTCGTTTCATGAGCCAGAAGAATGATATAACTCTCTCTCTGTCTCTCACACAAAATCCCTCTTATTCTTTATTTTTTAAGTAGTTTTACTTTTATGGCGTGTATGGTGCTGCATGCGCAATTTTCTTATTATTTATGTACACACAGTAAAATAGGACAATGAAGATACGACATATAACATTTGAGTACAAAGACACTGCTTATTTTAATTTGTAGCCAGCATGTATTTACTTGTTCGTGTTTTCTTGGGCTGCTATATATAGTACTATCAAAGATGACATAAACGGCATTGTGTGATTTGCTCTCAGTCAATTAAAGAAAGGACGTTTAATCAAAAAAATTAAAGCGTCGTAAGTGATCAAATAATAAACTACGAACGTGGAAATAATCAAATGCCAAAGTCCTAAGTCAACATTTGCATGTTCAGCAAATGTAACAAAGCAGATTATTTATAATTCTCTACTGTTTTTGAAACCAACCTTTTATTAAAATCATTACTTTCTCCCAATAGTTTTTTACCACTACGTTTTGTACCTTAATATTTATTTATGTGTTGTGGGCTCTTGAATTCAGAAGATATTCAGAAGATATCAGAAGATATTTGGGGACTACGCCAATGCGTAGTCCCCAAATATTTTTCGTCTTTGAATATGGTGAACCCCCAGTGATTACGGCCTCGCCTCTCATACACGAGGTAGTGGTTTCAAATCTGGGCAGGTATGACTTTTTTCTTCACTTGTACAGATAAGATAAACTCAGGAAGAGTTTATCTTGGACGTTACTGACATCAGTAAAGGAAAATTATGTGAAGATACTTGGAATTGATAATATGAGTCTGAAATCGCCAACCCGTCGTGAGTGGTCCATGCTCGTACGTTCTGACTCAGAACGCACGAGCATGTAGGCAAGCATGGTAAGCATGCAAGCAGCAACTTCTGAGTACAAGAAGAAGCCTTTGCGCTGCAATAGGATAATAAAACGCTGGTATTTTTTTATTTATTTATGATTTAATTCTTTGAATGATTAGCATCATTAGCGTATAATGTTCCCACTGCTGGGACACAGGTCTCCTCTGTGAGAGGGAATGGGCCGTTATCCACCACGCGGGCCCGGTGCGGGTTGGTAGATGTCACATGTCTTCGAATTTTTGGTTCTAGGACATGCCGTTTCCTCACGATGTTTTCGTTTTCCTTCACCGTTTTGAGAGCAGTGGTGATGAAATAATTTAAACAAAGTAAAGCGCCTGTCAGGCTTTGAACCTACGACCTAAGGCTCGTACCTAAGTCACGGCCGTTTCCACTGGGCCACCACTGCTCTATATTTAAAAAGAAAGAAAGAAACAGTAGAGAAAAAAGAAGAGAGAGAAAGAGAGCAAGAGAGAGAAGAGAGAGAGAGAGAGAGTAAGTAAATGATGAAAAAAGTATTATTAAGTCCAGACCGCACCGTAGCATCTAACATACCGCCATCCACGAAGTTAAGTTGTAGTCTTCGGCTGATAAAATGCAAATTCACAAAGATTCCGCGGAAGTTTTCTTATTACTCGTGCTAATAAACGATCTCTTCGTGGCGGTTTATATATCCCAGTGCGATTGTTCCGACCAACTTTTAATGTATAGCTGTATCCCGGTTCTGATCTTAGAAAATGTGACCGGTGTAAAAAAAACCGTACCTTGTTTTATTAGAAGAGAGAGACACAATCTTTTTTGACTAATTTAAGATACGACTGAGTTACGGTGAAGGGAAATATTGTTAGGAAATCTGGAGTTGTTAGACAAATATGGACGTATCTTTGCTGGTGATAATTGCTTGATTCTTCTCTGTATGAGAAGAGACCTTCTGATTATACTGGAAAACCCTATTCGCGGGATAAGTCAACAATTAAAAATATTGTTAGGATATCTAGCATTGTTGGTTAGATAAAGACGTAATTTTACTAGTGACAACAGCTTGATTCTTCTTCGTATGAGAAGAGACTTTTTGACCAGACTGGAAAACCTAATTTTCAAAATAAGTTTACAACTAAGTAGGTAAATATGAACGTTGACGCACAGATAGGAACCATACGGGAGTTTTGTTTTCCAACACATAATTACCTGAACCTTGGAGGGTACAAATTATGGTAGGCAGGAACGCAGACAGTTTTAACTAAATAGGCTCCGTAGGCATAACGTAAAGTACATGTACCAGGTAAGCTTTTCCGAGGGACCGGGAGTAATGTTTAGCAAGAGCCTGACTTGTAATAAAGGTTAATAACCCCGAAGCTTTTGTAAGGGTAATTTTATCCTTGCCACTACTCCAGGCTGGATGATTGTGGAAAAGTTACTGTTTTCTTTCTACACCTATTTCAACTACTATTGCGTCTGAAAAAAAACAGAAAACTAATTTTTTCTTTATAAGTTTATATAACACAATAATACAATGTGACTATCTCTTCGGGAAATACAGGAGTGATTCACATTTCAGTACCCAACAAGATCTATTTGTAGATGCTTCTTAGAGATCAAACTAGGAAAAACCGCCTAATCTAACCTTTACAAGGTCAAATTAAATTAGCTACCGAAACTCCACAGACGTGATGGGTAAACAATCGATATCTAAACAATCATGATAAAACAAAAAATGTATTAATTTCAAGATTTTTTTTTTGTCAGTCGTCGACCGAAATTATTGTATTATTTCTATACTTGAAATATTAGTTTAAAAAATCAGGTTTTTTCTTTGTTAACTTTACAGACATGATTGGTATCGATATTTAAATACGATAAAATATATTTTCTCAACTCTTAAATAACAAGACAAGCGGTCGTTGACCCCTAAAAAAATCAAATCAATTTTATTGTTATTTTATCACTTTTAGATACCACCCACGTCACGTCACGACAGCAGAGTTTCGCTAGCTAATTTAATTCGACCCTATATAAGAAAAACCTTTAGCGTCGGAATTGTCAGCAACCTTTCATTACGATTTTAATTACTTGTATTTCAGTGTACTACAACACATAAAAGATGTAACGCATACTAAGACGGGTACATCTCAACTGATTCCTTGCTTGTTACACGGCTTTGGCAGCACCCCTATGTGTCGTAAAAGACAGTAAAGAGATTACACGAAAGGATGTGCGGTTACTTCTGGCTGTTCCCGTAACATCATACCGTGATGTTTCCTTGCTAAGCCCATGATTATAGCTGGAACCCTCCTTGCTTTATGGTGAAGACTTAGGCGTAATGCGCTCTTGTATCTAATGGTCTCCTTCAGCCATAGGTAGGTACTTAATTTACTATGAGGATCTAAATAGAGTGTTAAATATAATATGAGAATAGAAATAGGTCTATTCCATATACAATTGTTAATTTGAAAGAAAGAAAATTTGCGCCTTATAAGACGCATAATATCGAGCGTGGTTTCAGAAGGGCAATTCTCGTAATTTTAAGAACGTTCACAGTCCGATCTCAGTCTCAATCTGTCAAAAATACCTCTAATTTCCCTACATTTTGACAAGTTTTTGACAGTTGTTTGTCGCCGAGATGCGAATGCGACTAGATTTTGAACGTTTTAAATTACGAGAATTGGCCTTCAGTTCCAAAAAATACAATTGTCGAATTGAGCGTTATCTGTCAATCGTCAATTGTTTTGTGTAATCTATCAAGGGCTCGTTTTTCAATAGTCCGACAACTGTTATCTGAAGAATAAATATGACAGTTTTACATATTTTCATCCTCACAAACTTTCGCGTTTATAATATTACTAGCTGCGCCCCGCGGTTACACCCGCATAAGTTTCGATCCCGTGAAAATATCGGGATAAAAAGTATCCTATATGTTAATCCTAGTTATAAACCATCTGTGTGCCAAATTTCATCCAAATCCGTTGAGTAGTTTTTGCGTGAAAGAGTAACGAACATCCATCCATCCATCCATCCATACAAACTTTCACGTTTATAATATTAGTAGGATAGTATAGTATATAGTAGAAAGTAGGATAGGATACAAAAGCTCTCAAACGGCAATATTTATTCTTCAGTTAAGAGATATGTGACTATTGAAAAACCAGTCTTAAAAAAATGAATTCACTGACAGTTAACGCACAACGCCGGGTCTAGAAGCATGAAATATTGGACAACAGTTCCTTTATATAGCGACAGTGACCCCTAAGGAAGAATTTTTGAAAATTCACACCATAGTGGGGTTTATTTGGGGAAGAAAGTTAGTATGGAAATTCGTCACTTTCGGTAGCATAATACGGTTCAACCAAATTAATTCACATTGATCAAAAGGTGCAGAAATAACGGGTATGGCCGCTGATCGAATGAATACACATAGGTACCAATGTACCAAAATGTGTGTTTGTGTGTGTGTGTGTATGTTTAAATAAACATAAACGTTACACACATCAGTACATTTCAACTTTAAATACGGTAGTACAAAAGGTTATGGTAACACGCTTCTACTCAGCATAGTCTGTAGCTTTTACCTACTATGGGAAGAAGGTGTGAATTTATGTATGTCAATTCAATTTCTTCAACGATATTGAAAGGCAAAAGTGAACCAAGTGATGGGCAGCGGGATTGTCCGGGCAGCGGGATTGTCCGAAAGGGTTACCGCTACCCCGGAACATAAAAAAAAAAAAAAAAAAAAAAAAAAACCAAGTGATTCTAACGTTAGCTTTGAACGGAAGGCCCGAGGCACGTCGGGAAGCACGTGGTTCCGGCTGTCATTCGTGGATCTTTGAAAGTCATTACGGGTCGTCAGAAGCTCGAAAATCTGAGAACCAGTCTTACCAATGGGTATCGTATTACCCAGTAACTGGGTTGTGGAGGTCAGATAGGCAGTCGCTCCATGTAAAATACTGGTATTCAGCTGCATCCGGTTAGACTGGAAACCGACCCCAACATAGTTGGGAAAAGGCAGGCAGATGATGATGACATTGCAAAGCTAACGTTAGAATCACTTGGTTCACTTTTGCCTTTCAATATCGTTGAAGAAATTGAATTGACATACATAAATTCACGCCTTCTTCCCATAGTAGGTAAAAGCTGCAGAGTACTCCTTATGCTGAGTGGTCTGGATATGGAAACATGGTCACCCATCCACGGACCAACCGCAGCAAGCGTACCTTAAGCTGATCGATCGACCCGTGCGGCTCTTATTACTTATCCACAAGCCCCTTAGCTTTGCAATATATGCCAATGATTTTGCTTTTCTTAATCATTATTTCTAACTCAAAAGCAATATAGGTTACTGGATCAAAAAAAACCTAGTGTAAGCATTTCCAAGCTTTACAGTCTAACGCAGCTCTTACAATTAATTAGTTCGATCGTTAACCATCGCTGACGTTGAAGAATTCAGAGATCCACTTCCTTTGTAACATTTAAAGTTAAGTGAAGTAGAAAATCCAATATTGTTTGATCATTAATTAATATCTTAACAGACTTTACCTATTTAGCTTATACCCTGTCCATTAGGCAAACCGTTTTTTGACAGAACTAGTGATAGACAATACATTGATTAATACACGTACGGCATTATAATGTCTGCAAGAAGCCATAAATAAGATAACCCCATAGGGTAAGGCAGTTTATTATATTTATTTTATTACGAATTTTAAACTTAACTTTTCCGTAGTCTGGAATAGTTACGTTCCTTAGAACGTAACTATTCCAGACTACGTTTTTACACAGCTGTCGTAACAGCTGTCAAAAAACGGTTAACCTAATGGAGATGTTTAATTTATTTATTTATTTAAACTTTCCGCACAAAAAGGTACAAAGGCGGACTTACTGCCTTAAGCATTCTCTACCAGTTAACCAAGGGACCAATTCAATTCTGACAGTTCGAGATGATTGTTTAAAAGTGAAATCGTACCGGACAAACGGTTCAGAGTAACCAACAAGGACTTTATAATTAACATAGAGCTGTATTTATCCACCTTTTCAAATTAAGAAATACAAATTGGTCAATAGTATGTGTAAATATAAAAAAATACGTTTCGTTCTTTTGCTTTTCACCTCTGGCTGTCTACTCCCTAGCCATGAAGTCCGCAGTTTCGGTCAAAGTTACGGGAGTAGTCTACTCCGTATCACTTATGGACATAAGATTAGTTCTAAGAATGGATGACATCACATGATCTGACAAGTTGTCCTTACTCTCAGCGGGATTGTCCGAAAGGGTTACCGCTACCCCGGAACATAAAGGGCGAAGGAAGGAAGTGAGTCTGACACTCCCTTCCGCTCCACCCAGAGCGGGAGGGGTCATTTGATGATTTCCCACCAGAAAAAAAAAAAAAAAAAAAAAAAAAAGTTGTCCTTACTCCCAATAGGTATGTATTTGCTCGTCCGTAAAATTGAATTTGAAACTCATTTTGACGGATCAACTTCTTTCGGTCGGGCCCGTTTCTTAGCTGATGGACTTAAAGAGTAAACCCTGTAATAGACCATGACGTAACAGCAGTTCGTACTACGACAGTAAAACTCAAATGAAGCGCCCAGTATGCACAAACGGCACTCACTTAATGGTAGATAATACTTCATAATGAACAAGACTACTGAAAATGCTGACGTTACACTTTCATTGAGTATCTGGGTCGGGCAAACGAGCCCACATTCAACCCTCGACGTAATGAGGATAGGCAGACAGTGAATGGCAACGGCTGAAACAGGAAAATTAACTCTTTTAAAAGGAGTATTTAATAGTATTTCGCTGACTGAAAATGGAGTCAGTCAGCGTTTTAAGATAACAAGGTCAGTAGTGAATGGTTTTACAATTTTCAACCGACTTCAAAAAAGGAGGAGGCTCTTAAACGACTTCAAAAAAGGAGGAGGCTCTCAATTTGGATTTTTATTTATTTATTTTATTTTACCATTTATGTACACACATATATAAACAGACATGAAAAACAGAACAGAAAAAATAGGTACAGAGGTGATGCAGCACACCCGAGATGGGACAATAGATACAGAGATGTAGACAGCGTGTGAAAAATTATGTTTTTTTTATGTATGTTCTCCGTCATATATAGACGGATTTGAAAAATGCTTTTTTATGGATAAGGTATCTATGCCTCAAGGGTAGTCCCATATAAATTTTATTAACTTTGCTTGGGTAGTTTTTGAGTAAGCTTCAATAATACGATTTTTTTCCACTTAGTTTATATTGTGCACACGGATAGTTGGATTCAGGATACTTCTAATTCCGGCACTTAGTATGTTCCAGTGAGATATTATCCGATATCCACACGGGTGAAGCCGCGGGAAAAAGCTAGTCAATAATAATTCATGTTATCCATATTGGTATTCCAAGTATGAATTACATTTATATTGGTTCTGTAATTAAATGAAAATGAATGCATAAAATGAAAGGGCAATGTAAAACAATGCTAACATGCACGGAATGCGTAAATGTTGATGTTACAGCCAAATTCATTAAATCAATCACTCGTTTATGAATTCATTCGGTCTATGTTTGTTTAACGAGATAACTAGAGTGATTACCAATATTGGATAATGAAGGTAATAAATACGAATTTAGCAAATTACGACCTATATATACCCTGTCCATTAGGTAAACCGTTTTTTGACAGCAGTCTTAGAACGAACTATACCAGATTACGTAAAAGTTAACTTTAAAATGCGTAATAAAATAAATATATAAACCGCCTTATCTTATTGAATTATCTTATTTATGGCTTCTTACAGACATTATAATACCGTACGTGTATCAATCAATGTATTGTGTGTTGCTGCATCACTATTTCCATCTGTCAAAAAACGGTTTACCTAACGGACAGGGTATAAGTAACGTTTAATTCTAATAACTATAATTGGGTTTATCTTGATTGGGATGTTGCTACTCGTATCTTTAGTGCGAGCAGTGGTACCCTAATGACAACGGCCGCGACTTATGAGTTTTAGGCCGTAGGTTCCAGGCACCAGGCAGGCCCTTTACTTTGTGTAAATTATTTTATCACCACTGCTCTCAACACGGTGAAGGAAAACATCTTGAGGAAACCGGCATGTCCTAGAAACAAAAATTCGTAGAGATGTAACATCTACTAACCGTGCTGTGGGCCCATGTGGTGGATGACGGCCCGCTCCCTCTCACCTACAGGAAGCCTGTACCCCAGCAGTGGAAACATTATGATTATGCTATCTTTAGAGCAGTAACGACGCAGAAGGCTAGAGTCGTAATCAAAATTGCTTCGATGGATCTAACTGAAGAATGACTTTAGCTATAGGTATGCACATTTTCCATCACCTGTATAAATAGATTACAGCAAATATGGTGCGCCTTATGCTAATACAACAATTTCAGTGTTTAGACCACGCACTGGGCCTGCTACCTTGCGTGAGAGTGATCTGAGGAACAATTCCCATATTTTTAATGTGTGGGGTTTTTGACATTGATTGTCGCTGAGACGATATTGCGACTACATTTTGAACTTTTTAATTACGGAAATCACCTTCTGATCATGATCATTATTATCCTGATGAGCAGAAAGATCTACACGAACGAAACGAAAAAAGCTTGATAAAACAAACATGTCTAAAGCAAAGCCAAATACATACTTCAACATCGTTAAACACTGCAACTTGTTTTCCGGTTTTCAAGTAACAAACACACGGCAAATAGAACACAAACGATCCCTGGATACCTCAACATTCAACAAACCACACAACAGTATCACATAACCGGCGACATTTTAAAAGTAAATACGTAAAAATATGAACCGCAAAGATTTGTGTCGGCTCGAATGCCCGACTATAAAGTGCATGCACTTCCCAAAAATATATCGCCAATAAACAACTACGATAGAAATTAGCACACAGGCCAAAATACACCTTAATTCTTGAGTTCTAAAGTTGGAATTTGTATGGGAGGTTGTTAACGAAATGATGCTACTTCGCGAATATGTTTGGCGATAGATAAATTTTAGTTCTCCATCGTCAGTGCAAACAGCTTGACGTGCATACATTTGGTCTCACCTCGGATGCTGGTATTTCTGTGAAGGTGGCTGCACGTTTATTTGCTTGGAACTCTGTTTATTGCTGCAAAGAGTTGTGCTGAATGATGAGATGGTTTCACTGCCTGTTTTCTTTAAAGAATTTCTGGAGTGAGTATGAAGGGGTGACTTTTAAAATTATGTTTTTGAACAATGCCATGAAAACTTGTAGCATAGCATGCAGTTTTACGGCCATAAGAGGATCATTGGTAAAAAAGCATTGGTTTTAAAGTCAACAGACCAAGTCATCTCTGATGAGATGACTTGGTCTGTTGACGGAAATATTTATTCTTTAGTTAAGAGATATGTGATTATTGAAAAATCAGCTTTAAATAAAATGATTAAATTCATTAATTCACTGACAGTCAACGCACAACGCCGGGTCTAGAAGCATGAAATGTTGGTCAACAGTTCCTTTATATAGCGACAGTGAGTTGTAAGGATGATTTTTTGAAAATTCACACCATAGCGGGTTTTATTTGGGGAAGAAAGTTAGTATGGAAATTCGTCATTTTTGCTTATAAGAAATCCCAACGGGCACATAGCTCGTGGTAACATAATACGGTTCAACCAAATTAATTCACATTGATCTAAAGGTACAGAAATAACGGGTATGGTCGTTGATCGAATGAATACACATAGGTACATTTAAACATACTTATAAAAATTACACACATTAGTACCTACATTTCAACTTTAAATACAGTAGTACAAAAGGTTATGGTAACACGCTTCTATTCAGCATAAGGAGTACTCTGTAGCTTTTACCTACCCCTATGGGAAGAAGGCGTGAAGGCGTATGTCAATTCAATTGCTTCATCAATATTGAAAGGCAAAAGTGAACCAAGTGATTCTAAAGTTAGCTTTGCAATGTCATCATCATCTGCCTGCCTTCTCCCAACTATGTTGGGGTCGGCTTCCACTCTAACCGGATGCAGCTGAATACCAGCATTTTACATGGAGCGACTGCCTATTTGACCTCCACAACCCAGTTACTGGGTAATACGATATCCCTTGGTAAGACTGGTTGTCAGACTTTCGGGCTACTGACGACCCGTAACGACTGTCAAAGATGCACGAATGACAGCCGGGACCAACGGCTTACGTTGGCCTTTCCTAGTCACGAAGGGGTTTTAATATATGAAGATGGTCACCCATCCACGGACCAACCGCGGCAAGCGTAGCTTAACCTGAGCGGCGGTTATTACTTAGCCACAAGCCCCTCCAGACCAACAGAGTCAACAGACCAAGTATAAATAAATAAAAAAATACAATTATTTTCTTTACCTATCAGTATTAGAACTTCTACGTCCGTAATGATTTTTTTAGAGTGATTTTGTACACTCTAAAAAAATCATTCAACCTACCGTAACAATAATTGAATGCTTAAAAAAACGGTCTCATTTAACAAAAACAAAATAGCAGTGCGAAGTTCACTGGTAAAGTTGGTAACCGGCAGGCCGTGGGTTCGAGTCTGTGCAATTTTACGGCGGAGTGGCCGCGAGCAACGTTCCCGCGCGCAATTTTAAACTTTAAAAAAAGTTGTTCCGTAGATAGATGAATATTACCTGTTAGTTCCTGTGATTAGCGAACGCTGAGATGTATTTGAGGTTAAGATATGGGAGATGGCTGGATATAAGTCTACTGTAATGAAAAATGTATTTAGAAAAGGCTTAAAGCCCTTATTTTTTTTCAATAATTGATTTAACCAAGCAATGAAGACCGATGCCTTGACACTGATTATTACTTATTTAATTTGATTGATATTGTATGACTTCCTTACATCAAAACATGACAAATGCCTTCTTGTCACAGTCATGACGTGCAGCTTTCGACTATTTCTGTTTTGTGCTCGTGATTGTCGATCTATTTTATTTTTATTATTCGAATTTATTATATGTATTTTTATATGCACGTGTTTATGTGACTAAAAAACCTATTTTTCTTTCTTAGAAATAGACCGTCAAGAGATAAAAGTAACTAAATATTTGAAATCTGCAAAGTGAGCCAAGTAAAGCCATGTTCATATTACTCAGTTCAAAACTGTGTTGAACTTTTCATTTTAAAAGTCGACGAAAATACTGATTCTAAAGTTATAATGGATATTGACTTTTAAAACTTTTCTATTACTTACATCCTGGTATTGAAATATATTATGGTACTTACAGCATATCGAACAAATATTAGGAAGTACTTGGCTTGAATCCATGTAAAACATTTCATTAAAATGTAATTCGTTTAAAATGAGCTCAATACTACGCAACGATGAGTTTAATTTCAGTAAGAGACACATGTCACAACATGTGTCTCTTACTGAAATTAAACTAGAGTTTTCATCGACAAATAGGCTACGTTGACGTTTATACGAAAAATAGAAACCATTTACTATACGTGGAACAAATCAATATCCCCTACAATCGACACGTCTATCTTTCTACTACATTTGTCAACACTATCACTGAAACAAAGCACATTCAATAATCCCAATACTTTATCAGCGCGCATACGTTCTAAGAGATTTATTCTATCGCTGAGCCGCCATCTTGGATTGTGGCAGTTTGTTGGCCCACTGAGTACCGGTAACACGCACGGAATCGAACCCACGGTGCTGATAGCACGATGTGTTTTTGTAGTGATTTTGATGCAGGAGCTGTTCTTTGACTTCTTAAGCCCAACCTTTTTATCCTATCGGATGATGCACGTTTGAAAAAAAAAAGCTTTCAATGCTTTTCCTGGAATAAAGTCTCGAGGGTGATCTAATTGTTTGATTTGCTGTTTTAAGAAGTAGACATTTTAGGACTATGAAAATATATGAAATAATGACAGAGATCTGTCTGCATAAAGAGCTACACTCCTGTAGTACCATAATTCCTTTACCAAAGAGCAAAGCAGAAAAAGACTTGATACCGTCTAATAACTGTTATTGCTATGGGCTTAGGCTATAGGAATTTAGTCCCATCGAAGAAAACATGCTAAAACTCCATTCCTACGTACGCTAAATAGGTAATAAAATTGGAGGTAAGTAAGACGTGGAAAGGGGTGACAAACCAAGGAATTATGCTTTTTAACCTGTAAAACTCCCCATTAACATTCACAGGCATCAAATACCAGCAAGCCAAGGGTATGTCTCGACAGGCTCGCAATATTAATGTACCGGTAGTTAACCCCCAAACTCTGCAAAATGTTAGTCGTTTGTCAAACAACGCGGCAATTATGTCGTTATTTATGCACTGGAGGGTTATACAGCGCTAAGATGTATTTGCTGTGTCTGCTTTACAACAAAAATGTGAATTATTTAGCCTCTTTATATCCATGAAAAGACTCTGTAAGTCAAGGTTATAGTAGCGCAAGCACAGTCGCCTAAAAGTCTTTGGTGCTTTTTTTCTGAAAAAGGATATTAGATGAATACATGAAAAATGGGGGGTCGGAAATTGGCCCTGTTAGAATGTATTTCGAACTCCTTATAGCACACACCTTGATATTCATAGCCGTTTTTAAAGGCCGCATGTCATCTCCATCGTCAACTGTATGTAAAATGTCAACAAATGAAAGGAAGTCCTGTGAACACGTGAATCGAACCAACTGAAGCACATTCGCAGCCGAAAATACATAATGTACCAAACACATAATACACCAAACAGTTCTATTACCTCCTACCATCATTAGTTAATTACTAACCGTAACGAAACCACGCATTCGTGTGCGCAACAAACAGCTATATATACGTACCGAAAATAGGAGCGCATTTTCCCCATAAGCATGAATAAAATTAAAGCATCAATTTGAATATAATCACTTCACTACACACACATTAGCATACCGAATGATTAATTCCCGTTGATAACATGCTTTGCGACACCGGCCCAGGAATTTTGATACAAATTTTCATTACGTTACTCGAGGGAGTTTTTGCACCTCGTGATAAATTAGACAGCAAGGGAATATTTTGTAAGGAGACATGCTTGAGTTATGTATTAAGGGGTTTTTTGCGTAGCACGCACTACTGTGACACATGTCTTGTCACGGGTGCGTGTTGAACTGGGTTGTTTTCGGTGCACGTTAATGTCAATGTGGGTTGCATTAGTTGCGTGCACTGGTGGTTGAGTAGAACATGAATTGATTCATCAAACACTTTAAAACGTTTTAATGAGCTGTCGTGGAGCTACTTTGCAGGGTTAACTATTTAGTAGTGGACTACTGAACAGACAGATTTATGTGGTCTTATTGACACTTGGTGTTGCGGAGTCACTTCTTCTTGTTAATGCATTTTAGTCAGAAATCAGGTAAGAATTTTTGGTGACAAAATAACTATGATCTATAGGCGTTTCTTTATCAGCACAGAACCGGTCCAAGTGGCGGTGCTTGGGAGAGGCCTATGTCCAGCAGTAGACATAGGCATAGTGGGCATAGGTGGAGTGGTGGTGAGCTGAAATGATGATGATAGGCGTTTCTTTACTAACAAATAGATATATGGAGCTGACCATCGTCGTAGTAGAAAAGCTACTACTAATAACCCTCTTCCGTTAAAATACCAATTGCTAGGAAAACTGGGCTTTAAATAATCAGCAGAACTTCAAAAACCAAACCTTTCAATATCATACAACTCCATAACTCGTTATTTACCACAAACCTCGAAACAACGTGCAAATATTCTTATTTAAAAGGGTTTCTCTTAACAAAACAAAACTAGTGGCGTCGCAGACTATAGCCAACACCTGGCGGCTATAATTCGGCTCCAACCTCTATAAATTTGAACGTAAGAAAACAGTTAAATCGAACGGCCCCAGTGATATATATCGAGGAGAGAAAAAATCGTAATTCTGAATTGTTGGAGGATTTGTGTACTGGATGGTTATTGTGGTAGCGTGCGATATGTTATCTATTGCTTCGAGAATAATGCGATCGCTTGTAGATTATGTAAATGGAAAATAGGAGTTGAGTTTGTAAGTGCTTATTGGTAAAGGTAAGTGTTTTATGATTTGTGTTTCCCGGTTTTGTGGGTTTGGCATTGACACTGGCGCCGATTCCCTTGTTCACAAACTAAACTAATTTAAGTTCAGTGCATCTTTTTCTTTCTATTTCATTAGGAAAAGGACAGAAGATAAATATTAGTTTAGTCCTGTCAAATTAGTCAGCGTCTGGCGTAAATTGACGTATTTTTAGTAGCCATGTTTTTAACCACGTCTAAACCGTCTATGGAATATCTTAATTTGACAGGACTAAACTAATATTTATATTCTGTCCTTTTCTTAATGAAATAGAAAGAAAAAGATGCACTGAACTTAAATTTAGTTTAGTTTGTGAACAAGGGAATCGGCGCCAATTGACAATCTAGAACTGTTTGGACTGGTTTGACTTTAAGAAGAAGTCGTTGAACATTTTGTGAACTGCTATATGATTAATATCATCATTATTTCAGCCGAAAGACGTCCACTGCTGGACATAGGTCTTCCCCACGCCACTTCGCATCCAGCAGACATCCTGCGGCTTTCATCAGGTCGTCGGTCCACCTTGTGTGAGGCCTTCCAACGCTACGTCTTCCGGTACGCGGTCGCCACTCCATAACCTTTCGGCCCTATCGGGCATTTGGTCTGCGAGCCCTGCCACTTAAGTTTGGCTATTCTTTGGGTTAATTATTATATACGTTCTACTAATTTACTGTTATTATGTTTAAAGTTTTTGTTGTTTTGATGGTCCTTCATTGCTGCTAGAGCCAATTCAAAACATTACACTTTTGACGGCTATCCTAAATGTAAACGAACATTGTCGTAACCCTTTAAAACAAACCCTACCAATATGCTATGAGGCCCGATGACACCAAATAATAAACTACAGTTAACTAACGCGCGTCGCGTTCCTGGACACAATTTATGGCGGGCGGGCGAACCCTTCGGTTTGAATTAGTTTTTGCGACACGCTGCTAACTGTCGTCCGCGGTGCGCGGTGTCTTCCGCCGACCGCGGGTTGGCGCACATGGACAAATGTATTGGGCCATGAAAATCGCGAGAATAGTTAAGTGAGTTTCGGGAAAATGCGCAGTTAGTAGCACCATATGTGAAATTCACTCCAGTTGATTTTAAAATGTTTGGAACATACCAGCCAGCTTATAAATGATGCACCCTGTAGCTGAATAATAAGGTTCTGAAGGTCAGACGACCAGCCGGCCAGTTTTCATAGACGAACCTCTTTACATGCCAAGAGCATTGCTACAGGATATCAACTGTCATAAACAAATTCGCCAACCCAGTCGAGAACTTAATTTCAACACCAATAAAACTGCCACCAGCACCTAAGAACTGGGACCTAAAACATAAATTCGAATGCTAAGCCCACTTGTTGTCCCTAATTACACAAATAAATTCCGTCTAACTATTCACCTCTAATTTCATTGCCGCACATTAGCGACATACAGCGTTAGTTTATAAAGGTGGCGAGCCATAGTTGCCGACCTCTGCATTGCTAATACCGACCTGTGTCGTGACATATTCATTGCTACCCACTTGGCGTATTTAATTTATTGTTTTAATTAACATTCGCAGATGGCCTTCGGTTTTGCTGTACGTTTTGTTGTTTATGATGTATTTGGGGGGATATCGGAGGATATAGAGGAGGAATGTCATATGTCTGGAGTATTTACTTGCTCTTTGAATGCTCTAGCTATTTGTCCATCGTACATAGGAAGCAAAAGACTAAAATTGGTCCGGACAAGAACTTGATTGTGAAAGAAAACCTCTCGCAATCTGATGCATTGTATTACATCGGCAAGTAGTTACAAAATCAGGATGAAATATGATTAGTATCTGAGAACTGCGGTATGCCAGTGGCAGCGACCCCGACTTACGAGTTAAGTCATGATTTCGAACATGAGCAGACACATTGCTTTATGTATTTAATTTCATCACCTCTGCTCTCAAAACGGTGAAGGAAAACATCGTGAGGAAACCGGGATATCCTAAAACCAAAAATTCGAAGATATGTTACATCCATCTATCCGTACTGGGCCCGCGTGGTGGATTATGGCCCACTTCCTCGCACAAAGAGGAGGCCTGTGTTCGAGCAGTGGGAACTGTATTTGTGATTACGATGCGTAGGTACCTATTGTTGACAATGTCAATTTTTTTTTTTTTTATTTATTTATCACATGTTTCCTTTGACATTACAGATATTTAATCTAATGCGACAAAGTAACTTAAAATATACTTAACTATATAATACTTTACATGCTACACAGTACGTGGCCCTTGTGAACTCACCCAGTGTACAGGTGAATATGTCTATGGCATCTGCCACCGTGTTGACAGTGCGCAGCGCACGAGTCAGCGGTGCGCGCCCCAGTAGGTAAGTGCGCGCACTTGGCACCACCATTTATTTGAAGTACGGCTCTAACATAATTATTATGCGAAGAATAACAAAAGAAAAGGTGTCAAAGAAAGCCTTTGTTATCTAGCCCATAGAAGTCATTAACAAAGTTCATCACCATATTAACCGGAAGGCACACTGTTACATATAGGCCTCCCATAAATTTCCATAACAAAACGCTTACTTTGTTGGAAAATTTAGTTCCCTGACTATCGTAGTTGCGTAAATAAATTTTAAATAAAACAAGATAACTGACCCCACAAGTAAGTACTTGAAACTAAACGTTTCCCTCATTAGATATCGCGCCAGACGATGATAAGTCACCTTCTTTCACACTGAAACGAGCGAAATGCATACAAAAATAAAAATTTACGCCATTTTTTACGTCAGGGTACTTAAAAGTGTCGGTCTAATTGCGTCATCAGCCGCGCCGTATTGTCAGTCGGTACTCCTGACGTTATCCTGCAGCGAAATGGACCGAATGACGGTCTCAAAATGGCGGATAAAATCGGAACGCGATTATTTATAAGCGCGAAGTTTTTAGTTCTGTTCGTTTTTAATGGTGCTTTAAATATGAAATAGGAATATGGATGGTATTTTCCTGTGCATTAGTAATCTAGGTTATTAGTTCATTTCTGCGTGGTTAAGTAAAAATATGTTTTCTTTTTTTAACACACATGGTCTTTTTGAACTAAGAGTAGGTAACTCAAATTCTTACGGAAACTAAGAGTCGCCGTAAGCGTCTTTAATTAATAAATGGCATTCATTCATTATCATGATTTTTTTTCTTAGTGTATACTGTGTCCCATTGTTGGGCAAAGGCCTCCCCTTTTTCCTTCCAAACATGTCATGTGCGATGTTTGGCCATATTGACCTTGCAAACCTTATCAGATCGTTGATAAAGAATTGAAAAACTTCAGTCTCCCATAACGTTTCATATTCCCACCCCTGCTGTTTTAACCTCACTTCGCTACATCCAAACATACCCAAGGCCATCATAATCGAAAAATTGCCTTAAAAAAATAAAAATAAAACAATTTGAAAGTGTAGCAAATTGATTCATAAGTGAACAGAGAGATTGCCAGTCGGCGCACGATCGCCGTAAGTTGCTGTAATGTATTTCAAGTGAGGTGGCTCGTTGCCGGATTAATAGAGTATTGCGGACCAAGTTGCGATGCCGACTATAGAAGACTGTTTGACCGCCACAGCGGCAGTATTAGGGTTAATACTTTCTATTCGAAGTGGTCGTTTAAGTAAGAAATATTGCGCATCAAGGTTATGTGAGTTGTAAGTTGTAACTTTACTGGAAACTTTACTTTGAAATGTTGGTTGATGTGTGATCGTGCCTTAACGTTACTTTTAACATAATATTACTGCCGATTAACGCCCAATACTGACGTTGTGTCTTCTAATTAACGGTGAATGTCAAAGCTATATATTTGCAGTAAATGCGGTATAACAGATGGTAGGTATACATATAAATTGTTAGTCCGATGACACGTTTCGGGTGGCGAAATTAACACAATCACTACGTTTGGGTGACGTATTGGGACCGCTGGCGTATTGGTGTCCTATAAATAATTTCAATTGCAGTAGTGTCCTATTTTATTTGTACAGATTAACTTTTCAGAGTTAAGCTCCAGCTTCAAGCATTCCGGACAAACCACTTTACGAGATAACTAAATAAACGAATGATATATATCAGATAAAGTACCCGTAACTTTTCGAATGTAGGGAAATATTTAATTACCATTTATTTAAATTTCTCGTAAAGACTGAATGCCTTAGGCGTTCTCTACCAGTCAACTAGGGGTGGTGTGGAGATAAGATGGCAGGTGCTGTGTTTAACAGGAGTTAATAATAAGTTTAACATATTCAAGAACACTGAACGAGACACAATACAAGTTTTAAATGTCCCGCAAAGTGTTAAAAAATATTAAAAGGTAACATACTGAATCCCACCCATAACAAAAGATGTGTATATGACCATTTCTGGATCATTTAAACCTCCATTCATATTCCACCACTATTATCTATTCACATCAGATGATGCCAGCCCAACAATACGCCTCAGTAAGCCGCACTTCCCAAATTCGACGCACCGACACCGCAAGTCAGTATGTAACGGCATCGCGAATGATGTAATTACTTTAAAAGCTTAGCAAATATTTTTATACGGAATAAGCGTGTACTAGACCGTAATAATATGAGCATGGGTACCTTGTTTGTGGATTTGTTGTACTTGGAGTCAGTTTTTAAAGCTTTCGTTGTTTAGCTTTATCGTATACGTGTTGTGGGTGTGAAATTATGATGGGAATTCAAAGTTACTTTTAAAATCTATGGATAAAAATAAATTGCTTGAATGGTTTATTTGCAGATAATTGAAGTGGTTTTTTTTTGTTTTATCCTGTAAGAATGTCAGCTATAACCTACTTTTTTAAATTGAGCGCGTTTATTCCGTGTAATGAGTTGACACGACAATTGATTAACAATTTTATTATACAGTGATTTAAATTTAAAAAAAAAAAAACATAAATTAGAAACTAACGGAGCCTTTCAAATTAATTGAGTGTCTTATAACGTAGTAGTTATTGCTAGGCCCTATTTTCAGTATAAATAACATACGGAAAAAAAATAGAGATCCTACTAGTCCTACTTATATTATAAAAGTGAAAGTTTGGATGGATGGATGGGTGGATGTTTGTTACTCTTTCACGTAAAAACTACTGAACGGATTTGGATGAAATTTGGGACACAGATGGTTTATAACCAGGATTAACATATAGGATTTTTTAGGACTTTTTTCCCGATATTCCCACGGGATCGAAACTTATGCAACTGAAACCGCGGGGCGCAGCTAGTATAATTATATATCTGCTCAAAACACCACATAAAACAAAATGCCAATCCCATTGGGAACACAGTCCACTTTCAATCCGTCATATAATTAATTTAAAGGACTGATTAAGGAATGGATGCAGCCAGATTTACATTCCAATCAATGTCAATATTCGTTAAGAGAAAGTAAACAGACTCTATCCCCCGGTGAAGTTTGTATGGAGTCGGCAATTTATGTAATTGTATGGTTATGAGGTTATTGCTTTGGTTATTAAGGTTTTGTTTTATTAAACCTTGTTCAAATGAGCTTTAATTGTATGATATAATATATGATAAAGGTACTTATAAGTCATTGGACTGATAAATGATAAACGATTTATTTCTGTAAGTAGGTGTGTACAAACACTTTTACACGTCAGGATATTTTTTTTAAACTAGATGAGGTCGGCGTTTCCTATCTGACTACTCTGAGAAGAAAGGTTGAAACAAACTCAGAGGTCAGTCTCTTGACTGTCTCTTGACTGTGTGTGTATAATGGTCCTGATTTGATGAATGAAATGCGCTTAGTAAGTTTTATAATTACGTAACAATTTCCGAAAATAATTGATTTTTTGTAAGTTTCTTTCATGCAACTTTTTACTTGATTGTATGAATTAAAACACATCATGGTTATTAAACAATAATTTACGACTTCATGATTTATTTTCCCAAAGTTTAGATTAGTCATTATTTACGTATTAAGTCATACAAAACAGTTTTAGAAATGTACATTTTCTAAATATTTAATTCTACGAAAGTAAAAAAAATATACAAAGAAAACAAGTCTATAATAGTATATAGTATAAAAATATACAAAGAAAACAATTAAACTATAAATAAATATTTTTCTTGGCTACATCCTTGAGTGTCGATAAATATTTATAAAATATGCACGAAATAATTATAGCTACGACGTAGCGACGTAGCACGTGTAGCCGGCGTAGCTATGAAAGCGCTACACGCGCGTCGGAGTTAGTAGGAAGGATAAGTTTACTAAAAAGTAGTTTCTCAAGGCCACTTAATTCTTATACGTATTAATAATAAATTATTTATTGAAGAATACTTATTTATTGGAAGTCATTCATAAATTAATTTTAATAAAACTATATTATTTATTATTATATTTTGATAAAAAATATTGATATGATACGCATTAAATACAACGTAATTACGTTTAATTTATTTATGAATAAATATTCACACTAGGCATTGTGTTTCCACAATACGAGAAATAATATACCAATAATTTGAAAATAGTTAACAAACTACCAAATAATCTGATCTAAACTTACCGCAATGAAGATACCACAGATGGCGATAACTCGATACAGTCAGTTCATACAAAGTTCATATAACTTTACAAACTACAGTAAAATCGTATACAAAGAGCCTACTCTAACACTTACTACCACGACCTAACATGCAACTACGACAACTTCACAACCAGTGAGTAGCTTCTTAACTATTAGAACTAGCCTAAACACTTCTTAATTACTTTACAAAATACATTTGATTACTTTTAAAAACACCTATAGAATAAAAACTATTAGAAAAATCGAGAAGTTCTATTACGCAAAATTTGAGTTTACATTCGAACGTACGTCGACGAGTGTCCTCAGCCGGATATTACTGGCGAGTTTTATATTGTTTAAAAACTTTGTTGCAACTTTCTTTTTAAATTGGGATGTGAAGCGCGTGCTACGGCGGGCGCCGACGGTGTAGCACTGAGCTCGGCGGCTATCAGACAGAGTAACGACTGATATCGTAGGTCTAGGATAGGTGTAGGCACAGCAGCCCTAACTACTGATGCCTAGTGCATGCAACGCGAGTTGGGCACGAGTTCGGTACGAGTTGGGACGTAGTAGCGACGGCACACAGACTGATTCAACGTTTTAGTTGTAGTGCTGTTTGCATTTAGTTCCACTGTTTTGATGGTATAGTGTTTCTGATTGTGTTGTCAAATATTTTGAATGCAAATTGTTTTTCACTTACTCATTTATTCGTGGGTTTATCGATTGAAATTGTTATATTGCTGGTGCATTTCGAGAATACGTAGACTGGTTTCAAAAGTTTTGAATTAAAAAACTATTTAAATGACGTGTAATTTTAGAAAAATAAAGAAAAAATTTAGAATTATTCAAAATCCTTGACAAACTTACAGCTTCTTTATAAGGCTTTTACGTAAATATTTTGTTACTAAAATAAGACAACATACTCGTGTTTTACCACAATGTGCGAGTGCCTAAAACATGGTGAATGAAAAAGAAACAAACCGTAAATTCATCCTCTAAAAAACTTTTTTCGCGACCAATCGTAACAAAACTCAATAACCGATTCCAATACAACTTCAAACGCTGGAAACCTAAACCAATTGAATCGCAGAGGTGATCGACGACCACGTTCCACGTAATCGGCTCTCATTCGAACGCGCCGAGTATAGGCCTCCGCATTCCGAACTAGTTGGAATCAAACTTCGACCATTATTGCCTTCTGCGTCGACGCCCAAAGAAATTTACGAAATCACGTGCAAGAGGCCAGGGCACAAAGCGAACGTTGTGATTTCAACCCGAAATAAAGGCCGGAAGAACGGCCCTGGGAGCATTTTCGTATTTTCAGCACAATGCCTGGTCAAAGGCGTGATTGCGCTCAGATAGGAACCATCGAATATAACGCAGCGCCATCTATGAGCGGAAATAGGAACCGCTTAGACGCGCCTTGATTGAAGCATCGTATTCCGGCTGCAGCCGAATTGCAGTTTTAGTGTTTGATTATTTTTGTACTACACTCGTTGGACGTGACGTGTCGTTTTATTTTTTGGTTGATATTTTGTTCGTACATCTTTTGATATGTTTCAAGCGTTTCCTCGCTCATTGTCACGTTTGTTACAATACAGACGTTGCCAATCTCTTCGGAAAAAAAATTGTAAGCACAAAGGTGAACTTACAAGTTTTTATATCCAGAAATTGAAATGTTTTATGAACACCTATATCTTATATGATCTGTGTCTGTATTGTTTGGTTGGGTTTTTTCGTGACAAGGTTTTACAAAGCAGTTCATCATAATCAGCCTATAAAGTTACTATTGCTGGGGCGCCTGCCCCCTCTTTGTGAGAGGGACTGGGCCGTCATGCACAACACGGGCCCAGTGCGGGTCGGTGTATGTCACATGTCCGCAAATTTATGGTTCTAGGACATGTCGGTTTCCAGACGACGTTTTACAAACCGTATTGAGAGCAGTGGTGATGAAATTATTTACACAAAGCGCCTGCCTGGGTTCGAACCCACGACCTACAACTCGTAAGTCGGGCCACTGCTCAAAGCAGCTACTTTATCTAAAATCAACGTTAGTTCTAATTGCCAAAACATCCACGAAACATCCTCAGGCCGACCATAAAGCCGACTCGCAACTACATGACGATTGTGCTACAAACATTTACATTACAAATTGTATGAGTCCGAGGGGCAGTCCCTAGCGATTTTTATAACACAAACAGTTCTATGTACCTACACGACATATTTACTTAAAACATTTAGACGAGAAAGCAGTGGGGCAGTTTCCTAACGAGTTGTACTGACCATTTCGGTAGTATTATTTATCTACATTTATACAAATATAGGCTAAAGTTTATCAATAATGGCGCCGATGCCCTTGTCCACAAACTAAACCAAATTTAAGTTCAGTGCATCTACTTCTTTCTATTTCATTAAGAAAAGGACAGAAGATAAATATTAGTTTAGTCCTGTCAAATTAAGATACTCTATAGACAAATTTGACGTGATTAAAAACATGGCGACAAAATACGTCAATTTACGTCAGGCTGACTAATTTGACAAGACTAAACTAATATTTATCTTCTGTCCTTTTCTTAATGAAATAGAAAGAAAAATATGCACTGAACTCAAAGGACAATGACCAAAAGTCGTACCAAAAAGCCTTATACATCAAGATCAAAATATTATGGTAATTATTTTCATAATTTTTTACGACACTACACGTCGGGGATTTGATTTTTGAACAGGGAATTTTATTTCAAGTACAAAAGTGTTGATTTTGTTGTGACCTTTACATGATGTTCTGTTTCAAATGATATGATTAATATCACCTTGAATTCTGAAAGTGTCATGCTCACGTCTTTCAAAAAACATGTATAAAAATTACACTTTGCCGATTTTACATTAATAAAAAATAACTAGAATAAAATAGAATAGAAATTTTATTTAAACGATTATCATTTTTTAGAGCAATAATGGCCGTTCATGTATGACATATCAAACAAAATAAAGTATGTAATTTACAGGTTGTTTCGATTTTTTTGAAAATCTCCGAAACCCGGGTTTTGTTTACAAAAAAAAAAACTTTTATAGGAGTTAATATGATAAGAGTAGTAGTCTATAAAAAACAAAGTTTGACTTTGATGCAGCATGGTACGGGATTCCATACATCCATGAGCATTATCCTTTAATTTAGTTTGTGAACAAGGGAATCGGCGCCATTGTCAAACTTTTCTTCTAATTTCAAATGTCTGATAAAACTCTAACCACCGATAGATGGCGCTGCGATCACTAAGCAAACTAAATGCAACGGAACTGTACGAGAATTGGGTTAAAAAGGGATTTGCAACGGTTTTAACTTATTGGTGACTAAAAAACTATTTTTCTTACCGTCTGCCACATTTCGTTAGGTGCGACAAGTTGGTAAAGTGCATAAATGACGGCACGGTTGGCGCAGTGGTTAAGCGATTGACTGCTGCGCTGCGTGTCGCGGGTTCGATTCCCGCACGGAACAAATATTTGTATGACCTACATGTATTTGTTCCTAGTCTGGGTGTTTTTCTATCTATAATATGTATGTATTTACAAAAAAAAAAAAAAAAAAATTGTATATAAGTAGTTTATCAGCCATCTTGTTACCATAACACAAGCATTAGGTTGCTTAGCTTGGGACAAATGGTGCTGTGTGAAATGTCCAGGGATTTATTTATTTATTTATTTATAAATAATAATGATTAAAAACGGCTTAACTTTATTTAATACGTACTCGTATTCCATTCAATACGTTACTAAATCAACCTCACACAATATCCTATGTATAAGATTGGTGAATCTTGAGGAATTTATAACTATGGTGATAGTCGGTCTTATGCCCATCGAGTTTTCTTGTAAACCAATCAATCAAACTCTAATTATTAGCTTAACGTTCTGTTAAAAGTTAAAATAGTAGCGGTCCCCCGACGCGACACAATTTAATCAAAAAATTTCATACGTACCTACTTACGTATGGTCATAATTTCAAGGTTATTTTTATCTTTTTATAGGGTTTCAGGTTTATACCCTTTTTGTTACTATTTTTATTATTTTGTGTCGGGGGTTTTAAAATTTTTAACTTAATTTTTTATTTCATGCTTTTTGTGGGATCTCCTTAATTTTTTTATTTAATTTTTATTATTTTCTTTTATTTTCTTGCGTCTTAAGATTCAGGTAATTTGGTGTTTAATCAGGTTTATTGTAATACGCTATTTTGTGGTGGCGGCCATCTTGGATTTGAATTTTATCATAGTCATTTGATACCCATATTGAGGGAGTTGGGAAAAAATATGTAATCCGCCATTTTGTGGCGGCGGCCATCTTGGACCGATTTTCAACAAACATAGCTAAGAACACTCCCAACTAATTCACCTTTCAAACAAAAAAACAAAATCAAAATCGGGGAGCTACGATGCCACAGACAGACACACACAGAGAGAGAGAGAGAGACGTCAGACTTATAACAGCCCGTCGTTTTTGCGTCGGGGGTTAAAAACGGTCATGATAAGAAACTCAATAAGTTTTTAGAGGATCACTTAAATATTTCCCATTAAAAAAAAATTGTTGTACCAACGCAATCTCCACTTTATAGGCAGTAAGATACAGTTGTTAGGCTATGTAGTGTAATGTAGCGGCGGCGCGGGGTTTGCCGCTTGTTACTCAAGATGTCTAGGGAGATGCTGTAAAGTGACTCGCCCTGTATTTTCTGCGTACACTAGATTCATGTTGGTCTTATGATCGCGTGGAGTCGCATAATTTTACTGGTTATATGGAAGGAAATGAGGTGCGTAGTTTGGGTTGTAAGAATTATTGGTGTTAGTTGGTGGTTGTAGTACTGTATAATAATATATGTGGCCGCTGTATGCTTTTATGTGTATGTTATTTCAAGTGGTTTAAAACTGTTATTATTTCGGAATAACGATTAACCTCAGCTTTAGTTGCTGCGACTAAATATTACCAGGTACGATGATGTGGATTTTTGTTTTTTTGAGAAAATTCTGTAGTCTTGAATAGTCTTCATTTTGATTTTTGATTATGATCGGGTAATGAAACTTCGCAATTAATGAATTTCAATACACTCGTAGTTTTTAAAAGCATGTTAAACGATAATTGTTTTTCATCTTTGATGCATAAAGAAAATAAGATAGAATTAACCGTAGGGGAGTAAAGTATAAATAGACTATTTTTACAATTTCAAAAAATATGATTAAATTTTCCTCTACAACGAAAAACTCGGTCAGTAAAGTATAAGTAGACGGTTTTTTCCAAAAAAAAATTCTAGAATTTAATTTTCCTCTCAATAAAAAGAAATCCCACCCTAAACCCCAACATCCACAAATACCGGAACATCAAGAAACATCCACTTGTCTACAAACTAACAAGTCCAAAAACAATTTACATGGCGCCCGCGCCGCCGCCCCCCCTTCCCCTCCACCTCCAAACGGCCGCGCGGCCGGCTCGATTTCCATAACTAATTAAATTGTGGGACAAAGTTGGCTCGCAGGTGTGCCGCGGTCTGCTACTTCAAGTCCTCACGACCTGTTTATTTGAGTATATAATGCTAGGATGTGTTTTCTATTGTGGGTATGTGTTTTGGGGGAATTGGAGCTCCTGGATTTCAGGTGGTAATAGAAAAGTAGGGTTTAAGACTCGCTATAAGATCGTTGGGACTCAATTGGCCGACCGGTAATCTTATGATGTACAGACATATTCATATTCATTTATTTGTTGTTTGTCACAGGTGAAAAGACAGTTCTTACAACCCGTACCCATGGGTTGTACAATATTTATATGTATGTCAATATAAAATGGCTATGTTAAAAATAAATAATAATAATAAAATTACACTCTTATTTAGGAACCCACCCTCAAATTGAAATCAGATAAATATTGTTTTACAAAATCTTAATAGTTTTTTTATGGAACTGTACCTATCTACACTGGTTCTTCGTAAACAGTCAAGCATAGACTGTATTCTTCAGAACAGTCTATTTGGGAACACAGCACGATGCCTGTACAAGGTGTATCAGAATTAGTAGTAGTCAAATTAAAGGGTCTGCTACAGACCATAAAACTGAACAACTTTCGTGAAAAAACAATCACTCGTCTCATACATTTGGGTTGAGTAGATATTGAAGTTTTATGATACACCTGTATAAGTTGGACATTTTATATCATATGTGGACTTTTTTATTGTTTTTTTTTTTCAACCGTTTAATATATTATTTTAAATTTACATAAGAGAATAACGAGCAGAATTATAGGTACTCGTAAACCTTGTATGGATAACTACATCACCTACAAATAAGGTAAACAAAAATCCCAAGTACTTCGAACGACTCAAACAATGATCACCAAACTAAATGTTTTAATAGTTCAGTAACCGTGTGGAGCCATTACTTTTTATTTGGCCTATCGCATCGAATCCGTGCCGGCATTGCATCCGATACCGGCGCTCATTACCGGAACGATTCAATTTCAACCGGATAACCGGAGGCGTTACCGTAATGATAATGAGTTTAATGGACCGTTTTAAACGTAAAATCAATTTAATTACAAGGTAGGCTTAAAATTTACCCGTTTGTATGGAACCATAATACCTTTTTACGGTTTTAATTTTCAGCTGTATCATCATGTTATGCTTTTATATGAAAAGCCAGTCCCATAAAATTACAAATGTATTTTGATTCGGTAAATGACTCGTTAATTGCATACCAAAGCCGTAGCACGTATGTACAAAATCGAATGAAGTTCCATCTAGGTGGGTCAGGAAAAATAAACCATTAGGGCAAAGGCTCCTAGGCTTCCAAACAGTGGACCTACAGTTACCACGCCCGCTAACGATTGCACAAGTGATACCCAAATTACTAACAAAAGGTAGCATAAGCATAATCAGCCTTTAATGGTCCCACTGCTGGGACACTGGCCTCCTCTCGGTGAGGGGGAGTGGGCCGTAAGCCACAACACAGGCCTAGTGCGGGTTGGTAGATGTTACATGTCTACGATTTTATTTTTTTTGGTTCTGGGATATGCCGGTTTCTTCACGATTTTATCCAGCACCGTAATAATGATTAAATTAAGATAGAATTAACCGTAGGAGAGTAAAGTATAAATAGAGTGTTTTTACAATTTCAAAAAATATGATTAAATTTTCCTCTACGACGTAAAACTCGGTCAGTAAAGTCTAGTAGACGGTTTTTCCAAAAATATTTTCTACATCGTAATAATGAGTCAATTATTTACACAAAGTAAAGTAAAGCCACGACCTGCAACTCGTAAGTGAGGGCCATTACCATTGGGCGATTATTTCTCTCCGGTTAGTATAAGTATGTATAGTACTCAGTTTATCAAGGGCGGTGGGTATTCAAAAAATGCTATGAAGAAACATAGAACAGACATAGAATTTTCATACAAAAATGTTTAACTCATTTCAAATTCCCCTAGCAACTTTAGTGTCGCCAAAATCACAGCTTCCCAAACCACAGTGATTTTAGTCGCATAATTGTTTTTTTATTAATATTTATACGCCATAAAGATTCCTACACGCCATGATCGCGGAATACGGACATTTGTTAAGAGGGTTCCCGTATTAATGGTTAGTTCGCGTCCATTAAAATTCAGATAAAACAGAGGGGAGGGTAATGTGTAAGCGATATTTTGTAATGTATCATTTTACTGGCGGAGTGGAAAACAGATTTAGAGTCATCTTTTGGGATTATTCATAATAATTTATTTTACAGATGAGGTAAAGCTGAAAGTTTTAAACTTATTGTGCGCCCGCGGTTTCACCCGCACAAGTTTCGATCCCGTGAGAATAGCGGGATAAAGAGAATCGTATATGTTAATCCTGGTTATAATCCATCTGTGTGCCTAATTTCATCCAAATTCGCTTAGTAGTTTTTGCGTGAAAGAGTAACAAACATCCATCCATCCATACAAACTTTCACGTTTATAATATTAGTAGGATAGTAGGATTAATACCCACGACTCTGCCCGCTAAAATATCGTAAAAACAACATCGAGTAGCATTTTTTTTTTCCGGATGGGAAATCGTCAAATGACCCCTCCCGCTCTGGGTGGAGCGGAAGGGAGTGTCAGACTCTTACTGACTAAAACCCACCCATGTTCCTTCCTTTGCCCTTTATGTTCCGGGGTAGAGGTAACCCTTACGGACAATCCCGCTGAATGGAGTAGCATTGCATAGAAAACTAAGATTTGACAATGCGTATCTTACCTGACTTAAAGTGTCCCATTTTTTAACAGTCTAAGAGGCCTCATCAATACACGAAATAAGCCATACCTAAGCCTACAATCCCCCTCTCACCAAGAGAAGGCCTGTGTCCCAGCAGTGGGAACAATATAGGCAGATTATGCTAAACCGATAAAACTAACTTACTTTTTAATAAGACCTCTTTATAAAAACTCTTTTCTATTTATAAACGTAAAAATCTATGGTGTGGAAAGAGAAGCCATTGGGCTAATGAAACACCACGAGCGGCGTTAATGAGGCATGGAGCGCGCATTCCATATGTTACGCCAGGTTATAGTGTAAGCAGAACTTAACGGGGTATACGTAGACTGTGGTTCAGTTTGTTAGACGTATATTATTTACCAGGTATTGAAAAAGTTTATCCAGTCGTTGCGTTGTGGCAATGCTTGAGGACGTTTATGACCATCAATTTTATATAGTACTAGGTGCGCTCCGCGGTTTCAACTGCATAAGTTTCGATCCCGTGGGCATACCAGTAAAAGTATTATATGTGTTAATCCTGGTTATAAACTATCTGCGTGCCAAATTTCATCCAAAACCGTTCAGTAGTTTCGGCGTGAAAGATTAACAAACATCCATCCACCCGTCCATCCATACAAACTTTCGCATTTATAATATTAGTAGGAAGTAGTAATTTTTGCTGATATGATTACGAGGATTAAAAAGATTTAATTTTTTAGCTGACTCAATAATATGAGATGTAATTTACAGACAAGGGAACGCTGCTTAATAAAGCTATATTCGGCATCGCTGATACCAACAGGCAGTAACTTGTTAATAGAAGTATCATAGTCAACTGAGTACCGTAACTAGCACCCGCATACTAGATGTATTGTAACACAACAATATCTATGAACACACAAACGTAGCTGTGACCGCCGTAGCACAGAGAGTACGTAGCGGCGTAGCGGCGTAGCAGCGTAGTGGCGTAGCACATTCGTAGCCCTTCAATTTGTTATGTAAATGCATCTTTTGTCCGTCCATCCGTCCGGAGCGGGCACCACTCTATAAATTTGTTCGAATACCGCTGGGCGTGGGGATTTCGAGCAATTTTGTACAATTGCTGTTCTCTGGACAACTGCTATACCCGTTGCCAAGGTTACGGCGTCGGGGCGGATGGCTTTGCTCCTTGCGGTCAACTATTGTTGGAGAAAGATAAAACATAATCTAAGTAATTATGTCTTGCAGTCTTTGTATAGTGAATAGACATACTTCATCATGTGTTATGGATGCCCTAAACCTAAGTAAAGTGAACCCTAGTTGGCTTAAGAATTATTAACGAACAAACAGGTACTCGTAGAGATATCTGCCGTGTTGCTGAATTTCATGATAAAGACAATACAATATTTTATCACATATTGTCAATACTACTATTTTTATTCATTGACAGTCAGGTTCTGCAGCAGCCTTCCGTTAGAGTAGGTACAGTAAAAGTAACACCAGCATAATATACCCTAATAACTTATACTTATGCAAAATTCAAAATAAAATCAAGATTGCAGCTTGATAAAAGATAGACTTTCGTAATTGTATGGCTTCAAAAAAACTGTGTTTCTAATACATGCAGAAAATCGCTTTTGAACCACGCGTCGTGACTGTACCGTATAGGCTTCTGGTTGCTGTCATCCCTAATTACCCTAATTTGAAGACCATATTTTACCATAAAGTTAACCTAATTCACATACAAAACTAGCTGCAAATATGACCAATAATTCCCACCTCAGTATTACGTGCGTATACTGTTGATAACACTGAAATGGTATAACAGAGCCCATGAGAGCAATTGCCTTATCTACCGGCGTTGGGAATCAACCGAGCTAACTAATAACGCATAGTTCCATCTGATATATTTGTGGTAGATAATTCTGATTTGTTTTAATTTTGATTGGTGAATAATGTGTAAACAGTAAGTTAAAAAATATATAATTATTTGTGGTATTACGTTTGAAAATCCCTTGTCAGTTGTTTCATTACGGATGCACGAAAATATTGTCAGATAACCAACCAACCACCAACACATTTCCTAGACACCAAGCAAGACATTTCTGAATGTGACGAAACAAACAAAAAATTAAATTAAAACGATATAAACATTATTTGAAGGCGGTCAAAGTATTTTTTCAACTAACGCGTTTATAGGAATATGTTAATCAATGCGATACAAAAAACCCTACTCAATGTTGCCGTAAAAGGTATAGTGTTCAAATCAACTAATGCTGGCACATAATTAAAAAAATTAAACAAAAACCGAAAAAAATTAAAACAATAAAATATCAATCAAAACTCGACCCTATCAATCAATCAATCAATCAGTATTCACTTGTAACAAACGCATTGAATACGTTAATAGGTTACCAATCATCAAATCATCGGCTCCGTCATCGAATCATCGGCCATTGTGTGCACGGAGGGGGCGCCACGGAGCCTCTCAATATGCAAATTGCTCTGCCACCGAAAGCCTAACTGGCTATTGTAGGAACGACCTGGATCGGTATAAACGGGTTTAGGTAGCATCTGAGAGTATGTGCCGTTATGTCGGTATTTGAGCTGTTTTATGCTAGGTTCGTATGTCGAAATATTAATTGTTTAGCCTGCTTTCGTAGCATTATAAATACTAAGGCCCGTTTGCACCACAAATCATTAAAGCTTTGGTTTTCTAAGAAAGCGGTAAATGGTCACACAATAAAGCTACGGTTTCCGTCATATTTATAACGGACGTCATGAAAATCTGTCATTTTCACCAGTTTTTTGATAATAAGGTTTCAAAAATGAACATTTATTTTGCCGGATCGTGCATTTTTTTTTTATCACAATTGTAACCTAATCTAACAAATTACATTATCAGCAAAAATTTTAGATTTTTGATATATAATATTTACGTTCCTTACCAAAACGAATACTACTTAAAATTTTATATTTAAAAGAAACATGTTTCCGGCAAAAAAGAAGTGTTGTGGAGGGTTCAGAAGGCAATCCAGAACCGCCAATAGTCTCACATTCTTTCTAGCAACGCAGTACACTTCTAAACCCAACCCAATCACATAATTTATTATCTTACTTTGTTAGATTTTCAGTAAAAAATTGTAAACAATAATGGAGGTACAGTCCTTTGAAAGTTATTGCACCTCAGGTTTTGCACACAGTGATAGTGTAACTGTCAAAGTCTTTCTTCTTTTAACTATAGACCATTACTTTTCAAAGCTAGTACCCACCGACAACTAATACCTACTTTTGACTGGATATTTCCTTAAATAACTACGTGTAACACAGCCAGCTGGACGCGTGTGCCGGTGTGCCGGATATTGACATTGCCGCTATTTCCGGCCCACGCGATGTATCAACAGAATAAATATTGCACGGAATTAGGGCGCCACGCCGAAATATGGGCGTTGATAGTGCGTTTTTTTATGTGTTGTGAATACAGTTAATTATATTTTAAAAAAAACTTGAAATGCTGTTTGGCAGTAATTAGCAAGTAAAGGACTAGAAGGAACGGTGTCAGAAGTATGTGGTAGAATTACTCGACAAATGACTTATTTTAGGTACAGACGCCAGCACATCAAGCTACTACAATTTGTCAAATTTCTTTAATAGATTTTCAACTTTATCGCTAAATCATTAAGGTTCAAGGTTGATTGGGAAAATTTGACAGTTTCGGGTAGCTTGACCTGCTGGCGTCTGTACCTACGCCTATTTTTATGTCTATGTTTACTGGCGAGTAAAATATTGGTATTTAGCTGTATCTGGTTAGATTGGAAGTCACCCCCAACATAGTTGGGAAAAGGCTAGGCAGATGATGTTTTGCTGGCAATTATTTTTCAGTTCGACAAGTTAATGCGTCCTTTTATTAACAAAAAAATAGTAATGGACAAATTGGTTTGCAGACAACTGGTGCTCTCACCCATCATGAACATGACCAGCAAAATTTGATTTGCTAACAGTTTTTTTTTAAACGTGTATAAATCTTTATTTTGACACCCTAAAACTTGGGGTGTCCGCGACTACAGATATTCCAAGGTCAAAGTTCAAACAATCGATTTTTTACACATTTATTACAAATATCTCGTTTCCTATGGGTTTCATGCTATTTGTATTTATTATAAATATTTTAGAGGATTAAATTCTCTACAACTTTTGTTTAAACATGTTTTTTATATCTTGAACCATTATCGAGATAGAGGGCAGTGTTTAACTATTTAGAGTATCATTCGAAGTCAACCTGTAGTCCCGATTAAAAACACGCCGTATAAAGTTTATAAATTATTGATAAATATATATTTCTAAATAATTTGCATTTTTTTATTAACATTCTAATAGTGTTTTGTAATAAACGAAGTGTATAAGATTTTCTTTACCAAATGTCAAAGGTAGTCATTGTGAGATAAAATTGAATCAAGAGAAACTAGAATTCGTCGATGAAACTGTTTTCCTGGGGTTCACGCTCGACTCAAGGCTTCAATGGGGTCCTCATTTAACATCCCTTGCAGGACGACTAAGTTCAGCAGCGTATGCTGTGAGAAAAATCCGTCAATTTACTGATGTCGATACCGCGAGACTGGTCTATTTTAGTTACTTTCATAGTATCATGTCGTACGGTATTTTACTATGGGGACGGGCTGCAGACATCGAGTCTATTTTTATTCTGCAGAAAAGAGCCATCAGAGCCATATATAGCCTCCGCAGGCGTGACTCTCTGAGAGAACTGTTTAAAGAGATTAACATCATGACGGTACCTTGTCAATATATATATGAAAACATTATGTACGTAAGGAAAAATCTACATATTTTTAGTAAAAGAGGTGAAAGACACAATTATATCACTAGAAATAGGGACCAATTAGTTCAACCAGGTTTCAGGCTGGCTAAAGTAGACTCATCTTTCATGGGGTACTGTTTAAAATGTTACAATAAAATACCTCCCCACATAATTGAACAGAATGAAACGAAATTTAAATCTTGTATAAAACGCACACTATGCAGCCAGGCATATTATAAATTGGGAGATTACATCGCTGATAAAAATGCTTGGCTAAACGCTGGTCCTGCTCCACAGGACGCATAAATAAATTCATTAGCATTTGGAAGTACCTACTGTTGGAGCCGCTGAAGATTGTAAAATACTATTTTTGCATTATATAAATTCAATCTCCTAGTATTGTATAATTGTATAGCTCATGTGTGAGTACTATGTAGTTACATACTATAAAGCTACCATTTACTGGGTACGTCTTTCATTGACTTGAATGTGCCCTGGCGGCTGAGAGTATGTCATGCTCACTCAAATGTCTCGCTGATGGTGGCACATGTGTTGGATCATTTAGCTCCCTTCAAAACGGTTGAGCTGAATGGTGCTAATCCGTGCGTCATGTTCGTGAACGGGCGCCGTCAGTGGGGACTGGTCATCTCTTTGCTGCCATGGCTTATTTTAATTTAATTTAATATTTGGATTGTTTTAGGCTTTTCATTACGGACGCTTTTAACGTTCTGCATCGTTCTCACATGCATAATTTTTAATATGAATGATGTAACTAATACTTTGTAACCATATTTTGATTTAAAAGAGTGTCCATGGAGTTTCTTGCCCGTTCTTCTCCATAGGTACCTACTACGCTTAGGAATGGGCAACTAGCTTCATTTCTCTGACTGACCGACCCCTTGACAATTCAAAAGTGCCTGTAATTGGTTTAATTGAAATAAATACTTTGAGTTTGAGTTTGAGTTTTTTATACGTGCAAAAAAAAACATGCACATGTACTGAGTTTGACGCTATGAACACACAAATTTTCCCATCAAAATGAATAAACACAAACAAAAATATTACAATAAAAAAGTGTCAGTTACAAAATCCATTACTACAGCTAACGGTCTTAAGCTTCCCTTTAATTACAAAACCAGCTTTCCATCTCACAATAAGTAACTCAAACTTATAAAAAGCATTCAGATGTCAAAACAAATAAAGCCGCAGATATTAAAAATAATACCCAAAGCGACACTGAAAATTAAAACGCAGAAAACTCAAGAAGAAAATCTCAGTAAGTTTTAAAAGCATTTCCCGGTTTATTTGCGCGTAATGATTAACATTCATCATGTAAATTGTGATAACTTGTTAAATCGAAATGTAAGACCGAATCGAGAATTCCCAAAAAAGAAAAAAAAAACTTATTTCTTGAATATTTTCCGTTTTATACTTCATAAACTTCGCGATTAAGATTTCCACTCTGGTTTAAGAAAATTTACTTTTCCATTTATCTTTTCAATTTCTTTTTTACATATTAAACAGGATACTTTTGCTTAATAAGTATTAATATTTATAAGACTGCCGTGAATTTGTAAATTTTGTTTAAGTGTTTAATTACAAAGACGGGAAGATTAAAATGATAAATTCAGTATATCGTAGACAGTGAATAATATTTCAGGATATGAATGTACTTTTTTATATTGAGAAAATATAAAAGACGGGTGTTGTGGCGCAGCCTAGGAGAGGCCTATGTACAGCCACTGCTGGACATAGGCCTCTCCTAGCGATAGGCTGAGTTGGCTGAGTTGGTAAAAGACGGTAATTGATATATGATTATTTGAAAATAAACCCAGCATCCTAATTGCGTAACACACTTAATCACATAAATCATTTTGAAGGACATAGCTAATCCATTGCTTCATATGTTCGAAAATTTTGTCTGCTCAACAACGAAAATAACGCAATGAATGTTGTTGAACTGTCAAAATGAAAGCAATTGCTGTTGTTAGTGTGTTACGCAATTACCACGCTGATCAATTCAAAAATCCTTGATGAAACAATGCTGTGCTATGGTTGAATAAATATACCGCTTACAAAAACAAACCAAGTTTGCGTTACAAAATTGCTTTTAAACCTTTATTTTCCAATTTCTGTTTGCAATATAAGTAACTAATTAATAGATTCATCATTAAAATAAACATAATTACCTCTATAACTCCAAAAAATGCACTCATGTCTACATTATTACTGTTTTATTAACCAAACCGCCGAATTAACTTATGTAACTAATGGGCGATCATAACAATAATTCATTCAATGGACCTCGACATTATAATATCACAGAAATATAATTCGATTCACATTCCAAATGATTTTATCAAAAAGATTGGCGACCTCTTAAGATGAAAAATCTTTCAATTGCATTGAATAATCTGTTCAATCTCGAATGAAAAAAAGATTTGATCTCATACCACGGGATATTACGCATTAATTTGTCGAGCTCATGAAAAATGAGCAGATGTATTATGGGGTTATTAATATTACGTTCCTTTTTCTTGCTCATACCTTTTTATTACTTTATATTGCTTTTTCGTGTTCCAGTTCAAGCCGCAGGAATCCGCTGGATGCGAGAAGTACAGAACCGGTCGAAATGGCGGTGCTTGGGTGAGGCTTATGTCCAGCAGTGGACGTCTGTTGGCTGAAATGATGATGATGAGTCGAGCGTAGTTGTAAGCTGAATCTTGAAGAGAGAAATTCTTGTCCGAAAGGGTTACCGCTACCCCGGAACATAAAGGGCGAAGGAAGGAACATGGGTGGGTTTTAGTCAGTAAGAGCCTGACAGTCCCTTCCGCTCCACCCAGAGCGGGAGGGGTTATTTGATGATTTCCCACCAGAAAAAAAAAAAAAAAAAGAGAGAATTTCTTTTTTGTGCAGAATAACTATTTTTTCTTTCTTCGTCTTCCTTTAAGGGCTGATTTTTCCATCGCCAGATAAGTTTTATTCGAGGATTGACGTTTGACAGTTTGTATATGAAATAACTGTCAAAATTTCAAAATTATTCCTCGAATAAAGTTATCAGATGATTGAAAAATCAGCCCTAAATCAACTAATATTTCAGCCTAAATAGTAACTAAGATTATGACCAAACCGATGGGGAATTTGGAAAATGCACTAATTCTGTACATTTTCTGTCACAACTCTGATATTGTGAAGATTCGCAGCGCAAGCAAAAATCGTCACAATACAAAAAGCTGAGCCTGTAGGTTTTACAACGGCACATAAATATTGTCAGAAACACAATGACGCATTTCCCTCGACTCACAACATGCACCGACTGTAAGCCAAATGAACGTATAACTACATATATTACTATATGTCTTTCTTTCACCCCAGCTCAGCGCGGATTAATTAATTCATTGAATACGCTCAAAAAAATCCAATACTAATGTTTCCCGTTTTACTGATGCACAGACACAGACATCTTTTCATCCTCCCCGATTGCGGAAAATAAAATGTATCTCCTCCCCCGTCAGTTTTAGTAAAAGATCCATTTGTATATGAAATGACCATTACCATTAGCTGGCGTTTCACTTCGCCATTGATGGCCAGCCCCTCGGCCATTCAGTGTCCGATGCACGCGTATTATGTTGAGTTCATTACATTGTGCTGTCCGTGTAGGTGTGTGCCTACGCGTAATGGGGAATCGACAGCAAAATAGTTCGTAGACACGGGAAATAATGTATTGATGTTTTTTTTGAAAGGAATAGAGTCTTCTAATCTGGGAATGGCAGGAAATAATTGACAGTCTGCGTTTATCAATAGCAGAAATTGTTATGTTCTTATGTGTAAGAAGTATCCGTTGTCAATTCACTTGGCGACCTGTATCTTAGAAGTACCCTACCATTTCCTTAATTAACAGTCCTATGAACAGCCTTTTCTTTCAACCGGATACTACTGCCATCCTGACATTACAGTTTAATGTCAACTTTCTCAGTCTGAATTCATTTCTCGATACAAGAGGCGTTAAACATCAAGAAACTTGAAAATGTCATGTAAAAAGAGCCATTGGCCCTTTTTCGAATCGAAACCCTTTAAAAGTGGCCGTTCGAAAAATCAAACAAATCCAACCACACATAACTAACACGTATGTTTATTTTATGCACAAAATTCCAAACACGAGTGCAAATCTGAAATCCTCTTACTGGAATACTTCTCTCTCATTGATATACTGTAGCAATAGCCTCTGTGGACTTTGCATTATCACCGGCCATGTTCAAGACGATTTGAATTTCAATACACGCCGAACTGTCCCGGCGAGGCGCGTGGATCATGTAGCCAACATAATAATGCTGGGAGTTAAGCATCATAATATTGGCATTAAGGTTTTGCATGGCAATCTGTGAGTTCATTGTGTTTCTTGTAGTTCGATGATAGTTGTGATAGTTAACTTTGAGGAATGGGACGGTGTGAAGGATTTATTGAAACTTTTCTAAAGTGTTTTTTAAAAGATTTTTTTAACCTTACTGTTACTGTTAGCCTCCATCATCCCTCTGCTGGGCAAAGACCTCCCCCCATGACTTCCAGCTCTTTCAATCCAGGCCTAAAGTAGATCACTGGTCGTTTATTTTGTCCAGCTCATCCCGCCATCTTCTACGGGGTCTGCCGCGACGCCTTTTAACCTTAACCATGATAATATTTTTACTTTCTGGTAGAAATAAGACCGTGATCTGTTTTCCCACAAATTCCTAACTAATTGCCAAATAAACCTTCGCATCTTACGGATAAGAGTTCCTATGTAAGAACTCTCACGTCAGCTTACCACGAATAAAAATAAACATCATATAAAAATATCTTTTAAAACCTGAGCTCGTGACATCGCGGGCCGACGCGTATCGTCTCAGTATATAATACACAGTTGTCCGGTCGCCGATCTTAAACAATAAATCTATTGGCGTCCGAAAGGGGCTTAGCCGGTCCCCTTGGCTTCTCTTTGTAAATTCCCTGTTCGTATCTTTTCGCTCGAATGGCGACTTTATCTTCGGGACTGTATTGACTTCGATGGAAAATGTATGGTGTGGAATTAAGACCGTCTCTTGTTTGGTACGTATTTACTTTTTTGGGAAACTCTGGTTGTTGTTATGGTTGGTTATAATCTTTTTACGAGAGGTGGAGTTTGGTGGAATGTTATATAGAATGGTCTAGCCGTTTATTTCTTGGTTTGACTCTGTAGACATTCTCATCATCTATCATTTTCTCTTATGCGGATGATACCGCCATAGTCTTCGCTGATAAATCTTGGCCAGAAGTTAAGAGAATAGCTGAATCCGGACTGTTAAAAGTCGCCGATTGGCTCAACAGCAACCTACTTACACTAAACGCCTCCAAGTCCAACTACATTTGCTTCACCAAGTACTCACGCTCTCAACCGCCACTCGATTTCCAAATTAAGATTCACTACTGTACCAACCCTTTAACACGTGACTGCTCCTGTACAATAATAGACAGATTACAGCATACTAAATACCTAGGCATCATGATTGACCAGCGCTTGTCCTGGCACATGCATACTGAACTGATTATGATAAGAGTCAGGAAATTGATATGGACCTTTAAAACATTACGCCACATTGCCTCAAAGAACCTACTGCAGAAAGTCTACTTGTCACTAGCTCAGTCGATACTTACGTACTGTCTCCCATGCTGGGGTGGGACAACAAAAATGAAATTTCTGGAACTGGAAAGGGCGCAACGCTCTCTGCTCATGGTTATGTGTTTCAAACCTTACAGATTCCCTACCCAAAGCCTTTACTTAACCTCTGACCTTTTGTCTGTTAGAAAACTTTATGTTCTTCATCTCATTTTGAGAAAACATAAATCTCTCCCGTATGATCCCACAAAGACGAGTTTGAGTAGCAGAAGGTGCTACTTGGTCGCTCCTACTGTCCCAGTTAAATCTCTCTTTGCTAAGAGACAGTTCGCAAGGCAATCCTCCCACTTATATAACTTATTGAATAAAGAACTGCACATATATCCCTTGAAACTCCGTGAATGTAAATCAGTTACAAGTGAATGGCTTAAAACTAAATCTTATGACGACATTGAGGCTATACTAACGTCGCTTCCATGATCTGTTTGGCCATGTAAACGTTAGTGGAGGAAGTTACGCTTAATTTCCTCCGATCCCAAGACTTTGTCGCAGGGCTAACCTAAACCTTCAAAAAAAAAAAACAACTCTCATTCAATATACATATTCACATACACTCACCCACACTCACAACACACCCTCACACACTCAAGACCCACTCACATAAATCACTCACTCAAGCGCGCTCCTTTTCGTATTTTTCTTTTTCTTGTTTAGAATTGCATTTGACTTGATTATTGTTAAGCGGAAGAGCGGAGACACCTAACACAAGCATCTTCTTGCTTAAAAGGTGTTCTCCAAACCTTGTATGTAAATGCCTTATGAAAATGCAATAAACATTTTTATTTATTTATTTTATTTATTTATCATCTGCCTAGCCTTTTCCCAACTATGTTGGGGTCGGCTTCCAGTCTAACCGGATACAGCTGAATACCAGTATTTTACATGGAGCGACTGCCTATCTGACCTGCAAAACCCAATTACTGGGTAATACGATACCCCTTGGTAAGACTGGTTGTCAGATTTTCGGGCTTCTGACGACCCGTAGCGACTGTCAAAGATCCACGAATGACAGCCGGGACCAACGGCATAACGTGCTTTCCGAGGCACGCAGGGGTCTTGGTATGTTAAGATGGTCACCCATCCACGGACCAACCGCGGCAAGCATAGCTTAACCTGATCGATCGACCCGTGCGGCTGTTATTACTTAGCCACAAGCTATTCATTTGAAAATACAGGAACATTACAAAATTGTGCATTGCAACTATCCGGTCACCAACTGCCAAATATCACACACAACAACAACCAACTAGTGATGTTAACAATCATGATAGATAGGTACAGATGTTGCCATGTTAGCCTACATAAAGCATTCCATATCTCTTACAAAAATCTTCTCAAACAGTACAAGAGCACTTTAAAACCAAAATGCACATAAACGCCAAAAAAATACACTATGAGATACAGAAAAACGCGAATAAAAACAAAAAAGCGAAAAAAAATCCCTCACGATCGACCAATTGCGAATTTTAAAAGGGAATTGCTCCAATTTCGTTCTGCTATGGAAGAGTGCGCAAACTTATTAGCAAGCGACCGTTGGGTTATCGACGATCTTCCTTTACTTTTTTCAGGTGATCGGACGCTACGAGATTGATTGGACGATCTCGATTGGACGCTGCCCTCGTGACTCATTTTAGACATCACCAACTGAATTCTACGATGTTTTTTAACGATTGCCGATTGCGTTTTTAATGAATGAAGGATTTTGTTATCGTTTATGTGGAGGTGGGAATCTTTTAGAAGGTTTTGCTTTTAAGTGTTTTTTTTTTTTTTGCGAAGTGGCCAGGCGACCTAGAGGCATACCAGCATCGAGGTGGCGCTTGACAAGGATGACTTGAAAGAATTTGCGGGAGGAATTTGCTCAACAGTGGAACAGTGTAGGATAATAAAAAATAGATTGCGACGCACAACGTAACAACGATAGGTTAGCAGCTGTATGCAGCAACCGTGCAGCTGTCCTGGAGTGCTCAAATGGTGTTTCCCGCCGAAATTCATCACTGCAAAAGGAACTGTACCGGATTTGCTACACTTGGATGACTTACACACTTTTACGGTGTACTTTTTATGTTATCATCTGCCTAGTCTTTTCCCAACTATGTTGGGGTCGGCTTCTAGTCTAACTGGATGCAGCTGAATACCAGCATTTTACTGCCTATCTGACCTCCACAACCCAGTTACTGGTTACGATACCCCTTGGTGGTTGTCAGTCTTTCGGGCTTCTGACGACCCGTAACGACCTGGCCCGAACTTTGTATGTTATGAAAATCATAAATTATTTCTCCTAAAGGGTATTTCATGTAAACTTGTGACTTTCATGTGAACTTGTGATTTTTTTCTTTATACATAAATACATTATTTGAGAGGCAGTGGGCTGTAATCCACCAGGCGGGCCCAGTGCGGGTCACATGGCTTCGAATTTTTGGTTCTAGAACATGCCGGTTGCCTCACGATGTTTTCCTTCACCGTTTTGACAGCAGTGGTAATGAAATAATTTACACAAAGTAAAGCGCCCGACTGGGTTCGAACCTACGACTCATGAGTGAGGGCTGTTACCACTGGACCACCACTGCTCACTTTTATTTCTTTGTGTTGTAATATTGAATGAATAAATAATTATTTTGCTATGATAAAATGCACACAAATAGTCATTGCACAATCTTAAGCATTCATATATTGTACAACGTCCCCAATTGTACCTTTGATTTATTATCCAGTTACATACAAGACATCTGTGTAAATGATAATAGGATTTATGCGACGTTCGTTACGTAAAAACGTTAAGCCACAAACGTGCACACGTCTCCGCCAACAACATTAGAATAATTGATTAACTAAACGCAAAGAGAAATAATCGCGATTCAGCGTTTTATCAAGTAAGGGTTGTTGGACATTTGCGACTGAGCTTTTGGTTCCCGCGATCTAAAGTTACAACTAGTCGGTAAAGGATTTTCATAGCTTTTTGAAATAGTATTGCAAGGCATTGCCTGCAATATCAATATCAAAAAATATTTTGAAGAATCAGTACTTACCTATGGCAAATGTATGAGGATTTTTGAAGACATTTAAAATCGCTTTTTAAAGTTCTTCCAATTTCATGACCAATTCTAACAAACCGTCTATTACTTCATCATAATAATGATGTCAAGTGACAAAACACTCAAGATAAATCTAAACCATGCAACCAGCCTAAATCTCTTCCGTGCCAGGAAAAATGATTTATAAAAGCTCACTCCGCTATACACGTCCCTTTCTCTCTACCCCACATTGCATACATCTATCCCTGTCTATACTAGTCCAATTTCACAGGCGGCTGGTTGCTTCCGTGGGACCTCGGTAGTAATGCCTCTATTGATTAAGAAACGTGAATATTCATTCAATTATATGGTAGCGCGACTCCCAGATGAAACCTCGTGGGTTATGGTTTTAAAGGGTATTTACCTACTTTATTCTGAAGGAAAATATTTGAGCTGGCGTATTGACATTGTCGGTCCTCACTTAGTGGTTTGTTTTTGCAAGTATTAGATGGGAAGCTGGAGCTCATCTGGATAAAACTCTCTCCTTGATTGCAAAAAGATGCAGGCAACTAAGAGACGCCGATGTATTTAAACGAGCTTTTTAGTGCATGTTAACACACATTGCTCCATGCGTGTCTGAGGAAATATACCTAGTTAATCTTGATCAAATTAATAAATTGTAAAAGACCTGGCAAAAGGTTCATCAATTCCTCTCAGGGACGATCTGGTACAAATGTGTATCACTTGTGGTACACCTGTGTACCAGCTCGCCCTAATGAAGTCCGTAAAGCAACAGCAATATTGTCAAGCAGCAATCCATGCTGTTGCAAGCCTACTCGTGCCTTTTGCTCACAGTAAGTTGAAATACAGACAGTCTGTACACAGAACCATCTTCGAACCATTCTCGCGTAACAAATCCATCCAATACTTGAACGACAAATACGTCTTCATTATTCATTTCCCCAATACGCGGTACGTAAGCAAACAAAAATATTCATCGAGGATGTGGAAAAAGATTTCTTTCGTCGCAATATGTTGGGAGGCGGCGGCAGAAGCGAAGGTTTCCGCACAATCTATCGTCGGTATAATGGAGCTGTTAAAGACAATATGCTAGGAAACATATTGGATGCAGCCCGACGAATGTGTAAGCGAGCGAGCGGAGACGACCTGAGAAGACTGAGGCACACTGGGTGGAAGGAATGGAAAAAAAAAGAATAAATTCACGAGTACCTATAAAGTATATGTAAAGTCTTTGACAACTTGCCTTGGTTTCATGAACGGTTTATACCTTAATTTATTGTTGCGTTACAAAGCATGACACACCTCACAATAAAATCCTGTGATTAAACTTGACACCTGCACACAGAATGATCTTATGGAGGCAGATGTAAGCCGTCTGAATAGCAACATTATTGACTGATGCAATGCAATATAAGAGACGTCGAAAAGGTTGGAAAAGAACTGGGTCTTCATAAAAGTGGACCAAAACTGCCCTGGGTTTACTGCTATAAGAACATACCTGTTAATTTTCTTTTCAGGGATTACACACGATAGAGCAGAGTGCTACAATGATGACAAATTATATACCTTAGCGAGGTTTACAGACCAGAGATGGACCGTAAAAGCAACACTGGAGAGGCCCACGAGGAAAATGAAACTGAGGAAGACCACTGACACGTTATGAAGGCTTAAGCTAGAGCCAAATAGCACAAGACCGAGACAAATGGGCACCTTTGGAGGAGGCCTTCACACAAACTGGAGTTCTTTCAAGAGAAAAAATAGGAAAAATCTAAAAATTAATCTAAGTTACCTTAACATACCTACTTGAAACTAAAAATATGAAAATTATGTATATATAGCAAGAAATAAAAGGCTTTTTTATTTTATTTCTTACTTTTATTAATTATATACCTGTTGATATTAGAAATAGTTACAACGCTACTGAAAATAATTTATAAAATAGGTACCACGATTTTCTTGAACAAATATTTAAAAATACCTTTGGAACCAGTGTGCCTCAAAACTTAGCTGGCGATAAATCCATAGCTACAGCTGGGCAGGCGCTCGGTTCAATTTTATTACTATTCTCTCTGCCGACGACTTATTCGATTCACCCGTCAAAGCGGCCCGTCCTACGGGAACCTCGGTTACATTATCTCTTCGCTTTAGATTCTCACCAGCTTATCTACGCCTCACTCTTTGAGAACCAGATTCTGCATAGACCTACCCAGATTGATCATCCAAATTGTTTAGTGAAAAATCTTTTAGGATGTATGATTTCGTGTCGTCTATTAACAAGTGATAGTTTTAAGAATTTATTTCAACGTTTATGGAGACATGGAAATGAAATTATCAGGAATAAAATCAGAGTTACCAACATGGCTTGCAGCGTAAGCAAACTGAAGTGGCACTGGGTTGGCCATGTTTGTCGAAGGACCGATGGCCGATGGAGCAGATGGGTCCAGTGTAGTGTGGGACGCCCCCCAGCTAGATGGACGGATGACCTGAAGAAGGTGGCTGGCACAGACTGGATGCGGAAGGCGGAAGTCAGGGTATTGTGGCGTAGCCTGGGAGAGGCCTATGTCCAGCAGTGGACTGCGATAGGCTGACTTGATTGATTGATACACATGGAACAGAAAAATAAGTACTCTCGCCTCTTTCATAAAAAACTCGTCTAGCGTAACAAGGACTCTACTCTCTAAGTCCGTCAACGTAGTTGCGGGCCCGTCGAAAAGTAGTTGATCCGTCAATAGAAGTGCCAAAAATAGTTTTTCGGACGGGCTAGTACATATTGAGAGTAGGGACCACTATCAAATCATATTGTCATTCATTCTTAGTTCTGGCCCCGAACTAATCTTATACGAAAGTGATACGGAGTAGGAAACTTAACTTCGGCCGAAACTTAAGATTTCATGCTTTGGGAGTAGACCCCCAGCTGCGATCTTATTTAATATTATAAATAAGATCGCAGCTGGGGGTGTATTCCCAAAACACTCCTAGTAAATGCTAATTTCAACTCATATACCTACCATATTGCTTGTCGATTGAGTCAAACCACATAAAAAGAAAATTAATTATTTTATGGCCCCATAAAATCCGTTTCTTAATTAATTAGTTTCTAGCTGCAATAGTAGTTATAACCTACAAACAGAGCTCAGTTTATTTTATATTTTCTTAAATGCAGTCTAATGTATCATGTATCGGTACAATTATTTTAGAATTTTATTATTTAGCTTTATATTATCAAGGGTGTGTAGTGAAATACAATATAATAGTTTAAGTGAAAAATTAGTTTTGGTAATTTTATTTTTATTATTTTATTTTTAATATGATATAACAATAAATCCTAACACCAAGATGTGACAGCTACAGTAAATTCATAACCATGTTAATATCTAACAAGGGCCGATTTTTCAAACGACATAAAATTTTTATTCGTGGAATAAAATTGACGTCTGACAGATTTTATATGGAAAAACTGTCAAAAATCCAAAATTATTCCTCGGATAAAATTATCTGGCGTTGGAAAAATCATAGGGCTGTTTTTTCCAACGCCAGATAATTAAAGTTACTAAAAATTTTGTTGTTTTACACTGGCAGTAGTTACAATGGTTATTTCGCCACTCTGCATTTGGCAATTTTGTTTTTATTGTGATTGTTATTGTTTTGTGGTCATCTGCCAATATCTGTACTGTCAACTGTCAATTAATGTGAGTTGTCATTGGTCCATGGCCTTGACAGCGAGCAATAGACAAAAGTGTCAACATTTTTATGCATGAGTACGTGTCTTTTGACTATATCTTATGTCTTTTTCGTCTTTTTTTTATTTCATTTTTTTTTTTTTTTATTTGTAAATGTGCGTTTTGTTTGTGCAGAATAAAATGTTTTTCTTTCTTTTTCTTTCTTTCTTTTAGAGCCTAATAAATTTGACACCGAAACAAAACGTAGCAGCTTCGGAGTATCTGGTGCGCCTTGCACTTTGCAAGCTAGCATCGGTAGCCACGGGTGATGCCAAACGAGAGCTGTTGTTACTGCTAGGATACAGAGATAAAATCGCTGTAAGTAGTAGTATCAGAATTGCGAGTGAGATGTTAAAACTTGGCAAATTAGCAAACCTGAACTCAGTGTCGCGTCCACGGAAGCAACGTATGCTTTTCCTTTTGGCTCCCGATCATTAAGACATCCTTCTTCTGACGATCCTTCTTCCACGTAGCTACTTTATTTCCCATAAGACATACAATTCACTTACATGAAAAATATTGACCTTAAAAACAAAACATTTTGATTGACGCACAGTAACAGGTTTGAAAAAAAAGGAGTAGCATAGGTTCGGTTTGTAAATTTAACTCAGCCAAAGCGTAAACACACACGGAGCACGCGCAGCTCGAAGTTGCATGTACTAAGGTGCGCTTGCGTTATTAAAGAAAAATACTATACATACTAACTGACACATGGACATGTGTCACCTTATGTCTGTGTAATTTTTATGTCAAATAAATATTAACGTATGTTTATCTCACGAACCGACGCGCACTTTACAATTGTATTAACCAAGTGTACAAACACGCTGTGAATGTGTGTGTGAAGACGAGTAGCGTCTGCACGTAACACACACATGCACACACACACTTCAGACTTCGCCATTTTTACGGACGGTACTAAGAGCTTATACACACATTCTTAGCGTGTTTGTACACTTGGTAACCACAAGTAAAGCGCGCGACATTTCGTGAGATAAAAATACTGAACTACTACTATCTACATAGGTACTTTGTTTTTCAGCTAAGTAAGTGCTACTCAAATATCGCAGCATACATAAAGTTGATGAATATGATGGACTTGACGGTTACCAACAGAATATACGTACCTTACACAAAAGATATAGACCCAAACTTTTATCAAAATTCCTCTTTAAATGATGGAGTGCAAGTAGAAAAAGTTGGTTTCAATTATCCTAAAGCAGCTATAGCACACATCAATAATTTGGTGAGTGAATTTAAGAGTGAATATTGTTCTTCGTGAAAACATTTTTTTTAACACAGCACTAAAACAGCTTTTCCGTACATTTTTGATCGTGTTAATTAGTTGTTCATATCCACGGGCCATAGCCATGATCTAGTGGTCGTAGTTTTAGTGGGTTAAAGAAATTCCAATTTCTCAGTAGCACCTTGGAGTCATGATTTGTGCCCGGTTATTGGCGATAAGCTCGTCCCTTATTACATGGCAGTTTAACATAACTGGCAAATTGCGGGTGTACTATAGGTGCACCTCTGCCTAACCCTTCGGGGAATACAGGCGTGATATAATGTATGAAAGTCAAAATCGATAATAATCCTGCCTATGTATCTTACAGCTTAGTGCTATGACATTTAAAAGAATAACAGACATAGTGGACAGTAATGATATCAACAAAACTACAAAAATGATCATCGTGTCTGGCGCACACTTTAAAGTAAGCGTTCCTTTTTAATATTTTATAATTATATTAATTACACACTTTAAAGTAAGTGTTATTTTTAATATTTTATAATTATTTTAATTGAGTGTGAAGTTACGGCTTCATAATGATTATTCCCTCTCATCAATGAACAGCTGTGTTCAACTAAGCATTCAACATCATCATCATCTTCTTCATCTTTAATAATCACATCACCAGTTCAGTTTCGTAGGGATTATGTATACAATTGCGCAGGATAGCCTTTACCTGAAGTGGGCAACGTCGTGGTGGTAGTGGCTCAGTAGCTTAAATATCATGAGAGGCAATTCTCGTAATTTTAAGAACGTTCACAGTCTGATCTCGATATCAATCTGTCAAAAATACCTCTAATTTCCCTACATTTTTGACAAGTTTTTGACATTGATTGTCGCTGACATGAGACTGCGACTAGATTCTGAATGTTTTTTTATTACTGGAATTGGCCTTCGGGATTGTGCCGGAATATAGTGGTTCGTCGTGGACGTGGTACGACAGCGGCTCCCCTGACATCATCTGTCATTAGAAAACAGCCGCAACGCAACCATCGATGCGACGCTCTGCTAGAGTGACAGTAATCAGCCAGTGTCACTATTATCCGACCTCTTTGGTGATTCCAGTAACTTGGTAACAAACCTAGACGGCGCCTCGTACTGCGCCGTCTAGGTCCTCGCCTTGTGTATGGAGAGGCTTTGTAACGGCTTTATAATGTCGAGACAAATAGAGAATTAGTTGAAAATGCAATGGAGCGATACACACAGTCACTCAGCTCATGCAAAGATGGACATTTTGAAACACCAATGTCACCGTGTGATCTCTCATTTCGGCGATTTGAACTAGTCGACCAGGTCTGACGGTGCCATATTTCTTTCTTTGAGACTTTTTGAAATCTTTCATTTGCTACAACAAAACACAAACCTCGCAATTCTTGAAAGGCAATATTGAAGAAGAAATCACCAATCTAGGGGATGTTTTGGGAGCAACCATTCAAAATGCCGTAAAAAGAGCACAAATGTGAATGAACTCAGGGCTGATTTTCCCAACGCCAGAACTTTATCGGAGGAATAATTTGGAATTTTTGACAGTTTTTCCATACAAAAACTATCAGACGTCAATTTTATTCCACGAATAAAAATTATCGGCCCATTGAAAAATCAGTCCTAAATGTCATAAATTCTATACTTTTAAATAAACTTTCGGTGAAAATAAAGCCCGATTTTTTTTTCATTTCCAACCAAATGTCAGCCAATTCACACTATACCATTACTTATGACCCACCTTGCTTCAGTAGTCGATGTTATTGATACTGATTTTTTTATAAATTGCCAAGTTGTGACTTTTCCGTTAAGTAATTTACTGTCTTTTTAATTCCTCGTTGAAATTACGTCACTTTTATTTTATACCGGTTTTCTTAAACTACTTCGTAGGGTACATGGGAGACTCCATTTGATTATAAACTGACGAGGCTGGCGAAGTTCACTCATATTAATGGGAAAACCTCAAGAATACCAATGATGACCAAAATGGATGAATTCTGGTACACCAGTGGTGCTGATTGTGAGGTAAACGTTAATGAACATACTATAGTTCGCGATAATCTTGCACCTGAAGAAACTTGCACCGTGTAAATGGGGCTTTAAATATTAACCATAGGTAGGGCGAAGAGACTTCAACAATTTTTAGAAATAGCGTACTTTATTCACTCTTCAGTTTAAATATATGCAGCCACCACAAACGGATAATCTATTACTTGCTAGCTTCTGCCCGCGTCTTCGTCCGCGCGGACGATGGAAATTATCCCACGGGAACGTGCTACTTAGACAAAAAGCCTATGTCCTTCCCCAGAATCCCTTCTATCTCCTTCCCAAATTTTATCAAAATTCGTTCAGCGGTTTAAGCGTGGATAGGTAACATACAGAGTATATACTAGCTGCGCCCCGCTGTTTCACCCGCATAAGTTTCGATCCCGATTTTGATTTAATTTTCTTCTATATCCTGACAATAACAAACACAAAAAAAAAAATTATCCAATTTGGTGCAGTCGATCGGAAGTTATGCGCGTACACATTTCGGTGATTCATTTTTGTTTAGGTATAGATTAGTATGGATAATGAACAACGTCTATGGCGTTATTTTTTTTTTGTATGCTCGATCATGTATAGTTGATTTACTCTATCTTTTCCGAGCCTGCTTTTTCCCTACATTTCCAATTATATTTTTGTACAATTTATCGTCAATAATTTCATTTTCAGGTCCTTACAATCAGGTTCAAAAATTCTAGGTCATCTATGACATTTGTTGTACCAAACAACCCGAAAGAATTGGGAAATGTGCTTAACAAAATTTATAACGAAAAAGGATTCGTTAGCAGCCTTACAAAGAAATCGGAACTAAAATTAATGAAAATAACAATCCCAAGATTTAAAATTAAAACCTTCGTTGATTGGACCGGATTTCTTCAAGGGGTAAGTTAATTGGATATTTTGTTTTTCATTGTTGGTTAAAAAAGGCATATAAGTATCGGTTTTGTCCATCAATATTCATTCCACAGGCTCCATCTTTGTCTGCCGCAATTACATTATTTTATTTCATCCACAGTTCCCACTTCAGCTAGTCAGCTAAACGGTTTTTTTATTTTAGAATTTGCATAAAAACAGACTTGAAGATATCCGTAGAAGAACCAAGGTAGCCGACTTAGTCCGCAGAATTGCCAAACCTAAATGGCAGTGGGTAGGGCACATTGCTCGCAGAACAGATGGCCGATGGGGCCGAAAGGTTCCCACAATATTGACTGATGAAGGTGAAGGCCGAAGAAATCGCAGAACCGGTCGAAGTGGCAATGCTTGGCCTCCCTGGCCAGCAGTGGGCGTTTTTCGGCTGTAATGATGACATGGCATAAAAACAAACTTTTTTATACCACGTAGTATCTACTGTATAATAATGGGTATTTATAATTTTTCTTATTTACAGTTGGGGCTGTACTCAGTTTTCAATACCAATTCCACGGATCTGGCAGGAATTTACAATTCAGAAAATCAAGACCAAACCATTTCTTTAAGTAAAGTGAAACAAAAAGTGTTTGTCCAATTCGATGAAATGGGTGCAGCCAGAAGATTACCAGGTAAGAATATTTTAAGCATAACTTTACTTAATTATACTCTATCAAAAAAGTTTATGAGACACGAGAAAAAGTGCATGTGAAACGATGTCGCAGATAATATTTTTAAGGGTTCCGTACCCCAAGCTCCATCTGGTTCAGCGGTATTGTCCGAAAGGGTTACCGCTACCCCGGAACATAAAGGGCGAAGGAAGGAACATGGGTGGGTTTTAGTCAGTAAAAGTCTGAAGGGGGGTCATTTGATGATAACCCATCAGGAAAAAAAAAAAAAAAAAAAAAAAACCATCTGGTTATCTGTCCGTCATAGGACTCAAAATCAAAATGTTACCATGGGCGTGCGATGACTGTACCTAAATACGATAAACCTTCGCTAATCTTTTATCGTAACGCTCTTTATGATAATAATATCTTCTGCCTAACCTTTTCCCAACTATGTTGGGGTCGGCTTCCAATTTAACTGGATGCAGCTAAACTAGCAGTAAAACAGTATATCAGCAAAATAGTATGTTACATGTGGTGACTGTTTACCTGACATCGACAACCCAGTTACGTCTGACAACCAGTCTTACCAAGGGGTAAAACGTTACCCCTTGGTAAGACTGGTTGTCAGACTTTCGGACTTCTGACTACCCGTAACGACTGTCAAAGATCGACGAATTGCAGACGGGACCAACGGCTTAACGTGCTTTCCGAGGCACAGAAGGGTCTCGGTATATTAAGATGGTCACACATCTAGGGACCAACCACGACAAGTGTAGCTTAACCAAATCAATCGACCGGCACCCTTATGGCGTAACGCACTTTCAATCACAATCTGAGTCATTTTGTAGGATATTGCTAATCCATTGCTTCATATGTTCGAAAAATGTGCCTGCTTAACAACATAAATAACGCAATGAATGTCGTTGAACTGTCAAAATGAAAACCATTGCTACTGTTAGGGCGTTACGCAATTACCTACCCTGCCGTGGGGCTGTTATTATTTAGCCACGAACCTCGTGTCTATAATAATAATATAAACAAAATTGATGTCCACAGATCCATACTTTGATAATAATGAAACGACAACTCAGATGCCCTACAATGTACCGCAATTAATTGTGGATAGACCATTTTACTTCGAAGTCGCTTGGGATCTAGAACACGGCCGCTACGAATTGTTTGCTGGCGTTTATTATGGCCCTGAACCTGAACTTCTTAGTTTCTAGTTTATGATAAGAAGCAAAGAAAAACGGTCTACAAGTGGTTTAAAATCTTTCTCTGTTTTTATTTAATCCTGCTTTCCATTAAGTTGTAACTACGTGAATGCTGTAGTCTCCAATGATTGAAGGAGCACAGTTAAACAACCTTATGTGTGTAAGTATCTGTGTTCCTTTTGTTGGTGGTCCCAATAATTAATAATAATAATATAGAATAATAGCACAGCACGGTTTAAATAATAACGGTTATAATAGTTAGAGACAATACTAATAAGCTACCTGTGAACCAACGATCCCGATTGGAGGTCCGATCTGACTCGCGCTTTTATAACTTTAAAATCGACACCCCTCCAACTGATTCTGTACACGTGACATGTGACATCACTACGTTCACCGGTATTACAAAAATCAATTGAGCATCTAAACCAATAAATAGTCAACGATGCGACATATAGATTATAACCTAGATTAACATATAGGGTACTTTCAATCCTAGTAGCACGATCCTACGGGATATTTTTATACACCTACGCTGGCGAAGTCGCGGGCTTTAAGCAAGTATTTAAGGTAGTTTAAATAAAGGTACTCGTACATATAAATGACCTTATATTCTTTAAAACTAATGAACACGTATCCTGACAGCTTATCTGTTAGTATAATTGCTGCAATTTGACGCTAGCTATTTTTTTATTACAACCCCTTCACTATTACTCTATTAGTTTGTAATTAGGGGTCCATTTGCAGGACAACGCGTGCACGACACGTGCCATGCTAGTTAGCAATGATTGTGTATTACGTTTCGTAATTTGAGAGTAAAGTTTCAATAATTGAACAAAGGCCATTTTGCGCTTCAATGCAAATTACATCATGTAACATGAGATCAAGCGTTCGGGATAGTTACAAAGACGGCATGTTTTTGGCGGAAATGATTCTTTATGCAAGACTTAGACAAAAGTTATAGGTTCTAGAGAAGACAATCTTAGACAAAAGTTATGGGTCGTAGTAACTATCTGAAGAAGTTTCGATGTTCAATCAATCAATCAACTTTGCCTGTCGCAGTCCACTGCTGGACATAGGCCTCTCTCAGGTTGCGCTACAACACCCTGTCTTCCGCCTTCCGCATCCAGTCTGTCCCAGCCACCTTCTTTAGGTCGTCCGTCAAAATCTCACCGTGATAACTTAGGTGAAGTGAGCTTAAAGTAAGCTGTCATTCCACCTGATGCTATGGGATTGATACTATTGACAGCTGTCTTCAAGTTCAATTTACCTAAATTTTGACGGTGAGATGTTTACAGAATAGCACAGCTCACTTGCACTCGCTCTCTGGTCTCGCTGCTCAATTTGACTTTCTTTAAATAACGTAAGGGACATATTTATCTAAAAGGTCCTGTTGCTAGTTTGGTTGCCAGTATTACCTATTGTTAAACGCAATCATAACTCAATATATCACACACAACAATTAAGTTCAGGTCAAGCAATAAATTGCTTTAGATCGGAGCTCCCATTTGAATATTGTTAAGTGTTCTGCCATGCATACAAAATGGCGGCAAATAAGCAAGGGTTGTTATTTATAACATTGTTACACGAAGTAGTTTGATACGCTTGAGGGTACATTAGTTATTCATTTGTTGTTAACTGAGTTGAGGCAAAAATCTTATGATCGGATGTTAAAGTTGTCACTTTCCCTACGATACCTACCTACAGAAAACAATAGGTATCGATAGGGAATTATAGGGTTTATATTTGTTTAATCTTCAGTAATATCACTAAAGATAATTACGACAACTCCGAGTTGTCCAAGCTGAGCGCGGATCAACTGGATGAGTGACGAGAACAGACAGGGTGGACAGCTTCTGTTAGATGGTGTGCAGTTCCTTGTTGTCGTCCATCTACATCTACCTTCTCTTGTTTCAGTTTCTAGAAAGAAGGAGAAGATTAGAACTACTGTAGATTGCGATAGATATCTAACCATTTTATTTTGTTACTATGCTCAATTGGGTACTCTAGCACCTGAAGTGACCGATTGAGTCATTAAAAAAAAACATTGTGACCTAGTTTTAAGGTAAGTATCAAGCCCTAATAAAATATAAAGGATTATGAAGCACATTTAATAAAATATAAAGGCGTATTAATTAATCGTTTTAAAAGCTGAGTTCGCTACTTTAGGCGTCTTTATTCGAATTAACTTTGATATAAAAGACCATATCACTCCTACTGTTTTGAAAATGACTGACCTTAAGAGCGTCTTGCTTATTTTTTTCATTTTGTAACTACGAACTAATTACTAACACGTTGGTAAGTCTAAATAAATAATGGCTTCCAATTTTTTGTTTTAGAGATCTTGTTGCTCGTAGATTATGTCGGACTTACCTTGGTAAGCGTGCATACACACGACCACGCTTCAACGGCAGAGGCAACTGCAAACGTCGATACGCGTCGACTGCAGCCGTCAACGCGCGTCCACGGCGGCCGACGACAGGTGTCAACGATTGCGGTTGCCTCTCCCATTGACGCGTAGTGCTCGTGTGTAAAATCACTAAATGACTTTAGAGCGTCAGTGAAGTTCCTGACATCTGGCGTGGGAATGAGAGCACGGATGATGTTGTCCACGTCAACCCGGAGAACCACAACGTGTTCTGGTACCGTCAGCTCTTGATACGAAAACAAAATCATTAGTATGATTATGATATGACGTGCTAGCAGTAAAGTCAACGTTGCCCTACTAGTGCGAGAGAGAGATAAAGGTTTACCGTTGGGAAATTTTTAATTTTTGAATTTATAAATTTCGAATAACTTTGATTGTATTTTTTAATAGACAAACAAAGATTTTAAAGCACTTTTAACCTATTCGGACAGTGTCTTATAAAACCTTAAGTAAGTCGAAAGAATATATTTGAGCATTTTCATTGGCGTTCACTGAACGTAGCTCATATTTGTTCTTCTCAACTTTAGTGTCCCCAAATGTCTCCCATAGCTACCCATAACCATTTCCAAGGCAAAAAATTCAAATAAACCAGCTGATCATAAACCGTTGTCTATAAATCAGTAATAGGTTTCGACCAAAGCTCCTCGGACCTAATCCGACAGGGAAAGCTCGAAGTACTGGGACTCAACTGGATTCCAACCAGTGGGAAATCGGCTTTGTCTGGATCGAAAAACGGAATAAACTTCAGGTGTCAACTGTTAAATATTAGCTGGAAGATTTGTAAGGTTTACCTCCTTCGTGGTGGTTGAAAAAGTGGGGTTTGAGTGAATGAAGTGAACAATTGATTGCGATTGGTTGGCGAAAGGGTTCATTCTTATTTTTAAACTGTACATTTTTGTTTGTTCTTTTCACAGATCATGTTTTAGTTTAATTAGATTATATATTAAACTAGCTTACCCGGCGAAAGTCGTACCGCCGTATTTTTTTTTTTCGCTTTTTTTTTTCTATTAATTTTATTCTATACAGACCTTGTCCTGACAATAACAAACACAAAAAAAGAATTATCCAATTTAATGCCGTCGATCGGAAGTTAATTTTTATTTATATAGATTTAGAACTTCCTATGTTTTATTGTAATACTGACTTTGACGTTGTATTTGACACGGCGCGGTGAGCGGTTGTCGGCGGCGGCGATTTTACCTACTTTACTTAGGAATGTTTTTGTGTCACTTTTTAGTTTGTAAATTGCTCTGTATAACGTCTTTGTATTCAATTCTGTAATCTTAAATAAATAACCCTTATCAAAGATTTCGTTAAAAAAAATATCTGAGCAACTTCGCGCGCAAACTTTATATTTGATGTACCTACCAACATCTTACCATTCACAATGCTTGTCAAGCAAAATCATCACCGATAGTCACATTGACATGCTGTCTACCAAAACTCTTCAGAAATATCCAAGATCCTGTCTAATTACAAGCCCAGTATCACTCATAACAATCCTCACCAGACATCGTATACACCATAAACCCAACATTAATTCGGCGGTACCAACAGCAGCAACGTGAACGTAACAGTACCGCCAACCGCACCTACATCAAGCCGTTAGGTACGGTGCGCAGAAAAATTGTGCGCCGCGCGTACAATGACAGCGGGTCATTTGTTAATTCGCTGAAATATGGTGGCAGGCGACGGCTATTCATTATAAGGCCGGCTCGTTTGCGCCACACGTGTGGGCTGGTACAGACAGCAGGGCAAGGTGCATCGGGCTTCGGTATTTAGGGAAATATTGCAATGTTTATCTTTAAATACATTTTGATGATGATTGGGGCGCCCAATGTTAACGAAAGTTATCAATGATAAAAATGTGAAATCGATTTATATTTTTTTTTAATGTTTTGTCTTTTTCCCTTAAAATATTTATTTATCTACGTAAATGAAACGCCATACAAGTATAATTTATTTTTAGAAGTTATGGAGACTTTCCACACATTATAATAATCCTCGTGATAAACTTTCAATGAAATAATAATAGAGAGGTCTTTGTAAAGCCAACACAATTTAATTTCAGTAACAAATTCCACGAAACCAAAACTGTTAAATCCGACAGAAATATTTATATTTGCACTATTTTATCTGTTTACCGTACACAGCCGGTGCATTCGCTCGTGCAATGGAGACGGATTGCGTTCTCTATGTGCATCTCTTTCTATCATCCCATAAATGCATCAACCTGTCCCTGTCTGCCACACGTTAACCATGTTGTATTTCAGTAGGCCTACGCTAAAGAAGACTTTAAAAAATGAAAAAACGCAGGTAACTTTATACCTATTACAGATTTAAATAAAATTCAGCGAATTGTATAAAATAACCTTTTGATATGTTTTAGTATTTGATGGATTGCTTTTTTGAGGACAAAAGCTTTCGCAAACATAAATATTTGATTCCAAATGACTCACACACAGTTCTGTTTATTTTGGTAACTATTTTGTTTGATTGGGGGCTAAATTTTCAATCGACAGATAATTTTTATTCGTCGAATAATATTGACGTCTGACAGATTTCTTATGGATGAACTGTCAAAAATTCAAAACAATTCCTCGGATAAAATTATCTGGCGTTGGAAAAATGAGCACTAATCATTTTATGAAAGTACAGTCTCGGTCTCAGTCCAAAAGTCCATAGGCAATCTCACAAAGCAATAGTTTGACGTTTAATTTGACTTACATCTTTCTAGTTTCAAGAAAATAAACACATTGTCGTCAACAAGTGATTGTAGTTCATAATTTCAACGTTATAATATGAGTCAAGATGACCTAGCGGTTAAGAGCATGCAGATAGATCTGTGAATCAGTGAGCCGTGTGTTCAAATCTTACGCAGTACATCGACTTTTTGTAAGTTTTTACTCGATTGGAAGTAATAGGACAGAAATATAATTATTATTTATCTTGTTCGCTTTGTTCACACATTTCGTAAAGTTAGAAAGGTAAATCATAGAAAACTAAATAAATAATTTAGATTTCTGTGAGGTAGACATTAGTTTTATGAATGAACGTTGTCGTTTGGTTGTATTTGTTGGTTAGTGACGTGTGATTTAATAGATAATTGTATTTATTCTCAAACTGCAGGCCAATATTAATATTGAGGCGAGGGCGACTATTCTTGCGCTGCATAAAAGTGGTCTTAACAGAACAGAAATATCTGATGAAACCGGACTGAATGTGAGTATTATATTTATGAATTGTAACTTAATCTTTTATTTGAAATTTTACCTAAGATTACTTGGTGACATATGGATTAAATCTTTTTATTGTTTTTTAAATCCACCATGAGGCCTAAAAGATAAATAATTAGTGTTTATTATTGGATTTATAAATGCAGAGTTTTAATATTTTAATATTATATAAAAATAAAGTCACTTTAGTATTTTATTATAGCTGCCTAATATCACTTCTTTTTGGTTAAGAGGAATACTGTAAGTCGCTGGATCAAGAGATATGTGGAAGAGGGTAGCCTTGCTAGTCGACAGCGAAGTGGAAGGCCGTCGCTTATTAGCGAGGCGCAGCGACGACATATGGTATGGTGGGCGAGTACGAATCAAATGGTTTCACACCAACTAGACAGTTTGCGGGATTATTCGAGACCTCATTGCAAACTGAAGGCTTGCATCACAGAAGACCAGCTAAAAAGCCCTTCTTGACAGAAAGACATAAGCAAGAACGATTACGTTTCTCACGGGATTATTTAGATTTTGACTGGAATACTACCATATTTTCAGATGAAAAGACATTATCTTAAATTGAGGTTTAGTTGCAATCTTCTTTTCGTCAATAAAATGAATACTTAAGCTATAACCTCAATACATTCATTGTGACGTCAAATAAAATAACATATTCATAAAGTCTAAATCATATATTAGTTTTCAATAAACTGCTGAATACCGATACCTATTATTAGTGGGTATCAACAATTATATTTGTGTAATTAGAATATCCTTTCCTTATTATGTTATTGTGGGTATACAACAAAAAATCTTATGAATGGAAAACAAGAGAACTTCTTTTATATAGGCAGAAATGTGATGTCACAATCCTCATAAAAGTTTGTTAATTTTATAAATAAATAAAACTAATAAACATTTTTGTTATCACGACTTTTTTATTTCCACCTTCCAACACCGAAAAGATAAATTAAATACATAATCACATTAATAGTTAAGTAATAATACAAATACTAATATTTTACTTCTATTATATAAATAATAAGCATGATTTATACATTACAAATAAACATAAATATTACCTAACAAGTTTTTGCTTAAAATATAAATATTATTATGGTTTCAAGGAAACAAAAACCAGCCACACATTGTAATTAAGATTCGTACTCAGACTTCGTTGATCGTGAGTCCATTGCTTAGCACAAACAGCTACCAGCACATATTACATTTATGCGAATTTTAGCAATACAATGGTAAGAACAGCCGGTCGATTCTGTAAAAATCTCACCGTGAAAACTCATGTGAAGTGAGCTTGATGAGTTGTCAGTAGCGTGGAGTGAGCTGTCATTCCAAATAATCCCTAGGATTATTTGGAATGACAGCTCACTCCACGCTCACTTCACCTAAGTTTTCACGGTGAGATGGTTACAGAATCGCACTGCTGGTCGCCACTATGACGCGTATTCTAAATACAACAGAAATATAATGTTATCAGTATTGTGCTCGCACAGTTTATAGCAATGTAATACTTAGTATGCCACTGGAGTTTTGAGCGATACTGTAAGCTTGATAGAAGAAAACCCTTCAAAATTCTATAAGTTAAATTGTAGAAATAATCTTTTATAATTACCGTGTTACTCTGTTAAAGCTTAAATAATTAATTAAACACAGATAATAGACATGTTTAAGTAAGTAACAAGTCATCAGAAAGTTCCTTCATTTTCACTTACCTTGTACATTTCTTCAAGGCTACCCACTTCCGTCGGGTAATTAATCATCTCATCTCAAATCTGGTCCATTTATCTTGTCAATGTTTCTCCCCATTTCTCATCACGGCGCTATCCCCCACAAAATCATTTTATATACATCAAGCGTTTTTGTAGTGCACTTTGGAAATAAGTGTTAGATCACTGGGTAAAATAAGTCCGCAAACCATACTTAGACGGATATTTAGTTTATTTTACCCTGAATACTTGTCAGCAGCATATGATACTGTCAGTGTCAAGAGATTATTGACAAAACTGTCTGGTATGATCAACGACCAGGATTTCATCCGGGTACTTGCTGAGATACTGCGTAATCGACGTTACCAAGTCCTTTTAAACTCAGAAAGAAGCAGATGGAGGTGACAGAAGAATGGCCTACCCCAGGGAAGTATTTTAGAGCCCATTCTCTTCAACATTTATACCAACGACCAACGAACTGTTGTACACTGCAAGAGCTTCCTATTCGCTGATGGCCTGACCCTGGCTCCCCAAACAAATACATTTGGGGACGCCAAAAATATCTTAGAGGCAAGCTTAGAAGTTCTCGGAAAGTATTACACTGATAACCACTAAAAAAACACAAGCATGTGCTTTCCATCTCCGCAATCAGTCGGCAAGATGTACTCTGAACATCAATTGGCAAGGTGTCACCATTGAACACTGCAGTAACCCTGCCTACTTGGGAGTCACCTTTAACAGAGGGCTGAGCTCAGCTCAGACACCTATAAGCATGGATATTTTAACTTTTTAAAACGAAATTTTATCAGCTGAATAAATTAATAACGAAAAAATATTTTCTTTTTCATATCTACTTTTGATCTGATTATAATGTAGGCTGTTAGGTGGGTTTTTTAATATTTTTATTTATGGCATTGGTAGAATCGTCATCAAAGGCACAATTACCATAAAAAATAATTCATAGAATGCTTGCAGCGACTTTGATAGCCAGCGATTTCATTTTTTCATTAGTTTGGAAGACATTTTTTTTCCAATATTTGTAGGCTTACTCTTCAGCTGTTCCAGGCTGTGTGTATCTGTGATTTGTTTTTATAAACACACCTAGGATAAAGGAGAAATACCTAGTGTAGAAAAAAGGCAGTGATAATTGTTAACCCACCAGAAAGAACACTTTTTATTTGAACGAGCTGAATCTGAACAGTTTAGTACAACTATACATGGTTTATTTAGAAGAGATTAGAGGGTGTCGAGGTGCACTAAGAAAGGATTATGATGCAACGAGCTATTAGCTAAATGTATAGGCAAATTAACAGGTAAGTTCTTAACCGAAATCCACGCGGGTGAATTTGCAGGCAACCCCTAGTCTATACATACATACAAATAAATAAAATTGAGGTGTCTGTTTGTAATTTGAAAATAACAGATTTTTACTAACTGCTTGTGAAAATATATGGTGCTTATAACAAAAAACAGGAGGGGCTAGGCTAAGTGATAACAGCCGCACGGGTCGATCGATCAGGTTAAGCTACGCTTGCCGCGGTTGATCCGTGGACAGGTGACCATCTTCATATAACGATACCCCTCCGTGCCTCGGAAAGCACGTTAAGCCGTTGGTCCCGGCTGTCACTCTTGGATCTTTGACAGTTGTTACGGTTCGTCAAAAGCCCGAAAGTCTGACAACCAGTCTTACCAAAAGCTATCGTGTTACCCAGTAACTGGGTTGCGGAGGTCAGATAGGCAGTCGCTCCATGTAAAATACTGGTATTCAGCTGCTCCGGTTAAACTGGAAGCCGACCCCAACGTAGTTGGAAAAAGGCTAGGCAGATTGATACTATACTTATAACAAAAAACTATTTTTTGAATTTTTGTCTGTCTGGCTGAACCGATTTTGACCGGACTCACTCGCAGATAGCCGATGTTATATATATTTTTTTTTGTGCCGGTAGCACGTGCCCGTGGAATAATTCCCGACATCCACCCGGGCGAAGCCGCAGGCATAAGCTAGTTTAGTAATAAAAATTACACATGATATTCTATCAGCTCTGAAGCATGAATATGGGATGACCCATGGGTACTCGTCAGCCGCACGCGAATTCATTTGTAAATGACGGCTGGTGTCAATACACTACGAGTAATAATTTAATGACATTTACCTGGCACGGATTAATTTAATAAGTTGAATTATTTAATGTGTGCGCAGAATCCGTATCCAATAATGTTGTGAATCTGTAGTGTTTGTTTGTTTTACACTTTCATGACTACACAAATAACAGGATTTGGATGAAATGTTGCATAGTGGTAGCTCAGGACCTGAAAAATAGCTGAAGCACGTTTCATTACTGAACGAATGATTTAAAACTTTTCCGATGCGCCAGGGATAAATTGTTTTATCATATTTTTTAACTTACTTCAAAGTTATTGCGGTAACAAGAAATATGCGATGTCATTTGTTTTAATCAAAGTATCTACAGGTAAAACTACACAGAAAAAGAAATGGACGCGGCAGGCGTTATTAGTACAGACGCCAGCACATCAAGCTGTAACAATCTGTCAAACTTTAATAGATTTTCAACTGTATTGCTAAAGCTTCAAGGTTGATTGGAAAAATTTGACAGTTTCGTGTAGCTTGAGCTGCTGGCTGCTGGCGTCTGTACAAAGGTTCTGCTGAACCTTAATCCTTCGTCGATTTCAACGTCATAAACATACCAAGAAAGACGGGAAAGAAGTAAAAAAAAAAGTTGTTCTTGATTGTTGTTGTGTTATTGTTATTGTTCTAATGGTCATGTGATTAGTGTAATAGGTAATTACTGTCAAAACCTCTTTAGTCAACCGCTACTAAAATCAATTAAAACACGCAGCTTGTATCTAGTTGTTTGGTTTATTGCTAGTAAACAACGAGTCAAAAATTACAAATTATTCCTTCGATAAAATTATCTGGCGCTGTAAAAATCAGCCTTAATTCTACTACCTATGACTTTATCAATAATCAGGTAATCCCTTAGAATTACCAGTTTTATTTTAATCGTATTTTGTCCTTACAGCTGAAGTGAAAAAATGTCAACTAACTTTTGGAATAACATAAAACATATTATGTATCAAAACAAGAGACATCATCATTACGAAGACGTGCAGCATTTTCCTTCAATGTTATTTAAAAAGTTCTTTAAGGATTTATTATATCATTAATCTAGGCCAAGGGGCCGGGCAGTATCACCTGGCTTGCATATAACTATATTATGTGGAGCTGCACTAATGTAAACGTAGATAGGAGGATAGCGATCAGTGTGGACTATCTTGAAAGGTAGTAATTGACTAAGGCTAATAATAGGTTGTCTTAACATCTAGTCTGTAGGTTTTCATTGACATCCTATAGAATTTAAATAAGTAGTAAAATGTGGTCACCTGATTTAGTCTAAGACTGAATTGGCAGTAGTTGTAGTTTTATTTTTTGGGTAAATAACTAATTAAAAAAGAAAAGAGAAACTTCAGTCCATTCACAGTTATTTTACCTCTGATTTTGCATCACTGTCAAAATAAAAGTGGTCTTTATACTCCTTGTAATAAAGCTGCTGTTGGATTTTTATGTAACCGAATGTGTTTAGTACCGGCAAGGATGTAAGAGATTCTGCCTTTTAATATCGACAATAGCATGCTGAGTTTCCCACAGGGTTTATATATGCAGATGCGATCCCGTTCAATCTAGGGCCTTGTAGGCTAGACGTACGTTACAATATTAATTATTCATCGGATCGAGCGAATAAACCAATTTCACGGTTCTTTGGTCGCGAATCGCAGCGAACCGCCGCGGCTTATACAGCGGGTGTCGGGATACCTTGGCCTGCAAGTGACGAGATGATTTTCTTTTTTGCTTTTGTGTAACTTAAGTGATAGTGTTTTGTAAGGGCTACTAAAATAAATAACACTGAAGCATCTGCTTGCAACTATATACGAAAAAAACACCTTTTTATTTTTTTTCCGTCTGTCTGTTCCGGCTAATCTTCGAAATGGCTGGACCGATTTTGATAGGACTTGCACTGGCAGATAGCTGATGTTATAAGTAGCAACTTTCTGGTTCTGCGCAAAAAAATAAGACCCATGAAATCCAACTTGTTTTCCGACAAACACAAAACAAATGTTTACAAATGTGACATGAGAAAGGATCAGAAAAAGTACAAGGATTTTGTGGCGCTTGAATGAAATTAACAGGGAGGCGTTGTTGGTGAAATTTTATTTAAAACAAAAGCAAGATGGTGGCATTAGTTCCCATTTTTGCCACGCGCCATAAGATCTTAGTACTATACAGCAGTGCGATTCTGTAACCATTTCACCGTGAAAACTTAGGTGAAGTGAGCGTGGAGTGAGCTGTCATTTCAACTAATGCTAGAGATTGACACTACTGACAGCTCACATCAAGCTCACTTCACTTGAGTTTTCACGGTGAGATTTTTACAGAATCGACCGGCAGTTGTAGAGGGAACAACACTTGTAATTTTGAATAACTTGCTTATTGCCCGCTTGCGTTCTCATTATGTAGAACCTAAAAACTTCTGTCATAAAAACTGTTTTATTTTATTTTTGTAATGTACCTACGTACGAGTACTTAGTGCTACGGTAGTACCTATCTCAGTTAAAACGAGGGCGACAAAAACTGTTATTTCGAGGTAACTTGAAATTATACTCGGGGTTCTACAGGGTCATTTAAGAAAAGTTGGGCTATATAAAGATACGACTGTTCTAATGGTACCAGTTGGGAAGCTTCTTTTCTTTTCCTCCATTTTTTTGCAAAATGTGAACTACCTTTTATGAATAAGCGGAAACAGTGACTATTATCACCATATATGGGTAGTATCGATGCCTGGTGAAACGTAAAATTATAAACAGTATCTACTGTAACATTAACATAACATAAACATCACGCCTGTCCCCGTAGAGTTAGGCAGAGGTGTACTACACCCACATTTCGCCACATTTACCTACCAATTGTCTTTCACCCAAAGAAGATTTTACAAAAAAAATACAAATTGAAAAAATATTAATGAATAAAAAACATCACTAATTTGCAGAGCACCCTATAGAACAATAACTAAACGTATCCGTTAAGCCGAAACCGCGCGATCAAATTTGCAGCGTCAGCGCGCACGCAACCGCCCGAGCGAACGTGTGACGTCACTATTCAGTATACATACGATAATTGTACCGCAAAGATTTTACGCGGACTAATTGAAGTTAGAACACCAATTCGTGTCACTTTAGGAATAATCATGGCTCCGATTCTGCGCCATACGGCAACTGCGTCGATGACTGTGGATTCAACCTTATATTTATTAATTATGAGGTAAAATGGCATAAAATTTTAACAAAAAAAGACGATGTCCAGCATTGCTATAAGATATTTCGTTAATGAAAGCCTCAGGAACAAAAAGTTTCATATTTTTGAACGTATGTTTGCATGCCTCTTTATCTATATCACCTCATTTCTGGACTCGTAGGTGTATTGGAGTTATGGGTGCCAGGATGGTTATGGTATTACCGGTCCATTTGGACTGTCAAAAATGGGAGATGAACATTTATTAAGATAAAAACGTAAGCCAGCATAAGCAGGCGTTTCGGAAAGTCCTCATCTCACAGCTGGACACACGTGTAACCTAATAAAAGTTAGGTACAGCGCACCTCACACCGAATATTCAGCACCAAAATTTCATACACACGCATTTTAATCACCAAAATAAACAGTCCCGAAACATCTATACATTCTATTAAATTAAGCCTTTCGGTTTGAATATGATAATGCTCGTTAATTTTTATCCGCTCTGGCGGGCCCAAATTACCCGGGCGGGTGGTTCCGACGGATTCCAACGTGATGCGATGGGAACCGGTCCACCCGGGTGTCTTCGTTTTCACTCTTCGCTGATTCTCTGACTTGGGTACCCTGATTTAGACAATTAAATTAAGTTTTGGGCTAGAGTTTGGTGGATGGGTTGGGAAGGCGAGCTGTCAATATGTTGTCGGACTGTAATGGTGTTCGGGTCTATGATGGTCAATCTAAAGTCAGGTGGAAAGGCAGCAGATGTTGGCATTACTATTATTGCTAGTTATTTGCCAGCGGTGTTGTATACAACCTAGCCTAGACCCCCGTCATGTCATCTTCATGAAACTGGACATCACCAGTATACCGGTGCTCATAACAAAGCGAATCTTTGCAGTTTTCTAGCAATGACTAAAAAACAAAAATATTTCAAGTACAAAGTAAACATATTAAAGACATTCAGTTTCAAAACACATCTCAAACATTTGCTCAAAAATATGTAAAGTTCAGCAAAGTTCAATATTTCATGAATGATTTGTGTTCGTCAACTCGTGCGCAACGGCGCGTGAAATCGCTCGCATCGTAGTACCTACGTGAGTCAGAGCTCGTGATCTAAACAGCATGCAATGCTTCGCTCCCGATATGATTTATATTTAGGGGCGGCTGTCCAATCGAAATAACCCGAAATATGGGAGCAATTTTGTCTGTATTGTTTGAAGATCTGAGGTTAGCGGCTTCTTCATAAAAAAGAGAATTGTTACTTAGCTACTTATTCGAGCAGAATGATCTCATTATCCTGTCCAACACCTCTGATAACTTGATAACTTATTTAATTTTTGCTTATTCCACCGTTGTTAAAATGTTTCAGAAGATGGTTCAGGACTGCTTACATCTTAAGAATTTTAGTATTTCTGAGGACACTATGTTTTGCCTCCCGTATTAACTATATAAGTAATATCAAGCGATATGTTGTGCAAGTGGGGAGTGACACCTTTTGGACCAAGTCGATACCCAAAACAAATAAGGTCAGTATCGCAACACTATTCGAAGTAATTAATGTTCTTACGGGTAAAATTATATTGAAAACATCCCCTTTAGGTACAGGAACCTCCGTAGTCAGTTCGCCGTAAGCTGTAATAATTTCACCAAAATCCGTAACAACAGTATGAGTAATTTTAAGGTTTCTCGAATGGGCAGCGTCCAGTTCCGTCCGCTCCAAATTTAATACAATATTCTAGTTGTCAAATCTGAATTGAGTTGTGCACTTTATGGTTTTCGTTAATTTTGCGACGGCCGTTGTTCGTAGTTTGTTCATTATATTGTTTTAAAAAGGAAATACTGAGATATGTTTTAATTTTGAGGACATGAGAAGAGGGCTTTGTTAATGGATAGAACGAAAATGAAAAATGTTTTATTCGATAACAAAATTTGTCTTAATAATAGTGAGGTTGACTTCTCCTTTTAAGTGTGAAAACACCTGTGCCAGGAGAAGCCGCACTCCCTTAACTATATTAGAGCCAGAAATTTGAGATAATTTTCAAGTTATGGCACAACAAACTGAATGTCATACTTAAAAAAGTTCAAATTCCATTGCAACCAAAAACTTATTAGGACCTTTTTGTTACAAATGGTCACTCAAAAATCAACTTAGAATACATTGCACTAAAGTGGATAACTGATTAAGTGGCAATGGAATGTAAATTATCTGTGATTATGGACACTGCTATAGAATACATTAAATTAGCTTAACAAATGTAGGTATTTGCATAAATTCTTTACACGATTTTTAGGTGTATGTGCATGTTTGTGTGCGTATGTGTGTATGCGCGTGTGTTTGTGTGTGTGTGTTTGTGTGTCCATGCATGTGTGTGTATAATTACTTTGTGACAATATATAAAGTGATTCATACACAAATTTTTTTTTTTTTTATGAACGAAGTCATGGGACGTATTTTTTTTTTGTGAATCTGAAGTGGTCATCCCGGCTTCAGCAAGCGTGGTGATCAATACTCATGCCTTCTCTGTATGAGAAGAGATTTTTGCCCTGCAGTGGTTCATTCATAGGTTGGTATTAATATTATTTTTTAATTTATTTTGGGTCAACTTTTCTCCAATACTGCTAGTATTTAAACACCAATTGCAAATTCTATCAATCAATAGTAGGACAGCTGAACCAGTAATTCGATAGTAGGTAACGCAGGTCCCTTATTGCTGCCTCTGCACTCAAAGCTGGGGGCCGTAGCTTTGTGCTCTGAAAACGCAATTAGTGTTGCTAGCTAATATCAAGCTATTGTACGAGTATAAGTGACCACACACATGTACGATGATATATGCGTTTCCGAGAACCTGCCACGATAATTATGTATGCCCAGAAACCGAAAACATTAATTTCACTCAAAAATTAGGCAGTTTACTGCGGTCACCAAATCGTTTGACAGGTGGTAGTTATAATCATTTATTTATTTTATTTATTTCTTTCTTAAATCAAAACGGTTTAAAATCAATTACAGAAATTAAAGACACCGTTTTTTATATACATATAAAAGATAAAATATAAAATCATCAAGTAAAAAGTCATAATTTACTTATAAAGTTATATTTATCGGTGTACGAAATAACCATGTTTATAGTTTGGCTAAAAATATGATGATGTTTACGGTGAAAATTAACCACAGACTTTAAGTTTCCTACATGACATAATCAGCCTATAATGTTCCCACTGCTGGGACGGGGCGGGTTGGTGGACATCACATGTCTTCGAATTTTTGCTTCTAGAACATGCCGGTTTCCTCACGATGTTTTCCTTCACCGTTTTGAGAGCAGTGGTGATGAAATAATTTACACAAAGTAAAGTGCCTGCCTGGGTTCGAACTCACGACCTACAAACTCGTACGTCGGGTCCATTACCACTGGGCCACCACTGCTCTCTACGTAAGTAAAGTTAAGTTAAGTTTCCTAATAGATTATAATAAATACAATTATTAGTATAGATTAATAAGATTATGTTCATTTCCTTGTTTTTGACTAGGTTTAAATACAATCAATGTTAACGATTATGACGCAACACTGAACTACTAATTTATTCGAACATTGATAGAAAGAAACTTCTTCAAACTTTGACGTCACACACAAGCAATCATCAGGTACCTATATAGTGATCATTGTTAATCATAGACTCTTAACAGTCCTTGGTTTGGTTCCCTCTATGAAAAAATTAAGTTTCCCATACTATAATCCTTTCCGTACACATATAAACAACAACAAATACGTACGTGTACGTGTAGTAGAGCTACAGTTAAATAAATGCAGTGTCAAATGATAATGTTAATCCGTCACATGCAATGTGTCGGTGTCGCGTCCCACGGGATTTATTGGGGCGAACACACTAGCGGTTCGAACGCCGCGTTTATTTTTTTACTAAACGCTTATCTAATTTGAAATCCAGTTATAAGTTTTTTGGCGTTGACTGTAGTGCGAAACTCCACAGACGTGACGGATTGTTCGATCATGTTTAGAGATGGATACCCATCACGTCTACAGAGTTTCGCTAGCTAATTTAATTTGATCCTGTTTATACCTGTTACCTGTAGTTTTTGTGGAAGTCTAATTTAAAAAGAAGGCTGAAACGTCTTCTTTAGTATTTACTTCAAAAATATTGCACCACAACACCCGTTGAAAAGAATCTCGTTTTTGATCGTTTGTTATCACACTAAGAGGGATTCTTACTCATTTGGTTCTGGTTAGTTCGTATAGTTTGAAAACATTTTTTATAGTGATGACAGTTTATTACATGCGTATATTTGATGAACGTATTAATTTAAATAATATATATGCTTTCGTTCATAATTATTACTACGTATACCCACCACCACCATAGACACCGCACCATCCATAGATTATTTTAGTCCATTGCAAAAACTTGCTCAAAAAATCAAATGAAATTGATAAGTAATTTAAAAAATAAAACAGCGACCAAACGCCTGTCTGCAACTCATAAATCAAAGGAAAATGTGGAAAAGGGGTGCGAAATGACACGTGTCGCTGTGTGCTGATTGGTCACATCGCACCCCCGGGTGCTGGGGCCGCGTGCCAATTATATACAATAAGGGATAAGCTGATTTCGCTATGTGTCGAATTTCTGCTACTTTTCTAGGTAACAAGTGACTGATTTGCGAGACGGTAAGGTTTTTGTTTATATTTGTAAAGGGTTAAAAGATACTGGCAATTTGAGAGTTTTCGAACTAGTAACTTAAACAAGTAGATAGTGGCGCCGATTCCCTTGTTCACAAACTAAACTGAATTTCAGTTCAGTGCATCTTTTTCTTTCTATTTCATTAAGAAAAGGACAGAAGATAAATATTAGTTTAGTCCTGTCAAATTAAGATACTCCATAGACAAATTAGACGTGATTAAAAACATGGCTACTAAAAATACGTCAATTTACGTCAGGTGCTGACTAATTTGACAAGACTAAACTAATGTTTATCTTCTATCCTTTTCTTAATGAAATAGAAAGAAAAAGATGCACTGAACTTAAATTTAGTTTAGTTTGTGAACAAGGGAATCGGCTCCAATAGGGCATAATTTAGATATTGTTATGTTTTATAAAGAAAATCTGAGCCACATGTCCCACATGTGTCACAGTCTGTCCTAAAGTAGCCTATGATGATAAAATTTTCGTTTTTCTCAAGTTAATATTAGGGTTAAGGTCGGCTTACCGTCTTAAAAAAAAGCTTTTGGATATTATATCTAACATTGAATACTCATCCATTTTGTATATTTAAAAATCATTCATTGTAACGACATTTGATTCAAAATTAGGAGGCAAATCACAGTACCCAGGTTTGTATAAAGAAATGGGTCCCCGGACATCCATTCTCCAATTCAACCACATTCTTTATCGAACCGTAAAATGATGTCCAAATGGCTTAACTATTCTCGCAAGCAAATAGGTACTTCGTCCGATTAAGTTATCACAAAGTGAGTATACTAAATCCAATTTTATTTAAACGGGGTAAAATGAAGGGCGAAAAAGAGCAAAAATGTACGTCAACAACACGGGAGCAGAGGAAGGGTCAATTTATTTACGTATTGATAAACCCTTGGACAGTTGACAATGGTGACGGTTGGACGGATCAGCCAGTGTAATTCGACCCGTTTTATTTAGGAATTGAACGTAATTTGAGTTTTTGTTTATTTATTATTTGATTATTTTCGTTGGTCTTTTTGTAGGGTTATTAAATCAACAATTCATCATGACTGGACGTATTCCCGTAATGTTTGGCAAAAGGGTCAAATCGTAGGTACACAGCTATTTATTTTAGAAACACAAACTTTTAATGAAACGAGTAAATGACACAATAGCTGACGCATAAAGGTTTAGGCCAGCTGTAATATTTAGCAAAAAGGATTAAAACAGGTTTACTAAGAAAAGAGAGGTATCAGTTTGCTTTTACTTGAAACTAATCTCTTGAAGCTAAACCGAAACCGAAAAAACTTAACCGGTCGAAGTGGAGGTGATATTGGGGCTATGTCCAGCAGTGGACGTCTTTCGGCTGAAATGATGATGATGAGGAACTCTTCGGGGATTACAAGCGTGTTGTTATGTTACGAGTATGTGTAAACTGCCAAAATTTTTTTTTTTTTTAAATAACTCCTGTGTCGTGGGTCCGTTTACAAACATTTAAACTCACACACACAAACAGCCAGACCCGGAACAATTACCTGTAGGGAATACAAATATTTGTTCCGTGCGAGAATCGAACCCGCGACACGCAACGCAGCAGTCGATCGCTCAGCCACTGCGCCAACCGTGTCGTCAAATTAAATCAGCATCTAACACTGCAGCAACCAACCTCATCAAAATTGGTCAAACCTACATACTTACAAAAATACGATCTTTGTACAGTATTACCAAGATACTTATTTAGTATTTTCGCATGATAAATCCTCAAAAGGCCAGCATACACTGGCGGCAGATACCGAGCATAAAGCGAGGGTCGGTCCCCAAGAGGTCCTATTGATACTGTTAATGAAATCCGTGACCCGCGCCCGATAAGTGCGTCTTCTTCATACATTTTTATCTTGGTAACTTTTCAAATGACGACCAGTACTCAGTACTTGAGATTAAGATAAGTTTTTAATTTCAGATATACTTTCTTTTAGTCCACAAGTTTTTGCAATTTTTTTTCTATGTCTTCAAGAGTCGTTGATAATGGCTTAGGTATACTAAATCCGCTTACAATTTTCGATCAGCGATAAAAGGGTGATGCAAAGTTAGCATAAAATAATCTTTCGAATTATATTTGTAATTTTTGTATTAAAATAAATATCGGATATTTCAAATTCATAATCTATCTATCTAGCTAAGTATATTGTTTCACAAAAACGAACTTAAAAGTTCTGTGCATTTTAAATGTTCATAACATTAGTACCTGCAATTGCCAAATACACAGAAAATCAAAATAGCCCATCATTAATACCTTTAGAACTATCAATTCTAAAGCAGTATTCACACTATTGAGCAAGTGCGCGTGTTGACAACGACCATTACGAATTCAGGTGGCGTGCGATATGAAATGTGCATTTACACATAATGTAGACTAATTGTAATGCAAACGGTTACGTGGCAAGAGGAGGCTGATAATTGGCATCCACCTACGTGCCCATTGCGCTCGACGAAAAACACGACAAATCGTTCCCTCTGATGTGAATAATAATTCCCTATTTGGTTTAATCATATTATCGGCGTAATGGCTTAATTTTTCTGCAGGCTTTTGTAGGGTTATGTTTTAATTTTTAACGAGTTGAAACCAATGTGTTTTTTTTACTTTTGCTTTATTTTGATATCGCCAGTTCTGATGTAAACAATAATTTCTGTCTGGTGAAATCATATTTTCAACGTTGTTTTGTGCAGCCATGAATCTGCAGTCAGATGAAAATTACTACCTATTACCTAAATGATTTCACAGAACATCTTTATCAGTCCAGTTTATAATGACATTCCGAAAATCGAAATCAAAGTAATTTTATTCAAATAAGGCTGAGCATCAGCACTTTTTTAACGTAAAAATTACATAAGATTAACTAATTCTTAATTCCTTTCATCATTCGCAATCAACTCAATATTTATGTTTCCCCACATTAGCATAAACTCATAATGAAATTGAAAGTTTTTCACACGTGCTAATTGTAACGAACGCCGTCGCGGCGCGCCCACAAATTGTATTATCAGACCTCAAAGCTCAGACGTCTGTTTGCACTGCCTTCGTTTGACGTTGCACTAACTCGTGTGTTGCAGTATCACGTTCTGCTGTTGACTTGAAAACTGTGTGTGAATTGTTCTTTAGGTTATTTATACATGTTTGTGTTATTTTGAGATTTAAAATGGCGGAAAAAACATACCGTACAACCCAAAATGTGACCACTCAGAAAGTAACTTTGACCATGCATATGGAGAGGAGGCCTGAGTCCCAGATGGGAACGTTATTGGCTGATTACATTTGTGTGATTTCAGTGAGCACGATTCTTTATTTTCGTTTTCAATGATTGGATTGGTTAATCTTTTCATAAAAAAAAGTTTGTAAAAATAAAAAGAACCCTTCTAATAATATCAATCAGCGATAAATATAATCTGTTTCCATCCCTTGTTGTTTTCCCCTGTTGCGCTTAGATTCTATTTTAGATAGTAGGATAATCCGATATTAGTTTTAATGAACATTGATATCATAAACAATTTTAATAAAATTACGCAAGAACTGTTTATTCTGATTGCGCTATATACAGGAAAAAAAACCAGCGCACAAAACTGTAACTAAGAGTTCAGCATATAATTCTTGACCCCTGGTTACCCCCCTGGTAGAGACTACTGGTTAAAGTAGAAGTAATTTTCCGTCGGTTATGAAAAAGATAAAAAAGTAAAAAAAAAAAGTTTTGCCATACATTTTGACCGCGCAGAATTGCACTTTTCTAAGAAACAGCTGCTTGTTTTTTGATAAGTGTTTGCAGTTTGCGCACTGGTTATTTTTTTTCCTGTAGAAAGCACAATGAAAATTTTGAACTTCATGAAAAAACATTGAACTTCATGTTCTATCACAAAACTATCTATTGGCTGTAGTTGAGTAAAATCCTAAAACGCTAGCACGCCGCTTTCATTCAATTTTTGTCACTCACTTAATCAAAACCGAATTGCAACAAAGCAGGAATGCTCGTTACACGCATTGCCTCGCTTTGTGCATGAAAAATAAAGAAAGAAAGTCACCAGCCCTACATCCACATGAATGCGCCTCGACAATAGCCAATTTGACACTTTAAGTGACAATGAAAAACTTAAAAAAGTAACAATTAGGGTTGTTCCCACCGTCCCATTGTCCGCTACGGAAGCAAGCATTTAAAATTCCATTAGGCACTTTGAATCGAACTGGTAATAATTGGTGTAACCCTATTGACTTTTCATATTGGTGGCACTCGCGTTACTTGGACTATGTGATAACCGTTTTAGCCTTAATAGCCTAATCGATGGTTGTTACACTACCATTTCTGTCCTAGGCTGTGAAGCGATTCGATTTTTATTGTAAGTTAAAAAGCTTTTCAGAGCTTTGTTTCAAAATGAGATGCTTTAATTGTAAACGTTTTCCTTAATATTACTCAACTTATATCATTATTACTCTCTCTCATACTACAACGATAAACAAGAATATATCGCACGCGCATCAGAGTGGAAGAAAACAAAATTTCAAAACAAAACGTTCTAATTTCCCCATCAATGGAGTGTGGGCATAGTTTTTTATATGGCCAATTAATTTTTCAGTTTCAACACGACTGGCTGGCCACAGCCGCAGAACAAAATGTGATGTCGCTTGTCAAATTAGTGACGGTTGTGATCGGCCATTTTGCTTTTTTAAATGTCGAATGCCGCATGATTGGCGACTGTTATTGAACGCACGCTTTGGGCTGGAAACGGATGCGTTCAGTCAGTGAGAAAAGTTTACATGAGAGTTTTGTCACATTGTTTGGTTTGAAGGTACTTTATTACATAAGCAGAAAACGGGTAACATGCAGGTTTGCTGCAAGAATGACATAAAACTGTTGTTTGTGAGTTTCAATTGAAACTCACAAACATTTTTTTTTGATCACGAGTAAAAATATGTATACGACCACAGACAGATTTTACCAGTCAGATATCTTTTATCTGTGGAATAAAATTGACGTCTGACAGTTAGAACTGTCAGACGTCATCAAATTATTCAAAGAAAATCTCATTATAAGACTATTAAAATATGGATCAAAGATCAGAAGGCCAATTCTCGTAATTTAAAACGATCAAAATCTAGTCGCAGTCTCATCTCGGCGACAAACAAATGTCAAAAACTTGTCAAAATTTAGGGAAATTAGACGTATTTTTGACAGATTGAGACTGAGATCAGACTGTGAACGTTCTTAAAATTACGAGAATTGCCCCTCTGACTTTGGTAAACTCAACCCTAAACCTAATATATAACCTATAAGAGAAAACCTTGACCCCATTTTCATCTCAAAATTAATCCCATCAGTAAAGTTGAATAGCTAAAATAATAGTTTTTGCCCTTCCAATATCTTTATGGCCATCGTAAAGTCTCTCGTTCGTATAAAGCTTATTTATTGTTCCAATTAGTGGAAAATTGGCGTAATTAAGATCGGACGTCAACCAATTTTCGTCAGTTGTGTACCTTTAATTTATACTGAACTAAGGGAACCTGATATTTTATTCCATATGTATGGTAAATAGTTACTTTTTAATGTCTGCCCCTCAAAATAGCGAGTTTATTTGCTAAAAAACAGCGCTCTCTCACTCTTCTGAACGCAGCGTGGTGCATGCTAAACTTTGCCTTTCTTGGCAATATCGCAATTTATGTATTACCTATACGTCATAGAGTGTGAAAATAGTACAGATAAGAGTTATCTAAAATGTTATTAATTTTCTTTACATGTCTGAATTTTTCTTGATAGTGCTATTGTGTGTCTCGATACACGTAATGGAAATGACAACTCAAGGTTTGAGCATTTTAGTGTTTTGGTAAAATTGTGTCTTACAACCTTTAAAAAGAGATCTAATGAGATTATGAAACACGCCTTCCTTCCTAGATGCAATCAACTCACAGGCATAAAATGGCCGCCTCCCTGCAAAAAAATACAACCGTGCGGCCACTTTTAAAAAAGGCGAGTTTTGTACGAAGCACCGGCGGCGGCGCGGTTCGATGTAATTTAATTTCATGAGTGGCCTACCAAGCCTCGTACGCTGAATCGTAATAAGCAAACTTCGGAACAAGTTTGATAAGCTTTCGGGGCAATTACCAAGATTAAATAGCTGTAAGGGCTTTCTTAATGTAAACGCTGTACGTTTTAATGTTATAGTGAGGTTTTTGAGTTTTATTGAGAGTTGTTGAAGTGGATCTTTTGTGGAGTCGTGTATTGGTTTCATAAGAGGCTAGACCGATATTGGATAACAGAAGAGTTTGGATTTCCAACCTATTAGCTACCTACACAAAAAAGTCGTTTCTGATTTGCCTAGATGCTACCTGAGAAAAAGCAACATTTCAACCAGGAAATTCTTCAAAAAAGTGCGACAAAAGACCAACAGTGTACTATGATGTCTATTCAAATAAAAACCAAGAAATTTCAAGCTCGAATTACCTTAAACACACAAACAAAGGCAAGTCCACAGGCACTGATAGTCAAAATGTCCCCTAGGTAGCCAATTAGTGTGCCTCCCGTCCTAACGAGCTGTCAAACTTTTTGTACGCGCACCCTTTGTTTGTCGCAAACTGTCCAATAATGGCGATACTCGCGTATTTTCACTTTTAGACGTGAAAATATTGAAAATGTTCGAAGGTTTTATAGTGCACTGTTGAAGAGTTTAAAGATGACATTTCTTTGGTGGGGGACTCAAAAAATAACAGGGGTGGTTTTGGTAAAACATACAAATATGGCCTCGACAAACGAAAAGCAAGTTAATCAAAATATGAGAAAACGAAAATAAGCCTCAAGTGAATACAGGCAATAAAAGAAAAATGCGTACATTTTGTGGTAGGGATAGTAATTTTATTCTAGGTGCATCGTCTTCACAAACAGTTAAACATTTTAAAAGAGTAACGGTGGAGTTTCTTGACCACTCTTCTTCATACGAAAACTAGATATCTTTTGGAAGGAACGACTAGAATCAATAATATTTCTTTGTAAATTTTGAAGTTCAAAAGTCAAAGCATTTAATTCAAATAGGCACATTTGAATTAAATGCTTTGACTTTGAAGACTTTGATGGTGCAAAAATATAGAATTTTAAAGTGAGACTCCATCCGACTAAAAACGAACGTTGGCTATCTTTAGGACATAAGGATAATCGGCTTACTAATGAAATAAATAGCCTGGCATAATAAAGTGATGATTATCGCAATATTCTAAAGCCATATTTTTATTCACAAATAATAACGCATATTGAGAGAATTCGCCAGTTCAAACTGAAATGTTATATTCAATCAAACGTAACAAATTGAATTGTGCGGAGCCGGTCCGAGCGGGATGGGGTTTCCAAACAAATGGTGGACCAACGAACCGATGGCACCGTCAGCTTCCTTCAATATTTCTTATTTACATTTTGATTTATATGCGAAAGTATTTGCAGGAGAGTTATGGGATAAAGTCTGTGGAAGAATTTCTGCTTAAGTGTAACGTTTAGAGTGTTTAGTTTTGTTTCCTCATTGACGATGCTGCGGGTTTCTGACCCATATTTATTTAAACTTTATAAACAAGTAAAAACATACTGTACAAAAGAGGACAAAGGGGTTTATTTATAAACGTAGCTTAAAGTTAAGTGACGTTTAAACATCAAAAATGTATGGTTAAACAGTCGCTAATCATTACTTAACTTCAAGCAACATTTATAAATAAACCCTTTAATGCCTCAGGCATTTCCTACCAGTCAACCTTAGGGTGATGTAGAGACAAAACATGGCAGGTGCAACATACGAGATAGATAGCTCGGAAGTGACCATAGAATAGAAGAATAAACACTAATATAGTAAACAAATGTCATTGTATATTAAAAACTTTACAAAGTAAGCAAATGTCATTGTATATATAAAATTCATTAATGTCAATGTGTGTATAAAAAAACAATAAAAGAAAAAATTCTTCGCCCTTTATCAACACATTAGTTTTCACCTGCCTAACGTGAGGTAGCGCAAACTTAATGCATTTGGTTTTTTTCTCGCTTAAAAGTAAATTATTAACATTGAACCAGTGGACTACTTTAGAGATCGCGCTATTTACATCGTCAGTAACCTGCTGCTGACGTTTAAGTTTAAACAAAAGTGAAGTGTCATCTGCAAACAACACTATATCATGATTATCCTTTATGAGGTACGGCAACTCAATAAGAAACAAGAAAGGACCAAGAATTGAGCCCTGTGGAACTCCCATTGTTACTATAGATCCGGGTGTGTTCCGGATTCCGTAGTGGCGGAGTTTCCTGATTAACTTTTCGTGAAGAACGTAATCGAATGCCTTGGACAAATCACGAAAGATGCCAAGGCATTTATCTTCCCATGCATTATAAATATGTCCTAAAAGTTCAACACCGGCCAGTAATCGAACGACCCCTTGTAAAACCGAACTGTTTGCTATGTAATAATTTGTGTCTATTAAAAAATCTTTACATTTGGTCTGGTTTACTAAAGGTAAAAGAAATAGGTCTATAATTTGTAGGGTTTGATGTACTACCTGATTTAAACAAAGGTATTATTTTACTATTTTTCATGAGGTCAGGAAACTCCCCACCATCAATACAACTATTAAAGATAAGAGCTAAAGTCGGTGCCACAATGTCAATAATAGACTTAGCAACTTCTACAGAATCGAATCTAATCTAAGAATCTGCGGTCTTTTTAACATTTAAAGTGTGAAAGCTTTTTATTATATCTCTACAGATAATATGATCAAAATGAAATTCCGAATCGCAACCATTAATATTTTCCGTAAGCAAAGACTCAGCAACAGAAGTTTGCTGAAGATGAGTTTAGGGATTTAGTAGTTGAAACGGGAATATTTGAAAATAAATTTTCAAATGCCTCGGCGACTTGTGAGTCTAATTTTATTATGTTGTCATTAATAGACAGGCTGTAGTCAGTATTTTGGTTACTAGATCTTCCCGCTTCACTATTAATTATAGTTCAAGTCGTTTTAATTACATTACCGCTGTTTTTAATCTTTGAACCCAAATAACGTGACCTGGCCATATAAGAAACTTTTTTAAATAATTTTGAATAATTTCTAACATACAAATTAAATTCGGTAGTGTTAACATAAGTCCTTTCATTGTACAGTTCATAAAGTCGTGTTCTACTTTTATGAATACCAATGGTAGCCCAATCACTGAAAGATGCGTTACTATTAACCGAGAAAGTCTTGGGAATAAAGGTGGAATCAAATTGTTTACAGTATATATTAAAAAAATTGTATCATATAGATATTTAGGATCAGCATGAATTGACAAAACTGGTAATTTATTAATGAGTTTAACTCTAAAAGCCTCCAAGCGACTTGCAGTTTTGGGGTTAACAGTGATATCCTTTTTAGCCACATTTTGTTTAGGTTTTAAATAATAATCCTTTGCCCGCAATGATCAGAATCTAATAAATTTATAATTTCTTTGTGGCTTTGTATAATATCTGTATAAATATTATCTAGGCATGTGGCACTAGTAGGTGTTATTCTTGTGGGCTCTAAAAATAGGTTTACAAGATTGTAGGACTGAAACAGACTTATAATTTTACTACAAGAACCTGAGTTTTCTAATAAATTGACATTAAAATCACCGCAAATGATAACGGACTTGTTTGAGTTACAAATCCAGTGTAACACTTCATCCACCTTCACCTTTTCAAAGCAGTCATACAATCCTGAAGGGGGTCTGTACACACTTAATACAACAAAGTGCTCCAGTTCTATACAGGCAATTTCAACTGTACACTCAACAGATAGGCTCACAATATCGGCTGGTTACTTACTAAAATTAAAGAGCCACCATGTATAGCATTTATTCTGCTGAACGAACTACCAACCTGGTGATTATTAAAATTGAACAAGAACTGGTGACTTTTCAGCCAATGTTCTGTTATATAAAGAATATCAATACTATTAAAACTCATAAATAATTCTACTTCTAAATCTTTGTTCATAAATCCTTGAATATTTTGATGCACCAGGTTGATACTCAAAGAAATAACATACCTACAGTTTTTGTTCATTCAGTGTCTTTTTATCACAAGAAAAAAATGTTAGTAATCAATCAACTATCTGACCTGTTTCTGTGAACATTCTAGCTTTGGGTAGTCACGATTCTTAGGGATGGATACAATCTGTAGCCTGTCGTCATGTTACCTACAAAACGTTTTTCCAAAATACTTCAATCAACTCAGCCTATCGCAGTTCACTAATGGACATGGGCCTCTTCCAGGCCACGCCATAGCCCCCTGCCCTCCACCTTCCGCATCCAGTCTGTCCCGGCCACTTTCATAAGGTCGTCGGTCCATCTAGCTGGGAAGTGTTCCACGCCAAAAAACTTAAAACTGTTTTCTGAAAATACTTAATGCAATGAAAACAAAAAATAAAATGATCACTCCATAACAAAGCTAAGCGCAGACTCTCCAAAAATAAACATGACCTCAATAAGAAGACGAAATATTAAATCCGCGTTAAAGATTACAAGCTACTTTCGTTCGGCAATAAATTACTCGTTGCGACGCCGTGCGACACCGTGCGATATGCTGCGAATGGCGGCGAATTAGCGTGACGTCACTTTGGAACTTACCTAAACGATAATGACGAAATTTAAGGAATTTTAAGGCGAGGGCTTAAGGGCTGAATAGATTTTTAATGTGATGAGTTGATGACCGTTGGGTATTATTGATTAAATATTGTTTTAGGGTTACGTTCCCAAAGGGTGCTAACTGGACTCTCTTCGTCCGTCCGTTCGTCAGTTCGTCCGTCCGTCTATCAGCGGGCTGTATCTTATGAGCCGTAATAGGTAGACAGTTGAAATTTTTACAGAGAGTATATTTCTGTTGCAGCTATAACAACAAATAAATAAAAAATAAAAAAATTAAAGGCGTCTCCATTCAAGAAACGTGTTTTTTTGGCGTTTTTTTGCGTTGTGGTACGGTGCCATTCGTGTGCGAGTCCGACTTTTAACTTATTTTGGTTTTCTTGGGCGTGTTTAGGAATTACAAAATAATGAGGTATGATACGAAATAATGGTGTTGACGTGTGGCAACAAAGTTATTCTATTGTGAACGCTAGAAATATGAATTAGTTTTTCTCTACAAGTGTTGAAAAGCGTAAAGATTGTTTTACTTCAAACTGAATTATGAAAGAAGAAGAAACGACAATACAAAAAAGTCAGCATTTTATTTCCGCATTCAATCCGGAATTGTAAACGTTGCAGTTTAAATAAAAAGCATCCCTCGCTTAAAACGCCACAAAACTAAAACATTTATTCGCGATCGGTATTGACAAATTAAATCGTTATTAATTTGCAAGCGTTCGGCGTCAACCATCCGCGCCTTGAATTCATAAACACTGATTGTCAAATATGTGTCTATTGTCTCGTCTGGTTTAATTGTTTAATCATTTACACGTGGGATGAGGAATCATTGATCGGTGTCAGATGGAGGAACAAAATGTTAAAAATGTGTTTTACCAATAACTCATGGCTTGTTCAATGAAATGATTGATTGCAGACTGTCGCTGAAAACCAGCACTGGGGCTCTAGGGTCGCAGCATAATGCTGAGCGATAGCCCTTTTGCGTGGATGTGACGCATGTTTCCCCCAACCCTTTCTTTTTTTTTGTGATTTTTGTTCTTTTTTGCGTCACGTTTACCGCAAGTAAACGTATTTTGTTTCTTTCTTTTTAAATCTCCAGACGGCTGGTTGACACTTCCCGTGACCCAAGTGCTGGCTTTTACCTTGGCCAGAGAATAAGTATTGCCATATAACATGGCAATGCCGCCAGTCTCTTGGGTACACTACCAGTCGACATCGATGCAAAGGAATATTTCGACGCCATATTTTAATTTGTTAATAGTTTTAGTTGGGTTAGGATATTACGAGTATATTTTAATTTTAATAGTTTGTTAGTTTATTTAGTATTAGAAGTTTGTCCATTTAATAAATAAAGAATACTTGTAACACAAAGCACCATATCGTACGTGTTTGCAATCCAGTATATTTTGATGAAAAGAGAAGATTAGAATTTTCATAACCATAATAATCATTTATTTGCAATAGGTATTGTTACAGTGTTCAGTTGGTCTTAAAGTCAGTAATTTTATTAAGTTTTCTAATAGATACATATTCAGACATTTGACAGTATAATATTTATGTCCAATTCCAATTATGTCCTTTAAATGGTAGTTTCTATTATTCATTAATTTTACAAGACATTCTATATTAATTATTGTCACATTAATTTAAAACAGATTATTTAGCCTTAATAATAAATTAATTTATAGAATAAAATCCTTTTACCAGAAGAAAACATTAAAAAAAAATATGTAAGTAACTTTTTACAGTTCTTTACTTTAGGTAGATATGTGAAAAAGACTCAACAGTCAAAAGTGTTTGCCAAAAACCTACATAGACTAGTTTCAGTTCAGTTTTAGTTTTCTACTAAATCAACCGTATGACTTCCTCATTGTTTAGCTTTGCGCCAGGGCTGTATATAATTAATCTAATACTGGTTAGGTCTCTTGTTAGTCAAGCTTTCCCTGTCTCCTTTACATTATTACTGATGTAGATGTAGTCATTATGATTGACGTCACGACGTCTAACGACCCCAACACCCAACAATAATCTTATCACCCGCCCAATTCCCAAAACGCAAATTATTCGTACAATCCTTGCGCCCAAAATCACAGAATATGCATAATTTAGATTTTCACAGCGCAATCTAGTACGTAGACAAAGCAAAACAGTGTGTAATGATGAAAGTTACACTGGTTCGTCACAATCGTCAGCCGCTACGAATATTTGCATACAGCCCGCGGGACTCGGGGCGGGTAGATAGTTTGCACTTAACTACTTTCATCTACAACTCATGTGTGTTTCTCAGACTTGCTGATTTTTTGTGTGTTTGTTGGAATATGCTTTGACTTTATGCTTAGGGATGTTAAATACGAGTAGATTATAATTCACAAGAAGGCGCTTCGATCACTAGTCACGCAAAAAAAAAATCGCGTTCTTACAACGTTTTTTTACTGCACCTTACTATCTGGTCAATCGAACGTTTTCTAGCAACCCTGAAAACCTTCTGTCACCTTCCGATCGATTCTGTAAAAATCTCACCGTGAAAAGTTAGGTGAAGTGAGCTTAGAGTGAGCTGTCAATAGAGTAAATCCCTAGCATTAGATGGAATGACAGCTCACTTCACCTAAGTTTTCACGGTGAGATGGTTACAGAATCGCACTGCTGAGTGTATATGAACTAACTCTTTATACATTTGAGAAAATGTATTTAATTTCCAAACTGTTTACTTACGCTGAAATAGTCTGTAGAGTGAGCAGCTATTCCCAGGTATTTGTCCATGTGGGGTACCGAAATCCTGATGCGAAAACCTGCCACCCTCTTCGAAATGGTTAATATACACAGATCGATGTCTCAAAAGATCTCAGCTGCAAATAATGCAGTGAGAACTTAAAGATACAAAATACGGGATTATGTTAATTTTAAGCTACTTTACCATTCAAATCCTATCTCGGGGTGTCTGGATTCGGCTCTCAGAATTCGTGAGTTTCGTACCTGTCGGTTTACTCTTAAGAATATTGTTGAGTATCGGGTGTTTACATTGCTTAAGATATACGGAATTACTAGAGAAGTAATGTTTCAATTGGCAAGCAAAACTTCCTAGGGTCCTTCCAATTCAATTATTCAACTGGGTAGCTTCGAATAGAAAAAAAAAAACAAACATACATGTTGTAACAATGACGTTTTGGGTCGCTGCACTTTAATCATCAATTTCTACCATCACTCCTGCCATCGTAATTCAAACAATGACTAAACATTTTAAGCCAATCTAAAAAACTCCTATACCGTAGCTAAATACATTAAAAAATAAATAAAAAACTTATTTTGTGACCCTTTAATTTTTTCACATGGGTTTTTCGTTGACCCGTGCGAGGGGCGCTATCCTTAGGGTCCGGTTCTATGGTCACCCCGTCACCCCGGCGTCACCCCGTCACTGGTAGTTATACGCGTCACTTCACACATTACAAGGGTTGGTGATTGGCCACGTTTCTCCAGACCTTCGTTATTTTATTTAGTTATTAACTTTTGTTGGATGATCTGGTCACGGTGCCTTCTGATCTTTGTCGCTTGACTCGTTTTGGGGTGTGAAATTAACGTTGATTTTCGGCAATTTTGTGGGGTTTTGTTTTAAAAATTTGTCTAATGTTTAGTTAAGATACGTTTTGTATATTATTATTTTTGTAAGTCTGAGAAATATTCATGAATTCCTTTACCAATCCTTACCCGGTATACCAATTAAAAATATACTTTCTCCCGTTTTGTACTTTAAAAATGTTCTACTTTTATGCTGATATCATTTTCAGGATTTTAAAAATATAACTTCTTTTTAATAGATTTTATACTCAAAGGTTCTATAAATAAGATTCTTTATTTCTGTAGAAAAAAAGGTGTTCTATTTATAGGTTTGTAAAACTGTATAATAATGACGTAGCTTAATAAAGCTTTATGCTAGCTGATCGGCTTTGGAAAACGTATAAATTACTAGCTGCGCCCCGCGGTTTCAACCGCATAAGTTTCGTTCCCGTGGGAATATCGGGATAAAAAGTATCCTATATGTTAATCCTGGTTATAAGACATCTGTGTGCCAAATTTCATCCAAATCCGTGTAGTAGTTTTTGCGTGAAAGAGTAACAAACATCCATCCATCCATCCATCCTTACAAACTTTCGCATTTATAATATTAGTAGGAAGTAGGATAGTAGGAAGTAGGATGAATCCATGTTTTATTTATTAATCGAAGGCTTTCTAAATAAGGGTGCTCAAAAGGAGAACCCTTCCAAATAAAGTTTGTTTTAGAATCTTTTAATAAAGAAAATGTAACGTACCTACTAAAAGACAAGCTTTTTAAATCGTTTCTTTAACTATCTCCGTTCAATCGAGTGGAACGACTCAGTTATCAATTCCCTCTATCGAGAGATGAGTTTCCATAATGATGGCAATAGGGAGCTCGCCGTGTATCTCCGCTTATGTGGTGGTGCAAGTTGTACGATGAAGAGTGTCACTCAGAAAAAGAAACGCTTGTGCACCATAGCCATCACTATCAGTTGAGGGAATGCTTTAATAGAAAGAAAAGAAAGAAAGAAAATTATTTTATTCTGCACAAACAAAACGCACAATTACAAGTAATAAAAAAATAATAATAATCACATATTTTTTAGCAATCTAAAGGTATTTAAAAAAATATTTGAATGGTTTGGAAAATTGTTCTAAGGAATCGAGTCATGGTTACCGTTAAGACAAACTATTATCTTAAAGGTCACACTGAAGTTACTTTTTGTATAGCAATATTTTGCAACTTGATAACATTAAGCAAGTTTCTATATCTTTGGCGGCTTTTGCTGTAACGACTTTTCCTTTTTTATTCGTTTTCAAAAAAGGAGGTTCTGTATTCGACCCGTATGTATGTCTTTAACTCAATGAGTTAACCTGTAGATACTCATTGCAAGATGTTGACAGAATTATTTTTAAGACTTGTAAATGAAAGTGTGAATCAGAGCAGATTTTTTATCCACCTTGGACCACATGCAGTCTTAAGCCGGTCATTTGGCCGTAATAATCGTCCAGTGTGCACGTGAAAGAAACAGGCGGGGCGTCCATCCTTTATTATCTTCATTCGCGTGTAATTGGACAAGACGCGTCCAGGACAGTTAGCCAGTGTGCAGCGGGGAAGGTTCAAACGGATTTATACTTTTGAGGGTTTAGAGATATATGCTATACTTAGATGTAATGTTGCAAAAGATATAAATGTTTATGTTTGGGTTTCTAGGCGTGTGTAGTCGCGATAAGCCAGAGATAGCGAATTTTGAAACTAGGCAAATACCTATTTGAGATGAAAGTTGGCTGAGTCCAAAAGTGTTCGGAGGTGAGGTTTTCAAATATATAATTAATGTTATACTAAATTTTTGTCCCATTTCAACTTAAGGTCTCATCTTCGCTCAATATTAACTAACCATCACGATAATTTTTATTTTATATTTTTTTCATGTTTTCTATTGCATCTATAACAGAGTTATATACGCAATTTTAAAACTCAATTTACCTATTTCAATGAAAACATTGCCAAACACTTACCCGTACCCCTTTACACAGCAAACAAGGCAACTACCATGCAGCTTAAACTGAATTAAACATTACATTTGATTGATACGAGTACGCAAGTAAGAGCGATTCCATTACTCGCACGCAATCTAAGTTGCAACTTGTGGGTCACAGCTTAAGTTCAAGTTAGATGGCTCCTACGTTTGATCAAATTGAAACTGTTGAAGATGCTTTTACGTTATGAGTTTAGGAGATCCTTTGTTTAGCTGACTTGCAATCTTGGATTATTAAGTTTGGGAGTGGATTTCAATTAATTTGGAAATAGTTCCTTCGAGGCTTTAATATTTTAATTTAGAGAGATTAATTTTTTGTGTACAGATTTCTGCAGTATCCAAATTGTTTTATGTAATTTTTTTTCTATCTGTAGTTTTGGGAAATAAAGATATTATTATATTATTATTATAATATCCTAATGCTAACCGGTTTTGATAAAAATTATACCGTGGCCACGATATTTATTTATTTATTGGTTCACCAACAATAGTATACACTATTATAAGCAATTTAAACATAAGCTACAAATCGGAATAAAGTGTAACAATCACTTATAGGTAAACTCTGCATGCACACAAAACTTTGTTGTAAGTAACAAAAAAGAGAAAGAAAAGACTATGTGAATGTGTATGTGTGTCTGTTATGCATCTTATCATTTTTTTGTGTAACATCTATACACATGTAGTAAGTGTAAGAGGCCTAAGAGGTATGCCTCTAGAGCCGGTCGTAGAGGCCGTAGAGTGAAATAGACTAGTTTTTATCCGAGTAAATGCGCGGTTCGTGTAGTATTGACCACGCGACCAAAACCACGGGTAAAAACCAGTCATCATGATCATCATCTGCCTAGCCTTTTTCCAACTATGTTAGGGTCGACTTCCAGTCGGACCGGATGCAGCTGAGTACCAATATTTACTTGGAGCGACTGCCTCTCTGACCTCCACAATCCAGTTCGTGGGTATCGTACTACCCCTTGGTAAGACTGGTTGTTAGTCTTTCGGGCTTCTGACGGCCCGTAACGACTGTCAAAGATCCACGAAGAGCTAGTCATTATACATTTACCCAAAACATACATTAAGTCTGTCAATGATACAAACGATTCATGTACAGAGGATCTTTATAAAGTTCAAAGTATCAGTTCTCATTATTGTATTTATTTACACTGTAGTTTAAAAAGCGTTACAAACACAAAAGTGTCCAATGTTATAATATTACTAGTTTTGTTAATCTTCAACGAGGGGGATAAAGCCGCGTGAGAATCGAAGGGCCAGTTGGGAAGTTTTTTAATTGAATCTTGTTTGATAATAATTGGTTTTTAGTTTCGCTTGATCAGTTGAAGAATAGATAAGTATAGTTTATACGTTAAACATGTATTTGAGACCATAACAAGATGGTCAGTTTCGTGAATGCTCAGATGAGGCCAATTTTTGAATAGACAATTTTTTTTATTTATTTATTTATTTAATCTTTTCGCACAAAAAGGTACAAAGGCGGACTTTTTTTTTTAAATTTTAATAATTTTGGACGCGGTTTTTGGACGACGAAATATTTTTTTTTATGCCGATTTCGGCTACGGCGACTATTTCTTTTTTTGACGACTATGGGTTACAAGCCTGTGCTCTTATGTAATCTAAGGCTGACGAATTATAAAACTTGTGACCTCCCTGATGATGTAAGATCTTTAACACCAGGGTTAGTGACAACGATAAATAAAAACAACTGAATATCGGAGTACTCCGAACAGAAACTGACACATCAACACAACTTGACGCAAAACTTGAATGGCCTGATGATTGACATTACCATGATCAACGGCAGCTATAATTGAGCACATAAAGTGGTATAATGAATATAGCGGTGCTACCCCGCCATAGTTAACGACCGCAAACAGTATATGAATCGACCGGACGCAATCAGCTACATTTTGTTTGATTTGCAACACATCTCGTTAACACGACGGCCAATATTGCCAGTTAAATAATCACTATCATTGTTGCGATCCATGTAAAAGTGCTTGTTATGTGTTGTAGTTTATTATGGAATCATATGAGGTGCTTTACGGCAGTCACACACTGATACAACTCAACTGAAAGTAGCAATTTTACAAGTATCAGCATATTTTCATTAGTATTTGCGCCGATGATTGAAGATGGAACTTTACGTTGGTTACAAGAGTATTTTGTTATGTATTGTAGTTTATTATGGAATCACATGAGGTGCTTTACGGCAGCCACACACTGAAACAACTCAACTGAAAGTAGCAATTTTTACAAGTATCAGCAATTTTTTATTAGTATTTGCGCCGATGATTGAAGATGGAACTTTACGTTGGTTACAAGAGTATTTTGACGGAAGGACGCTGTAAAATTTATTATCGGTAAAATACGACTAAGATAATCATGGTTATAGTTAATTTGGTACAATTGAGATAACATGAATGGGAGACAATGAAAGAAAAAGAGCTTCGTCGAGTGAAAAAGCGTAGGTATTTACTATTCCGGGCAGCTAGCAACCATTTTGACTGGCTAATTCAGTACTATTTGAGAGGACTGTCGTCATATTCCTCGTGCTGGCTGAAAAAGAGACTAAATGACGAGAAACGGGTATTAGAGACACGACAAACAAAAGCACTGTTCATCACAATCATCGCGTGCAAAAATCAAGACACACAATCAAACAAGGAGAGCTGAAAACGTAAAACAAAAGGCTTGGTCGACACTGCGCAAAAGTTAACAGTATTAACTTGTTACTCAGTTATTCAGCTGAACTACTGCGAGCGAACGAACCCATATAAATGAAGTGAAATCGAATGAACCGATGTGTGTTGTCAACGGTTTATTGTTTGAATTATGTTCAAGCTGTTAAACTGTCACGGGGTGAATGGAATGCTAAGCGTTGTTGTGTAAGTTGATTTATGTATTTTTGGTAAGGAATATTTTTATGATTGTGCCTTCCGATCTAACGATGTGAAACTGGTGCGCTTGAAGACAAACAATAAACTCGTCAATTGAAACCTTAAAAAATAGAGTAATAAATCTTCTGGACTGTTACCGTGGAAGTGATGGGGAGCTTTTGGGTCTCACTATAACCAAAGATGCAAATAGAAATCTTATCATGGGTTTCTCGCAATGTTTCTACCCTAGTTTAAATCAAAGTATAGCTTCTTCCTAATGGCTTCTTCCTACCTTCATCCTAACTAATTCCTGTATAAAAGAAGAAAAACGTTCAGTCGACCAACAGTTTAGTCTGATTACAGCTTTAATAATAATAATAATAATAATAAACTTCTGGACACGGCTCGCATTGTCAGGAGGTTCCTCTCTCTGGAGCCCTGACCGCCGGTAGCTTGGACCCTGTTCCCGATACCGGTGGGCTACTATTTTTTATATTTTTAAATGTTTTTTATCTTTTTGTTTATAAAAATATTTAAAAATATAATTTGTAAGTATGTAAATGAAATAAAGGAATAATAATAATAATTCTTTATTACAGATAACTAAGATCCTAGATAGCTTTATACAGGGTGGCAGGGACATCGACGCGCAACAAAGAACACACATTAGCGATATAAAAGTTACTCTCTCTCCTACAAAACCATAGTTCACAAATACTCGTGCACCTGTGGGAAGGTATTCCTCCATTCCACAAAGGACACCCGCTTCATGAGTGGTTGGATCTGAACACAAACATTCAACTATGCAGACGGTTCCGTCTAGATGCACTCCATTTAATTAATGCCGATTTACTAGTTAGCAGTTGTTAAGCGAATGTGTGGGGTTGCTGCGAACTGGACCGGTGCGATGCGTTGTGTGACGCTGTGGATTTGTTGCAAGCTTCGGGAATTTGAAAATAAGGAATGAAATAAGGAATTTTTACCTACTTTCGTAGCAGTGCTTTCATTGGCATCCTACCAGGGTGGTCCTTATTCTAAAAGAGTAGGTTGTGCGTGGCGTGCTTTTCCGTGTTATATAGTAGGAAACCATAAGGTTTATTCAATTTGAACAATTGAGTGTTTTCGTTGTCACTAGAATTACTTTTCCTTGTGCTTTAATAATAGTAATCGTTTATTTCAGGTATTTACACCAGTACAACTGGATTTACAAAGTCTTCCTTATAACTTTTTAAAAAGAAACAAGCAATACTTCATTCTTTGTAATATTATTTGTATTTTTAATTATTTCTTTGTTTTCACATTTTTTTGTTATGAATTTTTGTGGTGTACAATAAAGTATATATATATTAATTTTGCCTACACTTCCAGTTATTATATTGCAGTAATTATTTCGTCACTACTGCTTTCAAAACGGTGAAGGAAAACATTGTGCTGAAACCGGCATGTGCTAGAACCCAAAATTAGACGACATATGACATCTACCAACCCGCAATGGGCCCGCGTGGTGGATTACGGCCCCCTCCCTCTCACAGAGAGAAGGCCTGTGTTCCAGCAGTGGGAACATTATAGCCTGATGCTATGCTACACTTCCAGAGCTCTACATCTCGTAGTGTTGTCACACGCATATTTAAAATGTAACGTTACACTCTAGTGTGTGCGGAGGCTCATAGTTTATCGACTTGCTCGTGGTAATCTAATAAAGTCGATGCGCTCGCATGACCAGCGGGAAGACGCCCGGGTTACATATATGCCTTTCGACAGTGGTTTTAAATAGTGCGAAGAGTATGATTAGCAATTTTTACTTTTTGTTTAAAGTCAATCTACCAACCCGCACTGGGCCCGCGAGGTGGATTAAGGCCCACTCTCACAAAGAAGAGGCCTGCGTCCCAGCAGTGGGAACATTTTAGGCTAATTATGACTTATGATTATTTTTAATTCAACAATATTTTGGAATATATTAAAAATAATTTTTATTTTAAAGAAATGGTGTTCCATGATCTGAGTGGGAATAGTTTAGAAAAATATGTTATGTTACTAAAGTGGCACCAGTGTGAAGTACCTATGCTTCATCATCATCATTTCATCACCAGTGTGAAGTACCTATGCTTCATCATCATCAATTCAGCCGAAAGACGTTCACTGCTGGACATAGGCCTCACCCAAGTACCGCCACTTCGACCGGCTCTGTGCTTCTCGCATCCAGCGGATTCCTGCGGCCTTTACAAGGTTATCGGCCCACCTTGTGAGAAGTATTTGTAGGTATCAGACTTACATTATGATGGATTAGTTAAAATATTCCAAACGATTTAAACCATTTTACTCCTCAACAAATATGAGAACAATTCTACCGAGTTGTTTATCCGTTAATGGGATAAAACTTCCTAATCTCCGGAGATTAGCTACGAACAAGATACGATTTAATGTTGAAACTCTCTCCAATTAGTTAGGTATAGTTCGACTTTTGAGTTCTTCTACACAAAATCTGTCAGACGTAAATTTTATTCCACGAACAAAAAATATCTGTCGATTGAAAAATCAGCCTTTAGTTAACAAAAATGTTATAGAATACAAATTCAAATTCAAATTCTTTATTTCAAACCTGGGTCCATAGTGTTAGTAACAACAAAATAACTTAATAACTAGTGTTAGTAATAAGAGATCAAATAAAATTTCAGCTGGTATGGATTCTTACCCAGTGACGCAGCAGAGGGGAATCCCACCTATCTGAGAACACGCTCAGGAGACCGTTGGTGGTGGCGCGTAGCCGGCCGGCTATGGAGTCGGTCCTTTTTCTTAATATGGCGTAAAAATCGTCTGTGCGCGCCTCCGCAAACATTGTGGACGCACTACAACGCCACCACAACCCCAACAGTATCCTAAACGCGTGTACAGTTCATACATTTGAAACTAAAATTTTTAATCATAATGTGGCATCACAGCTGAAGTGGAAAAATATCAACTAACTTTTGGAGGGCACTGTAGGTAAGTGGTTTTTTGAACCAATTTACAGTTTTTTTTCCGTTAGTATATATTGTCCCACTGCTGGGCAAAGGCCTCCCCATATTCTTCCACCTTTCCTTGTGCTGTGCCTTCTCCGTCCAATTGGCCAGGAACGAGTCCAAATCGTCACGCTAGCGTTTCTTAGGTCTGCCTCGGTGGCGACGTCCGTCTTCAGGCACCCACTGTGTGACGACTTTGGCCCATTTGTCTGGATGCATCCTACAAGTGTGACTCGCCCAGTCCCACTTCAGCCTCGCAGACTTGGTGCCGACAAAAATAAATTTATATTTATCATTTAATCTCTGCCAAATGAAGACATTGTTATTTGAATGGAACTGTAGCGGTATCTACAACGCCACATGCGAACAACGCGTCATACTGACGTCACGCAAAACCTGCATCTCGCAAGCAGAGTTTACCGCGCAATTAGCATAGATACAATTTCCCAACATCAATCGTTGGGTAATTGCCCGCCAGACACAACTCCCGTCTGGTCGGAGGATCCTCCCTTTTCTATGGAGGATGAGTGACCTTTACACCCTGTTTCTCATACCTCTAAAGAACTATATTTTTGCAACCTAAGAGCAAGTGTACAAAGTCAGCTTGCAAAAGTAAATGGAGACTCGCACTCAGACAAAACTGCACATTCGATTATAAGCTATGGCCAATCATTACCTCTCAAGATCGAACACACTATCCACTTCCAATTTCAGTATACAATAGTGTAGCTCCACATAATATATCTACATGTAAGCCAGGTGATACTGGCCACCCCCTCGGCACAGATTAATGATACAATATGTCACCGACTGCCGCGTATTATGGAGTTAATCTACCTTCGGCAAGGATTGATGTATCATTCGCTGCGAAATTAGTGTCCTGGTAATTGTTAATAATATCGGTAAAAAAATAATCGAGTGAATCGATTTCATGGTCCGTTAATCGAGATGGGCAGTCGATTTATTAGTGAGGTATTATATTATTTATAACAATAAATAAAGGGTGTATTTTTAGTTGAGGCAGCTACAGCCAATTTATTAATTACTAGCTACGCCCTGGTTTCACCCGCATAAGTCTCGATCCTGTGGGAATATAACAGGATAAAATATCCTATGTCTTAATCTAGGTCATGTTCTACTCATGTGCCAAATTTCATTTTCGTTTTAGCGTGAATACGTAACAAACAAACATCAAAATCAAATATTTTCTCTTTAAGTATAATATTAGTTTAGACATAGTGGAAAAAGCATTGGATAAGACGAACTTGGAGCAGGAGACCTATACGGCAATAATTGATGCTGTAGAGAAAAACCATACAGCAAAGCATACCATACTGTTCCTCCAAAGCTAAGTTTGGTAATTACCTAATTTAATTATAGAAACTGTTTATAACGTCACCATTTGTTTTCCTCAAGCATAATTTAAAACCATGGGTATTCTCCAGCCAACAAAAACAATAATACAGCAATTAAAATACAACTCTATCGCTCCAAATGTTCAAATTTTCATTTTCTAATACAGTAATCAACAAAGGGCAACGGACGAATAAGATCCCGCAACGAATTAACAAGCCGTCAAGTGATCCTCACAATTCGCAGTGTACCGCCAAGTTCTCCCATTTGATGCTTCTGATTGGCTCTCTATATATTTTAATTAACTCGTAGAAAACTCTTGTGTTAACTTTATAACTGTTATAGGCGGCAGTGTTGTGGTTGGATTGATTAAATTGTATTGATTTTTGGATCCCGGCGGATTTCAGTAGAATTTTACTAGCTGTTATAAATATAAAAGTCGTTATATGCCAGACATGTTCGTTTATTTTTTACAATAACTAATTAGAAAGAGAGTAGAGAAGCCATTGTCCTGCAGTGCGACAATACAATCTCAAATTAATAATAACAATAACTAAATAAGGGCGGGTTGTTTCACGTCCCGTTGACGCACTCATATACGTCATGGCGCTAACTATCGTACAAAAAAAAGCGTTGTTTCAAATTATAATTACAAAATAATGGCCTTGCGGTACGTCAAATAATAACAAGTACGTAATCGTTATTATTTGACGTAGGTACGTATGTTACGTTAACCAACCGTTTGAAACAACCGGCCCTAAGGAGATACGCCCGAATATACCTCCTTGATTTGTTTAAAATAGATGTCAATTTATCAAAACTCACTTTCCTATATAAAAGGGGGAGCACGGGGGTATCCCGTAAAATTAAAATGTTCTTACGTTTTTTGAAATTTGCAGGTCATTGTCAGGTTGCATGTTGAACAACATATGATTCGCGACCGTAACAAGTATGTATTTACAGAATTATAATTATTAAAATCATCAACGTATAAGCCATATTTCATCAAAAAGAAAATATTAACACTCCCGTCATTATACATTTACGAGGTTGCGGTCTTCTTTAAAACAAACCGAAAATTTTTCAAGAAGGTATCAGATACTAATACCCGAAGTCGACGGGATTATAGTGCATTGTGTGTAAGAAAGTCCAACACAGCACTGATGCTTATAAGTGTGTTCTGCATAGCACCAAAGATATTCAATCGCATTCCGCCACACATTAAGGAATTGAATGTTCACTTATTTAAGAAAAAAATAAAGAACTTTCTAATTCAAATGCCTATTATAATATTTCCGAGTTTTTAACTGATAAAGTATTGATATAGTTTTATTTACATTTTATTTTAGCATTTGATTTTTTTTTTCATTCTTGATGTTGTGTATAATATTAAAGTAAATTAATCTGACTCGTATGACATAAATAATGTAGATTTTTATTCCTAATTACTGTGATTTTTGACTGGCTAATTTTTATTTTATTTCGAAGACGAGTTTTTGACACTATTCTGTTGTATATTTATTATAATTTGATTGATTCAGTTTTAATTTTATATGTTAATTGCTTTTAATGGACAAACCTACTAATAAAAATAACCTACCTGTTTATATTTGTACGGCGCCGGCGTTAAGGCAAAACATGACTGTGCTACAATTTTATGTAACATCTTGCATGCCACGTGTGTGCATACTTATGTTTTGAACAAATAAATGATCTATTCTATTTGTAAGGTTTCATTAATATAACTGAAACTACACGGTTTAAATATCACTAATCAAATCGATCTACGGTTTAAACTTTTTGTACTGGCCATACTGACGGCGAAAATGCGTATTGAAATAAAATCGGGAGATGAAATGGTTCGCACTGGACACACTGGTGGTGACAGTTCGGGGACTTGGCGTTGGCAGAGATCCGGGGACTTTCGGGGAGGAGCGAGTGGTCGATGGTAGCGAGCGGTCGTGGTATTGTTGTACCGTGGAGATTGATTCTAGGAAATAAGTTTTGATAATAATAAGATTTTTTTTTTTTTTTTTTTAAAACGTTGCCCCACACTAGGAATTTCTCCTGTATCGTGGATGCGTTTACAAACATTTAAACTCACATACACAAACAGCCAGACCCGGAACAACTACTTGTAGGTCATACAAACATTTGTTCCGTACGGGAATCGAACCGGCGACACGCAGCGCAGCAGTCAATCGCTTAACCACTGCGCCAACCGTGTCGTCAAGTTGTGAGAATATTAAATAAGTTTTGAAGATTAACTGTGGTTATTTCTGAGATACCTTACATATTCTATTCTATTCTATCAATACAAGCTTCTAAGTTCATTCAGGTAACCCTATTGATTCAATAGGGACATTGACCTGAAAATTTGAATTTCGCAGGCTACCCTGACTTACTGAAAAATACTATCAATCCTCACAAAGTTACAAGTCATAAAAAAATCCGATCTCAAAGTCCAAACAGTTGACTCGAAAGCTAAAAGCCGCGATAACTCACAGAAGCCAATCTTTTTCAGGACACGTCTATTCAAATGGCATTTTTCCCGATTCAAAAATCTACAAAGAGCCTATGAAAGTCAACTACCCTCTCTACTAATACTGTGGCTCGGGCGTGGTGAGGTGACAATATTATTCGAGCTAAAATTGGGGATTCGCCGCATTTATTAAAGAGAAAACCAGCAACAAAGGGATGATATTGAATTGTAAGGAACGGTGGTGAAGATTTACGATGTGGTGGATGAGGTATTTGTGAAAATACGTTTCCAAAAAATAGTTGTGCAAAAAGACTGTTTCCGCCCGGGATCGAACCGGGGACCTTGTGCGTGTGAAGCACACGTGATAACCGCTACACTACGGAAACGTTGAATGCAATGGCCAAATTACCGATATGGCTCCTCAAAACAATTTGGTTCCTAAATTCAATGCTCATTTTTTTTGGAAACTTGTCGTGCAGATAAATTAACCTGGTTTTTACTTTTTGATACGGCCAAAATCTGTTTCTTTTTATTTAATTTATGTAGAAGAAGATGCATATCCAGAAATGGTGGAACAGGCCCATGAATGGCCAGTGATAAGGAAATTATTCCGCTGTCAACATATTTTGTTTCTTTTATGTTGGTAAAATTGTACACAACCCTGAAAACGTAAAACTTTCAGGTAGATTTATTATCCGTCTCTCATATCTCCTCAAAAACCACAGAGTATACCTTCCTCGCTCCATGTGTCAGATCACGCCAACTCCGAGGGTCGGGGCGGGTGACACGCACAAAGAACCTCCAACTTCTTTCATTGTAGATTAAATTCTTTGATTCCCCGCTCACCTAGTGAGCGTCCAGAGCGAGCGAAGCGAACGCTATGTAGGTATCGGTGGATAAATATGGACGAACAATTAAAAATATACTTAAAATTGTTCTGCCGCATTGCATTTTCAGTAAAGACAAATGCTTCAATATTTTAAAGAGAAGTTGGTAATAGTTTTACGAAGCAATTGTATCAGAATAAAATCAATAGCTATAGAGAACATAATAGAAAGCAATGTCGATCAAAATACTGTTGACCATGTACCAAGCTTGTACTTTATTGTGGTATCTTAATCCTACCCTTGCAAATATCTAGTTTAGGTGGACACCCCTGGAAGATAAGTACAAAAATGATACACGAACTAATGACCCCAACTATCATTAAACCTTTTCCACCATCTTGAAAATCTCTTGTTTCCCGCGTCGCTCTCGCTGGGTGCTCGCCCTCATTAATATCTGATCTCCTGTCAGCAGCTTAATCTCTGGGGCCCTGGATTTAATACATATTTAATTTCGGTATTTCACGAAGCATTACCTTCATTCGCACCAGTTGTTTGACAAATACCTGTTTATTACCCGACGTCTTTTGTAAAAATGGGTGCCCATTGTTTAAGTTTTTATGTATTGTCTCAGATGAGATATAAAGGTTCTTGTTGGGTAAGAAAATTAAATGTAAAATTAGATATTAGGAATTAATCAAATTTGGGCCTTGGTTTATTTTGTTTTGAAACACCACACCACCACACACGCGCAATTCGAGTTTGCAAATGCTGTAAATGCGGAAAATATTTTTTTCAAAAAAATTAAACTAAACTTACTCATCCTACCAGGCAACTATTTCCATACGGGTAACCTCTCATTATTTCAGCTAATAATAAACGAACAATTCAAATCGATACCTCCAGTGAATCCTCGATTATCGCATACAATATCATCCCAAAACAGCACCGGTTCCCAACACCGTCCATTTAACAAAACTTGTGTAGCTTTATCATCGGTAGTGTTAATTCGGGGGGCAGGGCAAAGGGAGGGGGGGCAGGCAGGGGTGTCAGCTCGTAAACACAATTGTTGCGACTTTAAATCAAACAGTTCGCGGAGTCATTACGTACACGTGCTACTGGCACGTCGCTGCTGGTGTGCAGCTCCATTATATTCTCGATACGACATTTGACTGGAGATTTGGTCCGCTTATTGTAATACGGAGAATGGAGGTCAAAATTAGAACCAACTATGAGGTGAGATGCTGAAAGCCTGCAATTGTTGTCGGTTCTAACATCTAGTTCACCAGTTGGAAATTTGGTTTTATTTCCCAGTTTTCTGAAGATATTTCTAATGAATTCGTCAGTCCTGTAACTGACTGTTATGGATAATGTTCTGAATTGGACCATGTAATAGGAAAAGCTCAAGTTTGGCAAAAGTCACCTACGTTGATTTCCTCCTACGGTATACTCGATAGACGATAGCAATGCTTGCAAATGATACGGCGTACCTATTCTGTAATTAAAAACTCCTACTAATAACTTTTGAAGCACAACAAGAACTTCTCGACACAACAACGTAAACGCACCCCAAGAATAATGAAAGTACAAGTGAATGGACACGCAAGTGTAGTAATTATCCGCGCCAACTTTGTTGTTCCTCTTAATTTATGGCCAGTGTATCATACTCCCTCCGATGGCGGCAACTTCTGCAGAGATGCTAAACAGATACACGAACAACTTTTGCTTTGTTTAGTCTCAAATTATATGTAACAACCGTATTGTTCAAGTATTCGAATGAAGTGTGTAGCGTTTCGAGTCTTGATGTAATACGGAGCGTGGTGTGTACTGATAGGTTGGGGGATATGCTTGATCATAAGTTATGAAAAAATGACAATGACCATCGGAGGCCGGAGAAAAAGAAAAGGAAACGGAGTTACCGACATAGCTTGTACAGTAAGCAAACTGGAGTGGAAACAGACAGGCTTTGTTTATCGAAGGACCGATAGCCGATGGAGCAGACGAGTCCAGGGGGTCTACTCCGAAGTGGTATCGGCCGAATGTTCGGCCGTTTCCTGCTTCGAAGTTACTATTTGGTTCGGTCGGTCCCGATCCTACACTCCTACACTCTTTCGAATATTGACTATTGTCCCGACCCAACTGAGCCGATCCAAACTTTTTTCGCATTTTTCAATAATATTCGTTTCGGCCATGTGTCGGTCCGATGCGATCATTCGCACTTTGCACTTCGTAGTAGCCCCCTGGAGTAGAGACCGCGTATCGGTGAGCGTAGCGTGGAACCCCCAGGTAGAAGGACCGACTACATTAAGAAGTGCAGCCGCAGCCTGGGAGAGGCATATGTCCAGCAGTGGACTGCGATAGGCTGAATTGATCGGAGGCCAGGTTTGGGCAGTATTCTTGTTGACAATTTTATTCATTTGTAATGAAGACAACGTGGGGAAAAATTTGAGCTGAAAATTATGATGATGATGTTAAATAGCCCATCGTGATATTATGCATAATGTATGCTTGATAGCACGATGGACTGTTTAAAGTAGCAAATGCAAGTAAGCCTTTAAGCTAGTAGGAGTTTCGGGTCCTTAGGCCAAACTTCTACTTGCTATCGTGACTGAAATGTTCTATTTTTAGTAGGAACCCTTCTCATCACGCTCCAACGACTCCAGTGTCATATGCACCTGTGTATTCAGCTTACCAAGAAAATCATAACACAGGAACGAACTTGCAAAAATATCTTTAAAATTTTCCTTGCCTCCTAAATCGGTTTACCGAGCATTGCCGAGCGCTCCCGAGCGCCCGCTCGCAAATCGTGCTCAATGTAGCATCACAAACGCGTCGCCGTCACGCCTCCTAACTATTTGATGTCGCCCGCAATGGATAGTGTCCCGGCCCTACGGGTAATTACGAGTATGTTGCCTACTGTTGGGGAGTATGGAAACTAAATATTTTGTTGTTATAAAAGGTTTTATACAGGAGGGGCTGTGAAGCGAGGTCCAAAGCAAAAGTTTTTGAAGCTTCTTTCCAAGGGTTTCCCGAAACACCCCCATGTATGTTCAGCGATTATTTATAGTTTAGGAGCTAGTTAGTTTTTAATATTTTTATGGAAATTCTCACTTGTCTTTGGTGACCATGCAAAACTTGGTACCAAGGAGCTCGTCTGATGATGCAACCGGCAGACCATAGGAACTCCTCAACTTAACAAGAAAACCCCTCTTTAGACTTTGTTACCTACGCATCCAGATATACAAAAAAGAAAACCGACACCTACAACAATGAAAAAACAGATTTTTCTCCATACACATTCTGCAGTCTCACTTTATGGTCTGATAAGTCAACTTTTATTTTATTTTATGTATTGTATGTTCATCCATCATTCCAATGAAATTCTTTAAAATAATAATATTTTTACTATTTGCGTTAAAGTCAACACGGAGCAAAGACAAACAAGCCCTCACTATGATCGGAAACATGACACAATCGCAAATTGTTCATACCGACAATTGCACCTTTAAATCGGAGACATAAAGGTCATTTTACATTGATCCAACTTCAAAAAATATATTGCTTTTGGCGTGACATACACAGATAACTTTTCAGGGCGTGACGACTTTGTGTAGTTGTGATAAGGGTGCTTTTCCATTGTTTATATGGCTGTTGTGTTGTCAGAGAAAGCAGCGGGGTTCCGCATAAGCTGCACTGGACGCCAATGGATTTATCGTTGGAGGTTGAGACAAGAAAAGCAGCTTTGTCTTTGAGACAAACGGACGCCAGCTACTGGTGTCACGGAGGGGGCGATAAGAAATAAATAAAGATATTGATTCTCACAAATAGTAAAGGGATGTCATAAATCGGAAAATATTTTCCTCTTTCAAAGAGATTTTCCATTTGAAACTCGGAGGGACATGTCAAAGCTCTCAAGTACACGTCTCATCATCAGCAGTCTAGTATTTTCCCAACTATGTTAGGGTCGGCTTCCAGTCTAACCAGATGCAGCTGAATACCAGTATTTTACATGGAGCGACTGCCTATCTGACCTCCACAACTCAGTTACTGGGTAATATAATACCCCTTGGTAAGGCGATTATCACACTGCCACGCATCACGCTGCATGTTGCGTGTCAACGCACTGAATGAGCGCGCGTGGATGCATTTTCTGTGTGTTGGACTGTGCGTGTTTTATATACAAACGGAGATACTTACAAGCAACGTTAAAACACGCATTCACGCGCTACGCTGCGTGGTGCGTGGCAGTGTGTTAATCGCCTTAGACTGCTTGTCAGACTTTCGGGCTTCTGACGACCCGTAACGACTGTCAAAAATTTAGCCGGGACCAACGGCTTACGCGTTTTCCAAGGCACGGAGGGATCTCGGTGTGTAATGATGGTCACTCATCCACGGACCGACCACGGCAAGCGCAGCTTAACCTGATCGATCGACCCGTGCGACTGTTATTACTTAGCCACGAGTCCCTCAAATCTAAGTACACGTCTACCACCCAATAATGAAAGGCTGTAGATACATTCCTTTCACAGTTATTTTACCTCTGACAGCTTCAAAGCAACAGCAACCTTATTACAACAACACTAAAGATCGCTGTGATTTTGACAGACTTGACAGTTGCAGCAACTCAACAGCAACCTTATTGTCGAGAGATTAATGAGCACTGTCAAATTGACAGTCATGTGTGTACTGTATGCATGCTACCTGTCGTTTTAAATAATAAAGGGTTTTTCAATAGGGACGCTCGAACTTTGACAGCGTATAGCGGCCATCTTGGTAAAGCGATAGCTGTCAAATTTGGCGGGAATACAGATTTAGTCGCACGCTACATGCTTCAACAACGCGTAGAAATTGTTAGAATTTATCATCAAAATCAGTGCTCTGTTCGCCTAACGTTCCGTTCATTGCGTCCAATTTGTAGCATTCATGGCCGTCCTACAGAGTCCACAATCCGTCGTTTAATGAATTTTGAGACAACCGGGTCGGTGATTGATCAAGCAATGCCTGTACGTCAAAGAAACTCAAGATCGTTGGAGAATATTGTTGCCGTTCGAGATAATGTGCGAGAAAACCCCAGGCAGTCCATTCCGCGACGTGCGCAAGAGCTGGTTCTTTTTGCGATATCAACTTGGCGGATTTTGCGTGGACACTTGGGTTTTCATCCATACAAAGTTCAATTGACTCAAGAGCTAAAACCCAACAACCACAGACAGCGCTGTGTATTCGCTGATTGGGTTTTAGAGCATTTGGCGGCTGACACTGCTTTCGGAAAAATAATCATCATTAGTGATCACGGGAGATTTATCAGTTGCCTCTACACTCCGAAAAAGTCACTGTTTGGTGTGGATTTTGGTCCGGCGGAATCATCGGCCCTTATTTCTTCGAAGATGCGCAAGGAGCCGCGCTCACTGTCAATGGCGACCGATATCGGACGATGATAACAATTTTTTTGTGGCCTAGGATAGATGGTATGAATCTCACAAGACATGTGGTTCAAACAGGACGGCGCCACTTGCCATACTGCACGGGAAACATTAAATTTATTGGATGAGAAGTTCGAGAGCTTCGTCATCTCGCGTGGTGGCGACATCAACTGGCCACCGAGATCGTGTGACTTAACACCGCTTGAATACTTTCTGTGGGGCTACGTAAAATCTCTGGTCTATGTAGACAAACCACAGACAATTACTGGCCTGAAGGCCAACATAACTCGCGTTCTTCGTGAAATTGAGCCAAATATATGCGAAGATGTCGTCCGTAATTGGTCCTCCAGAATACACCACCTACAGCGGAGTCGCGGCGGCCATTTGAATGAAATTATATTCCATAAATAATGTCATCGAATTTCCTTTAAAATAAAACCAAAATTGTGGCTATATCACTTAAACAGGTTGTTTTATTTCATTTCAAAGTTCGAGCGCTCTTAATGAAAAACCCTGTACAATTATCTCAGAACAAGTATATTCGCGACCGTTCACGAGCCTTAACATTCCGTACAATTAACCTTTACGGCTTTACTAAACAAACGAGGAACAACTCTCGGGTCATGGAAATAACAAAATCGAAAGGTCAATACGTCCCTTGACAACTAAAGCGTGTTATTTAATAACAAAAATCAATATAACATAGTTTGGACAGACACAAACACGATTAGCAGGGGCCGACAATCAAAGGGAGCTGGACATTGTCGAGTTGGCAATAATAGCATTATTATGAATTACCAATGCAAATAAATGGACTGAAGGTTCGGTGGCAAAGATTGAAATAGTTTCGCAGTGGTGACAAAAGTTCCATTAGCAATGGACACTGGGTTTTCCATTTTCTCTCCAATCGTTGAGGGCTTTGGGAATTCTATCAAGACAATCAATCAATCTAGACGCTTTACTTTGTGTAATTTACTTCATCACTACCTGCTCTTAAAACAGTGAAGGAAAGCATTGTGAGGTACCCTGTTATGTTATGTTCTAGAACCAAAAATTCGAAGACATGTGACATCTACCAATCCGCACTGGGACCGCGTGGTGAATTACAGCCCACTCCCTCTCACAGAGAGGAGGCCAGTGTCCCAGCAGTGGGAACGTTATAGACTGATTATTCTTATATCGTGCATCTTATGCATCCGTACTAAAAGTGCGTACTTGCGCCAAAGATTGTTTCAAATAACTAAAGAGATCTAGGTGATTATAAACATAACAGAAATCATATGATTGAAATGTGCTAATGTAATATTTTGAACAAGGTTCTAAAAAGCTGTCTTTCTCTTAATAGATCCTGTGAAAACTCTACAACGTATACCCTGTCCATTAGGTTAACCGTTTTTTGACAGCTGTCTTAGAACGTACAGACGCCAGCAGGTCAAGCTACCCGAAACTGTCAAATTTTCCCAATCAACCTTGAACCTTGATACTTTACTGATAAAGTTGAAAATCTATTAAAGAAATTTGACAGATTTTAGTAGCTTGATGTGCTGGCGTCTGTACATATTCCAGATTACGTAAAAGTTAACTTTAAAATGCGTAATAAAATAAATAATATAAACTGCCTTATCGTATTGAATTATCTTATTTATGGCTTCTTACAGACATTATAATACCGTGCGTGTCAATCAATCGATGTATTGTGTGTTGCTGCAATCACTAGTTACATCTGTCAAAAAACGGTTTACGTAATGGACAGGATAAAAAAAATAGTCTAAAACACTTTAAAATTGTCGCATCTACGACATAATCTAGCCAGTTATACGTCACAGGAGCGAAACGGCCAGTTGGGCGGCTGTGTCCGGCCGTGATTGCCTGTGTGCTCATCCAATAAGACTGGGCCCTTCACGGCTTATCACTCCCGCACTCCACCAGACACCCTCCTGTCAATATTTGACTTGCTTGCTGTATTCAAGATTAAGTTAGTAATGAATGGCTTAAGTTGTAACGATTTTGATAGTTACTCTCAAAGTTACAACCCAAACTTGTCCCTTTTTATGGAGATGTATTTCGGACTCATAAATAGTAATTAAGGGCTTGAATTAGCACTTAAACGCAGTTAGTGCATGAAGTTTTGGGGTTGTTGTCGAAAGTTTGTTACTTAATACTTCATACTGGCTATAATTTTCATATGGCTACAAAAGTTTCGAAACGTTTTGGAATTCGTTAGACATGTGTTGGCCACAAAACATGGTCCCTGAAACACATGGGTGCTACTTCTGATCTTATATAACTAAGAACAGATCTAGCACCTATGTTTATGTTTCAGGGACCATGTATTGTTTGTCTTAGACAGAAACTTCTCGATAACAAATAGCTTGGGTTGTCCTACATTATGTTCCTTTAATTTAGAATATTTTTTAATAAACTGTTAAGTACCAGAGACATGGGACATAGGATACATCACATACCAGAAAATCTTTAACTACCATTCACATTCAAAACTGCATAACTGCGTCCCAAAATTAGCAACCCCAAGTATCATCTAGTTAGGATATTTTAGCCAACATCACAAACCGACACCAGCCCTGTTTACCTTGGCGTCAGAGTACAACCGGCAGAAAGTTGACAACACAAGTTTTTCCTAATGAAGTCACTTGGCAAGACTGTTTCGGCATTGCTGCAATTTTTGGTTTCGTGGCGTACGACGGTGTACGTGACTTGAATGGGTGATGGGTAAATATGCTGCTTGTACAAGTTTCTTTATGTTGGTTGGGCTTTACTCATGTTCGCAACAGCAAAAATCGGAACTTAGTCCGCCATCTTGTTTTTCAATACAATTTTTGTAACCAAAATCAATCAAAATCAAAATAGTTTACTTCACATAAACCTACAAGGACACTTAGGAAAGAGAGACTGACTGACTGACTGTCTGACTTAGTGTTGAGATTTTATGATGGTAGTAATATCAAACCATTGGGTGTTATAAGGCCGAAAGTTCAGTACAAGAATAAGATTAGACATTAGAACTGTTTGTAATCGACGGAGGTACAACTTCATTACTAGGCCGGCAATGGTTATCAGAATTGGAAATCAAGATACCTCAATTTCAACAAGCAGTCATGAATTACGGAGGTAGGGTAGACGTAAAATCTGATACCGCATTTTTGTTAAATAGGTATAAGGAATTGTTCGGAAGCGGATTGGGACGGTACACAGGCGGCAAAGCAACACTCCAGTTACGGGAGGGTGCCACCCCAGTATTTTGTCGGGCACGACCGCTGCCTTACGCTCTGAAGGGTCAGGTGGATGCGGAGCTGGATGCTATGCTGCGCGCGGGCATCATCGAACCCGTCGAGTGCTCGGACTGGGCGACGCCTTTGGTACCGGTACGTAAAGCTGATGGTGGGCACCGTATCTGTGCTGATTATTAAAATCACTTTGAATCCTGTCTTGCTGGTCAATAGATATCCACTACCGAAGATAGACGACTTGTTAGTAAACTTAAATGGGGCAACGTTATTCTCTAAAATCGATTTATCACAAGCCTACAATCAGATTGAATTAGACGAGTCTAGAGATTTAACGGTGATAAACACACACCGAGGTCTGTTTAAATACAATAGACTGGTGTTTGGGTTGTCTTCAAGCCCGGGCATTTTTCAGCGGATTATGTCGAACCTTCTTAGTGATATACCAGGTGTGGAAATATTCCTGGACGACGTGATCATAGGTACGTCAGGAACCCAACAGGAGCATTTAGAAACTTTAGAAAGGGTGTTTCAAAGATTACAAAGTCACGGCATGAAGCTCAAGAGAAGTAAATGTCTATTTATGGTTGATGAGGTTAAATATTTAGGGTATGTGATATCTAAAGAGGGTATTAAAGTAGATAGGGAAAAGGTAAATGCAATAGTAAAAATTCCTAGGCCAAAAGATGTTACTGAGTTGCGAGCTTTCTTAGGGTTAATAAATTTCTATGCAAAGTTTGTTAAAAATCTGAGTAGTATTTTGTCACCCCTTTACGAACTTTTAAAGAAAGGTGTTAGCTGGAGCTGGAGTGTTCAGTGTGAGGAAGCCATGGCCAAGGTAAAAAAAATATTAACGGGCGCGGAAGTGTTGGCTCATTATGACCCAGATAGGCCGTTAGTGTTGACGTGCGACGCCAGTGCGCGGGGTATAGGTGGGGTACTCACTCAGCCAGACGCCGGCGGCCGCGACCGACCGGTAGTGTATGTATCACGCGCATTGAATAACGCTGAAAAACATTATTCTCAGATAGATCGCGAGGCGTTATCTATCGTATTTTGTTTAAAAAAGTTGCACCAGTATGTTTACGGCCGACGTTTTACTTTACGAACAGATCATAAACCGTTAGTAAGTATATTTGGACCAAAACACGGCGTTCCGGCAATGGCAGCGAGTAGGTTACAGCGTTGGGCGATCATTTTATCAGCGTATACGTACGATATAGAATACGTCAACACAAAACAAAACGGCGCGGACGGACTATCAAGATTACCGGTGCTAGGCAATAGTGATGAGTCATTGCACGTACTTCCCGAACAAACGTATTTACATTTCGCACAAAATGCTTTGTTATTAGATTATAATATTATCAAGCAACAAACTATGAGGGATCCTATGTTGAGCAGAGTTTTAAGTTATATTCGAGATACGTGGCCTACGGATAATGAAATACGGGAAATACAACCGTATTATAATCGTCGTAGGGAACTGTACGAAGAGTTAGGTTGTGTCATGTGGGGGCATAGGGTAGTTATCCCGGAAAGCTGTCGAGCTAGGGTGTTACAAGAATTGCATGAACCACATATGGGTATCGTAAAGACAAAGGCGTCAGCTAGGAGTTATGTTTGGTGGCCGGGCATCGACGAGGCGGTTGAGGCCACGTGTCGGGAGTGCGGGGTGTGCGCGGGGGAAGCGGACGCGCCTCAGCGACACACCGTCACACCGTGGCCATGGCCCTCTAGACCATGGGCGAGGGTACATTTAGATTTTCTAGGTCCTATCTTTGGTAAAATATATTTAGTTATGGTAGATGCTAGGACCAAATGGATTGAAGTATTTCCAGTACCTAGTACCGCGGCTAGTTACACTATTGAGAAATTGAGGGAAACTTTTTCTAGATGGGGCCTACCAAGACAAATAGTTTCGGATAATGGTCCCCCATTTTCAAGTAAAGAAATGTCAGACTTTTTAACCAATCATGGCGTAGAACATATTTTTTCTGCACCATACCACCCCGCTTCAAATGGGGCCGCTGAGAATGCAGTACGGACTGTCAAAAGGGTGATTAAGAAAGCGGTCAAACAAAAGGAAAACGTTAACGAATGTTTGAGTACCTTCCTTTTACATTATCGAAACACGGAACACTGTTCTACCGGGGATAGTCCAGCGAATCTAATGTTAGGTAGGAATTTACGTACAAAATTAGATGCGTTGAGACCCAACAGGGAAGAGAAAGTGAAGAAAGCTCAGGAGCGCCAACAAAAGGGAGGAACTGAGCGATCTTTACAGCTAGGGGAGGAGATATGGATGAGGCAGTATAGAAGTAATGAAAAGTGGCTTCCGGGGCAAATAGTTAAAAGAATGGGTACTACTGACTATAGGGTGGTGGATGGGTTCGGGAATGAAACTCATAGACATATTGATCAGATCAGACAGCGATCGCGTAGTTCCTTGATTTGTCCAACTAGCACAACAGAACGGAGTTCTCTTGAGGCAGACCGTTCCAAGGTGTCCGAGGTGGCGCCAGGCACAGTCAGCACAGAGGTACCTAATGTTAAGACGCGGAGCCCTCAGAGCGTGGGGGAGTTAGGTCCGGACCGAACCGCGACAGTCGATGTGTTACCGTCCATATCCGAGTCCAGTCCAATTCCTCACAGTAAAGTTTCCAATCCTAGTGCAAATACAAGTGTTCCCACCTCCGATGATCCTAATCCAGAAGTGTCTCGAACCCGTCCTGTACGGGAATGTCGGTTAAAAAGACCGCCAAATTATTGTAATAGTTAAGGACCTACCTAGCACTTAAATAAGTATTATTATCAATTGTAACTTGTCGTGTGGTAATGGTAAGCAACGTAATTAATAACATAATAGCTAAGTCAACATTCGATTGTAAATGGTAGGGTAGCCAGCAATGATTGTGATGCAAGGTATTATTATTTCCTACTACCTACTATTGTAGGTATTATAGTTTCTAGTTATAATAACTGTGTTTTTTTTTAAAATATGTATTGTTTAGGGTGGAGAGTTGTAATGTATTTCGGTTTACCCGCATTGAACAATATCATTCGCTAAGTAGCATATATAAGTTGTCACACTTGTACCATGTCTCAGTTTTGCAATAAACGCTTGTTCGCGACCTACGCCTTTTATTACGCCCAAAGTACCAACTTCTCAGAAACATCAGAAGCTAGGTGCACGGTTCCAATTGGTGGTTTCCCATGGAGAACAGGCGGCAACAAACTCCACGGTTACTCTTTTAAAAATAATGGGCTTTTACTGTGTTTTCAAATTACACTGCTGACAGGTATGGGATGACAGTACAAAACAAAATTACAGACACAAAACACACAACGGACAGTACAAAATAGAAAATGTTCTACAAATCTACAATCTAATCTGTCTAGAAGGCCTACAACGTTCCCACATTCACAAAATATAAAAGAATATATTTTGAAGATAAATAAAATAATAAAAATAAAAACCTATTTAAACCAAAACGTAGAGATGTAAGGTCTATATTTATTTGTTTTCTGGAGGCGTTTGTCTAGAAAATATTATTCTCTAAGTACAGACGCCAAAATAAAAAGATTATCATAATGATTTTCTGTCATAGGTACTCAACTTCTTTGACTATCGCAAATTGGCACATGTAACAAATAATATCGTACGAAAAAGTACTGAAACATGACAGGAACTTGCCTACTTTGAAGATAGAGTATAAAGTTGATGCGTATCAAAAGATTAAATAAACCACGCAAAAAGGACCAAATTCAAACACGCGACGTAATTAAAAAACTAAAGCACTATCTTCTTAAGAAACCAATATCGCCTATCACCTCCGTGTTCGATTGTTCTAGAACAATCTAGACGAATCGAGTAACGTTGACATGTAAACACAAAAGTTTTGGAACGATCTCATCTATCTTCGCGCCCGGGGCCTCATTGAGTTCCTTCGCAACTTTCTCCAAGTGTAATCAAAGGATAAAACCTTCTGTAGCCAGAGTCAAGTGGCTGCATAAAGGGGAAAATTCACTTACTCCTATAGCGGACGCGGCTCCAAACATTGGGATGGAGATGCAGTCGCGGTGTGGACGGGGAATTTGATGCTGGTTTGGTTGAAAAGGAAAATGCGACTGGACCAACAAAACACAACAAATCTATAACGATATTATAAAGAGGTAAAATTTGTTTGTTTTTTTGTTTGTATGTATGTAGGGGGTAATCTCTGGAACTACCAGTCGGATTTGAATAATTATTTTTGAATATAAAACAACAAATAAAACGGGAAAAATGATTCCTTTTGAGAGCTTCCGTTGCGTGCGCTGCGTAAACGGTTTAAGTTACGCAAAAATTATGTATGATGGAATTATTCCACTTTAAAAGTTATAAAAAAGTCCGCGACAGCATATGTCTATCTTTTAAGATTGACTCACTACTTATAACCTTTTTTATGGTAATCAAATTTGTTAGAAATTAATGCATGATTTGCGAAGGTGTTTTATCAACAAGTGTATATCCTTATCCAAATGATAATCCTTATCCAAATAAATACGTTATTCATCACAAGTATTTAACTGTGAACAAAATTGCCCTTAACATCACTTGATTTCAATCAACATCTTAGGAGATATCATAATTTTAAAATAACTTCGCAACTAAATAGGTATGATTACGTTCGGGTCGGTTCAACATCACGCTAGGTCAAAATGAATACAGTCAGAAAGAGAACTAAGGCTCGGCGCAAATGGGCCACCGACCACAGCCACCGGTGGCTGTCGCGCGCTACCGCCACATTTCTAAGAGTGTCAGAAGCGAGCGACAGCCACTGGTGTCTGGAAGCCACCACATTTTATAACCCGCTCGTTGCTGCGCAGTCTGAAGATGGATTCTGACACGGAAAGTTTGCTCGCGCTTTTGTTAATACGCAGAAGACGTAAACGACGCCGTCGCCGCCTGTATTGGGTGCATCCAATTTTAACTGGTCCTACAGTGAAACATAACTTGCATTTCGATAATCTACAAAGATAGCCAAAAAAGTTTTTTAAACATTTTCGAATGAGTTTGACTACATTTCAAGAACTGCTGTTGGTGTTACAAGATGGATTAATACGGCAAAATACCAATATGCGGCAAAGCATCACCCCTGCAGAAAGACTCGCAATCACATTAAAGTAAGTAAAACACATTTAATATTTTAGCATTTATTATGATGGACAGCTTCAACATATTGTAATTCTTAATTAACTGTGACAATTTCAGCTTGCAATCAATTTTTAAATCATCATGAATTTATAATTATCTATGATTCGGTACCAAACATATCTTCTATTATACAATTATCATCAGTAGAATTGTTTGAATAATTTGACAATGCCGATGGAGAAGACATTGAAGTTGATGGAGCAGCCTGGTTTGTTATATAAGTATATGTGTTTTGTGAAGAATATCCATAAGAGTGTGATGAGTAAGATCTGTAATTATGAATAGGTTCGTACATTTTGTACTTCTTAATCAACTGTAACATTTCACCCTTGAAATCAATTTTAAAATCATCATGAATTATTCTAATATCCGGCAAGACTGACATGAAGAAATCTTTGTCTGGATCTACATGTTCAGGTCTTTCATATTTATTTTTTAAATTGTCTGATAGTTGTTTCATTATTTTGTTTTCTGCTTTTTCCATTATCCTTTTCATTGCCCTTCTCCTGGAACTGCTTAAAGAACAAGTTTCTTCTTCATTTTGTTCTTGTTGTTGTCCTGAATCATTTTTATTAATCTCTTCATCATCATTTTTATTAATCTCTTCATCTGTTGTAGGTCTCACGTTTTTAAGACTTTTCAAAATAGACTTTTGTTTAAAATATATATATTCTTTCCTGCCTGATGCTCCAGATCCGCTCTTCTTTTGCTTCCCAATTTCTCTGTTTAAACTATCGCGGAGACTCTTCCACTTTCGTTGTAACGTGGCAGCTGTAACAAATCGTATTATTATTCAACAATATTGTATTTAAGGTGATTCTGGTGTTTCTGGTGGTTTTGGTTGGTGGTTTTTCTGTTTTTTGTGTTTTTCTGTGTTTGGTGCTCTAACGGGAAATTCAAATTTTTTGAGGTTTTCTTTTTTATTGCGGCTAAACTGTTATATCTTTTACTAGTTTAAACTTAAAAATTGATACAGTTTTACACAAAAAATAGTTATTTAGGTTCGCAAAATAGCTTAAACTAGTAATATATATAACAGTTTAGCCGCAATTAATAAAAAAACCCAAAAAAAAATAGAATTTTCCGCCAGAGCGGAACCTTAACATAGAACTTGCTATTTGTTTCAGGTACCTTGGCACCGGATGTTCATTTGGAGATTTTGAAACGACTTACAATCGTGGTGCATCTACAGCGAGAATGATAGTCAAAGAAACATGTCAACTAATTTGGAATAGGTTGAAAGCTATATGTATACCAGAACCAACGATACTTATGTGGAACGAAATAGCTAGTGAATTTCTACAAAACACTAATTTCCCTAATTGCCTAGGTGCTATCGATGGGAAACATATAAGAATTATTCACCCATTTGACAGCGGATCCTTATACTACAACTATAAGAATTACTTTTCGATGGTACTTTTGGCGGTTTGTGACTCTAATTACCTTTTCACATTCGTGGATGTTGGTTCCTATGGCAAAGCATCGGATTCAACTGTATTTAAAGAGAGTGAATTATTTAAAAGGATTGAAGACAAATCTATCAATATACCTCCAGAAAGACCAGTTGGTAACCGTCAAGCACTAAATTATTCATTTGTTGGTGATGAAGCATTTGGTTTATCCGAACACATGTTGAGACCTTATGCTGGAAGACATTTGTCTTTAGATAAAAAAATATTTAATTATAGACTGAGTCGTGCTAGGCGCTGCATAGAATGTGCTTTTGGTATACCTACTTTCCAACAAATGGAGAATACTTCATCGCACTACTACATCTGTTAAATTCCCAGAAGATATCGTAAAAAAGTGTTGCATTTTGCACAACTTTGTTCGTAAAAGAGATGGTTACAATTTCAAACACACGCTGAATGTAGTCGGATTAGAAAATGAAAAAGATACAGGTATACCAACTTTACGATCATGTACTACATGAGACATATTAAAAGATTACTTTATGAATGAAGGATCAATACCATAGCAAGAAAACAGAAAATGAATAAACACGACACAAAGTATTTAAAATGTTAACTTACCTGCGGTGTTGTTTTCCTTGCTACTTTTGTCCTTGAAATTGTTAATAAATAATGCACAAATCTCTTCCCAGGCTTTTACTTTCTCATTTCTATTGCTGTACAGATCAGAATTCAAATCTCAAAGAGCGGGACGTGAATGTATTTCCGATATGAATGTATCAACATCCATTGAGACGTCGTGCTCTATGATGGTAGGTACGCGTGCGATACGTAGAACGTCGGACAGTTAACTGCGCGGGGGTGGAACAGTGCGACAGTGGCGGATGTCGGCGTTTTGTGTGGCAGAAGGTAGTTCAAAATATTTTACTACTCATTAACCTACATGGGCACTTTTGAAACATCAGAAGCTAGGACCTCGATTCCAATTAGTCGTTTCTTATGGAGATAAACCGGCAAGAAACTGCACATCAATGCAGGTTCTTTACCTACTCTGTAGCTTGTAGGGATAGTTACCTAAGCAACGCAAATAAATATATCCAGGCAATACTTCGAAGTTGCCTAAGGATAGAGGATCTTCATGTTATCTACACCAAAAATATATACACAACAATAATTCATAATAGTGACAAGGACGTGACGCGCAAACTGTTACATGATTCTGAACGCCACGCATTTTTTTTATAATAACCCCCGAAAAATTCATCGCTAAGGGGTTTAGAATCATATGCTGAATTCACGGATACAGTATGCCCATCGATGTCCCTGCCACCCTGTATAGAACACTAAAACGCACGGTAACAGTTTCAAGACTCTATTAACACTGCGAAAAAAATGAGTTTTTACAGAGTGTAACTACAGATTGCCACCAATTCTTTCAAGAATAAGATTATGTGTTTTAGGCTTAGGCCTATATTAGGGTAAATATTTACCTCCATATCATAAGAGAACCCTTTTGCAACATTTGAATCAAACACACAACAGTAAACGCGAATACAGCCCTTTATATAAAGCCATAGTTGGTTCAGCGAGCGAATTTGCATCGGAATGGCTGATTACAGAGTCATACCATAGGCAGTAGCTTGGACCTAGCTTTAGCCAGGTACCGCCGAATGGGTTTCAGACAACTAGATTTTAAACTTGCCGTGAATGTCCTGCTTTATATACGATATAATGTGTTTGGTTTGCAGTTGTAAATATATGGGAGTTTCTTGGCTGTTTTGGGGCAACGAAAACCGACTCTAAGGACTGCAAATTTATGCAGGAGTTTGAATAATTGTCTCAAAATGGGTGTTAGGAGCACTTACCTACCTATCTTGTTATTGAAGCAAGACTGCACTGCTGATCCCTTGAGCGAATCTTTTAATAATAAAACTTCTTCTTCGATGCAAGTCGATCGTACTTTTTAGATTCGTTGAGCGCAGTGCAATGGGTGGCCACTTTAATACATATATATAATAGGAAGAAAGAAAATACATTTTTTTTGCACAGACTCACAAGTACAGACCAGACCAAAGACATACATCAGATAAAAACAAATAAAAACGTGTAAAGTAATAAAGACGTGTAAGAAATTAGCAAGCATGCTTGACAGTTATGTACTTTTTTTTACTACTGAAAATCCTGCTTACAGTGATAAACCCTGTACCTTTTTTTTCAGTACTGCAACTCAGAATTTCCTAAAAATAAGAACCCAATTATACATTCTTCAACCAAAAAAACCAAGACCAAGACATGCCAAAAGCTCATGCTCAACAGCATCAATTAAAACTGTAACCATAGCAGTAGCTGGCTTTAAATACTATTCCCAACAAAAACAGAAACCACAGTACAAAAGATAAGATCAAAGAAATAAGTTGTTTAATTATTTCTAAGTAATAACTAAACTTGTTCCGGAAGGTAAGGCTGGTCTTCGTAAGGTGAATGCGTTCATTTGCATCGGGAAAAGTTTTTCACGGTAACTTGAACTTTAATTAAAAACAGAATTAAGTGTATAGGATCAAGCGGATATTTACAGTCGAGGACAAAAGTATTGGCACAGTGAAACTTGGTACTACTTTTTCTTTGTTTCAAGGTTTTCTCGGTCTTTGGCCAGAATTAACTAAAGCAACTTCTGTTGTCTAAAAGACAACATTTGATGAGTGACACGATGTCGATGAGCATACTGTGCAGGGGTACACGTTGTGTCTAGTTTCTTCCTTTTTTACTTTTATTTACTAACATTAGATATAAGCAAAATTCTTATTACTAAGAAGCTTGCCTTGTCTATGGATATTTTTGTCTGAAATAAATGTTTTTTTTTAAAGGTCCTTCCGCTGATGATTCTTGAAGTAAACAAAGTTAAAAGTTATGTAAGACCGGTTCTTGTATTCCTTATCAAGTCACATTAGGATAATGTGTCCGGACGTGTTTTCAAAGTTTTGAATGTCTCAATGCGCAAAGAAATACCAACCATCGTATACTCTACCACAAGAACGTTAATCATTAAAAAGGCGGTTGTCATCTCGAATGTGCACTTTTTCAAAATCGGTTTTTACTTAATCTTTTTCATACTCCAGAATTTTTATTCTTCCAAGTTAACCTATGTCAATCAAGTTACAATGCGTAAAAGGTGCGGTTCCCTGGTGCGCAGGGTGTGGGGCGGCTCCAACAGTGTCTTAAGCATGGTTGCGAGTCGCTTGGACTGTGTGTACGTGGGTCACTGTTGTGCCGTCTCTCGTGGGATGTCGCAACGGTGACCAACCGTTATTTTTTGTATAGTTTTCCTTGTTTTTGTTTAGTGTCTGTGCTTACTAACATAGTCGTAAGTTTTACTAACAATCTTGTTGAGTCTTTGTAACTTGAATAAAGAAAATTCTATTTTATTCGATGTCCAAATAGCAATATCCGCCAGTGTACAGTCGCGTGTGAGTGTACCGGTCTCCTTGGAGGCGCATTTTATCAGCCGCAACCAGCCGCTGTACTCCCCACGGAATGGAGTCAAAGCAAGAACGAACTGATCATTTATGTTGCTTCATTTAGTTAGCCATTATTTTGTAACTTAAGTGTAATGTATTTAAGATTTGTTGGGCCGAGAAACTTAATTTTAGATAGTATTATATGGTTTTTGACTACTAAGGGTGATTTTCACCAAACTTTTACATCTAGAATAAGTCTTATCCTGAAAATAAATTTTGTTTATTTGACAGTTTTTCCATAGATACTAGTGCTGTAAAAAATATGCATAGAATTCTAATTTACTTTCGAACATAAATAAGCTAAAATAGTATTAAGTAAGTAATCGTTAAATCCACATTAAAAAACTTAGCAAATAGTCATAATCAGCAAAGAAAAGAACTCATCGACTTGCCCCATATTCTTATAATCATTTTTGCTACCAAGTCCATTTCTAAAGGTTCCATATAATATATGTACTTATAAACTATTCACTGCCTATAAAAATAGCGATAAAGGTACTTTTACAGCCAGTTTTTCTGTAAATTACATTTTCTATTATGTCCTTAGGCTAACCTTATATGGCCCTTAGCTTGCTCGGCCGGGTCATCAGTCTTTGTTAGTGTGTACCTAAGATAGATGATGCCATTGGCTAGGCATATCAAGGGATACACACCTTTATTGACATAGAAACAAAGGAACTAAGTTTGGTGTCTGTTTGAGGGTCTGTATCATTGCCATTGCCGTTGTTTACTAGGTCTATTTCTAGATTACATTGTCCTAGCTTTAATAATAGAGGTCTCAGAAGTCTTGCCTCATCGAGGTGACTTTATTTGTGAAACTTTGATATTATGATGATGTAATTGATTAAACTTAGTACATTGTCTACGCCAAAACAATTACATGGCCGTTCGCCGACACCATAGTGTTCTATTTTCGTCGATCACCTCTACAAATACCTCAGACACCATTTTGCTCCCAACAACAAACTTAGCAGCGTCACCTGATAACACTGAACTTTAATGGCAGCTGTGTTTATCACTGGCCCGGGCTAACGGCAGCTAAACCGCCCTTCAAACATTTTATGGCGTCCTCACGTCCACGAAAAAAACTACCATCAGCTCCTGACAAAATTACATCTCACTTCAAATAGTGCTCGTAAAATTTACGCCAATTTAGATTCCCTTTACTCGGAGAAAGTCGTTTTTACAAAACGTTGTCGTATAATAAGTCGGTAAAACGTGTGTTTTACGAGGCTAGACAGACCCTCTGTTGTCTGCGTGTCTGTCACAAGATTGTCTGCCGAGAGCTGCAGATGAGATGGCAGATGGAATGTGGGGACACTTTCTATTATGTGGAGCTTACGTGTAACTGGGCTATTTGGAGGAATTGAGTTTGTTTCAACTGCACGATTGTGATTGCATGGTTTTTTGAGTAGAACATGCGAGAAGCTTTAAATCGCATTACAAGTGGTACTTTTTTTCAGTTTTCATTTAATTGGACATATGAAACGGAAAAGGGTTTGCGAAAATATATCGTATTAAATAAAACTCTCAAGCTAAGCAAATAAAAACCTGTTACCCAATACAGATGGAACCTATACTTTAGGCCCAGAAACGTCACAGACTACTCCCCATCACTCAATATTCCATCAGCTGAAACGACGACAAGCAAGTGATACCGCCATCCCATTCCGAACGAAACTAGCGCCATCCCAGCGAGGCGACGCACGCCACACGCGTCGTCAATCAGAAACGTCGTAATCCGGCAATAGAACGAAAACAATTGCCACACACACACCTACCCGCCAAATTACATTTCCAATTCATGAAGGCTGTTATCCAACTTTTTCCCTTTCTTCATCCCTTACCCGAACCCACCCCACAGTTTTCACCTCGCGATCTTTTTCTATGAATAATTTTTCGGAGGAGCTTGTTGACTTAATTTTATATCGGTATCCTTCTTTTTTAATGTGTGCCTAAACCAATAAAAGTGTTGGTACCGCGAATTGGTCGCGGATTAAACGGAGTTTTTACATCTTACTTAACACTTATATTTTTAGGGTTATGGTGCAGCTGCAAATGGTTTGGGCGGGTGCCTTTCATCATATCAGACCGTAAACGATGATTGCTTAACATGAGCCTCTAATCTAATAGAACTGCAATGGCTACCCATTGCAGTTCTATTAGATTAGAGGCTCAATAAATGGAAATAACTTAACGAATATACTACTATATTCGTTAAGTTATTTCCATTTATTTTTTAATATACTACTGTTTGTTTCCCCTTACAAATAATAAAAATAAGAAACTGTCATGGAAATTATTGTCGTTGTGTTCATGCTTGGCTAATATTGGTTGATATTTCGCAGTATCTATTATTAGATTTCTGCTGTCAAAAGACAATCCCTTTCATGAGACTCAAAAGTATAAAAAGAGGCCTATTTTACTAACAGCCTATGTAGCCAGTGCATTGATATTTCTTAAATTAAAGTTACCCTCTTGGATAATTTTCTAATTCGAATAATGATTGACTGATGAACGCACAGAACAGAGATAAATTACATCAATTACAGACGATCGTAGAACAACTAATACAAAACCTAATCACAATCAATACTTAATTCATTAATTAATCCAAAATATGCCAAAAGCAAGTTAAGCGCATCAATTATGATCCCGTCACGTTAAGCAGGAGTTAAGCTGAAGCCGATAGGTTCGGTTAATAGCCAAACTTTTGGACGCAAGAGCTTTGACAAACGACGCCGCGCTGTAGATAACTAACTTTTAGTTGTATATTGTTTTATTCTCGTTTGATAGTAATTTTAGCTAATTATAGTAGGATCTCAGTTTTAAGGGCTTTTAGGGTTATTAAAGGCTTTAAAGTTAAATGGATGTAGATGTTTGTCACCTGGTAGCTTACACTATTTTATGAACTGAACGGTCGGATACTTTATACCTATTTTGACTGAAATATTTCAAATTATAGCCGAAATAGTTCCGTTATTTTGTAATAAAAACAAATTATTTTTCACCTTTCGAAATTCTGCTGAAATGGGTAGCAAGTTGTGAGGCAGGCATAGACTTTTATGATACATATTCCCGTATCTATATAATAATATAGTTACTTACTCAGCATTGAGCAGATAATACTCTACTATATTACTTCGTTTAGTATATTGCTACGCATAATAAGATATGAATACCTATGTGTTATAACTTTACTTTTAAACGGTATACATCTACATTTTCGCACATTTTCAGCAAAATTTCGGCAAAATTCTAAATTTTCGGCAGTTTCTCACCGAATTTTCCTTACAATTTGCGCTAATAGTATCAGAAAAGCCTGTAGGCAAAATATTTCCACAGCACAAGCATGTCGATACAGGCCGGCCAACCTGGTAAGCCTTCTGAATTTTCCAACCAATTACGTAGGAGCCTCGTTTGCTACGTAACCGGTACACTTGAGATTTGCTCTCAGTGCGCACAGCGCGGCTCATGCCGTAACTTACGGAGTTATTTTTAGATATAGAAATGTTTTAGTTTATTCCTGCATGAAAAAAATTCATAATTCTACGTTCTACTTTCTGTTTTTCTTTGTCTATATATATATATAAATAAAACAAAGTAAGTTAGTTACACAATTTATAACTCAAGAACGCCTGGACCGATTTTTATGATCTTTGGTTTGTTGGATTTGTCTCCGCCCGAATAACAGATTATCTATTAAAACATAATTTTTCATCATATTCGCGAAAAACAAAATAATGAAGAAAATTAATTTTCTCATACATTTTGTATGGAACGGCTTTTTTGATTCTGAGGGTTCAAGCTCGCCGGCGGTCAGCTAATTATAAATAAACTATTGTTTTGAATTTAGTGATAGCTTCAATGCCATTGAAGTGACTAACCATCGGTCCCGAAATGACATTTTGACATTGTAACAAGGCATGTGTTGGTCAAAACGCCAAAATTCAAATATGTATTTAGATGAAATTATAAATGAATGTAAACGTTCATAAGATCGTCGCTCCTTCTGCCTGGGTGGCGTCCCTCACTACGCTTGCCGATATGCAGGCTCGTCTGCTCCACCGGCCATCGGTCCTTCGACAAACATGGCCAGACAACTGCCACTTTAGTTGGCATACTCTGCAAGGTATGTCGGTACACACATAATCAGCCTATAATGTACCCACTGCTGGGACACAGGCCTCCTCTCGGTGAGTGGGAGAGGGCCGTAATCCACCACGCGGGCCCAGTGCGGGTTGTAGATGTCGCATGTCTTCGAATTTTTGCTTCTAGGACTAAGTAACTCCGATTCTATTCCGGATAATTTCATTTCGGATTTTATCATTCAAAAAAACTCCGAGCAAAGCCCGCTCCACAGCGCGCTGAGCGACCTAGAATTTTTTAACCAGCCCGACTGTCATTATCCACGTTTTGGCACCGTATGTCATAATGGGCAGGACGCACTGGTTGAAGACCTTAGTCTTCAAACACTGCAGGATAGGTGACGCGAAGACTTGACGAAGTTTTCCAAATGCTGCCCAACCCAACTGGATCCTTCTGTCGGCTTCTTTCTCAAAGTTGTGTCTACTGAGCTGGATGACTCGCCCTAGGTAGACATACTTCTTCACAACTGAACTGAGCTGAACTGAAGGTGTCTGGGACATAATGGATTCGAAAGGCGGAAGACAGGGTGTTGTGACGCAGCCTGGGAGATCTGACACCCTGTCTTCCGCCTCACCGTTGGACATAGGCCTCTGCCTATGTCCAACAGTGGAATGCGAAAGGCTGAGTTGATTGATTGTGAAAGATGTATATTTAGATGATAACAGCTACAACTCAAGCACATTCGACCACTATCAGACCTACAAGAATTTTAGCAATATGTTCACACTCTCTCACAGAATCAATTTTCCAACAAGCACAGAATAAAATGATAATGTTAGTAAAATAAACAAGTGAGAAGCCTCCATGTTTGAACAGGGAGTTCAAACAGCAAGAGCCACTCTTGACATGTTGCGAGCTGGACGAGCTACGCAATGTACGCTATTTTATACAGATTTGAGCTATAAATATCACATATTTTTATCTACGTTTTATACAACAAAATCTAGCATTTTTATGTAGCTACAAATATCTGCCAAAAAAAAAGAAGAAGTTATGTCTGCGTATATTTTGAGGTCATAATATTAATTCCTGAACGAAGTAAGCCCAAATAATCAGCATTGTCATCCAACGTAGTAATGCTGCCAGCCTTTTGGACACTTATCCCATTGACAGCGATGCGGACGAATTTTTTGATGCCCAATGAGCTCCTCCCTTTTTCTTTAATATTTAATTATATACTTGTATAATATATATATATATAGTCATCATAGGCAGATGATGACTTGTATATAATATATATATATATTATAGTGTAAGCTTTTAAATTGTAATTAAGGCTTTTTTTAGTTGCTACGCCAAATGTAGAAACTTAAATGCGATGTCATGACAACAAAGTCATGACAGGTTTCCGGATGACAGCGATGCGGACGGATACTTCGACGCCTAAGTGTCATTTTTATTTTTGTATTTATTTATATAGTAAGTTAGTTGGGCTTTTAATTTGGTGCCTAGTGTGAATAGTTAGTTGAAATTCTTGTGAAATTTCCTATTTCCGCGACCCTCCCCGTCGCATCATATCGCCCGCTCGCGCTATCACTTCGTTTTCGTTAAGCCTTCTTTCTGGCTTCTATTTTTCTTTTTTCTCGGCTCCTAAGGGCCATAGAGTGACGTTTATATTATAGCTATAGTCTTCCATAAGATTTAGGCAATCAAATGAAAAAAAAAATTTCACGTTCAAACAAATAAGTACTTTATTTTATACGAAATAAAGCAATATTTTTATTTTTTTATTTAATACTATCACCGAAAATAAGTAGGGTTAGGTAGGGTAAGTAATTATTACTTACCCTAACCCTACTTGTACAAACAAGTTAAAAGGACTACAGGTAAATACTTGACACTCACTTAAGGGAATATAATTCATCATACCACAAAAGATGGAGTCCAAAACTCTTCAGAAATACACGTACGTACTCGTAGGTTTACTGGTGCTAGAATCTGAGGGTCTACCATAGAACATCGATATTCACTGTAAATAGAACCTTCGGCCTGACCTCTGTGAGGTAAAGTTCACCGTCTAGGAATACATCGTGTACGCCAGGATACCTTTCTTAGAAATTGCAGGAACGTGTAAGTTACGTGTTTTAGGAAAGCTTGTGTACAGCCTCTATAATTTAAAGTTTAATTATTATATACCCTGTCCGTTATACCGTTTTTTGACAGCTGTCTTAGAACGTACATATTCCAGATTATGTAAAAGTTAACTTTAAAATGCGTAATTAAATAAATATATAAACTGCCTTATCTTATTGAATTGTCTTATTTATGGCTTCTTACAGACGTTATAATACCGTACGTGTATCAATCAATGTATTATGTGTTGCTACAATCACTAGTTCCATCTGTCAAAAAACGGTTTACCTAATGGACAGGGTATAGTTTACATCACTTTGGGTTGAGTTTAATAGGATGGAGATAGTATCTTATCAAAAAAAAAGAGTTAAACTAAAAACAAAGACTATTTATAAATCCCACGTAAATCATTAGTATTGCTTTCAGTCATTAGTTTCTATTTTTTGTTTCAGTCATCGAAACTGTGAGATTTGTGCTCAGCTCAAACTGTGTCAAACGCCAACGAATCTATGACCCATTTTCGTTTTCTCATCAAACCTTCACACGAGTTTGTACCTCCTTGTTTCATGACAAAAAAGTGAAAAGGCAAAATTAGCAACATAAATTCAAAGAATAGATTACAAGAATAGATTGGACGGACGGTGACCCCGGTGAACTAGGCATTTTCCTGTATGTTGGGAGTCGGTTTTGCGACATTTCCACCGTGATTATTGGATGACAAAACCATAAACTAAAATTAAACTGTTATCAAATAAAATAAAACACTTAAAAGATACATTACCATCAGCGTGAGATCAAACAAAATAAAATCCCGTTGTACCGTATGCACCATTGACCTGCACCATCAATGGTGCAGAGGAGACTAATTAGTTTCGTTTGCACCATGAATATTAATACAACTTTTTAACTCCCTGTTTTTTATTTATCCGTCTATAAGCAACCGACTTATAACTTTCGTACCGTGGTAGTTTTGTTAAGTTTAGACCTTTATCTTTGAATACCATACTATCAATGCAGTTTCGTTTTCACCATTCTCAATGGTGCAAATGAGACCATACCATCAATGCAGTTTCATTTGCACCATTAACGGTGCAAACGAAACCTTCATCATCAGTGTGAGATCAATTAAGAACATTAACGAAAAAAGTGTTATTATTAAAAGAATTTACTATGGCAACTGGTTACACGAAACAATTGGACATTAATTAGCCGAATTAAAATAAGCTTTCACGGCATTACTGAGGCAGCTGTTAAATGAACTGTGGACTTTTAATCCGGCAATCGTATTTACCGGTCGACGTTTAATCGCCGAACTGGATTACAAATTAAAATCGCCTAGTTGGTCGCAATTGTCGTTCGGTGTTTGTGCACTGGACACTGGGCATTTTGTACTACTTGTTTATTATTTCAAATTGATTGCTATGATTTTTTAATATGGATGGTAGACTATCAAATTTTTTAACCCGCAGTTATTCAAATATATAATTATGTCATCGGAATATACGAGTACATGAGGAAAGTATCGTGTCACTAAGATGGTTTCATTCTTTCAGCGATCCTTAAAATTCGACTGTATTTAAGTTTCGTCAAACATTGATCATAAATATCGCATCGCAAGATGGTTTAAAAACTAGCCTACTGTGGTATATTTTTATTTTAACAACTTTAATTAAACATGTAGGTATAACAGATTACTAAGAGTTTTCGAAATACCTTTCAAATAACTTATCCTAAAATAAATCAACAAATTAAATAAGGCACAAATTATTATGTTACAAATAAGGGAACAATAAACATCTGCCTGTATCTTAAAATCCTAAAAACGCTTACTTCAGCTAATAAACATTTAACTCTTAACAAAAGACGATCCATCTCAATTCTAAATTAGGTATTCAACGCAAAAACGTGATCTGTTCTCGTTAATTCCGAAATCCTCTTAGCAATTAGCAGGTTAGAAGTAAGCCCGGGATATCACAGGTGCGTCGAACAAGACGGCTGGGTATCGCTGCTCGGAATAAAACCATTACATGGGTGGCTGGGTGCCATACATTATCTACTTTGTTGCGTTCTCACGGGTTCCTATGACCTGGGGTAGGATGAGAAAGAAATGTGAGCTCTGATGCAGTCGAGAAGTTTTATATTAAAATTCGGAAATTTAAATAAGAATAATTCAGATTAAATCTACGAAATAGGAAAAGTATGAAGGATTAAAACACTGGTAAGATGGTTAGCCTTTATTCTGCTGAAATATGCATCTTTTATGTTCCAAAACGGTAAGTACTTATAATTCCGTGCTCTCTATATTATAAGGAGGTTACCACTACTTATTTTCAGCAGGTTACAGTCACCTGAGTCAATGGCAGCATGGGTATGATACTAGACCAGATGAACTTTCGCAAGTGAGACACTTTCATGTAAATGGACCACTAAAATCATAAAAAGACATCCAAAACACCTAATCACTATCCTAAATACCATCTAAAACCTTTATTTACTCCATCAAATACAAAAGATGTTCCTCAGACCCATAACCCTCCAAAGAAAACTGACCAAAACTTCCTAACACATAATAAATTCGCAAACTTAAAACATATTCAAATGAAACCCGCTGAAACACACATAAAACGTGTCGAAATCTTTAGGGTCACATCCGTGAGGATACCGCTGGGATCGAAAATATCGTCGTTGACATTAGCATATGAATTCTGAGAGAGTAATAAAGGAATAATATGCAAATAAAGCTGAGTGTAGAATGCCGGCGGGCAATAAAACGCGTGTTGTGTTCCGCTTATGATTATCGTGTGTTCTCATAAATCTAGACCTCGGCTTTATTGGCGCGTGGGGGGCAATGATGGAGCTCAATGTGGAACTTCATTATTACTGTTTTACACTTGCGGGTTGAATTGGTGGGTTGAAAGAATTAGCCTCTGTAATTAACTGAATGTTTTATTTTTAATTATTGCGATAATTTCAAGAATTAATTGTAATCTTCAGATAGGCATAAGCAGGCGGAGCACTGGTGGTCAGTCCAAGCAAACGGTATATTCAGTCTCCTTGTGATTTTCTCTTCGTATAGAGCATGATTTCTTTAGATTAGATGTATAGATATTTAAAAAAGAAAAATGTTTTATTTGGGACACGCTCAGGAAACACAAACAGTAAAAAAGGAGCATTTAACACTGACAACAAACAAAAACAAACAAATAATATTAACAAGAAAAAAAACCTTTGCGAGGCCAAACAGGCTCCTATCTCAGCATAAAAAAAGAAAAAGTTTTCTTATTTTTACTTTTTCTTTTTTTTTAAGAATATGTTGTTGCACACTACATACTTCCCGTTATATTCCAAAAGTGTTATAAGAATATGTTAGTACTTACAATGTAAAAGGTGATGCAAAAATAATGGCATTGCTGGAACTGGTTGTCCCGCTGTCCTCCGTACCATCACTGTATTACGGTACAGTCCTGCTCTTTCTTGACGACTAATATTATTCTGTACTTACAAAATCACTTCACAATTCCATGCACTACTAAGATTCCCATTGTAATGGATTTATAAAGAAAGGAATGACAGTACGTAGGTACCTCTTTTTTGATAGGAAGTACCAATAATTCAAGTTTCAGTGTGCGTAAATTACCTAGGTACTAACATTTGAAGTACATGCAAGCCGATACAAATGATTATTGTAGATATCACTTTTATTTATGGACTAGATGACCCGACAGACGTTTAGTTGGCCTTTTGGTTTACAAAGGCCCTTTAGTTGTTCTCGAATTTGAAAATTTTCCGGGATATTTTTCAATTTTTTCTGTCCATAAAAACCTAATTTGGACTATTACGAACATTTTCAAACAAAAATAGTAACCTTTAAGAGAGATGACCTATTTCTGTCTCCAATCCCAGTAAGTACCCCCTAAGCCGTACAATCTCATGCAGTCGGAGGCAATAGGTCTTTATTGTTAAATTTAAGAAGATGCCTGGTGTGCTTTTTTACGCAGTCGGGTTTTTTATTCATATAGAAGATAAGGTATGTAACATAAGATATGTTTGGTTGACTCTTCACGTGACCAGAGGGCTGGCCTATTTTTAGACCAAAGAATCAGCATTGCCATCCAACGTGGTAATGCTGCCAGCCTTTTAGGCACTTATCTTAATTAAATAAATAAATAAATCCCATTGACAGCGATGTGGACGATTTTTTTGATGCCCAATGAGCTCCTGTCGTTTATTTTTTTTTTTTATTATATAGGTACTTGTATATAATATATATTTTTAGTGTTAGCTTGTAAAAATAGTATTTAATGTGTTGAGTACCAATAAAGTGTTTTAGTCAAATATGTAAGAAAAGAAGTGAAAAATTATGTGTACAATATTGAACTGTAACCCATATTTTTTTAAATGTTTCCCTGTTTTTTATACAGCAATTTGTTTTAACTAGTGCGCAAACTTTAACGATGAATTCAGTACATGAATCTGAATCCCCGCGGATTGAGATGTTTGCTCGATGACAGAGTTAATTTTTTTTTTACATCCGGTCCGTGTGCTTTTGACTACGTAGACCTTTTCTATGAAACTAGTTTTTTTTTGGTAACTGACGAAAAATTTCTACGTTACTCAACGGTTTAGAATCATGTGCTGAATTCATGGTTACAGTTTCCGCACAGGTTAAAACTTTTCCCGGTAAAAAAAAAACAATAAATCGCTCATTCCATTCAAAATTCAAATACCAATTAAAAACGCACACTATCCATTCTGTATAAATCACAGTCCATTCTAACACAGCTATCCTCCCTTTAACTCCCGCATATTTGGAAATACTCGTACTGGTGCGGAGCGAGTATATAGAGGGTGTTGGTGCGTGAAATTGGGCAGCGCCGGGCGACGCCGGTCATAAAACATAGCTGACACGTAATGATGAATCACATAATAACTACATACTGTATTGACGGGCATAAACACTGCCCGGTAGAGATTATGTAGGAGTATCTTTATTATGACGTTTGGCGTAAGGGCGATAGTGAGATTGGATGTAATAGGCAAGTGCATAACTAGAGAGTAGTGTTTGAGATTTATTAGAGATAAAAATAATTGAGAATTTTTTAGAGAGATATTATTTATATACTTATACAGGAGTATGTAAGGATCCTAGCAGACGACGTTCTGTAGTTTCTGCCTACCTCCATGGGAAGAAGGCGTGTTTATGTATGTATGTAAATACTTCAAATTTTTAAGATCTAGAGATACTAATACGATACTTTTTAAAACTATAGATACTAAAATTAAGTGGCGTTTGAAAAGGTCTTTAAGACCTTTTTAAACGCCCCTTAATTTTAGTAGTTTTTAAATAAAAAACTCTACAGCTATATGTATCTCCCATGTCTTTAAATCATATAAATCAGAAACGTACTTAATATATATGTACATTTTAAATAAACGAAATCAACTTTGATTACTTACTTAAATATTTCAGTAGGTAAGACATCGTTAATAAAATCACCTAGCTCATAAAAAGGGTTATTAAACGAAGATTTTTGCGCCAATCGTCTCAGTTGGGAACTTGGTTCGTTTGCATATTTATTACTTTTTAATTTTTATCGCCGATGACAGCCATCAAGTTGGGTGCTAACTTTAATTCCGTGTAATTAAAATAAATTCTTATTGGAAGACAGTTCAAGAACTAGGTGTAAAACTTGCTATGTCGTTAGTGTTGTTAGTTAAATATCAATTGTACAGAAGGTAGGGAGGGACATTATAAATACCGGAACAAAAAAATAGAATACATGGTTACATTAAGCGCACTGGTTACAAATGTTTCCTATATGAAGCATATAAGGAAATCTCATTCATGTTTGTCTCTGCATTAAATTAGCCTCCAGGAGTGGCGATAGGTACTTAAACGAAAGTCAGGGATTGTTTATCAAATTGACTACCTCATCATCATCTGCCTAGCCGTTTCCCAACTATGTTGGACTCGGCTTCTAGTCTAACCGGATGCAGCTGAATACCATTTACATGGAGCGACTGCCTATCTGACCTCCACAACCCAGTTACTGGGTAATACGATACCCCTTGGTAAGACTGGTTGTCAGACTTTCGGGCTACTGACGACCCGTAACGACTGTCAAAAATTCACGAATGACAGCCGGGACCAACGGCTTAACGTGCTTTCCGATGCACGGAGGGGTCTTGGTATGTAAAGATGGTCACCCATCCACGAACCAACCGCGGCAAGGGTAGCTTAACCTGATCAAATTAACTACTTTCTATGACAGTTGTATAATATGACTATAACACGACATATTGACGAAGCATGTCAATTTGTAAAACAATTAATTGCCTGACTGCACATAGGTACTTACATACGTACGGCGCACTTTGAGCCGCTATCACCTTACCAACTTTATAATACTTTATAACTGCATGATCAATTCTTGTATATTAAGCATAAGCATAGTATAAATCTACCTATAATGTTCTCACTTCTGGGACACATGCCTCCTCTCTGTGAGAGGGAGTGGATCCATCACGCGGCCCCAGTGCGGCTTGGTGGATGACACATTTTTTAGAATTGTTTGGTTCTACGATATGCCGGTTTCCTCACGATGTGTTCCTTCACCGTTTTCAGACCAGTGTTGATGAAATTAAATTCACAAAATAAATGGCCACGGCCACCACTACTCCTTGTATAATATTGAAATGTAATCGAAGAAAATGTAACCCTGAAACAAAACATACTGCTATTATTTACTTAGGACCTAACTAGCAATCATTCACCTCCTTATCTCCTCGAACTAATTCCCTAACAAGGAAATCTTCATCAAAGTCTTAAAGAGTTCCGTCCTGAACTCCTGACTTACCCTTTTAAATTGCAAGCGTGAGCATATTAGTCTTGATTTCGCGCCGTGCGGATAAGGTGCTTCATTTGTCTTTGGGCTCTTAACTGGTATTTACAGTTTACGAGTCGCTGATACGAGCTGGGAATTTGTGGACTATGTGTGTTTATTTTGTATTGGTATTTTGGTTTTGAACGAAATAGGTAACATTTTGGATGGAATATACAAGGTGACTTGTAATTTGACGTATTCCTTCCAGGACGTAATAGTGTGACCTATTTTCAGCAATTAAGCACCCCTTAAACCCTAGGCCAAAACTCGTCCAGAACCCGTCACTAAATATCACTTTTTTTAACTATGAAATTGAATAGTCATCATTGCTATTCCATTGGGTACCTACCTAATACTTTAACACACCTTTCGATTTAACCAAATTTTATAAAACATCAAACAGTCAAAGAAGAGGAAGAACTTTTTTAACCATTTTCAAAAATCATCTACGTACTTACATGAATTTTGATACCAGTTATATCAAAATGTTAGTATGGCATTAAGCGTACAAATTACGTTGAATGAAGAAATGTTGGGAAACCAAGTGGTTTTGCCTGTGGTACCAGTGGCAGCACACAAAAAATATTCACCTGCCCTGTATAATACGATCACCCTTTTCAATTCCCACTTCAAGACACCTCTCTAAGTAATTAGTGAGTACTAGCAAAAATAGGGCATGGTTACACAAATATTGACACGATCAATTTAATTTTTTTTTAAACTACAATCAAAATCTCAAGCCATTCCCCGTGGAGTATATGGAGGCAGTATATAGAATCACTTGAGACGGTACGTCGGTTCGATTACCGAGTAGGTTTGCATACGGTCAGCCGAGGACTAGAAGCCGGGTGACTCCAGCACTCTTGGACTAATGCATTTGCGATTGCATAGCCATTGTCGGGTAATATGCCAATTTTCAACTATCTACTTAAACTTCGCACTTGCTCGGTGGACTATGTAATGGGGGAATGGTGGTGGATGTGTGTTTTATAAGTAAATAGTAGTCACAGATTCTTGGTTGCTTAAGAAATTATGTTGGAATGATGTGTAATTCAATTCAAGTACATTCTCATTCATTCTCAAAACGCTGAAGAAAACCATCGTGAGGAAACTGGCATGTCCTAGAACCATAAATTCGAAGACATGTGACAGCTACCAATCCGCACTGGGTCCGCGTTGTGGAATACGGCCCCTGTCACAGAGAGGAGGCCTGTGTCCCAGCAGTGGGAACATTAGAGGAGATTATATACTTTCTAACTTTATCACAATCGTCACTTAGAGATCGTTGGTGCTCTATTAGATAATGGAATTATCTCTCGTTTGCACTTAAATTCAAGTATGTGTGACTAACAAACTTCATATGAAACCAACTTACAAGACAAGTCTGCTCACCCTATCGCTTTAAAAACCCGTCCACTCAAACACAAGCAATTCCAAGCAACAGTCTGTTAATACGGTATAAATTGTCAATTTGTTCCCCCAGACGCCGCGCCCCCGCACCCCTGCCCGCACCCCGCAGCATTATTTCCTGATATACAGCTGATTCGCGAAGACATTTCTTTAAAAAGTTGCTGAACCCATAAACGAGATAATCAGAAGTTTTGGCTTGTAAGCCCGGCTTGTTATCGCATTGTGGCCTCTCTAATCAAGTTCTAACGAGGTGGTTTTGAGTGGGAAGCTTGCACACTGTTTGTGTGATTCAATAGTTGGATCAAAGCGAGCTGGTGAATATTAAGTTTTGATGTTATTATGGTTAATTTAAATTGAATATAAGAGCTGGCTGCAATAAATAAGACTACACTGTAAGACTTGTGATCCAAGGATGTGTGTACCTAATTAAAACAAATGAATATTGTAGTAGTTTTATATGTTTACGTATTTTGGCCAAAGTTTTCAAACACGTCTTTACGACGTTTTGTCTTTTTCTGCTTGATTATTTCTCATTTGATCTCTCTTTGACTAAAAATATTGCCTACATACAACAATGTATGTTTTTATTCAGTGTAGCTTTTCATTTCTCGCCCATTGCGTTCTCAAAACTTCCTTGTCATTATTTCCTAGGGGAGCAGTCGAGCTCCTTATTATGCAAATAAGACGTGTTTTCATTTAACACGTCATTTCATAATAACGGCTCCGCTCAAATTTTTCATATGCACCCTTCTTTTCTGTATAAGGTCCTGTAATTACACCACTTTGAATCCTGACGTAATTGGCTTTATTACGAGATTCTGATATTATGCCACGTGGGCCAGGGCAAGAAATACGAGTACTTAGGTCACAACCTTATGCTCTCTTTGACAAGAAACGGAAAGTGAATATTGGTACGGAGACATTTTATGAATTCCATTTAGACGCCTTTTCGCAATGATGACAAAAATAACAAAGCTCAGAGTCGACTTCTAATAAGTTTAAAGTTACACAAATCCTCTCTATAGTACATATTACAAGTTCTGCTCTTCTAGAGCATTTCATTCCAAGAGAATACACCCGACATCTACTTACGAAAATTAACCAGTACAATATAGCCGTCTGTCTCGTGTGCTCGCTCCCTTACAATATCACAGGCGTAATCAAGTCTTGAAGGCGAATAATATGAATCATCTACCGTAAGGGCGGTTTGATATCTTGGCACGGAACGTACCACGAATTAAATTGTCCCCACGTCACTCAGACTGTACCAAGGATAAAGTTAGAACCTTAGTTTTGAAGTTATTTGTGTACTTTATTTGTCAGTCTTTATTACTTTGTGCTTGATATGGGAGGATTAAGAAATACGGTTTATTTGGGGTTGAAATAAAAATACGTTTTATTTATTTGATACTTGTTTACTTGGTTTCGTTTGTCATTTTTCATGTCGCTTCCTATATCATTATGACAGTTTGATAACAAACAATAAAAACAAGCAGATTGCCTGCTGTCTGATGATTTCATAAATTACAAAGTAGAATTAACTGTGTATTTTTTTATCATTTTATGTACATTTATTCACATTCTTAATAATAAAACTTAAATACAATATACGATCTAACATCATCATCTGCCTAGCCTTTTCCCAACTATGTTGGGGTCGGCTTCCAGTCTAACCGGATTCAGCTGAATACCAGTATTTTATATTATATTCGATCTAACACTAAAATATATATATATTATGTACAATAGTATACAAAGGAAAAAAAAGGAAAAGCTCATTGGGCATCAAAAAATTCGTCAAAGAGTGTATAATTTGTCTGAAACATTACAAAATACCGATTAATTCTTCATACCACCATACCAACAAACAACCCCTTACATTAACAAACAATAAAGACCTTAAAACCCTCTCAAGCGCGGGCACTCTAATAGCAAAGACACCGGATAGATTCGCCGATAAAAATGCGAAATCCTCTTGCAATGAAATTGCGTATTGGGGCTCAGACAGGGTGTAATCTGCCTACGGTACCCAAACGTTCCCAAGGGTTCCGTGGAGCTGCACTCACCACCATAGATTAGATACGTATTTCTGTAAAGTATGCCTATTTTGAAAATACCTGGGTTTTGGATATTTTGGTAATGAGGTAAAGTACAGTATCCGGTCATCATATCACATGAAGTTTTCGTCAAGAATTGATCAGCTTTGTAGAACATCTTCGTGTCGTCATTGTTGGGTACTTACAAAGAAAAAATGTTTAAAGCGGTGCCGCGGAAAATGTATTTAGCAGTTAGTGAGGCGAAAATGGGGCTGGCGGCGCAAACTTCGCCAATCGCAACTCATGGTAGCTGTAGAAAGCATCATATCCTTGGCAGCTCTGGACAGAGAAAGGTGGAAACAGAGTAGGGAGGCATTTGCCCAACAGTGAGACATTAATGGCTAAAAATAAACAATATTATATAAATAAATAATATAATAATATAATATAATATAGCATCATAGCACAATCCTCTCGTCACCTTTCAGAACAATTCAAAAATAGTTTGGTTTTCATATTATATCCTATAAGTATGTAAGTATGGTGGTTTCAGAGAAATGCAAGATTCACAGAGGGCCTTATTTAATCAGTTCAGCTTCTAATACACAAAACTAATATGATGTAAACAATCAAGAAAGCAACTTGCCCACAGTACAATTTCGTGGACAAGTAAAAATCCGGTCTGCCGGTACAGGCGTGCCATACTCTCTGGTCGGCACATGGAATCGCGCCAGAACTAAATGAAATTGAAATTAGCTTTCTCTCCCCAGAGCCACTCGCGGAATTTTCCAAAATAAAAGCGTATTATATTTTAAAATACGATTCTAGTCGCTCTCGTAAATGGAAAAGTCACGAGAACTTAGTGCTTAGTTTTTCGATACGGTAAAAAGTTGCAACGTTTTATGTTGGATATTTTGTATGCTGTACTACGTCAAAATACCGACTTGGTTGTTTATTTTTTTCGCTTTTAGCTATTTTGTAGTAAAGGGACTCATTTCCGAACATAAAGGAATAAATAAGCCTTACAACCACTTTTCAAGAATCATATAACACTGAAATTAAGAATAAGATTCTTTTACGAATTTCCGAAAAAAAATCATGTCTATATAGATATGATTTTTTTTTTTAATATATATTTAGATAGAGAAATTGAACAAACAGAAAAAAATATCCTGTTGCCATGCCAACTCAAACATCGATCATAGTCCCAAATATCCTACTAATATCATAACGTGAAAGTTTGTATGGATGGATGGATGGATGTTTGTTACTCTTTCACGCAGAAACTACTGAACGGATTTGGATGAAATTTGGCACACAGATGCTGTATAACCTCCTGGTTACACATAACATATAGGATACTTTTTATCCCGATATTCCCACGGGATCACAACTTATGCGGGTGAAACCGCGGGGCGCAGCTAGTATAAAATAATCCCAGTATATATTTATTTAACTTATTGCTGCAACAAACAATGATTTTGCTAGTTCGCCGAAATTACTATAAAATGATTGCGAATTTAATTTACTTGGCAAAATCAAATCGATTTGCTTGTTTCTAGCTATCCCAAACAATTCTGTATAAATCATTTATTACAGGAATATCGTGTGAAGCGCCAATAAAATACGTATTGTAGAGGCTTACGGGGACATGTTTGAATACGCCGCTCAAAATTCAGAGGCGCATACTTGATGAGCCCGTGTGGGAACAATGACAAGCCGCGCGTACTGCAGGTACTACGCCACTACGCCGGTACGCCGCCACGCCCGGCGTATAGTGTGAAATATGTATATTAAATTGTCACCTTCCAAATAATTTAACTGGAGTGTCGGTAAATAGAATGCGTTTCAGAATCTTTTGTGGTAAAATAAAAATAATGTGTCACTGCTGTCCTAGAAATCTAAAGATTTTTCACTTCTAAACTGATTGGCAAGACTAAATTGATCTAGAGACATTTCTAGGCGAAAAAAGGTTAACGAACTTAATGAAAAAAAAATTGTTACTATAACTATTTTTTTTTTAAGTTAAGTTCTTTATGTGGATTGTCATCCACACACACAGTGATTGTATTGGGATATAAATAAGCAGTGTTGTCACACTGCTTATTTATATCCCAATACAATCACTTAATTAATAAAAGAATAAAATTACGTCAACCAAGAATAATAAAATTTAGTTTAATTTTATAAAGAAGGAATTAAATGCCATGTTTTGATGAGTTTCAAAATCAAGGTCTTGATTCACCCAGGACCAACTACCCGCTAAATTCGTAAACCTTGATATTTTGTTTGTTAGTGTTAATAAATTGGTCTCGACTTTAAAGAAATTGAATGTCATGTCCATTATATCACACACACACATCCTCAAACAGTTTCTAGATAAGCTCTAGAACCAATGTTAAAAATTATAGTACTCAAGGTTAAGCTTATAAATACCCTCTATTGTTATAAGAAAAGGCACTAGACAGAAGTTTGTTCACAAAGTCATACTTTAACTGTGGATTTCATGCAGAAATCATCACAGTTTTAGAAATAACGAATTGCTTCGTTTAGTTTATTATTCCATTAACTATCAATTCAAAATAAATGTAGTCGAAGGGCTTGTGGCTAAGTAATAACAGCCGCACGGGTCGATCGATCAGGTTAAGCTGCGCTTGCCGCGGTTGGTCGGTGGATGGATGACCATCTTTACATATCAAAACTCCTTCGTGCCTTGGAAAGCACGTTAAACAGTTGGTCCCGGCTGTCATTCGTGGATCTTTGGCAGTCGTTACGGGTTGTCAGAAGCCCGAAAGACTGACAACCAGTCTTATCAAGGGTAGGTACTTTACCCAACTGGGTTGTGGAGGTCAGATAGGTAGTCGCTTCATGTATGTAAAATAGTGGTATTCAGCTGCATCCGGTTAGGTTAGGTTAGGAGGAAAAGGTTAGGCAGATGATGATGTAGTCGAATGATCACGACACATCCTTTACAACTGATAACTCCATAAAGAATACGTTGGTGGCAACATTTCAAATAGCTAGAAAGTGGTTTTATAATTACTGAATAAATACTAAACTACTCAGCTAAATACTTTCCATTTTAATGATTGAATGACAAACGACTAGAACAATTTATTTATGTTTAAATGACAAAGCGACATTGCTACAGTAGTAACTGTCCAACGATTAAATAATGGCTTCTAATTTCGAGGAATTAAATACAAATATTTTAAATGAGAATTTTATAAAATTATTTAAACCGGTCATTTATGTACAAACAATTATAGGTTCTGTGAGAGTGAATATACGATATAACACCATTTCTCCGCCGGCGTGGATCCAAAGTGCATACTCTTTATTTTTCATTTCATTTACCTGCATAACAATATGCTTTACTAACATTAATTGGGACACACGCAGCGTAGATTCTACGACAAATAACCTTGAATTAGCTTTGACTATATTCCAAACTAATGTAGGAATATTTTTGAACACTGCTGTCATAGTGACCAACAATTTTACTAACAGAGACAATAACATAAAACTGTTTCTAACGTTGCAAAGGATAGACAGACACTTAAAAGTTACAGGGAAAGGAAGACACAATAGAAAAATATACGCCTTTAATACATTAATTTTAATTACACTCATGATAAACCACGGCTACCACTTAGTACTAGATACTTTCACCTCCGACCTGAGCATGGCGTGCCTTTTACCACATATAGCAATGTTTTTTTGTGTAGAAGATTTTGAAGCTGCTTTATTTCTAATGATACTGCTGATTTTACATGAAAGACTAGCATATATCAAGAAGATGATAGATTTTGGTGCAGAAGTAAGATGGCAGCAAATGCTCTTAAATATCCAGATGTATCAAAATATATGGCAGGCGGTCCATGGTGTTGTTGAAGCTATCCGGTTGACTGAAAGGGTGTTTCGTATTTATGTAAGTAAAAGTATGTATCCTGTTGGATTGAAAAGCATTTCTAGAGTAAGGAAATGGATGAGCAACATTTCTTAATACTGCTGCAGATACCAAGATTTCCGATGAAATACATGTTAAAAACGTTATAAAAAGTTGGAAAAAGAAATCAGCCTTATTGAGCCTATTGTTTTTCAGATGCTACTAATAGTCGCGCATTTATTCATTTATCACCTGCTGGGCGCGAGGAAACTTATAACTACGGTGGAAATAAAGGTATGAGCTACTTACTATCTACACACCGGCTTTTGGGGGTTTTGACCACGATATTTCCTACCTTTGTCGATACCATGTGCATAAATACCATCATCATCATATTCTGCAAAAAGCTAGGTACTACTATTAAAAAAAATAGATAATTATAGAGGCAGGTAACTTGTACCTCCTTCAAAAAAAAAGTACTTTTAAGTAAAGTCGAAGACATGTCAGATCCAACTCGCAGGGCCTGAGTGATGGATTACAACCCGCTCCTTCTCACAGAAAAGAGGTCTGTATCCCCGCAGCGTGAACGTTATAGGCTGATTATGATACTGAAGAGTCATCTATAAGACATCGCTCTATGTACATTTCCCTAACTCTTGTAGGTGGAATTAACTTTATCTACCTGGGAGTAATGTTTAATGTGAAGTGACCTCCTTCACAATCAAATAATTGGATTTTTGTCTTTTTTTTATTTTCATTGCTTTATTAACACGGGTTTAACGAAAGTTAAGTGAACCATAGTTAAATTAGTTGGTAGGTCAGTGTATTTTCCTAAACTAACTTGAAGACCCCTGGAATGACAGAGTTTTTCAGCTAGGTCTAATATTTATGTCAGTACGTCCGTCGGTCCGTGTAGTATCCGCAATTTTATTTTACTTACAGAATTTCAGATGGAGTCAGCTCGTAGTAACACCAGACCCGGAAAGTGTCAGATTTATTATAAGACTAAGCTTGATATGCATTTCAATAAATTTATTGGAGTGCAAATTATTTCAAACGAGAGAGAGCTGTATTCATGCTTTAGTGAAAATTGAAAACGGTTTGTATTTTTATTTAATGCTTTGAATTTTGCATCACTTTAAATCACAATCGTAGATGAGATCACATCCAACCATAGCATTGTTAAATACTATTATAGAAGAGTGTCATCATAACCACTACTTTGGCAAATAGCTTGATAAAATGAAAATGCACAGAACTACAGTGAGACTTCTCATCGTTTGCAATATTATATCTGTCAGTTGCCTTTCTAAGACGCCCATCATACGATAAGCTAACTTTTTCCCTAAAAGCAGTCTTTTGTAAAGAGATTACACCATAACCCAATGTAGGTTCCCTGCTCCAAACAAGCACGAACACAGTCACAGCAATAAACTCGCGCAATTACTCATACATTGCAACAAAAGCGAATTCACCGCTACAATTTCATTGTCGCGCGACTCTTGACGCGTGCAACATTGACGGCAGACGGTCCGCAACGATGCCTCACGTCGACTTGTCGTGTTGCTGCATAATTCTGTTAATTCTAATTCAGTGGCAGCTAATACATAGATGCTGGGTTGAGTTTTACAAAGGATGGTGGAAAAACGCGTATCGTTTTCAAACTTTGTGCTTAACCAAGTTGTCGTGGTTTGTTGTAATCCAGTCAAAGTAGACGAGGTAGCTTATTTTTGCTAGGAATCATGTAGGATAACAGCATCTACTTTTTACTAGAAGATACTTAATGCGAACATCTACTGGAAATTATAGCAATACCTGATCGGATTCCTGTTTTTTTTTTTTTTGACTGTGTTAGTTTAGTTTTTGATCTTCCTGTACGAGTCGCAATAAATACTTTTTCTATCTTTATCGATAACCTTTATCAGTCTATATAGCAGTAACTGATGGACTAAGGCGTCTCTAATTCTATACTTTGTAATAATGTAACTGGACATTCGACCACAACAGCTGCTGCCTTTAATACACTTAAAACGTCTGTGGTGACATCTATACTGCCTCATACAAACTACACTGACGTATCCTACATCGCGATCAGAATAATTCCAAGATACAGAGTGAATCAGAAAGGTGTGGACTTTAAAAGAGTACAGACCATAACACTGAACAACTTTCTCAATGGGACCAACATTGTAATCGAGAAAAAATATCAGGCGTCCCATACATTTGGGTTCATTAGGTATTGAAGTTTTGTACGTGATAGCTGTTCATTTTAATGGTATGTATCACACCCTTAAAGACCACACATTTCTGATACACAGAAAACCCGACAACAACCGTCGGGCAGTAGGCCACCAAACGCAACACCCGTCTAACGTTGTAAGGAACTTTGCTACTAGTTCCTCATATTCCTCAATGTTTTATAGGGCTTTTTGGGACAGCTTTATTGAAATGGGGAACTTACTAATCTCCTTCTATTTTCCAGTCGGCTCTCGGTGCTACATAAAGAACATAATCCGCGTCATCACGACTGTGGAGCCGATGTCAGTGTACCGCATGTTCGCCATCAACAGTCTGGCGGTGGAACTGATGGCTCTCACCTTGAAATACGCCATCGTGCTGCTGCAGTTCGCGTATTCGTAATCATTTGAAATAAACCTGTTACAACCATTTTTGTCTGTTTTTCTTTACGCGGCTTGCGGATGGAGTTGACTAGTAGAAATCGCCCTGTAAGGAAAAAACATTATGCGCCCCCTCCATGCAACTTTCTCTCTCCTTGTCTGTTTCTATAATATACGAGTGTGTGTGTGTGCGTGCGAGTATCGCATAAGGAACATCGTTCTTGACGGGGGCCCCCGACCGCACATGTTTTTTTTTTTCATATAACCTAATAGTCTATGAGGAAAATACATCCCATATAACTACTTTAAAAACGAATTAAAAGAAAATGGGTAGACTAACTGAATGTATTTTAGATGAAACACTGTTATTTTTACCGAAACAATTTAAGTACCTAGTTAGTTCTAGAGCAACTTCACACACCCTAATTGCGAAACACACAATCAATCTCAATCTGAATTATTTTGTAGTATGTTGCCAATCCATTGCTTCATATGTTCGAAAAAATTGTCTGCTGTACAAAGCAAATAACGCAATGAATGTTGCTGAAATGTCAAAAAAAAAAAAACCCATTGCTACTGATAGTGTGCTACGCAATTACCCCGCAGAGTCCAGCATATTGACCCAAACCACGTAGTCCCCTACACTACTAAGAATATTGACAGTGTTTTGTTCTTTGCCCTAAACAGTGGGTAGGTACCGTGAGACGCACGGACGGACAAAAAGCCGGGCCCGGAGCAAACACACGCCGTTTACTGACCATACGTGCATCAATTGTATGGACGTGCTAAGGAAACGGACTGTGGATATGGCATTGAGGACATGCATAAATAAATAGTAAATATTCGTGATTGTATTCTTAACGGACGAACAATAGGATATAACAACAGATGCGTTATACGGCAGGGACTCATCAAATTAGTCTAGACGTAGCGTAGAAACAACTTTTTTTTTTTGTTAACACATGAAAAAATATATTCTGAATACCAGGCTGCGCGTCGATGTCCCTGCCACCATGTACAGGGTGATAGTTATGTGAATTGTATGTAAGCAGAGACTATAATACCTAGCCAAATAAAAAGAAAGGAACTTTAACTATCTTTTGTGTGGGAGCTAAATTACAACACACATGGCTTAACAAATGCAATTGAAGAAATCATAGTTCATCACATCGGTTGTGTAGAATAGAAATAGAAACTTTGAAAAGCTATTTTTTTTAGCTGTTAATGTCCCACTGCTGGGCCTCCCTTCTCTTTTTCTTATCCGGAAAGCTGCCAAGCTCACATCTGCCGCATGTCAGACGATCAGTGGGCCAAACTTACGACCCAGTGAGTCCCGCTTAATGATAAACGACATCGCGGCAGGCCCAGACGGAGAAGAAGCTATTTATTTGTACTTTTTGCTAGAACCAAAATGTTTCCTTGATCTTCGTATATGCCGCATCCAAATCTCCGGTACACCTCATCTCCCTTCGACACAAGTCACGAGTTAAATTAGTTACATTTTCAGTATTCAGTACGCGCGGTGTTGGTTTTTTCGCTCCCAATGCGAACCACTCGTGTGTACTGCCCCTGTATCGTGTCGGTAATATGTGGAGGTACCAGCCCAAGTTTGGTTAGAAGAAGGCTTTTAGAAGTCACCATGTAGGAATGAAGAAAAGCAGCTAATCGAGAGTCATACTTTAAGGATCTGTACTACCTCAGATTGCAAAAATTGTCGTAGCATTAATGGCTGTAGTTTCAACAGTATTGCAGTATTCACTTTGTAATTAATATACAGTAAAGATAAGGACTACTGCTAGGTGTTGTCTGTCGCGAAGTTTCTTACGCATTATACGCAAAATATTTATGTTACAGGTATTTTGTACCGACATTTTCTGTTTTTATGTGTTTATGTATTAAACTTGTAAATTGCCTTCAATTTTACATTATTAAGAACACAAAAAAAAAATCTGTCTGTTCCGGATAATCTCCGAAACGACTAGACCGATTTTGACGGAACTTTCACTGGCACATATGCTACTTTTTTATCCCGGAAGCATGTTCCAGTGGAATAATTTCCGACATCCGCACGGGCTAAGTCGGGGGCTGCACCTAGTCATAGAATAAAAAATAAAGTGTTTGTACATTAAGTAACACGTCAAAATTTAAATAGTCATTAAGATTTGTAAACCTTAATGACTATTTAAATTTTGAAGCTGTAGCTTTCGACAGTAATTTATAGTTTTCCCTTATAGGTTCAATTATGCTGCTGACGGAACCTTTTATTTATGTAGATTCCATGACATCACCTATGTTTGAGAAGAGTGGGATCTCACTTGTTCCTCGTTATAAGTATGTAATTACAATAGTGTATGGGTAAGATCAGTGCCATTGCCACTTTTAATCGTCCTTTCTTTTTTTTAAGTGTATTTGAATAAATACACTTAAAAAAAAGAAAAAAAGAATTGTTAAAGGAATCTTTAACAATTCTTTTTTTAAAGTAGTAACCAACAGCTTCTTTTATTCTACTAAGGACTGATTTTTCCAACGCCAGATAATTTTATCTGAGGAATAATTTTGAATTTTTGACAGTTCTTCCATATAAAATCTGTCAGCCGTCAATTTTATTCCATGAATAAAAATTATCTAACTATTGAAAAATCAAGCCCAGAACTAATAAATCACCTCAGTAAACCAATTAATTTGTGATGCACCTTATCAATTCAATTCAATTCATTTATTTTAGTCAGACAAATATAATATCCATAGAGTAATACACAATTTCGACGTAACATAAAAATATTAGATAACATAATCAAAATAATAATAAACAAAATAATTATCATAATCAAGATAGGCAATTTAAAATAATAATTTAAAATAACAAAATAAGTAACTTAATTATACATCATACCAATTTAAAGCAATATAGTCAATGCCCTCACATCGTTATTATATTGAACTCTGAGGGCTCTGTAGGCTTTCTGCGAGTATAGCACCCACAGGCTGCTCATATAAAATGCAGTGCATTAGGCTCGAAACAAGGTGACTTTGACTTCCTTGAAGCAACGAGCAAACCTGCGAGCTATCATGTTCGCCCTCACCGACAGCGCACTCCGCTCCCGTTCAATATCTTCGTCATCCTTCAAGTCAGGTGTCACAATATGGCCTAAGTATTTATATATATTTTATAGCGCTCCAAGGGCACGCCGCACAACTTGACTGGAGGAACGTCCGTCAGACCTTTGGTCCCAGCTTGGAAGATCATAAGCACACTCTTCGCGACGTTATACCTGAGGCCATGTGAGTGAGCATACGTCTCGCATATGCTCATGAGCTCCCTGAGCCAAATCAAAAGCCTTTGTCAAATCAGTATTTCCAATTTCAACGTAGACGTAAATGGACTCGGCCCAGAATTCGGCTACGTGTTTGGCGTCATCACTAGCGTCCATCAGTTCCTGTAACGTGCAGCTAACAGGACACGCAGGACATGATATTAAGTGTGCCATAGTTTGTGGAACAGCATCACAAACTATGGGACACTTTTCTCAAATCATATCTATTCCGCTCAGGATCTTTTTTGAGCTGAAATATTGCTTACAACTCACCTTAGCCCTATATTTAGTGATATATGCACGTCAATTTTTGTTTTCTTAATCAGAAATGACGACCATAGTACGTATGACACGTGTTTTTGGTCTTGCTTACGTGAATGCAGCCTCACACTTTGTAGAATGCACGATTACATTAATCTGTATATATGTATATAAATAAACAATAGGTACTATCGTTTTTGGGGTGGCAAGTCCTCAGCATATTTTGATGGAGCGAGGAAATACTACATACAACATATCATCACCACTTGTCGTTACACTCCAAATATACAATTTGTAATTTTCCTCGAAAATGAAGGACCTAATTGAGCGATTTCAAAACCTATATTTATGTTATTTTCAACGTTTAACTTTACAGGCATTGACCCACTCCATTAATATTTTTCTCGAGTAGAAGTGCTCCTGGGGCCAGGACATTGCGAAGGGACCTGCAACACTATGTATCTATGTATACAGACGATGGTCAATGTTAGTACCTACTTACATGAGGAAGATAATCCGGAGTGTCCTATGAAACGCACTGAAGTTTGTCCTTTACTACGCATTTGCCACCTCACAATGAAGTATCCATAGCGACTTAATTATAAGTATTCATCATTTACATCATCATTTACCAAGGTTACCGACGTAGCCCGAAGAATTGCCAAATTTAAGTGGCAGTGGGCAGGGCACATTGCTCGCAGAACGGATGGCCGATGGGGCCGAAAAGTTCTGGAGTGGCGACCGCGAACCGGAAGACGTTGCGTTGGAAGGCCTCCCACTAGGTGGACCGATGACCTGGTGAAGGTTGCGGGAATCCGCTGGATGCGAGTCGCACGGGACCAGTCAATGTGGCGACACTTGGGGGAAGCCTATGTCCAGCAGTGGACGTCTATCGGCTGAAATGATGATGATGATGATCATTTACAATCGAAGCAACACAATTTAAAACTACATATAATAATAAAAAATAATAAAAAAATATTTATACCGAAACCATATTTTAAACTTGGGAATATTGTATCATTTCCATAAAAGTGTAACCAATTACACTTTATAAAATCAACAAAATACATCTATGATTGTGCAAACGACCGAACGAATCAATTTAACTTACAATTGAAATATATTGGAAATATATTATTGCAAACAAAGTCTCTATATAATAAAGCAATTGTTATAAAACAAAGGATTCGTCAAATTGTCATCATTTTGTAGTGACCGAGTCACAGTGCGATGGGATCTCAGACGATACTCCTCCTTTGTATTGGCCTGTCGGCTATACAGATAGTGTACGGGCAGGTTTGGGAGTTCGGATCGGATAATATACCTTCGGCTGTACTCATTTCCCAGTATAACGGAAAATTTTCGTTTTTTCAAAAAGAACAACATATACAACTAATTGTAAGTAGAATTGAATAGTTTCAAATAACATGACACGTTTGTAGCTGTTCCAGTATCGTTGGTGGACTTGAACATACTCGTAAATTAAAGTTAAAACCGGAGAGGTCTGGTTCTAGTTGAGGGAACAGATAAGAGCATAGCCATTCTTTATCCACGGCATAAGACTCAAGAGAAAGCCTAATCCTGATCTAAATTATGTATGATACAGCAGCATTGATAAAGTTTTTTTTGTTTTTCAGGTACCTGCATGCCATATAGTAACATATGTAAATGTAAAAGTGGAGAATACCTTTTCAAGTCCAACTGTTTATTACAACTACGAGACGAACATAGTAACGATACATTACAGCTTATGGAAAATTAGTCCATCAACCTATACTATATCTGCAAAGGCTGTATGGCAACAGGGTTGTTACCTTCAGCCACCGGTGCCACCAGTACAGGGCCAACAGGTCCAACATGCCCCACAGGGCCAGTTTGCCCCACCGGGCCAGTTTGCTCCACAGGGCCAATTTCCCCCACGGGGCCAATTTCCCCCACAGGGCCAGTTTGCTCCACAGGGCCAGTTTCCCCCACAGGGCCAGTTTTCCCCACAGGGCCAGTTTGCCCAACAAGGCCAACTGGGAAATCAGTACCGACAAAGCTTAGATGACCCACAGTTCCCACAGGACGAACAAGATCTACAGGACTGACAGACTCCACAACGAAGACGTAGGATAGTGAAAGTAAAAGTAACAAATGATAAGAAAATATAACTGTTTGGTTGTAGAAATTCCTTCTTTTATTGCACAACCTCATGTGTGCTTGTGTGCCATCGGCATATTTTAAAAACAACATTGAGTCGCACATATACAAAACTGGCCCACATTCTAATAATGAAGTAACATAACATCACGCCTGCATTCTCCGAAGGGTTAGGCAGAGGTGCACCTATAGTACTTCCAAATTTCACCACTTGTTTAAGTTCCATGTAATAGGAGGAGAGGCTATTGCCATCGACCGGGTACAAATCTCCGGTCTGCTACTGAGAAATTCCAGATGGAAAAACCCAGAGACCTAATAGGTAGGTACTAAGGGCTCAGTAGGCAAACGCCAAATCTCCAACAATGTCGTCGTGGGTGGTCGCGCCGATAAAGACCGCCGCCGATGACGACTATTTATTTATTTATTTCTGCTTTGTGCTCGTGATTACAGATATATTTTGTTTTTTCCTTATTATTAGAATTAGTTGTCTTTTTGTATGCACGTGTTTCTGTGACAAATAAACCTATTTTTCTTTCTTTCTTTCTAAAGACTTGTGTCGGACAGGTGGATAGAGCATTGAAGGAAGTCATAATTACCACAACAATATTTTTAAAAGGTACATACTCTGTATTCGGCCTATTTGTGATAAATCACAAGTCCTCGTGTAGCTTGCCAAGACATTTTACACTGTTTATTCTAGGTATTACCATAATAATTACGGAATTTGCTTTTAGGCTAATTCAAAGCTATTAAAATCCTCTTTTACAAAGAATACCACTGGATCGCACTTTCGGACCAATATTAATTCTACTCGTAAGTGAGCATCAAAGATATTCGGACAGTTCAGTTACACTTCGCTATGAAAGACAAGGTCTATGAAATAAACAATTCGTAACACAATTTTAATAACCATAAACATAAATAGACTGCTCCTCACTTGTTAAAAAGAAGTCGTCTGTTATAAGAACTCAAAGTATTTCAGAAAAAAAACTACTTAAAAGTAAAACCACAATAGTGTTTTTCTATATTTTTAATCCAAAAAGAAAATCTAATAATTTGAGCTTAACTAAAAACAATTTAGTAAATAAAATGATTAACTAAAAAAGATACAGTCGCGCATTCATCTTGTTATTGTTTTATTATTAATATTTATACACGTGCACTGAGTACGAATGGTTTTACATAAAATAATAACAATTAACACCAAAATATACCAGCATTTTCTTCAAGGCATACCAAATTCAACAATGAGAAATACAAAATATTACTTACTTAAACAAAAAACTCTGAGCTAATCAATTTTACTGAATCCGAACTTGGTAACTAACAACGTGTATTGCTTATGTATGATTAAATCAAATGAATGTATAACATTGGGATTACAAAGTCGTATACTTACAGGAAAGTTATAAGAAGTGTGGGCTCGTTGAATCGGGTTCACTTATTTATATAGTCGGTAGATTGTAGTGCAATGGGACCTCACGCGATATCTGTACTTTGTTTAGTCCTGTCGGCTGCACAGGTTGTATTTGGCGAGGTTTGGGAATTCGGAAGAGCTAATACTCCAGGAAGTTTAAACGTCGTCCATAAGGAAGGTCATATGGGACTATTTGAGCACAATAAGAAAGTTAAACTAGCTGTAAGTACTATGGTTCACAATACGAGTACTAACCTTAAGTATTTTGCAGACCGCCGATTCAAGAAATAGTATTCTTTGGTTCTATATCAAATCATAATCTAGGTAAAAAAATATATCTATTTTGTATTAATAAATTAACCTAATATAAAGAAATTTCATAAATCTTTATACGGGGTCAAATTAAATTAGCTAGTGAAACTCTGCAGACGTGATGGGTATCGATCTCAACGGTTTTGATTAAAAAAAATGTGTGTGTTTGAGTAAGTTCCTGAATGGTTTAGATTCACATTTGAACCCGGTGGGTGGCACTGTGATCAACTTCTAGGAAGCAGGACGACGTCTATCCGGATCGCTAGTATTAGAAGGAAAATTTTTAATATTTTTAGTAAAAGAGGTGACAGAATCACCTATAGAACTAGAAATAGGGACCAATTAGTTCAACCAGGTTTCAGACTGGCTAAAGTAGACTCTTCCTTCATGGGGTATTGTTTAAAATGTTACAATAAAATACTTCCCCACATACTTCAACTCAATAAAACGAAATTCAAATCTTACATAAAACGCACACTATGCAGCCAAGCATATTATAAGTTGGGGGACTACATCGCTGACAAAAATGCTTGGCTCAATGTTGGTCCTGCCAAGGATGCATAAACTAATTAATTTGCATTCGAAAATATTGTGAAAAAACTATCTTTGTATTGTATAAATTCAACCTCTTAGTGTTGTATAATTGCATAGCATACGTTTGAGCACTATTTACCTAAACTATAAAGCTACCATTTACTGGGTACGTCTTTCATTGACTTTGATCGTGCCCTGGCGGCTGGGAGTATGTCATACTCACTCAAATGTCTCGCTGGTGGTGGCGTGTGTGTTGGATCATTAAATTTCCTCAAAATGGTTGAGCGGAATGGTGCTGATCCATACGTCATGTTCGTGAACGGGCGCCGTGAGTCGACTGATCATCTCTTAGCCACCACGGCTTATTTTAATTCATTTTCATTTCTGAATTGTTTTCTTTTTGTTTTTCCTTTTTTAGTACGGACGCTTTTAACATGCACATCTTTCTACATCGTTCTCACATGTATGATTTCAACATGAATGATGTAACCAATTTTTTTTTTAACAATTTTTATGATTTAAATAAGTGTCTGTGGAGTTTCTTGCCCGTTCTTCTCCATAGGTACCTACTACACTTTGGAATGGGCAACTAGCTTCATCTTTCTGACTGACCGACCCTTTGATAATTCAAAAGTCCCTATAATTGGTTTATTTGAAATAAATGCTTTGAGGTTAGTATGGATTATCCACCTAAGATATATTTAAATAAAAACAGCGAAATCAGTGACTTCTCGTTTATCATTCACATGGAGAATAGATAAAATCCTGTAACTTCTGTCAACTTAACATCAATATTAATTAAACGCATTATTATAATTACAGGTACCAATGTGTTATGTATTGACATACGTGAAAGTAGAAGTCAAAAATCTAATTTCAACCCCAGAGGTGCAATTTAACTCAAAGACAAATGTAGTGACCATCCACTACGCCGCACTGTCAAGCAGTCTTTCGTCGTTCGAGATAATTGGGAAGGCTGTATACATACCGGGATGTACCGCCACTCCAGGACGGACGCACTATAGTTAACTGAAAATTAACTAAGCATACAAAAACGAATCAGAGTCGCCTGCCAGTGACCCATGTAAAACGAAACGTTTTAAGCAAAATTTAAAATAAAAAGTGATAAATATCTGAGACTATTTCGTTTTCTTTGCTTAACAAGAAAACCATCATAAAGATCTACCATTACCAGACCAGAGACCAAGAAGATGACTCCTTTGACTTAACGTCAATTACTGAAACATCTAGTAGATTTATCTTTGTTCATTATTGGCCTACAGCAGTCCATTGCTGATCATCTAGCCCCATGCCATTTAACTCTATTGTCAGCCACTCTCATCCAGCTGCCATCAGTCACTCAGCTAAGATCATCTCTCCGCTGGTCCACAAAGTCACAGTCTATCAGTAAACAATGAGAAAAGCTATGTTTGGAGTAATAATTTATCTTTCCTTCATTGTTTGGGCCTGTGGCGCCATTAAGCCATAAGCAAGATTGCATTCGCTCATCAAATTTTGCTTTAGGCGGCACAAATTCCACAATAAAAAATACAAAAATTTTACATTGTACAAACGGAGAGAACGAATCAATTTCGCTTGCAATCGGAGGGTGTAACATACGTATATTATTACGTACAATCAAAATTAATTTACGTATAACACCAATGCGAGTTAAGTCAAATTTAAAAATTACCGGGTTTTAAAAAGTGTTAGCATGTGGAGTCGTTATTACTAATGTAGGTAAGTAATCGGTTGATCGTGGAGCGATGGGATCCTACACATCACTTACTCTCAGCATCGTTTTGTCGATGTCTGTTGCACAAATCGTACAGACCGAACAATTTGAATTCGGTGTTTCTAATACTCCGGGCAGCGTAGTAGTCGCTCATAATGAAGGCCAAGTCGGATTATTCGAACGTACTAAGAAAATTAACTTAACCGTAAGTACAAGTCACAGATGGATTTCTGAACCTGCATAGCTATTTATAACCAATCGATACGCTTCCGTGCAAAATCGAACATCAATCAATGTTATCGAAGAAGTCCTCTAAAAGATTTTCAGAAATTCTAAACCCAAAAATGTTGTCAGTTTAAATCAAATAAACGACCGCTATCCTTCCAATAGCTGTCGGAGGAAAGGCAAATCAGGTAATCGAAAATGTGTAATTTTGAGACACGATTGCCTGTCGAATGGTTCTGAATAGCTATGCTGTACTTAATGTTGAGATATGTAAGGAGAACATAAGAGAAAGAGAAAAACTTGTGTGGAAATCGGTTGTCCTGGTATGGGCATGTGATACGGAGGAATGAGGAAAATGTCGTGATGAGAGTTTTGAGTATGAATGTCGCATATAAGTGTAGGGGTAGACCAAAGAAACGATGGATGGACTGTGTGAAAGATGGGTGTGTAACGTTTGAAATAATAACAAAAGTTCTAATGATCTGTTCTATGACCTAATTTCATTTATATATTTATATGGTTTAATGAACATTTCCTATAGTGCACATTTGAATTAATATTCCATTTAGTATAATATTCAGATACTATAATAATCAACATCTATAAGCAGCGTTTAATATAATTTACCTTACATATACCTGCGTCAGATACCATCCACTGTTATTGAATCATATGGGTTAGGTTAGTGACCATTAACGCGCGAAGGCGAGCGACGAAGCGAGCGTGCCGCGGTAGCAGCCGCCGAGCGCCAGATCCCCTCTATTGTTGGTGTTGTGGGTTGTGGTTTGGGATAGATGAGGTTATAACAGTATGATGTTTCCTAATATTAACTTATTCATTACAGAATTTTGGCTGAAAATGTGTGTATATGAAAATTAGGTCAACTGAACGTTATATAAAAAGAGCATTATACAATCATCACGTATTATAAAAATCGATCACATGAAATTAGGTTTTTTTTATAGCATATGAAAATTATATCATGTGAACGTTATTTCAAGTGATATTATACTATCTGTTATTATACCATATATTATACACCCGTGAAAGATGATATGGTTAGAAAGGGGGTGACTACCGAGATGACGACTAATATAGAAATATGGAAGAAATAGACATCAACCGGGCACAAATCTAGACTCTGACGGGCTGCTGCTGAGAAATTTCAGATGGAAAAACTCAATAACACTTTGACCGACCTGGAAACCGAACCCAGAACCTCAAGTTGATCACTAAACCAATAAACGATTTCTTACAGGTTCCACAATGTTACGTAATAACATATGTAAGTGTGCAAATCGATAACTTGATATCAAGCCCGAATGTGGATTTTAATACGCATACGAATATAGTTACTATTGCCTACAAGCTATGGCAACACAGTCCCTCGACCTATGACATAGTGGCCAAAGCCGTGTGGAAGCAGGGCTGCATCATATCACCAGCGCAACAACAACGTGGAAGGCCTTTTTCATAAGAATTTTCCTGTTCAAGAAAACAGACTGTTAGCCCAGGTTTGCACGAGCACGCTTTTCCCGCGGCTATTTTTTTACGCGCACTTGATTGTCAACCCACTGCTTAGCACCGAGAGTAGAAAATCCAACAGTGTGTTTTTTTAACGCGCTGGGATGCCCTCTGTTGGATTCTCAACACAGAGAATTGAAAATCCAGTGCGCAATAAAATCCCGCCGCTATAATTTTCGTCTGTGCGAACGATTTACGACAAATTGAAATACAAAATGCTTTTTACTATTTAAAAAATATTATTACTCACGTAACACTGGTTTTCTTTCCCATAGTATCTAAGTCCCTTGACTAGAGGATTAAGAGTGGAACATAATCCACCATTACTAATTTGTTTCGAGTTAGTAATTAAAACATTCCAAGTCTATAATTTCACGTAAGTTCTTAGCTAACAAATCATAATTTCACAGTTTAAGCTGTGACATCGGTTTTGTGATTGCACTAATCAATTGCATCATAAAAAAAAACCGGCCAAGTGCGTGTCGGACCATGCACAGAGAAGGGTTTCGTAGTTGGGCTGAATATATCCCAAGAATACACTTAACTTTGTAGTAAAAATAAATGTTGTCCCATACATAGATATAAGTCACGGTCAATTCTCCACATGCAAAAATGTAAGTTTGTAATCGCAAAGAAGTACCTATTTTTTGTATGTGATAAAACTACAAATTAACGATTATCTGACTTCCCTTGTGCTGTAAGATCTTGCTTCTTGATTCTTCCTTACGTCATGATTGTAGGTCAACGGGAAGTACCAAATAGGTTTTGATTTATTTGCGAATGTTATAAATATGTCGTATATACACATATAGGTGTATTTTTGTTATTGCCTAGACTTTGAACCTTGATTTTTAGAGCTCCAAGGGGCCTACGTATTTGATATTAATTTCAACTTGATACCTCCAGGCGTTCCTGATAAAAAGACACAGATATATCCTGATAAAGGGACATGTCTCGACAGACAGACAGACAGAAAAACGGACGGACCACGAAGTGATCCTATAAGGGTTTTGTTTTATCCATTTGAGTTACGGAACCCTAAAAAATATGCAATTAAAACTCGGTATTGAAGGTTGTATATGTTTATATTTATTTATTTATCTGTTTCGATTTTCTGCTTTTTAATAAAAATATCTTAGATAATTCTCCTGAATCTTAGACAAGGTTCAACGCATACGAAGAGCCAGAATAGTGAATGCTAACGTTAACCGTTTGTGACCCTTTGCTTTCGCTAAAGGTTATACGAGCTATACGATGGTATTCGAATTCAGAAAGAAACAATCAAGCATATGAACATCGTTAACAGTAGGACAGCGCTTTAAAGGTTAAACAGACACGGCCTCATAATCTTCAACAAGCCTTCGATTAGGTGCGACTTAAATATCTACTCCTCTTTCAAACAACGAAAGTAAATTGATTCCACTCAGTAGTTGCAAAATACATCGTATCTGTTGTTTCGAAGCTCGTATGGCTCTATTTAGAATTATATCATTTTTAGGCCCACTGTCATGTCTCTAACCTTGGTGTACCTTAGGGATATGACATTGGTCCTATAATTATTTCGTAATAGATAAATAACGAATATGTCTAGTCTAGTTTGCTATGGCGATTTGCCTAACTACTAATAGGACGGTTTATTTTTTACATAATCTGTATGCTTACTTTTATCAGTGATTGTTCGCAAATCGCATTCTGAATACCGTATGTACGTTTAAAAATGCATGTAGGTGTATGTAACGGATAATAGGCAAAAGTGTATTCTGGTGACGAACCTGCTAACATTTATTGATTTATAATAATAATAAAAAAATAGTTTAATTCAAGTAACAGGACCCATATTCAAACAGATACATAAAAGGATACAGACAGGATAACAAGCACAGACAAAAACGAACACTCACAAGGTAGCAATATGTCTGCTGCATCATTGCCGGATATAAGGGCAATCCAGTCTGTTGGCGATCACTGCCAAGACGGAGTTGACGTTTATCCTGCTACTGGAACGCCATACAGCAATTACACCAACGGAGCAAAAAATTACTTCATGTGCTACTTTCCATTGATCCATTACCAACATACATTTTGATATAAAGACAAAGTGTATCTTTGTTTTATTAGAATAATATTGTACGAATTTACGAACATTTTCAATAGGCACAACTAATTACACCGTGAAAATATATGAAATTATATGGAGCAAAACCATTTGAACGAATCAATTTTGCTTGCAAGGTATTACAGTGAATATAACAATTATTTAAATACATGAATATCTTAAATTGACGTAGGTACTACACTCTACAGCAGTAAGGTTAAAACGTTTTTTTTTTTCATTGTACAATTTAAACTTTGGGAGCTTGTCGATTATTCGTCACAGAAGCAGGTTTTAATTGTTAATGCAATGAGTTTACAAACCACTCTTATTCTTTGTATCGCTACAACTACACAGTTTGCCTTTGGCGAAGTGTGGGAGTTTGGTGACAATGCGCCGAGCAGTAGAGTTGTATCTCACAATCAAGGTGATATATCGCTATTAGAGAAATCAAGGACTATACTCTTAACTGTAAGTACAACATCAGAAGTTACATGGCGTAGTCAATCGTTTTCCCTGATCACAATAATAAATATTTTTAGAAGAGAACAGTTTAGGAATTTTGTTCATCTTTTTATTGTTGAATTTTAATTTAATTTTATAGGAGATATAGATAATAATTTAAAAACCAAAGCTATCACGAATAAATTATCACCGAAACAGCTGCACCTGCATAAATTTTATTTTGAAGCTATCTCAAATAAGTCTTCTCAATTACCTACACGAATTACCGACCTAGTGTCCTTTCTAACAATTTTTTTGCAGGTTCCAGAATGTCACGAAATAGATTACGTCAGGGTTGAAGTGAACAACATGTTATCAAATCCTGCTGTATATTACAACAAATTGACACAAATCGTGACGATCTCCTATAAACCGCTGCAGATCAGCATGTCTACGTACGATGTAATTGCGAAAGCCAAGCAGAAAGAAGCATGCAAGGACGCAACTGTACCCGCTGCAAAACCGGACACACTGCAGTTAGTGTATGGCAAATGAAGCAAGCTTTTGGATAAAAAAGAGAGATTAATAAAAATGTCCTCTAAGCAGATGATTTGTTTTTTTTTTTTATTGATGTGTTTGATTTCCCTGACTTTAAGACTATTTCATCAAATTCACAAACAAGCTTTTTTATGAAATGCTTCCAAAAATTTAGCTATTTCGAAAAATACATTCATATACTTTTGTATATGACGGCGCCATTGTCATTATTTTGTAAACTGCGAGTGCAACGGGCAAGCAGTGAACAAACAACTGACCGACGTCATTTCAACCCCCACGCCGAGCGATATATAAGGCCGCGCGCGCACGACTCGAGTCATTCGTTTGTCGACCGTTGCCCAGTGCACACGTTACATAATTGCTGAGTAATCTTAGTGTTGGGTAGTTTTTATAATCAGTGTAGATTAATTTAGTGGTTCTAATTAAAATGAATGTGACATTAATTACGATTTATTTAATCAAAATAAACTAAGTGATTGTGTGAAGACTTTTGTGTTTCTTTTAAAAATAATGTCGGATCCTGACTCCGACATATACAAGAACGAATAAAGACTATTCTGAGTACTATTCTGTCACGGCGATAATAAAAAGAAATCATTTATGACATCTACCTTCAAAGTTGAGTGAGAAGCATGAACCGTGAACTGCCATGAATGTTCAACAAAAACAAATCATAAAAGTGAATTATAAATATCATTAGTTCATTACACACTCAATAGTTCTTCACACACTGTGCAGGAAGGTTGCTTGCTATCCATGTATATTTTTTATAGCTGGCGAATTCCAAATTCAGCACAAAGGTATCACGCATTTCAGTTAATATTTTTAAGGCTGCTGCTGTATACCAAATATGTATAGGTATAATTCTGATTTATATCTCAGTATAGTTCATGTTGAATTAAAAATATCTTCTAGCTCAGAAAAGGATTATAAAAACCAGTTTCTATAGCAGTGAACCATGCATCCTCGACGAGAAAGAATATGCGACGAATTGTTGGAAAACCCGCTCTTGAAGACTCCACCGCCCGAACCTGAGAAGCCCAGGCCACCGCGCGTGCGCAGGCCACGCGTTTTCAAACTTGTAACCTCATCATTATTTTTGAATATTTATAATAAAATGAACACCTTCTCAATTTGATAATAAATCTTAATCGTCTTACTTCACAGCCGCCAAGATTTTCTTTAATATCGTTAGACTTTTATCAATGCTGGTGCAATCATCTAAAAGAGGTAAATCGGCGATTTATTTAACTGTAGACATTTAGTTAGGTATTGCTTGCTTCTACAATGGCTTTATCAACTCAGCCTATCGCAGTCCACTGCTGGCTTGCTTGTTAGAAGACTAAGGTCTTCAACCAGCGCGTCCTGCCCGTTATATCATACGGTGCCGAAACGTGGACACTGACAGTCGGGCTGGTCCACAAATTTAAGGTCGCTCAGCGCGCTATGGGGTGGACTATGCTCGGAGTTTCTTTGAAGGATAAAATTAGAAACGAAGTTATCCGGAAAAGAACCGGAGCTACCGACGTAGCTTGCAAGAGTAAGCAATGGCTTTATAATAGCTATCAATACAATTTCCACACACACAAATTTCTTTAATTACACTTGACAAGTTTTATTCTGATCTAGTTGCAAATGGCGAAGCATAAAGTGGATGACAGCCCGCCGGAGCTTTTTCCGGAACTGTACTTGAAGCCTCGAAGGCTGGACTACTACGCGCGGCAGCTGGAAGAGAACATGAACGTTAACAAGGACCTGCTCAAGAGGATCAATCATATACAAAGGACTGGAGTATGTTTTTTAGCTATTGTTCAAAATATGGAAAACAATATTCTACGACATATTTTATACTGTAATCTCTAAGAGACAACAATAGCAAGTAAAGATGTACTGCTACTAAGCCACAATTTCTATTAGATGAAGTTACATCCCATAGCAAGAGGCGGCCTTAATATAAAACCTAATATAGAGAATCCATATCCATTCACTTTATGCGAAGCTTCTCTGAGACGAGGTTACGGAAGCGGGTACGTATTGCAATATCTAAAATTAATAGAACTAACGTAAAATAACCTTCTTTCAAAATCACTAAAATCTAAATACCTAATGATTGTTTCACTTATATTCAAAAAACCGAAAGCTTAAAATGTCAAATGGATATGTTACGAAGTTTTTATGTTGTGAAGTTTATAAAGCTAAAAATTGAAATTCCTATGTTCCTTTCCAAAGATCCTTAAATTGGTTTACCTCACCGTTATACCTATGTTTCTGTACCCGCAAGCGTAACACGCATATATCTTTTTTAAATCGAAACAGCTAGGTTAGGTTAGGTTAGATCTGTGACCACACAACGCACGAGCCGAGCGAGCGAAGCGAGCGGTGCCGCGGCAGCGGCCGGCGAGTGCCAGAAACATATTTTTGAATGATAGATATTTAGTCCAATCATTATTTTAAACTTAGGTAATTCGTAGGTAGGTGTTACTGGCTTAGGTATTTATAAACATTAGGTATTTAGGTTTTAGGGATTTTGAACGTAGGTTATTTTACGTTAGATCTTTTAGTTTTAGATATTGCAATATAATACGTACCCTACGGGAGCACAAGTAAGATGCACGAAGTTAAGACGTGACGTATATTCCTAGGGGTACGTGGACTGCTGGTCGCCTGAACCAAGCGATAAGTACAATAAGCTGCTCTGCAAACAACGTCAACGAGGACTGACCGAAATACAGAAGTCCAATTTATATTTCTACTCTAGACTACTCATTGCTGTAAGTTGTTTTTTTGGTCAAAGTTAATAGATATTAATCTATTGTTGACTGCCTTGTTGATTTAGTGGTCGTAAGCGCTAGTGCTAAGCCTGAAGTCCTGGGTTCGATTCTCGGGTCGGGTAAAGTCACAGATATAGATATCTAGTTTATTATTATTGCGCTTTACCATCAACAATTGCATCACTGCTTTCCATCAGGCGGAATCGCAGTTTAGCACTAGTTTATATCAATAAAATATATATATATATATATATATCTGTGGCCAAAGTGTTATTGTGTTTTCACATCTGGAATTTCTCAGTAGCAGCCAGTATTATTACCCGGTGATGGCAATAGGTTCGCCCCCTTGTTACGTGGGACTTTAACATAACTGGCGAAATGTGGGTGTACACCTACATATGAAATGACAAATTTAAAAAAAAAATACATTACCATTACATTACTATTTTATTTTCATTACATTACTACCTGCTCTGCCTAACCTTTCGTGGAATACAGGCGTGGTGTTATATTTTATGTCATGTCATTTTTCATCTATTTTACCCTTAAAATCCTTAATCCATGAACAATCCCGCATTTACTTGTACCCGGTTCAATTTTTACTGTTATTATATCAATGATTTCCTGCTGCCTTTGCTGGTACCTAATCTTCAATTTCAATGCAGGGATTCTGTCATAGGGTCTTAGCATTTATGATGAGGGATGGCCGTTTTGCCTTGATGTGACGCATATTTACTCCCAACTTGTTAATTTTTTGTGTTTGTGTTCTTTCTCCGCGTCATGTTGACCGCAAATAAACCTATTTTGTTTATTTTTCTTTCTCTCACATAATTGTGTACAGTCACAAGCACTAATATGTCAACACTTGGAAACTTTCAATAGCGATTTTTGCGTGGAATAACGAAAACTAAAATGAAAAACGACACATACTATACATACTTATGCTCGTGACGGTACGTGTAATAATATCATAACAAATGTTTTAACAGAGATCGGAGCAGCTACTCACCCATGAATTGGATGCAGAATGGAAGGAAACAAAACATAAACTTATTTTAGGCGCCTCGTGAGTACAACCCGCTCGCACTAAGTTTGCCGCTGACGATGTGACGTCACTTAAGGGGTACCGTCAACAAAAAAACAAAAGATTCTTATTGCTCTTGCGATGACGTTGCCTACGGTACTGAGAGGGCGACTCAGCGGTGCGTTAGACGGTTGGGGGACGCGCATTCGACTTAGCGCAAACGGGTAACAATTCTAGCGCTTTCTTTTCAAACCGATAATACGTTCTGCTAAATGTTGATACTGATTTTCAGATTACCATTCATTTTATTCAAGACTGGTAAAATTGATCGTGATATAAAAGACCCCTCGTTTGATAAACCTATGAACGTCGTCAGACCTAAGTAAGTAGTACCTATGTATTTATAGTGCGGCCGAAGAGAGAATGTGTTCTTGACACTTGATATGTAGTTTCATACCAAAGAAAACACGTTTTGTGTATTTGATCTTTATTACCTACTAGAATTGTCGCACTGACAGGTGTCAGTAACGCATTCAACAATAGAAACTTGTCTAAAAGATACCCTTTTTGATGTCATATGACGTTACACGTTTCAAAGTTAAGTGTAACTTAGAAACGCTACAGTCTTTTCACAATAGTTTTATCTCTGACAGCAACAACCCAACAGCAACTTTATCATAACGAGAATAAAGATCATTGTAATTTTGACAGACTTGTCAGTAGCAGCTATCCAACAGCAACCTTATTACAAGGAATATAAAGACCAATGTGATTTTGACAGTGATGCTAAATCAAAGGTAAAATAACTGTGAATGGACTTTACAAGAATCTTTTGGCGCTCAAATGTCGTTGACAGGGGGGCGCTGTTGCTAAAGATTAGTGCAATTATTGTTTTGTGAACTGTATTGAAGAAACAAGATGGCGGCGTTAGTTCCAATTTTGGCCTCGCACCGAAATAACCTTGTAGTGCTATAGATTATAGTGAGCTTCATAATCAGAAGAGTAGTTTCTTCAACAATATTTACAGCCCGATTTAAACTTTATGGCTGCTCTGACGTGCTACTCGCTGCGCAGTACCTCACCCCTCACCCCCGCTGACAGGTGAATTTGTTACTGGGTAGCGACTCGCCTCATGTTCCGAGCCGCCGCCCTAATATTTGAATCGGGCTGTACTTTTATAATAAAACTTACCTATCATTACAGGGTGTCTATGGACATCTGGGTCCGAGGTGGTTCGAAGATCGGTAAAGTAATGATTGAGCTCTTCAGTGATTTCGTGCCAGAAACTTGCCAGTTATTCTTGACCCTTGTCAAGGGCACTAAAACTGGCCATGCTTATACTGGCACCAAGTTCTTTAGGTTAGTAACATAACTTCTTCTTCTGTCTTCTTCTTAATATATATGAAATACCACTCACCCACTCCTTGACTGACTTACTGACTGACCGACTAATCACGAAACATCAGGAACTATTAAATTAAATCAACAAACTTAAAATTTTACAACGAAGTTCTTTATACGGTTTCGGTGATTTTTTTTTGTAGTAATCACTTATGACAGAAATCTTTGTTTTTAGAATAGTACCTGATCTGTTCTGCTCCGGTGGTGACGTCACGAAAGACAATGGTTTCGGATTGTACGTGCAGCCTTCAGATAAAGAAGGAGAGCTTGGTGATCCTATGACTGCTGAAACTGGCGTCTTGAATCATACTGTGCCAGGTAAAGAGCTAACGATTGAGCAATTTTATGAAGTGTCAATATCATTATATAGGTAGTTCCGTAACTTAGAGAATATAACGCTGGAAACGCTTTATAAGCGCAATATTCTGAACAAAAAAGTGTGCCACTTTTGGCGGGGGACGCAGTAGCAATAAAAGACGGTACCATCGATTTTTTTAAATCGATGTTCATTCGGAATTTTTATTTTTTGTGTTAAACTTCCGTAACGTAAAAGGAAGGGGGTTCTCGTAAACGTCAGATAACTACCCCAGAATGTGCGCTGGTTTGTTTCAGGGGAGATCGTGGAGCTCCGCATTTGCCGAACCCGTCCTGGTGGTCTTAGCCGCCCCTTCAATTACAAAACACATATCATATTTTGCCCTTCGTGGCCGTTTTGACTTTTGTAACAGCAAGTAAGACGGGCTTCGTATTCGATCCTAAGACGGCTGCGCTTTTCTGTAGGCTAGTATTAAGGACAATAGACCGATTTCTTATAACAAATAAATAGCATCACAGCATGTTCCTGTGCGACTTATGTTGGGATAAAGGTTTTTAACAAGTTGTAATAGCTGTCACTCAAGCATAAAATTATGGACATGTGCATCCTTCCCTTTCTGACCTATGGATCCCAGACTTGGTCTTTGACAAACATTCAAAAGTCTAAACTCAAGGTTTGCCAACGTGCAATGGAGCACAGTATTCTAGGCATCAAATTGACAGCCCATATTCGCAACACCACACTGAGCTCCAAAACACAGATTACTGACGTTGCTCAAAAAGCCGCTAAGCTGAAGTGGGACTGGACTGGCCACGTCTGCCGTATGCCCACTAAGCTGTGGGCCAAAATAACCACCACGTAGAGCCCTGACACAGCTAGAAAGCGTCGCGGCAGACCCCGTAGAAGATGGCGGGACGAGCTGGACAAAACAAATGATCAGTGGTCTACTTTAGTCCTGCATCGAAAGAGCTGGAAGTCATGGGGAGAGGCCTTTGCCCAACTGTGAGATGATGCAGGCTAACAGTAACAATAATCGCTAAAAGGAGGTTTAACGACACAATTTAAGACCCTTTTAAATGCACTACTTACAGGTGTATTGTCTATGGTGGTTACTTCTAACGATGAGGTTAGCGGCCAGTTCAACATTATATTCAAGCCGTTGCCACAGTTTGATAATAAGCACTTGGTGTTCGGAAGGGTAAGTCGATTTTTTTATAATTTTGAAGAAAGTGTTGGTCGTCTTTTTCGTGTTAGTAGTAAAAGTTGTTTAAGTATTCTATTTTTAATTCTTCCCTTAAAACAGCTTACCTTTCCTTTTAGCAAGTAAAATCCCAATGCCGGTTGGTGGAACCAAGCAATTTTTAGATTGCAGACGGCTTAGATCCATACTAATATTATAGTGTGAAAGTGCCTGCCATGTCTGTTGCGTTTCTAATGAAAGGTTGATATAGAAAAATCGAGCTAGTTCGAAATATAAATTTTGAACTTGTATTTGCAACGAAACAATCCGAACTCTGAGATCAGTGGTGGCCCAGTGGTAACGACCGCGACTCGCTTTACTTTGTGTAAATTATTTCATCACCACTGCTCTCAAAGCGATGAAGGAAACCGGCATGTCCTAGGACCAAAAATTTGAAGACATGTGACATCTACCGACCCGCACTATGCCCGCGTGGTGGATTAGTCTCCCTCGCAGAGAGGAGGCCTGTGTCCCACCAATGGGAACATTATAGGCTGATTACGTTTCGTAATCCGAACTGACTGAACTGTGTGACCATAGATAGTAGCAGGGCCGCCCCCAACATTGGAACGAATCAGCGCGCTAGGGCTGCCCCTCGGCACCACCACAACGGACTGTATCATCCGCTCCTGTGGCTGGTTCACCCGCACCGGCCAGTATCGTGAGGGCCTCCCTAACACCATCAAGTTTCCGCCAGGACGAAAACAGAAGAAATGAGGCAAAATCTTTCAGTATTTTCATTTTGCCAGATGTTTTTAAAGTTTTGTTTATTAAAATTGAAAGAGTAATTTGTTTCTGTTTTCTGGTTTGGGGTCTACAAGCAACGCTTTAGGTTAGTTTATCATTAATATTATTACACTCAAATCGCAATCCCAACGCAAAAACGCAATCTTTTAGTTTTTTTTTTTATATTTACTCTATTGCGCCGTATTTTCTGTGTGTTGGAAACCCAATGTGTAACAGGGAACAGCTCTTTTATATCCTATAGAGAGTAGTTCCACGTACTTATATTCACTAGGTTCTCCTGACAGGATAAGTGAATTAGGTAGACTAAATATTGCAGCTTTGGGGCTGTTAGCTAATGGCGGGTGGATGATGACTTCACATAACAGGTAAACTCGTTTGATTCCCAAACATTCCCGGGCATTTCTTTCACCAGCAAAAGCAGATCACGCATTCTAACTGAAAAGATGACCAAAATGCAAGTAGCTCACCTCAAATCAGAAAACCGAAACAAAACAACAAACTGCAATCACACTTTTATTACAAAAATATATTTTCTATAAATAAGTAGAAAGGTCTGAAGCACACGACACGAATCAAACAAATCACTAGTACACATTCATAATCGAACAACTAATACTCGATTGTCTTCTACAAGTCAAGTCCTGAACTCCTGGTCTTGTCATTGTGTGGTCATCATTCTATCTTCACGAACAATCCGCACGATAATATCAGAGCCAGCAACTGAAACAGAGGAATTGGTAAATTAAACTATGTTGGTAAGCATTACAATGCGAATATGAGATGTTTTACAGCATTTTTATCTCACGAAGCGACGCGCGCTTTACTTGTGGTAACCAAGAGTACAAGCACGCTGTGAATGTGTGCGTGAAGACGGGTAGCGTCAGCACATAACACACACAAGAATACACCCTCACACACACTTCCGACTTCGCCGGTCTCGGACGGTTCCGAGCTCCTGCGCTTACACACACAATCACATATTTCATTGATTCGTTCCTTTACTCGTTTAATTTATTGCTGTGGTGTTGTGTTATATTAGCACAAAAGAAAATGTATATTAACACTGTTAATAATTATGTATTTTAAAAAGGTATATTAACACTGTTAATATGTATTTAAAAAATGTATATTAACACCGTTAATTTATTTTATTTTATCTATTGTGCTTGCGTACTATCTGCGATACTCACCATTACCAGAGCTATGATGACGGCCGCTGTGCCGACATACGAGGCGTCTTCTCGTAGGAAGTCTATCACCTTAGTGAGGCATCCCTCCACGTACATCGTGGTAGGATTTGGAGACCCCTTGCAATCCATCCTCTGAAACATTCAGTACGTCTAAGTTAGTATTGCGTTATTTATCAAAGATTATGGATAGTTAAATCGCTCCTGCAACTTTTTAACCTCTCATACTTTTTCAACATTAAAAATAACAGTAAACATGAAACACGCATTGTTAAATGAACCACTCGAAGCGCGGGCGACGAAGATTCAGATAGGACCTTTGAAACCCCTTTATGACATAGTTTTACAAAGGAGATTACAGTCCGATTATCAAAAGACTGACCTCTTTTGGTAAAAATAAAATGACAATGGCGCCGATTCCCTTGTTCACAAACTAAACTAAATTTAAGTTCAGTGCATCTTTTTCTTTCTATTTCATTAAGAAAAGGACAGAAGATAAATATTAGTTTAGTACTGTTAAATTAGTCAGCGCCTGACGTTAATTGACGTATTTTTAGTAGCCATGTTTTTAATCACGTCTAAACTGTCTATGGAGTGTCTTAGTTTACTTGTAATGGACTTAAATTTAGCTTAGTTTGTGAACAAGGGAATCGGCGCCAATAGCCATTTACCATTTTTTTATAAAAACAAATTTAATGGCATCTAAATTTTTTTGTAAGGGCTTATGGCCAGTCGTTGCCACTTATGGGCATCGGCGATAGTACTTACTAATTCCATGGCATCGGCAAAAAAGAACAAAAGTGGTTGTATTGGGAAAGTTAAGGCTTACATTCACGGGACAAAAAATGCACAGCAACACTTTTAATGTTGCGAGAGTAAAAAAATCCAAAAACCCTTACCTTCCCCGGATACACTTCCCGACAGCAGCTTTCAGGCACATTGTCATTCCAATCCTTGTACCCTTTGACGCCGCAGCACTTGAGGTACGTCTGTGTGTCATCCCAGGACTTGGTATACTCATGCCTGACTCCGTAGTAAGGGATGGCGGCATACAGCTCCCGGTCTAAGGTCGTGATGACCTTCTCTCGGAAGACGAACTGAAGGATCCCGCCCACCAGCATCACAACGAAGATTATGAATACCAGGATGTAGTACTGGAACGTAATAGAATGATGATTAGCCAAATAACATTGTGTTGATACAATTAATAGATTCAACGCTTTATCCGCCATCGAATACATAGTACCAAATAAACTCTTCTTCATTCAACTTATTTAATTATTTAGATTATGATTTCATGTGAAATCTCATTTCGATAGTCTCACCAGTTTTAAGTATGGGATTCAGATTTCGTTTCCTGCTGTTTGCAAACTGTTTATGTAACTCAGAACCAGCATAGCTATCCACAACCATCCGGTACGCTTCCGTACCGTATCGAATATCAGTCAATGTTATCGTAGTAGTCCTCTAAACGCTGTTCACAAGCCCATAACCCGAAAATTTTGTCAGTTCAAATCAAATAGACGATCGCTATTCTTCTTACAGCGCAGTTTTCAGTCGTCGTCTGTGTTCGGGGTTATCGAAATGTGTCATTTTCGATACGATAGCCTGTGGGCTGGTTGTAAATAGTTATACAGGTATGAAAATATGGTCCAACGCGCCCATATTACGCGTCCGTCAAAATTGATATGATCATTCTAACAGCGTGTGCCCTTTTTCCATTCAGTCATAATACTCGCGACAGCTCCTTAAACTAAGTATATGTAGTATATGTAGTCAACCACACGTTAAATAAGTTTGACCCCACAGGCCACAGGGCGCCAACTCACTGTCCTAGCGACTAGAGATGCCAGTACCAATTTGCGTTCAACGTAGTGTGGGCACGAATATTATTAGTGGACAACTAATAACATTCGTGCCCACACTACGCTGATCGCAAATTCAGCTGTCACAAGCACGGGCCGTTAGGTTTTCTGACTTACCAGTGATAACCACTGTTACGCTTGTTTTTTTGTGGAAAGTGTTTACAAAACGGTCTCTAGAAACAGCCACCGTGGCGTCTCCATGCCCTGAGAGCATCTTTATTTCTTAGCAATAAAACCAGTTTTCGTAATTCATCAAATCATCTGTCTATAGCCTTTTCCCTACTATGGAGGGGTCGGCTTCCAGTCTAACAGAATGCAGCTGAATACCAGTATTTAAATGAAGCGACTGCCTATGTGACCTCCAAAGCTGGGTAATAAAGACTGATTGTCAGACTTTCGGGCTTCTGATGACCCGTAACGACTGTCAAAGATCTAATGACAGCCGGGACGAACGCCTTAACGTGTTTTCCGAGGTACGGAGGGGACTTGGTATGTAAAGATAGTCACCCATCCACAGACCAACCGCGGCAAGAGTGATTTAACCTGATCGATCGACCCGTGCGGCTGTTATTACTTAGCCCCAAGGTTTCGTTATACAAATTCTAGAAAATAAATTGACATGTGGTGGACTGTCTTATTTGTAAACGCACCGTAAGCAGCATACATTTGACCTCCTTAGCGGCGCCGCAGCACCCGAGCAGCGATAGCAGCATCAGCGCAGCTCCCATAGCCACCACCACGCCCACCGACGCTATGAACATGTTGTTGCTCATCAGCGTGCTAGAGAAGGAACGGGAGGTCCATACCCACAGGCCTATGGCCAGCGCGATCGCACCGCCAATCTGGAATGCAGAAATTGCATGTTAGTTTTATCCTCAGTAATTATGATTTTTCATGGTTGATTGTACTAACTTAACTTACTACTAAATAAGTATTTAATTTCATTAAGATACAAAATGTGGCACCTCAATCCTTCCGGACATTATTAATTAGGATTTTAAATAGGTATATCTGCACTGTTTACATCAAAAGTAAAGGCAAAAAGCCGAATACAAATATTATTTTTATCTGAGCCACTTCCAAAGAGAGCAGCAAATATTCCGTTCATTTTACAATATTTTTATAAGAAGAGGTTGCTATCGATTACCTAATAAATATGGCTGGCCAACTTAGATGAAAATAAAATGACAAAAGAAAACAACATGAAAAAAAAAAACAAAAACATCTTAATGGCATCTAAACATTATTTTGTAGACGGATGGCCAGTGATAGTTACCGTACTTATCGCGAATATTCGAATTATAGAGGTTGCATTTAACAAACAGAAAAGTGAAAAATTATTACGTGGACAAGCTTTCGTAGACAAAGAACTAAACACAATAGGGCCCAAAATATATTTTTTACAAAAAGCAATTTTTTAAGTTGACATTCATGCATGGATAAATCTATATTTATTGAATTGTAAGGTCCAATCATTATGTTTATGTGATAATCTACCGGTTGTACTTGATTCATGTAAGTGGCACCAGACATTAAAGACTACTAAAGGTCACTCAATGCAATCACATTTGACATTGACGACAAGCAAGGGATGCATGGATACCTGCATCTAATGATACTACATGGCCATACTAATATTTTCTTAGTAGGTAGGTACAGATAGTTGCAATTGATGCCAAACATTCAGCCTTCTTTCACTTGAACTACGGTAGTATTGTTGTCTAACAAAACATAACTTCGTAATTCGTGCACACCTGCATAGTATACCCCATCAATATAGATAACAGTTTTTTTATCGTGAATTCGACCATTTTTTCTACCGATTCATGCAGGTGGACGTCCGTCTATGTTTAGATACGATCTAAATTGTTTCATGTTATTGTCTTAATGCGTTCTTCTTGAAATATTCATTTAATCGCCAGGATGTTCCATGAGGTTTGAAGTTGAAAGGAGTAATCTAAGACAGTATCTAAGGTTGCCTGTTTAGGCTTAAATGCCTGTTTTATTTCCTATTTACGAAACTCTTTACCTGAGATCTATTCACATATCTTTCGCATTCATTTACATATTTGTACCTCTCATAGACGCGATTCCTGGACGGAAGTTGTAAAGATTTTAATGTCTTACATGAAAGGTATATTACAAAATAGTGAGTACTTACGAAGGTGACTACATTGATGCATATTAATGAGAACTTCATACATCTGCCGCAACTGTCCATTGCTCCTCCCATTCCCATAGCGATTCTGCGGACACATACACAAGAAAATATCAGTGATCTATTTATATCTAATGTTATTTATGTATAAACTGGCTTATGCCCGTAACTAATAATATTAATATTTCTTGTTCCTCGACCCCCCCCCCCCCCCCCCGCGCCACATATCGCCCGCGCTGTTTCTTTTGTTTTTCGCTTAGCAGTCTTTCCGCCCTTTTTTTTTATTGCTCTGCTCCTAAGAATCGTACCGTGATGTTAAGTAGTCTATAACTTTCTTCAAGAGAATATTTTTTTCAAATCCGACAGAGATTAGACCATTCAAACAAACTCTTCGTATATGAGTATACCTAGTCTTGCCATAAATATTGTCACGAAGAATATTTTTTTTTTTTTTATTGCAAATAATATTTATTACTTTTACAGTGTGTTAGTTTAACACATAAATATAAAACAATTTAAAATATAAAAAGCTTATTCGAAGTGGTCTCCATTGGCTGCAATACAGTCCTTTAAACGTTGAGGCCAGTTATCAATAGAAGCACCCACTATTTCCATGGGAAAATTCTTCACTGCCAATCGTATGGATTGTTTTAGGGACTCCAAATTATCATGGCGTTTAGAACAAGCCGTACTCTCTAAAACTGACCATAAATCATAATCCAGCGGATTAAGATCGGGACTAGACGACGGCCAGTCTTCAGCTCTGATGAAGTCCGAAACGTTCACTTCCAACCAAGACTGCGTGGACCGAGCTTTATGACCCGGCGCCGAGTCTTCTTGTAAGGACCATACTTGGTTATTGAACACGGTGTTGTTAAGGGGCTTAACTACCTTTTCAAGAATGGTACTTGATACACTTGTGCCGATGTTTTGATACCTTTTTCACAAAAATATGGCTCAGTCACTCCTTCATAGCTAACACCCCACCAAACCATCACTGAAGTCGGATAATGCCCACGTTGCACTCTGTCGACTAATTGAGAAGCTTCCTTAGAGCTTTGAGCATAAATACGGTCACTTTGTTTGCTAAAATGTTGCTCAATTGTAAAGATTTTCTTATCCGTAAACAAAATTTTTCTGTGACCTCCCTTTGCGTACCGCTTCAGTAGTTGTTTCGATTTTACCACCCTATTCTTTTTTAAATTATCAGTTAAAAAATGACCAGTGCGTCTCTTAAAGGCTGCAAGTCCTACGTCATCTTTTAAAATACGCGACATGGTTCTGGGTGCTACCTTCATCTCCCGAGATAAAATCTTTTGCTTTCGTACAGGATTTCTTCGAATTCTTTCCCTTACTGCTTTGACCACCTTTTTCGTACGAACACTACGTGGACGGCCAGATCTTTTTCTGTCACAAACAGAGGAGGTCTCATTGTACCTATTAATAGCCCGGTACACAAACATTTGACTAATACCAAGCGTATGGAGAGTTTTAAAAATTGCATTTGGCTCCATACCAACATTGTGTAATGCAATCACAGCGATTCGGTTCTCTTTATCACCCCACTCCGTTTTAACATCGCAAAATATTGTACAATGTATTGGCGCCAAAATTAGATAACTCAATGAACAATCGTATAAAAATGACAGATTCCAAATTCAAAAGTAATATCTTTCTTATTTTTAATTGTAACAGTATTTATGGCCAGACTGTGTATAGTATAGGATTATGAGCCACTTCGCAATATCAACTGTCACCGACCTAATAGACGTGCTCCAAAAGATACCCAAACTTTTTTAACCCAGACTTGGGTCTTACGAGGTGTGCTTTGATGCACATCTTATTAACTTACTCAACCAAGCGTGCAAGTGGAGTGTTGACTGAATTATAACGACAGATGGAACCAATCTGCGATGTTTATATTTCTTGTCATCTGTTACGACTCCCACGTTTCTGGTCAGCTTGTTTATTCTCAAATTAGAATTCTAGCTTGTTATGAGAAATTTCGTCTTCTGGAGCATAAAAACAAAAGTGACACCACAAATGCATGCAGCTTAGAAGTTGCTGTGGGTATACACGTGAAGGTTTGACATGAATTTCAACAGTTACGCCGGCAGGGCACGGCCATTGCAACTTTCGCTTTGCAATTTTAGTTTTGCGAAAATTTTGGTCTTTGTAGATGGTTAGATTAACGTCCAGTCACAGGTGCATATAGAGTATCATGAGTACATACATATTAACGACAGCCTTGAGCACTAAACAGTGAAAGTTGATTACAATATATCCAGTTGTTTGTAAGCCATTCACGTGCATAGGACACTACTTAGGTGTCTACTTTTGGCACGCTTTGGCATCTCTTAATGAGAGTAAAAATTTAGTGTGTGTGGTCCTCACAATGACCAGACTACCACATCACCTGGGTGCTGTAGAAAGCTTCTATTGGATTATATCCTGAGATAGTGGCCATACTGTTACCTATACCTATTTAATCGTGTCAAAATCACGAGCTAGATACGAGAATAATAATGTCAATTAAAAGATTCACTGGTCAGAGGTGTGCACGGCTGATCCCACCATTTGACCTTTATAATTTGAGCGATAAACCTTCCGATGCAAGCGATGCTGCTGTTTTTACAAGAACATAGTGGCTAATCTTGGCGTTTTAATGATGACGATGACAGAAATATCTCTCTGTTTGAAACAGGAGCTAAAGATCCATTCCGGATCTAATAATATAACAGTAGGTACGTACAGTACCTACACTGCACACCATGGGCTTGACCTTCATAGTCCCACATATCAATTATGAGATCTAACCAAAAAGCATGAATGTATAGTAGGTAACTATACCCACCTCCGTACAGCGTACACCTTTACTACAAATTAGGACTAATTAACAATTCATATCATAATCGACACACATGAAAATGACAAACGTATTAACATGAGGCCATTCACAGATAATGCACAGAATCTAATTACATCCTTGTAATAAAACTAAGCTTGATACAAAAACTTCTATAAAAGCTATCATAAAAACTTGAATCTGATTAATTAAGTCTTAGTACCTGCCACGAGAGGATTATAATGAATCGTGTTTTATATCATTGCTCTTTGCTGATGTCAGTACGATGTGGTCGACATTGCACACAGGTAGGTGATCCAGTATGCCACGGTACAACAGATAAATAAAGTTCTTACCTCCAATAAGTTGACTTCGTTTTTCTTCGTAACTTAAAATGTATTTTAAAACTATTTTTAATACCGACCATGTTACTGAAATGTGTGTTTAATGTTAGGCTTGGAATGACATTTGATTTTATTTGCAATGGATTAAGTTTTCCTTGTACCCACTAGTACCTTATATTAGTAGTATCTTATTTAATAGTTGGGTAGGTATATACTAAATAACCGCCACACGGGTCGATCGATCAGGTTAAGCTACGCTTGCCGCGGTTGGTCCGTGGATGGGTGACCATTTTCACATATCAGGGATTGTCCGAAAGGTTTACCGCTACCCCGGAATATAAAGGACGAAGGAAGGAACATGGGTGGGTTTTAGTCAGTAAGAGTCTGACACTCCCTTCCGCTCCACCCAGAGCGGGAGGGGTCGTTTGATGATTTCCCACCAGAAAAAAAAAAAAAAAAAAGACCCCTCCGTGCCTCGGAAAGCACGTTAAGCCGTTGGTCCCGGCTGTCATTCGTGGATCTTTGACAGTCGTTACGGGTCGTCAGTAGCCCGAAAGTCTGACATCAAGTCTTACCAAGGGGTACCGTATTACCCAGTAACTGGGTTGTGGAAGTCAGATAGGCAGTCGCTCCATGTAAAATACTGGTATTCAGCTGCATCCGGTTAGACTGGAAGCCGACCCCAACATAGTTGGGAAAAGGCTAGGCAGATGAGATGATGTAGGTATATACTACTATATATTGTATATAGGTACCTACTACGTGATCTAAAACAAATAGACAAATAGCTACCTACCTGCACACTGCGGTAGGTAGGTAGTTGTTGTACCTACCGTACGCATGTTGTTTTGTGAGAACCAAAACTAACTGAAATAAAAAGGATTGGTACTGAGCACCTACATACCTACATGGCACCAAAATTCATGATCATACCTACTAACGTAGCTACTCAGTAGTCAGTTATAGGGTTATAGTAGTTCGAACGCTATCATTTTGGACTCTATTGTGTCATTGAATCAAGGTACCAAAACAAAAATGTAGAGGCATCTGAGAACTGAGAACTATCTTGAATATTTTCCAAAGCACCGAACTACTGAAACTTAAATATGTACCCTCCCTTTAGTTCGGCAAATAAACTGGGCATATACCTAATGTAAACAAACCATATCTTAATTTTATTTTTAACACGTAAAAAGAGCGACTTTGTGTATTCTAACTATATAGGCAATACTCGTATGTATAAACTACATATTTACATTTTAAAAAGTACACGTAAAAAGAGCGACTTTGTATAAAAATATCTCTGTAGAAATTTCCCCACGACTTAATTGTATGTACTTGCGCTTCTCTAATAAAATCGTCTCTTTCAACGTAATTCTTGCTTCTTTTTGGCAATGTCTTCTTTCCAAATGTTTTGTACGAGTATTATATGGTTTATTTGCCGAACTGTTGCTATAGGTACAGATATTGATACACAAAGTCGCTTTTTACGTGTTAAAAATAAAATTAAGATATAAGTTTGTTTACATTATATGCCTAGTTTATTTGCCGAACTAAAGGGAGGGTACATATTTCAGTTTCAGTAGTTCGGTGCTTTGTTAGAACCGAACTATCGCAACTGAAAGTTTCAGTAGTTCGGTCAACCGGACTAACAACCGAACTATTCCTACTTCACGCTAATTGGCTTCTAAATTATTAATTTATTTGCATGAAAAAAATAATAGGACGCTTACCTACTAGCAATCAAATAAGGATCTACCTAAATAATATCTGGGTAGGTACATAACTAACTCCGCTTAGCTACTGTACACTTTAATTGACTACGGTGTATGTTATGTATGTCATTGCATGTCATAATGTATTGCTATGTATGTCATGCGTGCATGAAGTATTACGACCACTTGCAGAGAGGAGCTACGCGACTTGCGCGGACGCAAACACTCAAGGTGATACCCCGGCTAACACAAGGTCCATCTAATCCATTCTCCTAACGATGTTTATAAGTGAAAGTAGCTTTGTATGACGCTTCATTAAAACGAGCACGTAAAAAAATAACATAGGTAACGACCTAAACGTGCTAACAGTAGTTTAAGGTTTAAAAACTCCCATTTGATGTCAACATCAACATAAGTTTTGTGTCGGTCGCGTCGTGGCGTTTACTTACATTTTGTCACGAAATCCGATATCGTCTTGTATAGAACCGTTAGCCGAAACAGTTTCACTTTACCATCACTCTTACTTCTCACTACAGTTATTACGTTAATTTGAACAGTTCATTGACGATTTGTTTGTTATGGAAGACGACAAGTGCGTCGTGGCCGGTAGTACAGACTCAACTGGTTTGTCGAGTCAAGCACGCGGGCGACGCCCCACCAAGCTGTAGGCTGTAGGAAGAATGGGACAGCCTTCGAAGGGTCCTACTAACGTGTTTATGTGTTCGCAACTAGGTCAGGTAAATAGCGTGTAACGCAGCGATAATTTACAATGAAAGATCGGAAAGAAAAGATTACGACTACATAATTCACATTACTCTATATTTACAAAATAAAACCACCAAGCTTGAATAAAGTTGACGTCACTGAGCGGAAGACGTTTGAAATAAACGAACTTTTTGAGTTCGCTTTTATAACGAACGATGCTGTTGAGTTCATTATGCATGAGGGATGTAATATGTATAATATTATGAATATTAACAATTTGCATAGAGATCTAGACGTAGAAGGTGCTTAGTTTTTGTGATTTCCTCTACAATTTCATTGATCTCGAGCAAACCACATAGTATCAGCCGCTCATATGACCCAGTACCTACTTGCTATAACCACGGCTGTTGAACGTCAGGTCCTGGGTAATAGGTTCTATTCCCAGATGTTTGTTTGCCAGCTTATGACTGCGTAAAGCCAATTAGAGATTTGATTAGATTTTGAAATTATCGCATTTCGTTAAATATCATTACCTGACATTACCTGTCGCATTTTATTAAGGGCTGATTTTTCCATTGCCAGATAACTTTTACATGAGGAATAAAATTAACGTTTGACAGATTTTGTATGAAATAACTGTCAAAATTTCAAAATTATTCCTCGAATAAAGTTATCAGATGATTGAAAATTCAGCCCTAAATTACATTGAAAAAAATAACTTTGATACTATTAAATTTTAATTTACTTACTTGGCAAAAGCCTTCCATAAATGTACATTTATACGCCAAATGGCAAAACATAGGGAAACTATAATATAACAATTGTAACATCTTGCACACTGTTGTAAATAAGACTATTAATTGATTGATAATTGCAGCAAAAAGCATTGAGCTAGGTTAATTAAATAAAACAACAGTTTGTCACAGTTTCTTTTATTAGCGTTTTGTTAATAAACGTTCACCTCGACTCAACATAATTATAAACTGGTGGTACAAATGTAATCAACGCGGTTTTACATCAATATGAGCATGACTGCGTCTACTACCAACTAAGATGTCATTGAGCTTTGGTTTACTTGAAATCAATCTCTAATATTGCCATCAGTTTAGTAAATAAGTTTTAGATTTAAAAACTCAAGAAAATCTATGACCTGCGCGCGATCAAGCTAAGATCCAATGAACAAAACTGGTTCCAAATTGTTTAAATTCTACTTAATTGTTAAAGTTATAAACATCTAAAAAGATAGGAACATAAGGCCGTTCGTAAAGATTACATATTTAGGCAGACCACATAGCTATCACTACTTCAATGTGGATAAATCTTTATATTGTTATAACTTCTTCAGCGAGTATTTAGGTGATCTTTATCTACACTTATTTAAACTATATAATATGACCAAAAATACCCGTCTTATACAAATCTTTGAATAACTCTAAACAAAACCTAAGGCATAAAAGTCTCAAGTAGTCTGTCCGGATCGCGCGCAGCTCATAATAAAGTGAAATTATGCAATATATAGACAACCCAGTGCTTTGAAATTGTGAAATATAACATGATATCGAATAGAAGATAGTATAGTAACGTGAATACCTCTCTCAGCATATAGGTCCTATTTGATTCCACATTATATCTGGCTCTGCTATTATAGCCATCACTAATGAGTCTTTTAGAACAAAAAAAATACAAGTAGCAAGTGCGAATTATTAGTGGTCGCGTATAAATGAACAATATTAAAAATTATAGATACATCTCATTTGTTATAAGCTTAATTAAAACATGAAGCAGTAAACGGTAGGTGATTTCGTAGGTACAATTATTTATATCTATTTAGACACGGATATAAAATAAAACAAATACATTTCAAATAATATTTTAACTGAAATTATAGTCATATATTACATATTTTGCGCTAAAAATACAACGAAATACACTTATACAAGCAACTCGCTACTGCTGTTGGTTATATACGGATTGACAATAAATTAACGCATGAGAGTTACATCTTTTTTAACATTATATTACCTATATTTAAACATTAAGAACGCTTTAATTAGACCTAGATACACAACACCACCTGCGTAGCTTCTCTTATAAATTAATTGACAAAGATAAAACCATATAAGCTGTATATTTTAGTCAAAGCAAAGATAAATGAGGACTGAATTCTGAACCAAAAACAATAGGAAGGAACGTTAATCGGGCTCCCAGACTTTAACCGACATACGAATCTAAAAAGCAGTTCAATATTTAGAAGCTCTACTAAGGTTACCGCAGGGTACTGTTTCGAGCCCAGAACGACATATAAAACCTCCTCGATCAAAAAATCTTCAAGTTAAAATATACATCTTGCATGAAGAAAAACTTTAACACAATAAATAATATTTAATTTCAAACATGGCCTAATAGCGATAAATAATATTTTATTTTTTGTCGTTTTTTTTCCGATCCCTACAGACTAAGAACAAAGAAAACATAGACGAGACAGATAGACAGAAGAAGATCCATTATGAACTTTGCACATCTCTTGTAGTCCAACACTATATTATGCTATTCGACTAACAAAAAAAGCTGTTGTAATGGATTGATACAAAATGATTCACGTATGTGTAGGCACAAGTGTTCTGACGTCACCACGCATTATGTAACCTATCTATTTTTATGAGTATAATTTCGGTCTATAACATTTCTAATAACGCCTTAGTTTATAGACATAAAAAACACTGCTATTTGCATATTCGTTTTTGAAGAATCGTGCCGAAACATTAGCCTAGTGATTTTAGTGTATTATGTACTTTTACGTCTTATAGAGCGTGTTATATAAAAAATCTGCACTTTCTTCAAATCGAATCAAACAAAAATATATATTTCAATAGAAGACAACCAAATAAATGCAAGAATTTTCATAATTTTCTATCAATATCCAAACGCTTGTTCAAATCCTTTGTACACAAACATTACAAGTATCAAGAAGCTACGCAGCGGCGCGTGAGCCCTTTCATTTCCCTTTATACATGAAGTGAAGAAAGTTGAAAACTCACAAACTTCCGCGTGCCGTACGGAATTGAATATGAACATTTAACACGTACTTATTATTATTACATACATCATTGGGAGGTATTTTAAAATGTTGACTGCAAGCTAGAACCTTCTATGGAGCTATTACCAAACGCTTCGATCGCAAGTATATTTCAACTTCATTCACTCATCCCGAACTAGAAACATAGCTGAACATTCAACCGAATCATCTCGGGCACTCGAGAGCGTGCTCGGCTCGAGCCACTCTTTTGAATACCGATTCGCATGCAGCTGTAAGATTTAATACACTACGACGCATATCGCGTGTCAAGCTAAATTATTAGCATTGCATGTGAGCTAGAATAAACGAACCAAAACGCAACCGAATGTTACAGTAAGCAGTGAAAATCTATTGTATTTTCAGTCTTCTCGGGTAATCGTGAAGAAAGTTTTAGCAAAAGGTGTGACGAGATAACAGAAGCGTTTGCACAAGTGCGATCTCTCAATATACAATAGCAAATCAATACTGAGAAGTGTTATTTGAGCCTCAACATTAGAAAGAAGTTATTCGCAATCGCTTCATCTTGTAGGCCTGGGATCCATCGCACGGATAGAGTACGCGACGTGGATACTCGTGGCATCGGTAACATGGACTTAGGTACCCCACCTTGGTCAGTATTGACGCGATCGCAGCGCAAAAGCATTAGGTAGACTGATTACCCGTAGCATATACTAAAATGTACGCAGACCATAATTTATGCCTTATGGCATAATGCATTCTTTATGAACTACGTTTTATGTGGAAGATAATACTGTATGGTTCAGAGTGAGTTTTGAAACACTCTCGTTTACTCGTCCTATATCGCAATCACAAGCTTCCACATAACGTATAAATGCGTACGCGATATCAGTCTGTGTATACCAAAAATCGTGGCACTGCATAGAAAATGTTCTATACATTCCACACGATCACCAAAAACACTGCAAACTTTCAAAAATGCTCACTTCAAATCCGTACCGAGAATCAAATTGAGGAGTTGACTAACCAAAAACCAATAAATCTACGTTTATAAACTTTTTTCCTATTGTGATAAAATTAAAATTGGAACCAAAACTTTTTTTGTTAAACCAATATTTCAAATATTTCATAGGTACTAAAAATTCACAATTAAAACAACACAACTTTTTATTATTATTATTATAAATTTGTTTATTATTATAAAAATCTAAAAAGTAATTTTTACTTTTTGTTTAAATTAGTTATCATGGAAATATTTTATTAGTTTTTTACTCCTCAATGTGGGTACAAATAAAGCCACAGATTCTAGGGGAAACGAAAAAAAATAGAGAAACAGTTGCTAAACAACGTTGCGCCACTTGCTTCCCTGTGAATACAAGACTATCACGTTGTTAGCACCATGTGCCACACAGGAACATGTTGCTGAAACAATGTTGTGCAACTTTAGAACGGGGGTTTAATGTAGCTGCCTGCATCGGGTGTGTCGGGTTGTATCGGGCTGCATGTTCAGCTGTGTGTCAGCCCAGGTAGCACGGCCGATATTTTACTACGCACTGGATTTTCAACACTCTGTTGTAGAGTCGAGCATTGAGAATCCAGAGCTCGTTAAAGATCGTGCGTGGGTACTCGGGCTTGGTGCGTGTCGCGGTGCGGTCAGCTGGCGGGGCGCGCGGGCCGGCCGGGCGGCACCGCGGCGCAGCACTAGGGCCGCCGCGCCGCGAACACGCCGCGCTGCGCCAGGTACGCCGCGCTGTCGGGGTGGGAGCCTGCGTGGACAGATGCGGCACGTGAAAATCACTTAATCGGCCTTCATGCTATCACTATTTATATTAAAAAAATTTAGTCCTAATTTAAATACTAATAAAATACATAAAAACTTAAAATAGCCTTTTATTCTAATATTATATTATTATATAGGTATATTCCATAAATCAATAGCAGAATTATAGGGTAATGATTTCATAATTTCACTCCAATAGTTTACATTACATTATCATTAATATTTTTAGTGATTATTTGATTTAACCTCTCCACTGCCGGAACGTAGATCTACGACACAAAAATTGTTACCGTAAACTGCCGAGCTCTTTTTAAAGCCGGCATGTCCTACAACCAACAATTCGAAAACAAATAACATCCCCCAACCCGCACTGGGCCCAGGTGGTAGATTACAGCCCACTCCCTCTCGAAGAGAGGCCTGTGTCCCAGCAGTGGGAACATTATAGGCTGATTATACTTATGCTTATTTGATTTAAATTCATATTCATATTTTTTTTTTATTCTGATAAGTTTAAAACAAAATATAGTTAAACAAAAAAATTATAAAAAGATTTTTAAATATCTCAAATATGTACTTACTACTACTAGCTAAAACTCACGAACCTTGGTTAGGGAACGGCAGGCAATTGGTCTTGAGTATCTCCTCGTGATTACCATAGGCACAGAACTTGACAACTACAGTGTTAGCCGATATGCCCGTGATCTCGGCCTCGTAGAACTGAAATTATAAAATTTGGTCGTGAGGAAAACTTACTTACTCATGTTACTTTTCTATTTCGCCACATTCACCTTAGAGAATATAACACGTGAATTCATGTAAACCCCCTCTGTAAAAGTACAAGTGTTGCTGTTCTAGTACGTTCATAAAAACTACTTTCAAACCGATTCTAACGCCCATCGTAAATCGTTTTCAAGGCGCACGGAACTCCGTGAAAATGCCTAGCTGTTAAATTCTGTAAAAAGCGATCAATTTTTTTATATTTAAGTAGTCATGTTTTTGTTGAAATCCAAAATCCTAACATCAACAACATTTTGATTTTCTTACGATAGCTTGTTTTTATGTTCATAAAGTTCAAAATGTTTTCCTTTTGCATTACGAAAATAAACGTCAATTCAGCAAAATTGATATGCAATTATGTCCTTTAGTAAGTTCCTTAACACACCTCCGCCGCGAAAATAATGATGGGCTTAATTAAAATGGAAAAAAGAATCCGCTTAACGTTAATATAATGTACACTCGTATTTCGCCAATGAATGTCAGTGCTTTAAAAGCGGAGCTAAGAAATAGAGGTGAGGTGAGCGGGCTGAGCCCGGAGGTTAACTGGCTACCGAGCAAATCGACAAAACCACGCAGTTCAGAACAAGCTGTTTCACTTGTCGTACAACGGACAAGTCATGGCGGAACTACTGCGATTTCGCTGTAATGGTTTAGCGGCGGAGATGTGATACCCGCCTAAAATGCTTAACGACACTTCCGGAGTCATATTTGAATCTAAAACAGACATGTCGATAATTTCTTAATATTTATTTATTTAGCCTACAATTGTTTACACGTTACATTTCTTTTAAAAGCACACATATACCTTTGTAAGTGCAACAATTACTTACAGGCTAACACCACATGCACTATTTTATTTAAATTACATCATATCATTACATTATACATATATGAAACCAATAGTTTAAAAAATTACTACATCCATTTTATTACTTTTATTAAATTGTAGTTAGACTTTCTTTTTGAATCTATCAGCTCTTTTATTTCATGGATTCAAATAAAATTCCGAATGAATAACGATATTGATAAAAAAAAAATCGATGGAACGGACTTGTCATTGCAGATGAGAGTAGCTACCGTATCCCCCGCTACACTGACAGACTTTTTATTGAGGGTATTTTTATGTCATCTCCAGTGTTAAATTCTCAAGATGGCGGCGTTACTTACGATTTTGGCCGAGTGCCAAAAGATCCTTGTACAGCTATATGTCAACTTACATTATTGTCCTCCCAGTAAAGTGCGAGGCAGCGGTCGCCAACCTTCCAGTTGATGTCAGCGACGCCCAGCATGGCGCGCGCCTGCTCGTTCACGGCCGCGTTCTGGAAGCCCAGCAAGGAGTTGGCGAGGAACGGGGCCCCGCGCACATTGGCGTACTCCTGGGGCCGCGCGCCGTACCCGTACTGCCTGCCAGCGTACCCGCTAGCCGCTGCAGCCGCTGCAGCCGCTGCATTGCCCATGTAACTAGCGACACTGCCGTACAAGTTATTCTGCCGCGGCTCCACGTAACCGTTCGGCTGCTGCCGCCGCTGGTACGACTGTTCCTGGTACTTCTGCAGGTCGCTGCCCCTCCTGAAAGGCGGTATGTCTGGCATGCCCTGCGCGGCCAGGTAGGCTTGCTTGGCGTACACCTGGTCTAGTGGCGGGTAGTTCCGCGGCTGTTGTAGCTCCTCCACAGCCCGCTGAGTCGCCAATAAGTTCAAGTTTCCCGTAGCGTCCACTAAACTCTCCATCGCACTCGCAGCGTTGCGGTAATTCTGCTGGTGTTGCTGTTGTTGCTGCTGCTGCATTTGCAATTTATTCTCATTGTTATAATTCCGGTCTGTCCTCATATTCTTATCATTAAAGTGGCTCTGTGGCGGCGGCGGCAAAGTGTGATATGAATTGTTGTAATGCATGTTCAGGTTAATGTTGCTAGCTTGGAAATGATTCTGGTTCTGCTGTTGATGTTGGAACTGCTGTTGTTGCTTGTTTTTCTCTTCTAACTTCCTCTGAAACCTTGGTGGCTTTTCACTCTGTGTTTGATATTTTCTATCATCTCTGTGTGAATGATTATTATCATGAGAATAATGTCCTCTAGTGTCAGATCTTTGTCTATTGGCACCATCAAATCTATTTCCTTGATTACGAGGGTTATTTCTGCCACTATTCCTCTCCCTATAATTAAAATTATTCCGATCATTCCTGTCCTCTTGCGAGGAGTTGTTCTGGCGGTTGCTCTTATCCTTATCAGGTACATTAGGCAACTTATCTTCTAAGAAGTCAAATAAGGACACTTTTCCTGATGGTTTCACTTGTATGTCCTCATCATTCATTTCCTTGTTCCGTCCCTTTCGTTTGGGTGGTTCTGGATCTTTCTGCTGCTTCTCTTTACTTCTACTCTCTGAGTTGTCTCTCTTCTGCAGAATCTTAAGAGCCCTATCAACATTATTCTTAGTATATTTGAGAGCATTTTCAGCTTGCTCTTCTGAGAAACCAGCATCAACTATCTTCTGTACATTTGCATCCAATAGAGGTTTTGTACCGCCACCAAACACCTAAAATGCAAAATATAAACAGATATTAGAAACTTAATTATTTAGACATAAGAATATTGAGTAGCTGAACTTGTAATTTAAAAACTTACTGTTAAGCTTAGGCAAAACTAGACTAATTAAAGATATGATAAGAAACCTCTTGACATTACTAGAATAACTAAAGCATGTGGATTATAGTTCAAACCTCTCCTAAAAAATCAATACCATTATTTCTTAACTCAGTCTTTGTGACAATCCTTCAACAATACTAATAAAAACCTCTTGCAAAAACTAGATCATGTATTCATCAAAGTATTTCATTGTATTGTTAATATGAAAGCGAATGCTAGCATGTTACACAATTAGGCTGCTGTTCATACTATGTAATTGGCAGAACCAGAATTACACAGTCGGTAAATTTATCAGCTATTATGAAATTTTTAGCTAATTACTACTAATCATAAAAAAAATATTACTTTTTTAACACCAGAGGACAGTTTCTGCGCTTCAGCGATTGCGCCTTTTCTCTGAGCTTCGAACTCTGCATTATCTTGCTTAGCAGCTTCTGTTAAACTCTTGAACTGCTTGTCCAGTGTGAGAGGGTCTAGTCTCTGACCAAACGGTATCCATGGGGGAGGTCCTCCATCCACACCAGGGCCCCCTAAAAAAGAATGTTAATGTTTTCAGACACTGCTTAAACGTTTGGCGAGTGGTAAAGAGTGGTTGTTTTGTTTGCTGTAACTTTTGACCCGAAGTCTATTCTGAACAAATAATTATAGAATTTGAATTTACATTCTTACAACCAATCTACATGGTCTGCACATGATCTGATCAAGATTATGTCTGGACTTTAAATGAGACGAGATGAGTTTATTTCGGCCTTTCTTCTCAGAGTAGTCAGATAGGAAACGCCGAACTCATCTATTTAAAAAAAAAATATGATTGATGTGTAAAAGTGTTTGTACAAACCTACTTACAGAAAATAAATAATTTATCATTATTTTTTTATACATACCGCAAAACACCAAAAGGCCCCTTTATTAAAGGCCTATTTGTACATGCATTGCCCAATACAAACCCTTCGGGGAAATACAGGCATCATGTTATGTTTATATTATGCATTGATGTAGTGTTTTTACTACATAAAAGTATGAAAGAACCCTACATCCACATAAATCAAGTAATATTCTAAGAAAATTATGAAATCAATTCTGTTCAGCTTGCCATATTAAAATATAAAATAATTAAAATACAATATTCTGTTTATGTGGGATAATGTTTTCATCAATTGAAATATATTTAATAAAAAAATTACAGTGCAACAGTTACCATAATAAATTAATGCAGACAAATATTTTTACATCTAAACAATACATTGAAGGTACTTTTTAAACAGTATTTTTTACCAAAACTTACTACTTATTGATAACATTAAAAATTATGATTTTAAATAAATATTTCTGTAAGGAAGCGGGAAGTCAAAATAAATATTTCTCATTTTTGAGAATTACTCTGAAATTAGCAGAACTGACTCACCTCTAGTATGCTTAGCAAGACTCCTATTTAGTTCCCATTTCTCAATCATATGAGTGACTTTCCCACCCAGTACTGTTATGACATCAGGAACTAACCACACCACACCGTGACAGACTTCGAGGCCTTCATTATTCAACATCACCTTCGTACCCGGTGGGGTGTTAATACTTAAAGTGGAGATAGGACTTGTTTCTAGGCCTGTACATGTTGATTTACCATCGTGTAACGTCAACTTAAGCATTCGAGGAGCAGAGGTAGACTCCTCATTTGCCTTTGGTGCTGACACATTTCTAATTTTCTGTATTTGGAGTATCACAGGCTTCTCCAACTTAGTTGGTTCTTTAGTAAAGTCTTCAGGAAGCGCTGCATCTCCTATATCTCTTAAATCATACTGGAAAACAATAAGAATTGAACATTAACACAACCAGAACCAATTGAGCAGCAGACCTTGACAAATAATAAAATGTAGCTGCGCTAACCACTCACATCTAATGCCTTCTTCGTAAGGATATCTATATCCTCTATTTGACCATTTTCACTAACAATATCAAGACCCTCTTCACTTAGGTGCCTGAAAAAATCAGATATTAGTTTGACTGTGAACATTCGAGTATTCTCCATAAAAACAACGACTTCTACAAAAATATAATTACCAGCCTAGTTCAGATAAATTTTCCCTGAGTGACATGTTTTCATTGGTGGTTAAATTAACATGACTTCAAGAAAAATAATTAAAAATAAAACTCGGAGACATACGGCACCACCATCAATGAAATGACAGCCACGGTAATGTGTACAACAGATTATAAGCAATGCAATCATTACACATTTTTATGTTATCTATGAAATTGAGCAAAACGAGAACATAACGTTTTTCACATGGCCGAACTAAAATGCAAATTATTTTCATAAAATAAACTCATTTCTTTCCTCGAATATCGCGCGAAGGAACTTAAAAATTAAATGGCTTTTCTATGGACACTTTCCACAATACACGGTCTTTCAGTCGTTTCTTGGAGAATACCTATACTGTTCGCACTGTTCCGTTCGAAACTGACTAACTAGCAGTGTAGTACGGACGCTAGCACATCAAGTTACTACAATCTGTCAAATTTCTTTAATAGATTTTCAACTTTATCGCTAAAGCATTAAGGTTCAAGGTTGATTGGGAAAGTTTGACAGTTTCGGGTAGCTTGACCTGCTGGCGTCTGTACATAATCAAACCGGTAACCGAACCGACCCTGATATATGGAGCACAAGGGGACACATCACAAACTTGATTTATATATTACCTTTAGCACCGCCGCCGCTCGCTGGTCTCATAAGTATATACACCAATCATGGAGAGTATCTAGTAAGAAAAGAAGTATTGTATGTGGGATATGTATTAGTAAAACCATTTACCATTATATTGACCATTTTATAAATATTTGTTCTATGCGGGAATTGAACTCGCACAGCTGCCCGGCGTGCACCAACCATGCAAGAATCGTTCACCGTTCTATATTACGGGTTTAGTTTCCTTCAAGTGGACCATTGTACAGACGCCAGCAGGTCAAGCTACCCGAAACTGTCAAATTTTCCCAATCAACCTTGAACCTTAATGCTTTTGCGATAAAGTTGAAAATCTATTAAAGAAATTTGACAGACTGTAATAGCTTGATGTGCTTGGCGTCTGTACGTGGGCCATGGCGGCCGTCGGTGGTTATTCCAACAAGCCCACCTCCCTCCAGAAGTTTAATAAGTCTCCTGGCCGTTTGCCGTGTTTTCATGCTAGGCGGTCTTGAGTCACTGGGTCATGAATAATGACCCAATGAAGCGTAAAATGATTCCGAAGATTAGAGGAAGGCTAGCAAATAATGAGAATAAAATTTACTTTAGTTCAGAGTTTCTTGTTTATACCCTGAGCACTCTGTATCTAATCCAATCCTATCTGTCTGGTCCTGTCACAGACGACAGCTTGCTTGTCAGAGATAATAAACAAACATTTCATAACATTGAAGGAATATTGAATCATATTCCGTAGCAATAGGTGTTAATTTTGAACAACTACCTGTACTGAAAGGGTACATACATTCAACTTGCTTGAATCATTTTTGACAACGTCACACACTGAGCTGCTTGCTTACCGACACTTAATGATAAGCGTAAATCCACAATCATTCGTATCTTGGACTCTCTCTACTTGTAATCAATTTAGAAATCACACGTATACTAAAGGACATAATAAGAGTAATAATGTCATCGGTGAGTGAACCCTATTATCTAGTATAGTCTACTTTTGCTGGTAAATATTGTGTTCATACTAAAATCCTAGACTTGTAATTACAGACACACGTTTTCAACGTAGAAATGACTTGCGAGGGGTGCTCAGGTGCTGTAGAAAGAGTACTCAACAGGCTAAAGGGTCAGGGTGTGGACAATGTTTCAATAAGTTTGCCAGACCAGAAGGTTTCAGTCACATCTACACTCAATGCTGACCAGCTACTGGAAGTTATTAAGAAAACTGGCAAGAAAACAACTTATGTTGGCATACAATAGTTGTGTTAGTGTAAGATAACTTTAAAATAGTAATAGAAAGGTTCTGAATACAAGACCAGCATAATTGATGGTACCAATCTTTGTATTATGGTATAATTAGTCACTCCAAATTAGAAGGCTGAGAATGCCTTGAGCCAAAAGTTGACATTATACTAATTTTGAAAAATATTCTATTGTTAATATGGTTGTATCATGTTTATTATTATAAATTCATGTTATTTTGCTAAGTGTATAGAATGTAACTATTACAGTATTTTAATAAATCATTTTTGCTATATCAGTTTATTAATAATATTAAAAAGACTTAAGTAAATATAATTTATTAGTTAAAATTAAAATCGACCACATCTACTTCCTTCTTTTGTCTTGCTCAAAACATCTTCCAGAGTGTTGAGTCTCAAGTCAACGAGATCTACAGCTTCATGGAGAGCATTCAGATGATCAACCATAGCATTAACGGTGGGCAAGACATCAGGACAATTACATTCCATATCTCTGTGCATGTCACAGGTATTAGTAGAATTCATTTTTTTTATTTTCTTCACTTGTGTATCAAATTCGCCATTAATTAACTTAAATCCACTGTTTATAGGAAAGCTCCTCTTTCTCCCCACCCACTCGATAGTGCCACTAGTGTAACAAACATCATTTTCCTTTAGTTTGATCATTCCAAACAAGTCATCATTTTGTCCATTCGCACCTCCACTTGTCCCTATGGACCCTCTGGACTTGTCCAAAACAGAGGGTAGTGTGTATGTAGAAGGGCTGGGAGGGATTCGTGGAATATGACTTATATGTCCAACACTGTGTAGCGAACGATCCATAGATGAGTATTCAGACTGAACTGGTGTGGTTTTTGGTACACATACACAACTCTTTGGTATATTTGTTCGAACTGGATTTATAATTGAACATGAGCCTCGTAAACAAGGTTCAGTTTGACTGCACAATGTTGGTTCAACCATTGTACTATTAGCATTTGGTTCTTCTGAACAATTTAGTCTCGGGGATTGGTTACATTGGCTGACATCATCCAGGTGGACAAATGTAGTTACAGGAATCTTACGAGTGTGATAGCATTGATACCAAACTTTTGAGCCCTATTTTATGGATGATGAAAACTGTATTAATACTTGGACTCATATTGCAAACTTAGTACGAAGAGGAACGTTTTAATGCATAGTAATTATTGCAGTTTTCTCTGAATTCTATTTTCTGAAAGGCTACCATATACTTGTTTGAAATGGATCTCAATGAATTGTCCTGGATAGGGAGAGTAATGAGTTTTAGAATTTTATCATTAATTTAGAATATAATGTATTTCTTCATACCAAATAAAATAATATATACAATTAATTACAATTAGCTAGTGACTATGTGCTACTGCGTGTACTACAAGTAGAATCTTTTATGAGCAACCTGATTCCTGTCTTTCATGTCTTTTGATGTGGAAGTTAGTTTGGAAGTTGAAGAGTTGCACTTAGGTATAGTTGATCCATTCTCTGCAATGTTTTCCTTTAAATCGCCTGATAGTTCTGTGAAGTTGGTTTTCCATATGAAAACCTGAAAACATTAATAAAATATTATACATTAACATGACGTGTGCAAATATTTTTCAGACAAACTTCTGTTATGTAAATTAAATTCTCTTCTATATCAATGTATACCAACTACACAGCAGTTCTAGGTAATGCCACACACTAACACATTCAAGTTATACAAAAGCATTGTTTCAGATATTATTATCTTGTTTACTATAGTATATTTACCAGTTTATCATCTCCTGCAGAGGCAAAGGTGTCACCCCCAGCTGAGAAGTTGACAGCATTGATAGGACCACAATGCCCACTTAGGGTAAATATTGGATGACCCTCTAAAAGATCCAATATCTGAAAATTAATTTACTTAAGTAGTTATTTGAATTATCTTTAACAAGCTGTGCAAACAACTGAGCAAATTCATTCATGTGGATGTCAGAAAACAATAATGCGTCTCTTTCCTAATTATTTTTGTAAAATAAAGGAATCCTATATGACTCCTTATAATATCAGCTATCTGTCAGTGAAAGTCCCATCAAAATCGGTCCAGCCATTTTGGAAATTAGCCAGAACAAACAGACAGACAAAAATTGTTTGTTTTAAAGACCATATAATAATATACCTTCATATGCTTTAGTAAAAAGCTGTTATTTTGATGTTACAAACAGACACTTTAATTTTATTCATTTGTAGAACGAGTTCCTTCAATAATGTAGGTGTAAACTGTAAACTTGTGCATACCTTCATTTTCCCATCTTTGCTTGAAGTTAGGATGTAACTTCCACTAGGATGAAATGCTACTGAAGTTATGGCATCATTATGAATACTGAAATTGTACAAAAAGATTTTATTAGCCAGAAAGCAATCCTAAGCATGCAAAATAAAGTTATTAATTAATCAATTTATTTATTTATTAATAATTAATTACCTATAATATTGCACTAGATTATGTGTCCTCACATCATATAACTTCACATTCCCATGTGAAGTACCAACAGCAATATAACACCCTGATGGGTGCCATGCTAGACATAACCCATGGCCTTTCTGGTCCTTATAAGTGTGGATACACTCTCCATTGTCCAGGTTCCAGAGCTTGGTAGACTTGTCATCTGAACAAGAGGCTATAACTGAACCATCACTGGACATGCGGGCACATCTCACCCAGTTGGTGTGGCCAACAAATGACGCTAAGAATTTGTGTTTATCAGTTGACCAGAGCTTCACTATTTTGTCATCCGATGCAGTAATTATCTGGAAGGTAAGTATAATTTTTATTTGTATGGTAACCATGGAGAAAATTTTAAGAAAAACTAAATCTGAAACCGGAACCGTAGTAGGTACTGGTTAACTAGGTGTAAACTTTTCTATGTTACCTTCGTCCCATCAGGGCTGAACTGCACTGACCGCACAGTCTGTGAATGAGCCTTGAACATACCAGTGCTACCTGTCACAGTGGGCACCCACAGCCTAACGGTTTTATCGCGCGACGCGGAGGCCATATACTTGCCCGAAGGCGAAAACGTTACATCCATAACGGCTTCGTCGTGGCCTTGAAACCTGTAGCTTCTCATAGTACCGCGTAGATCCCATAGCTAGGACATAAACACAGAAAACATACGTCAATACACAAAGTATGCCATTGTCATTAATTATTCCAGAGGTATGGAACTTATTTATTTATAGTTTAATACAATAAATATACCAAAACACTGTTATCCAGTGAGCTGCTAGCAATTTGTTGTTCATTGGGACTGAAATATAACGCAGTAATTCCATTGCGGTGGCCCTTTAGTTGTTTTTCTAAAGATGGTTCAAGGTAAGTAAATTTGTTTTCCATCTCGGAAACAAACAATTTTCCTTATTGATGAAATGAAATAGCGCAATACAATAGTTTCCAACATAAACAGAATTCAAATCTGTGATTCAAATCAAACTGCTGTCAAGTTTCTGTGACGTAAAGAAAAGTCAAAAACCTTGAAAAGTGGCCAAATTGTCTTTGTCTATAACTTCGCCCAAAATTCACAATAACAATAGTAAAAACAAAATACTTGGTAGATGGCAATACGAATGAAAGATAATAATATGGAAGGATTTCGGGCTTTTTTTTTATTTCGTACTAAATAATATATGGAATGCAATAATGAGTATTGTGATGTATTTAATTTCTTGATTTATTTATAAGTTATGAATGAATCAACTGTGTGTGCTGTATGTACAACAATAATATTACTACTTGCAACTTTAATCCTATGTCATCTCATCTCATCTCTACTTGTCTACTTACTTTACTTTAGTCTGTGGCCGTTGTTCGATTCCTTTTCAGTAGACACGAGGTGTTTCCAATGTTTTGAATTTGGTTTCTGAAATTTAAATAAATTTCTTCATTAGAATTAGGTAAAATAATTGCTAAGATAGTTCTAATTCATAAAATGTAATTAGAATTGATATTACCATGCTGACCAATTTGTTTTTGCTAATTTATTGGCATGCCCTGCCGGTTGCATTCGTATATTGTCTTACGGAACAATTTAAAATATTTAAAATTTTAAATAATTGAACGAGCAACAATTTTAATTTTCATTAATTTACAGAATCGAGAAAGTTAATATGAAGTGAATAATATTCTATGGGGATTATTTTCTTGACTGCTGTTGGTGAGTTTGATTGAAGTTTTTCCATGTTGCATTAGTTTTCAAATAATTTTTCAATACTAAATCACTTTGTAACATGACAATTGAGAATTTCTTACAATAAATTCACTATTTACGAAAATACTACACGGATTCAAGCCAATACATATGAATAAAAATCAAATAATTTTCTTTGTCATTCCTGAATCAACAATGGTAAAAATGTGTCAGAGTCGGAGGTTACTAACAAAAATATAAACAAGCTGACAGCAATTTTGCACATTTATTGATACCTCAATAGAAAAGTATGCTATTAAAAATTTAAAATTTTCAATTTCAAGCAGTTATTCTCTTCATGTTTATCTTTATTTATCAGGCAAAATAACTAAAATATTATTTTCTTTTGTTTTAGGTGTAGTATTGAGCTGCGATGAACGTAGTGGGTGTAGGTAGCGAGGCTACCGGGGAGGTGGCTCTCCTAGTTGACGAGCTCAGTCGGGCTGTTGAGCTCACTTTGATCCCCACTGTTTCTCATGAAGAACGCAGCCAGGCCTACAATGCATGTGAAAGGTAAAATTATTATTCTCAAATTAATATAAAACCAATGTAAAATTGTATGCTGAACAAGTTAGATTCTGTAACCTTGACTTACCTATTTTCATCTAAACTATTTTAAACTGGGAAAAACAAAAGGAAATATGGTAAATCTATATCCAAATAACTTTTATCTTTAACTGCTAATGGCTTTTCTATCCTATTTGTGAAATCAACATGTTCATGTTTGTAGCTTCAAAGAGAATTCACCATGGTGTGCCCAGGCTGGTCTCTTGCTGGCCAGTGGCAATCAATACTCTCCCGGAGTAAGACACTTTGGTCTCCAGCTCATGGAACATACTGTGAAGTATAGATGGACACAGATTACTCAAGCTGAGAAGATATTTATAAAGGTAAGTCATATTAATAGCCTTCCCTCCTATATGAATAAGTTTTGCATTTTAGCATTTTCCTCAAATTCATAATATTATTGCTCAATGTTTGTCAATAATGACACTATGAAACAGGTTTGTATACAGACAACTTGAAAGATCTAAAATATATATTCTGTACTTGTAGAGATAATAATTATAGCCTGTGAAGAAATTGTTCAAGGCCATTCCAATTGATGTTAATGTAATATAAAATGATCTATGTTGATCAGATACTCATTGCTCAAAATTATTAGAAAATTAATATTTTTTTTACATACTGTTCAATGATAGAATGTGCTGTACACATTTTATTTTTGTTAAAATTACATCTGTTTTAATAATTATGTTTGATTATCCTAGTAGATATATATGTGTGGTATAATTTTAATCATTTCCAAGATAACATCTGTTTCAATAGTTATGTTTAATTATCCTAGCACATTAATAACAGCTATTGTTATTATTTATTGGGTTTAATTGTATAAGAAAGTGTTCAGTAATTATTAAGCCTTTACCACTCAACAGAGTCAAAAGTACTCATAGCTTATTGGAGATATACAGGAAATGATGACTAGAAAGCTTCCATATACGGTGGTGACCCTTAAATCCACAATAAAAATTAATACCAAACAAAAGATTACAATCCATGTCATCTATTGCCATATACAGGGTGAATTGTAGTTTGACGTATTCCTTTTAGGAAGTCATAGTGTGACCCATTTGCAACAATTAACCACCCCATAAAGTGGAGTAAATTCATGGTATTTAAGAAAACTCAATTTTTATGTATTTTTGAAAAATAATAATGCAATAGCAATGAAGGCCATTAAATTCGGGAGTTACTACGCTTTGGAATGGGCTACTACTACTAGCTTCATATTTTCTGACTGACCGACATCTTAACAATTCAAAAGTGCCTGTAAATTGTTTATTGAAATAAATGCTTTGAGTTTGAGTTATTCAGTATCTTAAACTTTTCCTTCAGGAGAATGCAATGAAACACCTTTATCTGGGTGGTTGGGAGACCAGCCACCTGAATGACGCATTGGCGCGCGTCATTGTGGAGATGATTAAGAGGGAGTGGCCTCAACAGTGGCCCACTCTGCTGGCCGAGTTGAGTGACGCATGTTCCAGAGGACACAGACATACACAGATAGTGCTGCATGTGTTTTTGAGACTGGCTGAAGATGTAGCTATATTACAAGTGAGTACAATTTTATAGAGCTTCTGCCGGCGGCTTTGCCCGCGTGGATGTCGGAAATTATTCCACAGGATGTGCTACTGGGAAAAAAGCCTATGTCCTTCCCCAGGATGCCATCTATCTCCTTGCCAAATTATATCGATTGACAGTTATTTTCGAATTTATAATAATAAAGGGTCTTTCAGTAAGCGCTTCCTACCTTTAAATTTAAATAAAACAAAGTGTGTGTGAGATATCATCGAATTTTTTTATTTGTCTGAAAGGCCTATCGATGCCATTATGTATGGAATAAGACATCGTTAAAATGTCCGCCGCGGCTTCGCAAGGTGGCGCGCATCCGAAATGTCCAATTTTCCATGACCCTAGCGTATAAAACAGGCTGAATTTCACCGATGGCATGGGTTATGTTGGCTTTGACGGCCGCTGTGGTTTGTGGCTTATTCGCATAGACTTAAAAAAACCCCACAAGAAAAGGTCTAACAGTGGCAAATTTCGGTGGCAAGTTCACATCACCATCACCCAGTTCATGTGAGACAACCATGCTCTCAAATCGCTCGTGCAGAATGTCCAATGTGGCATCAGCTGTGTGGCACGTAGCGCCGTCCTGTTGAAACCACATGTCGTTGGTGTCCATATCATCCAATTCAGGCCAAAAAAAGTTGGTAATCATCGACCTATAGCTCTCACCGTTGACGGTGATGGCCTGGCCAAAGTCGTTCTCAAAGAAATATGGACCGATGACGCTGGTGGCGTCATCGTTCAAAATCCACACCAAACAATGACTTTTTTTGTATGCATTGGACGCTCTTGGACTCAATTTTATCCACCACACTGCGAATATTCCTCTCGGTAGGACGATTATGGCGACCTTAAAATGGGCGCAGCGCGCAGGACGCTGCCCGAAGAGAACACCCATTTTGATAAAACAATTTTATCTTGCTCGTGATGTTGAACGTTATAACCGTCCATGATGATTTGTCAAAATAGACTGAATAAATGACAGCCAATTTGACAGATGTAGCTTCAACAATATGGTCGCTATCAACTGTCAAAGTTCGGAAGTCTCTATTGGAAGACCCTTTAGTATAGATTTAGCAGACTTCATTAGTTTTCTAGAACAAGGTGAAGTTTATGGAGTGACCATGATAACATAATTTTCATCACCAATCTGTTTGCCAATGTTGACAATATCTTTGTCTGCTCTATTCAGTAGTTCACATTTACAAACGTTATTAGTTAATAGCATTATGTCATGTAAGAATCAAAGAGTCACAATTCTTTTCCACACTCTCATGTCTATACTATAGAAATACTATGGCGTGTAAAGAAAGCCTGCTCAGGCCATAGTGTGTGTGCTAAAATACAACTAATAATAAGCATTATATAAGGTGTTAAAAAATTAACTTTAACAAAGTTGAGGAGTTGTTTGGAATAATAAATGAAAATGATCACGAAAATTTTTTTTCTAAATAACAAGCCGTTTCAAAGATATGCAATATTTTCACTACGCACAAATTATTGAATATGCGCACTGTACACCGTGTAAGCCGCCGCTGGCGTGGCGCCGCGCGGCCGCGCGCTCTAGTTCGTTCACCCCTGCGACAGCGCAAATTCGTAAACAGCTGATTCTAATTTTCCCATCACATTTTTCAGACTTTGGACTGGCAATTTATCGAATTTCTTCAAGTAGCTTTTTTTATTGGCCATGTTAATGAATTACTGTTTTTAAATTAAGTAAGCTTGATAAGTTGGTATGTTTAAAAAATTTGAATCAACCTATTTACAATCATTTAAAAACTATTTAAAAGTAGTCTTAATTTATTTATATATAATTAAACTAGTCTTAATTTTTACCTTATTTACAAAAGGTACTGAAAATGTCCACCACTTTGTCCAATGCACAAGTGAGCACGACGTATTACATTGGATTGCACTGCGATTAATGTGTCTCTGTCACTTTTAATTAGATCGAATGCACTAATTATGCGGGTCTTTAATTCGTCCACGTTCCGAATATTGTTGCCACTGTGTCCATATACTAAGTCTTTTTTACACGACCCCAAAGATAAACGCGTGTGAATTGTCGTTGAAATAGTCCAACACTCGATCATCAATGTCACCGGCGAGCCATGGCTTACCAGCATCTGCTTGACGAGGACGAAACTGGCCATAGTCTAATAGGCGCTGGTAGACCCCCAGGATAGTTTGAACAGCAGGCCCTCGTCGTCGTCGTCGGTCACCATAAAGTTCACGGTATCGGTTACGTGCTGCGGCTAAACTCTCCCCGGTCATGACATAACACACTATCATATCTAAATACTCCCGATTAGAATAAGTAAACGGCATTGTTTATACGAAACTGCGCGAGCGCGCGGATGTAGCGAGAAGACACACGAAAGCACACCCTTACCGCGCGACAGATATCGGACGACTGAAGTGGGCGGGAAGGGTTGGTGGGAGCCGCGGGTAGGGGAAGCGCGCCGCGCGGTGCTAGAGCGCCGAGCCGTAAGCGCAGCTTTGCGTACAGCGCACATAAAAATGTTTTACTAAATGGTTATTTTTATATGAAAAAGTAAAAACGCTATAATAATTTTTTTTTTCTTTTTTTTGTATATACAGAGTTGATACGACAGAGGGGCATTAAATTACACTACGTATACTATACGTGTTTAGTATTAATTCGATACGGTATAAAAATAAAAAGCGCCAAAAAAGAGAAAATATATTTTTCAAACTAAATAGCTTACAAATCAGAATAAAACGTAACCACCCTTTGTAAAGAAATTTGTCTGACCTTAGATTCCTAGGTAACAGTGGCAACGTCGCGCGCGTGCCGGAGCGCGGCGTGTGCTATCTCGTGTCGAGGCGGGCGGCCGGCGCACATTGGGGACAGAATGTTCAAAACCAAATTAAACCATTTTTGCACAGAAATGTTTGAAATTAAATTACAAAGACCCTCGCGAAGCCCGATTTGCGAAATTAGGTTGTAATTTTTTTTATAGAAAATGCATATGAATTGAGAGAACAAAACAAAATCACAATTGTCAGCGCGCGAATTCGACAAATCGTACGATCCGAAAGGGCAGCGTCGGCGTACTGAAAAAACAAGTTTTTTAGAGGCCCCACTTACCAATTGCAAAAATTTAGGATGCAACAAACTGAACTATTTTTGTCTCTTTTACACGCGGGATGTTTTGCTATGATTGTCACTCTCGTAATGAAAGTGCAATTGTGTGTGTATTTATTGCTTCCTTGTTTGCATTGCCAACTTTTTAATGAAATATTTGGTTGTACTTGTGACATGCGTCAGAGCGGCGGCAATGCATCGTAAATTTATGGTTGTAAGGTGCATGACCTAGTTAGACATAATCAGCTGTTAGGAAAGATACATCGTGTTCAAATGGTGCAAAAGCTTAAAAAATCATTTGCGGCTAAACTACTGCTCCTATTTAATTGATTTTTAGTACAGAGCTTGAAAATGGTACCTAGTATAGGCAGTCTGTCGTATCAACTTTGTATTAGTTTTGTGATACTGAGTAAGTACACGAAGTTCTTAAAGTAAATTCTTTAACACCTCATATATGCAATCAACGTCACAAGAGTAGTGGTGGCTCAGTGGTCACGGCCGCGACTTACGAGTTGCAGGTTCGAACCCAGTCAGGCGCTTTACTTTGTGCAAATTATATCATCTCTCAAACCGGTGAAGGAAAACATCATGAGGAAACCGTCATGTCCTAGAACCAAAAATTCGAAGACATGTGACATCTACCAACTCGCACTGGGCCCGCGTGGTGGATTACGGCCCACTCCCTCTCACTGAGAGGAGGCCTGTGTCCCAGCAATGGGAACGTTATAGGCTGATTATGATATGTATATGCATATGCAATCAACATTATGCAAGTAGGTAATCAAATAGGTCATGGTATTTGATCTGTACAAAGAGACTCCTAAATTACCCTATGCTGATAAAACTTTCGTTTTACCTAATTATGTGGAAATGACAGGAAAATGGGTCGCTTACGGTTTAAGAACAGTACCCCGCCTCCGTACTTATGAAGGAATGGAATTAATAAGTCATACTTCATATATAATCCGTAAATATGAAGTATGACTTATTAATTCCCACCTTTGTATTGATTAAGAAATTGTGTTACACATTAACTCATGGCTGGACTCCTTTAATAAAGATTGGTACTTGGCAGCTCTAGACAGAGAGGTGGAGGGAGAGTAGGGAGGCCTTTGCCCAGCAGTGGGACATTAATGGATAATAAAAAAAGGGATTGGGGTAAAAATAAAAATTTTCGAAGTTAGATAACAGCCACGTTGTCTGGCGACATTGCATGGTGACAATGAAAACCTAACGACACTGGTCACGACCAATCTACATGAGCGTGTGAATATTTGATTTACTTTCGATACCTAAAGCTACATAATGTTTGTGTACAAACTGCATTGATGAAGTCACACTGTGTCATGTTTCGACTAAAATAGAATTTGTACGCTGGAGTTTGAAAATACTAAAGCATTATTTATGAGAGACAGCATCTTGTAACTGTTTTATATGTTTCCTGAATTATGCATGTCCAGACTTGAAAGCGCGTGGAACCTTTTCTCGACTTATGTTGTTACTATTGCTTTGAAGCTCTTTTATTAACCGACTCCTAAAAAGGAGTTTCTGTATTCGACCCGTATGTATGTTTGTATGTCCGCGATTTTCTCAAAAACTACTAATCCTATTTGGACGGGGTTTCCGTTATTTGAAAGCGTATTTTTCAGGTAAGGTTTTAGCTACTATAAAAGAGCTTCACAGCTTCAACTTTATACCTATAATCAGCGGATTCTATTGTACAGACGCCAGCACATCAAGCTACTACAATCTGTCAAATTTCTTTATTAGATTTTCAACTTTATCCATGAAGCATTAAGGTTCAAGGTTGATTGGAAAATTTTGACAGTTTCGGGTAGCTCGACCTGCTGGCGTCTGTACTCAGTAGAATCCGCTGATTATAGGTATAAACTTCGACCTGGAAATTACTGCCCCGATTGTCTGACTGCCTACTGAAGCCGAAGGCAAATATTGCTGCTAAAAATTTGACAGGTTAATAGGTTCTGGCGAAATCAAATAAAAAAATCAAACACATGCCTCTTATAAACTTAGACCCTCAGATTAAAATAGGCAACAAATTGATAATCTGTTGGGTCTTGCAAGGGAATAAATGAGTTGGTAAACAACTAGAGGCCGTCAGCCTGTTAACTATCCTAATTCGAAAAATAATAGTTGAAGAAATCATACGATCCTCAACCATTTCAAATTTCCAGTGATTACTAACGTGTAATGTTGTAGCGGCTTATCGTTACGCGCAGTTGAATACATGTGTGTATGGATTTAAAATACTTAAAATGGTACCCATAGCATTTTATGACCAAACGACTTGGCTGTTGTATGTAGGTGATAAAGTAATATTACAAAGAGGTAAAATTGTTTATTTGTTTTTCAGAGATAGTCTACTGAGTAGTACTTACTGATTGATTGATCCGATTACAAAAATTCTTCCAATGATCGAAATCTACACGCGAGTGCCATATGATGTTTTTTATTAAAACAAGAAACTTCACGCGGTCAAAACCGCTGGCAGACGCTAGTTATAAATATACGTAACTTGCCGGCCACTTCGTAACAACTGAATCATAGAAAAACCTTTTTTTTTAATTCAACAGTGCTTCTGTCTAAGAAACTGAATATACAAACAATAAAACGTCGTACATGAAAATCCTAAGGGCCTTTTCACATACATACGGTCACGGAACGGTCACTGTGCCGTGTAAAGAGAAAAGTATGAGCTACATAGACAGCTTTCACAAGGCACGGCGACCGTGCCGTGACCGTGTGTCGCCCGTGCTTATCCACTATAAACACGGTTTAGTCTAGTACCTCGATAATACTGCGACCACCCCGTCTCACCGCCGCCGGGCGACCGTGCGTAAACCGTGTACATGTGAAAGAACTAGCACGGCACGACGCCGAGCCGTTTAGGCGGCAACCGTATGCATATGAAAAGGCCCTAACTCTTCTCAGCACCGATAATTACAAAAGCTTGTTTTTCCAGACTTTAGAAAACAACCAACGACGGAAGGACATTAACCAAGGCCTAACTAGCAACATGTCGGAGATATTCGCGTTCTTCATGCGTCTCATAGAGATGCATGTTCAGGAGTTTAGAGAGAAGACTGCCACAGGGGACTACGCTGCCGCCGCTAGCCACGGGCAGGTGGTTCAGGTAATTAACACTGTCATTAAGGACATTTATTAATTGGGTATGCCTCATACAAAATATCCTTGAAACATTACCCCTGGTAACTAATTAATGCATATTTGCCTAGCCTTGCGAAAGTAAACTTGTCCATTGCCTTTGAACAGCTCACGGAAACACCAGTTAATAGGTATAGTATTAACGAAACACTACCACACCCCGCTTCGAAATGACTTTAAAACAATAATTTAAACCTTTGTAAAATGTGGAAAAAAAACTTTTTTGAATGCGCAAATTTTATCCGATTGAACACGTGCTGGTCCAAGTAAAAAAAATGGATGTATCAATGCAGCTTTAGTTGCGCTAGTCTTTCGTAATTCAAGATATACATAACTGTGCTCCATAGTTTATTTTTATCTACTTTCGTCACATGAAAAAAGTAACATAATATTTTATGCAGGTAATTGATACATCAACATTACATTCCAGGTTGTGTTACTGACTCTGACGGGTTACGTGGAATGGGTGTCCATAAACCACGTAGTGATGAACAACGGGCGTATGCTACATATTCTTTGCATTTTACTGCAAGATAGTGTTTTCCAGCTACCCGCCGCAGAATGTTTATTACAAATAGTTAATAGGAAGGGATCTGTAAGTAACATGTACAGTATGCGGCCGTAAATATGCAGGCACATCGAGGTTGGCACACAGGTATTCTTTTTCGTCGTGTCCAAATAAGCTTCGACTAGAATTCGGCCACTTCGATGAGTGTCAGAGGAGACGCTTTACGAAGTCGAACTTTTGCGAAAACTCGATGTGCCACATTCATGGCAGCATAAAGGTGAACGTCCACTGGTCCGCACCGACCGCAACGCACGCACGGCACGCAACTGATTTTGGTTTGCTTTGTAAGAAATCATATACCACTGCGTCCACTATCGGTACCGCCCGCACCGAGCGCTTAGTTCATTTCTTCATACAAAGCAAACCAGTTGCGTGCCAAGCGTGCGTTGCAGCCGATGCGGACCAGTAGACGTTCACCTTATCAAGATAGTTGTGAAATATATTTTTCAAAGATCAAAACTATAATTTTTTTTGTTTTTATTTCAGACAAAGGAAAAGAAACCCCTTGTAATATTGTTTAGTAAAGATGCGATTTCGTGCATGCACCGCGCTGCAGTCGCCAGCATCAATACAGTTGATGAAGCTCATTATTTGTTCCTAAAGAAGTTCTCACAGGTAAGAGGGCATTTATTTTATTATGATTTACATTTCCTATAGGTAGGCAAAATTCTCATAAAAAAGTTTATACCCCTTTATTTATATAACCACTTTCATAAAGGCTTATTTGAGTATATGCTGTCATTTTCGTTACACATACCTACAACCTTTTTTAGTTTTATTTTTTCTAATATCCATAAGTTCAAGACTTTAGTGGTCTCTGATTCTCTACTACGTAATATAGGTCCACCAGAATCTCATGGCATAAAAAAATAAATAAAAAATTGTTATTTTCATATGGCAATGTCAATTGTCACCTGTCAAATCAAATTACGAGATTTGTCAATCGCTGCTGAGATTTTGTGATATCTTCTTGATAATTTGTTGTTTTTGTGAAAATGTCGAAAAAGCCACTTCGATCTCAAGCGAGAAATATTGTTTTTAATGTGTATCGTAAAATAAGGGAAGAAGAAGGCGTAAATCAAACTCAATCTTTGATTTTAAAGCGAATGAGGTGTTAAGTCATTAGTATGATTTAAATTATATATAATAAATTAGTACAGACGCCAGCACATCAAGCTACTACAATCTGTCAAATTTCTTTAATAGATTTTCAACTTTATTGCTAAAGCGTTAAGGTTCAAGGTTGATTGGGAAAATTTGACAGTTTCGGGTAGCTTGACCTGCTGGCGTCTGTATTAATTGATGTATTTTTCATGACATATTTTCCTATGATAAGCACCCGATGTATAACAACATTCTTCATACACGTACCTAATATACTTCATATTCATTAATACTATAGACATAAATAAAAATTAAACAGTATCAAGATCGTTTAATCCAATTTCCCTAGTATAGCACACAACAATTTTTTTTTCCCCATTTGCCATGAGATTCCGGTAGACCTATCCTACTTATATTATAAACGTGAAAGTTTGTATGGATGGATGCATGGATGTTTGGATGTTTGTTACTCTTTCACGCAAAAACTTGGATACGCAACGGATTTGGATAAAATTTGGCACGCAGATGGTTTATAACCAGGATTAACATATAGGATACTTTTTATCCAGATATTCCCACGGGATCGCAACTTATGCGGGTGAAACCGCGGGGCGCAGCTAGTATACACATAAAGTCATACCATTATTCCCATGAGAATAAGCAAAAACTGCAGAACACCACATGGAATATGCTACAATCCTAACATACTCTTTTTTTTCTTTGCTACATTTATACAATATGCCTCGTATTACTCGAGACTGTAATTCAGACTGTTGCTTCTCCCCCAGGTTCTAGCAGGTCTAGCCCAACAACTCACATCTCTCTGGACCTACGCGACCGACGTTGAGTCATGGCTGCCGATACTCTTAGAGACAATGTTGCTACTGACGTCACATCCATCTCTGACGCTCGCGCATACCGCTAACTCGGTGTGGTTAGCGTTCTTGAAGCATGAGCAGATTTCGAAGGTGCCGTTTGTGTTGGCTATCGTGCCGAGGTGGCTGCAGGCGTCTGCTCCCAAAGTACTAAAGGTACATTTTGCTGCTGTTTTTGCTTCTTAACATGATGTTTTGAATTTGAAAGAACGTCTGATGCGAGCAAAATGAGAATTGCTTAAGTTTATTTATGAGGTCGCCGTTTAGACATCTGATGATCAACCTCGTCGGCCTAAATGTAATTTCGGCGATGACTCTCGTCACAACTATTAGAATCAAGTCATATTTACGCACAGATTCCCAATGCTCTAACCTTGCTACGAGAGGTAGCTGCATTCTATCTGTATTTCTTAATAATAGTGCAAGTGATAAAGAATTGAAATAATAAACGCAACTGCAATAAGTGACATGATGTTTAAAAAAAGTAGGATGGCCATTGTAATGACGAACTATTTCCTTAAAACCAATTGTTTCCTCAGGTGTCATATCCTTCGTCCCGTGTGAGCAGTGCCTACGACGCCGTGACGTACGCCTGTATGGACTACGACAGTGAACAGGAATTCGCCATATTCTTCTCGCGGTGCCGCACCGAGATATTAGATAGTTTTAAGTAAGTAGAACTGTAATATAATATTTTATTGTGCCACTATGAGAAGGCGGGGCTCAAAACGGTGAAGGAAAACATCGTGAGAAAACCGGCATGTCCTAGAACCAATAATTCGAAGACATGTGAGGGGTAATTCTCATAATTTTAAGAACGTTCACAGTCCGATCTCAGTCTCAAATACCTCTAATTTCCCTGCATTATGACAAGTTTTTGACATTTGTTTGTCGCCGAGATGAGACTGCTACTAGATTTTGAACGTTTTAAATTACGAGAATTGGCCTTCTGACATCTACCAATGCACACTGGACCCGCGTGGTAGATTATAGCCCACTCCCTCACGAAGATGGGAGGCCTGTGTCCCAGCAGTGGGAACAATATAGACTGATTATGATGGTAGGGAACTGTTACCAATTATTTTTTCATTGTCAAAATTTGAAATGTTTTAGTCATAGAACTATTTATTCCGGTCATCCTTACCAACGATCGAGACTCGCCTAGTGTGATTACTACGGCAAATTTCAACGACCAATCAGCAATGTATAGTCATGTATGCCTAACGCAACATAGTTATATTTTGTTACACATTTCATCACAAACCTAGAAAATGTCCACACAAAAACATATGTGAATCACGCTAAATTCCAAAAAGATTTGCCCCACAACACAGCCGCGGCTTGTGAGTTTTATGACACTCAGATAAGGTTCAAAATCGAATGATTTTTAATAACAAATACTTACAGGTTTTGCATGAAAGCCGCACCGCTAGTCACATGGGGTTACGTGAAACAATGGACGCGCGCTGCTCTTGACAAAGTGGACACCTGTCCACAACAGATTGACACACATCATCCTATGTATATCGAATGGGAGGCTCTATCTCAGGTAAGTCTTTATTACTGATCATATAATCATGGAAGCATATTAAAGAAAAAATAAAACTATAAAAAAAAAACTGTTAGGCGAGCAACATATCTATGCTCTAAACAGAAAAGACTCAATGCTTGATATGAAAAAGTCATTCTCCGTATTTGTGTGTACTTATGGACTACTTATTAATTTTGGCGACCACAGACACGAGAGACAGAGACGAGACGAGACGATACAGTATGTGAGATGATTTCGCGTTATTCTTTAACGCGACTCTGTTTCTTTAATAATACTTAGTGGTGAACACCCGCTTGCTCAGCATCGCACGTGACTTCGAAATACACGTGAGCACGTGACAATTCCTTCTCTGTATAGAAAGAGGTCTTTGCCCTGCAGTGGGACAATGAAAGGCCGGTATTTTTATGTCAATTTTATACACTTCCCGGCAGTCTCTTTGAATCATATGTCTTCCCCTTACAGGTACTAGACATGGTACTATCACGACTACTCCAAGCAGACCCTCGTCCATCAGTTATAGAAGGCCTGCAGCTACTGCAGCGCTGCGTGATGTGTACTCCGACCGCGCCGCTCATACTGTCGCTGTTACTGTCCTTCATATCCGCGCTCTTCGTGTTCCTGAGCTGTGCCTACAGTCAACTGGCTGGTGAGTTATATAAAAGCAGATTTTATATAGATAAAGATTTCTTTGTCTCGCGCTATCATACTGCAGCTCAGATTACAACATGAGATAGATTTTATTAAGATTTATAATTCAATCCACTTGAAACCCTGATAAGTCTCACTATTAGAAGTTCAGCCACTGTCTTCACTTTGCTACAACTGCCATCATATTACTATTCATATAAGCTTGTTAAGAAAAAAATTCAGTTCAACCATCTTCATCAATACCTTCTCCATAAAAACAGGTCCAGGCGTGGGACATGCCGGTGCAGATCTACTCCCACGTGTATTAGACAAGATCTTCGCCGCGCTGGTGTACGAGGGCACTCCGCCTGACGATCGACGATCGCGATCTGTCAAGAATGTGCGACGCCATGCTGCTGGACTACTCGTCAAGTTAGGCTCGAAGGTTAGTACACAAAATGTTTAAATGCAGCATGGAAAGGAGGACAGTAATGATTCTTCTAAATGGTATATCTGTCTGGTTTATGATATAATAATATGAATAAACAAGCATTCGTTCGATCACAAAATTACGTCCATTTCACGGTAACGCCCCGTAGAATTTATTCCCTGCGTGGTTTACAGTGGTAAAATAGATCTATTCCGGGTTGCTTGATCTGAACAACCAACCCTTGAAGTTAGTGTTAAACTACGCAGGCACTAAACTCTACACATCCTATGTGCCACATTTAATGACACTAACTAAGTTTCAAATTGTCAGCAAATAACAGCAGAGCCTTTAAAACATGAATAATATAGTTAGGAGCAAGCCCTACTATCGCAGTTTAATGCGTGCATATTGCCAGGTATTTATTTGGCCTGTTACAGAAACAAGTGTTTTTAATTTCCAGTACCCACTACTACTTCTGCCAGTATTCGGTCGCCTGCACGAGTTGTGTCGCGTGGCACTCGCGCGGCCCGACCTCAGCGCCGTCGAGAGCGTCACTATACAAGAGGCACTGCTGCTCGTCTCCAACCACTTCTGTTGCTACGAGCGACAGAGTGCGCTTGTGGGTCAGGTATGTTAATTTACTCGTATCCTAAGGAAACTCTTAAATGTAATAGGCTAAAAAGCTATCCATTATTTAAAACAGGTCATAGTCTACCTGTTTACCAAGTTTCATTAACATTCATTCAGCCGTTAAAGCGTCATTGAGTAACAAACATCCAAAGCGTTGGTAGGATTTTTTAAGGAGGTGGAGAAATGAGGTGTAATGTTCTTCCAATAAAAATAGAGGACCATGCAGCCAAACGGGTGATATTGTCTGGCAGGTGACTACCATGGCCGTCGGGTAGTCACCTGCCAGTCGGGCATTTAAATGACTTTATCCACACATTATACTCAGTAGCTATCTTACACCCGGTTTCTGGAACAAAAATCAACGACGCGTCAAAATTAAACGCCAGTCGAGTCAAGTGATACTGATAATTCATTTAACCAATCACAGCAGTTGACACGTTCTTGATTTGTTAGCAAATTTTTGGGTTGATTTTCGTTTCAGAAACTGGGCGTTGGCATTTTTTCTTTAAAGAGTCATCGCATACTTCATAGTTTTGGTTTCTTTTATCTTTAATATTAAAAATGATTTTATATATGTCATCAGGTCCTCGGCGTCTACAGCGAGCGTTGGGCTAGTCTAAGCCCACACTTATCCAGTGCAGAAGGATTAGCGCGGTTAGTAGGGCTAGATGTACCGCCAACAGAAATTGAGGACGAATGTGGACGAGCTCGACGCACGCTTTTACACGCACTTACGTTGTTACTGGGTAAGAAATGGTCGCTATTTTTCGATAATTATAGTAGCACTGTAATAATGTAAAATGTATTTGCTCCTCATGTTTTTGTAATTTTATTTTGGTTATTAGCACATAATAATAGCCTCCCGATCGATTTCGGTCACGGTGGCCAATCTCAACGGAGACTAACCGCAAGCACGCAAGAGATATTATAGTGCGCAAGTGTGTGCGTAAACACAGGAGCACTCTCTGTTCCTTTACTCTCATAGTCCGATGGGACGGCAATCCGACACGACCGGGGAGAGATCAGGCGCAGGACCAACGGCTTTACGTGCTTTCCGAGGCACGGGGGTATTAAACCGCCAACTTCCAAACTCCGGACTGTTACTAAGAAATTCCTAATGGAAAACCGAATAATACTTTGTCCGACCTGGGAATCGAACCCAGGACCCCACGTTTAGCAGTCGCGCTTGTAACCACGAGACCAACGGGGCAGTAAAAATTATGTGTTGCCGGTATTTAGCAAAGTATTCGAAAAGGTAATGCTCAATCAAATGCTTAATCATTTTAACAACAAAATCTTACACGATCAGCAATATGGTTTCACCAAAGGACGTTGCACGACTGACGCAGGTGTCACCTTATTAATTAATTAAGCGTGGGAGGAAGCCCAAGATGCCATAGTAGTCTTTTGTGACCTCTCCAAGGCATTTGACTGCGTTAATCAATCTTAACTCTTGAAACTTGAGCATTACGGACTAGGTAACCTTGCGGTCAGTTTAGTAAAATCTTATTTAAATGATAGACAACAAAAAGTTCAAATGAATGGTGTCAATTCACTTGGTTTACAAGTAAAAATGGGTGTTCCACAAGGCTCGATATTAGGTCCTTTCCTCTTTTTAGTATATATAAATGACCTACCCATTTATTAAAAAACCAACCATAAATGGTGTTATTTGCTGACAATAGTTCCTTAATTTTTAAGATAAATAGACGTGCATCAATTCTTGACGACGTAAATAACGCCCTACTGAAAGTGCAAAATTGGTTCACTGCTAATAATTTAGTGTAGGTAGGGTAGGCGTGAATAATTATGAATGTACGAAGGGATGAAGAAAAGTCCGAAGTACAAGAAGAAGAAAGAAAGTTTATTGCACAGTCACAGGTTACAGTCACACACACAAGAGTTACACTAAGAAGAAGGAGTAGTGGAAATAGAATAGAAGCACGAAGTTAAGCGGAAATATTAATCGCGGCGAAGCTATGAATTTGAATCGACGACGGTCGCGATAAGACCTCGTGAACTTACTGGCGAGGCGGTCCATACGTCGGACCGCGCTTGCTTGAGCGCAACGCAGCGATAGTGCCGTCGCGCAGACGCAAGCGCAACCGGTTTGCGTGACGTAAATGTAGCGAGCCCACTGGCCGCTAGAACAAAAGACGCGTCATAGCTACGCCGGTCAGCTGATAAGTAATTATCTAATAATACAAAATATGTGTTTGTATGTTGAACATCTGTTAAGTAAATTATCATAAATATTTTATTTTGATATTTGATTTTATATAATACTACATACTTGTTAAGTTACTTTGTAAATATGTATATAAATTATTATTGATTTTACTTAATTTTAAGCAATGACATAATTTATATTTAATTTTAAGTTTTATTAGAGTAGGTCACTACATTAGTATTAAATGGGAAAAAAACTAAATGCATTAGATTTGCTTTACCGAATGTTAAAAGTAGTGATTTTGACATAATATTGAATAAAGAGAAACTATAATTCGTCGACAAAACTTTTCCTGGGGATCACACTCAACTTAAGGCTGCAATGGGGTCCTCATTTAATATCTCTTGCAGGACGGCTAAATTCAGCAGCATAATGCTGTAAGAACAATCCGTCAATTTACTAATGTAGATACCGCGAGGATAGTCTTTTTCAGTTACTTTCTAAGTATCATGTCTTACGGTATTTTACTATGAGGATGGGCTGCAGATATAGAGTCTATTTTTATTCTACAGAAAAGAGCCATCAGAGCAATATATGGCCTCTGCAGGCGCGATTCACTAAGGGAACTGTTTAAAGATATTAATATCATGTCGGTACCTTGTCAATATATCTATGAAAACATGTACGTAAGGAAAAATTTTAATCTTTTCAGTAAAAGAAGTGACAGACACACCTATAAAACTAGAATTAGGGACCAATTAGTTCAACTATGTTTCAGACTGGCTAAAGTAGACTCTTCCTTCATGGGGTACTGTTTAAAATGTTACATTAAAATACCTCCCCACATACTCCAACATTCATGAAACGAAATTCAAATCTTACATAAAATGCACACTATGCAGCCAAGCATATTATAAGTTGGGGATTATATCGCTGACAAAAATGCTTGGCTAAACGCTGGTCCTGCTCCACAGGACGCAAAATAAATTGATTAGCATTTGAAAATACTTCACACACGCCTACCCTACCTACATACTGTTGGAGCTGCTGAAGATTTTAAAATACTATTTTTGCATTATATAAATTCAATCCCTAGTATTGTATAATTTGCATAGCACATATGTGAGTACTATCTACATATTATAAAGCTACCATTTACTGGGTACATTTTTCATTGACTTGAATGTGCCTTGGCGGCTGAGAGTATGTCATGCTCACTCTAATGTCTCGCTGATGGTGGCGCATGTGTTAGATCATTTAGCTCCCTTCAAAATGGTTGAGCTGAATGGTGCCAATCTATGCATAATTTTCGTGAACGGGCGCCGTCGGTAGGGACTGGTCAACTCTTTGCTGCCATGGCTTATTTTAATTTATTTTATTATTTGAATTGGTTTTTTTTTATCTTTTCATTACGGACGCTTTTAACGTTCTGCATCGTTCTCACGTGCATAATGTTTAACATGAATAATGTAACCAATACTTTGTAACCATATTATTGTCATTTAAATGAATGTCCATGGAGTTTCTTGCCCGTTCTTCTCCATAGGTACCTACTACGCTTTGGAATGGGCAACTAGCTTCATCTTTTTGACTGACCTAGCCTTGACGATTCAAAAGCACCTGTAATTGGTTTATCTGAAATAAATACTTTGAGTTTGAGTAATTTCTCAGTAGCACATTCTGGATTTGACGGCTATAGTCTAGCCCTTTTTACATAAGACATAATCATAACTCGTTGAATGTGGATTTCCTTTACTATACGTCTTATCCCTCAGTGTTATTATTCCTAATGATTCTACCATAACTTCCAGGTGTAGTAAAACGCACATGCGTACCAACCGACCCCGACAAGGCAGCGCGCGGCGGGTTCGGCGCCGGAGTCACTGCAGCCGGCAACCCCGTGTGGCGCAACCCCTGCGCCACACACGTACTGCCTCTGTTCCCGGCTGCCTTAGCTCTCAACAGAGCCTTGCACCAGCTGCACGACCCGCACGCACAAGGACTGAGGCATCCATCTCATGCGAGAGCATTAGAGCCACCTGCAGCGGAAAGGCGGAACTTATTGGGGCAAAGGGACCATGAAGCACCGATTTCTACTCGTCCTCAGGTAATTTTAAAGTCGTAACTATCTATTTATCAGCTTCACGACCCACACGCGTCAGAGCTGGCGGCATCCACCGCAAGCCACAGCATTAGCGCCACCTGCCGTGGAAAGAAGAAACTTAGTAGGCAAAGGGACCATGAACCACCGATTTCTACTCGTCTGCGGGTATCATTGTGTAGATTCTAAAGACGCTGCAACGTATTTCAAAAGTTCTAGGGACTAGCTATGAAGCTTTAAAAAAAAACGTCGTAGCTACAATACGTTATATATATTTTTCAGATTTCTATACAAAAAAATGCTCGAACCTACGTCTCTTGTTTAATTGCAAAGTTCAATGAGTGCGGTTTTCAAGGTCTCGATCGATGTAATTTAATAAATATTTCGATCAACCAATTGCAACAACTATCAACCAAAACCAATCGATCGATAAAACCTTAGTTTACACATAAATCTCCCACAGGACCGCATGCAGAGCTTCCTCCACACTCTCCACGAGAACGTGTGCCACCTCGTCGGCGCCGCGGCCACTACCCTCGGCCGCGAACTGTACGCCGTCCCCGGCCTGGCCGTCTTCCTCACCGACTCACTGTTGTACGAGCTAGAATATCTACCCGACCATTGGCTACGACCGATAGTCAGAAATGCGTTGAAACCACTCCTGCATCACTGCCCGCCGGCACATTATGCGGACGTTGCGTTACCTCTGTTGGAGCATTTCGCGCCTTTCAGTAAGTTTCGTAACTATTTTCAGCATAGTAAAGTAATACGCTAAACAACCCAGTTCCAGAAGTAGGAGAAATGTGTAATAAAAGTCAAATTAGGCAAATTTTCAACTTTGTCCCTCGGATGGACACTCATTTCTGATGCCATAAAGTTGTACAAGGAGCCACTGTTCCACTGACTTCTAATAATCACATTTCGCGAAAGCAACATTAGTCAATTTCAAAGTTCCATATCCAAACAGATTCATATTCATACATTTACTGCCAGGTAATTGCCTAGCAGACAATATCGCCGGATTTATTTATTTAAGCTTTTCACACAAAAAAGTACAAAGGCGGACTTCTCTACCAGTCAACCAAGGGTGGTGAAGAGATTAGATGGCAGGTGCTTTGATTCTCTCCTCTACAGTAACCAACTCTTCATTCTTACAGTGTTGACCCATCTCTCATTACGTTGGGATTACATTTCGTCTCTCTACGAATCCGGGAAGCTTGAGGAGGAAGGTGGCAGTGAATCGCAGGAAGTAATCGAAGATATCCTCGTTAGGAACCTGACGAGGGAACATCTTGAAGTTTTAAAGGTAAGTTGCAGATGCATATTGACAGAATGTCATCCAGTTAAATTTTTCCAGTTCCTGTAATACACAATGCATTGCTGCGCGCATTAAGATGATCGCTGATTATTATGAAGCTAAACAACCTGGTTAGGCACTTTTTCATAGCATACTTCGTTGTTCGGAATACAAAAAGGAACAGTAGTTTAGTTTAAGGTTTATACACTTCTACTTATGATGCAAGTCCTGCCTGCATTTATGTTATCAAAGCTTGCTCTCAAAATGGTGAAGGCAAAAATTCGTTAGGAAACGGCATGTTTTAGAACCAAAAATTCGAAGACATGTGACATCTACCAACCCGCACTGGGCTCGCGTAGTGGACTATAGCCTACTCCGTCTCGGCAGTGGGAACATTAAAGGCTGATTATGTATGTATATTATGTAATTTAATAGATGTTTTGTGACAGATTTTATGTTTTTCCTTTAAAATTGTGATAACATGTGGTCTTGTAATTTCCAGATATCACTTGTAGACGGTGGACTGAGTGTCGAGAACAACGCAGATGATATGGAGGACGACGCTACAACAGGCAACGCACAACAACGGTCACCCGACACTGTGTCTGAATTAGGAGCGTTAGTACTGGCACAACCTTATGCCGGATCCGCCGTGTTATATACGGTGAGACATAAACATACATAATATAACGCCCGTATTCGCCAAAAGGGAAGACAGTCGTGTATAAGTGCGATACACCTACATTTCACCATGTCCATGTAATAGGCACGAGCCTTATGCCATCGACCGGGAACAAATTGAGACTAAGTCTGAAAGTGGCACCGATAACTGAAAAGTTGTGTGGAAATCGGTTATCATGGTATGGGCATGTGTTACGGAGAAATGAGGAAAATGTCGTGAGGAGAGTTTTGAGTATGAATGTCGATGGGTATAAGAGTAGGGGAAGACCAAAGAAACGATGGATGGAATGTGTGAATGATGATATGGTTAGAAAGGGGGTGACTACCGAGATGACGACTAATAGAGAAGTATGGAAGAAAAAGACATTTTGCGCCGACCCCAAATAAATTGGGATAAGGGCAGGAGAATGATGGACTGCCACCGAGGACTTTCTAATTGAAAATCCAAAACATTTTTAGCCTGACCGAGCATTCGAGCTTCCAGCGGAACGCATTCCGTCAACCATAAGACAAATTGACCAAACAATCAGGACAAAAACAATAGTAGATTATGCACCGAAGGGCTAAAGTTGTGTCTTATGTCACGGGCGTCATATTGAATCTCGAGCGCAATGAAGGATTCGGGATTTAACTCCCGAGCGAAGCAAGGGAGTTAAGAGTTTAACTCACGAGCGAAGCGAGGGAGTTAATACAAGAATCCTGAATGCAGCGAGGGATTAAAGCTAGCCCAAGGCAAAGAAACCTTTAGCCCAGAGGAGGATACTCTACTTTTTACACCTACTGTGAGAAAATAATAGCCATAGTACGAAAAAACAAACAGTAAGAATAACATATTTAGAACTAGTTAGTTATATGCATTTAGAACTGGCTCCGAAATGGACTTGACGCCTTTCGTACTTTTCCATTTTTGGAAGTTGTCGTAGGCTTTTATATAAGTTTCCTTTGACTTTTCCGGCAGTAAATCATTGGAAATATTATTAGCTTCGGTTGTTATGAATTCAGGAGTACAATCACTTTCATCACTCGACATTTTATAATACTTTGTTGATAAATTTAAAGTTTAAATGCCAAAAGTTCGCGCCTTTATTGCGTCTACCAATAAGTAGCCAAAACACGATCAATTCGATTTTCAAAAAAAAAAAGTCGCTTCTACGGTTTTGTCGTGTGTGTCTATTGATATCACACTCATGGAAGTGGCGTTTGTGTAAACTAAGCTTTATACAGGGCTGGTAGAATGGTTTTGGATGATTGGCTGTATGCATTTTGAATTTAGAACGTCATTGGAGACGCTCGTGAAAATAGAGTATTTTTGATAAAATGTGATAAATCGACTATAGTATAGATAGGTTTTATTATTTATTCACAAAATCCACAGCAATCTTTGCGCAGTTTACTTAAAATAAATTAACTAATGTTACAGCCAATTACTATTACGGTATTACGGCGCGGTACGGTATTTGTTATTATTAATGCCAGTTTTAATGTTATTCCATTCCTTTTAAAAAATGGTTCGTAGTTATCTAATTATTCTTACAATATTATGTCTTCGAAAACATGGCAACGATATGAAGAAGCAGTCGTTATGATTTTGTAGGAAATCGAGAATATCATCCACGCGTAGTAAGGGTATCGAGAATAGCTTTCCTCTTTCTGGCACCAAAGAGTGTTTGTTAGTACTATACTGCCAATTTAGCTGAGCATGTAAGATTCCAAATTCAAATCACATTATTGACCAGCGGGTTATAATGAAATCCAGTACAACATTATTGACCGGCTGTGCCCCCGGCCACTAATGACTCACTTTAGGTTAAGGTTGCTTGACATATAATTTGACATTTTCGAGCAGGTGGTGTGAAAAAATATGAAAGTGAATTTCTGCTAGATTGAAATAGTAATAAAAAGAAGCAAATATTGCAGGTAATACGAGCGCTGACGTGGAACGACTCCCCGTCGTCGCTGCGCGCCGCGGCGCTGGCCCCGGCCGCGCTGCGCGGCGCCGTGCGCGCGGGCCGCCTGGGCGCCGCGGAGGCGCACGGCGCGCTGGCCGCCGTGCTGCAGGCGCTGCGCGTGCACGGCCAGCACGACGCCAACCAGGCCGCCTTGCTGGCACTGGCAGTACAGGTACTCGTCATTACATCTTTCCTCCGTCTACAAACTATAAGTACAGACGCTGGCCCCGGCGGCCCCGTGCGCGCGGGCCGCCTGGGCGCCGCGGAGGCGCACGGCGCGCTGGCCGCCGTGCTGCAGGCGCTGCGCGTGCACGGCCAGCACGACGCCAACCAGGCCGCCTTGCTGGCACTGGCAGTACAGGTACTCGTCATTACATCTTTCCTCCGTCTACAAACTAAGTACATCATAAATTGCCGGAGCCTTTAAAAGAGTGCCCGTGGAGTTTTTTCATTACTTTTCCTCTGCTTTAGAATGGGCAACTAGCTTCATCTTTTTAACAGACCAGCTCCTAGACCGTTCAAAGTCCAGTGCCTGCAAATGGTTTAATTTAAATAAATGCTTGAATTCGTGGCTAAATAATAACAGCCGCATAAGTCAATCGATCAGGTTAAGCTACGCTTGCCGCGGTTGGTATATGGATGGGTGACAATCTTTACATACCGAGACCCCTCCGTGCCTCGGAAAGCACGCTAAGCCGTTGGTCCCAGCTGTCATTCGTAGATCTTTGACAGTCGTTACGGGTAGTCAGAAGCCCGAAAGTCTGACAACCAGTCTTACCAAGGGGTATCGTATTACCCATTCACTGGGTTGTGGAGATCAGATAAGCAGTCGCTCCATATAAAATACTGGTATTCAGCTGAATCCGGTTAGACTGGAAGCTGACCCCAACATAGTTGGGAAAAGCCTAGGCAGATGATGATGATGCTTGAATTTAAAGTCGCCCATTTAGTTACGCTCCAATTTTATTTCTCTTCCCAGACATACGAGGTCTTGCGCCCGCTATTCCCGAGCATAGTGTCGGTGCTGCGTGCCATCCCCGACGTGGACGCGCACGACCTGCACCGACTGGACGAGAAGCTCACCTCGCACAACGTCAAGCCTACCAAGATAGACAAAAGCAAACGGGATTTATTCAAGAAGATTGCTTCTAGGGTATGTAACAATTATTTATTCGTAAAAAAATAATAAAAAAGGGATTTCGAGACAAATGAATAAAAAATGCCCTGTACTTCGATTTTACGCATTATTTATTAATTTATAGTTAATTTAACACATACACACACATAAGCCTCTTGTGTAAAATTTGACATAAGTATATAAAAAGCTTCTCGATTGTAAATATTTCAGGTAAGATTTTTTTTACAAAAAAAGTTTGGTCAGATCTGTAGCCACGGAATTTTAAATAAGCCTTTGTTATACTGCTGGCCAAACTTCAATTTTAATTTCCTCAGAAATCCATCTCTTTTCTTTAACTTCTTTGTTTGTCATAATTAGATTCAGACCAGAAGTCCCATAAAATAACTCGCCCAGTATAATATCTTCACATCCTGATTTGCCAGACTAAACTGAACAAACTCTTTGATATTCCAGGTAATCGGCCGCAACGTGGGCCAGCTATTCAAGAAAGAAGTGAACATCCTAGACCTGCCAACAATGCAAGTGGTGAAGGACAAGCCGCGCAGTGCCATCGACGCCCCCGAGGGCGCCGGCCTAGAACGACTGTTCGCTCCTAGCGCTCCTACTTAGCAGCCGTTGTTGTTGGCTATTCTACTATGTCATTAAATATACATATTATTATGAATTTAATCTATTTATACCGAAATATAAGATTGATTTTGTTTTTATTCAGAAAAAAATGTGTTTTATTTCGCACTAACTTATGTAGACTCCAGTTCTTTTCCGGATAACTTCAGTCCTGAGTTTATCCATCAAAGAAACACCGAGCATTGCCCACTTCATAGCGCCCTGACCGACCTTGAATTTGTGGACCAGCCCCACTGTCAGTGTCCACGTTTCGGCACCGTATGTCTTCACGGGCACTGGTTGAAGACCTCAAACCTTCAAACATTGCGGGATAGATGACGAACTGAACTATACTATCGTCATATTTCAGCTCATTTACACAAAACCTCAATCAATTATACACCTAAACCTTCCTCATGAATCACTGTCCATTGGTGAAAACCCTATGAAAATCCATTTTTGGGTTTAACGCGTTCAGACACAGACATACGCGGTGGGACTTTGTTTTTAACAGACTTCAAAAAAGGAGGAGGTTCTCAATTCGACTGTATTTTTTTTATGTTTATTACCTCAGAACTCCGTTTTTTATAAGCCGATTTGCAAAACTCTTATTTGTAAGGATATACTTTCAGATTGGTCCCATAGAAATTTCATCAAAAACGGAACGTTATGGAAGAACTATCAAACATTCAAAATTGTTCCTTTGATAAAATTATATAAATAATTATAAAATAAATGTATTTGTTAGAGACAACCGCGCTGCGCCTCCACAAAGGTGTGCCGTCGCCTTTCCAATTGAATACCACATAGAGCATTTGAATAAAACAAAGAGATAAAATGACAATAAATAATTTATTCCTAAATTATAAGAACACAATTATTATTTTTCATATGTGTAAACCATTTGTGTGCCCACAGGCAAATTCGTTCCATTGGAGACTAGTTCTACTGTTGCTGCAGTTAAGTCTACTTTTAATACCGATGCGTTGTCTAAAACTACACATTTGCTCTCGTGGTCTCCGGGAACGGGAATCGTTCGGGGACCTAACACGGGTTCTTTGTACCTCCACAGTTTTAGGCTGCCCAAGTCTGAAAAACATGAGAATAATCATCATTAGGTTAAGTAGCGGTTACTTACATACTGATTTATGAACCTAGTCAAAATTTCTAGTATCGAATTTTGGCGTCCAAACTCGACGATAACGACTATTCGCCCAAGTACGGCTCAAACTGTGGTGGTAGTAATAGAAATGCCAAAATTTCATATTTTTGCTCTACAAGAGTTTGCAAAAATTTTACATTACCATCAGTATCGAAAGTCTCACCTTTAATCGCCCTGACTTCCTTAGCAATCTTGACCTTCACCCTTTCCACAGTATCACCATCGCACAGGGTGGCCGATACCGTGAACAGTCCATTCAGAGCCGATGGGTTGATAAACGTGGCTTCTACGCCCGACTCCACGCTGAACGAGATGTGAGGCTGGCCCGGCGCACAGTCTTCTTTTGTTTTCTCAGGGGCTTCAGCGTCATCCGTGAATTTTACTTCTATTGTGTCCAGCTGGAAGAAGATGGTAACGTTGTTATTCAGTTTACTCATGTAATCACGAGCATTATGTATTAGGACACACATGCAGTCAAAGTGACCTCTGAAGTGGAATTAGCGAAGTTTTTGACCAAGAAGATTTGAAATACTGTCGTGCTTACCGGCCACGAAGAAAATTAAAACGAGCGATTTGGGACATTGTGAACAATTAATATAAAGCAGTTTTGTGTTGTATGTCGGGCTGATGTCCGGAACTCCTTGATTGAGTAATTGAATTTTAATGATTGAGACGTGCTCGAGAAATGCAACAACTACATATAGCCAGATTTTGTGATACCAATTGTGTAAGAATTGGATTTTAAAAAGTAAAAAATATAATTAGTGAAATAGTTTTTTCACTATAGAAGCATAGCATTCTAGTGTGTCAAAAGTATAATAGAGAAGAACATAATATTACAATTGACTCATTCTCGCTCTAAGAGGAAGTGGGAAGAAAAAAAAAGTCTACTCACATCCAAAGTATTAAGTAAATACAGTTTATTCTCCAGCAGAATGGCGGCCTCGTCGAAGGGCAGGCCTACAGACAGCGCTTCAATACCGATGCGCTCCATATTCTCTCTGACTGCTTGCACGAACGGCATCACTCTCTTCATGTACTTCTTTAGTTCCGGAATAGCACCTAGCTTGGTGGATATCAGTTTGTTGTCGGGAAGACCTGCTGGCTGCAAATGATAAGGTGGTAAAGTGTTTACACGTCTTATAATCATACATAGCAAGAGTATAACAGAATTATGGCAAGTAATTGGCACTCAAAGGTCGATGAAAAAAAGCGTAGTTTGTAGGTCATCGTGGTTATTCATTATTAGCCTTTTGTTTTGCCAGACAACCTTAAAGTGTAGTCTTCAGTCTCGTATTTGGCGTTTGTTTATATTTTGTATGCCCGTTTGCCAGTCGGCAAAGGCCAGTCGAAAAAGGATTATTCATACAAGGATAAATTTATATAAACACTAAACAATGGCAAAACGAGTGTTTGCTTTGAACAAAATTTTCGTCAGATTTAATGTAGAGTTTTGCTTACCCCATTAATTTCCTTCAAAGTGGTCAAAATAATGTGCTGCCACTTAGGATACTCCTTAGCGACCCAAATAACGGCCTTATTCGGTTTCTTTTCTGGTTTTGGAGCCTCTCCCTTCTTAGGCTTCTTCACTGCACAGTGGTTCTTCAAGTAGATACGGAACGAATGCGCCGCGTCCATCAAATAGTTGCTAGCTTTGATTGAAACCTCGTCGATTTCGCCCGCCACTGGCCAGCGTTCGTGGAGGATACTTGTTTTCTGGTGCAAAGAGATCAATCAGAATCGGAAATATCAGAAAGTATTTCTAAAAGTTATTGGAACAGCCTTTGGATGGGATGAAAGGGAATCGGAAAACAATGTTACGTTTATTTTTATTTTACAGTCCATTAGAATAAACGGTAAAAAGTAATTCTGATATACTATCTATAATATCCGGTAACTTTGTTATTGGATACTCATTGATACTATGCATAGATTGCAATTTTCAGAGTCGAAACTATGACCAACTTCTGTTGATACATTGGCTCTGTTGCAATGAAAACTCTGCGTTTTTTACTATTATTTTTTCAAGTTGGTATAATTAATAAATACCCACATTTCCCAGCAGCTCCCACACGTGCTCAGCGACATGCGGACAGATGGGCGACATCAACTTTGCTTGCGTCTCAATATACCGCGTCACCAACTCAGCATGCATGCCCCCTTCAGAGCACAGCTCCCTGTACTTGTCCCTAGCCGCTTGAAGCTCGAAGAAACCAGACTTCAACGCCTCTTTGAACAACATCTTCTTGTAGTTGTCGTCCGTCTGATTGATCTTAGTATTCATCTCGCTTACGAATACTTTGTCATGGAAATTGTGTTCTCCTGTGCAAATAAGTTAAAATTAAAATTACACTGTGTCCACTTTAATACTACTAAATTGTTTACATTCACGGTGATTGAATAAAGGCAGTACATTTATATAGCCTAGCCAGATTATCACCATCATTCTCCTTTGCCCTTACACCAATTCATTTAGCCTAGGCAGATAAGGTGACAGAGCCATTTCAAACTCTCTAAAAACCTATTATAAAGTAGCATAAAAATTTTACCTGTGCGCAGAGTCGATTTCGCCGCAATAATTTCCTTCACCCACTCAATGAAAGTATACAACCTTAAGATCGCCGCATCAGCGGTGTTCTCAACAAAGTTGGCATCTTCTACTGAATCTCCCGCGTCCGCTAAAGTAAGACGCATTCCATCTGCGCTGAACTTATCAATAGATTCCGTCAGTGTCAAGAAGTTTCCGTCAGATTTGGACATCTTGGCAGAGTTCAACATTAAGTGACCGTTCGCCCTGATGCCTTTCGGCCATTTGTCTTCTTCTTTAGGCCACAATGCGCAGTGATTATAAATGTAGAACGTTAAATGGTTCTGAATGAGATCTTTTCCTGACGCTCTGAGATCTACGGGATACCTTTACAGAGATAAAATAAGAATTTTATTAGAAAGAAGATAGATAACACGACACATGACATTGAGATGGCAAATTATTAAAATGAGAATTGAACAAAAAGATATAATCCCAAATATTTATACTTTGCTGCCCCTATCCCAATTTATTTCGGGTAGGCGCACCATATATTTTCGCTTACCCTGAATAAATTGGATTAAGAGCTGAAGAACGCGAAAATTGCACGCATTAACTCATTTGATACGGACATAAGACACGGATAATATCTACTGACGTATTTTTAATTCCTTATCGGGTCCGGTATACGCCGATAGCCATCAAAACAAATATCTAAGCTAACTGCTACGCGCCGCAACTCGCTAAAATAGTAGTTTTGAAGGAATTGAATTGGTTAAAAATCATAAATTTTGAAAGACTACTTACCAAAATTGGAAAGACTTCCTCATACGATCTAAAGAGGCTTTGGGAACTTTTGTATTTTTCGGGAAGGGTGCGTCTTTGAAGAATATGTAATCCCAAACCGCCATGGTCATGTCTTCAGGTTTAATTTTGAGAGCATTTTCCTTATTCCCTCTAAATGAGTCGCCTTGCAGGAAGTGTGCGATTGTGTAGTACGCATTGTAAATAGTTGAGTCTGATAGAGATTCGATTAACCATTGCTGATCCCAGGGCAGTTTTGTTCCTGGAGAAGAAAATCATTGTCAGATATTAAATCTCAAATTTGATATTAGATTACATTAAGGTTTCTAAGCAAACAACATACCTAAACCATAAGTCCTGGAGCATGCATACTCATGCAGCCACTTCAGGGTGGCTTGGAAGTTCTTCCTTACCTCATCATGGTAAGTATTCATAGCAGCGAGAGCCTTCTCCACCTGACTCTTCCACTCCTCGTTACCATAGTCCAAATACCACTGATTACAAAGAGCCACTACGCATTCATCCCCTGACCTTGAGATAATGGTCTTTTCTGGCTCATAATAAATCACAGCACCGTTCTCCTCAATCAGTTTCATTTGCAAATTCTTTTTGACATCTTGGATTTTCTTTCCTTTGTATTCTCCGACTAGTAACACGCCGTCATAGAATCCTTTCAGGTAAACCATTTCTTTGGCTTGTGTTAGCTTATCCTTGTCATTTTGGCTTTGAATTTTAAGCTTATCATATAAGTGTACAGCAGACATGCTTCCAAATTCGGGAATTTCGAGTATAGACACGGGTTTGAATGGGAGGACCATGTCATCTCGGATACCATACTTTTCTCTGAAAGCTGGTTTCTTCTGTAAGTCCACAAGTGCTGCATAGTCATCAGGAGAGTCAGAGGGGACACTGGTGACAATGCCTGTGCCCTTATCCTCCTTGATGGTCAACATAGGAAGAGCGTATATCTTAGGGTAACAAGTGAATGGGGATTTTAAAACAGTCCCCAATAGGTCTTGTCCTACAACTTCTAGTAATACTTTAAACTCTCCATCCTTTTCTGTAAAACCTTGGTAAGCCATATTTCTGGCAGCTCTTCTTGTACAAATGAATATTCCATCATTGACTGTTTCGAAGGCAATGTACTTGATATCAGGATGCACCCAGCAGTTTGTTTGGCCATACATTGTTTCTGGTCTTAATGTAGCTGCAACCAAACTCACCTTCTTGCTTTTAAAAGGCCTAAAATGGAAGATCATTTGAAATCCATAAATTTTGGAAAATGCTTGTTTAGATTTGGACAGCAATAGGCCACCAGTAAGTACATAACATTATAAAGAATGACGTTACATACTTGAGAACTTCTGGAAATGGTTCAATCACTTCCATTTTGAGGAGTGTATACTCTTGAGGGCCAGCCCCCTCTCCCGTGCTTCTGTCATGGTCCATACACGGTTGCTTGTCCAGCGGGGAGAAAATAGTAAAGCGTTTACCATACATGATCTTGTTACGCTCTTTAAGATGGTAGAATTGCCACCTAATGAATGAGTCATAGAACGGATTCGCATCAGTAGTAATGAATTTGCGTCGCCAATCTACCTGCAAAACAACAATAGTGTCTCTTAATTTTTATTTTTATCCAGGATTATTACTATTGGTAATATAGAGTACTTACAATGTATGTATTTTACAAGAATAAGAATAATATATTTGCAACTAATATAGGTGTTATCACTTGTGGTTTAATGTATAGTCCATATTTTGTATGTTTAGGGCATGCAAATAAATATTAAGTTACAATAAATATAAGTACACACATAATAAAACTTAAAGTAAAAAATTGTGAGATTATGGTACAATACAACTAACATTGTCCATTACACAGGATTGAGTATTTGAGTTCGCTGCCAGTGAAAAATACTTACATGAATACCCATTCTTTTCAAATCAGCTACAGCCCGCGGAGGAAAATATTCAAGCCAGTGGCTCTCATCAGCAAACAGTTTGATGTCCTCTTCAGGGACTCCAATACTTTGCATAATCTGCCACTGGTACTTGGCCCCTCCTGTCTTTGCCACTGCTTTACTTTTTTTCCCTTTACTTTTGTCTTTGGGGACAATATCACCCTCCTCCTCCTTTACTGCAACCTCATCTTCTTCAGGGAATACAGGAGGGCAACCATAGAGAGCCATTTCTCTTTTCAACTTATCAGCACAAGCTTTAATTGGCATACCAGTACAGTGAAATCCAAAAGGAAACAGCACTTTTCTACCTTTCAGTCTATAGTATCTTGAGGCAAACTAAAAAATAATATAACAATCTTTATACATAGTATCAAAATATTTGATTGAAAAAAATAATACATAGCTATTGTTGTATATTGGTGTCTACATACTTCCTAGTTTATAAGTTTATGTTTATTAGGGTTTCAGTCTACCCTCCATTATCAATATGACAACAACAACAATTTACAACAATTAGTTCCTACCCTACTCTTATGATTTATCCACTTGTATTTCTAGGCTACTTAGCTCAATACACAAATTACGATATTTGGTGTTTTATTGAAGACCTAATAGCTATAATTCGCAATATCATAATTCGCAAAAATAGGCTTCTTTGCTGCAGTGTCTGCGGGGTGCTAAAAGGGCATTCTGAAAGTCATTGCTGCTAGATTTGACTGCCCCATTCAAAAACACTGGGTGAGGGTAGTGAATGGTTTTGTATAAGTAGTCTACATAAAGATAAATACTAACAATACCAACATAATTGTAAGCTAATATTGTTGCTAATATATACTAACAAGATATGGATTTTAATTATCTGAAAAAAATTATTCTATTATATTCTATAAGAAATTCAATTTGCAGCTTTACAATGTTGACATTTTTTCAATATTATGCATCATGCATGTTAGGTACCTAAGTAATTATACCTTAGACCTAGTTTATCTTGATAGCTCATATTGTAAACATTGATTGATGAGCAGTTTGCACTCACCTCACATTTTGATAGAGAGAATGTATGACCAAGATGCAGGCGCCCGTTCATATACGGATAGGGAAACGTACACATGAATTTTTCATGAGGCTTCCCATCTTCCGGTGCTTCCATTTCGAATATTTTCTCACTGTCCCATTTCGCCTGGACTTTCTTCTCAATATCTTGCAGATATTCCACCTTAAAGGTGCCTTTACGATCTAATGTAGCCTGAAATTTCAATTACTATTTTAAACAACATATGCTATGTTACTCATAGTTTCCTTTCTTACTCCCGGCTTGAGGAAAATTGCCAATGGTTGAGTGAAGCAGTTTACCTGGCCGCACTCTCTCAATATACTAGAAAGGGTTTTAAAATATTATTAAGTTTAAGAAATCTTACCATTACCGCGGGGTTTTAGTCAGCAATTATAATCATGCAGAAATTCTTCCTCATAAAAGGAAACGAAGGATTTGCACGTTGCCACGACACTGACAGCTCCCTGAGCTTCCGTCACATCACACATGTCAAACAGCTGCTTCGGACAATGTCAAACTCAGACTAATAACGTTGACGTAGACTAGTAATGTTTATTTTTGCGCATGGAATTAGTATATACTATAAAGTTTAAGCACCATAGTTTATGGCAATATACGAGATTAAAAAATAGCTAGAAGCGAAACTCAGCGGAACCCTTATAATTTCATCATGTCCGTCTGTCCGTCCGTCCAGATGTAACACAGCCATTTTACTCGGAGACTGTACAATATCGATGAAAATTAAAAAGAAGTTGTGCACCGCTAACCAAAACAAAGTGAATATAAAAAAAAAGTAATTAGGGGTAGCACTCCCCATATATGTAACTGAGGGATAAAAAAAAACACAATGCACATAAGCGTGTCGGGTATTGTTGGATTACATATGTAATTCAAAAGATATTAATATTTCTAAATTATTGCTATTTTGTGCTGTCTTTGAGATGTGAGATACTTTCAGTTACAGCCGCAGGAAACCTTTCCTTTCCATATTTTTTTCGAGAAATAAAATACAAACTCGTTTTTGCGGCCCGTAAAATCAATACTGTTCATGCGTACAATATAAATACTCATCTCGCATTCCTGACTCCGGACTGCTGCCATCGCACGAACGAGCTTCCAGTTTTTAACCCCAATAAAGTGCCAGACAAAAAAGTACTGTTCACTTATGGGATATAACATTATGAGCATTTTTTACTATTACAACGAAATTCTACAATTAACCCGATTTTTTTTTCTTGGTGGGAAATCATCATATGACTTCTCCCGCTCTGGGCGGAGCGGGAGGGCGTGTCAGACTTTTACTGACTAAAACCCACCCATGTTCAATCAGTTACCTATGCCAGGGGCCACGGTATCTCTTTTGAACAACCCGCGGCCCTGGCAGGTACCCCGTCAGTTCGTGCTGACATCTCTTTGAGGCGCGCATGGAACACAACGCGCCGTCGACCCGGGCCTGGTCCTTGCCGGGCGGCGAGCTGCCCATTGCTCGCCGCCCGCAAGCCTGCGCCTACGGTGGCCGAGAGTCGGCTCGTGACTCCCGACGTCCAGGGCGTCTCCTGCGGCGACTAAGGGAGTGAGATTGCCTCTCCCTCACGCGCTCCGCCTCCTCCTTTGCGAGCATTACTGCTTCGCAGAAGGAGGTGACGGCTTCCCGTGCACTTTCGCTCCGTACCATGGCCTGGACCAGTGCCGGACGCGACAGATCGCTGCCGCCGATCGCCGCCACGGGGACGCGGCGGTGCTTCGCCCAAGCCGGGCAGATCTCCACCGTATGCTCCACCGTGTCCTTCGGGCAATCCACACAGTGGTGACACTCTGGCGTTTCCTCCCGCCTTATCCTGAATAGGAACTTCCCGAAACAACCATGTCCGGTGAGGACCCGCGTCAGGCGGAAGATGAGGGGGGCCGTGACGCCTCTCCAGCCACTCCTCAAAGAGGGGACTTATCGCCGCAATTGTGGTGTACCCAGCACTGGGTTGCAACAATCACACTCTCCATGTCGCCATGAGAAAATTAACTTGCTATTTGAGGTTGAAAATTACAAAAGTCATATTTTTATTTGTGTTGTTATCTTTAAAAAAAAATACCGATTTTTAATTGAATAAAACCTCCTGAGCAGGTTTTAACTATTATAACATAGGTACAGACGCCAGCAGGTCAAGCTACCCGAAACTGTGAAATTTTCCCAATCAACCTTGAACCTTAATGATTTAGCGATAAAGTTGAAAATCTACTAAAGAAATTTGACAGATTGTAGTAACTTGATGTGCTGGCGTCCATACATACCTATATAATTAACGCCCTGGCTGCTATTTGAGTTTAAAAGTGCCAAAAATCATATTTTTGCCTACAATAGATTGAACATTCGTTTAAAGACGCAAACAGGATTAGCTGGTTTTCAATCCTAAGCCAATACTAAGCTTTTATCCAATAGTATAAATTTTAATGAAGATGAGAATTATGTCCTAGCTTTATTTACCTACTGTATTGGTGAAATTATTGACCATTGTTGTCTACATTTCTCCTTTGGGCTAAGGCTTTAGGGGCATAAGGCATTCGTCGTAAGTCTGAATAAATAAGCTATTTAGTAGAATCTTCGTATTTTCAAATAATGTTCACTTTGTACTTGAGGGGTTTTGTGGCTAAGTAATAACAGCTGCACGGGTCGATCGATCAGCTAAGCTCAGCTGCCCTTGCCGTAGTTGGTCCGTAGATGGATGGCCATCTTAAATATAAAGACCCCTTCGTGTCTTGGAAAGCGCGTTAAGCCGTTGATCCCGGCTGTCATTCGTGGAACTTTGGCAGTCGTTACGGGTCGTCAATAGCCCAAAAGCCTGACAGTGACAACCAGTCTTCCGTCGTATTACACAATAACTGGGTTGTAGAGGTCAGATAGGCAGTCGCTTTTTGTAAAATACTGGTATTCAGCTGCATCCGGTGAGACTGAAAGCTTACCCTGACATACATAGTTAGGAAAAGACACATATAATATATGATTTATCCCCGTCGCATCGTATCGGCTGCCCGCTTACATCGTTTTCCCTTAACATTTTATGTCTTTTTTTTTTGTTTTTGCTCGGCTCTTAATAGCCCTAGCATGATTAAGCCTTAGCCTAAACCTTTCCCAAGAATTGCCTGTCAAATACAAAAATAATTTTTCAAATCCGACTAATAGTTCCAGATTATGAGCGCGTTCAAACAAACAAACAACTCTTCAGCTTTATTATTAGGTTTAGGATAGATAGACATAGATTGGTAGCGGATTTACCAAGGTGATCCATATGGTTGGGATTAAGATGGGTCAGTATGGGAAAGTTGGTTCTCATTTTCTGAGTTTCAGTAACCATATTTCATAGACAATAGTTTTATAGTGTGTTCAAAGCTTTAGTAATCCGCCATCTTAAAAAGTACGTTTAAAAAAAATATACGGCAAAAATTTGGCGGCAGTGGCGGTGCGCGATATCTGTCATTTTGCCGGAAACTTCGCCCGCTACCCCTGCTCTTAACAACGCGTTTTCAGACGGGTGAAGCAGAGATTCGCTTGGAATAATTGTGAAATCTGTGATATTTCCTGATACATTTGCCTCGTGACAATGGCGCCTAGGTCTGCTAAAGCTAAGGTATGCTATATTTGCTGTAAACCACTTGTAATCTCGAGTATTTGCATTGAATTTACAAACGGGTTTTGCATTGTTATCGATGGGCACTTATACAGTACTAGTGTCAGACGTATTCAACTTCAATTTATAGGAAACCATTGCTATGATATTTTTTGTGGTTTTCTCAAATTCTAACGTGAATATATTCGTCTTTTTCCCGTTAGCATTACGTCGCGGCTTTTCAAACACATGTCTATACAAAATGTAAGTCATTGGCGGTAATTGGCGCCACTTTTGTTGTTGAAGTGTATGGCCGTACTGCGTTTCTTGACCGTTACTTATTATTTAAACTACAAAGCACTTGTATTACAGGAAATTGATCGTAGTTCACTAAGCCCGAGTATCAAACTCATTGTTATTTGATACAGTTGTAATTTAAACATTAGGAAGTATCATTACCTTTGAGTGTTATTTTTATGTTAACATTGGTATATATCTACCTATACAACTATGCTTTGAATCCAAACTCAAACCTATCCACTGGTTTGAATTAGTCTTGTTTTGTGAAAGATTAATCAAGCATAGCTAATTTTTGCAGAAAGCTGCTGATGTTAAAGTAACAGAAAATGATCCTCCCAAAAAAGGGAGAGGGAAAGGAAAAATTGCATCAGAGCCAGACCTTATAGCAGACATTGAACTAAATGAAAAAGTTGCTCCTGTTGCTGATAAGAAACCAAAGCGTGGAAAGAAAGCTGCCAGTGATTCAGGGGAACCACAAGTACCTGAAGAAGTAGGGCCTCCTGCCAAGAAGGGTCGCAAGAAGAATGTAGATGATTCAAATTCTCTAGATAAACAACCATCAAATGGTGATCAATCAGGAGAAGAGGAGTTATCTGCCCAAGCTGAGGAGAATGAACAGAGTGATGAAAATTCTGAAGCCAATGGTCACACAGAGGAAGCCCCAGCTTCAGGTAGAGGTCGGAAGAGGGCGGGAAAGAAAGAACCTGTAGTTAAGAAACCAGAACCAAAAGCTGGCAGAGGCAGAAAAGCTAAACAAGAAAGTGACACGCCTAAAGATGAAGTAGAAGAAAAACCTAAGCCAGCGGCTAAGGGCAGGGGAAGGAAAGCGGCTAAAGTTGAGGCTGACCCTGATCCTGAAGCAGACAAGTCTGATACTACTGAGGAGGAAGTCAAAGAAAAGCCTGCACCAAAAGGCAGGAAAAGAGCTCCTGCTAAGGTTCAAGAAATTGATTTAGATGATGATGAGGATGATGAGAAAGAAGAAGACAAACCTGAGCCTAAGAAGAAAGAAGCGAGAGGCAGGAAGAACCAGGGAAAGAGAGCCCAACCTAAAGAGGAAGATGACGATGATGATGACGAAGCACTATCCTCTAAGAAAAGAAAAGTGACCAAAAAAGGTAAAGTTGAAGACTTACTATAAAACTTATTTCTACTAGGGGCCGATTTTTTGATTGTCAGATAACTTTTATATCTTTTTACCCATTGAAGGACACTGAACAAGACACAATAGAACATTATTATTGTTATCACATTGAGGGGTGTCAAACTGTCAAAAATGTTCCTGGAAGAAAAGTTACTTGACCGTTGAAAAATCAGACCCAAAGCGAATTCAATTAAACCAATGAATTATTTTCTCTTTCCAGGGGAGGCAAAAAATGATGAAGAAGATGAAGATATTGCCGAAGAGAATGAGCCCACATCAAAACGTCGGCGCAAGGGAGCGGCGGAAAAGGGTAACTAGTACTATTGATTATAATTTAAACATTTGACAAATATTGTTTTGAGTTACTATTAAGTGTGTTTATCATTAAATATTATTCATAATAAAACTTTTCCAAATGTATATGTTCAATGCTTTGTTATTTTTTCTACCTTTCTGTACTCTCAAGTATAAAATAATATTAATATACATAGGTACTTACATATTTTAATTTAAGTAATGCTGCACTTGGTCTGCTTTATAAATTATTTAGATTTATGTAAGGGACAGGCTAACAATCAATTGCACTATGTAGTGTCAAATAAAACTTAGTTCATTAATATCAAACGTATTACTAAATAATATTGGGTTTCCAATGTGGTGACTAATTAATAGTAATTAGGACAGGTCTTAAACAAAATATAAGAATATATTTTTTCGCATGTTAATTCTTGTATGGTTATTTAGAGGTTCTTATAAGTAATCAGTGCGCAGATGTTTTTTTTTTTTTGTGAAAATCGACAATGCTGAGGAATGCTATCCACGGAAAACTCCGTTAGATAAAGTACTAAGTGCATGTTACATTGGGCTTTCATTGACGTAGACTAAGAGGATGGCGGTAATGCACACAAGTTTTACTCAAAATGAGACAACATACGACAAAGTAATGTATAGCTTGTTATATTGTCGTATGTTCAGTTTCATAATGTAATGTATTTCAGCTCCTGCCGGAGAGCCGAAAACGAAAGCACCCCCTAAAAATAAATCAGTAACAGATTTTGAATCTATTGATTTCTCCAATTCCTCCATCAATAGTCAGGGCAAAGAATGGAATTTTAAAATTTCAAGCTGGAATGTAGATGGTATTAGAGCATGGGCAACTAAGGGTTGTCTTGATTATTTTAAACACGAGAAACCTGACATATTATGTGTACAAGAGACAAAATGTTCACAAGATAAACTGCCGACTGAAGTAGCGAATATACCTGGCTATCACGCATACTGGGTGGCCGGTGATAAAGATGGCTACGCAGGCGTAGGCATTTATACCACAAAACTTGCGATGAACGTCGTTTATGGGTTAAATAACGAGGAGTTGGACAGCGAGGGTCGTATTATTACAGCGGAGTACGAGCAATTTTATTTAGTATGCACATATGTGCCAAACTCGGGACGAAAACTAGTCACACTTCCTAAAAGACTGCAATGGAACGAAGAGTTTCGTCGACATATTAAGGAATTAGATAAGAAGAAACCTGTCATAATTTGTGGTGACATGAATGTTTCACACAAAGAAATAGGTACATATTTTATTCTTGTTTATAACATTAATTTGTAAGGTTATGTGATGGGTCTAACTAACATGTTATTTTAGTTTGTTTCTCACTTGAAAGTAAGGTAAGCTGTAGTTGATAATATACATACATAAGCATGCTGTTCCCATCAGGAAAACCATAAGTGAGACTAGAATTTTTTCTATTATAAAAATCCGACTAACGTAATCGGATAACTTGCAGATTTAACCAATCCTAAAACAAATAAAAAGAACGCCGGCTTTACTGACGAGGAGCGTGCTGGGATGACTGATTTGCTCGGGGACGGCTTCGTAGACACGTTCCGCCATTTGTACCCGGACAAGACCGGCGCTTACACCTTCTGGACTTACATGATGAACAACCGGGCGAAAAACGTAGGATGGTAAGACTTTTTGTTTTACTGAGTTCTATAGAACTGTAGATTGAGATTTAACTAGGAACAATTGTAGTTTTGCAAGAAAGGGAAGTTTAACCAAAATCTATCGGTCTGTTGGAATCTAAAACGCAGCAAGTTCCATTACATAACTGCATACTTATTTTTAGCAACCATAAATACCCAACAATAGAAATTGAGGATAAAAATAACATTGGCAAGTTTTAACATCTTTTTGTAATTGTTTCAGGCGTTTGGATTACTTTATAATCTCAGAAAGACTGGTACCAGCTTTGTGTGATAATGTTATAAGAGACAGTGTGTACGGTAGCGACCATTGTCCTTTATCTTTATTTCTACATTTGAGCACAGCTGACAAACCTAAGGAATAATATAATAGATCTGATTTAAATTGCTTTAATTTGATAAAACGCATTTTGAAATAATCAACAATTTTTTCGAATATTTTTTTTTTGTATTGTTTGTGAAGGACATTTTTAAATTAAAGACGTTACTCTATGTGCCTGTTTATAATTTATTAAAAAAATATCGCATACCTACTATATAATATATGGCAGTATAGATCTTGGTAGTTAGGTACCTATATCTTTTTAACCCTTTAAAAAATATTAATTGCAACTATTCTTGATTGACCATAAAATATTATTATACCGTGTGAGAAACGTGGTGGTGGTCACATGAGTTTAGACTAAATGGCTACCTAAATAATATTTGAGTGTAGGTGGATAACACTCAGATAGCTGTAACGATAATCCCAATCCTAACTAATATTATAAAATATGCGAGTCAGTTTATTTGTTACCTTTTCATGCCTAATCCGCTGAACCGATCATCATGAAATTTTGCATATACGTTGTCAGGGGTATGGAAAAGTGCATGGGATACCTTTCATGCAGAAAAAAAAAACTGTTCCCGAGGAAAAGAACAATAAATAACTTTCGACGGTTGCTTTAGGACGCTAGATGGCGATACGTGTCCTTCGAATCATGATTGAAATATGACCCGACTGTCTAAAAAAGTACTAGGCTTGCATGAATTAACCATAGTATTTCAATTATTAGTATTATGTTTTTATTAGGATTTGGATGAAATTTGGAACACAGGTAGTTTATTATAACCTGGATTAATACATAGGATACTTTTTATGCCGGTAATGCGTTTCCGTGGGATAATTGCCGACCTCCACGCTGGCGAAGCCGCGGGCAAAAGCTAGTTAAATATAATCGAGCAATTTCCGTTAACTCCGTCTAAATTATGGCCACCTACCTATCCTGAGTGCCTGACTGACGGCAAGAAGACTGCATCTGCGTGGAGAAAGGCTGCTATGATACACGCCCACCGGGCCTGCTTACGGGTGAGTATTGGACGGGCGATATTGTGCTTCCATATACAGATATAAAAATACATGAAAATTTACTCCCATATCTATAAATAATTTGTACACCCAAATGGATTGCCATTATTAATCACTGGCTGGATAATATTAATTATTATAAACGTGGGAAAACTCACACCCGGTTTCTGGCACGTAAATAATCGACGTGTCTAAATCAAACTCAAGTTATCCGATTGTATGTGTGATAATCCAGTCAACTAATCACAACAGTTTACTCTTGACAATTTGTTAGCCGATTGTGTTGATTTTCGTTCAATTAACAGGGCGTTAGTCATGCATGGTAGGTATGTTGGTGTAGTAATACTTTACCTACAGGAAGACATGGATAAAATCTATTATCCAAAAATATTTGTCGCAGAGTTTATATTCACTTTATTTCCACTTCCGGTTATATCCACTGATCCAAGATATAATTTTTTAGTACAAGTAAGGATTCACATCAGACGGTGACGCTACAAAAATATCATCTTCAGATAGATGTTTTCGCACGACATTCGGTGGAAATTTAAAGGTATCACAGTTCGCAGTTTCGAAAATATATCATATCTCCGCTGTCTCCGCAGTCCTAATGGTGGATTTTGATATTCACGGTGCTTATTATCGTGAGGTGATTTGTGATGATATGCTGATTTTGGTTGATGCCGTATGTGCACACGGAACTCGTCTGATTCCTCGCAGAAGATTTTCCCAATACCTATTATTGCAAGTAGCAGGACTATCTTAGACATGACAGTAATTGGTCCGTAGTCTTATCGGCTTGGATTTCCTTATATTTTATGAAACTGAACTTTAGTACAACCACGAATTTTTCTCTAGCGTTGCAGACCTTTGTTAACACATTCTTTGTTAACCTATTCCCTCACGAAAACAACCGAAAGGTTAAAGAGATCAAATATATATACCATCAAAAAATCACAATAGAAGATCCAAAAAGGAAAAATACAGTGGTACAGTGCACGCGGTGTCAGCAGTATGGGCATACTAAGAACAATTGTATGCGGCCCTATAGGTGTGTAAAGTGTGCTGGTGAACACAAAACGACAGCATGTACCATGGACAGGAATACCCCTGCAGTATGTACTCTGTGCTCAGGAAGCCACCCCGCTAGCTATAAAGGATGTCAAATCTACAAAGAAATTGCTGCAAGAAAATGGGGAAACAAACAAAAACAAACACAAACAAAAGTCACATCAAACGTGGAAACACGGCAAGAGACACGCCCTGAAAAACAGAACACTAAACCGAATCCAGATAATGTACAACCTAAGGTACATCAAAATAACTATGGGGACCGAAAATTATACAGCGAAGCTGTTAAACGAGCTCAAAACTCAGGAGATTACACTCAAAAGAACATATATAACAGTGACCAAAATGAGTCACAGAGAACAATTTCCAATAAAAAGGAAAAAGAAAACACCCCTATAGAACAAAACTATAGCTTGATTAACCTCATAATCAAACAGACTGAAAGGATAGACCAACTGATATCTCAGATGAGCACAATGATGAACTTGATCATAACACTCATAAGTAAACAACAACCATGACCTCTATACGTATAGCCATCTGGAACATAAACGGCTTAGCGCCAAACAAGACAGAACTAGAGGTGCTTTTAAAAATAAATAAAGTGGACATTGCCTTAATATCTGAAACTCATCTCAATGACCGCAAACTATTTAAGATGACTAACTATTGTGTATACTGCACCAACCACCCTGGCAACACCTCTCATGGTGGAGCAGCTATTATCATAAAAAATAACATAAAACACCACCTACATAGCGAGTTCAAAGAAAATTGGCTACAAGCGACTACAATCACCATAGATGAGAGAATTGGTCCCCTCAACATAAGTGCGGTATACTGCCCACCAAACCAGAAGGTCAAGAATGATATGTTTGACATATACTTTAACACGTTGGGACACAGGTACATAAGTGGCGGAGACTGGAATTGCAAACATACCTGCTGGGGGTCCAGACTCATCACAACTAGAGGACGTGAGCTGAAAAAGAGTGTTGAAACCCATAGACAAACAGTACTGTCGACTGGGGAACCAACGTACTGGCCATCTGATACCAATAGAACACCTGACCTTCTGGACTTCTTTATAGTCAAGGGAGTGTCAGATATCAACTGTAGCGTAGAGTCGTTATTCGATACCCTATCTGACCACTCCCCAGTTATTGCTACATTTAGTATTACAGCAATCCAGAGAGAGCCAAAAGTAACCCTGTGTAATCGAAAGACTGATTGGGACTCATTTGCGGATTACCTAGAAGAAGAAGTTAATCTTAAAATTAAACTGAAAACTGAAGAAGACATAGATTCTGCCACTTTCTACATCACTAATCTTATACAAATAGCAGCATGGTGCGCTACCCCTACGCTAGACACTACAGTCTATCAAAATAATATACCTTTACAGATAAGGCATAAACTGGAGGCTAAACGAAGGTTGCGAAGGCAACTTCATTTGAGTAGATCGGAAGAGGACAGAAGGGAATTCAATAAAGCTGCAAGAGAACTGAAGGAGCTCATTAATGACAACCAAAATAGCATGTTCCAAGAAAGACTATCAACATTGTCAGTTCGAAAACAAGATAATTATTCATTGTGGAAGATAACCAAAAATTTCAAACGACCACAAAATTTTGTACCCCCGCTTAGGCAACCTAATACTGGATCTTGGGCCAGAAAAGCAAGTGAAAAGGCGGAGCTTTTTGCGAAACACCTTTCTGCTGTTTTCACTCCGAATGAGTCGTCGATGACCGATTTTGAAGGGGAAGTCGATGATTATCTTAATAGCGATCAACAACTGTCACCTTTACTCAAACTTGTCACGCCGAAAGAACTAGCAAGGACAATAAGAAATCTGGAGAACAATAAAAGTCCTGGTTATGATCTCATCACAGGTAACATACTCAAGCACTTACCTAGGAAAATTATCGTCTTTCTTGCAATGCTGATCAATGCTGTCTTTCGATTACAATACTACCCAAAAATGTGGAAGATATCACAGATATGTATGATAGCGAAGCCGGGAAAACCACCAACCGAACCAAGCTCATACAGACCCATAAGCCTCCTTCCAATCATATCGAAGGTTTTTGAGAAAATATTTCTACGTAGATTAAAACCAGTCCTTGACGAGAATGCAATAATACCAGACCATCAATTTGGATTCCGTGAAAAACACGCAACTGTAGAACAAGTGCATAGAGTGGTCCAAAAAATTAGACAGTCATTGGAAAATAAAGAATACTGTTCTGCGGTGTTCTTGGATATCCAACAGGCATTCGACAGGGTCTGGCACAAGGGACTTTTGTATAAAATTAAATCTCTCCTGCCTAACTCTTTTTATATGATTTTAAAATCTTACTTAGACCAAAGAAAATTTCAAGTTAGGTACGAGGACGAATTGTCTAATATTTATGAAATGAAAGCCTCAGTCCCACAAGGCTCTGTGCTCGGGCCCGTACTCTACTCGATCTTTACTGCAGATTTGCCTAATACTAGTGATGTGGTAACGGCGACTTATGCAGACGACACTGCATGCCTTGCGAGTGACAAGGATCCAAGGCTGGCATCTCAGAAATTACAAGTCCAGTTGAATAAAATTGATCTTTGGCTGAAACAATGGAGAATTCAACCTAGTATAACTAAGTCAGTTCAAGTGACTTTTACTCTCCGGAAGGGCGATTGTGCCCCAGTGTACTTGGAAAGCAAACCACTGCCAAACAGTGACACAGTAAAATACCTGGGGCTACATCTAGACAAAAGGCTTACCTGGGCCAACCACATTAAGGCCAAAAAAAAGGCAGCTTCCATCGAGATGAAAAGTCTTTCCTGGCTCTTGGGAAAACAATCAAAGTTATCTCTTAGTAACAAAATTCTTGTCTACAAAGCCATAGTAAAACCAATCTGGACTTACGGAATAGAACTCTGGGGATCGGCTAGCAACTCCAATATCGAAATCTTACAAAGATTCCAAAACCTAGCCCTAAGAACAATCTCAAGCGCACCCTGGTTTGTCAGAAACACAGAAATACACGAGCACTTAAAAATACCAACAGTAAAAGAAGAACTATGCGAAAAATGCAAAACATATAAACAGAGACTGAAGAAGCACAGTAATGTTTTAGCTAAGAACCTTCTAGACACACAAGGGGATATAATGCGCCTAAAGAGATGGCAAATCCTGAACTTGGACCAGAGACAGTGAAAAGTTAAAGTTAGTCTAGTCTACCACATATTGTGCATGTTCAATGGAACACCACAAAAATAATCTCACACGAAGACCCCATCTGATTATGGCTAGAAAGCCGATCGCAGATATAAAGAGAAGAAAAAAAAAAAAAAAAAAAAAAAAAAAAAAAAGCGTTGCAGACCTATTAAGATTGAATAGCCTTTCGGTGCGCAATAATTTCGTTAAAAATAAGCATTCGCATAATCAATTTGCACACTTATTTTTTCGATTATCGCGCATATCAATTAATGTTCAATCGCTTCACTTAATATTAACAAGATAACATACATAGGTAATCAACAGCACTTTAAACTAGGACTTAAGTCCTCGATTAAACGGAATAGATAAAGCCATTTGATAGTGCGTATCATGCACAGTGCACTGCTTGGCGGCGGCGATGTAGGCAGAGGACTACCTGAATTGAACATGAAATTAATTATTGTCTATTACACCATATGAGTAACACTGATTCAATGCTATGAGAAATATCAATGTTTGTTTACTATTAACGCCACTAGTGGTGAAACTTGGCAATACTGTCTCTCCCACTAAGAAGAAAGAAGAATGAAGATACGAAGCGTACTCTTCCTACTGGCATGTCTGCGTTGAGTTTATACTAGACATTTTGTTGGAATTACGAAATAAGAAGGGCACGAAATTGTTAGAATATAAGACAAAATAATAAAAATGTTTATTTCATCAACGCGTGTAAATAACATTGTTAAGTTTGGAGTCACTTTTTAAGCAAAGATTTGCTTGTATTAGGTAAAGGAATTCAATAGTTTAAAGGCTAAAAAACATGATTTTCAACAACACAGTAATATACATAATTTTTAAAATAATAAGTAGGTACTGTTAAAAAGACATCGAATCAAATTCAATATCGCAATAAATAATGAAATACATTAGATTAGATATACTGTTCTCCATTAGGTACTAATAATAATAAAGGCACTATTTGTTTCGTATGAGTTCCAACAAACCAACTGTATTGGGCTTGTTAAATATGACGAATACAGTTAATGTTGTCACAGTCAATAATAATTAGTAAAAATTCCATTACGTGTCAGTTGGTCTCAGATGATCTTAATACGAGGCCAACTGGCAAAATGCAAAGCCAGCAACTGTATTTTAAGAGGATCACACACTGCGACGCGCCCTGGTGACGCAGCGCTAGGCGGAATCCCGTCCCCAGGTTTGGAACGCAACACAGTTCAATAAAATGATGATGGATCATCAAATGCATAAGAATTCAGAAGTTTATATTAGTCAACATAATGAGAATCATCAATGGCGCCGATTCCCTTGTTCACAAACTAAACTAAATTTAAGTTCAGTGCATCTTTTTCCTTCTATTTCATTAAGAAAAGGACAGAAGATAAAATGTTAGTTTAATCCTGTCAAATTAAGATACTCCATAGCAAGCCTTGGTAAGACAGGTTGTCAGACTTTCGGACTTCTGACGACCCGTGACGACTGTCACAGATCCACGAATGACAGCCGGGTCCAACCGGGCCAACGTGATTAAAAACATGGCGACTAAAAATACGTCATTGGGTCCTTCGGCCTCATTCGGGGTCATATAAACATTATTTGAGTCTAGCATCTTCCGTTTTCGTGTCACATCTATGTAGGTATATGCAACTATCTCCTTCTTGACAACACTATGATGACGTATTTCCGCCTGCGTTCACCAGGTGACTGCAGCGCGCCAAGTCGTTCATTGTGGCCTCAAAAACCTAAAACTTGAGAAACCCAATAAAACCAGGCAGTGTTTAAAATTATGACCCCGAATGAGTCTCCGGACAGTCTAGGTACGATCCTTATAAAGGCATTACATGTAAACTATTTTAGATGCAGCAGCGAAACATTTGGTCCTTTGCGGCGATACTTCAGATGTGCCTGAAAAAGCAATAGATTATTGATTTTAATATTTTCAACACTGAATAAAATAACATCATAACTTTAATATAGGCCTAAAATACCTGTATTATCTCGCCAAATGATGACCTGTTCAACACGGAGTATGCTGCAGTCAAGCTATTCATTGCACTGGGTTCCAGTTCCTTGAGTCCAGAACAGAATAGAGCTATGCCAACCTCCAAGCCAGTTCCGAAGTCACATTCGTCTACAGCTATACTAGCATAAGTTATTACAGGCTGTAGGTCTGACAGTAGTTTATCTTTTTCATTTTGATCTCTTGCTTTCTCTAGACTAGCAAACAATTTCTTCAAGTTGACTGTTGGAAGAAAGAAACATTTTCATTATTTATTTAGTAAGTAAATAGACGCCTTTATTTAAACAGTTGAATGATCACCTCATAAACATTTATGAATGAATGCCTTCAATTCACCACTGGTGAATTAACGCCTCTAAATCAACACTGGTGAATTAACGCCTTTAATTCAAAACTGGTGAATTAACAACTCTAATTCAAAACCAACGATAGTGTCCGACCGACGGTTCAGTTTCGGCTAGAAACTGGTTAAATCTTTGGCCCGGCCGAAACTGGCATTTGTGAACTGTCGTTATTCATCGAATACGAACGACTAACAAATAGACAGACGGCGTAGACTTAGTAATGTTGTCCCCTTTGCGGCCAAAACCGGTTGTACACAACTAACTTTTACTTAATAGATACGCTTTGGTTTTGGCCCAAACTAGAAGAGTAGCCCAATATACAGTTACGGCTACAGAAAACGCGAAAACCCTCATCACAAACTGGCACGTATCGGGCGAACCTTCTTGCTCGGACCACAGAAGGATCCGCTTCACACTAACCACCAAAATCAAGAAACACGCACCGAGAAGAAATCCGCGGCGTACCGATGTGCCAGGCTAGCGCCTCCTGGCCGCCCTGCTAGCTAGGCATCTATCACAAACAACCATAAGAGAACTGCACAGCTGGAATACACGGTGACAAAGCTATCAGAATATCTTACCTAAGCTTACCATGCATGTTGTAAACTAAGGACGCCACGAGCCAACAGCGAGAGAAATCCCTGGTGGAACGCCGAACTTGGTAAACTCAGACATGCACTCCGGAAGCAATTCAACAGAGCTAAAAACACCAGGCTCCCGGAAGACTGGGAGATATACACAGAAACCCGATACACATACAAAAAGCAAATCAGAACCGCCAGAAGGACAGCATGGCGGAAATTCTGCGAATCCATAGAAACCAATAATGAAGCCGCAAGGGTAAGGAAGATCCTATCAACCGACCAGGACCGGACCCTTGGCGCGCTGAGAAAACCCAACGACACATACACACTCACGAACCATGAGAACAGCAAGGTCCTTCTCGAAACCCACTTCCCAGACTGCAAACTCCTAGAGGACAGGACCTGCGAGGACGCACCAGATTGGACCCCGACGGAACGGGACTGGACCCGCGCCCACAGGCTAGTAACAGAAGATCGGTTAAAATGGGCTATCAACACCTTCCAGTCATACAAGTCCGCGGGACTGGATGCATCTTCCCAGCCCTACTAAAATGGGGGCTCGACTACACCATGCCTGGTGGAGATCTATCGGACCTGCATAGCACTCAGACACATACCCTTAGCCTGGCGCGAAGTGAAAGTCATCTTCATACCCAAACCTGATAAAGCCTACACGCAACCCAAGGCGTACAGACCCATAAGCCTCACATTCTTTCTATTAAAGACCCTGGAAAGACTATGTGATCGACACCGTCTCAGATGTGTCATCCGAGACGGTCCCCTTAGGGCAAAACCACAAACAACAGCATGCGTACTACACAGGCAAATCAATAGAATCCGCGCTGCACAGCGTGGTATCCAAGATTGAATGCGCAGTGGACCACAAATGCTCGGCACTGGCCGCCTTCGTCGACATCGAGGGCGCCTTTGACAAAACCACATTCAAGAGTATCAGCACGGCCTTAGACAGACACGGTATAGATCCGTCTCTGAGCGGCTGGATTACCAATATGCTCGAACAGAGAGCTGCAGCCTAATTGCGTAACACATTTTCGGCAAATGATTGAGATTAATTGGTTTCGTTTCGATCGCTTTTTGTTTCATTTTACGATGTTCGTATTGCGTAACTCCACTATCATGTAATAGCAACAGCTGTTGGTTTGAAATGCTAAAGAGTGAACGATATGTGCTTAAGAAAATCGTAAAATGAAACAAAAAGCGATCGAAACGAAACCAATTAATCTCAGTCATTTGTCGAAAATGGTTACGCAATTAGGCTGCTGTACAAGTGACCGTAAACGAAACCACAAGGGCCATTGTGGCAAAGGGCTGCCCGCAAGGGGGCGTCCTTTCGCCACTTCTATGGAATCTGGTTGTAGACAGCCTGATAAAGGCACTAAACGATAAAGGCTACTATACCATAGGCTATGATATAACCATAATAATAAATGGCACCCACGAAAACACCCTGTGCAACCTAATGCACCAGGCCCTGAAAATAGTAGAGAATTGGTGTAGTACACACCAACTATCAGTGAACCCAACAAAAACCGAATTGATCCTCTTCACAAAAAAAAGGAACTTGCTACACTACAACTTCCAAGATTCTTTACCTACCTTTACCCTAAGCCTGAAACTGAAACCAAATACCTGGGCATCTTTTTGGACAAACAGCTAAATTGGGCAAAACAAATCAACTAAATCACCACAAAGGCCAGCATATCCCTGTGGCAATGCAAGAGAACGCTTGGGAAAAACTGACTGCGGAACTGGAGTCGGAGTTTACTCACACAACCTCAACATAAACATATCCAGCCCGCTAGGAATGCTCAATACGGTCTACCAAGCGGAGTGTGTGGGTATAATACAAGCGACCCATGCCATAGCAGCCAGGAGAATTACGGACACACATGTTCGTATAATCTCTGACAGCGCCTCAGTCCTCCAATCCCTAAAGAAGGTATGCATCACATCACATCTAATACTAGAATGTCACAAGGAGCTTGAACAGGTAACTGTATCGAACTGCTATACAGTGACACTACAATGGATAAAAGGACACAGTGGATCACTAGGTAACGACGCGGCTGACGAGCTGGCCAGAAGGGCATCCAGCACGTCAGTCTATGGACCGGAACCAGTCGTGCCCATCCCCTTCAATCAACTACGCAGGTGGCTACAGGAGCACACCCAAACACAAGCAGAGAACTGGTGGTCTTCATCACCGTGGCTGCAGGCAGTCCAAGGAGGCCATGCGATCATCAGATGGCAAACTAACCAAAAGATTACTATGCCTGGATAGGAAAGGCCTGCGCCTGATGACGGGGACCATCATGGGACACTGCTCACTAAACAAACACTTTCACACAATAGGCATAACAAACAGCCCCCTGTGCAGAGCTTGCATGGAGGTAGATGAAACCGTCGCGCATGTGCTCTTTGGGTGCACAGGCATCACCCAGATTAGTTCGGAAACCCTTGGGACACCCAGATCTTACACAGATGTTCTCAACAGACCAGGAGACTTTATAAGCTTCTGGAGGGAGTTGGGCTGGTTGGAATAACCACCGACGACCGCCATGGCCCACGTACAATGGTCCACCTGAAGGACTAAATGCAGAAACCAAACCCGTAACATAGAACATACAGTTACGGCTGAAAATCGTGTTTCAGTCAGACATTAGTGAATAAACGTCTTCACTTCACAATTGCTGAATAAACGCCTCTAAATCAACATTGGTAAAATAAGAAAACAAAAAAACTAAATGACATCATCTTACCATCAGTTTCCACTAAATGCCTATATCCTAATTGGGTTTTCTTATTGTAAGGCACCACAATGCCTGCACCATGGAATGATCTTGTTACCATATGAGGTGACCTATTCTTCATAGTGAATTCTTCCAAAGAAATGTTGTTCTTCTCAGCGTAGGCTTTAATATTATCCATTAATTTTTGACAAGACATTGCAGTAAAAGGTGAGTGTTTCTTTTCATTTTGCAAATACACACTGAAAGAGAAATTTTAATATTAAGTATCTGGATGAGGGATGCACGGAACCAGGCAGGCCCAGCTGTGTTGAAGTACATAAGATTTAATCTGAGAGAGAGACTAAAATGGAAAGAATGAGATTAGGTCTTTTTAGAAATTTTTATTAAATCTGAAAGACTTGGATTTTTTTATTATTATTTCCCTTTTAGTAAATACTTACTAAACAGCTCCAAATATGTTCTGAGCCATAGGAGTGATGTGGTAACCTTTTTCACTGTCATTACTAGCTACAAATACTGGTTTCTCATCAGGATCATCTCGAAAGTATCCAATGTGGTACTCGCTGTTCCTTTTATTCTTGAGAACAGCCTGTAAAAGACGGAATAATAAGAGATATCATGAATGTGAAACCAGAACAAATGTTATGGCATAAGTTTTAATGTCATTGTATTCAGCCCAGTTAACTGCGCAAGGAGAACATGCATATTAATATTTAAAATGTTTATAAAGTACCTGAAATTCTGGAGGATCATAAAAGAATCTCCAGTGAGTTAAGTACAACTCCTTATTGTCCAACTGAGGCAGTTTTCCTAACAGTAACTCATAAGGACCAATTGGCATCAAATTCACTCTTGCTAATGTATCTTCCACCGATTTGCCACAATCACTGATGCATTCAAAAAACTTAAAAAAGTCAGTAGGCATTTCTACTAAAAACAGTTCCTTTATGAGACTGTTGTCTGTACTTTTATCATGAAATGTAATATTTTCTGGAAATTTAACAGCTTTAAGTTTTTCACGATCAGGTTTGGGTACTTCAGGATGTTCAGATTTATCATCACTGTCATCGTTTGCCGTTTTTTCCTTGATAACATTGCTGTCATCGTTTGCAGTTTTTTCCTTGATAACATTGCTGTCATCGTTTGCCGTTTTTTCTTTACTATCATTGCTGTCATCGTTTGCCGTTTTTTCTTTACTATCATTGCTGTCATCGTTTGCCGTTTTTTCTTTACTATCATTGCCGTCTTTTACCGCCAAATCTTCACTACTACCGCTAGGTGGTTTATCCTTGCGAGGGTTAGGTGAATGGCGTGGAGAGTTTCTATTGTACGGAGAGAATCGCCTCTTGTTACGATGAACATCTTTTCTAGTATTTTGGGGTGGATGTTTGAATTTTTGGTGATGTTCCGGATTCTTTTGATAACATTTAGCTCCGTATTTACAAACAGTTCTTGGATCGTTCACGTACTCTTTCCATTCATCTGCCATTATAGAGTCAATACTTCAGCCGATTCACAAGATTTCTCAAAATTCTGAGTGTATTTACTTTATTAAACTTTATTTTTTAGTTTACTGGCCAATGAGGAATATTGTGGATACATGAACTGACACGATTGTTTGTTGGAATACGTCAAAATTCAAATGCACAAGTCAAATGTCTATGTCAAATGAAACGAGCCATTTGACAGATGCACAGAAGCACGTCCAATTTGAATGAAAAAATAATAGTTTTCTGGGCTTTGACTGCCTGTAGTTTTAGTCTGAAAGTTCAAAAAAATATAACGTTGAGCTGCCTTTTACGAACTTGGTTTAGATTACAGCAGGCTTTGCTATTTTGTTAAAATTATGTTCGAAATTGTTTTTAATGTAATGTGAGGCTGAGGCATATTATTCCCTTGTCCCATTGCCACCAAGCCAGGAACAGACTAGCTACCTACGTGAAATCTACTCGCACGCAGGTAAATTCCCACCTTTTTAGGTCAATAATAACTATGTTTACAAATTTTTTTCTATATTACGTAAGCTAGCAAAACAAAAGACAGAATAAAAACTCAATGTGTGAAACTATTTACCAGAAAGGTGTGGCCAGTGTGGCCTACTCATTACAATTCAATAACTTTGAAATGCCAAGTGGCGACACTAACATCGTGAACCGTAAAATGAACATCCCTGAAAAAATCGTGATTTTTTAACATTAATTTCTTCATAATTTTTTTGTGTCATTCGTATGATTGGAGGAGGAGATAGAGAGGATTACCATTTTTATAAACTAACTAAATATTGCTAAGGATTCGTTACTATCCGATAAAAACCAACCAGAACATGAAAATTGGTGTTTTATTTACTTTAATTGAAATAATGTCAGGAACGTGATTTACATAGTGTAGTATTAATTTTCAAATTCATTGGTGCGATAAATTTCATAAATGTTAACGTTTGTAAATCGGTGCACAATGTAGCTAATATTATTTTAAGTGTTTTCAATGAATGGGTGTATAGAATTTTTCAATAATTTACCAAGGACATGTACATAATAAATCATCGTTACTCACGACGTTCTTCAATTTCTGCGGGCGACGAATCATGCTATTCAGCTGGTAAATATATAAATCTTCATAATCTTTATTTCATTTGACCTGTGGAATGTTTGAAAATACTCTCTAATTTTATTCAGTTTTTATTGGTAATTTTTTCACTCTTTTCTTTTTTTTTGTGGAGTCTAGCTACAGTTAAATAATATATATAGCTTTTATAAATATTTATTTCATTAGTACTAATACATATTGTCATAACATGATGGGAGTGTAAGAGAACCATCAGCTGATAATATTTCTGTACAACACAATGTCTATTTGGATCTTTGCAATTTTCTGGGTTTTTTTCGATGTATTTTGTATTGCCTGCCATTCAGTTGGATCAAGAACCATCAAGATCGATGTCATCACTTACTATTCCCTTTGTCATGAAAGGATTTGCCTGTTAACTCATTCAAAACATAATTATTTCTTCTTTCTTTTAATATTTTCATGTCAATGGTACTTTGGTTGATTATTATTATATTGTTTAAGCCCAGTAGGCAGTTACGTTGATTGCGGCATGAGTGGCATTATTTAGGTCTTCTAAGGTGCAAGTGAACAGGCGTTTAGGACAAGCCAGCAAGTGGGACGTAGTCTGATCAAAAGCTTTTAATATTTATTCAGGTGTATCTGATATCCCTTGGCGGCCAGTCTTCTATTAAATGCTCCCTAAAATGTAGAGTAATTTATGAAATGGTTATTTTCTAAATTGTTGTCCTGGTGCTATGACATTATTTCCTTTCAACATTCTTCAGTCATTCAATTCTCAAGTCAGATTTGATCTTACGAGAATCTTATATATACAATCAATAATTATGCACGATAATATTTTGCATAATGATTTCACTGATAGTAGAAAATCGATGATAATCTCATAATGGTGCATTTTTCATTAGATGTAACATATTCTAATCCAATCTGGCTTTATTATACAGGGCAGTCCTTGCATGTGCGGTCCCTATGTGGTTGAGAATAGATAGTAATCAGAAAATATTTATTATGCATCAAATAAATAATTTTAATCTTGTGTTGTCGAGGTGAAACAAAAAAGAGACACCTAGCTTCATCTTTCTGATTGACCGACCCCTTGACAATTCAAAAGTGCCTGTAATTGGTTTATTTGAAATAAATGCTTTGAGACAAGATCACTCTTTCTCTGCGGTGATGTAAAGGATTTGTAATGCCCCCAAAAACTAGATAAATGCGAGATCTATGACTAAGACAAAGATTGTGGCTTATTGTTGTGTATATATTTAGTTGGTAAGCCTTTATTTATGTATAAATAAATAAACAACTTATGATGTTTTTGGGATGTAACAATGTTGATGACATTATTACAATTACTGCTTGAATAATCATACACGCAATTTTTTTGTTGTGTAATAGGTCCACTCTATGGCATACAGAAAATTCCTAATGAATATCTCCCCAAAAAGACTTCACAATTGATATTATTTTTTTATTAAAAACAGAGATGACAGTGCAAAACATATTTAAACTTCTTTCTTTTGAGGACAGAAAAGCTACCACTTCTTTTATTTTTTCTGTAATAGATATATTACAGAAAAAAATTATTGATTCTATTTTTTTTATTTAGGTAGTTCCAAAAAATAATTTAATTTAAGAAAATAAATTTGAACAAAGTATCTAAGACTCAACTACGTAACTATACACGTAAACCAACAAAATACCCTTACTAAACTTTACAACATATTTTACATTTGTATAATAAACTTTGTAATTGCATGATATTATATTTATATGTAATTAAGTTAGGACGCTCAGTAATTACACAGACACTTGAATACACTCAGTGTAGGTGGCTATCTAAAGTATAATACATTAGCGTTGCACATGGCTATAGCTTCTATCAGGCTGGCTGGATCGACGCACTTAGCCGCGGAAGGTACTCAAGGCCGTAGTCGGAAATTATATATATTTTTCGAACTTCGTAACAAAAAAGCCTCCGCGATATTTTGTTCAAAATTAAAACAATACAAACAAAATTGTTTGAAATAATGTTTCATACAGTAAAATTTAGTTTCTATAAAACCATCCATAAATATCTACTTCACTGACCTAGGGTGCCCCAGGGAACATGCAAGTAATAAATCTAAAGTTCCTAGCGCTTGACACGCAGACCGCCCAACGCGTGCCAGTGTCTGGGGAACTACGTCTCGCTCGACCTCTACCCGGATAATATATTGTTTTCAAACGATCTAATAATTTTAAAATAACCGTACTAATAATAAATCTGCTAACGCAGTCGAACAAATTAATGTGATGAAGTTCTCATAGAATAATAATGATCGGTAACGCCCTTAGCGTTTTCTAGCTGTACCTACGCATGTATTGTCTTAACAATGCGCGTCTCTTAAAGCCGCGTGAATCCCCTTCAGCCATAACATTTGGATTGTAAGTTAAAGGTGCGTGTGCACTATTTTAACGCCGCGTGACAAACGATCGCTAAAACGATACTAATCGCTAACATAGTCCAATAACCGTGACAAAAGAGGCGCCTCTCACAAACGCAATAAGCCAGTGCAGCTTATAACTTTGGACTTCTGATGTTCTTGTGTTAACCTGAGCTAGAATGCCCAGGGTGCGCTAAACGAACGCTTCGTAGATACCGTCACTCGATGAGGGGTTTTAAGATTAGAACAAGGCCCTAAAAACCCTGAGCGAATAAGGAAAAGTGTGGAAACGTGAAGTATAATTTCAGACAAAAAAACATTGTTATGGCAGCAGATTCTTGAAGGATTGCATGACAAAGCCAGGCCTTAGACCTTATGACTCACGTTTGTAATTTCTTGTGCCATGCGCATGGTATGCACTATGTTAATATTTTCTTGTACGCTTGCCAAGTCTCACTGAATGTTACTAATGTACAGCCACCAACAAAACGATAATGATTACCCAAATTCAAGTAAATAATTAGCTAGTAACTTGTGATTTTATTCGTTTAACTGAGTGGAGAATTTTTTGACGAGGTCTTTCTCGTTACCTTTCGCCTGTTCGCCAATCGCCAGTAGGTTTAACTATGCATGAATGAACCTTTGTATGTTTTCCGATGTGGTGATGGTAAATGTCTCGTACGTGTTCTCAGATTTATTTAATTGGCTATGCACAACATTGGAGCCTCCAATCGATTATTATCAGATTAAATGGGTCCTTCCGTCCATTTGAAGATAACCTCAAGTGAATTTCTTCATAGGTGTGCTATTAAAGACATCGTAGTAATTATTTTTGCTATACCTATGCCTAAAAAAAATCGATCAAAATAAATTAGCCAAAAGCTTTTGATCTCAAAAATCAATTTTGACTTTCATGTTTTTCGACGAAGTTATAGTTCTTACTTCTTTGTGTTCAAACAAACAATTTCTTTTATATACAGTTTTTTTATAAAGTCGTATAGGTAGTCTTATTTGTTATAAAAGCACAGCCGTGCACGCCATTTTTATAAAATTCCATATTACGTAAAACATAATTCACGTTTCTGTTCATATTCTCTGGTGCTTTCGTCCGTAAAATGTATATTTAGGTCCAGCAGTTTTGCGCTATAAAATAAAATTGTGGACTTCCTTTGTTACGTGGATGCATAATAAGCTTCGATCTTAACGAAACAAACATCGCCCATATTATAGGTAATGATTTGAGCTGTTACTCCTTCATGAGTGACCGAGTGCTCCACCTGCGTCGCTATATTTAGTTTCATTGTGTGTTGGGTGTAATACATCGATCTGCCGTGCAATTTAGAACTGTGCTGTGTACCTAAATCTACGTTATTAACGTTATATAGGTACACACGTTGGCTTGTATATTACTTACTGGTGTCATTGCATGAAACTTGATTGGATAAAAATCTTTTATCGTATTAAGAAACATTGCTTCTTTGCTAGTATTAATCGTAGTCTCTGTATTTGGCGGTCTTGAGAAGTCCTCCAAATATATTAAAATAGGGTGTTTTACGATATGCGGAATTTACTCTTTCTATAAATATTGTGAGTCCAAAAACTGACACCGTGTAGACATCTTTATTCCTATTTACCCACCTATTTTCTGAGTTAGGTATCTGGATTGAGTAGGCAGGTACATAATTAAGACGGGCACCCTTGTCGGTATAAGCCTCTTTCGTGAATATCCGTTCATTGTTTTAGACAGCCGATATGAGAGCTAAATACTTGTCCTACATAACAACAGGTAACGTGCTCTTGTATTTTTTTCTTTCACGCTCATAAATATCATCGTATTTATGGCAAAAATATTTGAGTTTGTGATTTACTGAGTTCTCAGATTATTGTGGTAAACTAGTAACTTTTACTTTTGCCATGCAAATACTTGTGCTATTTATATAAAATCAATTTAATATGGAAGGACTATAAATTTCCGAGAAGATTTATTTTTTTGGTTTGTACCTTTACCTACCTATCACACCTGTGTGCCTCTCTGAATATAAACTTGATTGATGGATCAAACTGAATTCAATATTGAGTTTGTGTTAGCTGTGTCTAGCCAGGCATGTGATCAACACCTATTCCTTTTCCTTCAATCTCCTTCATAGTATATTTTCGTAGGTGGTTGTATTTGTTGGCTCCAATCGGACAATGGTGGATGTTTATTCCACGAAATGTTTGAAAATGACATGACACATATTTTGTTATCTATTTGTGTTCGGAAGATCAGTAGAGATGAACTGTAGGACACATCCTGTTCCATCTATGTGCATCTAATCTAGTAACTTGTGCAGTGTGTAACAATATTTTTCTTCTTTCAACAAATAACTCATACGATTGTAGGTAATGCCAACTTTGCTCTAAAGATGCAGATTGAATTTGTTGTGACTATTTATTTTTTTCAGAATTTCTGTCTTATAAAGGTGTAATAAATGTGGTATGTTTGGTAGGTATAGATTTTTATGACTTAAACGCGTCAAGTATTTCGTTCTAACCCCCCGGTAGGACAAAGTATACAAGGTCCAAAACTCGTGCACTTTCAGGTTTAAACTTTGTAGAAGTGCCCATATTTATATTATTGGCGATGTGATGAAAACTAAATATTTAAATGAAAATTTGAAATGTAGGAATCATTCCACAATATGCACGCCGTGTCCCAGATATGTCGGGAGTGTAGTCCGATGCAACTGGCGAACGGAAATCGCCTAGCGACAACATTGTTGTGCGGTCTCTCTTGTTCGACTTATGAAGTAGGTACCCAGTACCAACATAAACCTCATCCACATGATCGATTTGGTGCAAATCTCTCGTAGATTTTCCTAATTACCTAACCTACTGTAGCATTGGCAAATGCTACAGTTAAATACCAGGATGACCTAACGGGTAATTGGTGCCAATTACCCGTTAGGTCATCCTGGTATTTAACTGTTATGTAAGTTTAGGAACGTTTGCAAACGTATCTTAATCGACGCGTAACAAGAATACACAAAATTTAATATAGGGCTCGAACACCAAAGACGTTCAGTAATCCTTTTTAATAAATAATCGTTCTGTGTCTTTTGCTAAGTTTTCTATTTTATTATCAGTTTGTCTTACATATTTTTTAAACCAAATTAAACGTGTACAAGTGAAGATCTGTGTTTTAATTTCGCTACACTACGTAGTAATATTTTTTTCAAATGAATCCTTCTCTATCTATAGATAGAGTAATAACGTTTAGGTGAAATATTCAACATGTTACTGCTATCCATAGGTGTATCTATCCGATAAGCACTTATCCGGAGACTTAGTCCACAAAGATAAATTGATCCGGAAAAAATAACATTTTTGAGTACCTAGGTACTTTTATTTGATAAACCACTTTCATTCATCTAGGGAATTCTAAGGGATTAAAAAGATAATGTAAAAAAAAGGTTTCTAAATAATTTTGTGTACCTATACATTGTCTCAAAATCAGACGAGTTTAGTAATAGTTGGTTTTATTGTTCGCAGGCGATGAACGTTTGACCGCGCGATGGACCACCGAGATGGATGGACTGGCATCGAGCCGGTGGCGACCGGGAACTCTACTGATAATATTTCCCGGGCCGCCGAACGCGACCGGGTGCGCATCGAGTTCTATGCCACTTATGACGTCATGACGGGCGTACGAATAGCCGCTACTCTTGGTGGCTTCTTCGCATTAATGGTTTTTCTGATCGTCTATAAAAGCCGTAGCAAATCCGTGAAGGCTTTAAACGACCCAAAACTAGTGGAAATGGCTGAAGCTGTTGTTGCCGAAGAGCAAGCTGTGGAAGAGGAAAGGCAACTTACGGCAGCGCTAGAGGAAGCGCTATCAGAACGTGCGCGTTCTCGTCCATCAATAAGTGAGGAGCCCCCTTGGCCTCGAACAGCGCGTTTTGCGTCATATGGAGGTGGATATGGGAGTTTATTAACGCCGCCTCGTCGGTTGTCGACCTTACGCGGTGATTCGCTTCCTGGTTCAGCGTTACGTTTCGCAGAGCGTCGAGCATCAGGTGGTCCCCGCGACCGACGTTTGAGCTCTGCGACTTGTTCCAGCTCAGGAAGCTCCTATTTGGAGAGACGCGGTTCATCAGTAGTGTGTGCTTTGCCAGAACGCCGTTTATCGCCATGCCCTAGTGAGCGACTTGCCCCTCTCGCGTCAGTAGGCAGCGTAGGCCCGTCCTATGCAGTAGAGTGTGAATTAGCGTCAGTGGGTGCGGATTCAGTATTTGCAGAGGACGATGCAGACTCCACTGATGACGAAGTGGAGCAGTTTTCGACGGATAGTGGAGGCGGTGAGGCGACGTTGGTAGGCGAGTGCACGGAGCTTTCTAGTCGGCCAACAACACTGCCACTGCAGCTGGACCGTGCTTCACATTCACGAGAAACGTTGTTCTAGTCTATGCCGAACGGTAGTATATAACTGTTGGCAAATTTAATGTTAGTTAACACATTAAAATATCGACATTTTTCATTGCCAAAACTATTTATTTGTATTTTAACATATCATAAAATTCGACATATCATTTGGTTTTAAAACTACCGAATTGAAATTTTATTCATACCTACTCTATTTAACTAACGCACTGTAAAACCTTATGAAACTGCTGTTGCTTCTTGACAAGCATGATTCATGTAATTTATCGCTTGTACTTGCGCTTATTATTTTTGACACCAATTGGATTGTAAAGAGTCGATATTTTAATATGTGATAATCATTTATGTATATAGATTGTTTTTGTTAATAAATTGATGTTTCATAATGTTGATGTTCCCAGCCCACGAAAAAAATGTAAACAATGTACTAATTACTTACTTAATATATGTTGCGTATGTGTATACATAGGTAGCAAATTAGTCAAATTTTGCTCATGTGTATTTATTTTGCTAACGGCTGATCAGTACAATAAACATAATTACCCACGCATACTTATCAAATTCCGCTGGTATTCACCATAGTGTTCGATTCGATGTAAAAGTAATATGTAAAGATTTGCCGAATTAGTCATTTGTAGTTACATTAAATTAATGTAATTATTTAATATAATAGTTTTCGACGAATTTTTAACTTCTGTAAATCGCCACTCTATTTACAAAGTTTTCAACTCTACCGGGCTAACTGCCAACCCCACTGAAAGTGCGGTTGATGATCTAACCAAAGCATTGCCGACTCACATGGTGTTTGTACAATGTAGATATGTATTAACTTGTTAGGGTAGATAATCGTCAGTGAAGTCAATTGAGAATGTGTATTTGTATTATACTTAATTAGTTTTGTAAACTACAGTTTTACTTAGAAATCAAGGGCACAGAAGACCAATACGTCCTTTGAACAATAATTTGAAGTTGGAAGCGGCCTAAGATGTTGCTCGTACCAATGTCATTTTCCAAGTAAACTGCCACTGTAAGTTCTTGTTAGTAACGATGTTACGCGGACACCGGGGTTTTATTGATTCTGGGTGTTTCGATCCCGCCACAGCCACACGCGGGCCCAGTAGATTGATTACGCATAAGTCGTTTTTATTACGATTTAGATTTACGTGTTAGTTTATGTAATGTTCGTTGCTCGAATTAAAAAGAGCTCCCTGTAGTCTGTAAAATGTTGAAATGTATGTAAAAAATTGTAAATATAAAACACAACTCATTTATTGTTTCATTTTCATGATTCAAAAACTCGTTTGTTCACTTCACATAAACCTAATTATTTATTTATTTGTACTTCATGTAATAGTAGTACTTAAGGTGAACTAAATATGGTTTCATTTCAGTAACGCTAGACCAAAATAAAACAGCATACGCGCCTCATATAGTTCTGGGTGAATACCATGGGCCCTCCGCCTAAACGGCCCAGCAAGTCAAAACCTAGGAATTTAATGAAAAAATCTAGATAAAAAAAGGTTGGTAGGAACAACTTTTTGGACTCAGGCTTGTTGGGCAACACTTGAGGTTATTCGAATATAATAAAACGACAAATAAAGCTATAGGTACCATAAATAAAATAGGTTTGCATATCGTAGCTACAATAAACGATGTAAGTAAACAAAATATCAAAGGGGGAAACCTACGTAACCACAGTACATAAGCCCATTTTTATCTGTAGTGTCTAGTATTAAGTCATTGAAAGTACATAGTCGTAAAACTTTACGACCAACGAGGTACGAATCAAGAAAATACTCAAATGTCTGATGAAAAAATATAAGAATCGTAAAAAAATGATCAATGGAAAAATAAACGAGTTGTTAAGATTTCATAACATAAAGATTGAAGTACAGTACCTACCTACATAAAACATCCTCATGCATAGGACAGCTCATTTTCATATTGATCAACAGAATTTTATTCAGAATAGGTGGCGCCAATTCAATTTCCCTGTACCTACAACTTTTGGTTTGATTATTGAGCGAGCTCAAAAAATAAATTAAATACGAATACCTACCTAATCACATCTAGATATATCAATGCCTAATTAGCAATGAGCTAAACATCATATTTACCCCTGTAACTTTTTTCTTATAAATAAATTGCCATTCAAATAGTGGACGAAATACACCTTCAAATTCGACGCGCACAGTGCAGAGTGCATGCTATAAAAATTGAAAGTTTCCGCGGAAACTACAGGTTGGTATTGGCAATTTTGACATAACATTGATTCAAGATTATTGTGTGTTCGGATATTCTTCACGGCTATCGGACAATCAATAAAAAATATTTTAACCGTCTGGTTTATGGAGTGCAGCTGCAGTAGTAAGTAGTTACTGTAATTTTATCACCAAAGAAGACCCTACTACCATCGCTACGTACTCGGCATGTGGATGCAAAAGGTTGTGGACCAAGGGGCTTGTTTAGTGCGTTTAGAGCATTACTTTGGTCGCATGTCGCCGGTAATAGGCACCAGTTTCTATACTTCATTCTTATTTATGACGTAAGTAAAGCTAAGAAGAGCATTTCCGTCAAATTTTTAACACGACATTGGTGTCGAAAAATGCTCTGTATTTGGACATTACGGCCTTATGTGGCCGTCACCGTTCTTCTAGGAAACCGTAGCCAAAACGCCTAAACGGTGACTCCCACTGACACGCTTGGCTCAATGTGTTGAAAGTGCTGACAATCCCGCCTTTAGCAGCAGCCACTGAGGCGTTTCCGTGCTCTGTGGTTATGTTGCGGTAAGGGAAGTGTGTGTGTGTGTGTGTATTATATCAGTTTAGTAGAAAAATGCGATGACTTCAGTTGATTGAAGCCATAATAATAATTTCAGCTGCCTGCCCTCTGTCTCAAAAAATGCAGTTATAGCTATCTCTATGCTGCCACCGACGATGCCGTGGAAGTAGCGGAGTTTTGAGCCAACAAAATATAAAACAGTGTCGTGGCATCGACACGAAGAAAGATTGAAAGACCGAGTCCGTAACTCAGAGATCCGACTAAGGACGAATTTCACCAAACTTTTATACCTCAAATAAGTCTTATCCTGAGAATAAATTTTGATTTTTTGTCAGTTTTTCCATATTAAAACCTGTCAGACGCCAATTTTATTTCAACCCTTTTAATCAGCCGTTAGTAGGACGCAGGACTAAGGTTCAAGACACCGGACTACGGTTAACGGCTCTGAAATGGAAGTAGGCACTGTAGGCAGAACATTTGGCTTGACGTGGTGATGACAGGTGACCCTTACGAAGTGGTTGCCTTTGGCAGACCCACGGCCAGGGGTGGGCGACCTACAGAAGATCGCGGGGACCTGGATAAGACACGCACAGACTAGGGAAGCATGACACAAAGAGAGGAGACCTATACTCAGCAGTGGGTGGAACAAAGTTGTCAATAATGATGATAATAATCACTTCAGCTTCTTTGTGCACTTAGCTATTAAAACTCCCGGTAGGTATTACGTAGGTGTTTCAGAACATAGACCACTACGACCACTACCTACTACAAGCATTTTTATCTCACAAAACGTCATGCGCTTTATTTGTCGTTATCAAGTGTATACAAACACGGTGTGAATATGTGTGTGAAGTAGCGTCAGCACATAAAACACACAAACACACACTTCCAACTTCGCCATTGTGTGGGATGGTACCGAGATCGCCTGCGCTTACACGCATATTCACAGACTATTTGTATACTTGGTAACCACAAGTAAAGATCGAGTCGCTTCGTGAGATAAAAATGCTATATTAAACACAGGCTTTCACGTTATCATTCGTGGCAAGTTTTCGAACGCAAATGCTTGGTTGTCAAACGTCATCGCCCGTTTGACAGACTCTGTCAAAGTGTCAAGTGGCAAATCTAGAGAAGTGAGATTGTTCAATTTTGTAATTGTTAATTTCATAACTTTTAATTTTTGTGGATAGAAATTAAGCGGAAATCATGGACGACGATTTACCGACCGATTTCCAGGTCATCGTTGTGGGGACAGGTATGCTATAATATCCTTGTAATACTGCACCGGTCATGATGGCGATAGCAGCCTACTTATCGATCCTTTTTTTTCATAGCTGTCTAGTCATCAATTTTACTTTTGAAAATGCTATATTGTGGCCTATTTTGTGAAAAAATTGGTCTTTAAACTGCATCTACGTATTTTTTAGTAATAATAGTAGCAGTAAAACGTGAACTACCGCCCCAATACTGCAGCTTAGTCATTAATTAGATATTTGCACAGACAGTGAAGCTGCTGTCATTGTCTGCCTACATGAAATTTATGAATACGTTGAACCGTTTCAGAATGTGAGCCATGAAATAGAACACTATTTCTAATGGGTTGAAAATGGTTATAGTTTTTTTTTTTTTTTACCAACTAGGTAGGTAGGTACCAATTCGTGGTTTAATCATTAAATGCTAATGATATCTATATACTAGATTGGTATTAAAATATAGGTTCTAGCTTCTGTTTGGAAAACAGCTTGGAATGTCTGCAGTAAAATAAATGAATATCTAGTCACCATGTGCACAATCCACTAGGCAACTTATTTAATATTATGAAGTTAATAAGTAGCTTTGGTTTTCATTTTAATGTCCTAACTAGGCGAGGCCTTTGTTATTAGCAGCTGAATGTTATTCAGTTATGACTAAGAGTAATGCAGTTAATTGGAAACTAATTGACTCTGAATATTAATTTAGTTGAAATCAATTCCAATATGTAATTACTACTACTCTAAAATAAATGTATTAGTTGAAATATAATCTAATTAGAAATAAGACATTTCTCATGGCTGACATAAGAGAATGTTTCCATGATCAATCAATCAATCAACTCAGCCTATCGCAGTCCACTGCTGAACATAGCTCTCTCCCTGGCTGCGCCACAACAGCCTGTCCTCTGCCTTCCGCATCCAGTCAGTCCCAGCAACCTTCTTTAGGTCGTCTGTCCATCTAGCTGGGGGGTGTCCCACACAATGCTTGCCGATACGCGTTTCCATAATATGGCCACTGATTACAGAAGCATTAAGGCAAGAAGATACGCAGCATGCTCTGCTGTTCTTAAGATATTTTGTTGTCATTTATTTAGCTGACTTCTTACAGTTTAGGTTTGTAGAGATCAGATAGGTTGTTGGTTCATGTAGAAAACTGGTATACAGCTGCATCCAGTTAGACTGGAAGCCTACCCTTCTTCATCGGGAAAGAATCTAGGCAGATGATGACTCTTCTGTATAGATTCTCTCCCTTCATACCCTACTTTTTGATATCAGCCTAAATAATCACATGAAAATGATTCATTTCAGAATTTAAATCAATAATATTATTTATGTTGTTACAATTTGCTTAACAGACATTGAAGTGCATCTAACAATGGCAAAACATTTTTTGTTTTGTTTTTGAGATTGCTTGTGTTGTAATAAGGAAGCAATTAAGCATTACCTAATACAGCAAAAATACTGAACAAAAGAAAAAATACTGACTGTCTGTAAAAGTTTTATTGAGAAACAAACAGTAACTTAGACATCATTTATATTTTTTACTTTATCATAATTTCTGCATGTATGATAATTATTAATTAAATTTTAGACCATGTGAGTTCTTAAACAGGCATCTCTGTTGCAGTGACACTAATTAGTAATAATAGTGTATCCATCTTTAGATTTTCAAACATGTTATTTATTCATTATTTTGGACAGTTTAAAATGAAAAAAAAATCTCTTAGCCTTTTCCCAGCTGTTGGGGTCGGCTTCCAGTCTAACCGGATGCAACTGAATATCAGTATTTTACGTGGAAATAAAACTTCTACCCTCCATAATTATTTATTTTTAGCCTATATTGTCCCACTGCTGGGCAAAGGCCTTGCTTTCTCCTGTCTGTCTAGCTCAAGACAGAGAGGAGTCCCTGCATAAGAACAGCATTATTACACAAGTATTTTATATTTTTTCGACTTCACTTGTTCTTTATGAAGATCTACTATTTATCTTTGCTTAGGAATGGTGGAGTCCATAGTGGCGGCCGCCTGCAGCAGAATAGGAAAAAATGTCTTACATCTAGACTCAAGCGACCATTATGGAGGCCTATGGGCGTCCTACAACTTTGACGGTCTGCAAAAATTTATCAAAGAAGTCAACTGTGACCCTAAAAGACAACTACAAGTCTACAATTTAGCTGAAAAATGGTATATTGAAAAGTGAGTAAGATTATATATTTTTCAATTTTCGAAAAAAATTTGAGATTGTAGCAGCTTTAAAAATGCTGTGTCTGTAGATGTTTAATGATCTGCAAGCATTTCCCATAAGGACACATAAAATTACAATTTCAGTTTTTCGGGCCTCTAAATATCAGTGTTACTAACAAACAAAATGTGAACTCCATTTTATTGAATTCAATAGGGAATCTGCACAAGATGAGAAAAAAGAAGAAGGAGACGAAAAGCCTGAAGATGCCAAACCAGAGCCAGGAAAGAAGGTGTGGAGCCAGGCCAACTTCGCGTCAGAGTATAGGAAGTTCAACATTGATATGACACCTAAGGTAAGGTACTTTTTCCTATTTCGTGCATCCTTGCTTTTCGCCCAGACTGCGTCTTCTGTTGTATTGTTAAAGTAAGTTACAATAAATCAGTTCTTCATCTATACAACTGTCTTTCCATAATATAGCTGCTGTTCTCCCGCGGTCCTCTCGTCGAGCTGCTGATATCCTCGAACATCGCGCGTTACGCGGAGTTCCGCTGTGTCACGCGGGTTCTGACTTGGCTCAGCGACCGACTGACGCCCGTTCCCTGCTCCCGAGCCGATGTCTTCGCCACCGAAGCCGTCGGCATCGTCGAGAAACGTCAGCTCATGAAGATGCTGACGTCTATCGTTGGATACAATGAGGAGGAGATGAATAATGAATTTAAAGGTATAAACGGCTTTCTTTTGTAGTCTCGAAAGTCTTATAAATCCACGAAACTATCAAATAATGTCGGAAAAAGAATACACGCAATGTCTCCAAACGCTTAATTTACCTACATCTTGTCCTCTAGATTGGAACGACAAGACCTTCAAAGAGTACCTAGCACACAAGGGTCTGACTCCTAACCTCATCCACTACGTGCTGTACGCGATCGCCGGCGGCACCAACACCATGCCTTGCCTCGAGGGCGTGAAGGAATGCAAGAAGTTCCTCATGAGCCTCGGACGCTACGGCAACACGCCTTTCCTCTGGCCCATGTACGGCAGCGGAGAATTACCACAATGCTTTTGCAGGTGCGTACGACAAATTAGATCGAGTGGGTGAATGACTGATCATTTTTTTTATCAAGACTCGATGCTACTAGGTTTTTATAGGATAGTATCAACCAACACCTGTGTGTATAATTTGTTGTAGAATAGTCTTCAACCTAGAATTCGACACGGTGAATGTTTTATTTTGACTTTATGAGATTAATCCACATTAGCAAACCAATTCATGTCAATTGGAATGATTATTTCAAAATGTAAGACCATTTTACTTAGCAGCAGACAGATTGATGTTACATTATCAATTGTTATTGCAAAAAAAGTGCACCATGAAGGTGCCGGCTCGATGGTCGCCGGTACAATGACCCAAATGTGCACAACTCGACTACGCAAACAAAAATGAAGCAACTTTCTAATGTTGCATGCAGCACGATTTAAGATATCGTAATTTTAAAAACGGAATTTTCATTTATCACTTTATTATTTAATGTATGCTATAGGAATTTCAAATCTATCAGTTTTGTTACGTAGTTGATCAATCAAGGTGAGGTGTTTTAATTGTTAACATATTTGCGCGTAGCGGCTATTTTTACACTTTTATAACTATAAAAACGTCGCTGAATCATCGACGGTCACAATCGTATCAAATGAGAGAATGTTGAGGGTTTAGCACTCACGTTTCCCCATTAGCCAATCACAGGTCTCAATATTTATGCGAAAACATTCCATGGAATGAGGAAAAGTATACATTCTATATTTGGAAAATAATAATAAAGCATCATAATTATTTATTCTAAAGCTGTGGTTGACTATCGTTTGTTTCTTGTTATTTCAGGAGTTTAGGTCGTAGGTAGAGAAACAAAGACAACGCAACATGTGGGCCGAGTCAAAAATAAACAGACTTTTATAGACACGCTGAAACTTTTATGTTCATAGAACTATTGAACCGGTTTATTTGCGTTTTTCACAAGGTTATTCACTGAGGAAGTTTATAATTAAAATTCGGCAATTGCTACTATGCTTGGTTTAATCATTATAATTTAATGAAATATTCTAGATTGATGTTCTGTGAATGTATGTATCTTGTTGGCTATAAAGATCGAATAGCGGAAACTTACATTACTTCGTCGAAATAGCGAATGTCTATATTTTATGAGCGATCAGGAACGGGTGCTTCAAAATCTTCCACTACTTCAAAAGTTTAGCATTCTTCAATAAATTGTATGGTATATTCTTAGATTGTGCGCTGTTTTCGGCGGCGTGTATTGTCTGAACCGGCCGATCGACAAGGTCCAGACAAAGACTGTGGATGAAGGGAAGACGGTGGTGACGATTGACAGCAAGTCTAAGACTTTGAACTGTGACCACTTGGTGATCGGCATCAACGAATGTCCTAAGGACTTGATCTCGCCGGAGCCGGCCGAGAGTAGCGACATATCTAAGGCTGTGTTCATAACCAATGGCTCAATAATGAAGAATGATAAGGAGCCATTGACGCTGCTTCGTTTCCCCCCCCTCAATGATGGCGACCACTCTGTAACCGTGCTGGAAGTTGGCCCGGCCACCGGCTCCTGCCCCAAAGGACTGTGTAAGTATAGAATGCACATTGTGTGCGGTTTGTTACCTCAAACGGTCATTATTTTGAACATTCTCTCTTGACCTTAATTTGTGAAAAATTCCAACCAAGACGGCTAGACGCGATGAAACAAATTAGGATGCAAGAAGCCGTCTGAAGTGTTTTCTATTTTAACTCTTTAACATCCGCGTTGTGGATCCGGTAGTTAACATCAGTAGATAGATACATAATTTGGATGCTTAATTAAGCATTTGATGAGATTTGCTGCAATTATACATTTGTGTCATATATCTAGTGGCAGCCTCCCCTTAAAGCGTCAAAAAAACGATATTATTTACGCATACGATACGGTATTGAAATGCACTTTGTTTGAACGCGCTACCGTTCCTTCAAAGCGATCCAAAAAAACATCTGCTAATTGGCCACGCATGAATCATCGGTGGTACTTTTCTTTACGACCAGATAAATCATGTCCGCGCCACTGACGATATTTAAACTGGCTTGCAAGTTTGATAGGTACTTCCAACTAGCCCGCAAAGTACTTACACAAAAATTCGCCCAGGGTCACAAGCTCATTTAACTTTTTACTGCAGTTTTTTGTACAGTTGCGCCACTCGCAGTCATTTTGTTGAGTAATATGTGAGTCATTGTGAACCACTTCGATCCAGATATTGAAATGGGTTTTTAATTAGAGTCAGGGATCCCTAAACTGTATGTGACCGTGGCGAACAACTGCCATTAATATTTACTGATATGTAAGTGTAGCAGTTAGGTATATTGGGCGTGGTGGATGATTATAATTTAATGAAATTATGGAATATTTTTTAATACAAAACGTTGATAAAAATACAAAAATAATGTTAATTTAATTTTAAATAGTGCATACTGATAACTTTGTTGCTTAGTGGAAACATATATTTTTAAATGCACTGTAACAAATGAATAAGCGATGCATAGTTTTTAAAACCTAAATAAACTTCATGTTTATAGGATATTCAAACCTATTTTCTAATTAGGAGGACTATCAGGCCACACCCAAAATCGCAATTGGTATGTTTGAAATACATTCGTCACATTTCACTAATGGAAGTATAGTAAATCAGCCTATAACGTTCCCACTGCTGGGACACAGGCCTCCTTTCTGTGAGAGGGAATGGGCCGTAATTCACCACGCGGGCCCAGTGCTCATTGGTAGATGTCACATGTCTTCGAATTTTGGGTCCTAGGACATGCCGGTTTCCTCACGATGTTTTCCTTCACCGTTTTTAGAGCGATGGTGATGAAATAAATTACACAAAGTAAAGTGCGTCTCTGGGTTCGAACCCATGACCTGCAACTCGTAAGTCGAGGCCGTTACCACTGGACCACCACTGCTTCAATGGAAGTATGCTGTTCTTATATTCTATGTTATAAAGAGCAAGCCTTTTGATATATTATCTACCCAGCTATACTCAGCTCTCAGGACAGTCATGACAGTCATGTCATGACTACTTGATCTTAATCTCCGTGTTTATTAAAATCAAGTCAGTCTGCTTTTTAAGCTCTTTGAGTAAAAAAATAACAATATTAGCATGTATTTGTCCCATTAGGAATAGGATTTGTTGGCTTGGCCACTGCTGAAAGTTACAGGACCGTTTCTTAATGACCCAAATTAATTGAGATGTTTTCTCCTTTTCCATTGCAAGACGCAGACATCTGCGGTGTTTTATTTATCATAGAAAGTACATACCACCACAGACACCATGTTTTGAACCGTGGTATGATTCTGAAAAACAAAATAATCCGCGCCCGCGTGGTAGATTACAGCCCACTTACCGAGAGGAGGCCTGTGTCCCAGCAGTGGGAACGTTACAGGCTATATGCTACGTTATATGCTAATAAAAAACATTATAATTTGTATATTGCAGTTGTAGTGTACTTCATAACCAACAAGGTGAAGGATGCTGAGTCCGACCTCATGGGCATCGCAGAGAAGATCTTCGACATGACTGGCGGCGATCAAACTGTAGAAGCGGAGAAACCTAAGGTACTCAATGTCCAATTTAAATATAATACGGTATTTTTGTCTCAGGAAGCGACGCGCGCTTTACTTATGGTAACCAATTGTTCAAATACGCTGTGAATGTGTGTGTGAAGACGAGTAGCGTCAGTACGTAACAAGGCACGGTAGTTACCGAGAACTCCTGCGCTTACACACACATTCAAAGCGTATTTGTATACTTGGTAACCACAAGTTAAGCGCGCGTCGCTTCGTGAGATAAAAATACAATACACAGCGCTTAAGGCCCGCTTACACGCTTGCATATTTAAAACATTACTCTGTCTCAGTCATCTTCAAACGATTGCCAGAAACAGAACGAAGTTTTAAATTCGTATAGCACTAAACGTATTTACTGGTTTGTGGTGCAAGCAGACCTAAATGCTATTGCAGGCTAAAGATAAAACTTGGCCATTCGATTAGACAAGCAGGCACGTCACGACTTTTATCCGGTGGAAGTCTGTCTATGTTTTCGTTGAATGCAGCCTTCCCCACCCTTCCTTCCTCCCTCCTTCGAATACAGCACCCCTCCCTTCACCCTTCCTGTGAATACAGGACTATATCCAGCAATAAATGTCTTAAAATATGATTATCAGACTAGATTAGCAGTCTAAACCTCACCACCACTGTTGAAATCACATTTGGTGTTCAGGTGAGCTGCGATTGGCTGGTTATGTACAGAACCACTGCACAGGGTTGATTCTGGACGAACTCGAACATTTATATACACATCTTGCAAGCTCTCTCTCGTGGGGTCCTGGGTTCGATTCCCAGGTCGGACTGTGTTATTGGGTTATTCCATTAGGAATTTCTCAGTAACAGCACGGATTTTAGAATTTGGCGGTGTGATACCCCGTGGCCCGGAAAGTGGCCAGTCTCCTGTGAGAAAATTTGGTCTGGAGGACTATTAAGCAGCTATTATTTATTATTAATGTCGAAGCATCATGCTGAGATAGGAGCCTTTTGGCCTCGTATAGGACTTTCTGTTTCATTTTATTTTTTACTACTTTTTTTTTATAAATATTTGTTCTATTTTTATTTTTTTTTTATTTTTAACTGTGTTTAGTTTAGTTTACAATCCTGTACGAGTCGCAATAAATACTTTTTCTTTCTTTCTTATTATTAGTTTACTAATGTATATTGTCTTGTTCCAGTGCTTATGGTCGTTGTTCTACAACGTGAAAGACACGAGTGCTCCAGTTACAAGTGTCGTTGACAGCGTGCACGTGTGCTCGGGCCCGGACGCCGGACTGGACTTCGACCGCGCCGTGGAACAGGTACACACACCTCACACTATACTCACTAGTACAGACGCCAGCAGGTCAAGCTACCCGAAACTGTCAAATTTTCCCAATCAGCCTTGAACCATAATGCTGTAGCGATAAAGTTGAAAATCTATTAAAGAAATTTGACAGAATGTAGTAGCTTGATGTGCTGGCGTCTGTACATACAACGTTACCAGCTATTGTGGCGCGTGGCCAAATTCGGAACTTACGGCGCCATCTTGTTTTGTCAATACAATTTCTGTGGTAATGGTTAATGTTTACCAACAGCGCCTCCATGACAATGTCATTCAGGCGCAAAAATATCCTTGTGACGTTCTACGTAGTGCATACGGTTGCTAGCCAACCAAGTTAGATAACTAGAAGGTATTTTTCAATAATTTAAGTAATACTGGCAAATTACTAACATACGCAACAAGTTTTCTGAAAAATGACGCGAGAATGACGTTTGATCATCAATTTACAAGCTCGTACTATTGATTTTGAACATCTAAGAACTCGACTTTTCAAATAACAAACAATTTCTCATAAACAGCGAATAAAATTGATTAAAATCAGTCGACTTCGTAATTTAATAAAATACGTAATAATAACTGGGCAAAAAATTGCGTATAAACGGCAGTGCACATAGTGACGAGATGCGACTTGAGATTTCCTTTATTGGGTAGCTTGAGTTTGGCACTCGAGAATTCTAGAAGAGTTCGCAAGGCTCCCAAACTCCCAAGTCTGATTGGCCTTAGTTGTCTAACCAGTAATCAGTCCCTTGGGCTGCCAGACCTATATTATACCTGGGCGAGGGTGGAAGTGTGGCGGCATCTACATCTCCACATGGGAACTACGCATCACACTGACGTCACGGAAAATCCTGCATCCCGCAAGCAGACTTTACCGCACAACTAGCATATATACAACGTCCAGAGCTTACATTACAAAGATCTATTTACACCAGTTTGTGTTGTTTGCATAGTGTAGTTGTTCAGAACATTTCAGTTAGCAGTACACCATATTAACAATATCATCCATCTTCGTTCCATCTTCGTTAATCCCACTTTATTCATTCACTTAGTCATTTATTCAGGGCAAAGTATAATCGACCATAAATATTCTGTGTCAGTTCGCAAAACAATACTTGGTCAGCACTCGTAGCTATGTACATAGACATCTATTAAGCTATTACGAGTATACCATTCTGTTGCCTCAAACAATTGGCTGCCATGCTATTGTCATTAACATTTACTGTGGATGAACACGAAACAATTCAATTATAGTGATGGAACCGTGACCCCTAAGTTTTTTTAGGAACACGTAGTCACGTTGTAATACATGATTCTGTGATAATGATAACCATACGGATGTCAACGTTATTAGGTAAAACACTCGATAACAATGAAACTATTGCGAAATATACTAGAGATTGTCGTTGGCGTATTTGCCTCGTGTTCAAGATGAACCTATCATAGTTATGATGCGATAACGTAGCCCGCCAAATTAGAATGATCGTGATTTTTTTGCAATTTGCAGGGCCAGTGTCAGTGTCAAATCTAAGTTGATCAAAATATAATTCGCGACCATAATAATATGTAATTATAGAATTATAATCATTAATACAACTCTCTAGTTAGAATTGGCATCAAACGTCATGATTTCATGAAATAGTCATTCAATAGGGCAATTGAACTTTGAAGGTATTTATGCTTACAAATAAATTTTTAACCTATTTTGACTACCCCGTTGAAACCTTTAAAACCATTAACTCTGATACATTTTCTGTCAAGTTTGTAACTTTATCATGAGCACATCTAATTGAGTACAGACGCCAGCAGGTCAAGCTACCCGAAACTGTCAAATTTTCCCAATCAACCTTGAACCTTAATGCTTTAGCGATAAAGTTGAAAATCTATTAAAGAAATTTGACAGATTGTAGTAAATAGATGTGCTGGCGTCCGTACATAAAACTCCAAGGCCTCCCGATGAATGGGGTGACAAATTTAATGTTGTGTACTATAATTGCTATTTAATGTTATTTGAAAGAAGCAACAAAAACCATAGTAAATCAATGGGACATGCTTTTAAAGAAACATTTGTTCCATGAAGATATTATTCATATTCTCTCAAAGCTGGTCTCTTGTGAAGTTATGATCAGATGACTAAAATAAAAGTCTTTACAGCGGGGTAACTGCGTAACACACTATCAGTAGCAATGTTTTTCATTTGGACGGTTCAACAACATTCATTGCGTTATTTAAGTTGCTGCACCGACAAATTATTCGATCATATGAAGCAATGGTTTAGCAACATCCTTCAAAATGGAGGTTCTTCTTCAGGTTGAGATTGATAGTATGTTACGCAATTAGGGTGCAGGTTTAAATTTAACCAGAGGGGCAATTCTCGTAATTTTAAGAACGTTCACAGTCTGATCTCAGTCTCAATCTGTCAAAAAATACTTCTAATTTCCCTACATTTTCACAAGTTTTTGACATTTGTTTGTCGCCGAGATGAGACTGCGACTAGATTTTGAACGTTTTAAATTACGAGAATTACCCCTCAGGTTATCGAATACATTTTAACAATGTACGCCGATCTTTAATTAGGGCCACGTAAACAATTGAAGTTCCTATAAAATGCCAATTTATTTTCCATAAGTAGATAGAGTAATTAAAATAAATGAAATTATTATCTTCCTAGCTAAAACTAGGAAGTGGTGATTCAGAATGTGCTGATTTTCACTTTAATTTTATAAATGATTTTTAATCAAAATCAAAAACGTAAAGTTAACCACTCAGAAACCTTCTTGCCCTATGCCTGCCCTCTGTTACCTAAATAACACGAAAAGAACTTTGATAAGAAAGTTATTAGTGCACCAAAACGTGATAATTATTTATTTCCGTCAGTCATCAATCAGATGACCGTTGTTATTGTTTTTCATTACTCAATACATATTGTTCGATGCTACCATCGAACAATATGTCGATATACGTCGTTTTATCTATAGGGTTCAGTAGTCGATAACTTTATCTAACTAATCGTTTATTACTAAGTACGTACTACTCCTGTACTATCTACGCAGAGCACGAAAGCCCAAGTTTTCACAAAACTAATGACGTGTGTGTCGTATCGTATACGACCTTTGAAAATATTTACTTAGCCAAAAATTTTTATAGGTTATCACAAAAAATTGCCTGTTCCAAATTTTATTTGCAGGAAGGCAAAAATGGTTCGTGTTATAAAATATACTCAATTTAGGCATTCCGCATTTTACAGGGTCAAATTAAATTAGTTGGCGAAACTGCAGACGTGAAGGGTGTAGATCTATACACAAATAAAAAGAAAAAAGATTTCATGTTTTTTTGGGTTCAACAACCCCTGGATGGTTTGTTACTTGAAGTATGAGTTGAGAAAATATGTTTTCTTGAGTTTTGTCGTGGTCAGATATCGATTCCCATCACGTCTGTGAAGTGTTTACAGTGAAAAGCTGCCTGCCATGCCTGCTGCCATGTTTTGTCTCTGCATCACCCTAAGGTTGACTGGTAAAAAATGCCTCAGGCATTAAGTCCGCCTTTGTACAGTATTTTTTTTACTTGTGCATAAGTTTTAATAAATGAAAGCTGATTTAAACTGAAGGTCAATTCTCGTAATTTAAAACGTTCAAAATCTAGTCGAAAAATCTCGGCGACAAACAAATGCCAATAACGTGTCAAAATGTAGGGAGATTAGAAGTATTTTTTGACAGATTGAGACTGAGATCAGACTGAACGATCTTAAAATTGCGAGAATTGCCCCTCTGATATTTCAAACGCATACACTAACTGCGGTCGGTGACCCCACTAGATTTTTTAATCTATAGAATATTACCCGACTTTTCCTAAACGATTGTGCACTATCATATATTTACATAGTATAAACAGAAAATTGGCTAGTCAGTTTCTAATAGCGATAAAAATGGAATGTTTTAGTAATGTAATGAAAAACATTTTTAAATTACTATAGAACCCACCTACTGTTCTCAACGCAGCTGGTTCTAAGGTATAGGTACCTTTTTGCCATTATCTTTAGGTATCATGTGTTAACTTTATCTTTTGAGTGTTTCTAATAATCTATAAATCTATGTCTGATCACAATCAGATATACTTAAAACTCAAAAAAGTCAAATCTCCACCGAAAATGCGAGCTCAGTATGAAGCACTCAATTACACAAAGTTATACAACCTTATGGAAACGAGTGAACTTATGAACCCAGATAACGATTACTTAATATTAGAAAATTTGATAAAGTCTTGTGTAGAAGAAGGCAAGATAACAAAGACTAAAATACTCAACTCTCCACAAAAAGATTTGATTAATAAAGGCCGAAATTAATCTAAGGAATATAATGTGGATTGAACTTGAAAAATAATACCTATTACTATGATGCAATCGACGACGCTGCGTGTCGCGGGTTCGATTCCCGCACGGAACAAATATTAGAGAGCACAACCTTGTTGTATAGAATACAACAAGGTTGTGCTCTCTCAAAACTAGTAGTTAATTCCAAAACCAATACAGAGCCGAATGATATTTATTAAATATTTTAGCATTTTAGCCTATTAGCTAAAGAAATACTATAGCTACAATTGATCTCGTTACTAAAATTAAACACAATATAGATTGTAAAAATATAGTCTTAGGTGCCTTTATAGACCTAAAATAAGCATTTGACACGGTTTCCCACAATTTGCTTTTAAAGAAATTGGAATCCATTAACATCACTGGTACTGCTCTAAAAATGCTCGAATCATATCTAACCAACCGCTCACAAGTGGTAAAACTTGGTAATCATCAAAGTGAAACAACATCTATAACATGTGGCGTCCCACAGGGATCAATTTTAGGTCCTCTGCTCTTTCTAGTATACATAAATAATATCGTCGAATTAAGGTTACATGGTCACCTTACATTGTATGATGATGATACGAGTTTATTTTACTTCGGGTCTTCCATCCATCACTTACCATCACTTCCATCCATCACTCACCATACTTCACAAGCTCAAGAGGACTTAAATTCTTTATTCACATGGTTTCAGTTTAATCTCTTAACAATAAATACTTCAAAGACATGTTATCTAATATTTAAGGCAAAAAATAAAATAATTCCCCCATTTGATCCACTTGCAACTAACGGCGTGCCTCTACAGTTAAAAACATGTGAACAATATCTCGGACTAAGAATAGACACCTCCCTTACATGGAATGCTCACATCGAATACATAAAAAGCAAACTCTCGACACTAGTCGGCACACTGCGCAACATAGTAAAGCCACATTTAATTGAAATCTGGGGCAATGCTACAAAAAAAAAACTGTCAGAACTTCAAATATCCAAAAATAAATTGATAAAAATGCTTTTTAGCTATCCATACTTAACATCAACCAGTAAAATATATAACGTCACAAAAATTATTAATATAAAACAACTATATATTTATAACACATGTATTTTCATCAGAAAGGTTCTTAACAAAAGCATTCACACAAATATTATTCTTACCCAGTATAAACAAATTACTCAACTGAGCACACGACGAGCAAGCTTACTGGTGTTACCAAAAACTAGAACCAACTATGGCGAAAAAATGCTTACATTTGAAGGAGCAGAACTTTATAATAAAATACCCACACGAATACGAAATGTACACTCATTCAATGCATTTAAAACTCAGCTCAGCCAGTATGTTAGACTTCTGGAGAAATAAATGCGTTGGATGGGTCGGGTTTCGGATACATACTCTGTTGATTAGTCTGTAACTAGTGATGTCGAACTTTTTGTAAATTTAAATTATGATTAATGTTGTTCTCAAGTAAGTGACATGTTATATTTTTATTGAGAATAAAGTTTCTAAACCTAAACCTAAATAAATCAAAATATTTTATTTCGCATAAACCTATATGACACTTATGAAACGTCAAAAGCTAGGTGTACGGTTCCAATTGGTCATTTCCTATGGAGAAGAGCCGGCAAGAAACTGCACGGTTACTCTTTTAAAAATAATTGGCTTTTTACAAATTACAGTAGTTATGGGAGTATTTAAAACAGTTAACGATTGACTAACATAAACATGATTATATAGATAAGTGAACTTATCACATGGTGGGTTCAATGAAATTGTGATGCAATTAATAACTAATGGTCGAATTGTAGAAGATTTTTGTATAGTTAAAAGGAAATTGTTTGTTTGTACTATTTATTTCTCTCCGCAATCGTAGAGTCTGTAGTCTAATACGAACTTTGTTGTTGACGTAGATGTTTTACTAACTAAGGTGAAACGAGGTCCACCTACGCCGACTAATGATAACAGATACACACGATAGAAAAATACAATGAACTACATTCAAATAAATAATTTATTATTTTAGTGGGAGAAATTCCTGAGGTGCAGTTTAAGTGTTAAGATAAGATATATTTATTTGTCAAAAACATGTGTAGGTTTACAAACAGTTGAAACGATTACAAAAAAAAAAAAAGTTTCAGCATGTTTTGCCTAGAAAGGCGTACAAATATAAAAATAATATAATTCGAAGTACAAAAATCATAAAGTTACGTTAAATTAATAAAAATGTCATGTTCAAAATGTCTAAAGTACATCATTCAAATAGTCCGCGACATTATAGTAGCATTTATTTATTAAAAGTCTCTTCATGCTTCTATTAAAACTAATAATATTCAAATCCTTGTATGCCTTTGGTAGGTACCCTGTTGTATAATTTTGGGGCCATGCAGAATACACTCTTACGCATGAGAGCTGGTTTAGCACTAGGTATACGAAGTCTCCGGCTATCACGTTGACTTCGTTCGGAACCATCTGAAGACTTCAGAAACAGTTGGGGATTCTTTTTAATAAATAATACTGTTTCTAATATATACAAGGAAGGAAGTGAGAGAATTTTGATGATTCTATAAAATATGGATTGCAACTATAATATAATTTTAAGACCAAACATAGCCCTTATGCATCGTTTTTGCATTCTAAATATAGCATCTTTATGCGTAGAGTTCCCCCAGAAAATAATGCCATATCTAAGGTTAATAATGTTATCAATGGATATGATTATTAAAACTATACTATTACGTTTATTTCACAGGCTGAGCAGATCTTCAAGAAAATCTGTCCAGGCGAGGAGTTCCTGCCGCGCGCGCCCGACCCAGAGGAGATCGTGTTCGAGGATGACGTCACGCACGGGCCCGAGTTCCAGCGCGAGCATGACGATGACGGCGACGCAGACGCACCCAAGCAGTAGGCGCACATGCATCGTGCCGCGTTACAGTTATATCAGCACGTTTGAGCGAGTTATCGTGCTTCCATGGTCCTAGAAAATGTGGATGGAACCAATTTATACCAACACCAACATCATTCGCCTCTGCAGACACCAACAAAATCGCTATCGCAAACAGCACCATAATAAACAAAGCTTTGTATCAAAGGTGCCTCCACTCTTTCCTAGGTCCACGAGTTTTTTTGCTCTAGTTTAAGCCAATATAAGAATTCGATGATTTAAATATTGTAAACACGCTTAAACGTGCTGAATTCAGCTAAGATGTAATCTCAGTAAGATTTATACGCTTTGGTCGCTTGACTTCGTGCATTCCGACTGGTGCGTTAGGTTTGAGAATGTAAGAGACAGACGTCGTTAAGGCATGTACTCAGGTTCCACGAGTGTGCTTATCGAAATTTGAGACCTGCCAAGTCTGCTTCTGCCTTGAATTCATTAATACTGATAAGCGGACTTATCGCTTTGATAGTTTGAACTTAGTAGGAAATGAGTAGTTTTGATAGTTTTTGTAACCGCGTAACAACTGAGACTTAGCCGGTCGCTTCCTACGTCTATCTGTGGTTTGTCAGGGTAGACTATCAGCTGGGTTGTCTTGATATAGTCAGCAAGATCAACTTTAAGCATTATGAGGCTAACAATTGTAAACGATACTTATGGTTCATCCAGCCAACGTGACGCCAAGATCTTGTTGAAGACCAGTGTAATACTGACTTGATATCATTATTAGGTATTTAAGATATATTTGTATTATCACAAGGTTACTACGCTCTCTAGAGATCTACGATGTTTTATTTCGCAGTACTGACGACTAATGAGTTTGGTTTTAAGACGAAGGAGTATTATTATTCAAAAGACGATAACTACGTGCAGATGCGGTAGTATTGCTAGCTAGGATGCAGTTTTTAAAATGTTAAGCATAACATTTTTGGACGCACCAGTCTAAATCATAGATTGTAGCACATATAATTTTTATTAAGTTATTTAGCACTTTTATGATATTTATTGTCAAATTAAAATAATCATGCCTGCTTGTGCATTTATAATTCCAATAAATTGTGATTATTAGAACATGTGTTGTTTTCTTTATCGATCACTCTCCACTTACAAACCTGTCATCCGTCACATTGTAGATGTTGAGAATCCTTGTAAAGCCATACGTGCATTACAGCCGCAACGGGCCCTAGCGCAACGAATTTGCATACAGAAAAGGGCGGTGCGGCCCGACTATTGTGCGGTGGCTCATATAAAATGTACTAAAGCAAGGCTGCCCAACCACTGACGGGGTCCGCTAGGGCCGATGCCTGCCAGGGCCGCGGGTTGTTCGAAAGAGATACCGTGACCCCTGGCATAGGCAACTGAAGGAACACGGGTGGGTTTTAGTCAGTAAAAGTCTGACACGCCCTCCCGCTCCGCCCAGAGCGGGTGAAGCCATATGATGATTTCCCAGCCAGAAAAAAAAAAAAGGCTGCCCAACCAGTTTTGAAGGTGGGCCATGAATTTGATTCCGTGTCGGCCGACGGGCCATCTTGTAAATAAATGTTGCCTATAGTTATGGTTTTATTAAACAAAACTAAGTTACTCATAGTTATAATAATCTAAAAAAAACTATTTCACTGATACCTTTGAAGAGGTATTTAGGCTAACAACGTACCTATATATACCTAGTCTTGCCATAAATATTGTCACGAAGAAAAAAATTTATTTTTTATTGCAGATAATATTTATTACTTTTACAGTGTGTTAGTTTAATACATAAATATAAAACAATTTAAAATATAAAAAGCTTATTCGAAGTGGTCTCCATTGGCTGCAATACAGTCCTTTAAACGTTGAGGCCAGTTATCAATAGAAGCACGCACTCTTTCCATGGGAAAATTCTTCACTGCCAATCGTATGGATTGTTTTAGGGACTCCAAATTATCATGACGTTTAGAGCAAGCCGTACTCTCTAAAACTGACCATAAATCATAATCCAGCGGAATAAGATCGGGACTAGACGACGGCCAGTCTTCAGCTCTGATGAAGTCCGAAACGTTCACTTCCAACCGAGACTGCGTGGACCGAGCTTTATGACCCGGCGCCGAGTCTTGTCTTGATACCTGCCGATGTTTTGATACCTTTTTCACAAAAATATGGCTCAGTCACTCCTTCATAGCCACTCGTAACACCCCACCAAACCATCACTGAAGTCGGATAATGCCCACGTTGCACTCTGTCGACTAATTGGGAAGCTTCCCTAGAGCTTTGAGCATAAATACGGTCATCTTATTTGTTTTTAATTGTAACAGTATTTATGGCCAGACTGAGTAAACGTATTCTTTCTAACAACTTATCAATATTTGGCGACAAATCTGAGGACGATAATAAAATAGTCTGAAAATATGTTTTATTGGTGGCTACTTGAGAATGGGTTCGGAAGCAAAATATTTTTTAGACCTGGTTTGAGGTCCTGAAATCTGTTCTCAAAAGACTATCACCAGCTTTTACCGGGCCGATTCAAATGGCCCGCCAATGCAGGCCCGCGGGCCTGGGGTTGAGCAGTCTTGTATGTCCTAATGTGATAGAAGATTATCGCAATGCGTTGCGGAGCCGACGCCCTAATCTGCGCTAGCCTTGATAATGCCAGCATTGATCACCATTCTTGCTCTACTTTCTTAAAGCGGATTGGCAATTTATTTATGATAAATGATTTGGTTTCCCCACGATGTTTTCTTTGAGTGATGTCCAAGACAAACTTTTCGTGATGGCACAGTGGTTAAGGCGCCTGCTTCCTATACTTTTTTCGTATTATCCATGCGAGCATTTGGTGTTGACCCTTATTACTAGATCACGGCCTGAATTAGGGCCAGTTTCTCGAACGTAAATTAACGCAAAATTAATTTGTTACATTAATTTTCATTTGAGATGCTTGCCGTTATTCTCATATTTTGTTACTAAGGACCACAAACGTACCACACCACATGGCTGCAGCTTCTTGCAGTGCGTTGTGTAGCTACAAAATTACGATGTGGTTACGTCGTAGCTAGTATTTGCAGACACAGAACACATACTCAAGAGCAGACATCGACTCCGGCTGTGACAATGTAGTCGTCGCGTCGACGCAATGTTGTGTTTACGATGTGGCCGGCCGCTAGTGCGCGGTCTCGCTGGTGGTTGCGACGTGGCCTTGACGTGGTCGGTATCGCTCAGACGGCCAAAGGTAGTCCGTATGAATAAATTATTTGTATGAGTTTATTCATGCCCGTGGTGTCGTTGTGACGACGTATCATTGGGCCCTAAGTACACACTATCAGAGGCATGGCCATTACATAAATAAGCTTTTGATAAACCCTCATACACTTGGCTTAGAAGCAGGAAGCCCTGCTAGGTTTGTCTTGGCAGCTAACAAGATAAAAGAGTAATCTTATTAACACATAGCTGTTGTGTATTATTTATGAATAGTCTTCTGTTGGTTAGTGTATAAAAGTAATAAAAACGAAGATATTTTATATCACACTTTATTTTCTTTTAAAATTGATTTTTTATCACAAAGCAACAAATTGCTTAAGTATATCTTAAAACATCAAGAAATAAACATGATAAAATATTAAAATGGAATACTCTGTTGCAATGGATAACGTACACTTATATAGTAATATTTATTTTTAACACCTAATTACATTCAAACTCATAGTCTTATCATATAAAAATTGATTAAAAATTAACTAGATCTTTCCTTACATTCAGATATACATATAATGGTTTAGTTTTTATGTCCCGTACACATTATGACACTTATGAGAAACTATTTCAAAATAATCGTTTCTCATAAGAGAACAAGCTGTGCACATTGCCTTCCAGTTGAGCAGAGTAAGTCCTCTTCATGAATCTCAGATCTCCAGAGTAGCTCATTTCACTTAAAATGCTAACTGACCGAGCCCCAATGTCTTGGCAGCTGTGTTGCATGCCTGCCTGTAGGTATGGCAGGAACCGCAAGACTGAGCCCTTGTCCACGATGCTTCCACTCACTCCCTGTGCCACCCTGTGCTTGTCAGACTCCTTGTGGAAGTATCTGCTCATTGCTGCTCCTTTTCCATCCTTGTTCTCCATAGCTTCTAAACTACCCATTCCTCTGTACTTCTTCAACCTGACTCCATCAGAAAAGAAGTATTCTCCAGGTGCTTCTGATGTTCCAGCTAGTAGAGAACCCATCATGACAGTTGTGGCTCCCAATGCTAATGACTTGACAATGTGACCCACAGATTGTATTCCACCATCTGCAATAACTGGCACATTGAACTGACGAGCATAGGATGACACTTGATACACTGCAGTGGCTTGAGGACAGCCGCAGGCCATTACTTCTTGGGTTATGCAGATAGAGCCACTGCCCATGCCGACTCTCAAAGCATCAGCCCCAGCATCAATAAGATTCTTAGCTTGTATTCTTGTCACAACATTACCTCCAATCACTTGGATGTCAGGGTAGGTCTTCTTAATAAATTTTATCATTTCAATCTGATACACTGAATTTCCTTGAGATGAATCAAGAATAATCACATCTACTCCATTATTGACTAGCAACTTGAGGCGTTCTCTGTCTGTCACGCGAGTTCCAATTGCAGCACCAACCAAGAGCTGCTTGTTGGAATCTTTCGATGCATTAGGGTAGCTCCGAGCCTTCTTTAAGTCAGTTCTTGCAATAAGAGCAACCAACTCACCATCTCCATTAATAATAGGCAATTTACCTTTCTTGCTCTTTTCGAGAATGTAATTGGCATCTTGTAAAGTGACACCAGATTGAGCAGTTATCATATCATGAATGGGTGTCATTACTTCCTTAAGACTCAGTTGAGGATCTCCCTCCCTGAAGTCAATGTCTCTAGAAGTGACTATACCAATCAGGCGCCCTCCCAGCTTGCCATTTTCTGTGATGGGATATCCAGTAAAACCATTTTTTTTCTTTGCTTCAATAACATCAGCTACAATATTGTCGGGGCCCATGCAGACAGGATCCCTGATGAACCCATGTTTATACTTCTTCACTTTGTGAACTTCATTGGCCTGGTACTCCGGTGTGCAGTTGTGGTGGATGATGCCGATGCCACCACAGAGTGCCATTGCTATCGCCATGTCGGCTTCGGTTACGGTGTCCATAGGAGCGGATACAAGCGGCGATTTCAGGTTAATTTTTTTAGTAAGAGGCGACGTTAGGTCGACTTCCTCAGCGGTGAAGTCTATGTACCCAGGTAGCAACAGAAAATCATTGTAGGTCAGCCCTTCACGGTTTTCGAAGATCTGTGCTGCAGAGAGTCCATCGCGAAGATCTACTTCAGCCTTGGCAGACATTTTTGTGGCACGTGGACTTTAGGATGCTATCTGTAGCGTCTGTACTATAAAGTAACCACGACTATATACACTGTATGTATGTCGATCCCATAAGAAGAAACCTGAAGCTTGTTATAGGATCCTAAGTATGTGGTGGACAAAATCACGCACGTGGTGTTTGTTTTAACTGCAAACTTGTTCTGAACAGTAACCTTATTAGAACTGGATTTATAATAACTTCTCTTTGTAAACTTGGCGTGGTAAAGGGTAAATTCTCAAAAATAGATTTCCTAAAAAATAGTAAATCTTTTACAAAAAGAGTAATGCCGGCTACTCCACGTTCTATTGAAATGACACTGACAATAGTTTCTAGTGTTACCACATTTGTAGAATATTTTTTTTTTAAATAATATTTATTCATAACCATAGATACAAGTCTTTCAGTCGAATACATAGATGGGTTTGACAGTGACGGTTGACAGAGGAGAATGGAAGAAGAAAACGTGTTGCGCCGACCCTAAGTAACATGGGATTGGGTCACGTCGCGTCACGACATGTGGGATGTGTACTCAGCGATGTTGTGACAACCAAGAGCCTCGCCCGACACCTGAGGAGGCTCTCGATGGGCAGCTGGATCAAGGGCTTGATTCAGAAAGCGGCTTCTGAGGAAAATTATGACATAGTTGGGTTTTAATAGTATTACAATAGTTAGAGATACGTAAAATATTGTTACTAAGGCACGTTTTCCACATAAGTAGATTATAAGGCTTTGTAAAGAATAGACCCACAAGTACAAATCTGGTATCCTTTGTTGAAGCCTCATGCGAAGCCATGGATAAAGGTATACAGGTGGACTCTGTTTATACGGATTTTAGCAAGGCGTTTGATAAGGTTTCGCATGAACTGCTTGTTGAAAAACTAGCTACGTACGGCGTCACCGGTAGTCTTCTAAAGTGGTTCGGTTCTTATCTGGCTGGTCGGTAGTTTTTTGTGGTTGTCAATGGGTTCCGGTTAGGCAGGTATGCAATTGCCTCGGGTGTCCCTCAAGGTTCTCATCCCGGCCCAGTATTATTCATCATATATATAAATGACGTAACATCGTGTTTTCACAATACTAGCATATTCCTTTTTGCAGACCACCTCAAAATCTCAAGAGCTATTAGGTCTCGACAGGACGTAAACCTAATGCAAGAAGTAATAGACCGACTATCTTCATGGTGCTATCATAATAAAATCTCGTTGAACAGTTAGAAATGTAGCCACATAAAATTCACCAGAAAAGTAAATACAGTAAATTCGGCGTACCAAATAAACGGAGTGAACTTGTGCGAGGTTCTAAAGAGCATTTTGCATGTGGTGTTTGCCTGTAATTGGTTGTGCAGTTAGTTTTAAGACACAATTACTTGTATGTTCATATGTATCTGTGTAATGTCTGTAACAATTGTTGGTGAACCTTAACTAAATAAATAAATAATATTTTATCAATCTTTTATATTATGCATTTGCCACCCTTTCGGGTTGGGCGAATACATGTCAGTCATATTATCGTTTTTATACTATTTAACATAAATATATAAGATTACAATTTTTTTTTCTACCGTTGTACAGACGCCAGCAGGTCAAGCTACCCGAAACTGTCAAATTTTCCCAATCAACCTTGAACCTTAATGCTTTTTTTTTTTCGTATGGGAAATCGTCAAATGACCCCTCCCGCTCTGGGTGGAGCGGAAGGGAGTGTCAGACTCTTACTGACTAAAACCCACCCATGTTCCTTCCTTTGCCCTATAAGTTCCGGGGTAGCGGTAACCCTTTCGGACAATCCCGCTGACCCGGCAGGCTTCGGCCCTAAGGGGCCCCTCGAATTATGCTGACAAGTCTTTGAGGCGCGCGTGGAACACTTACGCGCCGTCCGGCACGGGCCTGGTCCTGATCGGGCGGTGAGCTACACATTGCTCTCCGCCCGCAGGCCCGCGCCTACGGTGGCCGGGAGTCGTCACGCGGCTCCCGACGCCCGGGGCGTCTCCCGCGGCGGCTGGGACGGGAGGCTCTCTCCCTCATCCGTCCCGCCACCTCCTTCGCTAGCATAACTGCTTCGCAGATGGAGGCGACTGCCTCCCACTCCCTCTCGTCCCGGACCATGGCTTGCACCAGGGCTGGGCGCGAGAGGCCGCCGCCGCTGCCGATCGCCTCTACGAGGACGCGGCGGTGCTCCGCCCAAGCGGGGCAGACCTCCACCGTGTGCTCCACCGTGTCCTCTGGGCGATCCTGGCAATGGTGACACCCGGGCGTTTCCTCCCGCCTAATGATGTGCAGGAACCTCCCGAAACTTCTGTGTCCGGTGAGGACCTGCGTCAGGCGGTAGGTGAGGGCGCCGTGGCGCCTCTCTAGCCACTCCTCAAAGAGGGGTCTTATCGCCGCTATCGCGGCGTGCCCAACCTTAATGCTTTAGAGATAAAGTTGAAAATCTATTAAAGAAATTTGACAGATTGTAGTAGCTTGATGTGCTGGCGTCTGTACATACACATATACCAATAGAACACACTAAAATATTTCTTATTTTCTAATATCTACTGAACGGTGAACGCGGCGGGGAACACTTTGACGTTCACTTTCACTGTCATTGTCAATAAGTTCTCTCAATTCAGTCAATTCACTTACTAATCAAAATCAAACGTTGAATGATAAAACTTGAATATTTTAAGACTCTAGTTTAAAATAGTAGTCTATGCTGTAAGATAACATGACAATGTTGACATTGGCTATTGTTAATTATGCGAATGCTATTCAGGTGAGCTGGTGTTTAGCAATGTCCCAATCTCATACGTGATTTAATAGTTATAAATCTTCTTGTGATGTATATGAAGTTATGATACCAAGGTTTAATCGGTAATTCATTTTGTATTTCAACATACCATCTGCCTTTCAGTTATGGAAAGAGTATTGGGGATTTCGTTTCCAGGGATAGCCCTGGAAACGAAATCCCCAATACTCTTTCCATAACTGTCTATTAAGTTCTTTATAAAGACTGTAGTAATCAGAGAATGGAACCTTGAGCAACTCGGATCGATCCTCGTCATGGTCTGAACGGGCCACAGTGTCAGCTACTTCATTTCCACAAATCCCACTGTGTGAAGGTACACAAACTAATTCTACTTTATTATACACAACAAGTAGTTTTTGGATTAAAAGTCTAATATAATAAATAATATAATTTAACTTAACAGAAATATTTACATGTGTAGAGCAGACAAAACATTTCTGGAGTCTGTAACTATCAAAATATTATGTACATTATTTACAAGACTATTTACATGTTGCAGTGAAAATGCTATACACCTTGTTTAAATTAATACATTTAGTGAAGTCTAGCTGTGGATCATTGAAAACTGCATTTACATTATGGTCTGTTTTAGATCCATCTGTGTATATAACATAACATTCTGGTCTATTGTCTTTAAACTGTAAAAAATCAAATTTATTGTGCACTGTGTCTAAATGGATTGCAAAGCTGTTAATAATACCATTAAAAGGAATTTTGTATATGGGCCAAATATAATTTTTAGCAATAGCTTTTGAATTATTATTTACATGTTCAAATATTGTTGCATTTCAGGGAGAGTTTCACCAACCACAGAACAAGCAGAGATGGCATTGGAAGCAATTGACTGTGAGATTTTAGGATGTATTGTTAGTTTCTTAAGTAAAGGATTATTATTTAATGCCATGACTTTTAATAAATATCTCTCAGCGAATGTAATGTCAAGGGAGGTATACATGTCTCAACTTCTAACGAATTAATATGTGTGGAGTGCATAGCACCACAAATAAGTCTCAGTCCCATATTTTAAATGACATCTAATTTTCGTAACACGGTGCTATTGGAATTCATGTAAGCCAAACTGCTGTAATCAAAATGGCTTCTCACTATGCTTTTGTATAGCATACATAACTTTGGGGTCAGATCCCCAAAAATTTCCTGCTAAATGTCTCAATAGATTATTACCTTTCAGCGCTTTGTTACTTCTAGTATATCAGAACAATGAATGCCTATGGAATCCGCGATCACCGCAATACAAAAACAATATTGCAAGAAATAATGCATATCAAGATTTGTTAACCAAAATGATGATTTTATTCAATTCTCTGGATAGGGCCACTTGGTTTTCCATTTTTCACTACCTGCACTGGAGCATTGGCAGAGAACTTGGTAGGATGTCGATACCGAAGCTTCTAGCCCGCGCTTAAACAGCATGTGTGTTCAATCGTTTGCTTTGAGCACGTTTATTTAAAAGTATGCTTAAAAAAAACATGCTAAACAAAGAGCACGCTCGTTTTAAGCATACTAATAAGCATGACATTTTATGAGCATGTGTAACTGTACCTTTAATAATGCCAGCACCATCACCATTCTTGCTCTACTTTGTTAAAGCGGATTGGATTTATGATAAATGATTTGGTTTCCCCACGATGTTTTCTTTGATGTCCAAGATAAACTTTTCGTGATGGCCCAGTGGTTAAGGCTAGGATTCAGTGTCCTAAATCAGTGAACGTGTAATCAGGAGCTCCGGCGACTGAATTTCTTGTCCTAAATCGGATGCTAAATATCGGGGCCGATATTTAGCATAGTGTAATAAGCTCTTAACTACAAAATTACGATGTGGTTACGTCGTAGCTAGTGTTTGCAGACAGACACAGAACACATACTCAAGAGCAGACATCGACTCCGGCTGTGACAGTGTCGTCGCGTCGACGCAATGTGGTGTTTACGATGTGGCCGGCCGCTAGTGCGCGGTCTCGCTGGTGGTTGCGACGTGGTCGGTATCGCTCATACGATGATTTTGACGGCCAAATGTGGTCCGTATGAATAAATTATTTGTATGAGTTTATTCATGCCCGTGGTGTCGTTGTGACGACGTGTCATTGGGCCCTAAGTACACACTATCAGAGGCATGGCCATTACATAAATAAGCTTTTGATAAACCCTCATACACTTGGCTTAGAAGCAGGAAGCCCTGCTAGGTTTGTGTCTTGGCAGCTAACAAGATAAAAGAGTAATCTGTTGGTTTGTGTATAGGTAAATGTAATAAAAACGAAGATATTTTATATATTGGTTTAGTTTTTATGTCCCGGAGACATTATGACACTTTTTCAGAATAATCATTTCTCATACGAGAACAAGCTGTGCACATTGCCTTCCAATTGAGCAGTAAGTCCTCTTCGTGAATCTCAGATCTCCAGAGTAGCTCATTTCACGTAAGATGCCAACTGACCGAGCCCCAATGTCTTGGCAGCTGTATTGCATGCCTGTCTGTAGGTATGGCTATGCTTGTCAGACTCCTTGTGGAAGTTTCTGCTCATTGCTGCTCCTTTTCCATCCTTGTTCTCCATAGCTTTAAACTACCCATTCCTCTGTACTTCTTCAACCTGACTCCATCAGAAAAGAAGTATTCTCCAGGTGCTTCTGATGTTGCAGCTAGTAGAGAACCCATCGTGACAGTTGTGGCTCCCAATGCTAATGACTTGACATTGTGACCCACAGATCGTATTCCACCAGCTGCAATAACTGGCACATTGATCTCCAGAGTAGCTCATTTCACGTAAGATGTCAACTGACCGAGCCCCAATGTCTTGGCAGCTGTGTTGCATGCCTGCCTGTAGACTCCTTGTGGAAGTTTCTGCTCATTGCTGCTCCCTTTTCATCTTTGTTCTCCATAGCTTCTAAACTACCCATTCCTCTGTACTTCTTCAACCTGACTCCATCATAAAAGAAGTATTCTCCAGGTGCTTCTGATGTTCCAGCTAGTAGAGAACCCATCATGACAGTTGTGGCTCCCAATGCTAATGACTTGACATTGTGACCCACAGATCGTATTCCACCATCTGCTATAACTGGCACATTGAACTGACGAGCATAGGATGATATTTGATACACTGCAGTGGCTTGAGGACAACCGCAGGCCATTACTTCTTGGGTTATGCAGATAGAGCCACTGCCCATGCCGACTCTCAAGGCACCAGCCCCAGCATCAATAAGATTCTTAGCTTGTATTCTTGTCACAACATTACCTCCAATCACTTGTATGTCAGAGTAGGTCTTCTTTATAAATTTTATCATTTCCTTCTGATATACCGAATTTTCTTGAGATGAATCGAGAATAATCACATCCACTCCATTATTGACCAGCAACTTGAGGCGTTCTCTGTCTGTCACGCGAGTTCCAATCGCAGCACCAACCAAGAGCTGCTTGTTGCAATTTTTCGATGCATCAGGGTAGCTTCGAGCCTTCTTTACGTCAGTTCTGGCAATAAGAGCAACCATCTCCATTAATAATAGGCAATTTACCTTTCTTGCTCTTTTCGAGAATGTAATTGGCATCTTGTAAAGTGACACCAGATTGTGCAGTTTTCATATCATGAATGGGTGTCATTACTTCCTTAAGACTCAGTTGAGGATCTCCCTCCCTGAAGTCAATATCTCTAGAAGTGACTGTACCAATCAGGCTTGCCATTATTTGTGATGGGATATCCAGTAAAACCATTTTTTTCTTTGCTTCAATAACATCAGCTACAAATGCTACAATACTGTCGGGGCCCATGCAGACAGGATCCCTGATGAACCCATGTTTATACTTCTTCACTTTGTGAACTTCATTGGCCTGGTACTCCGGTGTGCAGTTGTGATGGATGATGCCGATGCCACCACAGAGTGGAATCGCTATCGCCATGTCGGCTTTAGTTACGGTGTCCATAGGAGCTGATACAAGCGGCGATTTCAAGTAAATTTTTTTAATAAGAGGCGACGTTAGGTCGACTTCCTCAGCGTCTATGTACCGAGGTAGCAACAGGAAATCATTGTAGGTCAGCCCTTCACGGTCTTCGAAGATCTGTGCTGCAGAGTCCATCGCGAAGATCTGCTTCGGCCTTGGCAGACATTTTAGTGGCACGTGGACGTTAGGATGCCGTCTGTAGTGTCTGTACTATACAGTAACCACGACTATACATATATACACTGTACCTGTGTATGTCGATCCCATAAGAAGAAACCTGAAGCTTGTTATAGGATCCTAAGTATGTGGTGAACAAAATCGCACACGTGGTGTTTGTTTTAACTGGAAACTTGCTTCTGAACAGTAACCTTCTTAGAACTGGATTTATAATATCTTCTCTTTGTAAACTTGGCGTGGTCAAGGGTAAATTCTCAAAAATAGTAAATATTTTACTTCCAGTAATGCCGGCTACTCCACGTTGAACGTCTACCTACAATGTTAATAATTTTGATTCACAATAAATAGTTATTTCAATCTATTCCTGTTTATTATTTTATCTCCTAAAGTGTTCTCGCTGCTGAAGTGAAAAGTTGTGTGTTACACGAGAGCAAAGTTTTTTTGCATCTCGTGCCTTTGAATCCCTCGCCACACTCAGGATTCAAAATCAGCACTCGCAGCAAAAAACTACTTTGCTCTCTTGTTGCACAAATAACTATTTCTATTTTTAAATACCTACTGGTCGCCATTTTGTTTTGGTCATTCGCAATCATTCGGTTTCTGAAGTTTGTCGTGATTGAATGTTTCCCTCGTGAGTTTTTATTTGTTATTAAGTTTTTTTTTACACTGTGGGATAGGATAGATTTTTCTTTTTTTTGCCTCTTTGTCGACTTATGAAGAAAATATCAAGAATCAAAAGAATGTAGAATGTAAGAGCGAGCAAAGCGAGCCTGATTTTAGCACCCTATCTTGAATAGGTTCTGTTTTCTTTTAAACATTACCTATATACAGAAAGAGAACTTACTTTGTCGACATAAGACGAAAAGCTTCAACTCGTTTTGTAGCAGTTTAGGTTTTGGAATCCGGCTTTAACCTTAGCTTTTCGAACTTTACGTACGAGCGGGGTTTCCAAATTCCCGAGGTTGCTTCGCTCGCTCTTGCAACCTAGATTCTATATTTTATAAAGAGCTTATTGAAGTAATTTGCTTTTGCTATTATGCACCGAAGTGCTAATGTTAACAGTATACCTGTAGTTATGAGTATGATGTGTTGCGCTTGTTGTTGCTCGGAGTGCCGATAAATGTAAAAACCATACTAATGTTAATAATTTTAATGAACAAATATTATTTTTTTGATACTACAATTAATTGCGTGTCGCGGGTTCGATTCCCGCACGGAACAAATATTTGTATGACCTACAAGTAGTTGTTCCGGGTCTGGCTGTTTGTGTATGTGAGTTTAAATGTTTGTAAACGCACCCACGATACAGGAGAAATTCCTAGCGTGGGGCAACGTTTTTAAAAAAAAAAAAAAAAAAATTAAAATTAAAAAAAACATCACCGTTATTTCAGTTTCAAGTTTTCACGTCTGTCGCCTGTCGGTAGTCCCGACGTCTGCCTGTCAATGTTCTTGTAAGTGCTCATGCGTTTTATCTTCGTTGCTCAAATACTGTTTTAAGTTTTTGTAAGGCAAATAAGTAAATCATCAGACTCTCGACAGCTTGAATGATTTTGGAGGGGGTCATGACCCCCCTGGGACCGCGCCTGGTTTTCGGTGCCCCCCAAGATGTGATGCCCTAAGCAATTGCTTAAATTGCTTAGGGGCTAATCCGGAACTGGCTGTATTAAAAACACTTACCACTGGTCACAATCCGCTGTTATTCCTCTTCACAAGAAAGGTTCCACCAAGAAGTGTGTAAACTACAGAACCTTATCGCTCATGTGCCACGCCAGTAAAATCCTTTTGCGCATATTTAATATTATTAGATTATCAGCGTAGGTATGTAGACCACCCGATACCAAAAGAGAGAACAAGCCGGTTTAGTTGCCGGCAAGGGAACTCCAGAGCAAATCTTGAATGTCCGCATTCTTATCGAGAAATGTCGTGAATTTAACAAGCCACTGGTCTTGTACTTCGTAGATTATGCTAAGGCGTTTGACTGCGCAGAAGCAGAGAGCGCTAAAGTTACATTAATCAATCATGCGCAGATAAAAGTAAGTAACGGTAGACCGTGACCGCATCATTTTTCGTACTGCTCAAATCTACTCGACGGCTACGAGAAAGTCAGCGATTCGTGTATCTTGGGTCCTTGATCAAGAATAAGGGCAGCTATCTTGAAGAAAGACGCCGTTGTACTGGTATGGCCAAAGTGCAATAACCAGTCTAGCGAAAATTTGGAAGAACCGCGGCATCCGTCGGAATACCAGAATACGACTGATCTGTGCATTAAAAGCCGCGAAAGTAGTAAGATCGATGCTTTCGAGATGTGGTGTTGGCGGAGGCTTCTTCGTATACCATGGACCACCATGAGAATGAATGATTCCATACTGGAGGGCCTCAACACCGAGCGGCTAATTACGATATGCCAGGAGCGTGCCCTCAGCTTTTTCGGACATATCATGCGTTCACCTAAGCATGGTCTGGAAAGGCTTATGATACTGGGCCGGGTGGTAACAAAACCGCTCAAGGCAGATCACTAGCAAGATGGTCAGACGCGATGAACGAGGCTGTTAGCAAATCAGCATCTACCGACCGGTCCAGACCGCAGAAGACCGCATAACTTGGAGACGCGTAGTATTTGGTCTCGATCCTCAGCATTGAGGGAACGACGAAGAGGAGATCAATTATGATAGCCAGTTTCACACCATGACTTGTGTAAAGGCATGTTTAGTTGTCTTTACAAGTACATTTCAAGTAAAGGTGAATAGATATTTAAACAAATTCTAATGCTAACAAGTACGAAATGAAAAGTTTGACGCTTACCAGTGTAAGAACATTTACGCCGGAAATATTAAAGGTCTATGTTTACGTAAGTATTATTTAGTACATTAAGAGCTTGTTTAAAACAAAAATCTCTGGTTGCCTATCCTTGGCGACGCCCTTGAAGTTTTACCTATATCTACCCACCTATAACTTGCTACGTCCTGTCGTTCACTCATGCATGTATAATTAGAATGACTCAATCAACAATAAATTAAAGCATGTCATGTTTTCATGACCTGGGTGAAGGTTGCGGGCATCCGCTGGATGCGAGACAAACCGTACCGAATGTGGCGACGCTTGGGGAGGCCTGTTATGCCAAGCAGTCGACGTTCGGCTGGAATGATGATTAAGATCATGATCTATACTTATAATAAATCTGTAGAAGTGAAAATTCTGTACATTGAAAATATCAAAAAAATAAATGGCAGGGGGTGTTACTAGACCGACACAGAACCCAAAAATGTGATTAAAAAAATCTTTGTCTGTCTGCCTGTTTGTTCAGGCATCACGCAAAAACTACCGGTTCGATTACGATGAAACTTGGTATAATTATTCTTTAATATCCTGGGCACCACACTGGGTACTTTTTATCCCGGAAAAGTATATACAATAAAAAACAAACTTAATTTTGCGGTTCGATCCCTAGACCCGATTACTGTGCCAACCGCAAATAATAAGTTTGTCCTAGGTTACGTCACCCGCAGTGGAGTTCACTAAGGGGCGTTGCACACGGAACTACTGGTTCGAAATAAAAAAATATTTTTGTGTTGGATAGTCCATTTATCGAGGTAGGCTTTAGACTATATAACATCACTCTGACCAATAGGAGCGGAGCATCAATGGGCAATGTTGCAAAAACGGGAAAAGTGATTCCTTTTTTTGAGCTTCCGTTGCGTGCGCTGCGTAAACGGTTTAAGTTACGCAAAAATCATATATGAAGGAATTGTTCCTCTTTAAAAGTTCTAAAAAAAAGTCCGCGACAGCATATGTCTATCTTTTAAGATTGACTCACTATAGCCTTTTTTATGATAATCAAATTTGTTGGAAATTAATGCATTATTTGCGAAGGTGTTTTATCAACATGATATTAATCTTTATCCAAATAAAAAGTTATTCATCACAAGTATTTAATTATGAACAAAATTCAATCAACATCTTAGGAGATGTCATAATTTTAAAATAACTCCGCAACAAAATAGGTATGATAACGGTCTGATCGGTTCAACATCACGCTAGGTCAAAATGAATACAGTCAGAAAGAGAACTAAGCGAAAACGAGAAGCGAGCGATGCGATGCGACGGGGTGGGGCGGGGGAATAAGAATTTCACGCGGACGAAGTCGCGGGCAGAAGCTAGTTTAGAAATAATAAACAACTTAATTATTTAATGATTCATGGTTATAGCTAACGGTATTTTAAAAAGTCTTATTTATTACTAACTTCCGTATTTTTAGGGTTCCGTACTCCGTACCAAAAACGGAACCCTTATAGGATCACTTCATTGTTAGCTAAAACTGGAAATGTATAGCTCGATGTGTTGCTGTGTGTACCTACCTACTTACTCATCAATTTGTACTTCTTAATAGCCGTATCGTCACGCTGGTTTCTGTAATAATCAACTTGACGTCTCGGGTTTTTCATTAAATTAGAAAGTTAATGTACGGTACCTACACAAAATGACTACTTCGGGTATTTCCGATTACCTATTTCTTTTGTGAATGTATAGTCTATTCTAATAGAATCACCGATGAAAGTTTTTAACGTAAATATAAAGAAAAACAATGTCTTCATGCACCTAACCTGTATAATTTACAAACGAACTTTATTTCAATAATTATGACACATACAACATTAAAATAAATCACTTTTTTTTCTAGAATAAATAATTTACCATTTTATCTATTTATAGCTTCACAACCTACCTATATGTAGGTTTACCAACTTTTTGCAGTAGGTAGGTTCTTTCACATAATTTTAATTAGCCTCCACTTTTTCCCACATCCGTCTTAAATTTAACCACCGTTTGTTCACTGAAAGGGATGAAGTGTTTTTCAGAGTCACTTGATACAACTTTAACAACTTCTAATTGTTCATAAACGTGAGCTGCTCAGGTCACCGGTCTGCCTTAACGCACTGTCCGTTTACCTTGGCGAACCCTACAGGACATGGGTCGCCGTTAAAGGATGATCGTTCATCTAAACTGATTGCTGGAACGCTCCCATTATTCGGAATGTTTGTATTCACGAAAGCTGGTTTCACTGTTGTCACATTTACACTTTTCGTATTTACGGTATTCTGCCTTAGAGTTGGTTTTATGACGTATCCTGGGGTTCTGTTATTATAAACACGAATGTCTTCGTACACATCGTTGCTATAGTATTCGGTGTTATTCACTGGATTATTATCGTACAAAGGTCGATTCATCTTGTCTGGAATCTTGGAAGATACAAATAGTTTCCGTTCCGGTTGGTTCTCTCTCACGGTCAACGGCAGGTTCACTTTTTGCGGCAGGTCACGATCAGCTGGTCGGGGCGGATTTGTGTACAGTCGCGGTGGAGGTCGCGACGTTCGAAGCCCCATATTGTATTCCTGATATGGAACCGGTCTGCGATCAAACGCAGGCGCGCGCAGAGGTCGTAGGTTATTGTTAACTTGCGACACGACTGCTTCTTGACTGTGGATTTTTCCTACTATTAATAACGCTAAAATGAGTAATTCACTCATGACAGGGTAATTTTACTATGAAGGGATTTTTTAATACAGCGGAATAACCTTTTTAACTATACAGTAAATAATGTGTTAGTTCAGAAACAGCTGGACGCGTAATAAGGTATCTGTTTGTTGTTCATTGGGCTTCACGCTTTTTGCACTTAAGGCCAAGGCACAAAGTTAATTACGATGTCGTGAACATAAAATGGTAAATCATCACAATAGCGGTTAGCTGGCTCATCTACCTACGGGAATGTTGTGATGCATGATAAAGTAGGTACAATTCATACGTAGTAATAGGTAACATTTAAACGTGTCTTATAAATATGCAGGTATCATTTCCTCAATGGTATAGGTATAAAAATAAGGAAAAAATGGCATTAAATTACCGGTTTCCACAAACTTGACTAACTACAGGTGGTTTACCTACTTATTAATAAAGTTTTCCTATCTAATTCCATGTTTAGACAAAAAAAAAAATTAATTATGTACCAATATTTATGGAATGGTTTATCTACAGTTTAGGTACACTGTGTACAAACTATCCAAGACATATAACTAAAGAGTCATTCTACTCATTCTGCTAAGTAAGGTCACCTGCAGGCAGGTAGATGATGAGCTATGCGATGCTTTGGAAAAATAAGAAAACCCAATGAAATTAACATAAAGAGAGTACCGTATGTTTGAATAAATATTTAACTAACATTCCGTATGTATTCTCCTTAAAGGTTAATCATAGATATTTATTTATAGACGAGATTATAGTGTTTGCCTTCATAACAGGTATACTTTGAAGGTACCTACTACCTGGTATGGTGTAGTAAAAAATCTACTAGTAATGTGGAAGTAGTTGTAGTATAGAAGTATAAAAAATAGTAAATTTTCCTTTGTTTTGATCAGACTAAGACAGACAAGTTATTTCGGTAAGAATTGGGTAAAAAAAAAACAGACATGTACAGACGCCAGCAGGTCAAGCTACCCGAAACTGTAAAATTTTCCCAATCAACCTTGAACCTTAATGGTTAAGCGATAAAGTTGAAAATCTATTAAAGAAATTTGACAGATTGTAGTAGCTTGATGTGCTGGCGTCTGTACATACATTTGTATATTGAATCGACGGGTATTGACGGAGTGCATAAAACAATATATGAATGTGATCATCATCTGCCTAGCCTTTTCCCAACTAGGTTGGGGTCGGCTTCCAGTCTAACCGGATGCAGCTGAATACCAGTATTTTACATGGAGCGACTGCCTATCTAACCTCCACAACCCAGTTACTGGGTAATACGATACCCCTTGGTAAGATTGGTTGTCAGACTTTCGGGCTACTGACGACCCGTAACGACTGTCAAAGATCCACGAATGACAGCCGGGACCAACGGCTTAACGTGCTTTCCGAGGCACGGATGGGTCTTGATATGTGAAGATGGTCACCCATCCACGGACCAACCGCGGCAAGCGTAGCTTAACCTGACCGATCGACCCGTGCGGCGGTTATTACTTAGCCACAAGCCCCTTCAAAAAGAAAAAAACAATATATGAATATATCAATCAGAATTATTTTTTTATTATCATCGTTACATTACTCACAGTCACAGCTGGTGTTTTTACATTTATTGATCTTGTATCCTTATGTCTAGTGGCAAGTCCTCGTCTTCGTCGGTTGGTTTACTGTTATCTGTCTCTCTTTTGGGGGCATTGGCCTCAATTTTGTCACCGCCGTAAATATAATCGTTGGGGCCAAGTGGTACGAATAGAGGATACTCATCTTCAGGTTTTATATATTTTTTCGTGGTTGCGTCTTCCGGCTTGTATCCGTAATTAGGTTTAGTGACGCTGCCTATTGTTGGATTCACTACTACGGGCTTGGTGACATGTTCACTTGTTTGATCTTGATATCCACCTTGGTTCGGTTTCTCAGAAGGCTGATTATTATAGTCGTTTTTATTTGGAATAGGTTTGTTGAATGGGTTGTTGGCGTTGGCGTTTTCGTTATTTGGGGTAGGTTTTCCGAATATGTCTTCGAAATTGTCGTTCTGGTTGTTGGGATTGGGGTTCTGGTTGTTGGGATTTCCATTCTGGTTGTTTTGGTTTCCATATTGGTTGTTGGGATTTCCATTTTGGTTGTTGTAATCTCCGTTTTCGTTGTTGGGTCTTCCATTATGGTTGTTGTAATTACCGTTCTGGTTGGGTCTTCCATTTTGGTTGTTGTAATTACCATTCTGGTTGGGTCTTCCGTTTTGATTATTGTAATTCCCGTTTTGGTTGTTTCCATATTGGTAATTGGGATTCCCTTGATTGTTTGGGTTTCCATATGGTCTGACCGGATTACCATACTGGTTGTTCGGCTTATTGTATAGATTATTGTTGGGGTTTCCATTTCCATACTGGTTAGGGTTCCCGTAGTGGTTGTTAGGGTTACCATATTGATTATAGGGATTCAAGTTACCGTTGCCGTTTTGGTTATAATTGTTCGGGTTTTCGTTACCGTGGTGTCCGTGATGATGGTGATGGTGATGGTTTTGGTTTGGTGGTCCGTAGCCTCCTCCTCCTCCTCCTCTTGGTGGTTCATCATCTTTCTCAACGACTTCTACGACAATAGTCTCACCCGGCGGTTTTCCTGGCTTGTATCCTGGTCGATGACCGTTCAGAACTTTATTCACGCCTCCGAAAACCGCATCAGCGACATTGTGGGCCGCTCCATGCACTTCAGAATGTATGTTTATTGCTCCACCCAAGAGTCCATCTAATAAACCAGCGTTACACTGACAACTCACAACTATTATAACAAGCACTAAGAATAAGGACTTCATTTTAAATTAAGTTAATAAATAACTATGGAGAAGAGACGCGCTCGTCCTTGTCTGACGAAGTGCGATGTTCGTTTACGTGTGCACAACTAAGGCGTCATCTTCACAATAAGATTGCTATTCTCTTATAAACCTGTTTTGACTGACAAGTCTATTTGAAAAATTATAAAGTTATTCAAAAACTAGACATCCCCCTCTAATTGTTTGTTTCCATTACACAACGGTATGTGATTTACTTAGTTGTGACGGTAGGCTGGGTATTTATTTTAGTGTGGCCAATATTTATAATTTAAACTGAAGGTGAAACTTTTACTTTTATTTATATCGTTTATTTACAAGGACCTGGAAGTTTTTTTTTTTAATTATTTGTGTCAGCTTTCAGTAAAACGTTGCTAATATTGTATCCGTGAGGTGAGAATACTTTTTTTTTTAAATTCAATTAGTATTCATATGGTTACTTTACAGAATCTTTTCGGGCATCAAATTCGTAGTCGTAGTCGATATTATTTTTATTAATACCCTGTTTAGCTTTGGGTCGTTTAGTATGTCCATGAAGTATTGACGCGATACCTTGGTCATAGGTTAAATCGGTTTGTTATTCGCAGGCTCATCCGATAAACTCGTTCCACCGTGGACAGACGGTTCACCTTGATTTTGTATGTGAGGTCGCTGCTTGGTCACTCCGAGAGGTTGAAACGGACGCAAGTTCACTTCATTTGGGCTCGGCGTCGGAAAATGATTTCGTTCTTTTATATTTAAGCCAATGTTTGATGGAAATAAACTTCATTTGATGAACTTGTTCATGTCCTTCATAATATACTTAAAAAGGGAGCTTGTATCTAGGTTGAAGATGCCAAAATTGTTTGATGGATGCACGAGGGGCCGGCCCGGCCCGGAACCTGCTTCTTCTGTCGGCCATTTCGCATGTGGTACGACTTGGATCCTGTGGTCAGGGGGTCTACTCCAAAGTGGTATCGGCCGAATGTTCGGCCGTTTCCTGCACGAAGTTACTACTTGGTTCGGTCGGTCCCGATCCTACACTCCTACACTCTTTCGAATATTGACTATGGTCCCGATCCAACTGAGCCGATCCTAACTTTTTTCGCATTTTTCAATAATATTCGGTTCGGCCATGTGATGCCGATCCGATCATTCGCACTTTGCACTTCGTAGTAGACCCCGAGGTGGTTTGGTAGACGTCTTGTATATGATATCTAGTACATCGTCTATGGAACCGAGGTCTGGATTGATCAATTTATCAGATAAAGCACACGTAATAACTGCACATAACAGTGTGACTCGAATTAACATTTTACAAATGGTAATGCGCTCAGCTGAAGGGAATTCGGAATGATTAGGTACTGGCTGCATTTCGTTGCACATCAGTATAGTGTAAACTAATGGAGTAGGTTTCAGACATCAAATTATGATGGTCATTTAAAGTAATTTGCATCTTCGTATTATTTCGGTTGGTAAATAAAGCGAATTCGGGGATTTTCAATAGCAAAAAGATGAAGATCAAGTTTTATTGAGAACATTTGAATATTCTATTTACATTATTTAAAATTCTGTTTAATGTGTACGTTACGTAGAACATATGAATTAATTATCAAGAGTTATGTTAAACACTCACTGGTTTTTTACTTATTATTTACAAATCAATAAAAGTAAGTGTTCGCAGTTATAATAAGTGGCTAATTTGCATTTTGTTTTAGATTAAATTTTGTCGTTCGAAGATATACAGCCAATTTATGACTGACACTCAAAGAACAGATTGCTATATTTTCAAAAAAGAGTTACAAAACATTGATTAATTCTTTAGTTCCAAACAATTTACAAAAACAAGTTGTTTTAGTACCTGCTGCTAGTCATATTTAAAACCATTATTAAAAAGAACTGCCTTTTGTAATAAAGGTTGATAAAAAAGAAAATGAAACAAGTGCAGTGCAGTTTTAGTTGAACTGTATTATTTAACAAGAATTTTAAATCGTGAAGACAAAGTTAACAGGGGATGTTTACCGCAATTAATAAAATCTGTCTTGCATTGTGGCTTCATTTTACGTAGGATTTACCTTGACTCGGTTTTACCCGGGTTAAACCAGGTTTCTGCTAGTATTTAGTTCAATGTACCTAATTAAAAGTGTGACCACAACATTCCTTTCCAAGAGATTGCACAATAAAAGAAATGAAACAATTTCCATCTTTTAAAGAAATGTTAATAGACAATAAAAACTCTATTAACATCTTTTAAAAAGATGTTAATAGAGAGAAGAGAATAGAAAGAGATTTTATCAATTGCAGTAAACGCACATAATGATGTTTAATTAACCTTTCGTATGCCAGAACGCAGGTCTGCGCTCCAGATTTTGAAGCTTCGTATGCCGGGAACGTAGATCTGCGCGATATTAACTAGACGCAATGTGTAACGCGCGTAATGACGCGCCAGAAGGGAAATTTTTGACGCGGCGCGGGTCCGGCATACGAAAGGTTAAGAGAATATTAGAAAGTATGATAACGTGTAAATGTTAGTAAAAATTAAGTGAAAACATTAGAAATAGATAGTAACAGCAATTAAGTACCCGTACAAAACAATGACTTATCATAACATTTGGCTTTAAACATTTCTGTACAACATAAACGCCAGCATGGCGGATATAAATGGCTGGTGGTACACTATACAATTATGATTAATTAGCACATTGGGCGCCTACTTTTTTACCAAGAAACCGCATTGAACGAATGGACAATTCGTACTTCGTCAGTACATACTTACATCCTCCTTGTACGGACGCCAGCACATCAAGTTACTACAATCTGTCAAATTTCTTTAATAGAATTTCAACTTTATCGCTAAATCGTTAAGTTTCAAGGTTGATTGGGAAAATTTGACAGTTTCGGGTAGCTTGACCTGCTGGCGTCTGTACAGCTATCTGTACAAGGATCTTTGGGCGCATGGCCTAAATAAGGAATAACACTGCCATAATGCTTTTTCAACACATTTCTCAAATATTATCAATGTTGACAGTTATTAGTGTCATTCGAGCGCCAATTAATCCTAGAAGCACTGTGTGTGTCTTGTTTCGCCCTTCGACTGTCACTTTGTTTGACTTCGACTATTCCGACAGCTACAGTCCGTGCACGGTTATTTTAACTCCGATTTTGTATCACTGTCTAAGGGCAGATTTTTACAACGCCAGATAATTTTGTCCGATGAATAATTTCGAATTTTTGACAGTTCTTCTATACAAAATCTGTCAGACGTCAATTTTATTCCACGAATAAAAATTATCAGTCGATTGAAAATAGTTAAAAATAGTAACAATAGTAACTAATGGTTATTTTTTAAACTAATAGTTAATTATTTGACCATTAGCAATGATATTATACCATTAAATAAACTAAAATTTGATCAAAAAACACATTTTGCAAAAAAAAATATTATTCATTAGTTACTATTTTTAACAATAGGTGAGTTTAACTACGGATCAAAAAACTGGCCCTAAGGCAGTGATTTTTATTCTCATTCTTATAAGGTTGCTGTTGGATGGCTGTCACAATAGAAAGAAAGAAAGAAAAATATTTTATTCTGCACAAACAAAATGCACAATTACAATAAGGTTGTTGCTGTCAACTGTGAACGGACTATGAAATAATAAAAGAAAGAGAAAAAATGGTAATCCATCTCTTGGTAAAAATGCAGAGGTTTTTTTTAGAGACATTTGGATGTCTTCCGCGACATTCTCTCGGGACAAATAGAGCGACATGTTGCGCAACAATTACGTGAATGTCGTGGGACATTTTGCAGGCGTACAAATGGCGCGACACTGTTGCGGGACGCGTGCGCTCGCTCTCGGAGCGTCACATAAAATGTAGCGGAACTTGTTGCGAGACACTTTGCAACGTTGCAGCGACGCGTAGATTGAGTGTTACGCGTCATGTTACGGGGCAAAATGTCCCCTAGTGTATCCGATGCTTTTCTCTTATCAAGAGTCAGTGATTTGCTTTGTATTACTACACCACGAACAGTTGCCAGCCAGCACTATAATAAAATTGATAAGTGGACCACCAGCCAAAATTTTGATTATCAATTAAAACTTTGGACATAATCTTTTACAACTCATTATTAAAATATGAACGAATAATTTAATTATAGTTTAACTGTTGTTTAAATTACATTCATTACGTTATTTTTATATACAATCTTAAAAGTAATAAGGCACATATTTTTTAAGTGTAATTGATTAAACACGGTTCTGTGATCTACATACATTGTAACTTTAGACTATGATCTTCGGTTTGAAGTCGGTACATAATTGATGATTTAAAAAAAATACAACAGGACTAGTTAAGCAACCAAGTCACGGATTTCCATCTTGTTTTGCGTTGTAATTCTTCGTAATTTAATGACTAGGTTTAAACTGTTTGTATAATAATTTCAGAATGGAATGCCAATGATTCGATCAGTATGCCACTCGCAGGGGTCGTTCTATACTACATAAAAACACATAAACTATATGTTTTCATCTTGTTTACCGAAGGAATTCATAAATTGGCTGCCTCGATGCACATCGCACTGCCGACATCATGTGCTTAGAATGGCAAATTATGCCGTCATCATCCCAGTAACAATTACATTGTGTTTGCTCTCAGAAATAATAGCATTGTAAGCAATTATAAATGAGTAAAGGTTATAAATTATGAAGGTTATCAATGATGAGATTACGTGAAAGATTTCTTTGATATATAACTGCGTTTGCATTGTGCTGAGACTCGGTGATCATTTTAAGAAAATCGTTTGAGATTTTTTAATGTTTCAATATTTGGTAGAGTTACATTTAATTACACAATAACTACAAATATACTTGCAATTCCAAATGGCTCATTAATTAAACAATAAGATACTCCCTCCCATTTTGATGCGCTAGCTACCCGCGATTCTATAACAAAATAGTATAGCACCATCTTACAATATTAGTCACTATCGAGCTCCGGCTCGGATACACTCTGATATAAATTCGGTCACAGTTTCTACTTCACTATAATTAGACACGAACATTAAATCTGTATAATAATCGATTAACGTCCGATGAACACATGATCTAAGTCTACATCGAGATTACACTCGTCACAATTTGCTCACAAAGGTTCGGTACAACGAGTTTATATACTGACGTTATCGCTGATGGTGGAGATGGGGGCCCGCTTGGCCTGTGAAGGATGTACGGGACAGGGGCCCGGGCCCCGAGCCGACGGGCGCGCGCGCGGGGCCCGGGCTGCGCCGCCGCGCGCCGACTTGTCGAACACTTTGCGGTTCTTAGCGTTGGCCGGCGCGGCCCGCCGTCAGTCTATCACGTGCTTTATCTTCACGTACAGCACGCACGAGAACAGGAACCCGAATATAGGGATGACCGCCATCCCGACCCCGACTGCTGCTAAGATGATGAGGTGGTCCCGTATGTGGTTCGTGAACTGTCGTATGCAGCCCTGGAATTTGAAAAGAAACTGTTTAGTTGTGTTTGATATGATAAACAAATGACTGATATTGAGATACGAGTCTGAGTTATCTAAATCCGTAATATCACTATCCTTAAATTGATACATTTTACGTTTATTTATTATAATCACGGTTTTTTAAACCAAGAAATGAAAGCGACAAAGCTTAAGGAATACTGCTACAAAACATTATAAAAGCTATATCAGATGAATTTTATTTATTTATTTTACCATTTATGTACACACATATACAACTTGTCCCGGAATTAACGCACACCACCAGACACCCCAATTAGAATGTTATGTTATAATCATAATACATACACTGATTTTTTATTATTATGTAATAAACATTGTTTTTCTCATAAATTAGTTACACTGATTGTGGGAGAAAATTGTGGTCACATTACAAATCTACGCATGCAAACAGTCGCACTCGTTTAGGGGTCTAGCGCAGTAGGTACTTCATCTATTTTGGTTTGTTTTGACTGTACAGCGGAAGTGTGACAGTAATTTACGTAGTTTTAATTATTTTTGGGATAAAATATTACCTATATTAAAAATTACAGAAATCGATTCAGTAAACGAATCTGAACAAACTACTTTCATAATGTGCATTAATTCAGTTACACATTGTATAAACAGACAAGAAAAAAACAGAACAGAAAAAGTAGGTACAGAGGTGATGCTTATTTCATAAGAAATCTCTTCCAGCATACCTGAGGTTATCTGACTGACGAAGAGAAAAAAACAAAACGAAGTGTTTTCATTATATATATACTTTAGCGTAACGTTGAGTATGAATGGAGATAGCTATAAGTGTAGGGGAGGCCATAAAAACAATGAATGGACTTTGTGAAATATATGGCTGCATGGAAATAAATGAATATAATATAATGACTGGCTGGAAAGGGTGTGACTACTGAGATGACGACTAATAGAGAAGTATGGAAGAAGAAGATAATATGTACGGACGCCAGAACATCAAGTTACTACAACCTGTCAAATTTCTTTAATAGATTTTCAACTTTATCGCTAAAGCATTAAGGTTCAAGGTTGATTGGGAAAATTTGACAGTTTCGGTTAGCTTGACCTGCTGGCGTCTGTACATATATAGGCAAGGGAGTCATGACCTTAGCGTAGCATATTATGCCGTATGAAAGATTCCATCGGTGAAAGACTCCGCAAAATATTAAAGAAAATATCACCGCCTATAGTTTCACACGTTACAACAATGTCAAAATGATACTCACATCATAATAAATGTTGGAGGGATGGTCTCTCGCGCCACATCTGTTGGCGACGGTCTTGCAACACGAGTCGGGCACGAGAAGTCGCGGGTCGTGCTCGTGCCACGGACTGTAGCGCCAGTCCGAGTACTTCACCGCGCCGCAGCATTTGAACTGTGGGAGATTTATGACAATTATATAGATCAATAAAGAACAATAGGGTATCTGACGACTATATATACATGTACATGTACATGAATTAATAGTTATTTAAAAAGACTTGAAGCATTTGTGATAAAATAAACGCAATCGATGGAAAAATGGAGAAGCGATCATTTTACTGAATGGCGCGAAGGTACCATGGCGTTTTCTGTGTTGTGACGTCAGATCGCAGCAGTGGCACTGCTGCGAGTGCCATCTCTATCTAGCATAGACTTTAAAATGCATACAATTTCCCCATTTTTTGGGATAGGTATTTTAAACAATATTTTTTTACCGTGACATTTTTTCTAGGTTTCGATAAATCAATTTATAAAGTCTAGTTAAATACCCTTTTGATAGATGAATGACGGGCTTTCATGAAGCACGTGCTAAGTAACGCGTATCCGTAGTTGCGAGTAGAACTATGTCTCAAATTGATTATTTAGTTCATTAGAACTAAAGTATAATGCCATGACAATCAGCTTATAGATGAATGTTGGAATGTTTTCTGTTTACTGCATCACTAAAACTTGTTTTTATTCTTTATTTATTGTGTAAATTTAATATTATAAATGTGAAAGTTTGGATGTTTGTTACTCAATCACGCAAAAACGGCTGAACAGATTTGGACGAAATTTGGCACACAGATAGTTTATAACCTGGATTAACATATAGGCTACTTGTAATCCCGGTAGTACGTTCACGTGGGATGTTTTCCGACATACACACGTGCGAAGCCGCGGTCAAAAGCTAGTTTTACATAAACTCATTCAACATTGTAGTGTAGCTGCAAGATTGTTGAGGATCTATTTTACAATCTTGGGCGGCTAGCCAAGAATTGATCATACACTATCAGCGCGTGACAATATGTTTACAAGACCACATCAGATAAAATCGTCATAGACTGAGTCACTCAACAAAGAAAATTATTATGTGAATACTATAAGAGATTATTCTTTTGAGAATATCTGAAGAATTTTCTAGATTTAGGTGGGCTTAAGAGGGTGTCCAAAAATAACAAAATTATATCCGAACTTAACTAAAACTATTCACAAACTAAAACATTGCGTCCAAAAATGCATCCGCTTTACTGTCGACTGGTAATGTACCAAAGAGACTTGAAGAGACTGGCGGTATTACCTCATTGAATGACAATGCTTAGCCTCTGGTCAAGGTAAAAGCCAGCCATTGGGTCACGGGAAATGTAAGTGTTCCAGATTTGTGAATGCTTTTGCATCGCTAAGTGGTAAATAAGGTTGCCCTTTGCACAGGGTCAAGTATCATCTATCGTCGGGTAGTTCTTGTAACAATGTTGGCCTAACCCAATTCGGAAAATTAATTTTAGTAAGAGTGAAAAACAAAAGCCTAGAACTTTTAGAAACTTGGGTACCCAGGGCAATCATTAAATATATTAGAAAATGGATAAGCAGCAAGCATAATCAGCCTATAATGTTCCCACTGCTGGGACACAGACCTCCTCTCGGTGAGAGGGAGAGTGCCGTAATCCACCATGCAGGCCTAGTGCGGGTTGGTAGATGTCACATGTCTTCGAACTTTTCGGTTCTTAGACATGCCTGTTTCTTCACGATGTTTTCCTTCACCGTTTTGAGAGCAATGGTGATGAAATAATTTACACAAAGTAAAGCTGGATTCCTTTAATAAAGATTGGTCTTTGGCAGCTCTGGACAGAGAGAGGTGGAAGGAGAGTAGGGAGGCCTTTGCCCAGCAGTGGGACACTAACAGCTAATAAAAAAAAATGTACTACTATTTAAGTTATGCGGTTCGACAATCTTCGTGATTAAATAATCTCTGCTACCAGCACCAACCTCGGTCTGCATGCGGTCCACAGCGTTAGTGACAGTGGTGTCGAGTGCGTAGTTAGACAGGAACGTATTGTTGAGCTCAGCTCTAAGCTCATCCTCTACGGCCACTTCGTAGTAGTACGCCAGCCCGCCAGCTCCAACCTCCAGGATGAACGTTATCAGCAGGAAGTATGTGTACTGGAAATTGAGAAATATAGCGAATTAAAAAAAAAAATGTTAAATTAGTATCGAGGTCACTACTTGGTGTATACTACAAAATTTGATTACCAATTTTTTAATAATAGTAAGCTTGTGTGGCGGGCAATTTAACCAAGGTCACAGGATAGGAAAATCCTACAATATTAACCACTATTTGTTACCTCGATTGCATATTTTCCTCTGGTATTGACAGTGTTTGATGATAAATCTCCATGGTATTCATGAGTAAGTCCGTATTAGATACTATATCCAAATGACACATGATTACGAATATGATTTTCTGACTTGAGCTATACACAATTACGCGTGCGTGCCAAGTTTTAGGAAAAATCTAATCTGTTTATCCAAGAGAACATATCTTAAAAAATAATCCAGTAGTTATTAAATATTTTGATCATGTTATAAGTGTCTGACTTTTAAAGAGGCCCTCAGATACTTGTCTATGCATTATATATATACTGATACTCAAACTCAAAGCATTTATTTCAATTAAACCATTTACAGGCACTTTTAAATTGTCGAAGGAGACGGTTAGTCAGTAAGTTGACGTTATTTGCCAATACCAAAGCTTACTAGGTTCCTATGGAGAAGAACGGGCAAGAAGCTATAGACACTCTTAAAATCAAATATTGGTATTAATACTTACACATAACAAGCTGGTTCTGTTCTCAGTTTTGAGCCCGCAGCAGCCTAACGCGCACAAGGGAAGTCCCATAGCCCCGGCTATTATCAGCAGGTACGCGATAGCCGGGTAGGTTGGCGTCGGTAGCAGCGACACGTATCGATGTCGATACGTCACAGTCCACGCCCCCACCCCTAGTACGCCGGCGCCTGCGAACTGAATCATGCAACGTTGTTTATCTGGTGATATGACTGATAAATGTTATCAAATAATTTAGTTAGATTTCAGTTTTGTTTACTTTGTTCGTGGAATTAGGACTGAGTCACACCGTGTTGAGGATTTGAAGCTGATAAATTAATTGAATGGGTATTTATTCTTTTGAGTAAACACCTTTTTTCTTTTCTCTATGCAGTTTTCTAATATTTTTACCCCGTTGCCTATGTCAGAGCATGGCTGATTGCACAGCATGTATATGACGCACATTTAAAGCCCTTTGTACGGACGCCAGCACATCAAGTTACTACAATCTGTCAAATTTCTTTAATAGATTTTCAACTTTATCGCTACAGCAAATTTTCCCAATCAACCTTGAACCTGAATGGTTCAAGGTTGATTGGGAAAATTTGACAGTTTCGGGTAGCTTGACCTGCTGGCGTCTGTACACACACACGTTTTTCTTGCCGTGAAAAACTACGGTTTATTCGCCGTATGTAGGCACGGTCGTCAGTGTTGTATGGATCACTATGGAAGCTTGTTGACAGACACGTTATTTCTACGGCGCGGTTTATAAGCCGTACCGTAAAGAAACCATGCCGTGTACAAAGGGCCTAAGTATTTTCACCGGTAAAGGCTATTTTTAGTGCACCCCTTTTTATCTAGTACGCACAATCAAGCAGCATTTCCAGTACAAGCTGACTTCTCACTGTATGAAAAGCATATACAATGCGAGGTCAGCTAAAACTGGAAATATATAGCTTGATATGTAACGACTACATGGGTACGGTAGGTAGCCTAATGCGTGTTTCCACGCATGGTGTGTAGTTAAAAGGCAGTCTACGTCAAATAACCATTTATAATGAGGCATACTTAAAGGCCAAGTGGGTTAAGGAAATGCATTCATTTTTTTATGCAAAATGTAAATGAAGGTACAATGCAGATTGAAGCATGATGAATAATAAAATGACGCAGATAATGATGTATGGAAAATGAAGACATGGTGTGCTGATCCCAAATAAATTGGGAATGGCGCTGAAGGACTATGACTGCGGTATGGAGATTGACGAGTCAGGTGTTGTGGCTTGGCAAATGGCAACTAGTGACGACAAATAGAAGATTTTTTATTTAATTTAAACGTCTTTAGACCTAGACGCGTACCGCCAGGGTTGGATCGAGGTGGCTCTAGAAAGGGATGCCTGAAAGGATTTGGGGGACGCCTTTGGTCAGCAGTGGGAGATTCTCTAGATTAAAAAAAAACGTAATTTTCCCCTCATTTGATAACATTAATTAAAATACATAAAAACATACTGGTATTGCCCAAATATTTGCTAGAATTTCATCCTGTTACAAAAAACTCGGGTTTATCGCACAAAGAGCTGTGACAGGAAGTGTTTTGTACGCGCTCTATTTACTCTCAATTTAAAAAATCAGTCTTATTATACGCATACAAACATGTTTTGTAAGCTAAGTAATAGGCTCGTCATTTGACCGTGAGGAGATTATGACGTAATTGACATAACGACGTAATCTTCCAAGAGACGTTTTAGGCCCACAATATACCTAATACGTCCGTTTAAGTAACTACCTGGTACCTTAATTTCCTATTACATAAGCATAATCAGTCTATAGGCACAGGCTTCCTGGGGGAGTGGGCCGTAATCCAGCACGCGGACCCAGTGCGACTTCGAATTTTTGGGTCTAGGACATGCCTGTTTCATTCGCCGTTTTGAGAGCAGTGGTGATGAAATAATTTTCACAAAGTAAAGCGCCTGTCTAGGTTCGAACCTACAACTCGTAAGTCGCGGCCGTTACTGTGCCACCACTGCTCGTTCACCCATTCCCTATAGTATCTACAGCAATATCAAACGTCCAATGTATATCATCATCCAGAAAAATCAAGTACCCATCGTACTTGATTTTTCTGGTTGCTGGTTTCTGTATTCATTGGTCGATGTGGCTACGTCTGGGGGAGACCTATGTCCAGCAGTGGGCGTCTTTCAGCTAGAATTATGATAATGATGATGATATACATTGGACGTTTTTCATTTTATTTTAGCCTTTGCATTACTGAGTACCTACCTGGTCTACTTAACAAAACAGCGTTCAAAATAGCATTAATACAATCATGATATCGGTACCGACCGATAAGTACTAATTACCCGTATCGTAGGTACCTACTCTTACTCTTTACAGTGAAACGACACGGCAATATCAGCAGTGTGTTGGATAATAGAGCGTAGGGGCACGATTATATGCACCATGACCAGTATGGCCACAGGGCGAAACGAAAGAAATGCGTAACGAAAATGAAAGGAAAGTGGGCTTACGTATTTCATCATTACTTTCTTGGAGATTCGCTTTTGTTGGCCTTTGAATTTGTAACACTAAAGCTTGGGTTTCCTAGGAAAGCGATTTCGTAATTTTCACCAGTATTTGAAATTAGTCCCGGCTGTCATTCGTGGATCTTTGGCAGTCGTTACGGGTCGTCAGAAGCCTGAAAGTCTGATAACCAGTCTTACCAAGGGGTATCGTACTATCCAGTAACTGGGTTGCGGAGGTCAGATAGGCAGTCGCTCCATGTAAAGTACTAGGTATTCAGCTGCATCCGTTTAGACTGGAAGCCGATCCCAACATAGTTGGGAAAAGGCTAGGTTATTTCAAATTAAGGTGTCAAAAAACGCTGTGCATTTGTGCAGTTTTATTGTGTGACAGTTCACCGTTGTCTTAGGAAACCAAAGCTTAAGAGCCCATACACAAGGTGTTTTTTTATACGCGCGTCATTTGCACGTTTTCTGCTTGGAATAACCAGAGCTAGTTACGTTTGCAGCGCGTATACGCAGGTGGACGGCGCGTAATATTTAACGCAATGTGCATCGTGCATAAGCCCTAATAACTAATGATACAAATATGACTTTTGAAAATATACAGCTAAGAACAATACTCTATTGGTACTAAAAGATAGTGAGATGATGTAGACTGGTCTGACACTAATGTAGTAAGTAAAATAACGTTAATCTCGAATGGAGAGCTAACAACTCTGCCTAACCCTTTAGAAAACCGGTTTGATGTTATCTTATGCTATGTATGGGACCTGAAGGATTCGAATGATCCAAAGACGAACTGTTTCTTCTTTGGATCATTCGAATGTTTCAGCGCTGTGTGCTTAGTAAGACAGTTAAAACTCACTAGAAACACCACATTGAAGATATGTAGGACGCATTTCAAGAAGTTGACGCTACAGCAGTCCGCATCTCTTGACTTGCGCGGCTTCACTTTCTTCTTTTTGGCCAGCAGTGCACTCGCATCTTTCTTCTTTTCTTCAGCCATCGTCAGTTATCCTCGGTCACGCGTTACTTTTCTTCACCTGATTTCTCTAATTTTCATGTTCGTTTTCAATTCTGGAAATAAAACAAAACCTACGTTAAATCAAGCAAATAGCATTAAGTATCTTCAGAAGACAACTTTGAAATACTTACAGATTTGATTCGAGATTTTTATCGATATCTACTCATCAAGGAAATAAATTGAAAGACATGAAAACGAATTACATTGTTTATTTAATTAAATTCTAAAATAGCTTATAAAAGTGGAATATAGTACAACACTTATAATTCTAAATAATTATACAACAAAACGTCTCAAAATAATTGATCCACAGTTAGTACATTTAATAAAATTAAAAAAAAATATGTATACATAATAAAAACATTGTATTATGAAGACCTTGTAAGAGTGCGAAAATATATACAGAAAATTTGAGTTTGTAAAAGTTAAGTAATAATGATCATCATTCATTATTACGGTTCATTCAGTCCTTAATTTATTTCATCACAATGTAAATTCATTCTATGCAACCTTATTTCAATACTGCCTTATAATCCTTGGGATTACATGAATACATATCATAAATAAATAGTTATGTTTTTTTTTTAGATTAGACAAGTAGAAAGTAAAGTAGTGGCTACAATACCTGGTGACAACTACTGAAAACATTATTGCAGCTTTTATTACTGTTTATATTAGTCACATTGACCTTGTGGTACCAATATTAGTATTTCACCAGTTCTATTTCTGCTTGATAGAGACGAGGTGTCACCAGGCACAGTGTGGCCTCTCCCTAATAAAATAATGTATAAATACATTTGTGATTACTCAAGTTTTTGTTTGATTATTATAATTATTAGTACTTTTAAACATCATTATCAGGACTGATAAATAAATGCGCCTAAATTCTTACTCATTATTTATGTCGATGTAGCTTGCTTATGTTCTGGACCACTGGTATTATTATCAATGAGAAGTAGTTATCACAACCCTGCCCATTATCAAATTGTAAAGCGTACCCTGGCACTATGTAACACTAAATTTATTAAACTATGAAGGGTTCTGTGATGGGTCTTGTTAAAAGCTATTAGTTAATTATCCAATCGTTGGCTCAATATTTCCTTATTCGTCGTAATATTTGAGAGTAGTTTCTAACTTCTCCACTACTCTTTTGTAAAACGTTACTTGCTGCCTCAAGAATTTTTGCATTGTTGCATTCAAGTCCTTTGTTCTTTCGGCTTTGAAGTGATTAATTTCGGCAAGAAGTGCATAAGATATAACGTCGGTTCTCCGCAGTACTTCGTTTAGTTGTGCTATTTCCATCTTATTTTCAGCTGTCAGTCTCTCACATTCCCGTTTCTTCTGCACTGCACTCTTGTGGGTAGCTAGTACATCAGGGAAGCCTCCAACAACTCCCTTATATAAATGGAATTTATCACCAAGAGGCTCCCAATCATAAGTTGGTTGGTCACCATACATTCTACCTATATCAATGTATGCGCTGCCAGTCATTTTAACTGCTGTTGTTAGCTTCGATGTGGATGCTAGTGTTCCTTCATCCAAACTTAGTGAAGCAGCAAGGCTGCAGAATGATTCACCAACTTTCTGACAATCCGCTCTGTACGCGGTCTGGAGTTTCTTGGTGTGTGCGACACACATGCTAGAGACAGACTTGACAGAAGTGTCCATGCTGTTGATGAACATATGGCATTGCTCAGTTATGTGGTCCACTTGAGACTGTAATAAAGCTTTTTCAGGTACTACTATTGATATGCAATAATTAAGACCTAATAAGGCATCCCTTTCAGCTTGCCGTTTACCAGCTTTCCACCTTTTCTCATCCGTACAAGTGAGGAAATGTTGCCACACTTCAGATTTGGATAGTACTGGGTGTCTGCACATCCAGTCTACAAATTCTTGAAGCTGTACTCTTCTGCGCTCTATTAGCTGTTCATCGTACCTGCCAGAGATTTGTTTATCTGGCAATGGTGGGATTGGAATGAGTGTAAACTTTTCTTGTAATCTTTCATGCAGCCAATCGAAATGCTTGTATCTTCTAGAAACCTGAATGTTGTTGAATGATGGTGTTAACTGATAAGCAATGAAACTTTTGATACCTTTGAACTTGGATTCTTTCTTTGGAGAGGCCACAGTGACATTGTATGGCTGTGTTATTGGCCACCATTCATATCTATCTTCTTCTTGAACTATGTAAACTTTTTCAGAATCTGCTACTTCTACATTTAATGTGGCAAGTAAGTAACTCTCACCACTCACTTTAGATGACGGTGCAAACTTACTCTTTCTAACAGTTCCCACTGACGATCCATAGTTAGAAGCTGTTTCTTCATTCTGATGGTTAAAGTCACTAATAGGCATCCCTGGTAAGGGAGTTAGCTGCTGATTATATTGAGGTTTACTTTGTTGTGGGACTGGTCCTATTTCAGAGTATGTGTCATCATCCCAATCGTCATCCCAGCCTTCTTCATGTGAAGCACCTCTTTGAAAGTTACTGTCACCGGCACTAAACTGTTGGTCACCCCAGTCATCATTTGCTTGGTCATACCGGGGCGCTGCAGGTGCTACTTTAGTCTGAGCTGATTCTTCAGGTGCTAGTTTACGAACATAAGCAGCTGGGAATAAACCAGTCTCTCCATTAGCCTTCTTTCCTTCCCACCAGCCTTCACCAATTTCTGTATTAATTAATGTTAATACTTCTCCGCAGGCTATTGACATCTCTGTGGTATTGGGCTCTCCAGAGAAGTCGTACAGAGCTTGTACTTGGGTCGTCATTTTGGGACCCCTCACCTAAAACAATTTCAAAGATTATTAAATTAAGCCAACACGGTTTATAAGGACGGATTGAAACATAAAGTACTGACAACACACTATCTTATCATTGTTATCTACAAAAGTAGGGAGTATGCATGTGATGATATCTATGTTCATGCGAATACTGTTCTCATTATTATTAATACTGGCTTGTACGATTTAGGGCGTCGCACACTGCAAGGCGCTGACACATATTCCTAATAGCCCCTAATTAAACATAGTTGAAACATAATTGTCCAATGTGCGAGGGGTATACATGTGGCGCATTATGGCAGATTTTAAAGAAAACTGGACTAATAGTATTCTAAATCACTTTCTATTGTGTTAAAATACAATAACATTACAATGGAAATACAAAATTCAACGTAAGAATACCTGTTTTCGTTAGACAGACCTAAGTTATAAAACATTGTAATGTGCTGGTTTCAGCACCGGAAAGTATTGTGTGTTATTTCTTAGGGAATATATTGTAGGAAATTGCAGCAATAGTCTATTATATTGTAAAATCTTTTGGTTTTGTGATGGAAATCAAAGCAATGACGTCAATTTGTAGAGCGTGTTTCGAGCAATAATCACAGAGAATATTGACTTATTCATAGAGAAACTTATACAAATATCATAATTACATTTACAAACAACCTGTTATTACATTAAACAAAGACTTCTACTTACTTGTATCACTTTAAAATAATTATTTCAAGGCGGATACACCGATTGAACAGTCATCTGTTTGACAGATCACAAAGAATTTGTTTTTCGTTACACCTTGTTCTCGTTTACGTGGCAATCATACTACAATATTGTTGCTATTCATTGGTTCTTTGCAAACTAGCTGGTTAGGGCCAATGGCGTGTTAGTAATATGTTTAACTGCAGCACAAACCGCTACATTATTTGGTTAGCCAATAGCAAAACAGGTTTCCAGAGAGAAAGAACTTGTGTCGTTGTTTCATATAGTTGCTCATACTTGCGGAAAGATGGCGCTGTTTAAAGTATACGGATAACGTTTTTTTACGGTCTGCTTTTTAGGCCTTTCGGTTTCGGCCACTAGGTTCTGAATTCTAGGACTGCTAATAGGTTCAATATTATAACCCAAAACCACGTTATATTTTCCTAATGAGGATTGATGAAAGTGACGAAACGTGTTCTATACCCTAAAATTCAAAGACAAGACCCAAGGAGTAATACAGACATTCACGAATCTGTACTGCCGTTCCACATATTTGTTGATTGAAAAAAAAAAAAGAAAAAAGAAATGCTTTGAGGTAGGTATTGGTTTCCATAGTTTGTTTCGGTTTCAGTGGATTCTCTGACGAATTTGTTTTTATCTATGGATCTAGATGGTGGCTAGAAAAATGGAAAATAGGCCTGTATTTTATTGTAGGGCTAAAAGGTAGCTAAATGATTTATCGGCCAACTTCTGCTTAGGGAAAAAAGCAAATGTGCTTAGGGAAAAAAAAAGGGAGAACGGTCAGGCTTTGAAAAAGTTCAACGTTACAAGTTTGACCATGAAGTCGGCGAAGCTGCTTTTCCAATTCAATGAACAAAGGGTTAAAATAAAAACAACACCTACCAATAGATACCTAAGTACAATATCAAATCCTTTGTTTACAAAGTAGGTGGGTACCTAGATACCGTACTTACCTAGGTTTAAAAGGTTACAAACCTTTTAACGTTAGTTTTTGTAAACAAAGGAATTAATATCATACGTACGAGGTACGTAGGCGACTAATAGGTCCTACCTACTGTTTTTATTCCTAAACATTTTTTGAAGGCGCTATTCAATTTATGAGAATACCTAAGTAGTACTTTAGACCGACCATTTCAGAAGGTAAGTACTGAAATAAAACATTTTATAAATAACTCGTACGAATCGTAGCAGTCGTAGCTGACCTATTGGTATTCGGGGTTAGGTTGAATGTGGGTAAAAAAACCTTTCCCACTTCGGAATCAATGTGTACCTCAAAGAGAAAATCTCCAAGTTACTTGTGTGTAAGCTTTTAGTGGAACTGGGAGGATGAATGGATTTATTGAATCGATACCGAATGTGACGGTATTTTTAGCACTAAAAGAATCTTAGGTACCCACTGGTTTTCTGCCTATCAATACTTTTAGCTAGTGCACTTACTTAAATTTGCGACTTCCCCAGTTTCAATTAGATTTTGAATTAGGATTAATTAATTTACAGAGTAACAGAAGCGCTTGCGTAAGGTCGTAAGCGTTTCTTCTTAGCATGAGGTTCGATTCTCAGACCGGGCTCGTGCTCTTGGGGTTTCTGCTTAGCATGAGGTTCGATTCTCAGACCGGGCTCGTGCTATTGGGGTTTCTGTTTAGCATGAGGTTCGATTCTCAGACCGGGCTCATGCTCTTGGGGTTTCTGCTTAGCATGAGGTTCGATTCTCAGACCGGGCTCGTGCTATTGGGGTTTCTGTTTAGCATGAGGTTCGATTCTCAGACCGGGCTCGTGCTCTTGGGGTTTCTGCTTAGCATGAGGGTCGATTTTCAGACCGGGCTCGTGCTCTTGGGGTTTCTGCTTAGCATGAGGTTCGATTCTCAGACCGGGCTCGTGCTCTTGGGGTTTCTGCTTAGCATGAGGTTCGATTCTCAGACCGGGCTCGTGCTCTTGGGGTTTTCCACTAGGAAATTCTCAGTAGCAGCCCGGAGTCTGGATTTGTGTCCGGTTAATGGCAATAGGCTCGCTCCCAATTACATAACTGGGGAAATGTGGGTGTACCCATACTATGGGTACACCTCTGCCTAACCATCAAAGATGTTCTCGATCTTCTACATATAGCTTGGGTATATGTAGAAGATCTCATCACATACTTACCCCTGCAGGTCTCATGAAAAGCCTGCTGGTACCTGGTACTTTATGATGTCTATTGTAACCACAGAACAGATAAAAGAGATTCGAACTAACTTCGTACGCTGTCACAATAAGAGCGCGATTGTTGGCCGGTAAATCAAATTTCGGCTGACTTAGTTATAGAGCGTTTGCTTACAACTGCGGCGTGCCTACCTCGCTCAGTGGCCACAAGGCCCTTCTCACCTCTTTTATATATTCTGTAATATTGTAACCATATGAGGCCTTTATCTCGAAATAAGACTGATCGGCTACTAAGTATGTACCTACCTACATACAGTCCCAAATGGTTGAATACATAAGCAGGACAACTGTGTTCCGAATCAGTTCCCGTAAAGTGGCGCATATTGTTTTGACAGGCTGGTAGGTTGTGGTGAGGACACCCAGACTTTAGATGATTGATAAACGTCAGTTTAGGTCTGTTGTAGTAACGAGTGTGTACATAAATGGTAAATAAATAAATAAATAAATAATACCTACCTACTACAATATCGCTTCGTTTACCTACTGAGGCGCTTTAGGCTCTTGGCCGCACGGCCCGACCGAAGGATAAGCTTCGCTTGTCGCGGTTGGTTTGTGGATGGGTGACTATCCATTACATATCGAAACCCGTCCGTGCCTCGTAAAGCACGTTAAGCCGTTGGCCCCGGCTGTCATTGGTAGATCTTTGACCGTCGTTACGGGTAGTCAGAAGCCCAAAAGTCTGACAATCAGTCTTACGAGAAGGGGTATCGTGTTATCCAGTAAGGGGTTGTAGAGGTCAGATAGGCAATCGCTCCATGTAAAATTCTGGTATTCAGCTGCATTCGCATCTCTATATTTTTGACATCTTTGTATTATGGAAAGTAATGAATTTTAACAGTGAATTGTGTTAAATGATCATTTTGATTTTTGTTGAATTTGGAATTGTTTAAGTATTGTATTATGTTTGTTTGTTTTTTTTTTTATCTTTCTCTATCTTCTGTTCGTGTATGTTAAACAACTTTGCATGGCGTAAGGTAAAATGTATTGGGACTCTCCACAAAATAACCATATTATATGTATACCTACATTTTTGGCAAATAAATGATTTCTATTTCTATTTCGAATAAACTAGAAGCCAACCCCGCAGTTGGAAAAAGGCTAGGCAGATTGATTGCTTTCGTCCACCTACTTAGGTAAATAGGTAGGAAAGTTTAGTGCATAATAATATAGGTAGGAACGTAAACGAAGCCAAAGGAGTATGTAAGGATCGTAGGAGGTGGCGCTCTGTAGTTTCTGCCCACCCCCATGAGAAAAAGGCGTGTATTTATGCATGGATTTTACCTCTGTATCTTCCTAAGCAGACTAAGGGGGTAATAAGATGTCAGCGCGATTGTCCGAAAGGGTTACCGCTACCCCGGAACATAAAGGGCAAAGGAAGGAACATGGGTGGGTTTTAGTCAGTAAGAGTCTGACACTCCCTTCCGCTCCACCCAGAGCGGGAGGGGTAACTTGATGATTTCCCACCAGACAAAAAAAAAAAAAAAGGGGGTAACAAGATCAGTAAGTTCCACATCGTACTTAATCGTAAGCGACTCATAGGCGTTTTCCAAATACTTGCTCTTGATTGTTACCATATAGTTATGGGGTGACATTAGTGAAATATTCAGCCCATTTTGTAATACATACCTACCTACGACGCCATATTGGCACAAATGTAACTGATGGCACACATTATATCCCAGTGCGGTTTCAATTTAACGTCCGGTGAACTGTGAATTCGAAAACCACTTCCGAATATCTGCGGACTTTAAGTGGAAATAAATCGTACAAAGTATCTAGTATTATTTTCGCATAGTAAATCTAATAAGGTAAACGTTTAATAATCTGTAGAACATCTAGTATTTCGATTAAAACAAATGACTCGGAAAATGTTTAGAAACGTTTGTGATGGCGGCGTCTCTTAGTTTTCAGAATAATTGGATTTTTATTATTTTATTATTCCGACAAGTCGGGCAATCCGAACCTTAAAAGAACCTGACGCGTTACTCTTCTATTTCAATTTATTTTATTTTGTTCTGTTCGGGAAACTACAACACAACACAACAACACTGTTTTTATTAGCCGTAAGTAATAAAAACTGTTGTTAAACAATATGCAATTGAAGGCCTTTACAAGTTTCCACTGATAAACAATTAAAACAAAAAGGGTCGGTATAAAAAAAATATATAGTGTTAAATAATGTACGGTGGTAATACGGAACCCTTCGTGTGCAAGTCCTTTTTGCATTTGGCCGCTTTTTATAAAACCCGCTGTGCTATGTTAAGAGCCGGGTACTGTAACTTGGTGAACTCAATTAAGTTTATGTATCGTGGGAGGCTTCGCGGGGAGAATGCTAAGCGTGCTTGGTGCCAAGTTGTTCGCGACACGCGTTTTTAAGTTGCGCCTAAACGACACGCCACGGTTGGCTTCACACTTTGTTTCCAAGTTTCTTGTGAAGTGTTTCGGGTGTTGGAATTAATTCCGGAATTAGGTGCACGTAGGTGGTTTTATAAGCTGTACTTTAAGTAGGTACAGTGGCCTCCAAAAGTTAGTTGTCATTTTTCCACTCCAGCTGTGATGCCACATTATGATTTAAAATAAAAAAAAACAATGAGATATTCCTAAGGAATTACTTGATTATGTTTTATGGTAAGTCATAGGTAGTTGAGTTAGGGCTGATTTTTCAATCGACAGATAATTTTTATTCGTGGAATAAAACTGACGTCTGACAGATTTTGTATGGAAGAACTGTCAAAATTCAAAATTATTCTTTGAATAAAATTATCTGGGGTTGGAAAAATCAGCCCGAAGTAACATAAATTAGGAAATAAAATTACAAGATCGACGGGGTGATTTTTCAATCATCTGACAACTTTATTTGAAGAATAGGTTTTTTTGAAATTTTGATAGTTACTTCATACAAAAACTGTCAAACGTCAATTTTATTCCTCGAATTAAAGTTATCTGGCAATGGAAATATCAGCCCTAATAAAAACTAAAAATCATTTAGACGCAAACAGTTATTTTCCGTAAATAAGCTTTTCACCAACAAATGCTTAAACCGAATCACTGGTCTAGAAAATGTCCAAATTACGTTCACTAGTCAGTTTAATAAAACTTCTGCTCGCACGGATTTATGTTTATTTATTTTAAATCGGAATTGATATCATATTGTAGAAATGACAAATTATTGCCAAGAACATTGTTAGAGATATTCGTAGATCATAATCGATTCGGTTCGAACTAAATTGTCTACTCAGACTTTTTTTTCAGCTTTCGTTCCATCGTTCAGAAACTTCAAATCTTTGGCTTTGCAGTTTATTGCACCGACAACAACAATATGCAATCAGAGACAAGAGATTAAACGGTTATAACCATTGCTTGCACACATATGACGTCTACTTATTATAGCGGTCGGTCAGACTCAAACGACAGACAAAGCGACACATCCCGACAGTATCCTACTTCCCATAATCTGTGCATTCACAGTAGGAATAACTGAAGCAACTACTTTGGTAACACAAACTGGTGCAACTTTGTAATTTGTTATATTAGTAAAGTATTCTCTGTGTAAGTGCGCACTTCCGCTGAGTCGCATAACTTTGAGGTTATGCCACACGTTGTAATAAAGTTACAGTTGCAACTCAAAAGTTACACAGCGCTTTGGGTTTATGGTTACACAGCTTTTATTGTCTTCATGCTCATGTGTGGTTAATAAATAAGATTGAATCCACACTACATAAAATAAAGTATAGGTTACCTACTTATTCTATAGGCACTATTATCAATTCTTCTATTCAATTCTTGGGCTTAATGTACCTACCTAAGGACGTCGGCGTCATACGCGCGTTCCATGTGACGTGGGTCGACTCTCTCAGTGGTCCACTGCACCTCGATGACGATGGCGCGTTTTCTACCTTGAAAAAGAAGCACTAACGTTGCTAAGCAAAACGCCGTCTGCTCAGTTTGGTGGTGGTGTTTTTCGTTTCCGTATTTTCAACCGGCGAAGATAAATTTTTATGCGAATATCTTCTAAGTTACATATTTTTCTCTAGCAAAATCTTTCATTAGGTACGGTACCTAAATAAAATTCAATTCAAATAGTTTAAGCTTGCGTATATATATATACGTTTAATTGCGTTTAATTAAACTAACAGAAGAAGAAATCAAATCAACCTGTGCCATTCATTCGTCGTTTTGTCCAACTTATAGATTCGAGAACTGTACAAAACTTGTAACTTATGCAGTAAAGTCAATTAAAGTGAAAAGAACTTGGTTTATATTTCCAGCTGGAAGGCTCTTTCGTATTGCAATGCCTTTAAAAAGGATTCGAGTATATTTTTCCCCTTTTGTCGAATAAATAAATAATGTAAGTTTGCCGTTTTCAGTTTCACACAGATTACGTTATGTCCGGTATTTTACAGTTTTTAATAGGTCACTTCCATTTTATTTTATCTGAGTTTGGTTTTAAGAGATTCCTGCTTTCTACGAGTATGGCATGCTTTAAATATTAATAAGGTTGGTTTTAGTTAAGTAGGTATATAATAATTTATGCTACTATACTATCGGAAACCCCTAACATAACCGCATAAGTAGTCCAATTTATTTTTTGTGTGCATGCAAAAAAAGTACAGTAGAGGAAAGTTTATCAGGCCACGACGAGCGCCGCGTGATTCATTTTTGCTCGGTTGCCAAATGCGGTCATTCCCGACCAAATGGTCCATTAAACCAGACCACTCGAGAGCCAACGAATGCTGCTTACATCAAAAATTTCACGCGCCCACAGATATTTATTGCTACTATTTAAGCAATTGTTAAAACAACATGTAAACTGCAGATTTTCAGCAAATTAAGCATGTTGTGATTTATTGCTTTTCATAAAAACGTCTTGTAAAAGAACAATCTTTTCATGAAAAAGGACAGATTGACAGATACACAAATGTGAAACGTGGAAAAAATTTTGTGGAATCTACAATGCGAAGGGAAACTAATTAAAGTCCGAGTCTTTGAGTGAATATTAAATGAGTACAAGAATGTTTTCTGTTAACAGCTCGTAAATCTTCGCGGTGCGAATTTTATTTTGCTTTGCGGGCACTTGGCGTAAAGTCGTGTGGTGTGAGGGATCCGAGGCTTTGCCTTTCCTTCCTGTATGTATACTTTGAAATTCAACTCGGTCCGGTCACCAGACTCACAAGATTTGTCGATGGCCGTTGAAAAAGAGTTTTTCGCATATTTTGAACAGTTATTTTAAGCTTTGGCACAGAGAAATGTGTCATTTGCTCTAGTTTTAATGAAAAAATGGCTCGAGGTATAGAGCTTGAAGCTCCTCTCCCGACTTGATCCTTATGTATCTACGTTTTGAAGTCTTGTTCAGCGTTTAGCTTTGACAAGAGACACTCCCAAAACACGATTTTTCGAGGATATACATAGTTGCAGCTCAAACCATTTATTTTAATTTAAATTGTCAAGGAGTCAGTCATTCAAAAAGAGTTCGAATTCAACTTTTAATTCATTAACAATTTTAATTTAATTCTTAAACTTCAATTTTAAACTGTTTTATATTCCAACAATTTTAAACGTTCATTAATTCTGATATAAAATTATCTATCGAAATTAAATGAATTACCCATTTTCCTCTACTCCCTGAAGGCAGCAAATACAGACATATTTCATAATGCTACAGTCAATTTTCATAATTTCCCACTGTCCCTTATTTGCAAGAATTGTATGTGGTAGTGTAGTAGATGTGGTACATTACAGATGGTCGGGTTTTAAAAACTAACAGTCTTAAAGATAACAGTGTCTCCAAGACGTTGAAATAAGTCGGAGTGCATTTTATCAAAACAGAATTCAAATATGTAGATATGTACATACATACCGGGAACAATTTAAGGTTGCAGATCTTTAAAAAGAGTTTTACATGAAGTCAATGGTGGCACATTACAAAGAGGACGGATACATTGTTTTTGGGCTATAAATACCCTATTTATAAGAGTAGAATTCCCCCATAGCACAATTCCGTACCTAGCTAACGTTAGCTACGTAACCATGATACGCTAAGAGGGCTGTTTTGGGGTTGGCTATTTTACAAAGTCTCCACAAGGCAAAAGCGAAACGATTAATCTTATGGTTTCCATGTGCAGCCACTGTCCACTGTTATACCAAGAAAAATGGCTTCGTATGCTTCGTTAATTCTTCGATCGGAATAAGTGATCATAAGGTCAGAAATAGATTTTCTATTGTAGAATTGAACGAAGGAGGTTTTATTAATGTTTACTTTTACATTATTATTGCTTAAACATTTTATAATAGCATTAACGGTTTCATTAATTTCATTTTATTCTAGTGAGTAGAAATGATTAGTAACTTTATTGAAAATCAAGTTAATGCTTGGTTTTATTGTACTGTATTCATGTAATTTAATCTTCAATATTATCATCTGCCTAGCCTTTTCCCAAGTATGTTGGGGTCGGCTTCCAGTCTGACCGAATGCAGCTGAATACCTGTATTTTACATGGAGCGACTGAGCATCTGACCTCCACAACCCAGTTACAATTGGTTACAGTTGTATTGGGTTATACGATACCCCTTGGTAAGACTGGTTGCCAGACTTTCGTGCTTCTGACGACCCGTAACGACTGTCAAAGATCCACGAATGACAGCTGGGACCAACGGCTTAACATGCTTTCCGAGGCACGGAGCGGTCTTGGTATGGAAACAGGGTCACCCATCCACGGACCAATAGCGGCAAGCGTAGCTTAACCTGATCAATCGAACCGCGCGGCTGTTATTACTTAGCCAAAAGCCCCTTTAATAATATCATGGAAATTGTTTATGTTTATGTATTCTTAATTTCATTATATATTAAGAGCTCGAACTCGATAATGTGTATGCTGTGGTTACCTGTAATTGAGTGTGCATTACAGGATAATGTGTAGCTACTGTACAAGTTTTAAATTGTAGAAAATAAGTTGAATGTATCTCTCTTCGGGGATCCTAAAATAAATAAATAATATAATCCTACTAATATTATAAACGCAAAAGTTTGTGACGATGGATGAACGGATGTTTGCGACTCTTTCACGCAAAAACTACTGAAAAAATGTGGATGCAATTTGGCACGCAGGTATAATCAAGATTAACACATAGAATACTTTTTATCCCGATATTCCCACGGGATCAAAACTTATGCGGGCGGTGATTTTTCAATCACCTGATAACTTTATTCGAGGAATATTTTTGTTATTTCATACAAAAACTGTCAAACGTCAATTTTATTCCTCGAATAAAAGTTATCTGGCCATGGAAAAATCAGCCCTTAGTCAATCACGCAAAAACAGCTGAACGGATTTAAATGAAATTTGGCACACAGAGTTTTTATCTCGACAATAGGTACGTTCACGCAGTGGCAAAAACTAGTAATTTCAAAAGTTTGAGCTGTCATCATACATATTTGGATAGATAACTTTACCGTGACTAATGATAGGTTGCCTTACGCAAGAAAGGATCTCTAAAACGTGTTCCGTAGAAGATGAAGTTTCAGGAGGCCGCACGTTCTTAACTGCTTTGTTTGACTTGTTTCAGAATTTGTAATCATTGTCTGGTTCCGTAACTTTGGGGCTCTTAATGTTTTGCTAAGCTTTGTTTAATCAAAACTTGTGTAGTACGTAGGCACCTACTTGGATTTAATATAACTTAATTGCGGGGACTGTGACCTTTATACAAGCTATTGAGTGGTTTTCACATCAAGTAGAGTATGTACTAGTCCTACTACCTCACTACCTATATTGCTGATTGCTATAAGTAAAAGAAAATACCTTTTTTTTTGTTTTCTTGGGAACCTTCAAAAGGCGCCTGGGCTTTGGAGAAAAAGACCAGGAAGTTTGGGATTCTTATCTCACTAAAGCCACCCCGGTGAATACCATCAGTACATGGAGTTGGGGTCCCGTTACCTCTTAATAGTACTTACACTGCTACATCCTACTAGGATATTTTGGCACTCCAAAAACGTTGACAGATCCGGTTGTTTCGCGAGGTTCCTATTCAAGATAAGGCGGGAGGAACGCCAGGGTGTCACCACTGTGTGGATGTGGTGGAGCATACGGTGGAGGTCTGCCCGGCTTGGGCGGAGCACCGCCGCGCCCTCGTGGCGGCGATCGGCGGTGGCGATCTTACGCGTCTGGCCCTGGTCCAGGCCATGGTACGGAGCGAGACTGCATGGGAAGCCGTCACCTCCTTCTGCGAAACAGTAATGCTCGCAAAGGAGGAGGCGAAGCGCGTGAGGGAGAGGCAATCTTTGCGCCCTCATGCCCCTAGTCGCCGCAGGAGACGCCCTGGACGTCGGGAGTCAACAGCCGACTCCCGGCCACCGTAGGCGCCGGCTTGTGGGCGGCGAGCAATGGGTAGCTCACCGCTCGGTAAGGACCAGGCCCGGGTCGACGGCGCGTTGTGTTCCACGCGCGCCTCAAAGAGATGTCAGCACTAACTGACGGGGTCCGCTAGAGCCGATGCCTGCCAGGGCCGCGGCTTGTACTAAAGAGATACCGTGATCCCTGGCACAGGCAACTGAAGGAACACGTGTGGGTTTTAGTCAGTAAAAGTCAGACACGCCCTCCCGCTCCGCCCAGAGCGGGAGAAGTCATCTGAAGGCCAATTCTCGTAATTTAAAACGTTCAAAATCTAGCCGCAGTGTCATCTCGGCGACAAACAAATGTCAAAAACTTGTCAAAATGTAGGGAAATTTGAGGTATTTTTGACAGATTGAGACTGAGATCAGACTGTGAACGTTCTTAAAATTACGAGAATGGCCACTCTGATAATTTCCCACCCAAAAAAAAGGGGGGCGCTGTTGGTTGACACTTGTGCAATTGTTTTATGAAATGACACTTGAAATGTAGTCGAAAAACAGGATGACGGCGTTAGTTCCGATTCTGACCACGCGACAAAATAACCATATAACCGACTAATCTAATCTAACTAGTCTGTTTTGTCTCACTGTAAGGCGAAGGTCTCCCTCTCCCTTTTCTACACAATTCTGTCTTTTGCCAGCCGGTCCTTTCGGTAGGCTAACCATAACGCTATATTTTAAACTCGTCTCTCCCGGAATTCCGAAAACTATTTATTAATAACCATTAGTGTCCCATTGTTGGGTAAAGGCCACCCTACTCTATTTCCACCTCTCTCTGTCCAGAGCGGCCAAGGACCAATCTTCATTAAAGGAGCCCAGCTCATCCCTCCGGCTGGGCCTGCCCAGGAAAGAAAATGGAAATGCAATAGTTTATTACTGTCGAATGTAAACAGTTGTTGATCTGATACCAACCTAATAATATTGTAATTTGACCCAAAAGCCACTCGAAAGCAACAAATCACACACAGCTTTTAGATCAACACTCGTTCTACTGCACATTTTTTCCAAGTTTCAACAGATAAAAAAAGTCATCAGGGAAAAATAAAATAGCGATGTTTAAGACTGGCAGCATTTAGCGCCATATGCTGCAATAGCCCGCCAGTCGAGTGGACAACGCCTGTCAAGCTTACTGCGATATTTCACACTCAGAACTTATTCCCTTATTACATTCAATTTTCTTTGAGACTTTTCTCGGTTTTCCGTATGTTAAGTTCAGGCTTTCTGTCTATTGAGAAGTGGCTGTGCTCTTAACTTTTTGTATATTTAGGTTCATAGTTTTATGTTAAAATATTGTTAAAGCATTAGGTATTTATTAGGTAGTGAATCAGGGCAAGATTGAATGAGTTTTTCTGACTTCATTAATTTCATAGGATTGACAGAATTTCGCATTTCATGACTTTCGTGCGAACCTTAATGTAATCCATTCCGATCTCATACTCGTAATCCATCAATTTACCGAACATTGACACGCCAACAGCTGATCAAACGCAGTATCCACATCTTCCTGTAAACAAACGTCGATTAATTAACGTAACGCAATCAACGGCAGCCATCTTCCGACGAGTAAACAGAGGAAGCGGTCCACATGTTACTGAGGAAACTTACTCTCAGCTTCAGTTTAAGGTACAATGTCGCGAGTGATTAGGGTTGCCACTGCCGAAGAGAACAGGGTTGCAAACCGAAACAGATTTCGTCATTGAAACAATTAGACAATTTCTGCTGTGGAGTTAGGTACCATCCTATAGTTCAGTAGGTTTAGATACCTAACATGAATATAAGGGATTGAATATATATATTTATATATATATATATTTTCAATAAGTATAAGCATGTACCTATTGGCAATTGACATGAGATTAAATAAGTTGAATTATTGGATGGACAATTTCCACAATAGCGGATTAAATTAAGACAACATCAGTCGTTAGATACGTACTCACTTGTCCGTTCATACTCTCGGTACCAAAAGAAATTCGTTATGAAAACCTATTAGCGTGTGAAGTGTAGCAAACAGCAATTGCTTTAACAGCACTTTTGCGAGCGTTGCAGCGCTGCAGCGCTGGCCGGCTCGTTCGAATCAATTTAATTGCATGCTGTAGTACCTTGTGAAGCGATTGGTTTGCAGCCTCCAGCCAGCATTCATCGCAGAGTTTTAACAAGATGAACAAAGTTAAAGGCGATGCTTTTCCTCCGATAGCTTTTCAGACTTAGTGCTATTGCACCGATTTTTCAGACTGTAAGTAAAGTTTCGTATAGAGGCATGTGTTTGCATCGTTATTCATTTGTGTCTTTCACTTCATATTTACTTTCATTAGCGAAGGACATTATAATAATTCAAAGGATATTAAATTTTATTAGTTACGTAAAATGTGTGTCACTCCATGTAAAATACTGGTATTCAGCTGCCGGTTAGACTGGAAGCTGACCCTAACATAGTTGGGAAAGGCTAGGCAGACGATGATGACGTAAAATATGTACAACTTAAAACCGCTATGAAACTCCTCGCCGAATTAAGATGATGCACAATTACACATGGGTGAGTAAATAGAAAGATATGAGTAATAGGAACCTGCCCTAAATCAAATCAGAAGTCGAATTTACGAAAATTACGTAATTGGAGTTACAGGCATACTCTACCCATTCAACTGTTTCGTAAACACGTCGAAATTGACAGAAAACTTTCCCGTGTTAACCCTGCGCTTGAAAGGCTAACCCGGAACCCGGGGTAACGACGGCACATCTGTCGTCGACAGCGACAGATTGCGCCCGACTGTCGGGCATGGCAGACGACTGCACTGTCTGTATCGGGATCACGCTGTAAAGCGCTGGCAGCTATTGCACTCCCTAGCCTTATTGCGATCAACTTATGTAAATTCTTACGTACTTTGCCTGAGAATGATTGCGTTCTTTTTCCGGAATGAATAAATACGAGCACCAATAAACCCTATAATTGTCGAACTCAATACTATACTGCTAAAGGCCGACATTGACATGTATTGGACGGGTAAAAGCGCGGGTGCTGCGTACCATTTTTTTCCTATTGACACTTATTGTTCTCGACAACAGTAAAAGCGATTATTAAAAAAATGTTATGAAGCGGAACTTGAAAGCTTTGATAGTTTTGGAATGGCGTTTTAAAGCGTGATTAGTAAATTCAGAGCGTTAGATATCTAAGGTACCCAAATAAGGTCAGTGTTTATAATTCTATCTATATCTAGTGAAAATAAAAAAAAGTAAAGTTTCCTTATTCTTTGCCCACCCACAATCACAGATTATTTGAACCACGATGTAAAACAGTGTCGACACTGTTTTTCCTTTATCCCTTGATTAGCAAGGAAGATGAATCACCCTCAGGAAATCTGATGAAATATTCATTTCATTATTCAAAAGAAACACTTCCGTGTACCTACTCAAAGAAGAATGCTCCAGTCGGTCGGAATAAGTAGTATAGAATTCGTATTTTCATAAATATAACCTCCTCTCAAGCAAAATAATGTGTACTAAGGACGGGAAGAAAGACGACGGGAAGAGTGCAGCCGATCGATTCTATAAAAATCTCACCGTGAAGAGCTGTCAATAGTGTCAATCCCTAAGCATTAGTTGGAATGAAAGCTCACTCCACGCACACTTCACCTAAGTTTTCACAGTGATATGGGTTACAGAATCGCATTGCTTGTACGCTTTTTTACACTTTTCTTGTAATATTTCAGTAGACGACATCTAGAAGAAAATGGTTCTGAAAGTAGATTTAACTAAGGTGCTTGGAATATTCAGGCACGAACCAGTTAATAAGTAAAAATACTCAAGAATTTCTTAGAAATTGAATACGACATTTTGCTGTTATGTGTTTTAAACGACATCGTCGATTTCCAGCTTCTAAATGGTAGAGTTGTTTGTACAACATTATTGTCAGGTACAAAAGTCATGGAATAATGTATTTTAAATTACTTTAGGGAGCTATAAAGGTAGAATATTAATAATCAATCTTAATGACAGAAATTAATAATCAATCTTATTCAAAATAACAAACTCAGACGGATTACTTACAGTGAACACAGCTGATTTGCATAGTATTTCTGACAGGCTGTCGAAAGGGCTCATCTATTCAGTTTTACCTTCCACCCAAGTGTACTTTGGAATATTTCGTCTATAAATAGAAGGCAACACTTGCTTGTTTATACTTTGTCTTGGAAATGTTTACAAAATACTGTCAACAACAACGATTGGCGCTAAACTGTTTGTTTTTAGAGATCCATCCAGCTCTCAATTTTTGGGGAAAAAATAAAATAATCACGTCGTTTTTGACATATTACTCGGAAGATTGTTGAGTCGAAAGTAAAATCCGAAGGCGTTTATTTAAAACTAAATACTCTGCCATCACTCATGCAGCGTGTGCAGTAATTGTCGACCATAGTTCCAAAAGCGTGCGCCAGATGTGGCCAGCCTAATCCCAGTTCACTAATAATACCACATACACCAATCCGATTCGATCCACTATTCACATCATAAATGTGTGATTGCGTACTAAATCAAAACGTTCGAACGACCGATAGCTTCTATTTTGAACGCAGCGCTAGCTTTGTTTGTTGAAGCAGGCATGAACCACTCGCCATTTGTTTGCTAAGCCATTCGAAACAAACATGGGAGAAAAAGTAAGAGCACTCGCTTGTACTGGGTTAAATGGTAAAGCTTCGAGTAATTAATAATATCTACATATTTCTAAAATGTATATATAATACATAGTCTGGCCATAAATACTGTTACAATTAAAAATAAGAAAGATATTACATTTGAATTTGGAATCTGTCATTTTTATACGATTGTTCATTGAGTTTTCTAATTTTGGCGCCAATACATTGTACAATATTTTGCGATATTAAAAAGGAGTGGGGTGATAAAGAGAACCGAATCGCTGTGATTGCATTACACAAAGTTGGTATGGAGCCAAATGCAATTTTTAAAACTCTCCATACGCTTGGTATTAGTCAAATGTTTGTGTACCGGGCTATTAATAGGTACAATGACACCTCTTCTGTTTGTGACAGAAAATATCTGGCCGTCCACGTAGTGTTCGTACGAAAAAGGTGGTCAAAGCAGTAAGGGAAAGAATTCGAAGAAATCCTGTCCGAAAGCAAAAGATTTTATCTCGGGAGATGAAGATAGCATCCAGAACCATGTCGCGTATTTTAAAAGATGACTTAGGACTTGCCTATAAGAGACGCACTGGTCATTTTTTAACTGATAATTTAAAAAAGAATAGGGTGGTAAAATCGAAACAACTACTGAAGCGGTACGCAAAGGGAGGTCACAGAAAATTTTTGCTTACGGATGAGAAAATCTTTACAATTGAGCAACATTTTAACAAACAAAATGACCGTATTTATGCTCAAAGCTCTAAGGAAGCTTCCCAATTAGTCGACAGAGTGCAACGTGGGCATTATCCGACTTCAGTGATGGTTTGGTGGGGTGTTAGCTATGAAGGAGTGACTGAGCCATATTTTTGAGAAGGTAGTTAAGCCCCTTAACAACACCATAATTATACAATAACCTAGTATGGACCTTCCAACAAGACTCGGCGCCGGGTCATAAAGCTCGGTCCACATAGTCTTGGTTGGAAGTGAACATTTCGGACTTCATCAGAGCTGAAGACTGGCCGTCGTCTAGTCCCGATCTTAATGCGCTGGATTATGATTTATGGTCAGTTTTAGAGAGTGCGGCTTGCTCTAAACGGCATGATAATTTGGAGTCCCTAAAACAATCCATACGATTGGCAGTGAAGAATTTTCCCATGGAAAGAGTGCGTGCTTCCATTGATAACTGGCCTCAACGTTTAAAGGACTGTATTGCAGTCAATGGAGACCACTTCGAATAAGCTTTTTATATTTTAAATTGTTTTATATTTATGTATTAAACTAACACACTGTAAAAGTAATAAATATTATTTGCAATAAAAAATTTTTTTTTTCTTCGTGGCAATATTTATGGCAAGACTAGGTATATGATTAGTAGTAATATTTTTTTTTCATCTCTTAAATAAATTGCAAACTATAGTTTTGTATAATTTAAAGCATTTTTTAAATTTTGTAAATGTAAGAACCATGGATCCGTTTATTATGATATTTTGAGGTTGACTTGAAAGAGCATGGCAGTTGAGAATATGTCATGCTCACTTATATGTCTCACTGGTGGTGGCGCGTGTGTTGGATCATTCGGTTCCCTACAAATTGGTTGAGCTGGGTGGTGCTGATCCACGCATCATGTTCGTGAACGGGCGCCGTCGGTTGAGACTGGCCATCTCTTAACTGCCAGGGCTTATTTTTAATTTTCTATTTTAAATTGTTTCTTTATTTGTTTTTTTTTACATTGTTCTCACACATAGAAGCAATAAGAATAATGTACCCAGGATTTTGTAATAATATCTTGATTTAAAAGAGTGTCCTTGGAGTTTCTTGCCCGTTCTTTTCCATAGAGATCTACGTTTTGGAATGGACAACTAGCTTCAACTTTCTGACTAGCTGACCGACTATTTAATTTTGACAATTCAAAAGTGCCTGTAAATGGTTTAATTGAAATAAATGATTTGAGTTTGAGTTTTGTATAAACCAAAAACTTAAGGACTTACATTACTGGCGAAATGTGGTGTCTATGTGGTGTGGTATACGGGCTAAACATTTATCTAAGCCTTCGGGGAAAAACAGGCATGTTGAGGCGTTATGTTTTATCAGTTATGATCAGTTTAAAAGTAATTTTCTATCTTTAGTATCTAATAATTTCAGGGTTTATATAGCCTTGTGATTTTCAAAGTCTTGCTCAAGCAAGAAAAGTGAATTACGAGTACAAAAGCCCTGTGTAAGGTAACGTTTTAATTTACATTTAAAGCGCTTCGCTCCCCGTCTTGGTGGTCGAGGGTACTTCTTAATATCAGGTAGATAGGCTAGGTAAACCGAGGCTCCTTTATATAAAGCAATTAGTTTTTATTATATGCCACAGTATTACAATGTAAAATAATCAAATGCGAGGTAGAGGTTGCCGTTTTGTAGTGAGCCAGCGACACAATTGGACGTTGAGTGCCCTCGTGCCCGATAACGCAGAAAAACTGAAAATTGCTCGCCACGCAGAGAAATGAAAATATGAAATAGATTTATAAAAAAATACGATAGATTTTATGCATTTTGTATTTACAGTATTTTATGCTTTGTTTTCAAAAGTTCGTAAGTGCCAATGTTATTTTTAAAATTGCCCAAAGTATTTTTTACGTAGGATGAAGGATTATCAGACACTTTGATTTTTGATCATGAATGTGAAATATCACGTTCATCGATATTCAAGTTTCCGAATACAGCCCCTGGATTAAGGCTACAAACAAACTAATAATAGCAATAAGTACTTAACATATTTTTGTAGCATTTTGCGTTTCACAAAGAGTTTCATTCGCTTTGAAGGATCATGTTAGGATTAAATTTGCATGTAGAATTTGAGTTCCAATAACAACTGTAGTACACAGGTTCGTGTTGCTAAACTATCGTTGTAAACTGCACACCGGACTGTTTCCCAAAGGTGATTTATTCAACCTGTATGGATGGATAGCAGCTAACGGTTGATCCATTCTATGTTTTTGTTTGTTTCCCAAATAAGAAACGGGAAGACCTGCACTAAAATCAGTACATGAAACACCTGGAAATATCTATTCGATTCTAGAAATACTAGAGTCCTCTTCAAACTATCCTTTAGCCAATTAGTTAGAGCCGGGTTCGGGCTTCCAATACCTAAACGGCTTCATGCCCAAAGCTTACTGTCAGAATCTGAGTCGCTTTGACTGCGAATCTGTGAGTGGCAAAGGCAATTGAGGTTTAGTCTTAATTATACTCGATATCGGTTGAGAGAGCGCTTGAAAACAGAATTGGATATTTTATATAAAAAATATAGTGATGTGTTGTCACAAATAACAACATCAAGCCTGTTTTGCCCGAAGCCCCCAATAATAGGGGGCGATTCCATTGCCACTATCCAGGCACAAATCCAGACTCCGGTATACTATTCAATGTTATTCATCGTATCCTCAAACACCAAACTACAAGAATAAATTGAAAGCAAACTGTTCGAGCATCAATTAACACAAAAGTTTGCGATGTTCTTATAATTTGTTCAGCGCTGAAGTTGCACGGTTTTGTCCGCTGAAAGTGTATCGGGACGACTGAAAGTTTCAGTACAAGTGTAACATTTGCTACGAAGTGCACTTTAAAGTTTGTTACGAGCCACAAACGTCTAGCGAGGTCGATTGGAGTTCTGTAATGAAGGGTCTAGACGAATGACGCAGATCGCAGTTGGAGCCGAGTGCCTGCATACTTGCAGTTTATTAAAGTACAAATATTGAATTTTAAACGAGATACATAGTTATGAAGTTTGTTAAGTATCTTTGGTTAATGAACATATACAGTGTCGGAGGCACAAAAAATGAAAGCCCTAGATCTTCTAAAGCTAGAGAGAGGGTCCTAGATTGCTGTGTGCAACTTTGCTTAAAAACACATTCTAACAATCTAAACTAAGAAGTTAAACACAAATCTACTAATAAACCCTCTTTGACCTCTTACTCTCTCTTCTCTTTTAAATATTTTTCAAAATAAGCTTTAGTATTTCCCGTAAACGCTATGACTTTCCCTAGGAAAACTTTAAAACGCAAGATTCTGAAAATAGCGAGCCAAAGTTCAGCTCTTTTCCACTAAACGTTAATATTCCCAGAGGATGAGGTTTACATACGTAATTTTCTTTGAAATAGAATTGTTTTATGCAAATGGCGTACAACTTATGGGAAGTATGTGACAGGCGAGCACATAAAGATTTTATGTTTACTTCATGCCTCGTTTGAACGTGTGTATGCTTCAGTTAATATTCGAGTAAGTAATGTAATTAAGGGCTTATACTTACCGTTAAGGTGTAATTCGATCGACTGTGAGAATTCATGAAATAATTTTATATGTAGTCATTTTCATATCAGAGAAAAACAGCGGTTTAATCGTGGCAGTTTACTCGTGATGTAATTAAATTCATGTATCAAATGGTACAATTAATTACACAGCACGCTTGGAGTGCAGATGCATAGCTATGCAACTGATTGTGTTTATGGTTAAATCGGGAAATAAAATATAAAGCTACTCTTTAGTACCTAAGTGTAACTCTTATGCAGTTTCTTTAGAGCTTCAGCTTATATTCTCTACTTTATACGCCCGGACCAGCGTGGCTTAAAAATAAATATCTAAAGTTGTCAAAAAATAAAAGGCCCGTTTTGACATTGACAGTTCTAGTAGTTAATAAAGATCAAATTCGCAAAACACGTATTCGTTTGTATGAAACTGACAGGTTTCAAGAACGCATTCTCAAATGTCAAAACGGGCCTTTTATTTTTTTGACAACTTTAGCATGCATTGCCTAGCCAAGAACAGTTACTTTGTCCTACTAGATAAGCTACTAGGGAGGTAATGTGTTAGAAGTTATTAGGTATCTATGTTATAGTAACAATGAAAATCCTGGCAGCTAGCAATTACGTCCGTGACTTAGCGAGTCATGATTAATGTACTAACTTCTGAACTGGTGACAGATTTAGTTTAGCTACACGTTCTACAACTACGCATAAATGTATTCCTAATGAAATGTTAATTTAGAGAGAAACTAAGAACAATGTTAGGGCAATTTATCTAACAGACGAAAATAATAACTTTTGTTCTACCTATAGATACTAACAAAAGATAAAAGAAATGGCCTTTTAGTAGTAAGTTAGTATTTCTTAAAATAAAAAGAAATAAACATTGTATTGTATTATCCGTCCAAAAGATCGCTTTTGGCTATAAGACCGCCCATTGTGTATTTCTACATGCATATGTGTAATTCACATGCTAGCGCAGGTAAAGCAGGCGTGAAAATAAAAGCATAATGAAAAATTTCCGTAGTAAAAACTACATTGTTATAAGCGCCTATATCATTTGCTAGACGAAACGTTGATACGAGTGCTGCCTGAAATATTCGTTCAGGGAGTAAAAAAAAATGAACAAAAGCTTCTAATCGGGATTACATTAAAGGTTGTCAGGAGCCGACGAAATTGATGAGGATAAATAATGATTTCACGATTCTGTCGGAAAACACATCGTCAATACTAATTAATTTGATGATTGTATTAAATATCGTTTCCAGAAATGGTTTTTAATTAAAAGCACCTGCTTTTATACAGGAATCCTCTTATTGAGAGCGGTATTGCTTGATTATTGCGATTACAAATACGTAGATTTCTATTTATATTTGTTATTTCTGGAGTGTGGAGTAACCCGACAAATGGATACGAGATCTTTCCTTTGGTACTTAAACAACTGTTTAGTTAATTGGTTCCCATCGTTTAATTAAGTAACTGATGACCTGAAAATCACTCCATGGAATTTTATCCGTCTTTGCAATAACTGTCCCATTTTGATTAAGATAGATTCCTTGGTTGAGGTGTATTGCTAGGGCTTTAAAAATATGAACGCGTCAAATATATGTACAGGGTGTCAGGGACATTGATGCACACCCTGTTATCTCCCATGGATTCAGTACATGATTCTGAGCCCCACTGCGCTGAGTCGTCGGTTATTAACAAATAAAAATAGCTGCTCGGTACATTTTGACCGCGTAGGTATTGCACTTTTATACGAAACAGCAGATTTTTTTTGACCATTGAAAAATTGCTTCGCTAGGATCAATCATGACCTGAGGTCATGGTTACAGCTTGCGCCTCGATGTTCCTGCCACCCTGTATACTAATACTATTACTAGAAAATATCGTAGAAAGAGCAACAAAGAATATCTTGACTTGAACGAAGGAGAAACATTCGACGCTCCGAAACTGAAAGGCTTATCCGGATAAAGCGTATTTATCTCATTAAAAGCACGACCTTTTGAGAGAGTTTCCATGTTTCAAAGCTAAAGGTGCTTATACACGAGCGACTTCAACTGCTCAATTCTGAGCAATATTTGTCAAGTATGAAGTCACGATAACAAGCAATTTACTGCAATACCAACAGACATGTAGCAATTTTGTTGCTGCTAGTGAAACCGCCACATCATATTAAGTAAATTAATAAACTTGTCAATAGTTTTATTACTAATAAATTATTGAGTTACTATAGATTATATTGCTAAATTAAACTAGATTGCTCCGGTACCTCCGGCAAATATTTCCCGGACAATAATTGCTGGAAAAATCGCTCGCTGTAGGCGCAGCTTTAGAAACGTTTAAGTCTACATTTTTAGAGGCGCTCCTGAATATATCGAAAAGGGTCGGTTTGCTGTTCTGGTTCCGGCGTAAAGCCAAGGCCCTTCCGGTTAGGAGATTTGTGATACTGACCTGTTCTAGTCGCTCGCTATCTGAAATACAATAAAGAATAGTGTTAATAGAAATATTTTGATATTGAAATGGTTTTTAGGTGAATATTATTAGTCGGGGAGTCTGAAGATATTTCAGATTTTGATACCGTTTATGATTACCAGGAGTTCCTGTCGAAGTATTATCTATGCATCGATTACAAATAACGCTGGGTTGAACCTATTTCAAAATTTAACTTTGTAAGTGGGGACAATTTTATCGAAATATCGTAAAATGTCATACAATATGCCTTATGTAAATGTGAGATATAAATGTGAGAGAGAGTATATTCCTTTATATATTAGGTAGGTACTGCCGAGCCTTAACACGTATATTGTTTCCATAAACTACAGACTTCGTAGGCTCGTCACTATGTTATCACGCAAAAATGCATTGTATGTCGTATCTAGAAAAAAAAGGAATACTTCCCACTACCCGGGCGTTGACACATCCTGCTTCAAATTTAAAAAGAGAGTGGACAAAGCCTGTGCGACAAAGTTACGAGTGACTGAGACGACAGAACCTTTTCCAAAATTCGATGTGCAATATTTATGGGTGGCACTGAGTATTTACTTGTCAACTTTTAAGCCAAAAGTATAAACATCCAGCTTTACAAACGGGACATTAATTCGTACGCTTTGACATATATTATTAGGTACTTTAATGTTGAACTTCCCTTTGAAAAAGACAAATAAAATTATATTTCAATTTGCCTTAGTAATTGCATATCTTTCTCGTTTATTTCTGTCAGTTTCCTTTCATAATTAACTAGCTTCTGCCCGCGGCTTCGCCCGCGGTGATGTCGGAAATTATCCCACGAGAACATGCTACCGAGACAAAAAGTAGCCTATAAAGCCTAAAAGGCAGCCTTCGTAACTTTTTTGTGTGCCAAAAGTTATAAGAAATAATTAAATATAATTATGTTACTCCATAACATCAGCCAGTGAAAGTCCCGTCAAAACCGGTCCAGCCGTTTCGAAGATTAGCCGGAATAAACAGAAAGAAAAAAAAAATGTTTTTTTTATAAGTAGGTAGCGTATATATTTTCATACGCATTTTGTAAAATTTGTTATTTTGATATTACAAACAGACACTTAAATTTTATTTATTTGTATAGATAGGGTACCTATTTAAAAATTTGCATCCGGTTGAACTGGAAACCGACCCCAACATAGTTGGGAAAAGGTGAGGCAGAAGTATTCTGTCCTATTCTATTTTTTTATAGCACTTCACCGTATTCGTACTTCCGCCTTTCAAAATTTAGTATAATTTATTCAGAAAAGCTTCATGTTTATAAATAAAGGAATAATATTGTTCATAAATGTATGTATACAATAAACTACATTCTCCCTTTTCACTGTTTTTTAAAAATCGTTTGGTACGTTTCAATTGTTTGACTAAAACGTTATTTATGCCCATTTTCACAGTGAAATCTGGCCCGAACCCTTTCCACCCCGCCAGGGGTTGATTTTTGAAAAACCCTAAAACACATGAATATTTATCTTTTGTTTTAATTTCCGTAGAAACTTTGACACCCCTAAACCATTCTTGAGGGGTAGTTTAAAAAAAAACTTATAAGTATAAAGTTTATTATTTACTACCCCTACAAAGAGTAGTTTTTAAAAATGTATGATTAATTTAGATAGGCATTTGGGCTAAGTTTCAAGTTTTTGGATCAATGAAATGAGATTTTTCATAATAATAATAAATAATAATAATAATAATATAAGTTTATTCAATAATTGCTTACAATGTTACACAAACATAATATAGGCTATAATTTCTTGTTAAAAACGAATTAGACATCTGTAGCCGAACTAGGCGAAAGCCTGTATTTCGGCTATCAGCGCCCAAACCCTCAAATAATAAACACTTAAAAATAGCCATCAAGTAGAGATGTTAACATTTTGTTGATTAAAATATACATATATATATATATTGAAAAATAAAAAAGAATATTAGAAATAACATAATAATTTGATGCAATAAAATAATACGGTCATTAAAGGAAACATTATTTTTGGAACTTGTCCAAATTAAAAAAAATAAATTAAATTAAATTAAGATCAAAAATTAAATCAAGATAAAATCTGAACAGTGTATGTGTGTGTGTGTCCTCTATTTGTGTGATATGATTATGTGTGTGTGAATGTAAGAGGGTGTGTATTTGTGGTAAGTAGTCAATCACTGTGGTATATGTAGTATCAATTCAGTCTCTTCGTAACTAAGTTTTTGTAAGTATTTTGTTACCTGTTCCTTACATTGTGATTTCGTTAAGGGGTAAATATTTATTGCTCTGTTGATATTATTATAGATGTAGGGTCCAATGAAGTTGGTAAATCTTGAGCTAAATTTAGTTGTAGTTATTTCGTTTCTGACGCATACAATATCTTTTCTTCGTTTTTGTAGGTTTAGCGGATTATAAACTTGTTTGCTGTGTTGTAGAAGAGTAACATTAAGTAGGTATAGCTGTCTTACAGTCAGAACCTCACAGTTCTTGTACAGTTGTGCGGTGGGGAAAAGGATACGTTTAAAAGTGCAAACTTTGAGTACTGCACGTTGGGCGATCTCAAGACTCTTCAAGGTGGTTTTTAAAGCCCCTCCCCAGGAGGAAATACAGTAAGATAATAGCGACTGACAGAGAGCAAAATAGATCTGTTTCAGCAGTTGTGAATCAGCGACATGCCGTAAATTTTTAAAAATAAATATAAGTTTGCGAATTCTTCCACATAGGAGTTTTATGTGTTCTTTAAAGTTGAGACTACTATCAATTGTTACACCTAAATATTTAATCGTCTGAACCCGTTCCAGTGAAGGGCACGAGCAGAAAGATCTCGATTGACACTCGTGTGAGACGATTTTCTGGCTCCTAGTACCACTTACATTTCTAATGCCAAAACAGATAAATTTCGTCTTTTCTACATTTAAAGTAAGAATGTTACTCTGCAGCCACTTCCCAACCATATCAAAACCAACCTGAGCAGCACTGAAAGTGTCATCCCAGTTATCGGTTGCGAAACAGAGGGCAGTATCATCTGCGAAGGAGATTATTTCGCCCTGGGAGAGCTTAAGATTTGTGAGTTGGTTAATGTATGCTAGAAATAACGTAGGCCCCAAGATGCTGCCCTGCGGAACTCCATGTGTGATTGGTTGGCCATAACTTTTGTGTGCATCAAGTCGAACACATTGAGATCGCCCAGACAAATAGCTTTTGAAAAGCTTGTGCTGCGTGCCTCTGATTCCCAGTCTTTCCAGCTTATCCAGTAGGATGGAGACAGAAATCGTATCAAAAGCCTTTGCTAGGTCTAGGAAGATAATGAGACACTTTTTCCTACTATCTAGGTTTGAGCTGACATAATTGGTTAGTTTATTAACAGCCAGTTCAGTCGACATACCCTGCCGAAAGCCATATTGATTCGTAGACAGCAAGTTATTTTTCTCTAAATAGTCTACCAGTCTAGTGTTTATAATTCTTTCTAGTATCTTCGACAGAGCCGGTAAAATAGATATTGGCCTGTAATTATTGATACGATTTCTGTCGCCACTCTTATGAATGGGGCAAACCTCAGCCTTTTTTAGAGACTCCGGGAACACACCCAACTGCAGGCAGTTGTTAAATACTTTTGTTAAAGGTGGAATAAGAATATCTTTATAAGTTTTTAAGAAATCGCTACTAATATTATCCCACCCACTAGCGCAGTTTGACTTCAAACCAAGGATAAGGCGTTCTACCTCATCCTCCGAGGTATCCATTAAGACGAATGAATATTCTGTATTTGTGTCAGTACATGTATTCTGAGCGTGGCTGTTTAATATTTTTGTATTTTTTATTTTTATTTTATCGGCCAACGAGCTTCCTACATTGATAAAATAGCTATTAACTTCATTGAGTGATTTTTCAGGAGTAGCTGATAAGGTAAGTAGTTCTTTGGGAGAATTTGGTGTTTTAGAAGTGTTGGTGATATCTTTGATTACTTTCCACAGTTTTTTGTTATCGTGTTTTGCTGCTTGAAGTTGGTCTCTCTCGTATGCTCTTTTTACTTTCCTTATTATGGCAGTGCAAAAGTTTCTGTACCGGCTGTATGTAATTTTTAAAATATCATTCGCTGGATCCAGTTTTAGCTTTTTATGTAACTTATCTCTATTTCTTACACACCGTAGCAACCCTTGTGTCATCCAAGGTTTTATTAGCTTGTGGCGTTTAGGAATAGTTATTTCTTTTGTATTGCTAGCAATTGCTTGTTGAATACATTGCGTAAAATAGTTTAACGAGGAGTTTGGATCAGCGAAACTATAAATGGGGGTAAAATCAATTTTAGTTAAATCTCGATGTAAACCAATCTTGTCAGTTTTTATTGTTTTAGAGAACGCATATTGTCGTTTTTTCTTCAAATTTATGTGTAATAAAACAGGGTAGTGGTCGGTTAATGTAGTGTGAGGTACAATGGTGCTGGTAGGACAGTTGGTTTTTACCAGTGCATGATCCAGACAAGCTTGACTTTTGCTACGAGTAATCAAAGTATGAGCTGGCAAAAGGCCATGTGTAGCTGCTAAAGTTAAATAGCGTTCCCCGTTTTGATTTATTTTTTCAGGATTAATATCAATATTTATGTCTCCCATCACTATAACATGTTCGAAGGAGGAAAGTGTGTGTAGAGTGTTATCTAATGATGACAGAAATTGGTCGATGTTTTTATAAGACGGCGATCGATAAATGGCGAGTATAGCGACACGGTTATCAATTACAGCAACCAAACCATTACAATCTCGCATAACGGGTTCCTCAATAATTACACTAAGATTTTCATCGAAGTAAATTACTACACCATCATTTTGCTTAATGTTTAACTTAGTTCCTACATTGCAATATCCTAGAAGGTTCGGTGTTACAGTTGCATTTGAAAGCCAACATTCTGTCAACAAAATAACATCACACTTGAGTTTCATTCTCTCTAACAGAATGTTTAATTCTGGCATATTGCAGTTTATACTGCGTATGTTCTGTGTAAGAATAAGCAGATCCTGCTCCGATGAAGTTACTATTTTATGACAGTCCTCAATAGAAGCCATGTGCGATCGAGATACAGAAATTTGATCAATTGTTTCTGTTAATTTGATGATATCATTGAATGTAAAATAATATGTTTATTTTTTGCCATGAAAGGTAGACTTGGATTACGAACAAAAGACGGAAAGTATTACAGCAGTTACGAGTATTAAACCTTGTTACGTGTAGTTTGTTGAGAGGTAGTGTGTGTGTGTTAAACTTGTACAGTGTGTGACAATTATTTTTCATGGAATGCAATGCATTTCGATAACAATAAATATATTGCGCTAAGTATTTAGTATTTGGCCAAAAGCAATATTGAAAAATAATAAAATTACAGAAGTCAGGAAAGACAAACAATAATTCCTGATACAATGTCAGACGTATTCTTTCCACAGAGTTATTTATAAAAAAACCGAAAATATTTAGTAAGTTCATAGTATTTAGATAAAAACCGTATTGAAACAAAACAAACCTGATAGCTGCATAAAGGCCAGTCAGGACAAATAATTCAAATTCATATACAGTTGGGTAAAAACCATGCGATAAAATAATTGTGTAAGTTTTATAGTAAATTAGTATGACAAAAAATATATTCTTATGTTCACAATGAGCATGCAATGATGAACTATTAACTTTATAATGACTAAAAGAAGCAAGAAATAAAATAAAATTATATAGGTAAAAAACATGCAGTATTTTTTCTTTAAGTTTAGCACAACATTGACATCTCACGAGAAAACATAGTCATGTTACCATTCTTAACTTATCTATATCGGCTTCAGTATTTATTCGAATATGCTCCGAACCTTCGTTGTTTTTGAGATAAACAATCCCGTTCGCCGTCCAACAGAAGTTATATCCATGGGTCTTTTGGAACTGTCTCGCCAGAAAGAATAGCCTTTGAGTTTTGTGAGTAAGCGTTTCCGCTATGTATAGCGGTTTTGGCTGATATTTAGAGCTCAAATGGGTTGTGTTTAGTTTTTCTCCCTTAGGTTTAGATTTATTGAAACTCTTAACAGCCTTTAAGACTTTATCCTTCAGCAGTGCCGAGGTAAGGTCCACAATAACCGGGTTTGAGGAGTCTTTTGACTTTAGCCGATAGATGTCCTTTATTCTAGAGCTATCAATTTCGACATTTACCGTCTTCCCTAATCGCATAATCTCGTCACATAGTGTATCCTTTGTCTCGTTATTGTGTTTTGGCATATTTCGTATTTCGATACCAGTACCTCGGGATTTTCGTTCCAAAGTTTCCAATTTCTCCTCTAAATCCTTGATCAGAACCCTATCAGCTTTCCTTTCTTTCTCTAGTGAAGTAAGTTTTACTAGAAAATCATCGTGTTTCTTTGATATAAGATCCATACTAGACTTTAGTTCTTGAAAGCGTATTTCCTGTTCTTTTGAGAATAAGGCAAACATTTCCTTAATAAGAGACGCAATGTCAGCATTCTCACCGACGAGCTCATCAAGCTTTCTTTTTTTCCGTTCAGTGATATTCGACGCGAACGACTGCTGACCAAGCTCGGGCTCATAAAAGGTTAAACGGACAGGTCCGCTTTGTTTCACCAGCTCGTCGCCCGATCCCAAGGCGGCGCATAGAACTTCTGAGCCATGAGGGTTCTCAGGGGCTGCGGCTGCAGTTTCTACGTCGTAAGTAGTTGAGGGGGGAGGTGTGCGATTTAGTGGCATGGTGCAAAAAATATTTTCCGCTCGGGAACAATAATGTCTTTAATAAAAGTTCTCTGTTATTGGCGAAAAACGAAGACCAACCATACTCTGTTGCAAAAGTAAACGGAAAAATATACAAAAAGTATTGCGTTTACTGAGGTTTGAACCAGCGGCTATAGGTCACGGTTCATATTAACTGTATCCCCCCTTTTCACCTCCAAAGGCGATATTTTTTGTAGTCTTTTGTGACCTTTCCATTATTTGTCTTAATATGTTATTTATACCAATTTTCAAGTAAATCAAGCCACGCAGTAAAATCCTCCCTTGTATAATTGACTACCCCTTTTCAGCCCGTTAGGGGTAGATTTTCAAAAAACCCTGATACACATTATTCTTTACTTTCAATCTTAGATATAAATACTGAGTTCCGAGTAAATCGGACCGCGCGCTAAAGTACTTCCGTACAGACTTTGAAACCCGCCAATCGCTTGTTCGGGGGTAGTTTAGAAGAAAAAAACTGGCAATCTTCATAATTTATTTAGATAAGGATTCGTGCCAAGTTTCAAGTTTATTAACTCAAGGAATAAGATTTTTCATACAAATGAAATCCCCCCATTTCACCTTCTTAGGGGTGGAATTTCGAAAAATCCTTTCTTAGGGATACCTACTCTTCACGAAGCATACACCCTCCAAATTTCATGTCTCTAGGACCAGCGGTTTAGGCTGTGCGTTGATGTATCAGTCAGTCAGTCAGGACTTTGAATTTTGTAACTCGTAGATATCATATTAACCCTCGGTGAGCTTAATATAGACAGGCGCTTATAACTCTGTGTTTATCTTGCCAAGTACTTTTTTGTAATTAATTAATATTTCGCGATGAGCGTTCATTTAACAATTTTCTAATGGCAAGGAGGGTGAGCCTCTTTTCCTTGATTCAATATTGTAATTTAGTTAAGACAGTACTCCGCATTCCGAAACTTAACAAAAAATGTTGCCTATTTTATTTTATACCAGGAATAATCTAATTTATTTACTTTTAGTTCAGAGAATATTACCTACCATTAAGTATATTAGGAACGTACGGGGACCTCTGTCCTTCTCTTATAGGGACAGTTTACATATTATTGAAACAATAAGCCTCATTGTTCTCTTCGGTTCAATGACCGTTTTTCAGAGAGAATATAACAACAGGGCGGGTCTGAACTAAGCCTTGAGATTTCACTTCATCCCCAAAATCCCGCCTTCTCTGTGTCTGGCATTTGTTGGGTTGGAACTTAACAATGAATTTATCATACATAACATGACATCATGTCTTATATCGGACTTCACACTTTTTATTTAATCTTTTTTTTTATTTTATTGTTTCTTTTATCAGATGTATGTATCTGGTGTGTTGTGTGTCTTTTAGTTTGTGCCAAATAATTGTATTTTCTTTCTTTATTCCCCAAAGGGTTCGGCAGAAGTATAGCTATGTGCAACTACATTTCCCCGCTGTTTAAATTCGGTTAGGGGCCCGTCTAATACTTTCATTAATCAAGAAACTGCACATCCACACTCCAGGCTGCTACTGAGGAATTACTGATGGATAAACTCAATGAGGAAGTGGGCTGTAATCTACCACTCGGCCTTTTGAAAGGGAAATGCACTGGGCATTTCCCTTTCAAAATATAACCTACTAAGCACATTTAATTATCTACCAACCAACACGTCTTCATATTCCTAACAAACAAGTCCTTTATTAGTGCACAGCGTGGCTACAACGTTCTTTTCTCCTTGACAAAAAAGAAAGTAAACACACATCAAAGGAAGTGGGATCTCGGGAGGCAGCACGTGCCTAAGTTGATCCAGAATTTAGTCCTTAGTTGTGTGCAGTTGGACACATGTGCACGTCGGGTTGGCGGTGCAAAGTATAAAGAGAATAGTTTGGTGAGTACTTGAAGCGAAATGGCAGTTTTCGGAAATGTGATGGCCGAAAATTCTCCTCGCATGAACTATTATTTGGGAGAAGCTAATGCGGAAATGGAAAACGCGCTTCACTTGTTACACTTTCGTGAATTGTATGCGGAAATGGATATATATTGGTTTGACCTAGCTTAGGATAGTGTGCGAAAGTACTTCATTATGTCTTTCTATTAGGGTATTAGTGATACTGTCTGGATACTTAAGTGTACGTCGACAAACATAGTTGCAGGCTAAAACTACTAGGTAAGTAGGTATCAGAATAAGTGCTTATGGATTTTATTTCTAGAAATAAAACCTTTTTACATACGCGTTTTGCACCAAATGTCCCCCCCTACTGCACCTTGATATATTTTTCGCCTCAGCAGAGTCAGCACCCCCACCAAACAATATCTAATCGTTTATGTATCCATACAGAAAGTCATGTAGCCCTAACTTTGTAAAGTACACCGGGCTACGAACAAACAATCAAAGCAGAACCAACACGCTGGCGACAATATCACTTCAACAGCATTTTCACAACAAAAGGTAAAAAATGCTTTTTTATTTTGTAAAATTAAGGAGCAGTAAATACACTCCCGGACTTCTAATCGAGCCACCGTGCACTTTTTGCATAAAAGCTTTTTTAAATGGTCGTGAATTTTAATTCGGAACAATGACGGCCAGTATGTCGGCTTTAAAACTGCATAAAAACTTTTTGACCCATCAATATGATTATGTTTATACCTCTCACACGGTGGTTCAATTTTAAGGAGTACGGGAGTGTCTTTTTCTTAACGCAACTGTTAACAGATAAATATATTACGGTAAGATAAGATAGAAGCCGCAAAAACGTGAAACGTGCACGCTCCAATACTTCGCGTAGTAAATATGTCTAAAGAAGGTTTTGAAATACGACTTCAAAACACATGAAAAGCATCACCCTCTTTCTTCAGTCGGTATATACTATACAGGGCGTCCCACGGATATGGTACAATAATAATAATTAATTATATTTAATAAATAATTAATAATTTTACGAAAAAGTACCTTAAATAATTGAATAAAAATTGTTAAAATTCATGGTCTTCCTTTTATTTGTGACACTATGTTATTTAGCAAAAAATAATTCTAATGATGAAGCCTTACGATCGGTATGATAAAGCTACAGGATGATTACTTTTCTCATGTAACGGGTTCGATTCCCGGTTCAACCATGTAATTATTTAAATATTTATGAATGCAGTTTAATTTTTTTTTTTTAAATTAAAATAATGTTTTCTTTCAGTAAAATGTTCCATCTATAATATTCAAGCTACTTTCCCTCCACGTGGCATATCCGTGAGACGCCCAGTATGATACATGAGAAACCCAAAAGGTCGTTTATTAACAACAAGTGACAAGTGCAGTGATAAATGGAGCGACAATACCCATCGGCAAACACCAATTTCCAATTGAAAAGCTGGTGAGGATTTTATCTAATTCCTTGGATCTATGTTTCGAAAGTTGTAACCGTGTAGGTAGGATGTTAACAAATGAATTGGCACAAACTATGTTTCAACTTTGATACCAACCACTCAATCCTATGAATGGCCTTTTCGGCTCTACAAGGATATTCACGGAATGCAAATGTTAGTTGAGGTAACAAAATGATTTAATCCTTTGATTATCTGAACAACGAAACCCCAAAACTTAATTGAAAGCCACATTTCTGGTCGTGACATGGTCCCAATCACAGCACGCATCTTCTAAAACTAAGGGGAGTAACTAACCGAACTCATCGGCTTGAAATCCGATAACCACAAACCGCGGTCAAGTCCTGAATACGACAGAGTCCTCATCCATTGGTTCGGAAGCTCCCGGACTATGTTGAACACAGCCGTATTGCTCATGTACGTTCATCTGTTAAACTTGTACGTTGAATCTAACCAAGTGATCAATCCTTTACGTCTCTAATCTGCATGCGGTATTTTATTGTCTAATTGAAATCAAAGTTTTGTTTGTATTATTGTGATGTTTTAGGCCCATGTTCACCAACATTTAATCAACCGATTACATATCTATATAAACAATTTTCTCATATTTCAACATAATATGTAACTGAGTTAGTCAATTGACAAAATGTTCGTGAACACGGGCTTTAGTCATCTGCCTTGTAATCGGTGTGGTCTGGTTACCTCCTTAAGCAGTGAATCCGGAAAACCAACTTTATTAAAAAAAAATATCCAACAATCTTACGTATGGTTATCAAAGATAATAAATACCTGCTCCGTTGATCGCTATTAATTGAAAGCAAATGACGGCCACGCCAAGGCGTAAATGAACAGATGGTCAGAACGTCACAACTTACATGAGACCGGGCTTTGTGACGCGCGTGTGCTAGACAGGGGTTTATTAGAGCTTTTGTGTCCCAACATGTCGGTAGGTTGGGATAGTTCGTAATTGATAGTAGCAAATGAGAAACAACGTATCTTGTTCTTGGTTACATCCGATGTCCTTTCACGTAAAATGAATATGGTTGAAGAGAGAACGATCAGTATCCAAAAGAAAACGGAACCTAGCAACAAATTACTTAATGGTGGAAGAATCATTTTCGTTTGCCTATACAATTAAATAATTAAAGTCTACAAGAGAAGGTTCTTTGGAGCTATATGTAAGCTGTGGTAGTGCGTAATTACAATGAATAAGCATTCTAAGTATTCTTTCATTTTGAATTACATTTAATTTTCATAATTTTCTTTTTCTCATTTTCATTCCAAATTCATTTCCCTGTACCTACTTTACTTGCCTATATGAATAATAATTCTTCATTTTCAGACCATAGATCCATAACATAACATACGATCATAAAACACGTTAAATAAAAATAAAAAAATAATAAGAAAAAATAACAAATAAAACTAATCTAATTAAACCTACAAAATAAAACCTAAAAAATAAACCTACCTCACATAACTGAATGACGGTCTGTGTGCCGCCATCCAGTGACCTATTATTTGGCTATCCACCCTGCCGACTACAGTAGCCACGAGGCTGTTGGGGCAGTCGCGCACGCGACGCATCAGTGATGCAATTCGCAGACGCAGCAGCGAACCAAAATCTGGAACGCGTGCGTCCGCGAACATCCCCGACGCGCTACAGAAGCGGCAACCCCAGCATTACCCGGAACGCGTTATTATATTGGACTCGTAAAGCATTGTACGAGCCCTGTGCATAACTGACCCACAGGGCGCACGTATACTGGTACTGGCAGTAGGCCCTGAACAATGTTATTTTAACCTCTCGCGTCCACCGTGCGAACCTGTGGGCCAGCATGTTACACCTGATAGCCAACGCTCAACGTTCCCTCTCTAAATCGTCGTCATCCGACAGCCTATCGGTGACCCAGTGCCCCCAGGTATTTAAAACGAGTGAATCTTTTCAGCGGAACTCCACGCAAGGTAACGGTTGGAACAACGTCATACACTCAATATTGCTCCAAATGAATTTATTACGCATTTTCCAGCCAGTCCTTTATCTGAAGCATCGGTACGCAAAAGCGTTCCCACTAATGCGATGTGTATCGCTCCTCGCGTAACGCGATTATTGGTACCTATGTATCTTTGTACTGGCGCAGTTAAGTGCCTAAAGCCGGGAACAGACACGTAACACACGACGCGATTACCCACGTGTGCTTACTGGTGATATTCTGTCTTGTGACTTCGCAGTGTCAGTCGTTATGGGGGTGTTACAAGTGAGCAACTTCAACACAATCTTGTCGGGATAATCACAAGTGTGCATTAGTCTGAGATATGTCAGCAATTATTCGGCGGTCAAGATCCTTCGGTGTCCTAATCGTAAGCCCCTAACACGGCTACTTGGTGAGATGTTATCCCACGAGAGGTCATTACTGGAGCGGACCGGACGGCTCAGTAACGGCCTTCAGAAATTTGTTAGCCGTCGAGAATTTGTGAATCAAGTTTAATAAGGTTTCTATTCTGTAAATAATTAATGATTAGCTCGTAGTCTACTAAATTATGATCGGAATTTTGTTAAATTATATTGTTGTCAATAATTAATTTATAAAAGCGTAGGTAACTTACCCTTCAAAATTCCAGACCGTGATGAAATTCGGGGCTCCGGCTTTTCTTAATACGGACGAGGTATTTTTTCGTTTAATTTTAAGTTGAAATCAATTTGGCCTTTTTTCTTCGTGTATGACTAGAAGGCCACTTCTTGTAATTTAAAACATTCAAAATCTAGTCGCAGTCTCATCTCAGCGACAAACAAATGTCAACAACTTGTCAAAAATGTAGGGACATCAGCAGAGGTATTTTTGACAGATTGAGACTGAGATCAGACTGTGAACTTTCTTAAAATTACGAGAATTGCCCCACAGATCTATGAACGTTAACGAAGCAAAAGGAATATACATATAAGGACCGTAGCAGGTGGCGTTCTGACTACCCGTATGAAAAGAAGGCATGGGTTTATGTACGCTGTAAGTTTTATATTAATTAAGCGAACAACTGCGACATTCTCACGTAATGTCTAGTCGCTCAAATAATAATCTTCGGCTTTATTATGGCTAGAGATAATTACGTTGCTAATCGATAATGGCGGCACGCGAGTAATTTCTTCTTATTACGAGCTCCGGAATAACTGTCTAATAACATAACAATCATAATGTCTGTAGGTTGATTTTCTTTGCGGTTTTACCTTATGAGTGTGACCTTAATTTGTTAAAATAATTGTGTTATTTTCTTCCCTTGTAGGAATTAGTTGTGTTCACGCATTTTTTATGGTTATTGCTATGAGCAGAGAAATGTATAAGAATGGCTCCTGATATGATAAAAATAAATGACAGTCAGCAAGATAATTAACATTAAAAGTGTTTTCAGCCAGCCTTCCTAGCTGAAATTGAAAGTTTTCATGTTTTTGGGCAAACCTGCCAACCACAATGCGACTCCTGAAAGGTTCACAAGTAGCTCCTGAATCCCGAGGAAAGAAATCAAATATCGTGGATCTCGATCAAATATCAAGAATTCATCAGAAAGTAACATAGGTAGTCGTAGGAAGTATTGAGTTATCACAAAAAATAATAAATATGTTCCATACATTTGAGTCGAGTAGGTTTTGAACTTTTGTATGGAACATTTTAAATTTTTTTTCGCGATTACGATGTTGGTCCCATGGAGAAAGTCCTTCAGTTTGATGGCCTATACCAGACCCTGACATTTGACTACACATTGTTGATACATGCTGTATATCTGACTCAATCTTGTTCGCAATTACTTAATTTAAGCCTTATAAAGTATTCCATCAACCAATACAGTCCTTTGAAAAGCTGCTGTACCTACATTATGAAGGTTTCTCACAATTCTGCAACGACCTATATATTTTCCCTAAGTGTTCCTGTGTGTTATAAGTTAAACGAAAATCTAAGTACCTATAGCATTTGTTTGCTCACTAATAGTGGCCTTAAAGCGAAGAGCTAGATGTCTTAGCGCTGAGCAGCGCTGAGCAGTGCTTCCTAAGCCGGAGAAATGCGGGCTTTACAGCAAGCGGAGTTATAGCCACCAATGGCCAGGATTTAAGAACTGTCTTGTGTGCCTTAATTGTGGATCTTATTTTTATGTGGGAAAAGAGAAAAGAAAATGAAATTATTTACCGTGAAGTATACTTTTATTTAGAGAATAAAAAAATACTGTCCGTTCACAGTTATTTTACATCTGACAGCAGCACCCCAATAGCAACCGTATTGTCACAAAAATAAGGATCACTGTGATTTTGACAGACTTGGCAATGACAGCAAGCTAACAGCAACTTAATTGCAACGGCAATAAAGATCACAATTATTTTGGGAGTGCTGCCACGTACTCACGTTGGTACTTTATTTTTAAAAGTAAAGTTACTGTTACTTACAGTAGTCTTTCTCCCATATTAACGTTGCATTTACACAGACCAAAATTACATAGGTACATAGACTTCCAGTTCTTTATTGAATTTTTAGATAAGAAAATTCAGCCCCAAATGTATCAAATAATTAATTATCTAACTAATTTCTCAACTATATAATCTCCGAATTTTACATATCATTTACAAAAACAATATAAAACAGTTAAAACAACGTGAAACTCATTTAAATTTTCAATTAATGTTATTAATTCAATCCACGAAGTTTTAAAGTTTCAGCAGAATTTCGGTAGGTATGAAACAATTTCATTCGGGACACGGAAATAAATAAGTAGGTAGCTACTGTACCCCAATCCTGAAGAAAATTCTGAAGCAAACGTTTATTACCAGGATTATGGAAATGAAATCTCCATTTTATAGATTGCCGATTAGATTATGCTCTCCATTTTTATGGGATGTCCGGGCGTCGACGACGTAATTATTTTAAAGATATTTCTATTTTACGGAGGGATTTAGGATGTTATCCCGTATTTAACGATAGGGTGGAATCAATGAGTAGGATATTTAAAGGATTTATATGCGACTTTACATTGTGTGCGAAATATGGACGAGACGTGGAAAATCGGTTTGGTTTATTAGCTGCCAGTAGGTACCAGAAAGTTAATAGTAAATTTGCTTAACCTTTCGTTTCCGTGACTGTACATCACTGCATAAAATTCTCGATTCGATATCGATATCCTGGTTTCACTCTAATATACGGAACAGATTTCCTAGAATTTTCTTTGTGTTATTTTCTCTTCCTGTCCAGTTTATGAATAATATTGTCTCCAGAAAAAAATAATGAAATAATAATAATGAAACATCAAACCTTTATTGCTAACTAATACATAATGTAAACGGTCGAAGGTCCCGATCAGATCCGGTCCGGTCCGGTCAGATCTCCCTCTGTGCCCCTAAAGTAGTACGAATTAATATTCATAGCTCGCTCCCACACACCATATCTGCGGACTGAAACTGTCCCATTTTATTCCTAATTACTCCGCAATATATCACGTTTATAAAGACCCTGAAGTTTTATAGCTCTCAGCGGCTTTACTTGTAATTAAATGTTATACGTATTTTATCGAAGATTGGGTATCGTTACAAATACAATTAGACTCGTCGACAACAGATATTTGCGGAGCGCGTCCCGACACGGTCCACTGACTTTGTTCTGTTTGTGTTTTTTCATCCAGTTTGTTGTTAGTCCCACGTCCGAATACTTGGAGCACAATGAACCAATACTTTTTGGCTGGACATTGAAAATTAGTTTTTCTCTCTCTCGTACATCATGCCTTTGGAACTTTCAGAACAATGTCTACGTATAATTCCAGTCGATAGCGAACGTCAAACGCATACCGTGGAAGTGATATATTTTCCAATACAAAGTGCCTCGCAGCGGCGGCGTGGAGAATGGCAATGCGTCATATAGAACAGAGCTACGGAGACAGAACGAATTAAAGTAGTCGATTTGTTTGGAGTCGATATCAAACGAGAAGTGTCAGTGTGGTTGACAGACGGCTCTCTTTGACTTATGAGAGACCGTCGCCGTCGCGTTTTCGAGTGTCACGCGAGCTGTATTAATCAAATCGCTGTCACTTACAATAGAAAAAACGAATATTTGCTTACAATCACATACGTCGATCCAAGTTTTTTCTTCTTCATCAACAAACCCAAGGGGGGTTTGTTGATGAAGAAGAAAAAACTTGGACTGTTTATGTCATATGCCTCCTCGTGAAGTTTCTATACCTAAAGGTGGCTATCGCTACATACGTTGTTTTCATGCAGGCTTATCAAACTTTCAGTCATGTGTACAGATTATGTTTTTACATATATAGTACCTTAAGGGCTGATTTTTCCAAAGCCAGATAATTTTATCGGAGGAATAATTTTGATTTTTTGACAGTTCTTCTATACAAAAACTGTCAGACGTCAATTTTATTCCACGAATAAAAATTATCTGTCGATTGAAAAATCAGCCCTAAGTTTAGTAAATGCTTGTCCATTCAAAGTTCCATCGTACAATTATTCTAATAAGGCCTGTTATCAATATCACGCAATCTAGCTTTTGACCCAATGATTTTCCAAAGGTGCTTCATGTGACAATGATAACGTACTAATTAACTCCGTGTATTGGACACTGGATCTCGATTAGGGACTGATTTGAATTGTATAGTGTGTACCGGTATCGCAGATATAGGTAACAATGGATAGTTATCTAGCGAAGGGACCTATCCGGCTGCATAATTTTGGTATTACTGAAAGTTAGTAGGTATTAATAACATTACATTTTTCAGTCATATAAAAGATCCATTTCGCTAATTAGCATCACCGAAAACACAGATCTATTAAACTATCTTTTCGTCGACGATTTGCTATAACATAATTTTCTCATAAATGGCCATTCTTACAAGTAATATAAAAGAGCGAATTCATCTATTTGGGTATTTAATTTGCGGAGAATTCTCATTTGGCACGTGCCCAACTAGAACTAAGGGAATTTCAACCGCAATTCCGACGAACTTTCGCAGAAACTAAAAAGTTTCCATTCTTTCTTTCCCCACGTTCATCCTCTTATACTACAGTTAAGGAGCAGGTCAAGGTTCTTATTCCTATTCAATGAGATTATCACCATCACACGGATTTTGAGTAAAAGTAAAGGAAATAATTCATACATTATTCCTACTGTCAGGTAACGTTAATCTCTCCGGGCAAAATTTTACCGTGAAGCCACGAATGAACGAACAAAATATGTCTTCCATTGTTACTTTGGACACTTGAATCAAATTAAAAAAGTTTTTCTTCTCAAATGTTTGTACAAAAAGTGAATTACTGAGGCGAATTTCATCCGAGAAAAAGTAACCCTAAAGCTAGGTGTTGTCGAGTCATGTTTAATACAATGACGGCGACTTCTTGCCAGTGGAACGGCGGCTTAATCGAAAAATTCCTTCAGGCATTTCGCAAATACTTGCATGATTGAGGAGGCAGCCGGCGGACGAACACACGCCGCCCTTACCTGCCGATATTTTGAACCACACAGAATGTTCGCAGCGGAATTCTATGAAAATAAACAGGCGCCTCACCTTAATACCAGTCATATTTGTGTATCGTGAGCATCTGGCCGTATTTAGTCAATAACATTACCGTTATAAAAACATAAACAAGTTTCTTTTTCATAACATTAACACGCTTGTTTCATGTAGTCTGCGCTCTGTCGACTAACATCTGGATCATGCGCTTATTTAACCCTAAATAGTTGCAGGCCGTGGTAAGTCAGGCCAGTTAATTGAGTTGGTAACGTAAATACAAACCACATGGCCGCGGGACCTTTTTACTGCGTACTTAAAAAGGATTGGTTGAAGTGCAATTAGAAGTGTTGCCTTTTATTTTCCCTTCGAATGTTGACTACAATGTTACGTCAATGTATACTTAGTTATTCAAAAGCAAAGTTGGGGAATATTTACTTTATTCTTGTACTCGCCTAGTCATTAGTGCGGGCGTTCTGGCGTAAACGGCAAATGCACTATAACGGCCTTACAGCGGCGTAGTTAGAGCAACAATAAAACAATCATTTGTACGGAAAATGCAGTTTTCCCAGATGTTATGGTCATTTTGGTGAGGAAAGCTGAAAACATTTCATTTCCAGTTTCTCTGTGAAAAGAGTTTTGTATAAAAGCTTTGTTCGTGATTCGTGACCGTAACAAATATTTAGTATTGTTTAGAAAGGGATGACATAAGCGACTCCTTGAAGATGTCGCAAGAATGTGTTAGAGCCATTACGTGAGCGACGTCACGTAATAGTTTTCGTTGTTTACAGATAATATAGTGGCGAACAAAAAAATGCGTCTTTCAAGAGACAAGATGTCGCCCGCGCGCCTCCGCGGTATTCTGCTCATGCTTCTTGTCTCTCAAAGTAAGCTGAGTTTTATAATATCATGTTTTATTATAATCTTACAGTATATTTACTTCTACTGTTCTACGTGAAGGGATTTTGTTAGTCGTCTTTCTGCATGTTTGTACAATAAAATATTGAAATAAGTTTGTTTGCGGTTGAGAAGCGTGCTTTTGCACGAGTTGAATACTAAATGTATTTTTTTCTTTAGATAAAGGTTCACTAATGTTCTTGTTAGGATATCTAAAGTATTTTGTCGGCCGTACGTGTTTTATGCACTACCAATTATTGTCTTGGGCATAGAATAAATATTTTATATGAAAACTTAAAGCTAAAGGTTGCAAAGTTCGCGTATTTTCTAAGTCCCGGTTGGTAGCTAATAAAAACAACAAATATTTCGCTCCTCCAACAGGATCTTATAAGACAAAAGCCGAGATTGCGGCCCAAGTAGAACTGTCAAGAGTTTAATTAGGAGCTATGGTCGGAAAGTTCCAGGAAAAACTATTTAGTTGAAACAATAGAAACTAGCCGCATTTTATTTTTATGGCAAAGAATTTGCGGAACGTTTTTGCTCTGTGCAATTTACTTTGATGTTATCTGCACGAACAATGTTCAGTGATTTTAAAAGGAGCTCATTCCCCTGGTTATAACCCTGTCAGAACGATGCATAAATACGTTTTAGACGCTTTGAAGACCACGCTGACTGGCAGAATAATTTAAATGAGAGTTAAAAACACCAGTAAGTACGGTCAGCAGCAGATGATTAACACTGTTACTTTTAGGTACACATCATCTACACACAAAATTATTCGATACCAATATCATAGCTAAGATTTAATATTCTTTTAATTTTACTTTTGTTCCGATTGTAGATAATTAAACTCAATAATCTTTATATATTTATAATTCTTCTCTACGTGTGTGTCACTGACACCTAAACGGCTGGACCGAATTCCGAATTTTATCAAAATCCCTGGATGGTTTAGATTCATAATTGGACCCGGTAGGTGGCGCTATTCGAGCTGGACAACGTCTGTCAGGCTTGCTAGTTAAGATATAAAATACTGGAGTGTGAATCGAATTTAGTCGCTGACTTAACAAATTGAAGTCGTAAATATATGTACGGCCATCTTTAATGAAATCAAGGAGAAAGGACACAACCTTGAAGCTAATGAACTTCAACTGTAGTAGATGGAGAAGCAAATCTTGTTAAAAGTAATGGCGAAGTACTCAGACGAACAATCAATAGTTTCAAATCAGTTGCTCACAGAATTATACAGACTATTCATTCAAGGTGACTTCAATGACGGTCGTCCATGAAGAGGTGCAATGAAAATATTTTGTTTTAATATTGATTACATCACATTGTGGTAATATTGTTTTTGCGAATACACTTTGTTATTAAAACGAAAACAGAAATAGATAAAACTTTAAAATTATAGGTACAGACGCCATCACATCAAGCTACTACAACCTGTCAAATTTCTTTAATAGATTTTTAACTTTATCGTTAAAGCATTAAGGTTCAAGGTTGATAGGGAAAATTTGACAGTTTCGGGTAGCTTGACCTGCTGGCGTCTGTACATGAAATAACACGAGCCGATAAAGGCTTTCGCAGACAGACGCGACGCTACGGTACGACGCGATTCTGGTAGAAAAAAATCCATGAAGTTTTCATAGAAATTGTTTTACTAGAGTCTCGCTGTCACGACATCCTTGTATGTGGTCCGGAGCCTTAAAAGTTTATTTTATTCAGAGGTTTCAGATTTTCGTTAAAAATATAATTTATTGTAAATCTAACAATTTGTTTTCTCAATACTTTGCTTTTTCAGGCAAAGAATCTATCACTGAGGGGATTTCATGAAACTAAAAGCGTGTGGGAGCCTTTTATTATTCTGTTTCAAGACAAACAAGTGAAAAGCGAATTCTCTTCTCAGTCTATTTGGGGGTTTAGAAGAGGATCCCTCGGATTTGCTGGATTATTTAGAAATTCGTACATGAAGGAAGTAATCAGGAAATCAGCTAATACGTATGGTAATGTAGATGAAATGGAAAGAAACTGTATAAAAAGTGTATTCAATGAGACAAGTAATTTGTGGTGGGCGCGCCTGAGGGCAATTCGCTCTGCATCACATGGAGTGCCTCCGTTCTACGACGTTGACAAATTGCCTTCTTTAACGCCAAGGGAAATTATTTAAATACTCACTTTGCGGCATACAATATCAGACTCATTGGCTGTCTAAGAAACGCCTCGGGGCGATATGTTGTACAAACAACCGGGGATTGGTCTTGTTGACCCAAGAATGAGTTATGGTTAATGTTCGCCTGAATGAAGAAGAATTACGGTTAAGATTGAGATCAGTGAAGCAACGGATGGTGAAGCCATTAACTGCTATAACGGACGACGCTATGCAAGCAAGATGTTCAGCGTTGGAAGTGAAATCAAGCTCCTTATACATTATAGGAAAGCAACGATTGTAACTGCCAATTAACAAAAGTACTCACGAGGGACTCTTAAAATAAATTAATTTTAAATTCACAATTTTAATATTTTGTGTATAATAAAGTCACAATTTTAATATTTTGTATATAATAAAGTCACAATTTTAATATTTTGTATGAAATACCAAATTTTACCTTGTATTTACCTATACCCATCTTTACATACCGAGACCCCTCCGTGCCTCGGAAAGCACATTAAGCCGTTGACCCCGGTGGTCATTCATAGAACTTTGACACTCGTCACGGGACAACCAGTCTTACCAAGGGGTATAGTATTACCCAGTAACTGGATTGTGGAGGTCAGATAGGCAGTCGCTCCATGTAAAATACTGGTATTCAGCTGCATCCGGTTAGACTGGAAGCCGACACGAACATAGTTGGTAAATGGCTAGGCAGATGATGATTTACCTATACCTACCTACTTTTTCAGGTCGTGGCTCTTTATTTTATTATCCTTTGCGCAGCTTTGGGCTGCTGTCCAACAAACAAGTTTAGATTTTATGTAACTATCTACGAATTTTCATTTGAAAATTCAATTTAGCACACTTTTATATTAAGTTTCGTTGACCTTTTCTGTTCATATATCTCGTAGTTTTTTCGCTAGAGCTGTCAGTTTTATTTTCGTAAATGCCTGAAAGCGTAATACTGAAACTGATACCTAATAAATCTGAACATGATAATCCCTATAGTATTTTATGTAATAATCTCTTTATCTCATGAGACATATACCCAATACTTATTCCAAAGATAACCAGTACGTAACCAAGGTGAGCTGCAGAGTCGGTTAACGAAGCCATTTTGCTGTAATGCGAGTCATTTGCTCGCAGCAGGAACTCTGGAGAGAGATAAATCTGTGTGAACACCTCGATAAAGGGGTAGGTATGTTATCGGCGGATTTGTCTTATCTCATCTCGCAGGCGCGCTTTATCGCCGCAGGCTGGGCGAAGTGCCCCCTAACGCCGATTGTCGAAATTTAAAAGCGAGTAATTTCAAACGACAAGTGGAGATTTTCGCATATTATATTGCAAATCGAAATGGAATCGAAAATATATAATACTCCTCGAGTGTGACGTCGGATACCCGGTTAAATGATGTGCGACGAGGATCACATGCGTGCGTTAACGCACATCCCGCGGTTACTGGACACAATGCCGTAATACGGTCCATACAATTATTATAATGACGTCGAATTTTCTACTCCACCCAACGTAGGCTTTTCTCATCAAACCAACCAAAAAATAAAGCAGATATCAATATCGCTAAAGCTTATTTCTAATAAGGTTCCTGTTGACTTTCACGTAAATACATTTTTTAGATTCCCGAGTGACGCGATTTGCGTGAAATATTGACGGTTGATGCTAAAAGGTCAAGTCGTTAATGAAAACTGGCATTTTGAGGTTGAAAAATTCAAGTAAATTTGTTTTTAGGTCTTTATAATGACTGTTGATTAATTAATGAGAGCAGTGGTGGCCCAGTGGTATCGGCCGCGACTTACGAGTTGTAGGTCATAGGTTTGAACCCAGACAGGCGCTTTATTTATGTAAATTATTTCATCACCACTGGTCTCAAAACGGTGAAAGAAAACATCGTGAGGAAACCGGCACGTCCTAGAAGCAAAAGTTCGAAGACATGTGACATCTACCAACCCGCACTGGGCCCGCATGGTGGATTACGGCCCGCTCCCTCTCACCGAGAGGAGGCCTGTGTCCCAGCAGGGGGAACATTATAGGCTGATTATGTAATGACTGTTACAGTCCTTCCACAGTTATTTTACCTCTGATTCTGCATCACTGCCAAAATCACAGTGATCTTATGATAGTTGCAATAAGGTTGTTTTTTTTTCCTTTTTAGAAACTGAGCCGTTGTCGGATATTCTGCCAGCTTCATGTAGTGACAGCAGCATAGCAAGATGAGCCGTCGAACTTTTCACTTTATGGTACAGACGCCAGCAGGTCAAGCTACCCGAAACTGTCAAATTTTCCCAATCAACCTTGAACCTTAATGCTTTAGCGATAAAGTTGAAAATATATTAAAGAAATTTGACAGATTGTAGTAGCTTGATGTGCTGGCGTCTGTACTTCAGTTGTTATTTGTTAATGTTAGTAGCTGACAAGACAATTATACAAGTATTGTTAGTTAACATGTTGTTGGGTTGTTGTCAATAAGTCTGTCAAAATCCCAGTGATTTTTATTGTCGTTATAATAAGGTTGCTATTGCGTTGCTGCTGTCAGAGGTAAAATAATTATGAATGAATTGTATCTTGGTGGGACCATTAAATTGCGACTTAAACTGACATCAAGCAATGGACAAAAGAAAAGTTGTTTATTACGTAACTTTTGCCTCTTTGCATTTTATATGTATTTTTTTTATAATGTGCATTTTGTTCGTGCAGAATAAACATTTTTTCTTCATTTTCTTATAATATCTAAAATTATCTAGACGTTTCGTTATTAAAGTCTGCTTTCGGTTCATAGCTTCTCTAAAGTTTCTAAGAAAGACGTCACGGCAATTTAGATCTGTTCGGTTCTGGCTGGGATAGAAACTCGGATTTCGACTGCGGTGTAATATCGTCTGTCTGTTATACTCGCGGAGGATATTACGAAGAGAAATTGTAATGTACTTCTATATTCTATATTTCTCTAGATTCCAATATATTTAGAGCTTACGTAAGTAAGGTATCTAGGTACTGTTGTTGTCTCTCTTGGGTTTTAATTTAAGAAAAGATTGCATACCTACTGTGGAGACAATAAAATCCATGCAAGGTCACGTCTGTAAGTTAGCTGAATTGGGAATTACCCAATACCCATGTATTGTCTTACCTTGTTTATTTCTCTCTTTTGGTACTATGATTTTATGATTCGCGTCTCGTTTGTGTAGAATAAACATTATTAACTATTATTTGACGACATGGTTGGCGCAGTGGGTGAGCGATCGACTGCTGCGCTGCGTGTCGCGGGTTCGATTCCCGCACGGACCAAATATTTGTATTGCCTACAGATAGTTGTCCCGGGTCTGGCTCTTTGTGTATGTGAGTTTAAATGTTTGTAAACGCATCCACGATACAGGAGTAACTCAAGGGTAGGGCAAAGTTAAAAAAAAAAATAATAACTCTGCTTGATGCTCATGCCTGTTCGGAATTATGCCTGTGTCTTCATAATATTGTTTGTTTTGTAGGCTCCCATATCCGTCAGGTCGCATGAACAAATTACAAAATCGAACTCCTTCTTGAATTGAATTTCTTCAATTTTATAATTTGAATCTTCAGTACGTTGCGTCTTTGCTGTCTGTTTTGAAACTGTATCACGCAACACAATAGACATAAACTGATAAACTTTTCTAAACGAGAATACTTCAAGTCCTGCGAACTTGCGGTCACAGACTTTCATCACTGACAGTTACTCCTCTCCTTGTAACTCAAGGGATTACCTCCAGACTAGATAAGAAAGTCGAAGTCGACAGGGACAGGTGACACGGCTTCCTTCGAGCCCTTCTCAGAAGTCTGGTTGTGACACCGTTTTATATATTTGATGGTGGCTTTAGACTAGTTTATATTTCAAGAAATTCTTGTAATTGTTTATTACAAAAATTGCAGGAAAAGAGTAAGCAGGTACTGGGAAATGTACGGTTACCACGGAGATAAGTAACCAGGGTCGTCGGATATAGTTGAAGTTTAGTATGAAACCGATGGATGATCTCGAATAAAAAAAATAATTAATAGAAAACAAACAGTTAATTTATCAAATTAAATTTCAACTTTAAACTTCAACTTTATCCGACAACTTCAAGCTTCAGCAGATTTATATATTCCAAATAGACAATCTTAATAGGTATACATAATTCTTCTGTACGTGTGTTTGTCATTTAACTTCTCCTAAACGACTGGACCGATTTGGGTGAAATTTTGTGTGTATATTTCAATGGGTTCCTGGATAGTTTGAAAACATAATTGGACCCACTAGGTGGCGCTGCTTTTCCGGGCAGGACGACGTCTGCCGGGTCCGCTAGTAATGGATATATTTACAGTATATATTTGAGTTGTATATAAGTATAATCTCGAACATAATTCAAAGAAAGAAAGCATGGAGGAAGAGCTCAACACAACCATTTCCGCAGCGCAATTCAACTCAATGGCCTCCAAAAATTAGTGATGCGTCTCACATTCCTAATCTCCCCTTTTGCAACTTATTCGAGGACCGTTAGCAAAGTCAATGAAAACAAAACCTTTGAAAACAATTATCAGCGCGGAGTATAGTTGAGAAACTAATGGGCCTTTGTGTGAAGAGTTCAGACACGGAGGAACGGAGGGAACATGCAGGAGCGAGGGCTGACGGGAGAAAATTAATCACACCGCTTTGTGTCTGAGCACCTTCTAATTTACATGAGGAGTCACGGGTCAGTATGGTAAACTCTGCTTACTCACTTTCATCTAATCCACGGCAATGTTAAACTTTTTGTGTAGAAAAAAGTATGAGAGAATTAATTAATCCCGGGCGTCATTAATTACAAAAAGTTTTGCTATTTTGACATGTTTGAAGTGGATACAGAATATTATTAAGAGCTCTATTGTTACTGCGGTAAAGAAGGTTCAACCAAAAAGTAGACGTTCTTTGAATTTCAGGTTGCGTACCTAACATAAAATATTCTGCCATGGAAAATGTTCCTACTTCGGAGTTCATAACTTTACCTAAGTTGAACTTCGAAGTAAAAATACTTTCCCCAGGAGATAGCCACTTCTGCAATACAGTAGGTATCTACATCATTAATTATACACACAATTACGTAGTCAGCTAAACTTAAATTAAGATTTCAGTCTCAACATTAATGAGTTGCTTGAATAAAGTTATTTACATTATTGTTAAAAGCCTGTGATGTCCCACTGCAGGGTAAATACCTCCCTACTCTCTTTCCATTTCTCTTTGTTTAAAGCTGCTGAGGACCAAATCTTGTTGGAGGAGTCCAGCTCATCCCGCTTTCTCCGTCTGGGCCTGCTGCGATGTCGCTTGTTATTAAGAGGGACCCATTGGTCGTCTGACATGCGGGAGATGTGTCCAGCCCAATTCCATTTTAGCGTGGCAACTTTCACAAATGAGTTATATTTGTGATGGAACGGATGGTCGTATTAACAAATATGATACAAAATATCAAGGTAAAAGCCAAAACGGAAATAACTTTACTGCCATCATATAACGTAGCACTACATCGTCTTTCAAACGTTAATACATACACAGAAAACGATTTAGCAAGTGACTGAACAAGGTAAAGCCTAGCTTGCCTGCTTCGCATGCAAAGTATGAAGACGGACCTTTTTGTTAAACTTTGATAATGTAACTGTGAGAGCTCTCTCTTTTCGTCTGTTTTCATTTCGGAGCACGTTCATATGTTTAAAAGAACCTCGCACCTCGCGGACGAAGGTTCTTTTAAACACTTTCTTTTACATTAAACGCGACATTTTTCTGAGTAGCAATTTTATTTATCTGTCAAACAAGGGTTTTGGCTGTTGTCTTCTCGAATTTTCGCTTGGCTTGCCTTGAATTTTTGGGTCTTTACATAATGGCCCAATGTTAAATGCACTTTATTTTCTATGCGCTTTTTCGTAGCCTATTACTAAATCATCACCAATGAGTTGGACTCCTTTAATAAAGACTGGTCCTTGGCAGCTCTGGACAGAGAGAGGCGGAAAGAGAGTGGGGAGGTCTTTGCCCAGCAGTGGGACAGTAATGGCTAGTAATAAAATTCACCTGTCATTTAATTAAATTGTGATTTTATTGAAAAAATAAGTAAAGTACAGCAAAAAGCCGGCTTTCAGAGACACGAAAACTTTCTCAGCGCACCTGAGAAAATTTCAGGAAGTTTTTGCAACAAAGTTACCATTAAAGTACTGGTTGTTGTTGTTGTTGTTGTTGCTTTACATATTGCATTAAAACTGTATCCAACACCGAGCAGCGAACACATAAATTCAAGTCTACGGCCAAAATTAATTACAGTACATTTGTGTATCGGTTCCCCAGTGCGATGTAGAGTGGCATCATTAGCGGCGCGGACGATGAAAGGGGAATTTGTTTCAGCACAGATTTGTTACTGTACCTGGCAATCAATTTGCATAATAGAGACTCCGATGTCACTGATAATGAGGAGGATATATTTTGTTTAATACGACGAGCGGCTAGTGGAATAGGAGAGGATTAAAGCGTGCTGTATGAGCAATTTCAGCGTTGTAATGTAAAATATTTTAATGAGTTGTCGCTCTTTAATACATATTTTCGTTGAAAACGGGCGACTGATAATGCGGGTTCAGAGTAACAGCTTGTTGCGTGGATTAACAAGCTAGATCTGATTTTTTTTTACAGAATTAATGTTTTAACACAATATATTGCCCCAACCAAACTGTCAAGTAGTTTGTTGGCAGATATAGCTCCTTTTTTTAAACATTTATATATCATTTATAATTCACAATTATTTATAATTTTTTTTCATCTTTACATAATACATTCCTTCAATTTAATCCTGCAGATTTGTTAAGTCATGTCGAAGAAACGCTTTGTCGCAGTACAGTAGTGTCGGACTTAAGGTATTTCGGACTTAAGTATTGTCGAAATGAAGACGTTTCGTGTCGGATTTCCATATTGTCGCAATAAAATCTTGTCATATTACGGTTTGTCAAAATTCAGTTGGTAAGTAAAAACAAATCTACACGTTTTTAAAATATTTTCTACACTGAGGCTTTGACAAAACACATTAAAGAGATAGGTACTTATGTATTTTATTGTTATTTTTTTTGTAATGTTACATAATTTCGATCTTCATATTCGATCATAATAGTTATTACAAGTGGGCTAGAAATATTATTGTTCCTTTGAGATTTTGTGCGAAATATTGTTATTTAAGCTATCATTACAATACTCTTCTAAAGCTACTGACAACACTACTCTCTTATGCAGTGGCAGCATTTTACAAGCAAAAATAAGTTTTCGTATTCACTACTTTTACAACGTTTTTTTTGTGTAGGTAAACTTATTTACTGTAAGCGCCTGAGTAAGTTTATTATACAAACACGTTTAAACATTAATAATATTTAAAAAAAACTAGATGAGGTCGGTGTTTTCTATCCGACTACTCCGAGAAGAAACACCGAAACAAACTCAGGTCTGTTTGGAGCAGTTATTTTTATGTATTTATGTAATTTTCAACTTTATGTTCATCCTGATTTCTAACTATTCGTAGAGGATATACCTAGGAACTTACATTCCTATAAAGTATAAATATCACATTTCCCGATGACAGCGATGACGACGAGTACTTCGACGCCTAAGTGTCCTTTAGTTTTTGTATTTATTTGTATAGTTAGTTAGTAATTTAATTTAGTAAGCACCTAATGAAAATAGTTAGTTTTGTTAAATGTTGTTTTACAATATTTACAAGGAATTTATCTTTGTTCTCTGCATAGATACAAGTAAATAAAGTAGGTAAGTAAATCAAATGCCTGAACGAAAATAATTGATCGCGTGTCCTATTTTCACCGTAGTTAGTATAAAGGATAATGGCGCAGATTCCGTTGTTCACAAACTAAACTAAATTTAAGTTCAGTGCATCTTTTTCTTTCTATTTCATTAAGAAAAGGACAGAAGATAAATGTCAGTTTAGTCCTGTCAAATTAGTCAGCGACTGACGTAAATTGACGTATCTTTAGTAGCCATGTTTTTAATCACGTCTAAACTGTCTATCTTAATTTGGAGTATCTTAATTTGACTGGACTAAACTAATATTTTATCTTCTGTCATTTCTGTCCATTGACGTATGGGGGAACAGACAAGTGCGACCGCTGTGTGTCGCGTGGGCTCGTCCTAATGGTCCATTACCTCAGCACCAAGTTCAAAGGGATCGCCGACGATGCGTTTTATCCTGCATCTCGTATTAAATGGATTGCGTGCGGCACTTCTGCAAGCGATGATGATTTACGTTCCTGTTTGGTGTCTAGTTCTGAAACAGGGCACGGGTCTTACCTGAAAAAGAGAAAAGGTTAGGTTAGTGAAAATTTTTTTAGCTTTGGGATGATTTAATATTGCGATAAATTGATAAATATAAAAATAGTCTTCCAGACCGAATTTCGGCAACGGCGACCGATCTCAGCGGAGACTTGTCATCGACGCGGGATATATTATAGTGCACATGTGCGTGCGCAGGTACAGGTGCACTCACTCTCCCCTCACTCTCATAGTCCGATGGGACGGCAATCCGACACGACCGGAGAGTGATCAGGCGCTGGACCAACGCAACGGCTTAACGTGCCTTTCGAGGCACGGTGGTATAACATCACCAACTTCCAAACTCCGTGCTGTTACTGAGAAATTCCTAATCGAAAAACCCAATAACTCTTTGCCCGACCTGGGAATCGAACCCAGGACCCCACGAGCATTAGCTGTGATTGCTGGATATACATAGATAAGGTAATTAATTATGTTTATCAGCGACCGTGGAACTTACTTTTATGGAATAAATTAAATTAATTTTATCTCCAATTATTAAGTGACCAAGAATAATTAGGTATAGTTAAGTATTAAAACTGTGCTGTGGCGAGCAGCGGACATTTTTCGGCTGATACATTATGACGGCGATTATGAGAACTGCGATATCCAACTTGTAAAGCTGCGCACCGAATTTTACTGCAGTAAATTTTGAATGTTGATTTTATTGAATATCGGATTAATTTCACGATTGAAGCTGGTCACGCGTATGTAAAACGTAGCTGAACCAATTGTCGCCAAAAGCCAATCAGCCAGTGATTGTGATTCCTGAATAATGAACCAATATGGTTACGGCATTATGTACGCCGACGTGGTTTGAAATATTTCATTCATCAGTTTTTTTTCAGTTTTTTTTTCGTCTTCATAATTTTATTAATTCAAAAAAAATGTTTATTGAAAGCTTAAACGACACGAATTTAAGCTTCATAATGTACATTTTAAATGGTTAAATAATAATGAACGTTGTTGGTTAGTGTTTATTTTGGACCATTTCAATAAAGCTGTAAGTATTTTATTTTAAAATCATTTTTTTTTACTTACAGGTAAGTATAGACTTACCTGTTAACTTTACATCTTCCTTATTGTACCTATCGTTCTTACACTGATTGTTTACAATAATCTTATAATTAGTCAAATATAAAGTTTTCAGCCATAAAAACAGGGATTTATCGTAACATAAAAGTCACTTAAATTGTTTTGGTATCAGATTTCCCAATCTTGAGCTTTAGCTTGTTGATCGTCGGAATGGGAACAATACACAACATCAAGGCGGCTGTAGAAAACGCAAAAGAGCGAAATTTTGAACCAAAATAACTCTTAAGCCCACAAACATCGAACTACCCTCCCAGTAGGGAGTAAATCTGGTGCTCAGGGAGCTTTATTTTGTTTAACAAGCTCTCGGTTTTAATAAATTTACATTAAGGATATATTTTATTTTCTCTAGAGAATTTTAATTTTTTATTCCACTGGAAGGTTTGGCTATCCCGTTAAATTATACAATGGCAATTTTAGTTCGTTCATTTATATCAAGCAAATGGTCGGGAAACGTGAAAACGAGCGTCCTAATCGAAATTTTGAAGTTAAAATACTCTGGAGACAGTTTCGAGGATTCCCACGCCTGTCACGTTGGTTGTAGCTGTGTAACGTTGTGATTACGCTGACGTCAAGGGAATAACGTCCATTGCTCGCTTTGTGCGGCACAGGTTGATCAATGTAGTCAGTAATGCAGCAATGGAGGTAATTCGTCACTGTTGGATGGCCTGCGTGTGGGGCAGGGTAGCGTTTGTAGCGTTGTGTAATCATTCAATGAGCAATCCATTACATTGCTGTCCGTTTTGGAAATTAGTTTGCGTGACGATTAAGCACGTGATTACGCAATTGCAGGATTTCTTTACCTTGAAAACTAAAAAAAAAAACAGGAGCGCGCCATATACGAGTACCTATCCTGTTTAAAAATAATAGTTAGTGTAAATGAAATACACAAACGAGCGTAAATTATACTCGTTTGAATTATGAAGCCAAAAATAGAAGCCCCTTAGAACAAAATTAAATGTATTCTAGTACAAATTACACACATTAATAATAATTTGAATAAGCTGTACAGTGCGACGTAGAATTAACCGCTCCACACTTTCCTCTTCAAATAGTCTAAGAGTCAAGCAGTAAATTATAAACGATATTTACTTCCCAAATATAGCTCTAAGATTCATTTAAAAACAGGGCAATCTCGTAGTACGACGTAAACTTCGGAATCGTAGGAACACTGAGTGGGGTGTAATTTTAGTTCGTTTTGTCATAGATTAAGTATTTCGTCATAGAAACAATTTATTTTTAAAATTTCTCTTTTCATTAACGAATTGCTTTTCAAAACCTACATTACAGTCATACCGAATTCAAATTCAACATATTTCATTTCACATAAACCTACATGGGTAGTAGATATCAATTCTTTCGACAGAATCCTGACTCTGTTGGACGTATCTTGCGCCCGACAACTTCAGTATGAATTTGACTGCGTTTGGAACACGAGTCTGTGTCCTATCACATTTAACCTGTCTGCCTTCAAAGCAAGAGTGCACAGGCTTCTTCTGGGCACGCTCGTTCCTTCCTGGACCTCATCTGTCACTTTCCATCAGGCATGATCGAAGTCAAGAGCAGCCTCAAACACCAATAAAAAAGGAGTCCCACTTCTACAGAATGTATGATTTTTATCAAAGCATAAGGAAGAACTTGAAAAAATCAGGAACCTCACGTAGACGATAAAAAACTGAAGTGAGCTCATAGCTGAATGCATCCATGGGGGTAATGCATTTGAATTACCCCCATAGATGTATTCAGCTATGAGCAAAAAAAGTTTGATGCTTTTCTCTTATGGCAATTTAGCCATTAGAGAAAAGCATCAAACTTTTTCTAGGCTTGTTCTCAAGCCGTCCTGTTAAAATTCTTATTCTATGGTTCCCTAGTAGAAGCAAGTAAGATGACCATTCCCAGTCGGGTTGGATCGCGCCCAACTGCTAGCAATTAGCAACGGATCGACAGTCACGGTAATGGTTGTCATTCACTACAGAAGACCCTTTTTATCGAGTTTGGTGTACTCGTATCTTATCTTGTGTAACAATGAATTAGGGTCTAATGTGCGTGTATTTGTTTGATATGGGTAATCAGAGTGTCATTATCGGCTACGGCGCTGTTGAAGTCTGTTAAAAAAGGTTGAGATTTGTACCTAAACACATGTTATTGAGGTTTATGACAAGGAAATAGGTTTTAAAAAAAATAATTTTAAAGACAGTTCTGTCTGTATCTCCTCCCTTTAAAAGTATTTAGTTTTCTTGTTTGTCTGAAAAACCCTTTTACGAATGTGAACGTGACACTTAACATCCTTTTCGCAGCAAAACATTAGTGAAACCGACACCCAAACTTCATCTATCATAATAAACACAATACTTAACCCTCGTAGGAAAAATGATGCAGCCTGGTGTATTTATGGGACACCCGGAAGCCATGCAAACATAGTTCGCCATTATAACGACATTGGGACCGAATAGCTTCGCTGATGTATACCCAATGAATATTGTGGCTCGTGGCTTGTCTGACGACAATATTCTGTAACCGAATTACATTTCCCTCTCGTCTTTTCCTTATAGAGGACTGAGGAAGTCTTTGGGAGCTGATTTGATTAAAGTAGATTGTTGGTTATTGCATTAATTAGCGTGGCAGGGACATCGATGCGCAAACTGAAACTGAACATGAATTCAGCACATGATTAAAAAAAAATTTGCTGTTCCATACATTTAAACCGCGTAGGTAGTTTCACCGCGCTTTTCTATGAAACAGTTTTTTTTTTTTTATAACCGACGATCATTTTCTATGCTAGGGGCTACGTCTAGAATCATGTGCTCAATTTATGATTTCAGTTTGCTCGTCACTGTCCCTGCCACACTGTATAGGTAAACTTTGTAGGTATATACATATGTAAATACTCTTTTTATGTGATTCTTACAGTCGGTACTAAAAACGGACCGAAAACAATTTTCACATTTTTTAAATATATTTTGCGAATATTCTCTTTGCAAGAATAATAATTTATCATGGCTCTCAAAACATATGTCCCAATTACGCTGCTGTCTGCACAACGCATGACAGACAAACATACATTTATTATACTAGCAACTTGTTCCATTCAAGGGCTAAATTCCAAAACCGACTTCCATTGTCTTTGTATTTCAGGGGTGTCTCTCACTTTAAGTAATCAGTGTCACTACTACTATTAGTCTTGTCGTTCTGTTTCGCGACAACCCTTGCCTACTTGGCACTAGATTCGGCAAGAGCACTAATTTGTTACGTCTTCCCTACCCTGCCCTAATTGCTTTCTCGTCTTCAATAGAATTAATTAGAATACATTAAAAACAGTACTGTTATAGTAGTGTTACTTATGCTTTGTTGACATGAGGCTGTAATGTATCATTTACGTCAGGGAGTGCCCGAAGAATCGTATTGCTTCCGTTTGTAATTTTCTGACTGTCATACATACCAAAGTCAGAATATTTAATATTTTCATACATCTGCGGGCTAATTGCGTAACACACTTAAAATTACAATTGATCGAATTTTCTTTCATTTTGACAGTTCAGTCACGTTCATTGCGTTATTTACGTAGCTGAGCAGACGAATTTATTAAACATATGAAGCAATGGATTAGAAATATCCTTCAAAACTCTCGGATTGTGATTGAAACTGTGTTATGCAATTAGGATGCGCGTCACATTTAGTCCAGTCATCCTTTTTTAGGTCCAACCGCAAGACAAAACAAATACTGTGTCAAAATCTTTTTTTGCATAGAAATCTTAATCCTACTAATATTATAAACGTGAAAGTTTGTATGGATGGATGGATGGATGGATGTTTGTTACTCTTTCACGCAGAAACTACTTAACGGATTTGGATGAAATTTAGCACACAGATGGTTTATAACCAGGATTAACACATAGGATACTTTTTATGCCGATATTCCCACGGGATCAAAACATATGCGGGTGAAACCGCGGGGCGCAGCTACTATTATAGTATGTTTGTGTCACAATCAGCCTATAATGTTCCCATTGCTGGGACACAGGCCTCCTCTCTGTGAGAGGGAGTGGGCCATAATCCACCACGCGGGGCCAGTGCGGGTTGGTGGATGTCTCATGTCTTCGAATTTGTGGTTCTAGGACATGCCGGTTTCCTCACGATGTTTTTCTTCACCGTTTTGAGAGCAGTAAAAAGTAAAGTAGTAAAGTGCCTGCCTGGGTTCGAACTCACGACCTACAACTCGTAAGTCGGGTCCATTACCACTGGGCCACCACTGTTTGTGTGTTAAATGTTAATTATTTAAATTTCTACAATCGAGATCTACTCGACGGATTGCAGTATACATATTTCATTCTTCCAAATGCACAAATTATCCTTACTTTATTTTCTCCATGCATATTCTCTCATTCCATTTCTCCTATTAACAAATCAGCAAGACAAACAAATTCTACTAATTAAAGCAGTAATTTCTCTCACAGTGTAAGATCGGCTGACTTAATACGGTTTTAGTTAACGTTGTGGCCTGGCACATGCATCTGCGTCACACTTTACCGTCTTACGAAGAACTTAACGCTATCTATTGCACTTCTCAGACCATTAAACACGTCTTGGATTTATAGTTTAGTGTTAGTTCTCTTTTGTTTTGCTGTGTCCCGGTGGAACAGAATTTGATGAAGAGATAGAAAAAAAATCGAAACGGTATTTCGTCAAATTTCAAATACAAATTCATTTATTTGTCCGAATATGGTACATTACATGGTCTTAAATTAATAAATGGTTTCATCACATTCTGCCACGTGGGGCGCGCAAATATCAGGTACACAAAATAAAAGGAAAATCAAAATAAAAGGATGCGACAATGTTGGCCCAGTGTTAACGGCCGAAACTTACGAGTAGGTTAGTAGTAGGTCCTAGGTTCGAACCCAGACAGGCTCTTTACTTCATGTAAATTATGTCATCATCACTGCTCTCAAAACGGCGATGGAAAAAATCGTGAAGAAACTGGCATATCTTAGAACCAAAAGATCAAAGACATGTGACATCTACCAATCCGCACTGGACTCGTGTGGTGGATTATGGTCCACTCTCTCTCACAGAGAGGAGGCCTGTGTCCCAGTAGTGGGAACATTATAGACTGATTATGCTAAAAGGATGCAGCAGGCAGCAGATTTTACTTTGATGCAAGATGAAGTTTCCATGTATGACCCATTAGAATTACTGGACGTTTCCAGGTTATAACAGGAATATAATGATGTAGATTCAGGATGTTCTTTTCTGCTGGGTAATTGCGTAACACACTATCAGTAGCAATCGCTTTCATTTTGACAGTTCAACAACATTCACTGTGTCATTTACGTTGTTGGGCAGACAAATTTTTCGAACATATGGAGCATTGGATTAGCAATATACTTCAAAATTATTCAGATTGAGGTTGATGGTGTGTTACGCAATTAGGGTGCTGTTTGCGGAAGGGAGCGTTTTTTTCTTTTTTAATTAACTTCACGTTAATCCGATTCTAGTCACGTAAAGGATTGGCCTTTGTTACTGCGTTGTTTTCGAGCCTCCTCGAATGTTGTACCAAGCTAACCGAAACTGTAAAAATTTCCCAATAAACCTTGAACCTAATGCTTTAGCGATAAAGTTGAAAATCTATTAAAGAAATTTGACAGATTTTTGTAGCTTGATGTGATGGCGTCTGTACCAATTTTGCTTTATGCCTTCAGGCCAGTTGCCAAGTCCAACTTTGTCACTAGATACCGATATCGATTTGTCAATAGATCTGCCAGTCTATTGTGTAATATTTTGCTACATCGTTCTCTCGTCGCGAGATAAAGAACTGTCAAAGTGCCTTTTTTGAGTTTACTCGAGCTTAACTGTCAAGTTAGGCATTAGCATGACGTCAGAATCGTAGACAAAGTGTGACGAATAGAGAATGAGAGCATTCTCGCGCTTGTCATGTTGTGTATGTCACAGATTGACCCTATTGACTAGCAGTACCTATTGACATCTCACTCCTCCTAAGTTTTCACAGGGACACGGGGAGATTTTTACAGAATAGATCGGTTGGACTCTAAATTTTAGAGTGTACCAGAAGAAATAAACTCAGATTTTGATCTAAAGAAAGTGGAGTACGCTGATGAGTTCCGATAACAGCGGTTTCTTTCAAAACGACTTTAGTCTAATGGTAATGCCACATCTGACAACATATTTCTATTTTCTACCTTGATGTGTTGTAAAAGTGCTTCATATACTTTCATATTAAGATAATGACTATGTCTTTGTCATAATTCGGAATTCATACTGGATATGAATAATAATCCGGGCTATGCTCGGAGTTTCCTTGCGTGATCGAATCAGAAATGAGGACATCCGCAAGAGAACCAAGGTTACCGACGTAGCCCGAAGAATTGCCAAACTTAAGTGGCAGTGGGCAGGGCACATTGCTCGCAGAACGGATGGCCGATGGGGCCGAAAAGTTCTGGAGTGGCGACCGCGAACCGGAAGACGTTGCGTTGGAAGGCCTCCCACTAGGTGGACCGATGACCTGGTGAAGGTTGCGGGAATCCGCTGGATGCGAGTCGCACGGGACCGGTCAATGTGGCGACACTTGGGGGAGGCCTATGTCCAGCAGTGGACGTCTATCGGCTGAAATGATGATCAATAATAATCAGGAATTCGTACTCCGAGTTCCAAGATACATTTAATTAACTGTCTAGTTTGGGGCTCACTAGCAAATACTATATCGTCACCTGGCTATAGGTAGAATTTCAAGCTACTCATGTCGTCTTAACTTGCGGTAAACCAGTGAATCTGCTTACTGTATTACCTGCACAATAAATATTTTCTATTTATTGTTATTAAAAACCTGAGAAGTTTAATCGTAACACATCGTCCTATTCATTAATTAAATCTTTGATTATTTCTTTACATATAAGTAACTTCAGGGTGACACTTAATATAACTGAGTAGGTACGTTAAGTGTCTAATTAAAATGCTAACGAGTTAAATATTAAGTGAACCTTAATTACATCATGATTCTGCCAAAATTCTAGGTAGCACAGTTAGCAGAAAATGGGATTGTACAAACATTTTTATAGTGATGACTAATTGGGAAGGTTCGCATGTCGCTCTGCCTTCATTACATAAAGGGTGAGGCTTAGGCCTTGGCCGCTAATAGCTTACACCTAGCGATCTGTGACGTCACTGCTCCTATTGTCCTACCTTTTTATTACCTAGAGAATTTAATTATGAGCTACAGCTGAATGCAGGCACGGCGCGGGTACGTGACGTCGAGCGTTCGAGTGTTACCGCAGAATGGTTCCGTCAAATAATGTATGCTCATACTTTATGTAAAAGCGCGTTTCGGAATCCGGTTTTGGGTAACAACTTTAGTATGTTTGACTGTCGGAACTGCGACGTTGGAGTACCCTGCAAAGGATAAAATTTGCATTTCGAAAAGTACATTATTTTATTTTTCCCTTTTTTCAGTAGCAGCCAACAGCTTACTATTAATTAATTTGATTAATATCGTATCGTAGTCGTGCCGCTTGGTCTAAATAGACATGGACGAATTCATCTAATAGTGTCATGTTACCATGCCATTACTCACTGCAAACATTTTCACTGAAACGCTGAAAATATGAAGCAAGTAATTTATTTTCATGTTATAAAAGCGACAAGAGATAGCGAAAATGGTATGTAAAGTTATTTTAATAACAAACTACAGCAAGTTGACTATTCTGTCGTATATCTATCTCGTTTAGCGAAAATAAATTCGTTCTGTCTTGTGGTTGGTTACAAAAATAGCCTTCAGCAAATTCGTGTTTAATATTCTTGCAAAGAAAGCACTTTTATGGTGAGGACTAGAATATAATGATGTATCAACATTGAATATTAATCATACACAAATACTCCTCCAAGTATATCAAGATTAGTTATAATATCTATCTATTCATCAAAAATATCAATCTATCCATAAATAATAAAGTTTCTCTATCTATTATGAAAGTAAAGATAGCTGATACCATATAAAATACTATCTCATCTTGATGTTTGCCAGTATATTTCTGCGAAGCCTTCATATAAAAACTAATCTAACTTGTGGCTGGAAACGCGTGTTGTTTCTACAAACTAAAAAAGTTTCTAACACGAGTGTAGTTAGAGCTCAAGTCTCGTATCTTCGGGAGCCTTCGGGCGCCGTCGGCCACTTTCGTTGTTCCATAAAACATGAGTGCATACGGACAGTAGGACCCACTAGTGTTGTGCAGCACATAATCAGATTATCTGCTCCGAATATGTACGGAACGGAACTTCAATGGTATCTGTTTACATGTCCCGAGGATTTGTGGTGCTTCCAGTACCCAGACGTGTTAGTTCCGACTTATGGAGGACGCCTGCGATCAGAATGCAAACGAGAATCGATGAATAATTCAATAATACTGCGAGCTTTTTGCGAGTCATCGATATTCATTTGATGGTGAACGTACTCCTCAAATTCAGTTTTGTGAGCAATCGGAGAAGATTACTAGTGGGTTTTGTGATTTAATAGGATGTAGATGGTGTAGAAATATGCAATAGTTTGAAAATACGTAATAGAAAGTGGAAATTGTTGCGAATAAAGCCACTATCAAAAGCCCCTGTTGCTATTTTAAAAGACACTTTTCCAAGGCAAGAAAGTGACAAACACAAACGTAAAAATATTGAAGCACTGCCAGCGACTCAAAAATATCCATTCAAATTTAAAATGTGTCCCTACAAAGTTCCCCTATTCTAGCTGAGGGATGACAGATTTGCGTTCGTCGTCAATTTGCTCTCGCCTCGCATGTGGGACGAAGCTCTGTGTACAGACGGCAGCACAATTTAAGCCGTAACTGAGTATGTATTGTACTAATGTTGTTACGAAACTTTTTGCGCTCGTCCCTCATTTGGTGTGTGTTATGTAGGTGTGGTTTTGTGCAAAATAAGCTTGTTAGTTCTGGTGCCTACTTCATCCGTCTGTCCTGTTAGCAACTTGTCTAAAGGGAATAAAATATAACTTTCATTCAATTAGTACAAGTATATAGCTTCATTAGTGAGGTTGACTGGGACTAGTGGGTAGGAGGAAAAACCACATTAGGTGGGTACTAGAAATCTTTGAAAGAAAAACACACGAATAGAGTTTGCGGTATTTGCATACTGCTTTCCCGGTTTTCCTCTCAAAGTTTCCTCTAGTAAGTTATTTCCTGTCCTTTAAATTGAATTTAAAGTAAATAAAGTTACAGTGACTAATATGTCGACGCTCTGAGTCAAACGCTGATCGTGGAAACGTGGTCGAAGCTCACATACCGAATGTAGGGAACCATTGAGGCAAGACTTTATACTTTTGCCGTCGAAATTGAAATGTTAAAAGTATCTGTTTCTCATTGAAATGTGTAATTTAATTATATCGGTCTATATACACACATCATAGGACATGGATGTTGTCAAAAATCGTTATTAAACGGACATTTCTAGGGCGTAATAAGATGTTAATTTCGCTTGGCATAGGACTAAATTAGTTATCGAAATCTCGTTACTATAGGTTTACGCTCAAACCTCTTTTAATAATCCCTTAGTCATCCTACAGCCCTGGTCTTTTTTTGCAGACACCATAAAAGAGAGAGAGAGAGAGAGAGAGAGAGTTTTAGAATCAAATATAATGTAAAATACTAGGATTTTGATAGCTTAGTGCATTGCCGACGGTACCAGGGTCCGGGTGTGTATGGTGAATAGATAATAATTTAGCTAGAGAAAGCTTTTACTGTGAACATTCCAGATGGTCTGGTTATTGAAAAGAATTGCTCTGTTATCTAAACATATGCGTTTTCTGCACTCAATATGTTGTTTGTGGCCGTGTGGCTGTCCAAGTCAGCATTGTACCCCTTGTTGCTGTGTCTTTTTGGCATTATAATCTTGGTTTTCTGTTTTTTATAGTTTTAAGGTGTATTTTTTTACTGTGTTCTTTTCTGTCAACTAAAGGTCAATAAATTACATAACACAAACACAACATGACGCCTGTAATCCCCGAAGGGTTAGGCAGACGTGTACCTATTATTATAGTACCCCCAAAAAATACGTACCTATACCATACCGTCGTACCGTATTATTTTTTATTTGTAATTGTGCGTTTCGTTTGTGCAGAATAAAATATTTTTCTTTCTTTCTTTATCTACCTAGGTATGTAATTTGACATAGCTTGGGCAAACATTACATATATCTCTTGGAAGATAACAATTAGGAATGGTTTTATAGGTACTTGAGAGTTTTTCAAGACGTTTAGGGAAAAAAGGCAACCTCGAGGAGACAAAATAAAATTTTACGCCACTTGGCCGGAGCAAGCAGGAAAGCTAGCTACTAATAAGTAAGCGTATTAGAAATGTCACCCTTAAACATTTCCACCAAAAGTTCCCAAAGAGAGAAAAGTTAAGGGAAATATTTATTGATATTAGTATTTCGAGTTCGACTCCATTTTGTTTCTCCGTCCCAGGTGGTACAGGTGTCACGAGGGATTAACGAGTTGTAGAAGCCCATAAAGGGCCTGGATTCAATCACAGGGATGCTGTTCACTGTGTTATCGGGACATGGAGTAATCCATAATGAGATTAATTAAATCCTGTGCGAGTGACGACCCTCGTTTTAACACGTAACGTACCGAAATGGGGCTTAAGTGTCTCGTAGTACGGGTGAAGTTATGTGTGTTCCGGATACCACGTTAGGTTTAGGAGTTGGTGCTGTGCGGGGCATGATTTAACCTCTAACAGTTAAATTATTGTTGTTGTTTTCCCTGTTATCATAAAAATGGGCACCTTGAACTTCTTTCCCATTACATAAACACGCCGCATAAAATACGCCGAATGTAAGTTCTGTTCGAGCATATATTTTTTTTAATTATGTACCTGGATGAGCTTATCAGAACTTGAAATCGGGGTATTAATAAGGGGGCACAGAAGAAAGCTGCATACGTTTCTTCTTTAAAACTCATTGAAATAATCTAAAAAGCTTTTATTTTAGTATTTTTATCCCACTTTATATCATATTCCATTCTGTTTTGGAAGGTCATACGAGATTTTCCCTTCATGGCAACATATCCGTTTAAGTGGGCAATCCTGGTTTAATCCGCAAGAAGGTCCCCATCAAATTGTCTCATATTTTATACGTCATTTTAATGATGAGCTCCAATTGTTCGTTTGATTCTTCGCGTATTTGTCAGCGAAGCTTTTGTCAGAAGAAGGAAGGGGAACGAATTCTACTTTTGCGTTTTTCATGAGATTCATTCAAAAGGGTTGCCTTCGTTCCGTTATTGGTAGGTATAGTTTCTTGTAAAATATTCTTAAAACTATGGCGTAGTTAAACCCTTTAACGGTTAAAATGGTTATAATAAAAAAAAATCTCTTTCCTATCGTAGATATGCTAGAAGAGGTTTCTTTAGCAATAAGCATCACCTGTGTACGTATTTTACTGTTCTTTTCTTCTTGTCTGTTTATTTATGTGTGTTCATAAATGGTTAAATAAATAATTAGTAAAAGCTAGCATAAATTGTATAACTAGCACCTACCAATTACTTCATACACAATACTGACTTGTGAGCTGACAGAACGTGTAGGTAAGTACCTACGTTTTGCCTTTCAGGTCACAAGTTATCTACTACATACCAACAACGAAAGATGTCACTTCAACAAAATGCGTGGTCAGCTGTCCAGAGACAAATTGTAACCCTTTTTACAATACGTTGGCGTACGTTTAAAACCAAAAAGGGAAGCTGTAGGTAATGGATTTTTGTTTGATGTTTGTTTTACGTCGTTACTCGCGAATGTAAATTATTCAAGAGGAAATTAGACTGTAATTAATGAGGACGGAAGGTACATGGATCATGTTTACTTTGCATGTTTTTATTTTACACTAGCTGTGCTTCATATATACATTATGGTGGTTTGGAATCAGTTATTGCATACTCTGCCTGGATAAAAGGCAATGTAAACAAGAACGATTGGAAAACACCCATGGCTAACTATTATCGAGAAAATCACATTTTCGTCGGAAGTATGTTGCATTCAAGTAAATGCGGATTAAAATATATTCAAATTCTGGACGATTTCAGCTCCTTAAAAGCGTAAGGAGTGCTTCCGATAAAAATGTAAATCCCATTTTACGATTCTATTGAATTTAAGTTAAAAAAGTTCTTGAAACAGGAGTTTCGTCATGAATTTTTTACAGCCTACTTTTGTAAACCAGTAAAGTATATTGAAAAGTAAAAATTGAATAATATTATTAAACGTGGACGATGAAAAATGCGAATGGAAAAGGAAGGACCCATGCCGAAATCTTAGCATATGGCGTTCTGTAAATTCTGCCTACGCCCATGGGGAATACGTGTGAATAACATCGGGCTATTCAAAGCAGGTCTAACCACACTAGTGGTTGCTTTGTAAGTGTGTTCTTTACTCAATAGTTCGTAGTGCACTCGGAGTAATTCCGCGTTGTGTGGTCTCGCCACAAATAGATTACCACGACTGAGTTCATTCTAGCGATTCAAGGGGCGTTCCTGGAACGTTTTGTAGTCTTTCCGGTAGACTGGTATTTCACCGTTTAACATTAAATGTAATCCATTTTTATCCTTGTACCGAAAATATATAGAACTTAAAAGGGATAATTTTTTGGACGTCAATGATTTCGGAACGTGTAGAGTTGGAAATGTTTAAATTAATCAATCATATTCACGGAAATCTCCAAACGGCTGGTTGACACTTCTCGTGACCCAAGGGCTGGCTTTTACCTTGGCCAGAGGTTAGCCTCTGGCTAAGGGTTACATCTCTTGGGTACATTACCAGTGAACAGGGATACGGAGGAATTTCTCAACGCCATATTTTAGTTTGTTAATAGTTTTAGTTACGTTATCAATAATATTAGATGACGACAGTTTTTAAAATGTGATTAATTTCTTAATTAATTAAATTCATTTGCTCTCCGTAAAGTTAACATTACTTTTCTTGCGTATTCAGTTTTTTGTTGCGTTTCCAGTATGTGCCAGCCCTTACCCAGTTCTAAGTACGGGAACTACACATTCGGTGGTAGATAAGCAGACAGTTCAGCCGCAGCTAGATAAAACAGAACTAATGTATCGCAGTAGGCGGCCAATTTGTTGGTGTGTGGGGAGACCGCCCATGAGAAAATACAGGGTGAACTAGAAATACAAGTAATACAGGCTGTATTCGGCTTATGCGGCCGACGCAGATCTAGGCGGGCCGCACCGCATTGTAAAAATCATCCTCCGTACATGTTGTATGAAATATCGTACACTGGGTTGATGTACAGGGCAGGTCTAGGTTTCACTATAGGTATAATTGAAACGCACATGGTGCCTTCAAAATGACATGACACTAATAACAGTTATCATTGAATTGGGGGTCTACTACGAAGTGCAAAGTGCGAATGTTCGGATCGGACCGACACATGGCCGAACCGAATATTATTGAAAAATGCGAAAAAAGTTCGAATCGGCTCAGTTGGGTCGGGGCCATAGTCAATATTCGAAAGAGTGTAGGAGTGTAGGATCGGGATCGACCGAATCAAATAGTAACTTCGTAGCAGGAAACGGCCGATACCACTTTGGAGTAGACCCCCTGGAATGAGTGTATGAAAAGCCCTCAGGACACTGAAACGGCTTTGATAACGACAAAACATTGGTTTGGGCAAATTAATAAAAAGCCACCCTTTTTTTTTTTTCTGGTGGTAAATCATCAAATGACCCCTCCCGCTCTGGGTGGAGCGGAAGGGAGTGTCAGACTCTTACTGACTAAAACCCACCCATGTTCCTTCCTTCGCCCTTTATGTTCCGGGGTAGCGGTAACCCTTTCGGATAATCCCGCTGATGACGAAAAGCTTCAACTCAAAAAGCCAGCCTGTACTACAACTGAACCCTAATATCTATACTATCTATACTAATGCACGCTTACTATAAAGCATAGTGCACATAATTCACCATAGCAGCAGTTTGCCGGCGAGGCCGCTAACCGCCGACCGAAACCACTATACGTTAACAGCTTAAAATATAAACGGACGTTGAGATCCAAATTGATTTTGAGGATTTTTAGTTGAATTTTAGAGTGGCTCTAAATAGGCACGATAGAGACTAGTAAGGATTGAGGTTGTTTACAGTTAAGCAGGACGTAGGTACCTATTTGTATAGCTTTACAAGGTTTTTTTGAAGCGTGTCCAAAATACAAATATCTGTGACAATGTTTATCAATAGTGCCAACGAACATTAAAATCATTGTCATTTTGACAGACTTGTCAATGGCAGCAACCCAATAGCAACCTTATTACCACGACAGTAAAGATCACTGTGAGTTCTCTTTTGGCGCACGAATGATCCCTGACAGACCCCTGTCAACGTCATTCGTGGGCCAAAAAATCCTTATGCAGTCTGTTCACCTCTGATCTTGCATCACTGCCAAATCACACTGATCTTTATTGTCGTGGCAATAAGGTAATTATTGGGTTGCTGCCATTGCCAAGTCTGTCAAAATCACAATGATCTTTATTTTAGTTGATATAAGGTTGCTATTCGGTGGCTGTTGTCAGAGGTAAAATCAATGTGAACGGACTATAGGAGTGTACCCCAAAAAGTATTACTTTTGTTATTGACAGCCAAATCCCCATTAAACATAGCCATAAAATAACTTTAACTACTTAAAAATAAAACATGCATGTATGTACTGGAGAGACTATAGCCTATTTGGTACTTACATGCAACCTCCGCGAGTCACTTAAAAGTTATTGGCTTGAAATAGGAGGCAAACTTGAAGTTATTTTTTTAAGATTAGAAGAAATTAGGCGTCGGATTTGTCTGACAAGGCGAAAGAAAAAGATGTAAAATACGTAGAATGATTTCTAGGAATAACTATTGAACATACGTGATAAACCGTGGTTTAATTTATTCCTCCCGGTACCCTGAAGCTCGTCGGTAGAGAGCTTCACAGTACCTAGCTCATACAATATTATAACATACTCATGTTGAGTAGCTAGCTACTCAGCTAGCTTACAGGTGCTCTCATAGTTAATAATTCCCAGAAATATGGAACCTCAAGAGAAATCAAAATAAAGTCGGACGGCGTCGCGAACATTCACTAATGTTAGTTTGTCACAATCTCATTCATCTCTGTTGACAACATAATATATCATTTGGACGACTCCTTATGTTTTAAAAAGATTAACCGTTTCTGGCTTCGAAACAATGAAATAAAGTAAAGAAAAACATCGTGGGAAAACCGGCGTGGTAATTGTGTAACACACTATCGGTGGCAATGGGTTTCATTTTGACAGATCGACAACATTCATGGCGTTATTTACGTTGCTGAGCAGACACATTTTTCGAACATATGTAGCAATGGATTAGTAATATCCTTCAAAATGATTCAGATTGAGATTGATAGAGTGTTACGCAATTAGGGGGCTGGGCTTAATGGTTTAAAATTGTTAACAGTCAGTGAGCAAGGGTTATGATCTGCTCTGTAAGAGAAAATGTTTAAAATTCGTGATTAGGCCCCCGCCGTTGGTACCTACTGGAGAGAAAATGCTAACTCAGATCTCACTTACGGACTACAGTCATCTCACCCTAAATAAATGTTAGATGAAGCAAAACAGAAAATTATCATTGCAACAGGTTTTAAAATCCTATCCTACTTCCTACTAATATTATAAACGTGGAAGTTTATATGGATGGATGAATGGATGGATGGATGGATGGATGGATGGATGGATGGATGGATGGATGGATAGATGGATGGATGCATGGATGGTTAGTTGGATGGATGGATGTTTGTTACTCTTTCACGCCAAAACTCCTGAACGGATTTGGATGAAATTTGGCACACAGATGGTTTATAACCAGGATTAACATATAGGATACTTATCCAGATATTCCCACGGGATCGAAACTTATGCGGGTGAAACCGCGGGGCGCAGCTAGTAATTCATAAATGAACTTGCAAACGGTTTTGTTTTAAAAATCATGGCAGATTCGTGGATATTTGAAATAGTAATATGTTGATTTATTTACTGCATGTTATTAACGTTGAAATTCGAGAATGTTTCATTATATTATGACGGGAACACATCATGTTGCATTTACCCGAAACAATGAATCTGGGAAACATTTATAACATGTAATTTCCGCATTGAATTATTTGAACAATCGAATGAGGGTATTATACAATTTATTACTACAAATTGCGAACGATGTTAATTAAATAATCATCAATTCTCCTCTTAGCTTGTCGATAGTAATCTAAATGGACTCGTCGGCCCAGAATTCGGCTACTTACTTGTTGGGCGCCATCACCAGCGTCCATCAATTTCAGTAACGTGCAGCTGACAGGACACGCTGGACACGATATTAAGTGTCCTATTGTTAGTGGTACAGCACCACATTTACACCCCAAGGTGGAGTCGTCTATGAATCTCCACCTGAACAGGTTTTCCTTGCTTCGGTCAACCTGGGTCCGGGTCAAAAGTAGTCAAAAGTTGTATGCCTACAAAACTACAACCGTACCTACAAGGTGTACCAGATGCATTCCTTCTTAGATTTCCCGTGGGTAATGCTTACTTTTCTTGGCCCAATATAAACTCCAGTCCATTCACAGTTATTTTACCTCTGATTGCATCACTGTCAAAATCACAGTGATCTTTGTCCTCTTTGTAATAAGGTTGCTGTTAGGTTGCTGCCACTGACAAGACTGTCAAAATCATAATGATCTTTATTCTCGTTAATATGGTTGGGCTGCTGCTGTCAGAGGAAAAAAACTGTGAAAGTACCTACATATGTTCGGAGTTTTAATTAGCTGCAGTATAGTGACACTTCTTACTGTCATTTCGTCAAAAAATGTTGCCACACTTCTCTAGTAGTGATGTGATTAAAACCCAATGAAATGTCGTTTTAATTTAGATATTCGAAATTGAACAATTTTGATTTAACAATAAACAAACAAAAAATGTTTGTATTGATCGGATGACAATAGGTATATGTTGTAGTTTCAAATCAGCATAAATATATGGTTTACTAAAGATAATTTTGTTTCATTTTTTACTCTAAAATCCTACAATATCGACCTAAGACTTAATTCCGGCCAGTTATGTGATGACAACACAACAATTAAGCATTTCTCAATTTCTTTTTAGATATGATCGTCTAATAATATTATACTGTTTTATAAAATCAATTTAACATTGATCGATTTTGTACCGAATGTTAATTGAATGAATTGATTCTTTTGTCATATCACTATTTAAATTTCGTTAAAAAGTGGTAATTAATACAGCAGCTAAAGTTGTCAAAAAGAATAAAAGGCCCGTTTTGACATTGACAGTTCTAGTAGTTAATAAAGATCAAATTCGCTAATCACGTATTCGTTTGTATGAAACTGACAGGTGTCAAGAACGCATTCTCAAATGTCAACACGGGCCCTTTTATTTTTTGACAACTTTAATTAAAAAGTCGGACTGTAGTTCTTATTTAAACTTATGACACTGACATTGAATTGCAAATTTTAATAACCTGTCAAATATTTGAATTGATTTCCATGCCGAGTACCGACATTAAAACAGATTGCTCGTCGGATTCACAATTCCGAACAAAATTACTGAAACAGCGCAAAATTATTCGAAGCGGCGTAAATTAACAAAATTATGAACAACAGAGAAAATATACGCAATATATACAATGTTCTTAATTAACTGTAATAAGCGAGGATAGCGACAGATGCCTCTTGCTTCACTCACGGTTACATTAAGGTAGGCACAAATGGCGCTACGTGAATACAGCCTGTCTCAAACATACATGTATATAGCTTTAGTAATAATAAAGCTAAAGAGTTTGTTTGTTTGAACGAGCTAGTTTCTGGAACTCCAAAGTCGGATTTGAAAAAAATCTTTTACATTTGATAGCCCAAGTCATGAGAAAGGTTATATGATATTTAACACTGCGCTAGAACCCTTAGGAGCTGAGCAAAAATAAAAAAAAAGTAAAAAAGAACTCTAACTGAAAACGATGCGATGGGGTGGACCGGGAAACAAGAAATTTCGCGCAGACGAAGTCGCGGGCAGAAGCTAGTCTTATAATATACGCAAGTCACATCTGCTGTGACTTCGTTACAAGAAAATGTTTATGTTGTAAAGAAAATATTCTCAAGCCTACGGAGACACAGGAAACGTATTAGCGAAAATGAAAGTCAATTATTACCTGCGGGGTAATTGCGTAACACAGTAATAGTAGCAATGGCATTTATTGTGACAGTTCAACAACATTCATTGCCGTATTTACGTTGCTGAGCAGCCCACATTTTCGGAAATATGAGGCAATGGATTCCCACGATTCACAATGTGGTTGAAAGTGTGTTACGCAATTAGGGTGCTGGACGTAAAAGAATAATGTCATGAAAAGTAAATACATACATTTGTAGGTAATTATATTTAGGTAAAACCACTTTTGGCTTTCAGAGTATGAACGGGACGTTTGTAACAAAAGTTTCGAGGGCGACTCTGGGCGTTTTTTTATTGCTAAACTATAGAGGGACAGTTTTGCCAAATGGTACTAGAGGCTGCCAAAATGGCCGCTTATACGGTCTTTAATTCCGGAAAACTATTTTGAGCAAACAATTGTTAAAATGAAAACTAGTTCTGTTTTTTTTTTAATTTAACTATACGTTTCAGAATTTTGCATTTCAGTTGAAAGTACACTCTAATTTTAATTGAAATGCAAAATTTTGACAAGAACGTTTTACGTTTGTAGATTTTTTGGCAAAAAACATATGTTGACGGCTGAGAGGTCTGCGCAGCTCGCCCATCATCAGTCCATACTGATGATGGGCAAGACCATTCTTGAGGCAGAGATTCCATGGCGTAGGTGACATTGAATAACACGAAGTGAAAATGTAACTTCACTTTTAATAATCGAATAAACTAAATAGGTACTACACACAAACCAATCTAACTAGGCAAACCGACAGTTTCGTTTTGGACAAGTGACTTGGTCCGCGTCTCGATGCGAAGTGTCCGTTCGACAATCCCCACTTTCCAAAACCACTCTGTCCACGTGCCGCAATTACTAATATAACGTCACGGCGTTTGCCCTACTACTACATTAATCAATTGAGCGTCTAAACCAATAAATAGTCAAAGATGCGACACGTAGATAGATATACATTAGCGTCCATTGTTAACTCTGCTTTTATTCTAGCATCGACAAAAAAAAAGAGTTAAAATGTATTTGTACCTTCCTACTACAGTTTATTTTCTTTTGTTAAAAATATCAACTGAAAATGTTGTGTTATAAAAGTGGCATTGAATAGCATTGTAAGAGGATTTTGTACGGTCTGGTTGTAGGAAGATATTAAACATTGTATATAAATATTGTATTACATTAGGTACTTAACATCACACCTATCCCCCTGTCCGTCCTGGACAGAGCTCACTCATATTTCTCAAAAGTTACTAGTTAGTTTTAGTTAGTTAGTTCTTTCAGCTACTGTGGTATAGTAATTTTATTCTTGGAGCATCGCCTTCACATATAATTATATAATTAAAATATATGTAGGATCAGGAGTGGCGAGCGGTATATCGTCAGGGTTTGGAGTTCCCATGTTATTGGGATAAACAAGACTGTATAAACAGTTACCTACAGGGTTTCATTACAGTACACACAAAAAATACACTATACAAATGACACAATAATGGGTAAATATTAAAAACAGTTAATCGAACAAACCCTTTAGAGGGTTACAGTTCGTATAGCGGCCAAGCCACCCAACACAAAGTGTATCTACTCGCTATTTAGCAAGCCAACACAACTATGTAAATATACAGCAGCGCTGTAGCAGGTAAACCGACAGTTTTGTCGGGAGCAGGTGCTCTGTATTAAGTTGAATTCGAAGACCGACTGACTAGCAAAACGAGTGCAGCTCTTTTATAGGATGATGCCACCTTGCTATCCTTCCAGGACAACTCTGTCCGATGACGCACGTCACGGTTTACATGATACAAAACACAAAAATATGCTAAATCTAATAAGTAAGTCTTATTCTATTATAAAGTAATCAAATAATACAAGAATAATATTGTCATAACTAAACAATGGTGATTTCACAAAGCAAATCATTTGAAAAACAAAGTAACATGTCATCCGTTGTTTTGAATAAAACCAACGGGTACAATTTGCTGAAATAAGTTGCCAAAAATCAATTAGGGCGTACACCGGGTCCTTAATAAATTATGTTTCGATTTGTTAGACAATAATTGATAGTAAAAATCACTCAAATTAATAATAAACACAAATCATACCAAATTTTGTTGACTACCCACAATTGTAATTGACAACCAACTCCGACATTTAATACAAAATATTTAAAAAAAGTTTTTTTGCCCATTTTTCTCTGTACGATTTATTACGTTTTTGGAAGGGGCGACTAGAATCAATTTTTATGTAATAATTTTAATAATTTCACTATACATTTTGACGTTCAAAAGTGCCTTTTATATGCTTATTTGCCATAAAGGCTTTGACTTTAGCGAGTAGGTAACAGACGGCGAGCCTATTGCCATTAAACTTATATGAATAGGTATAAAAGTAAAAATAATGGCAAACAACCAATTATATGTCATCCAACCACGGCTTTTCACACGGGGTAGCAAGAATCACGCGCGCCGCATTAAACCAAGTCCCACAGTGTAAATTATAACACTCCCTTTTCTGCGTCGAGGGTTTAAAAGAAAGTAAAGGGAAGGACATAAAGGAAGGACAAGCCTGATTTATTTGGGTCACGCACGGTACTTAACGAAGTTAAATTAACAGGTAATAATTAAACTTTAAAAAGATACAATCTATTGTAAAGGAAAAAACCCGTTCTTTTATAATTGTTCGCCGGATATTAGTAAGGTGTTTTAGTTAAGTATTGTGTAAAAACCAGATATATTGCATATTCAAACTGTAACTGGAAGCCGACCCCAATACAGTTGGGAAAAGGCTGGGCAGAAAATGGTGATGTGAAGACCCAGAAAGCAAATTATCGTTATTAAATACGTTCAAAATGAAAGAAAAGAAAGAAAGAAAATAGGTTTACGTTTTTTTAAATCTAGTTGCGAATTCATCTCAGCGACAATCAATGCCAAAAATGTTTGAAAATTCATGGTATTTTTGACAGATTCAGACAGATGTGAATGCGAACGTTCTTAAAAATACGAAAGTTGCTCCTCTGATCTAAGCAAACACTTAGGTTCAATTAAAAAATATAAAGCCTTCAGCAAGGTTATAGTCAAAAGAAAGTAGGTTATTCTAGTCTTGTGACGCCGGGACAGCGTAGCAATCTGTTACGCCTTTTGTGTGCGCTTTTTTGCTCTTCTGCAAATTAATTGGATAGTTAAGTAATTTTAAAATGTACTATTTATTTAACAAAGCCTTCTAAAAACCAGCAATGTTAGAAAAAACGTAAATACCTACTGTGATTTTATAGAATCCCGAATTCTATACATTATAATTATAAATTATATATACTTTGTAGAAACCCATAGCCAAATGAGCTATTTATCTTATTACAGTTAGGGTAAAATTTTACTATCATTCTACTATACGAATACATCCGTATATGAAATTGATGACAGTAGGAGGTTTACTTTGATTAGTTCCGTGGTCCAGAAGTAGAACAAACAGATAAAACACAAATTGGGTTAACAAAGTAACATGGAGAGCAAAGACGACGCCATTTTTGGGAGTCCATGTGCTGACTTGCCGACTCTAACTTGCCCCAAACAGGATAAAACACAATTAACTCTGTATTTGTTTCTACGGAAATAACAATAAAACTTCTTTAAATTGTTGTTTAGATGGTGAAAATTCCACTGTGTACCTACTGTAAATAAACGCTCGCAGGCAAGAAATTAAATTTGTTGTCTCGTGTCTCAGCCAAAACCTCGAAGATGATTGCATACCAACGTATGCAATAATCTTCGACGTTTTGGCTGAGGTTTATCACTTTTAATCCTTGGAGATTTTCTGTTTATGGAGAAATCAAATCGAGGAAAATGTTCGCTGAAGAGACTAATCCTAAACACGAAATCAAAGAAAACAGGTTCACTCCTTGAGGCTATAGGGAACGGTCGGCCATAAACTTTACACTGCAACTGTTACACAAACTTTATTTTGCCGGCGGCCAAGTGAGTAACTATTACTGTTTGAGTTATTTTGTTAAGTAAGTTACAACGTCGCAGTTCTCGGCAACGGCAAAATAATATTTGTGAAAGTTTAATATGACAGGCGACGAGCTTAGGAGAATCACTTCGTAGGCTATATTGATATAATATGACGTAGAGAGCAGTAAAATTGAGACATAAAATATTTGGGTCTCTCGGTTACTAGACGACGTTATAAAGATCGGGCGGTGCGTATAAAGGGAACAGGCAATGAAAGGGGGAGGCTGTATCCACAATGGGGTGTAAACGAGCTGGAGGTGTCGGAATATCCCGATCTTAGCTGATAATTAAGCTTAATCGACGATTTACTTATACGAAATTTCGAGGCAACCGTATCTGATTCCCTCGGTGGTGTTGGTGTATGAATAATTCAGGCATTCATTATCGTATTCGGGAAAAATTCTTCTTTCATTTCGTCAGGAAATGAATTCTTCAGGAGTGTCGATTTGGGATTTATTAGGTATATGAATTTTTTGCGGCTTCTTAATGGCACGGCGAATTTCGCACCTCCTCAGAATCAATATAACATGTATGAGAAAATGAAAATGAAAATGTTTTTGGTTTTCGTGAATTTTTTTCATTTTTTAATAGTTATTCTGCTATTCGGGGCTATCTGCGTCGTAACTAACCCGACTTTATTTTATGTATAGAGATTATAACAAACTTTTTCATGAATTATGACACACTCGTACGTATATATGTAGTTTGCAATTCTATTCATTGCTTTTCTCGAGAACGATAGCAATTTAGTAATATATAATCATTTATATAGGTATCCATTCAATTATCTTGCAATGTCAGTAACTTTAGGTATATGAAAAACATTAAATTCAAAACATCAAATGACCATTACAATTCAAGTACTTAATCATTTTTCGAATGGTTTCATAAAAGTCCTGACCATTCATTTGTACACGTAATTACTTTCATGGAAAACGTATTAACTCCCGACTGAGCATCGTTTAATACTGTCTTTGTATAAGAATTTCCTATTTAGATTTGAAAGAGCGGGTTTGTGGGTAGTCGATAGCCAATTACTAGTTCGTATACTCAATGTATCGGGTGGCGCGATCGCAACAAATCCCGGGGCAATACTGTTAAATTGGAATCGGTTCCCTAGTTGGCAGTCAAGACAGTCAACAAACTGCAACTGCGAACAAAAGTGGATACTTTTGCTCTTTTATCATCTCATTCCTCACTTCCTCTCGATATTTTTAATTGGTTCTTGGTAGTTTATTACGTTGGGCACTCAATCGATTGCTGGTAGAGATTTATTTCGACAAACCACCTAAGGAAAACAATGAGGAAAGTTTAGATAGCTGTTAGGATAGAACGCAATTTGTTAGACAAAGGAAACTGTGACTACTTTTAGCAGAGGGAAGAACAATAGGGTATTAAAATTTTGAATATAAACTCGTACGTGTTGTGTAAAATTACAATTCAAAAATTGTCATATGTGTTTTGCAATTGCATGTCAGGGACATGCTGATTAAAATATGTTTTGCGAGCGTAACAAATATGACTTTACAGAATTATAATAATTAAAATCTTCAATACAACCCTCTCAAGTTCATATAATCCTATTGAATGACTATTTCATGAAATATCAATCAATGGGATTATAATTATGAATTAATTAAGCCCTCCCCTTTAAAGCTATTTATGTAGCGGTATTATTATTTTCATGTCTAAAATGGATGCGAAATCCGATCGTAATAATGATGAAAAATTGTATTCCATAAGGTAATATAATATTATTCAAATAACATTTTTAATATGCCCGAAGGCTTGCACCATTTGTCATTTTAGGTATTTAATCATTTCGAGCACAAAGTGTTGACATTGAGCGCATTCTGCAATGGCTGACATTCCTAATATCATGCGCTCGGAAAATGTGGGGGGTAAATGTGTGAGTATTCTGGAATAATGTGAAATTATGTGATAGCTGTGGGTAGCCCAGTGGTTACAGCCCCGACTTAAGATTTGTAGGTCCTGAGTTCGAAACTAGGCAGGCGCTTTACTTTGAGTAATTTATTTAATCGCCACTACTCTTAAAACAGTAAAGGAAAATATCGTGAGGAAACCATGTCTTAGAACCAAAAATTCCACGCCATGTGACCTCCACCAACCCGCACTGGGCCTGCGTGGTGGATTATATCCCACTCTCTCTCACAGAGAGGCCTGTGTCCCAATAGTGGGAACATATATATGCTAATTAAGCTTATGCTATGTGATAGCTACCTAGATAGGCTACATACGTGTCAACGTTTAAATTAAATGAAAGTTTTCTGGGTGACAGAAAAATATTTGACCAGGGTTGAATATTTTTCTCTCTTTTCATGTTTTTTTTCGAGAAAATCTATCTTCTAATTTGAATATCTTCACTAACCAAATGAGAAGAGTACCTACCTAATATACCTACAGTGACCTCCAAAAGTTGGTTGACATTTTTCCACTTCAGCTTTGACACACCACATTATGATTTGAAATTCTAGTGAATAAAAACTGCTATAACGCTTTTACTGACTAGGTGCTGATTCCAACGCCAGATAATTTTATCGGAGGAATAATTTTGAATTTTTGACAGTTCTTCCAAACAAAATCTGTCAGATGTCAATTTTACTCCACGAACTAAAATTATCTGTCGATAGAAAAATCAGCCCTAACTCAACTACCTATGACTTACCATAAAACATAATCAAGTAATCCCTTAGGAATATCTCATTGTTTTTTTTTAATCATAATGTGGCATCACAGCTGGAGTGGAAAAATGACAACTAACTTTTGGAGGCCACTGTACCTACTTAAAGTACAGCTTATAAAACCACCTACGTGCACCTAATTACGGAATGAACTCCAACACCCAAAACACTTCACAAGAAACTTGGAAACAAAGTGTGAAGCCAACCGTGGCGTGTCGTTTAGGCGCGACTTAAAAACGCGTGTCGCGAACAACTTGGCACCAAGCACGCTTAGCATTCTCCCCGCGAAGCCTCCCACGATACATAAACTTAATTGAGTTCACCAAGTTACAGTACCCGGCTCTTAACATAGCACAGCGGGTTTTATAAAAAGCGGCCAAATGCAAAAAGGACTTGCACACGAAGGGTTCCGTATTACCACCGTACATTATTTAACACTACATATTTAAAAAAATACAGTTGTCATGTAAAAAACGTATATTCGTGTGTGTGTGTGTAAAGAAGTATGTAAAGAGGGGCTTGTGGCTAATAACCGCCGCACGGGTCGTTCGATCAGGTTAATAGCTTAACCTGATCGATCGACCCGTGCGGGTTGCCGCGGTTGGTTCGTGGATGGGTGACCATCTTCACATATCAAGACCCCTTCGTGCCTCGGAAAGCACGTTAAGCCGTTGGTCCCGGCTGTCATTCGTGGATCTTTGACAGTCGTTACGGGTCGTCAGTAACCAGAGAGTCTGACAACCAGTCTTACCAAGGGGTATCGTATTACCCAGTAACTGGGTTGTTGAGGTCAGATAGGCAGTCGCTCCATATAAAATACTGGTATTCAGCTTCATCCGGTTAGACTGAAAGCCGACCCCAACATAGTTGGGAAAAGGCTAGGCAGATGATGTGTGTGTGTAAAGTGTATTTCGTTTGTGTGTTCTAAAATTTCTATATTTATATCTGTAATTTTTATAATGAGTAATCTAGATAGATTACTCCATATTATGTATACTACATTGTGTATTATTATGTATAATATAATATACGTAATCCTTAGATATCTATCTATCCCCTTTATATTTTTAACTTTATTTAATTTTTGCCTATTGCGCCTCAAAAGATATAGCCCTGTGACAAACGGATTACTAAGGCTTCAGTCCCGGACGGACTAACGGACAGAGGATCCTTAGTAACAGGGTCCCGTTGGCACCCTTTGGGTACGGAACCCTAAAAAATTATTCGGCTTTGTAGAGGATTGTCTCTGTCACTCATGCCTGTGTGCCAGTGTCCTGCTATAGTTGGATGTGTCGTATTTATGTATGGGGCTTCACCCTATACATAAATACGACTGTTTTCGCCGTGTGTCGTGTCGTGTCTCCTCCCAATTTGTGTGTACTCAGAACCTCTTCGAAATTCCATCGAGTGACAAGTATCCAAGCCGAAATTTCGAGTATTTATTTGGAGATTATGCGGTAAATTATACGCTTAATTTAAAAGTTAAAATAGCACGTGCAGTAAATCTAAAAAAATATTATCGAAAATGATATTTTTGAAATAATGGTGTTTCAAGAAAACATCGTTAGTCAAAGAATCTACAAGTGCAAGAATAATTATGATAAATAAGTATATTCTATAAGACACAGGTTTACGTAATATGGAAAACGAAGACTGTAACGCAGGCAACGCTATTTGGTTAATGTTCATTTATAACGACCTCTGTAAATGGCGAGATATAAAAATATTTGTGTTGTTTATTGCTGGTACTGTTCGTAAATCATAAAGTTTGGAAAATTTATTGCACGTCCAACGTTACATGTTTTTTTAGTTCGTAACATCAATGACGTCCTCGGAGTGGCTAGGGGACATACATGTATCTACCTATATTGGGTTTGGTACTTAGTTAACCAGATAACTTTTATTCGAGGAATAAATTTGATGTTTGTCAGTTTTTGTATGAAATAACTGTCAAAATTTCAAAATTATTCCTCGAATAAAGTTGTCAGATGATTGAAAAATCAGCCCTAAATCATATAATTTCCTTAATACAATGAAAAACCAAATATAATTTTGAACAAAGCAGTACCCTAACTGCGTAAAACATTTTCAATCAACATTTAAATCATTTTGAAGGATATTGTTAATCCATTGCTTCATAATAATATGTTCGAAAAATTTGTCTGCCCTCCCCAACGTAAATAACGCAATGAATGTTGCTGAACTGTCAAAATAAAAGCCATTACTACTGTTATGTGTGTTACGCAATTATCCCGCAGGAACGACACATCCTTACGAATACCTAATTCATATCCTTACGAAACAATGTTCACAACTAAATTAAAAATTCATAACACTGAAACAATTTCTATTAACTCGCAGTTTGTTTAGCTAATAAGGAGCGAGCACACGTGAGCATACCATAAGCAGTATTAAATACTTTGCTAAAAGGAAAAGTTTCCTTTCTTGGAATGTATTAAGACTGGAAAGGCAACATGCTGCTTGCATTCGCCGGCCGGATAAATTCCACATGCCTTGAATTCTTTTACAGTTTTATTTTTAAGCGAGCGGCTTTTCTCGCGTTGAAAAGTGATTGGATTTATGGTTTTGCTAGTACGCTTTACCTTCCTGAATTTGTTGAGTATTCAAAATGGTTTTGCAGGTTTTGGAGAGTTCGATTTGAGCTTTGAGCTAGGCTGTGATGGAATGCTAAATTGATTAAATTTCAGTCGAATTCACATGTAGTTTAACGTGGTAGTGGCATGTTTATCTGGATAGTTTAAAGCTATTGCAACGATGTGAAGTTTCCTAACTACAGGTGCTATCCATTTGGGAATAATACACATTTTTTCTGCGGCTAGGAGACACACGTTGACTGTCTATAATCATTTTAAGGTCGGTAGGCACCACACCTTAAAATTAATCAACGTTGCTTCCAATGAGGAAATGAAAAAGTAATACGTAAGTATGTTGACATGGAAATTCGAATTAATCTCGTTCTACGATTGACGGCAGACAGCTTCCTCTCTCGAGTTTGCAACAACCAAAGCAAACTAGGTAGGCACCGAAATAAGCCGGAAAAATCCAAAATGAAGGCGAACTTTTCATGAAATCTTGAATGTTGTCGACCGTTCCTTCCTTATAACAATCCAAGGAAATTCAAATCCATTGTATAATAAACCACGACCAAGTTGTTTCTGAAGTAATGTCTGCAAGTACTTGAGGATCTGTGTTTTAACAGCCGGTTGGGGCGCTAACTCTGCTTCTAACTAATAAAACAGCTCTGTTCGAATCTTTAAAACCCCGAAAACGGCACCTTTGAGGATTTTTATTGCTTACAATATATTTATATGGGCAGTTTACATTGGCAATAAAGAGTTATCTTTCCGTTCCTCGTGTTTTTGGGACACAGAATGTTAAGACGGTTAATTCATTTAGTTTAGATTAACAGTAAATTGCCAAAGTCCAAAATGGCGCATTTCGCGAACCCTTTTTGTTATCCAGAGAATAAGAAGCAAATGAATTGAAAAAGAGAAACTTAATTAGGGTATCGTCGCAAAGCCCTCAGGGTTGTTCGGGCAGCCGACGCGACGTTCTGTTGAAAAGACGAGACGGTGCACGTCACTAGCTGTTGTTTTTAAGGTAATTTTTTGAAATTAAACAAAGAGGATAATATTTTGCGACATGACGTATTTAGTAAGGCAACGAGTTCAATTATGAATACGACCTAGGAATAAAAGTTTTCGTGGTTATATTGTAGTTTGGAATGTAAGAAAACAGGAGTGGTATTAGCTTTAAAATTTAGAATGCTTCCAGTTATGATTTAAAGGGACAATTACATTCTTCAAACCGAAAGCATTCTAAATTTTGCATTCGTTTAAATTTAAAAGTTTAACTTCTAGTGTCCTCCCCGTCTCATTGTTTTAGGCTCTAAGATGCATTAGGATTTCCCCCTCGGATGACCGTAGTGCATAATGCACTCCATTAATGTAATGTTCCTTTGTACCCATGACTTAGTAGACATTAAGACAGAAGCTAGACAGGCACATTGAATGCAAATGCAAATTACCTCGAGTAGTTGCAGTTGTCTATGCTATGCTAAAGGATACAATGTTATGTACGTAACCGGCGTTTTATGTTCTAACTTTATCACTTAAAAACAAACTCAACAACAAAAATCTACAAGAATTTCACACAAATGTCGAACTTTGTATACTTTCGACATTCGGCTTTGGAATTCTTGGTAGTAACTGTACCTACAACATTTTGTACAAATATTCTGTTTTAATGCTGTTAGCATTAAAACAGAGTATTTGTGTGTTATGTTTGCATGTGACCTTATTGGTGATGTTCTTCAGAAGGGTCAGATGCGTAGTGCTCACAACATGCATGCGTGTATGACCAGTAATGCTATTCTGTAAAAATCACACCGTGAACACTTAGGTGACGTGAGCTTGAAGTGTCTGTCAATAGTGTCAATTCCCAGCATCTGGTGAATGAAATGACAGCTGAATTATAGCTCACTTCACCTAGGTTTTCATGGTGAGATTTTTACAGAATAAATTGGTAGCTGTATGAACGAAACGAAGCAAAACAAGTACGTAAGGGTCGTTGCAAGTGGCTTTTTGTGGTTCCTGCCTTACCCCATGAGGAAAAAGGCGTGAGTTTATGTATGTAAGTACAAGCTGTTGTTTTGCATCCTCGTCAAATTTCCGGAGGCTGTTATGTAAGACATAAATAATCAAATAAAATTACGATCCCTGGTAAATAATATATTTCAGAATACACCACTTTCAAAGAACAGAATCGCGTTATGGTATCGTATAAGCTGTCGCGTTTTCAAATGCGTGTCCCACACATGCCGATTTACGAAACTTAGAAAAAAAATACCCACTTATTTTATTATTGATTCGTGTCTGAATCAGTAGCATAGTTACCTCCTTGAATTTGACGAGGATGCAAAACGACACCTTTTATGTATGTAATGCTACATAAGTATTTTTTGACTACTTGGAATTCTTCTTAGGTGCCTTAAAGGATGATAATAAGGTGTGATTTCATTGACTTTTATTTTGATACTTAATAGAAAACAATGAAGCATCATTACAGTTTATTGGTCTAACAAAATTATGGGCAGCTTACTACGACCATAAGTTGTTCAAATCGGAGAAATATTATTTAATAGTTAGGGCCGCGATAAACATTACGTTACGTTTTTTTGGAGGATTAAAAAAACGTTTACTCTCAATTACTAGAAGTTGCATTTGTTTTCTCAAACAAAGCAAGTCGCTAGTAAGTGGAGCAGTAGTAGTGCTTGCTAGCTCTGTTCAAGAAGTCCCAGCAAATTTATTTTCTAAGAACTGAATTGAAAAGTGTCTACGGTAAAAGGATTCAAGTGAGGAATGAAAAGCGGTACCTACTTGTTTTGCACCTTTTTTTTCTGATTACCTTCAAATGAAAGAGTTCGTCTTAATGCTTTTTTTTACAACGTTCACAGTTTTCCTAAGCGGCGCATAATTAAAAGGGTACACTTTTTAATGTACTTTTGGATTATTACCCTTGTTGCTATTTGTCCTTTGAGGACTGTTAAAAGGGTTAAATGAGTCTATTTGACTTATTTTATTTACCTTCTACACAAATAAATAAAATTGAAGTGTCCGTTTGTAATATCAAAATAACAGCTTTTTACTAGATGCCTAAGAAACTATATACGGTACTTATATTACCAAAAAAACAATTAAAAACATTTTTGTCTGTCTGTCTGTTTGTTTGTTCCGACTAATCTCCGAAACGGCTGAACCGTTTTCGACAGGACTTTCAATGGCAGATAGCTGATGTTATAAGGAATAGCATAGGATTATAGGATTATTTTCGAAAAAGATATAGGGTATTTCGAAGTAAGCTTGCTTGCTGGATGAGTGATAAGCCCTGTGCTGTTATGCAACGTGATTATACTCCTATACAATATCTACGTCTATATTAAACGTGGATTAAGTCTAGTTTATAGTGAAAAGTTACCAGCCAGTTAAACTGTAACTACAGTGCTGAAACTTAACTTAATCTACAAACAGAGTTCAACTAAATTATGTAAAATGTTCAAAAGATTAAACTCAAACAGGGAATTTAAACAAACTCATCTATTTTTCAGTTAAACTTGTGATGTTTCAGAATAGCTTGAATAATTTGTGGCTTTACAATAATTTTCTGATACGCTGGCTTATCGTGACAGCACGAATATATTCCGAAGCGCGATCAGGTACACCAGGCTATGAAATTGTTGCAGCCAATACTAAATTATCGAAATTCAGTTCAAGATATTTGCAAAGTTTTGGAATATACCTACAGGCTGGTAGGGACATGGACGCACAAGCTGTTACCATGGTTTCGGTACAAGGTTCTAAACCCATGCGATGAAATTTTTCGTAAAAATCAGCTTTTCCATACATTTTGAACGCTTAGGTTTTTTTTTTTATGTGCGCTTTTATTATTTCTAACGGGACGATCGTGGACATCCACGTCCATAAAATTAAATGTATGGAAATACGTGCACGTTATATCGTTATCGTGGACGGGTTAAAAGCGTCGTCATATCCTATCCTATCTAATATTTTAAGCGCGAAAGTTTGTGAGGATGATGGTTAGATGGATGTATGTTTGTTACTCTTTCACAAAAACTACTGAAAGGATTTTGATGAAACTTTACAGTAATATAGCTTATACATCAAAATAACACATATACCACTTTTTATCCCGATATTCCGACAGAATCGACACTTATGCGGGTGAAACCACGGGGCGCTGCTAGTATTTCCATACATTTTACTTCGGCTTAAAGAATTTTATTTCTAAAAAAGAACAAACATAGTTTAACATAAATATGAGAAACTTAAAAAAATATAATGATATTCTTAAGTGTTACTAATTGTCGTTCGATCTATCGAATTATATAGAGTTACTATTCTTATCGTTGGTTAGTCAGATACAACTTCAATCTATTTTTAAAACTGTTTACAGTAGAGTCCCAGTGGCCTGCGCGGGGGCTCTGTCTCGTATAGAGTGTTAGCATTATGCTGAGCGATGGCCGTTTTGCGTGAATGTGACGCATGCTTACCCCCAACTTGTTGCTTTTTTGTTCGTGTTTATGTTGTTTTGTTCTTGTTGTTGTTGTTTTTGTTATGTTTGCCGCAAATAAACGTATTTTCTTTCTTTTTCTTTCTTTCTTTTCTTTCTGTGTTAACGTAATGTCGTCGTGGACGTTCACGATAATATCGTCACGTTAGAAATTACAAACCAACAAACCAACCAACAGTGCCTGGCATTGATTTACAGGTTCTTTCATCGAGAAATCTCAAGTATATCTGAAACTTACCTGATCAAAGACCCGTATCGAATGGGAACGAATTAGCAATTACGAATAGCATTCCGATTCAAAAAGAAGAATTTACCGAATGAAACGGGCGAATTCAAGGAAATAAATTGATACTAATATTTCGTTAATACTTACTACAGTCGATACATTTTAGCTACGTATATACGTACGTAGGCGTAGGTGGGTAGATACCGCAATTGGTTTCAGAGAAATGTAAAAAAGGTATCGGATTTTTTCTGAGAAAGACAATCAATTTTTTCACGAACATTATTTAGATATACGAGTCCTTTGCTTGATTCACAAAGAATTGGAACGTAAAGTAAATATCAACATTGGTTTTGTTTCAACATGTTCGAGATAATAAAAGTAATTACTGACAGCACAAAAAAAAAAAAAAAATGTTTGGTCCAAAATAAATATTATTTTTTAAACGTTTTTGTCTCTGAAAATTTGGGTTATTCCACTTTGGCCCACCAATCTGTCCCACCTGTGGGACAAAGTAGAATGTCCAAAATTTTGTCCTCCACTGTGTCCTACTAATGGATTTTATTGGGGCGAATTACACTGAGTAATATACACATAGATAGATTGATGCAAAGTGGAATAATTCAACAAAAATTCTCATATAATTTTTTGTTATTTCGATACAGATTTTAGTAGCTTTACAAGATTATCTTTTTTCAGTTTTCAGTGCGCAAGAAATAAAGTCAACAGAGGGGTGATTGCTTTCCTAAAACACAGTATCGACCAGTGCAATACGCTGGCAATCTGTCACTATTTGCTAACACTACTATTGCTAAATCCACTAGTACGAGCTTTGAAAAAATAACCTTCAATTTGCTGCAATTCCAAGTTTTGTTTACCCAGAGAAACATCGTTTGATTAAAAGAGACGATTGTTTTTTTTTAATACCGGCCAATGAAGTGCGTGTCGGACAATGAAGGAATTACGGAATCCCAACATTTTCCGACACGCACTTCTGATCCTAACAACGAAGTTAGGATGGATTTGTCCCAAAAACAAACATTGTAGTTGAAAAACATGTTTTACATCAATGTACATACGTCACGGCTAATTCTTTAATATTGCAAATATAAGTTTCTAATCGCAGAACAAAAAATGCGATAGAACTACAAATTAACGATTTTCAGACTTTACTTGAGCTGTGAGACCTTTTTTTTATTTCTGGGTGGGAAATGGGGCGGAGCGGGAGGGCGTGTCAGTCTTTTTCTGACTAAAACCCACCCGTGTTCCTTCAGTTGCCTATGCCAGGGGTCACGGTATCTCTTTCGAGCAAACCCGTGGCCCTGGCAAGCATCGGCCCTAGCGGACCCCGTCAGTTCGTGCTGACATCTCTTTGGGGCGCGCGTGGAACACAACGCGCCGTCGACCCGGGCCTGGTCCTTGCCGGGCGGCGAGCTGTCCATTGCTCGCCACCCGCAAGCCCGCACCTACGGTGGCCGGGAGTCGGCTGGTGACTTCCGACGTCCAGGGGGTCTCCTGCGGCGAGTAGGGGCGTGAGGGCGCAGAGATTGCCTCTCCCTTACGCGCTCCGCCTCCTCCTTTGTGAGCATTACTGCTTCGCAGAAGGAGGTGAAGGCAACTTGATACCTCCACGCGTTCCTTGGGAATAGGGTCTTGACAGACTGGAAGAAATTTCTTAAGACATAAGCAGCACCTTTGCTAAAATTATAATTATAGCTATGTATTTAACTGTGTGTATGCAAGTAATAATATAAATATCGAAATAAACTAGCTGCGCCCCGCGGTTTCACCCGCATAAGTTTCGATCCCGTGGGAATATCGGGATAAAAAGTATCCTATATGTTAATCCTGGTTATAAACCATCTGTGTGTCAAATTTCATCCAAATCCGTTTAGCAGTTTTTGCGTAAAAGAGTAACAAGCATCCATCCATCCATCCATACAAACTTTCGCATTTATAATATTACTAGCTGCGCCCCGCGGTTTCTCCCGCATAAGTTTCGATCCCGTGGGAATATGGGGATAAAAAATATTCTATATGTTAATCCTGGTTATAAACCATCTGTGTGTCAAATTTCATCCAAATCCGTTCAGCAGTTTTTGCGTGAAAGAGTAACAAACATCCATGCATCTATCCATCCATACAAACTTTCACGTTTATAATATTATATAGTAGGATTAGTAGGATAGGATTATCTTATAGCAACTGACGGCTTTGAAGGCGATCAGTGGCAGAAGTTGCACTTTCAGTGCCACGTATTTTATTAGTACTGCCAGGAGACGCTGCTGGCGTGGCTATTACTTACTCTGGGCTAACACAAACCTAGTTTACCAGAGAAAAAACAGCAAGACATTCCTTGATTAAAAACGGTGCAGTAGATCGTATCGTCAAGGAAAAGAAGCTAGACCCTTCACCACTCAATTATATAGAGTGGATGCACCGCTGTTGTAGGTGAACAACAACAACGCTTGAACTACGAAAATCACCCTTACTACTACGACATAAAGGTGCTGTCAATCTTAAATTGTAACCGTGGTCGTACTGGCCGCTGCGAATTAAACCGACGACGCTTTCAAACATTAATTACTGGAACATTGTGCCGCTGATTTCAGCGGAGGATGAATAAACTGCGCTTTAAAAGCGGACACCTTCATGTTGTGTTGCTAATTAAATTATGTTTTCAATATGCAGACTTCTATGTGCAGTATGATAAGGACTTCATTGTTATAGATTATGATGTAGGTCTAGGTATCTAATTATCTATTTGAATGACCTCCTTCTCAAATTATTTTAAACAAGTAGCTTCTCTGCCCGCGACTTCGTACGCGTGAAATTTCTTCTTCGTCCGACCCGTCGCATTTCGTTTTCGCTTAGCGTTCTTTTCTGACGTTCTTTTTTTCCTCGGCTCCTCAGACACATAGCGTGATGTTAAATAGCCTATAGCCTTCCTCATGAATTTGGATATCAAATGCAAAAATAATTTTATAAATCCGAATGATAGTTCCAGAGATTACCCCCTACATACAAACAAATTTTACCGCTTTATAATATTAGTATAAATGCAGTGTGAAATTAAACTGTAGTACACTTGCACTGTGTTTTACCTATTTGTCTACCATCATCATCATCACCTACCTAGCCTTTTCCCAACTATGTTGGGGTCGGTTTCCAGTCTAACCGGATGCAGCTGAATACCAGTATTTTACATGGAGCGACTGTCTTTCTGACCTCCACAACCCAGTTACTAGATAATACGATACCCCTTGGTAAGACTAGACCTAGTTGTCTATCATTATCAGTATATCTTGTGCTTACAAAACACATAAATCAAGTGTCTTTCCCTAAACATACACCCCTTTATTCATAAACGTTACTTAAAGTAAAGTGGTGATTAACGATTGTTGAACCATACATTTTTGACGTTTAAATTTCACTTAACTTTAATCGTCGTTTCAATATAAACCCCATAGTGAATAAGAAAGACAAACTACGTACACGTACGTACAGACGCCAGCAGGTCAAGCTACCCGAAACTGTTAAATTTTCCCAATCAACCTTGAACCTTAATGCTTTATCAATAAAATTGAAAATCCATCAAAGAAATTTGACAGATTGTAGTAGCTTGATGTGCTGGCGTCTGTACGTAAGTACTACAGATTTTCTAGTTAATTTAAATTAAATATTAGTTAATACGCTAGATAAATGATTTATTTCTGTAAGTAGGCTTGTGCAAACACTTAAAAAAAAAAGAAAAAAAATGAACGGAGGAAAAAATATATTTTAAGGTGAGGCATTAACCTGAGGCATTTTCAACAGTCAACCTTAGGGTTATCCTAAGGTTGACTGTTGAAAATGCCTCAGGTCAAAAAAACAAAAAAGGTCATAAAGTGTACCAAACATTGTATAAATACACAATACACATGCATACATACATAAACTCACACCTTTTGCCTCGTTTGCGTTCATACGTCTGGTCATACACGCGCGCCAGCGAGTACCTAGAGATCTTTCTGAAGAACATCACCAATAAGGTCACTATATACACCGTGTTCTTCACGTTATCCATAAACTTTGGCAAACGCTTCTATAGCTTTTACAAATCAAATCTAACAAAGAAACGACACAAACAACAAATACATTTGTATAACAAAGATATTTGTAATTTCATTTAATGAAATTTAATTGACCTATGCAGTAAGAAAGTATCTTAATTTGGCCTATGTTGTCGGTGCAATTAAAGTGATAAATCTATCAAATGCTTCGGATAAAGAGATAAATAAGCATGCATATTGGCTAATTTACGTCAAGGTATTTTTTTTTTTTTTTTTTTGTTTTCTCTTTTTTTTCCGGATGGGAAATCATCAAATGACCCCTCCCGCTGACTAAAACCCACCCATGTTCCTTCCTTTGCCCTTTATGTTCCGGGGTAGCGGTAACCCTTTCGGACGATCCCGCTGATACGTCAAGGTATTTAGTTTGTATGAATTCATTAATGTGTCCATAATGAAAAATGCTTATTTCCGTGGTCTGACCATCTGGTCGAAGTTTATGTACCTATATCGTCCGGAACACGGTGTATAAATACTCCTTATAAAAACCAAATAATGGTTTTCCGCTCTAACTAAAACCGTAAGTTTTGTTTATTCATCTTCTGCTCTCGGGCAAGTAACGACATCAATAAAACTCTCCACGATATCCCAACTTGATTTTATTACGAGATCAAATTGTTCGTCAACAAAAAACTTTTTACAAAGTAACCCTCTTTTATTGACGTTGTTTATTTTGAAAGGATGCCTCTCTATCCTAACGGTAATAAGATTTACTAGGAGTGGGGACTTTATTTAATTTAAAGTTCGACCTTCGGGGGGAAGGCATATGACGACGACGTTGATCCGTTTTTAAGTCCGTAAAAGTACGTAAAAAAAAGTTATTATTTTGTTCAGACTTTTCCTTCGGCATGATCCCGTTCTCATTTGGACGTAGTTTAGCAGAAAGGACTCAACTCACAAAAAGTAATTTTTGAGTTATCGAGGTTTTAAGTTTAGGTGTGTATTGCTGCAATGATGTTGTATATGGAATATTTTGAAATATTGTCACTTATGGGAAAATATACAAATATTTTTATGAGTCAAGTTGTATTACATAGACTAACACAATTTTCGAGTTATTGGGAAGAATGTGGGTTGAGTCCTTTCTGCTTAACTACGTCCATTTGTGTTTCTCATGGTTTGTGCATTCTGTCGTCAGGGTCAGCCTTTCAGCGTCTTTCATCGCAAAGTTCATCACGTCTTATGGCCGATCCCTATATTTTACGGATCAATTGGTCAAAATTACACTCTTGTATTTTTACCAATAATCAAGCTAAGAGCTTTGCATATTAGACCCTCCCATATGGAATTAGTTATCACAGGTAAAATTAGCTTACGAATCTATGTAGGTATATTAGTTTCGCAATAAAAAATGCTACCATTGGTACATTAATTGTTTCACATAGTCTGCTCCATTATCTGTAGGTCATATTCTAGTCCCCTTTACTGTCATTACAAAACGATTGTAAATCCTAAAAATATTATTTGTTTTATAACTTAATTACTTAAGAATAGTACAACGCATGCTGAATAGTACAATGCATGCATGTGCATGCTTTAGTTTTAGTACAATGTCATCATAAGACGCACACTGCATTGTGTTCAACAGACGTGTACAATCTAATTGCTCTGCAACATCTGGACCATTACAACTAGTTACGAAGACAGTTTCAAGTAGATGCCCAAAAGTTGTGACCATGACTGATCGATATGTCAACTGTTCAAGGCTTCAAGTAATTCAGAACTTTGCTATCAAAGAAAATTTATTCAAACATTGGTAAGTAGGTCCTCATTACGTCTTATTTGGGAGTACTGACTTCATAACGTTACAAATAAGGGCCGCCAAGGCGACATACTAAAAAGGATCATAATCAAATTATGATATGCTTAAAGAGTTGTTAAACAATGGCAGCTTTTTTTTATTTGAATAAAAATAAATTAACCTTCCAGACATATAAAAATAACTCGTGGGTTTGACAAAGATCCAGTATTGGTCACTTAATGAAGTACTAACAATTCTACAGTTTTTAAAAGTACCCATTATAGAAAATGTACATAGGCATATATGTCAGATAATGCAATGCAACCAAGTAAAATATGTCCTCGATAGGATATTATACTAACGACATGACCTGACTTCGCAAGATGGAGATTCTCGAGAGGCAGTGAACCGACTTATTGCACAAACTGGCCTGTACTGAAGTAGTTCAGTATAAAAAAATGTATATCGATGCCACTATAAAATTGGAAATCGTTATATGGAATTTTACTAAACGGACTGAACAAATTGTACAGATCGTTAAACATAAGGGGTCCTAGAAGCACTCCTTGGGGAAGCCTTTCAATTCGAAGGATTAGTTGGTACTTCTTTTGATGTTGATCGTTTTGTTTTGCTGTTATGGACATGTTAATTATGTACTTACAGTAAATTAAACCCATCGAAAATTTTCATTACTCTGCGGAATACGAAATGTACATTAATTACCGCACTGACTATTTGATTAATACTGTTAATTTACATTGAATCTGACCGTATGAAGTTGTATTTAACAGAAACACAGCATGTTTTGGTGGTACAATGTAGTAGGTATATATTTCGTTTCACGTAAATATTATATGTACATTTAGTGTTGTTAATATGAAATTCACACAACCACCGTGTTTAGTCCGTGTGTTGTTTCTAATTACAGTTTAGGTATCACAATTGTATTCAATTTGGGTGTTGAAAGCTAATATGGTTTAATTATTGCATTATTGTCACCACTAATGTGTGTAGGACTGTTAATGTGTTTACTAGCTAGGTATTGTGAGCTTTATTTGGAATACAGTTAATGGTCCTTATACGATATATAATTGATATTAATCATTTTTATTTATATATGAATTTTTCGCTTACTGGGTACAACATAGACATGAGTGGACATCGCATTTTCCTACATTTAAGTGATTGAAAATTATTCTATTACAATTATTGTTCAAAAAGTGAATTCGAATGTACCTAAATTTTACTGAAGTTAAACAAAATGTTCTGAAATTCTCATATTTTATGATGAGTAAGTGTAGCCATAATGAAGAGATCGTATGTAATTTAAAAGTACTTTATTTCCTTTTATGCTACCTTTTAGAGTTTAATAGAGGCTCCAAAATAATAGCTAATAAGTTGGGACATAATTGGTTGTTAAACTAATTTAGCGGCCTTTTCATTCTCTTATAACTCTTGATGGTTTGACATTTTATCGTACTTGTTGAATGTTTACTATTTCATCAAGGTTCATAGTATTGGTTTGTACTCTTCAGGTAAGGTAATACAGAATGGTATGGTTGATCTTGGTTTGTTTTAATCATTAGGCTGTAATTATGATCATAACAAGTTGCTGTGGTTTGGGCTACTGCACCAAAGTCACTGAAGGAAACAAAGAAGGAAGGAAGAAAAATCACTGCGCACCACATTTGAATGGGCAATAAGAAAACATTTAGAACGAAGAAAAGTCAGTCAAAAATAATATACTATAGCAGGGAAGGAACTGAACACTGAGATGAAGATAGATAAAAATGTACGGACGAAAAAGCCATGCTGCGACTGCCCCAAATAAATGATAACATGGATGGACGATGATGGCAACAATAAAATAAAACATTTTATCGGCTGGTTGAAATAAACGACAACCTAGTACAATAATAATTTTATTTTGGAAGATCATTAATAAAATTATGAATGAAGGCGACGAAGCGACCAGCCATTCATTACCTACATACCGTCTACTCACCTAAGATTAATTGTGTAGGAGGAACGTACCGTAAGTAGGTAGAGATACGAAATAGGTAATCATAACAATAATTAGGTACTTACGTACTCGGGGTTACGTGAGAAATGTTTCACCCGTTATTTTGCTGTTTTGTGAAGAATATGAAATAATGACAGAGAAGGAGCAGTGTTTGGAAATGACAACAATTAAAAAAAAAATTAGAACAAATTATTTGAGGGAGATTAATAAGATTGTTGAATTAGACGGTCGAATATGTTATTGGAACAGGAATGCAATTCTCGCAAATCTCGCGATCGTGTCGCATGACGTCATTGCCGCTCGTCTCCGTATGTCGCATAAAAAACCATGAGATATCCAAAAACATCTATTCTCACTACAAGTCGATCTGAAACCGACTTCCGTCCTGTGTCCAAAATATACTTCAAATGAAAAATCTCGGTCAGAGACAAGACATGTCAATTTTTTAAAATTCAAAAATTCAAATCCAATATGAAGAAAAAAACTTTCTGGTTAAAAATAAGGTTGGATTTGTTAAAAAAGAAGGTTGTTCGTGATAAAATTATAATGTAGCATTAGACAATGCTGCACAATGCAATATCAATGCAATACCAATGCAATATCAAGGCAATATCAATGCAGTGTCAATGCAATATCAATGCAATAACAATAGCAATGATATAGCAATAGCAGTGCAATGCCAATGCTATGGCAATGCAATAGCAATGCAATGCAATAGCAGTGCAATGGCAATGCAATTGCAGCGCATTTGCTAATGCATGCAGTGTAGTGTTACTTAATGCTGGTCATCGCTAACTCTTATTATCCATGGACCAGCAAGTGTGTTAAGTTGTATCATATCAACTAACAACATTGTACCGTAGACAAAAACAAAAAAAAAATGGCAATTTCAATGCAATATAAATGCAATATCAATGCAATATCAATGCAATACCAATGCAATATCAATGCAATATCAATGCAATACCGACGCAATAACAATGAAATAACAATAGCAATGATATAGCAATAGCAGTGTAATGCCAATGCTATGGCAATGCAATAGCAATGCAATGCAATAGCAGTGCAATGGCAATTCAATTGCAGCGCATTTGCTAATGCATGCAGTGTAGTGTTACTTAAAGCTGGTCATCGCTAACTCTTATTATCCATGGACCAGCAAGTGTGTTAAGTTGTATCATATCAACTAACAACATTGTACCGTAGACAAAGACAAAAAAAAGACAAAAAGAAGAAAAAAAGAAGAAAAGAAAAGAAGAAGAAAAAGACAGTGCAGCGCGATTTGTTGATCAGTTGAGAGTTTTATATGGGACAGTTGATATTTTTTTCGCGATTACGATGTTGGTCCCATGGAGAAAGTTGTTCAGTTTGACGGTCTGTACCACACCCTCAAATTTGACCACACCTTTCTGGTACACATTTTATGCAGAGAGATGATTCCTCTACACTTATCGCCCACTTAGCACCAATAAACAATGTCCGAATCAATTACGACGGATGTAGATCGACGGTTGAGCTACGCTTGCCGCGGTCGGTTCATGGATGGATACCCATCCATTACAGATCGAGACTCTCCGTGCCTCGGAAAGCACATTAAGCCGTTGGTCCCGGCTGTTATTCGCAGGTCTTTTACAGTCGTTATGGGTCAAGAAGGCCAAACTCTGACAACCAGTCTTACCAAGGGGTATCGTGCTAACAGTTACTGGGTTATGGAGGGCAGATATGCAGTCGCTCAACGTAAAATACTGTTATTCAGCTGCACTCGATTAGACTGGAAGCTGACAATAGTTATAGTTCGGGAAAGGCTAGGCAGATTGATTGTAGCTCTCCTAAAGTTGGAGATTTTGAAAGTCTAAGTAATCTTAGAGCTAAATTAAAACCAGATCGGCGAACACTATTATACTTTGGAGATAGCTTTTTCATTATCAACAAGCAGAGCAGGCGAAGTTTACTGCGATCTTCCAGATTATGGAAATATCAGCGGTTGCCTACTAAAGTCGAAAAGTCGTAGAAGTGCTAGTTAGCAAAGTATGAGCGGCTGAAAGGTTCATGTTAGTGACAAGTTTCCTCAGAAGACACACCGTTTGAAGCAGGGCTTGGTTAGCTCTAGGAAAATATACATATCTAAGGAATATTGATAGCATTGTGGCATTCGATTGTTCATAAATATGAGGTAGATTTGTTGGCGTAAGCCATCTTGGCTTATGTTTCTTTTGATCCTTTAAGTTGGAAGACACGTCAAGCTTGAAAATATTGTTTAGTGTACTATAGAAAAATCTACGTGAACTAAATAGATAGGCTGTATTTCTTTCATTCGTTTTCTGGACCTTTTCCATAATCTCTTTGTTATTTTTCTGCCCTCTACCTTTGACAGGTTAGGTCATGTGGTGTCCCTATTGATCTCATAACATCAGCCTGCCTCACCGATACATTGTCTATTTTATCAAAGTTAAACTTTTGGGCCGCAAAAAACCGCATGGAAAATAAACCATGAAAATCACTCTCAGATTTCCTGTAAACTCGGGCGATTGTTTTTTGTTGAAATGAAAACATTTGACCGGGTTGGAAGCTAAATTTTGTGCGTATTGTTTTTATAACAACGTACATCCTAAATTATAACGTTTTGTTTGAGATAAGGGCCTCCAATAGACCGAAACTCGGAACAAAAAGGTTTGTCTGAAATAATATTTATAGGTTTGATCTTGTTGGAGACAATTTGCCGCTCAGTTACGCCGCGTCCGTATAATTTGTCAGCTGAATGCACTTTTACTCAGTTGCCAAATGATTAAAGCTACCATTAAACGAAGTTAAAATAAAATGCTCGTGAATGGTCTTTATATGTTTTTTGTTTGCTTTCAGTTAAATAGGTAGGTACCCTTGAAGAAACGTTTTACTCTCGTAAAAAAGTGTAATGTTTTCAATTTTATTGTCTTCGTTCATAAAAGTTAATTTTAATTCTCTGGAATGACTCACTTTTTAAATGTTTTTATAACCGCAAAATAAAATTGACTGAAGCAAATAGCTATGTTTTTAAGCATCACAAATATAAACTTCTTATTGAAAATTTCCCTGAATTTCACTTTGATACCTACCTAATCCAAGCAATTGTGCTGTCTCAAATTGCCATTAAGCTTACTCGCGTAAGGTATAAACACGTGCACAATTATTATAAGTTCAGCTGGCAAAGCCCCGTTTCTAAACTTAAAACTAAGCTTGAAATTAAAGTAAAACATAAGGCATTGTCCTTATCGTTACTAGCAGCCTGTAGAAGTTTCTCAAAGGGAAGCTTAAAGCTCGTTTTAGAAGGAACTAGAAGTAGCGAGCTGTCACATTGAATTTCATTGTTATGAACGTAATGTTCAGAAGCTTATTGCTGCTCGTGCTTCGAGCCATATTGGTCAGACTTTAGAGGGTGGTACAGATGTTACGAAATATTATGGTCTCGTAGTATTGTAAGAACAAACGGGACGTCGCTTGTCGTGAAAACCAGGAAAAACAAGCAGTAGTAATAAATATGTACATTTTGTTACAAGTCAATCCATTTGAACAATCATCATTCTCCTGCCTTTATCCCAATCAATTTGGGGGTCGGCGCATCAAGGATAAAGGACAATGACCAAAAGTCGTTCCAAAAAGTCTCATGCATCAAGATAGTAATATTATAGTATCTAATTATTTTCATAATTTTTTACGACATTACGCGTCGGGGATTTGATTTTTGAACAGGGAATATAATTTAAAGTAAAAAAGTGTTGATTTTGTGGTATTCCCTTTACATGACGTTCCGTTTCAAATGATTATGATTAGGTAATATAACCTTGAATTTTGAAAGTGTCATGAACATGTCAAAATTGTACTTTGCCGATTCTACATTAATTAAAAATAACTAGAGTAAAATAGAATATAATTTTTATTTAAACGATTATCATTTAATGGCCGGTCGTGTATGACACTTCAAACAAAATAGAGTACCTAGTTTTTAGGCTATTTCGATTTTTTTTGTAAATCTCGGAAACCTGGTTTTATTTAAAAAAAGAACTTTGTAGGAGTTAATATGGCAAGTGTAGTCTATAAAAAACAAAATTTGACTTTGATGCAGCATGGTACGGGATTACATACATCCATGAGCATTGTCCTTTAAGCCCTTTGGAAGTTTTTTGTGTGCCCCACTGTCTTCGTCAGCCCATCATATTCCAAAAGATATGTAAATCTGATTAAAAAATATAAGGATAAAATTCATTCGACAGGCACTTCTTTCATTTTCAATTTCAAAACGTCAATTAATAGAATGGCTTCCACAGTCTTAACAATAAGAAAAAAAAATGTTGATTGAATATTCAACAAAGATAATTAATTTTCTTAATGTTCAGATGTTTTCATTACGAAGTTTAGAGAGATTCGAGAGATTCTATCCTTTTTTCAAAACTTCTTTCGAGACGTAAAACTTTGATCAAAGGATGAATTACCGTTTTGATAATGTTTTAGTTCATATTTATTTTAGTCTATGATAGATAATGTAATACGGAGATGGCTATAATTTTCTGAACGCCATTCGTCGACAATGAAGCGTGCAGATGAATATTCATATCAAACTGATGCTCACAAATCACATACAGTGTGTCCGGAAACTAATGGATAACCTTCAAAGTGATTACAGAAGAAATAGTGGCCGTTAAAAACATACTCGTATATATATTTCAAAAGTAGGTTTACCAGAGATGTTTTTATAAGTTGCAGATCTTATTTATTTTAGTCTGCGGAAGATTAGGGCTAATGTACAGACGCCAGCAGGTCAAGCTACCCGAAACTGTCAAATTTTCCCAATCAATCTTGAACCTTAATGCTTTAGCGATAAAGTTGAAAATCTATTAAAGAAATTTGACAGATTGTAGTAGCTTGATGTGCTGGCATCTGTACTATGTAATGTAATGTGTTAATAGCTGATTCTGAACTTTATTCGTCGACTATCAAGCGTGTAGATAATAATATTCATTTCAGACCGAGGCTCTAACATCACATAGTACGTACATAAATATAGCTACTATATCCTATACATTTCCAGTTTTCTTTGTCATGTCTCTCTGGTCTGCTAACTTTTATTCCCCCTAATGCTAACCTCCAAAATGGATGTTTTATCAGATTAAATTGTTAAAAGTGGTCATCGCTGGAGATTCATTAGCGGGTTAACAGTATTATCTAACTAATTGAATTCTGTGACGGGTGAACTACTGCGGTTAATTAAGGTCTGACCATCAATCCAACCAGCGGAACTCACTGACCTTTATAGAAAATAGAACAGTTTGGTGAGCTGATTATGTCTAATATTAATTATTTGTTTTGGCCACCTTAAATAGGTCCTCTCAAATTATTTTTATCTATAAGAAAAAAATCAGTTTTAGGGCTCCGTACGTCCGAATGAAAAAACGGAACCCTTATAGGATCACTTGTGTTCTGTCCGTCTGTCCGTCCGTCACAGGTATTTTGCTCCGAATGTAATGGATCGATTAAGTTGAAATTTGGTACACATATGAATCTCTATGACTAACACGGACGTGTAACGTAAATTAATGATATGAAAAAAAAAATATTGCAGGTTAGTACCGTGTGGCATATCAAATGTCTTACTGAGACGGTCTCAATTTGTTTAAAAATAATCCTTCTAATATTATAAACGCGAAAGTTTATCAAGATGGATGGATGGATGGATGTTTGTTACTCTTTCACGGAAAAACTACTGAACGAATTTTGATGAAAGTTTACAGTAATATAGCTTATACATGAGCATAACATATAGGATACTTTTTATCCCGACATTCCCAAGACATCGACACTTATGCGGATGAAACCGCGGGGCGCTGCTAGTTTTAAAATTAATTCATGCATTGTGCGTGGTTCGACACCCACTTGTTTTCAGATATACGGAATAATTTAAAAGAATTAATATAAGAAGAAGAATAGAACTTTGAACATATACCTACCTAGGTACCTACCTAATAAATAGATCATTGTTGGAAAGTGACATAAAATTGCAACTTGCTGTAATGTAATGGTATGAATTGGAAAAAGATTACACATGAAACACACGAGCAGTTAAAAGAACAACTGTAGAACATCACAGACTATTGAATCGTTAACAATAACATATACGGTTATTCAAGAGAGAAATATTACAACTTCATTCCAGCATTACGAAAATCGATAGCAATATAACATAGTGCTCTCCAATTTCTAACGCAGGCAGGGCCGATAGATACTGCCATTGTAGGAACATTTAGTTGGAAAAATAATGATCTTGTCATGTGAGCATAATATTTACTATATTATCCGATGATTACGTAACACACTAACAGTAGGAATGGCATCATTTTGACATTACAACAACATTCATTGCGTTATTTACGTTGTTGGGCAGATATGTTTTTCCAACATATGAAGCAATGGATTAGCAATATCCTTCAAAATGATTCAGATTGTGATGGATAGTGTGTTAGGAAATCAGGGCGCTGGTTTATTTATAGGCAACCGAAGCAAATATTTGGTGTGTTCTGATACAATAGTGCTAATTCAAATAGTAAAGTATACATAGCCATGACCACAATTCAGTTTAATAGTGTAAGTGGATGTAAATTCTGCTCTATGTATTTTGGAAGAAGGTTTAGTTTTCCTCGTATCAATCCGATCGTCTCCTAAACATAAGATTTTTGCAAGATGATCATTCTTACTTATAAAAGAAGTTAACCCTTTTATGTTTTTCCTCTTTCCGACGATTTACGCCAAACAATGGTGATGGAATATTTACAGCAACAGGATAAACAATAATCCTTCAGAGATTTATCTCGCTCCATTAAGTTTGTGAAACTGATTCTACATCTATTTGAGATTCCTGACATTTGAGTGATTTGTAAAATGTAGTAGAATTGGAAATAATCCTCTAAGGAATATTACTCTCGACTCTCTCCACTATATTTCAAACAATGCCGTATAAAAGACACAAAATAACTCTTATTTATAAGCTTTTGATATCGGGAAACCCAGTCAAACATATGCGGGAAAAATAGGGGTTGAAACGAACGATAAATCAGTTAGTGTATTGAAATTAATTTACATTTAAAAGTGAGGCGTGGACACGCATTTATGAAGTAAAAATCAGAGCTTTTTCCTCGCACGTTAAATGTAGTTATACATTTTTTTTTGTGGCTGGTAGCCGCTAGATGAGGGTTACCGAGGCTTGAGCTGAATGGCGTGCAATTGGAGAGGCCTATGTCCAGCTACTGCTGGACATAGGCCTCTGCGGCTGGTGATGATGATACATATTTTTCGCAAAAATAATTTTGTAAATGATGAGATACTCATTATCTCAACAATCAATATAGCACACAAACAACTTAGCTTGTTCTTATTTGTTCAAATGATCTCTAGTTTTCAGTTTTTTATTAGCATTCGAATACACCAGAATATTTATTAATTTATTTTATTTCATGACTTTATTTGATGAATTTATTTTATTATCGTGGACGTCCACGTCACGGCAACACAATAACACTGGGAAGTAAAATCTATGGAAATATATGAAGACGCTTTTGAATTTTCGTCCACGATAACACTATAACTTTCGTGTATTCGTACTCACTATAAATTTCGTATTACCATATATTTTATGAACTTGGGCGTCAACGATAAACCGTCACGTTAGAAATTATAAAAGTTCACAATCAAGTGGCCCAAAAAAACACAATAAACGACAAAAACAACTGCGTATAGTCGCGACACGACACAATTGTGGTACACAGATATTTGCGGCGGGTAAAAAGGAAAAAAAGGAAAAAAAGGAAAAAAAGGAAAAAAAGGAAAAAAAGGAAAAAAAAGGACACACGCTTATAAATCTCGACGAGTGAGATAACGCGAAACGAATAGTAGCTCTAGTGTCGCACGGAATTGTTTTACAGCCAGAAAATGGGCTTGTTTATGTTTGGGAATTACTATAAATTTATGTCCTAGGGTCTCCGAATTTAGATGAGACTTGTCAGGAAATAACAAATTGGAGATCAGTGTTTTGATAAAATAGGCATAGTAACGAAATAACGGCCGCACCGTTCGATCGATTAGGTTAAGCTACGCTTGCCGCGTTAGTCCGTGGATGGGGGACCGTGCCTCGGAAAGCACCTTAAGCCGTTGGTCCCGGCTATTATTCGTGGATCTTTGACGGTCGTTACAGGTGGTCAGTAGCCTGAAAGTCTGACAACCAGCCTTACCAAGGAGTATCGTATTACCCAGTAACTGGGTTGTGAAGGTCAGATAGGCAGTCGCTCCATGTAAAATACTGGTATTCAGCTGCATCTGGTTAGAATGGAAACCGACCCAAACATAGTTGGGAAAAGGCTACCCTTTTCAGCCTAGCTTTTGTCTTGGCAAATGAAGTATAGTAGGCTGTTTGATAGCAGATTTTATTCAGTTTTCAGGGCCTGAAAAACTGAATCTTGTTGGCATACCCGTTTGAATTTTATATTTCAAGCAGGTGTATTTTATTCTGAAATTAAAACAATTCGTTTTAAAGTTCTTCAACAAGTGTTGTGAAAGTTCAAGTCATAAAAACTCTATAAAATATTTATAGCGGTCCGGTGCCTTTGTATAAAAACGATTTAACAAATTCTTTAAATTTTATACCCGTAACTACTGTTTCTACTTCACTTTATAAAGATTTTACTTTTCGTAAAAATATAAAACAGCTACATATTTATGAAGATACGTAGAAAATATATAGAAATACTTAACCTGTTTTTTACTAAGATAAATCGTTATTTATCATATTTATTTACTATTTCTTTCAACATGAAGAAAAAACCCATTGCAAATGATTAGATTTCGAATATAAATCAGTGAAGAAAATAACAACCAAAAAAATCCCATTCAAATATTACACAATTTAATTTATCTTCTCAATTTTTAAGTAGATGCTCTATGTAAAAATGTACCTTTGTACTCATATTTTAAATGTCTTATCCTTATGTTTTTTACTGTGTGTACATAAATAATAAAATAAATAAATAAATAAATAAAAATTGAGAAGAAAAATGAAATGATTCGAATTTTTCTAACAAGCGGATATTTATGAAAAGCGCGAAAGTAAACAATAGCTTTGTGAGCCTTATGAATAGTCGCCGAGTGTTGAATGAATAATTGGCTCTTTTGTTTTTGCCCGGACATACCTATTCATCAATACGTAGACGAGTTTCAATCACTGTCAGCTTTTGTTTTAATTTATCCCGTTGGAATATTAATCTGGATCAACTGGAGTTACTGAGTGTACGCTTTTTAATTTTAAATGTATGTCACGGACTCCGCTTTAGGTTTTTAATTGTTATTCAAATTACATTTATTCGGTTGGTATACTTGGAACAATGTACATACTCACAGTTATCTTCATTCATTCCTCCAGGTCAGACAAGCATTCCGTTACCGTTAGGCGCTGATCTGACTATTCCTCACGACACCAGGTCACGTTTTATCCACAATTAGTACACAGACACAGCCATCAACTTTAACATAGGACTACGAAAATTTAATGACATCCAAGGGCTGGGATGTCAGCATAACGAGGGGCCCCTCAGGGCCGAAGCCTGCCGGGTCAGCGGGATTGTCCGAAAGGGTTACCGCTACCCCGGAACATAAAGGGCGAAGGAAGGAACATGGGTGGGTTTTAGTCAGTAAGAGTCTGACACTCCCTTCCGCTCCACCCAGAGCGGGAGGGGTCATTTGATGATTTCCCATCCCGAAAAAAAAAAAAAAGGCCTGGGAATTTCGCCCACATTGATCGATATCATTTTTCCTATAAACACTATACTTTTAATACGAAATATCTATAGATTTCATTCTATTTTATTAATATATATTTTATTATGACTGTTCTGACAACGACGTCGCCATGACAAGTTTGCTTTTAGATTCTTAGCGGCCTGTAAGGTTTTAGCTGATTATACATTCATACTTATGCAAAACTAATCCTGGCCATCAGCATATTTCAAATTCATATTTTCTACATGGTACTATTCTACGAGTTTACATTATAAATCCAAGCAATGCAAGGATCAGTTCCAGTTTCGCCTCTAAAGCGAACACAGTAAATAGGCCTGATACTCCAGAGCCACCTATCCCGCGAACACTTAGCGTGCCTATCTTAAAAGGCTCCGGTACCTGACGGACTCTCTCTACACCTCCGTCCTCCGTCCTCCGTACCAGTCGGACCGCTGGCGCGCCTCGCTAGAGCACTCTGAAGTACTGAATCTCTTGAACCTCTGGGCCACGCCTCATCCGAGGACCGCCTCACCTGGCGGACTGACTGCGTCCCCGCCGTGCCTGCTCTCTCCTGCTGCCGTGCTGCGTCCTACTCCTGCCGCGTGGACCCCCTACGGGTATCCTCCGTGCCGCACACGCACCAGCACCTGACCTCTCCTGCACCTGCACCTGCACCTGTCACCGGCACCTGCCTCACGTCGGTCTACTTCTTCAGCTCTATTTGCAACTCCACCACAGCCTCCTCAACCCACCTATCACTCATCTTCATCCTTCCTCACCCACACACTACACACCACTGACCAGTCCATCTCCACCTTTTATATGCCTTATAAATAAAATATTAATTAACTTCAATTTCCCTTTCTTTACTTTCTTAATTTAAAGTTAGTTACTTGTCGCTACACGACATACTTGCGTATGTAAAACGTGGAAAGCATAATTTCTTAGCAAAATTATAAGACCTAGGTACCTTTGCCCAAGAGAGGAACAGCGTAGGCTAATAAAAGAAATAAAAGAACCTAGGTAAGGTACCTAAGTGAAGCAGTGAAGCGGTTTTTTACGATTTTCCTAAAGAATATGCGGCATACTGTAAAAAAGGTTGAGAAAAAATAAAAATATACATTCCAGCACGCTCGAAATAGGTTTTATATGTATAATAGACAAGTATTTGGACGTAGTAGCGTGCGCATAAAATTTTACTATCTGCAGACGGCATAAATACACATTACGTTGAGCAAAGTGTCCCTGTTTTAACCTTTAACCTTTAGTTGTCCGTTAGCAGTACGAGTACGTATAGGTTGTGGATCCCTCAGGACGAGCGATGTCGTCTTCGTACGGGGAACGTCAGCGGGTATACAGTTCGGTTTACGGCCGTCTCGACCTAACAAGATCCCCGCCGCCCGTTACACCAATTTATTACGCCCTTAGAAGGGATTTATACTTTTTGCGGTAGTTTCTGTCCGCAGCACGCGCTCTACGTCCGTAACTTATTATCTACGAGAGTGGCTCATTTTGTATCTGGCAGATGTGGGTGGCATCTGGTGGTGATGTCTTGTGTCCGGTGTCGGTTAGCGAGTCCCATTTAGGATGGCAACTAAAAAATATGTCTGTGATGTATCGTAGTCGGAATAAGATAAGATACGTTTACTTAAGTTCTTTTGTTTTGTGAGACCGAATAAGGGTTGACATTGTGATGATTGATCACAGGAGTTTGTGAACATCTGAATTAATATTATAAAGATAAAGAATTTGATATTTTGTATGTTTCTTTGTTACGCTTTCACGCTAAAACGGCTTATCAGATTTGGATAGAATTTGGCACATAGGTAGTCCTGGATAAGGATATAGGATACTTTTTATCCCGATATTTCCACGGAATCGATACTTATGCGGGTAAAACCACAAGGTGCAGCAAGTCTAAAATAAGTCTTCTGAATTTTCATACTAAACTTATTTTTATGGGGTAAAACGTATATAAATTGTAAATATATGTTATACATTTTAGATATAATAGACACACCCACTACGGTAAGGAACTAGTGGAACAAAGGAAACGTTAAAAAAACCTACATAATTAAGCGTCTATTAACTACGATTTGAAATTAAATACGATTCCTTCTCAAGGATAAGCACAAAACGCCCTATTCATTAAAATCAGGGTAACTGTGCAATGAGTACAGCGAGCGGACAGATATGAAGTACAAGGGGAAAGTTTTTCAGTGGTTTCAGGAAGTTGGCGACGCGCCACGACGGGACTTGTCGCGTGCCGCACCAGGGTTGGTCATATCCGAAAAGGGGCGAAAAAAACGCATGAATTGTTGCAGAGACAAAAATGGAATGGAGAAGCATGGGCACGTATTTTTTTTTAGAAAATAGGCACTTCTGTTTAACGGTTTGTGTATTTTTTGCTAAGAATGTATGATACTGGGCTGTTTGAATAATTAAGGTACTGTACCATACAATAAGAATCACGTCCAGGAAAATTCACTTTTTGGAGTGTTGAATTTTTATTGTTTTTCCCTTTGGACGTAACATTTTTTTTGTATCGAAAGACGCAATATTGGCACGTATTTTTTTCATTACTGCGAAATTAAATATCTTCTAAGTAATTGAATATGCAAGGCTTGTTTCGCCGGCATCTGCTACTCGGAACAGATTGAGTAATTAGCATAATCCCGACATTTTTGATACATAGCCCCGGGTTAAAGAGGAAACTAGAGCGCAGCGAAGTGCTCGGAGGCAGCCCTGCGTGACGCGGCGATATCTCGCCTGATGACGTCACTCCCTACTTCCATGGAATACGAATAAGGATTTATTAACTCCATGATAAAGTAAATTAATTATAACAGTAAATGCTTTATTAGGGAACTACGAAACTGCTTTCGAAGCGAATTGGGATCAGAACTCGGGACTGCCTGTTAAATAATCAAACAAGTATAGCTCAATGCGATGATGTAACATGAGATTATTTCATTACGAAACGGAAGAGTTAACAGCTCAGAATTCTGTACGAATGTTTCACAGGACTTTTTAACAACAGGGATTATTTTGAATTTTATACAGCGTGAATTTTATTTTCACGGTTTATGTATCCGTCGTTTACAGACCCCATTAACCATGAACTGTTTTCATAAAATAAAATACTTTTATTTATCAAGCTGGGGTTTCTATTGTCGTATACAAACGGAAAGGCGCCACATGACGCCGTTCGCCTTTGTCTAGTCCCTTTGAACAAACATTTCGGTGCATTACACTTACAAGCTTCATTTTATGGAAAATAAATATTATATTTTCTTTCAGTTTCTTTTTTGCTGTTATGGTGAATTGGTTTTTAGGAAGAGACTGTTATACTGTTTATGGTGCTTGGGATCTTGTAAAGCGAATTTTCTTGATGATCCTATTTCTTTTTTCGTACTAGCGATTTCCCGATTTTCTTAACGATAAGGGGCAGCTGCTGTTGTACACACGGTTTACACTATAAAATATTTACCTACTACTAACATAATGTTGATCTGGGCTCGAGGCTAAATAATAACAGCCGCAAGGGTCGATCTTCAAGGTTAAGCAACGCTTGCCGAAGTCGGTGCGTGGATGGGTCTTAGCATATCGAGACCCTTCCGTGCCTACGAAAGCACGTTAAGCAGTTGGTCCCCGCTGTCATTCGCAGATCTTTGACAGTCGTTACGGGTAGTCAGAAGCCCGAAAGTCTGACAACTGGGTTGTGGAGGTTAGATAGGCAGTCGCTCCATGTAAAATCAGCAGTTTACATGGAGCGACTGCCTATCTAACCTCCCTCCTCCTGGATACCAGCGTACCCAGCTGCATACGGTTCGACTGGAAGCCGACCCCAACATAGTTGGAAAAAACTAGGCAGATTGATTGGTGGTCAGATAGGCAGTCGCTCCATGTAAAATACTAGTATCCAGCTGCATCCGGTTCGACTGGAAACCGACCCCAACATAGTTAGGAAAAATCTAGGCAGATTGATTGGAGGTCAGATAGGCAGTCGCTCCATGTAAAATACTAGTATCCAGCTGCATCCGGTTCGACTGGAAACCGACCCAACATAGTTAGGAAAAAACTAGGCAGATTGATTGGAGGTCAGATAGGCAGTCGCTCCATGTAAAATACTAGTATCCAGCTGCATCCGGTTCGACTGGAAACCGACCCCAACATAGTTAGGAAAAAACTAGGAAGATTGATTGGAAGATTGATTGGAGGTCAGATAGGCAGTCCCTCCATCTAAAATACTGGTATTCAGCTACATCTAGTTAGTCTGAAAGTCGCCCCAACATAGTTTAGAAAACGGTAGGCGGATTAGATAATATCAATATAATACTTATGAAAAGATAATTAAAACGAAATATTAAGTTCTTGAAATAACAATGATCCTTCTTTCAATATTTCCCTACAATAGAAGACCGTGAAGGGTGCTTAAAGGAACATGAATAACCTTTTCTCATCGCTAAGAGGAATTGGAGAGGCCAATAGTTCATTCAATTACGTTCGAATAACGAGTAAAATATCGTAAAACGATGGGCCAGATACCGAAATGACTAATAGTATCGATAAAATAGAAGTTATGGACAAAGTAAAGCGATTATAGTTTTGAAGTTATATTGATACAAAAGGCGGGAGATTGCTCAAGGTTGTCGATAGTCTAGACTCAATAGATGTTTTTAGAAAATGTAGGAAAAGTCTGTGCAATATTTTCACTTTTCTGTTAAAATGTACTGTGAAACATTATCACTTTTCTGTTAGAATGTAACGTGAAAAGACTTAAAATAATAAATAGTAATATGGAAAATACATGTAATTTGTTATACAAGTTGTCGTTTTGCATCCTCGTCAAATTCAAGGAGGTAACTATGCTATTGATTCTCGACACGAATCAATAATAAGTGTTATTTTTTCTAATTTTTGGAAATCGGCATGTGTGCGACACGCATTTTAAAACGCGACCTGTGCGAGACCACACTGTAACTGCCCTTTTACACACACATAAAAACGCGGCCGCTTATACGGTACAATAACGCGATTCTGTTCTTTGAAAGTCGTGTATTCTGAAATACTGTCAAACTTAAATAACTAAAAAAACAAGTATGTATTCATTATTTACCAGGGACCGTGATTTTATTTGATTATTCATGTCTTTCATAACAGCCTCCTGAAATTTGACGAGGATGCAAAACAACAGCTTGTATAAAAAAATAAAAAAAAGGGGAACAAAATCATAGCGCTTCAAAAAATTCATCCGCATCGCTGTCAACAGGAAAAGGGCTCAAAAAGCTGGCAGCATTGCCCCGTTGTAGGGCGATGCTGACTCTTTGGCCAAAAATAGGGCAGCCCTCTGGTCACATGAAGAGTCGACCAACCGCTTGGCGATATCTCGAAATGCCAGATGGGCACTATTTTACTACACTTTTCACGTTTTCAGATTCAAACTCTCATGGTCAGAAGCATCCTTATTTAAAACCAAAATGTGATCCTATTCAACAATCTTAGTAAATTATTGTACGATCTTAAAATAGTGATATTTATACCTAATTGCTCCAAAAGTTAGACGGCTGCAATAAAATGTTGTATCGGCAAGCGTAGTGTGGGACGCCCCCCACCTAGATGGACGGACGACCTAAAGAAGGTTGCTGGGACGGACTGGATGCGGAAGGCGGAGGACAGGGTGTTATGGTGCAGCCTGGGAGAGGCCTATATCGAGCAGTGGACTGCGATAGGCAGAGTTTTCATGAAAATGCCCCCTCTTTTTTTACTGCATCCTGTAGCTTCTACGGAACGCGTATAGCGGTCACGTCCTTGAAAAACTCAAACAATAGAAGTTAGAACAAAAGTATAGCGGTTGTGGTCTGAAACACATTTGTCATCCGATCTAAACGCGTGTGGCATTCTGTGCCAGCTGAGCTCTTAAGGCCTTCGCAGACATGCTACTTTTAACATCAGAAATCGGTTGGTCTAGAAGTCACAATCGCTACTACTGAGCATGAGGTCCTGGATTTGATTCCCAGGTAGGGCAAAGTGTTATTGGGCTTTTCCGTTAGGGATTTCATTCCGTTAGGGAATCTGGATTTGTGCCCGGTTAAAGGCACTAGGCTCGCCCCCTATTACTGGCGCAACGTGGGACTACTATAGGTACACCTCTGCCTAACCCTTCGGGGATCACAGACGTGATGTTATGTTATGTGAATCAGCGATTTTACAAATCGGAATCGGCGACAATCTGCGTTTGGTCACGACAGTAATAGTCGAGCATTTCAGCGATCGCGACAATGCTGCATCGCTTTTTGGTGATTTGCGTTTGAGCGTGGTGGTATCAAAATTACGTGATACATATCTGTTCCTAGATTATCAAGATTCACCGAAGCTAGAACTTTCCGGGGCTTAGAGCTCCGCCACTGTATCAAGCCAACTAAATCGCTGATACTAAAATAGCATGTCTGCTAAGGTCTTTTACGTAGCACAACGCTCCCTCGTATTTCCTTCACCGAAACGACTTTCAAAAAGGTAACTTTCAGAAAAAGACGCCAAAGAATCCTCTCTGTGAATACGCCGACGTTTTACCGGAAATTAGGGTCTCCTTAGTGTAGATTGCTCAAAGTGATAACAAGCGAAAGGTTACTGCGAGTTGAATCGAATGAGGTTGGAAATAATTTACGTAAAAGGCGCTGTTTCTGTTGTACTTTTTTTTTCTAGGGAAAAAGAATTGCTTTTATCCTTCGTCGGGTGGTCGGATCTTGTACCGCTTTCAGAAAGGTTTCAGGTCGGATCGTCGCTATTAATATGTTATCCGTACCTTTAATCGCATTTAGGCTAAGACATGCATTTGTTTACGTTTTGATAGAATACAAGAACGTTGGGGAAGTGTGTTTATTAACTGAACATTTTGATGTTGAAGAAGGCTAATGGCTCTGTGTGCATTATTTATGCATGGATTTTGTCTTTTACAGTCCTACCGTTCTAGGCCTAGCGTTTAATTTATTATTATTTATGATACACACATATAAACAGACAAGAAGAAAGGAACAGAAAAATACGAACAAAATTTACTGATGTAGAAAATTTATATTTTAGAGGTTGTGAATGCAATGATTTTTGTAACATTCAGTTTTTGGGATTAACGTGAAGTAATTAGTATTACTCGTTCATTTATTTTATTGCAAGGTCATTATTCGCAACCAAAACAGAAAAATCACGATTTTCGCAATCAAAATCACACAATGTTTCTCTCGTTAGACGGAAAAGAAACCCATTGTGCTTCAGCCCGCACATTCGTAATAATTAAACACGTGTACGAGTAATGTGGCGAGAATGCGATAAATAGCGGCACGTGTCAGGCTGAGCATGAGTTACTGGTGCCTCGTTAACTTACCACCAGCTCCACCAGTAGCGTCGAGCGACAGGTCGTTGAGCTCCCTAAAATAGGGTTGAGCCCTCGATGACAGATGTATGCATCGTGACAGGTCAACTTATAGATGTAATAGCTGTTTCTTTAAAAGGACTTTCGAATGGAGACGCTCATCTTATTGGAGTAATTTCATGATAATCGCGTGGTGTTGAATACAAGTGACCAATTTATCTATGTGGATCTTTTAAAGATAAGGGCATATTGAAAAAAACAATTAATAATTATATTCGTAATCTAAATGGAAACAATAACCAATGAACGCACAATGAAATGCTTGGGCTTAGCGAAGTAAATATCAATAAATAGTATATTTTTATAAATGAGCTCAGTTTTTACAAAGCTTTGAACGTTGAGCAGTTTTTACGACAAAATTAACGTAAAGACAAGAAAGATTAATGAATAATCCAGAGCGGAAGAGGCGTCGCTCGGTACTTCAGTAACCTCTCGCAACTCGGAAAATAAAACATCCTGTAGCTATCATCGATCGTTTCGCAGCGCTCGCGCGGAAAAAAGCGCTCTCTGAATAAATTGAAGAGCTCTTTTGTTTTCATTTAATTTCACCCGTCTTCTTATTTTTTAGACTAATTAGCGGGCCGCTTGTAGGGTGATTTCTGTCTAAAAACCTTTGCATTTTCACAATGGTACCCTCTTAATTGACCCGCAAAAGCGCCGTTAACACTCTCTCGACTTTATATTAATTTTCTCGGAAATTTTTCAACTTTTCGAATTTTCTCGTTTCGCTCCGGGGATTATAAGTCATCTATATTTTGTGAAAGTACTTACAGACAACAGAACTTTTTAACAATACCCGGCCGCAACTTTTATTAAACGCTTCACGGGCTTACAGACCCACTAGTAGGAAGCCTCTTTAAGGTAATCCGATATAATTTATGTATCGGTTTTACGTCGGTCTATATTTTTATTAAAAATATTAATGAAATAATTCGAACAGTGGAAACGCTATCGAAAATTCTACAAAGAAATTCTTAAAGATTTGTATAAAAAAACCTTATCATGTATAACATAGGTCTACATTATTTACATAATCTGTGCCAGACATGAATTCTACATTACCCAAGCCCAGTTAGAGTACCTACCTAACACCGTTTATAAGAGTTCGTGCACCACCTGGCATAGTTCTAATAAGTCACCAATTGCTCGTTTGTATGAAGCCTGTGTTCGGCCCGTGCGTGATCTAGTGCCTAGTGGGCTCGCCAAAAGCCAATATCCGGTCTTCGTAGATTATCGCGACGAATATAGGAGCTTCGGGTTCAAACCTCTTTTTTTTCAACACTAGTAGAATAGATAGACGAGACTCGAATTGACTTCGTAACGTCAAACAAATCATTGAACAATGAATAAAAAAACTTGTGCGTTTTTTTTTTTGGTTTCTTTGATTGAGAATGTCAAAATCTATTTGATTGAGCATAAAAAAGGTTATTGTGATACAATTGTAGATATTATATTAAAGACCATGTTGGAAATTAATCAATGTAAGTAGGTATTTAAGAAAGCAGTGATGGCCCACTGGTAACGACCGCAACTTACGAGTTGTAGGTCGTGGATTCGACCCCAGGCAGGCGATTTACTTTGTGTAAATTATTTCATCACCACTGCTCTCAAAATGGTGAAAGAAAACATCGTGAGGAAACCGGCATTTCCTACAACCAACAATTCGAAGACATGTGACGTCTAGCAACCCGCACTGGGCCTGCGTAGTGGATTACAGCCCACTCCCTCTTGAAGAGAGGAGGCCTGTATCCCAGCAGTAGGAACATTAAAGGCTGATTATGTAGGTATTTAAGTATGGTCCATGGAATTAGTATGTAGTGGCCATAAAGCTGTACGTCGATTTTATTTGTATAATCTGTACGTCTGTACCACGCAGTTCAAGGAGATTATTTCATCGAAGTTATTTTGTGCAAACTAATTGTAAGACCCACAAGGAATTTACTACACTATAGGATAAAGCCTCACACTTATCAAGAGGCCAATATAATTATTAGGTATTTCTTATAAAAGTATAAATAAGTTGGTATAGGAAAATCATACCTTTGTCTTTTCCGGGTGGATTTCCAATAAATGAGGTTTAATATCAGCACCGCGTAAAGTCACTCCTGAAACAAAACACACAACTTTTATAATAACTTCAGTATTTCATATCTCGCAGTCTATTTCAAAGTAAAGACAAACAAACAAACAACAAAAGATGCTACATATTATGGGTTTATACAGAGTAGGGACATCGACGAGCAACCTGTTACCGTGGATTCAGTACGTGATTCTGAACCTGAGTGTTGACATTCTTTGTCAGTATTTTTTTTCAAATTAGTTGTTCCATACATTTTGACCGCGTAGATAGGTTTTTCATTTCCATTTCTTCATGAAACAACATATTTTTTTTGATAACCGACAAAAATATTCTATGGCTAGAATCAAGTGCTGAATTCATACTTACGTACAGCCGGTGTATTCTGTAAAAATCTCACCGTGAAAATTTAGGTGAAGTGAGCCTAAAGTGAGCTGTCATTTCACCAGCAGTGCGATTCTGTAACCATATCACCGTGAAAACTTAGGTGAAGTGAGCGTGGAGTGAGCTGTCATTCCAACTAATGCTAGGGATCGACACTACGGACAGCTCACTCTAAGCTCACTTCACCTAACTTTTCACGGTGAGATTTTTACAGAATACGTCGGCAGTTTACGCGTCGATGTCATCCTGTATTTAGATTTCAATCGTATCGTAATGGTAATTAGGTTTGTTTTGTTCTACAATGTTATGGTAAGTTTTATTTAATTAAGATCCGAGTCTGGAAGCCAACCTCGAGCGATTGCGAACCATAATGTCTCATAAAATATATTTGTGTGTTATACTAAAAAAAGAACACTTCTTCTTTTAACGAATACAGTACAAAAATATGTCACATCGTAGACTGAGACGTAACGCGCTTCCAAAAGTTCCACATTCTAAATTTAGCTCAACAGGCAAAAATAACTCGTAGAGTTACGTATGAAACTCTTCCCATCTCAGTAAAGTGTTTGATGGCCGCCGTCCCGATCATAGTGTTTGAAAAGCTAATTTGCTTCGAGTTGGCTATAACTTATAAACTTTGGCCATTGCTGGACAGGCATTAACTGTCTGCGCAGCGATAATATTATGTTCACTGCGATTTGAGTAACTTTTCTATCACAAATCACAAGTAATGTTTATGTTTTTGGGTAATATTTCGCGTTTTATTGTGCGTTAAAATGTTATTTATATCGATAGCCTTTTTTATCGAGAAGCGAACTAGAACTTAATAACGAGGTATTCCACTCAGAGCACTGATTTTAGCGGCTTTTGACCGAACGGCACCTAAGCGGTTCCACTAACCGCACTGAAACAAAATTTTGATAAGTGCGGTTCGGTGGAATAGTTTATTAATATCTTTTATTTAATTAAATACATATACATAATATTATTAAATATAAAGAATATAAAAATATAAAAACTTTTAAAAATTGTAGCCCACCGGTATCGGGAATAGAGTTTATTAATATCTCCTTTATTTTAATGTAAACATATAAATTATATTTTTAAATATTAGAATATGAAAGGTATAAAAACTTTTAAAAATATAAAAAAATGGTAGCCCACCGGTATCGGGAACAGGGTCCAAGCTACCAGCGGTCAGGGCTCCAGAGAGAGTAACCTCCTGACAATGCGAGCCGTGTCCAGAAGTACCGCTTTCTGAATCAAGCCCTTGATCCAGCTGCCCAACGAGAGCCTCCTCAGGTGTTGGTCGAGGCTCTTGGCTATTAAGCCATTGGCTGTCATGACTATCGGCACAATGATTGCTGAGTCCACATCCCACATGTCGACAACCTCGCGAGCCAAGTCAAGATACTTGATTTGTTATTAATGTCATTGTTAGTCCGCGAACGGCACCAGCATACAGTTTGTAGTGATGGGATGTATGTAGTTTTTGTTCAGGGCATTACTCACATAACGATATGGTCACTGTCAGTCAAGCGCGCGTCGGAGTAGGTTTTTACCTACTGTGTTTAAATTATCTTATTACCGTATTAGTAATTTAAAACGTTCAAAATCTAGTCACAGTCTCATCTCGGTGGCAAACAAATATCAAAATCTGGTCAAAAATGTAGGGAAATTAGAGATATTTTTGACAGATTGAGACTGAGATCAGACTGTGAACGTTCTTAAAATTACGAGAATTGCCCCTTTGTTGTATGTAATGAGCTCGCATCAATAGTATAGAACATAGTCATATCGTGTGTCAATAAAATAATTATTATGCAAGCTATCATGTCTCTCTGCCAGGGCCGCGGGTTGTTCGAAAGAGATACCGTGGTCCCTGGCATAGGCAACTGAAGGAACACGGGTGGGTTTTAGTCAGTAAAAGTCTGACACGCCCTCCTGCTCCGCCCAGAGCGGGAGAAGTCATATGATGGTTTCCCAAACAGAAAAAAAAAGGAAAAAAAAAAAACCTATCATGTCTCCATGATACTCTTTTCCCTGCATAGTGCAACAACCCATTTAGAAGTGCTATACTCTCCGAAACAGATTTTTGCACCCTCAATACCTGTATATCCAGATTTAGTAGAAGCCCAACTACAAAATCTTAGCTGCCTACCAATTTCTAGTATTTAACGCTAGCCAGGCGGCTTCGTGACCGCAGAGCTAGCCCTTTCGCGTCAGTGGCCTAGCTAGCTGTCACATGCCTTATTCAGTTCTATCTCTCGATTCAGATTTGCTAACGTTTTATGGTCTCTTTCCTGAAGGAGTTTCTGTAGTATGATTTTCAAGCAAATACCGGCCAGAGGTCACAGCACGAAAGCGAAAACCACAAATGGCGAAAATATTCAAGTTATATGTTCGAGCTGTTTGGGGACTTGGGGTTACACTAGGGCCATGGGATCCGAATTCCCACTTGGTTTTCCGAGATATCCTCAAGCGATTGATGGACTCTTCACGTGACCAGAGTGCTGGCCTATTTTTTAGGCCAAAGTATCAGCATCGCCATATAACGTGGCAATGCTGCCGGCTTTTGGGCACTTTTACTGTTGACAGTGATGCGGACGAATGTTTTGCTTCCCCTTTTTTATATACATTTACATATTATTATTTTAAGTCTGTTAGTTTATATATTAGGTATGTATGTATGTACTATCATTTTTGTTTTTTTTTTTTAAATCGAAAACAACCATCCTATTGCATATTGTTTTTTATGAGGCAAGCACAATTAGAATCACTCATAGATATGAAGCCTTAAAACTAATTAAATATTATGAAACAAGCACCTATTTTCAGTTTTAAAATCGTTAGAATTCACGTTACGTTTACTCAACGCGTTCGTTTACGGCCTCTCTGTTCAAAGATCCAGTAATACCTACTAACCACCGGTAAAGTTAAGCAGAGCACACACCGCCTTCTTCAACACGCTCCTTGCTCCATTCAACTAACTTCGAAAACGACGTAAACAAGTACCTTTCATGAAAGATATCGTAAAGAGGTTTCATGTATCGCCTTCTGCTTTCTGTTCATTCAACCACATGATCAAAACAAGATCTGGTTTTTGCGTAAGCGATATAAAAGTGATGACGGCCAGTTCCCTGTTAACATGGAGTTACAGCTCCCGCCAAGTAGGTTAGCGCTCGTAAATAACTTATATACAGTCATGCAATAAAAATGTTACGTGTATATTATGGGGTATTGAAATTCAAGGATATTGTAAATGGTGATATGAAGGATACTCAATGTTGCGTACATGAGGTCAACGGTCAAGGAAAATACAGTTTTGATGATGAAAGAGAAGAAAATTATCTACATATATGTATCTATGTATAGGCATACTTTTTTTTTTTTTTTTTGTTCTGGTGGGAAATCATCAAATAACCCCTCCCGCTCTGGGTGGAGCGGAAGGGAGTGTCAGACTCTTACTGACTAAAACCCACCCATGTTCCTTCCTTCGCCCTTTATGTTCCGGGGTATCGGTAACCCTTTCGGACAATCCCGCTGAATGTGTAGGTATACTAAGAATAAAGCTGAATTGTTTGTTTGAGCGCGCTAATCTCTCAAAATACCAGAGTTGGATTTGGAAATTTCTGTGTGCATTTGATAGCTCAATTCTTGAGGAAGACTGTAGGCTACTAAACATCATGCTGACACAAATGGGAAGATGTAAGTCCAACCTGGTAAAGTGGGGCTACCTTGACGAAACGGCAGTAGGTTGTGATTGTGGAGCTATGTCGCAAACCATGCTCCACCTCCTATCTTGCCCTCTGTGTCCCAAAACATGCAGTCAGGGTGACCTCTGCGCTGCCACTGCCGACGCCGTGGAGGTGGCAAAGTTTTGGGCCAACAAGATATGAAATCCAGTCGTGCCAGCGACACGAAGAAGAAGAAGAACATCATGGTATGACCTTTAGGAGCCTAACGAAAACAAAAACAGGCGGAAAGAACGTTAAGCTAAAAGGAAGTAATAGCGCAGGCAAGCGATGCGATGCGATGGGGTGGATCGGGGGAACAAGAAATTTCACGAAAGAAGATCACTTAGATTGTTGAAGGTCTATCTTTTTCCTCAGCAAGGCATAACAAGTAGAGCACAGCACTTAGAAGTCTGCTTATAAAATTGGCTCACAACACGAATAATTTTATAGAAACGGCTTATACCTATTATGTTATACTAAATACATATGAATTATATATATAAATATGAATTGAAGTGTCTGTTTGTAATGTCAAAATAACAGCTTTTTACTAAATGCATAGGTAATGAAAGTTTATACGGTACTTATAAACACAAAAACAACTTTTACCTTTTTTGTCTGTCTGTTTGTGCCGGCTAATCTTCGAAACGACTGGACAGATTTTGTCACTAGCAGATAGCTGATGTTATAAGGAATAATTAAGACTACTTTTATTTTGGAATAAAACCCGTGAAATCCAATTGGTTTTCCGACAATTACGCGAACGAAGTCGCGGGCACATCAGCTAGTAACGAATAATTTTATGGAAAAAGCTTATAATTACTTAGTAAGATTAGGTAACTAATTCATTTTAGGGAAAGGACTGTACTTGAATAAAATCAACGTCAAGAGAAAACAAATCCTCAATATTTCAAACAAAACAACCACGCTTGTTCAATACATTTTATCTCACAAAATACAATATTTCAATTCTTATCGAGCTTCCAGGTAACAAGGGGTTTCCTATCGGCTCGCAGATTGTAACAACGATGTTTGTGTTCGATTGTGCGAACAAACACAACACAAACACAGGAGGATACTCAAGAAAACGCAGATTGCTAGGGCAAGGAATACAAGTTTCTATCTGTTTATTTGTTTTATACTTATCTTTCGTAGTACGATCACAATACGAAAACGTTAATCACTTTTGGACTTTGTTACATTAAGGCGCTGCCCAAACGTAGGACATCGTAAAACGCTCAGTTTTTTGTCGCACAGTTAAGCGTATTGGTACATATTACAAGCCAGTATGCCAAGCCATCAATGTATTGTCAAATGTTCAAAGAAAATACTTATTCAAAAACATTTCATCAAAATAAAATTGTATCATGATAAAACAATCATAAAACAGAGCTCATAAAATATTTGTCGTCACATAATTCTCAAAATGTTGGGCGTAAACTATCACATTTTACGTATTAATAATAAAGGGAATTCAATCAACTAAAGAAATCGAAAAAAAATATTCCACTGAGCCGTGCATTTATTTTTTAATTTATTTAAAACTGCAAAATTACTTTTATTTTGGTGGTCATTCGATTCAACTAACATCAAACGCATCGCTGTTTTGAACCTTATTTGGTGCCGCGATGCGCTTTAATTGTCAATTACCTGAAAATTTGCTTCTTACCGCGCCTTAAACTTGTTCGTTGACGCGTCACATATTTGATGGTACTATTCGCATAGTATATTATTGGAAAAGATGATCGACAAGTGGCAATCGTTTTCAAAGCGTTTCGTATTTTTAGAACGACTTGGGGGTCTGTCTTTTGTAATTTTAACGTTCGAAAAGTGTTGATTCTCAGCCTAATTTGAATAAATGAATTTTGATTTTGACTTTCAACAGATATGACATAAGCTTTTCGGTAGCAATACAATTAGAATACTTTTTTAACTTTTCCATCATCGCTAAAGACCAGCGCTGGGCTCTGTCTCGCATAGGGTCGTAGCATTATGCTGAGCGATGGCCGTTTTGCGTGGATATGACGCATATTTTCCCCCAGCTTGTTCTTTTTTGTGTTTTTTTCTGCGTCTTGTTTGCCGCAATTAAACGTAATTTCTTTCTTCCTTTCTTTCTGATAGAATGTCACTTTTACTAAGCCCTAAGGTTCTATGTAAAGTTTGTCGTGAGTTTACCGTATCCGCCTACTATCTAGTCTTTCTATAAGGGTGTTCAATCATAATATGAATAGAACTGCAGAGTGCTTTCAATTTGAGCGAAAGATGTTCTAGTAGTGAAGCTTCTCGTGAAAGACTTCGTTTCCACTTTCGTACCTATTTCTACTGCAGTATTGTTGTGTTCGGTTAAAGGGGTTCCCTCCTCCCTTTCAGCAAGAGCAATCCTCGACGAGTGTTTTGAGTGTTCATCCGGCAAATGATTATTTCGTAGAAGCGACCGTTGGTGAGTATTCCGGTACACTGTAAAGAGAGTGGAAGGTAATTCGGAATACCATTCAGAGTTCCGAAATCTATTCGTTTGCACTTGAGCCGAAAAAAAGCTCTTCTCTAAAGCTATCTATTAGGCCTTATGATATTGTCTTAATATTGTATGGAAAAACCAAAACCCATAATGAGGACTTTATTGATTAAAAGTTCAAGTTAAAAAGCCTGAAACGTGTAGTTCAAATCCTCCTTCGTCCGTTAATCGTGCAAAGCTACACATACAGCTTCCAACAATTACTCTTTCACAACCTCACAGCAGTAGACAGCAGTAGATAAGCAGCAGTTGCACTTTATTTACTTCTTTTACTGCCGTTCGGCCACTGGTCACACATTAAACGATTGGACGAACACGGACATTAAAAGTGGTAAAAACAAGAAGAGACATAAATACGTAGATAACTCAGTAGGTTGCGCATGCTAGTACATTTCACACGTAACTAAATTCGATAACGGCATGTATAAAAGATTGGATCGTGTGATGTGAATGAATATGTGGCTCTCTCGGGACGCTCGTCGTATCCATGTTTTATAACGCTATCGCTGCTCAGATTATTTCAAAATGGTTCCTCCGCGCCCCCTGCGCGTTATATAGTTTCTTTATCCTAAGTTTACGGTACACCAGAGAAATATGTTTTATGATTTTTTCATGGTTTTGCGGCTAATATTATTGAATAATGGGTCTGTGCGGGAAAATTATAGAAAACGACTCGATTTTCATGAAAGTGGCGAACTGACTTCTAAAATTCATTTTAAATCTAAAGATGTTATTGAATAAAGTTATTTAAGAGCTCTTTATTTTCAAAATAAGAAATAAACCATATACAGGGTTTCCGGTAATTAATGGATAACCTCTCATAATGATGAAGTACAATGACCCCTTAAGAAGTTATCCATTAATTACCTATAAAAAAGCCTATAAAGCCCTTTCAAGACCAGCATAGGTATTTTCATTCTGGTGTATGCCATGGTAGCACACGAGTTTGTATTCTTCTCGTAAGAAAATTTAAATTTCGCGGACTAACTAGCGCATGGGGGGATGCGCTAGGTAGTCTGCGAAATTTAAATTTATTAATTTAGAGTGCATTAAGGGGGGCTCTTAATGCACTTTAAACTAATATTTTTATCCCATCCAATAATACCTAGTCAACACGATTTTAATAAATAAAAAATCCAATAAATATGTTCACAAGGTAACTAATAATCTAATAAGTTATCGCGGCTAGGTGACCGTTTATCACATCACCGCTAACGCAATAAAGTCACCGTTTATTGACAAATTTATATTTTGGCGCGTCGCCAATCGTGTCAATTTACTTTATAGCTAGTCAAATGCGATAAGGAACTAAGTGCTTTTGCTTTCATATTGATAAAAAATGTAGGCACGTGTAATTATTCACTGAAAAAGTGGCAGAAAATGAAAATTTTCGGAACACAAGTACACAGTGCACTTATCAAAATCATCAAAAATCTCGCATCACCACTCGCAGACAGGACCGGTACATCCAAAATACTGCTCGACGGAATCGTACCATGACCGCCATGATGTTGGCTACGAGGCTCCACAGCTCATTCAGGCGTGCTAATGAGCGACCAAACCATCCGAAATCATTTTCGTGAAGTAGGTCTGCGTTCCCGAAGGCCGCTGAGAGTTCCACCTATAGCACCCCGCAATCCTAGGGTTTACAATGGGCCCGCGAACACAGAAATTGGGAGGAAGAAGACTGGCGTTGTGTTTACTTTTCCGATGAATCTCGTTTCGGTACGAGGCCGAATACAAGACGTGCTCGAGTTTGGAGGACCTCTGGACGTCAAGAACGTTTTTTGTCAGGAAGTTCATTCATATGGAGGGGGAACAATAATGGTTTGGGCCGGTATTTGGAACGGTGGAGAAACCGATCTCATTTGCATTGATCAGGGGCAACCTCAATGCTCAGATTTATGCGGAGAGGATTGTTTCAGACGTGATCATCCCTTTGTGAAGCCGGTTAGGTGATTCTTTTCGACTAATGCACGATAATGCACGTCCACACACGGCTAGAGTCGTAACACGCACTCTTGCATAGGCAACGACAGAACCACGACACGAATCACGACAGAAACGAGCCTATGCTCGCATCAACATTCTGTCGTGGTCTGCTCAGTCGCCAGTCCTCAACCCAATTGAGCACGCATGGGATATGCTCCAAAGAAGAGCTCTGCCGAGTATGGATGCCGTGCATACCCCACAACAACTTTTTGACTTGTAAGAAAGAACGTGGGCGGCCATTCCTCAAAGTCATTTTGATGAACTGAATTTAAGCATGCCTAATCGCTGTGATGGTGTCATTCGTGTCAATGGTGGAAACACAGATTATTTTTTTTATCTTTACAGTAAAAGTTTAAAAAATCCTCATTTTTGCCTTTTTTGCCATTTAATTGACGACTTAGGTTAATGTCCCACAATATGCAAAAAAAAAATTTTTAAAACATTTCCCCGCACTAGGAATTACTCCTGTATCGTGGGTGCGTTTACAAACATTTAAACTCACATACACAAACAGCCAGACCCGGAACAACTACCAGTAGGCAATACAAATATTTGTTCCGTGCGGGAATCGAACCCGCGACACGCAGCGCAGCAGTCGATCGATCAGCCACTGCGCCAACCGTGTCGTCTAAAAATTTACTTGATCCCTAAACACTTTTGATGTGTATATATTGGGGTTTGCTTTCAGTTTAGCCGGATGCAACTGTCTGTATTTTACATGAAGCGACTGCCTATCTGACCTCCACAACCCAGTTACTGACTGAGTAATACCATACCCCTGGATAAGCGCGGTTTTGGGCTTCTGACGACCCGTAACGACTGTCAAAGATCAACGAATGACAGCCGGGATCAACGGCTTAACGTGCTTTCCGGAGGGATCTTTTTTCTAGGGAGATTTTTTGATGAATGAATGTTGTTTTTATTTGCATAAATAAGGTATAGAAAATTCTTAAGATAATTGCATCGATCACTTATTATGCCATTAATGTCAGCGTCACAATTTTACATACTTAAATTTTATTTTAAGAAAATTATTAATTAACTTGAATAATACATGCGATTAGTAAATAAAAAAAATCAATAAAAAAAACAATTAATTTTCAAGGAGAGTGATGTGAGGCCCTTGTCCACCGCGACCACATCTCGATGCATCCCCACGTCGGTTTTTAGGAAATATTCCCTGAGCTATATTGCATGTCTCTCGATTATCGAGGGTCTTAACGTTTTAAAAGCCTCGACCTCCACACTTTCGCGGAATACAGCCTCATTACCGATAACCGTGGGTGATGAATTCGATTTGCAGTCAGCTGCGTACGGACCCCCCTATCCAGAGCGTCGAGTTTGGTTGCAATTAATTGATTAAATACATTTTAAATATTACAATACACAACTTATAATCTAAGAACTCAAGCACAGTACAGTATAACATAACATTACGCCTGTATTCCCCGAAGGGTCAGGCAGAGGTTTAGCTATAGTACACCCATATTTCGCCAGTTATATTTAAGTCCCATGTAATAACGGGCGAGTCTATCTAAAGCCAAGTAGGTACCTAAGGTATAATAAAAGTAAGAACAACCAAAATGGCAAAATATTTTTCTCCCTTTTCCATCTTTCTCGAGACAAAGAAATATCACGTCATTTAAGACAGTAACACTATCCCGGAACATTGGAACAAGTTGTCCAATGAAAGCAAACGTGTCGAATTACGAAGTAAACCAAATGAAAACGCGTGTGTTCTGAGAAAAATAGACCAGTTTTATAAGGATTTAGGCGCAAAAAGAACAAGGGATAAAACGTGCGAATAACACAGCAGCCAAGTGTCGGTTGGACTCGTACACGAAGGGTTCCGTACTATCGTACAATATTTAACACTACATTTTTTTTAAAATATTCTAGTATAAAAATACGGTAATTTTAAGTTTTAATTTAGTCTTTATTATGTGTGTTTATAACGGCCATAGTAGTAGTCACTCTGTGAAAATTTCAACTGTCTACCTATTACGGTTCAAAAGTTAGAGTCCTGTGACAGATGAACGGACGGACAGCGAGCCTTAGTAATAGGATCTTTTTAGCACCCTTTGGGTACGGAATCCTAAAAACAAGAAACAACATAAAACGTGTGAATTAACAAGAAACATGATAAATCCTTGGCTAGGCTGCGGTAGTCCCACACAAAACATCTTGTTTTGTATTCACGCATCACTTAATGATTTAACTTAGGGAATGAACTGCTTCTGCCAAGAGTTACGAGACCTTGATAAAGCTTTTATCCTGTAGATTTATTTCTCTCACTGCAAAGCAAAAGCCTTCTTTTTTAGGGTTCCGTAAAAAAGGGTGTACTACGGGACCCGACAATTAAAGGGTCAATTTTATTTTTTACTAACAGGAGACGTGTTAAAAATCAGCATCTGCCTAGCCTTTTCCCAACTATATTGGGGTCGGCTTCCAGTCTAACCGGATGCAGCTGAATACCAGTATTTTACATGGAGCGATTGCCTATCTGACCTCCACAACCCAGTTACTGGGTAATACGATACCCCTTGGTAAGACTGGTTGTCACTTTCAGGCTACTGACGACCCGTAACGATCGTCAAAGATCCACGAATGACAGCCGGGACCAACGGCTTAACGTGCTTTCCGAGGCATGAAGGGGTCTTGGTTTGTGAAGATGGTCACCCATCCACGGACCAACCGCGGCAAGCGTAGCTTACCCTGATTGATCGACCCGTGCGGCTGTTATTACTTAGCCACAAGCCCGTGTTATAAATATGTACTGTTAAATAATGTACTTTTCACCTTGGCTGCTTTTTTGCTGCTAATTTCAACCAATGGGCAATTGCTTTTCATAGGAATCAAGTTCGCCGTACCTACGCTAATATACGTAGCGTAAAGCGATGTCACTCATGTTCCGATTTAATTTACCTCGATCGTAGGCTCTGATAATTGGATCAATTGTACTCCATAGTTGCAGTGCACTGACAAGAGTTATTGTTTATGTTATAATCGAAGTCTATCGACAGGAATATTCAACATATCTAAGTTGTTCGACAGAAAACTGTTGACAACATTCTGGGGGGTAATTGCGTAACACACTATCAGTAGGAATGGCTCTCATTTTGACAGTTTAACCACATCCATTGCGTTATTTACGTTGTTGAGCAGACAAATTCTTCGAACATTTGAAACAATGTATTGGTCATATCCTTCAAAATAATTCAGACTGTGTATTACGTAGTTTGGCTCAGGTCCTTGAGCCTGCACACCTTTTCAATAATGCAGTGGATTTGAAGAGCTTTTACCGTTATTATTGCTAAGACTCAACTTTAATAACTGTTATCAATATTACAATTAATCAATTATTATTTTCTAATTTGGTTATTAATTTAAGTTCTTAAATGTCGCATTAGGGTGAACCCTGTAATGATAGTTTAAGCAGTTATAAAATTAATAAATAATACAAACAGAGTGAACGGAAACAATTTTCTTTTAATCCGTGAAGACTTTTGAGTGAAGAGAGGATTCAAACTGAGTACATATTAGGTGGCTATCAGAAATGAAGTTATCCGGAAAGAACTGGAGTTACCGACATAGCTTGCAGAGTAAGCAAGTTGAAGTGCCAGGGGGCTTGCCATGTTTGACAAAGGACCGATGGCCGGTGACGCGGACGAGTCCTGGAGTGGAGACCGCGTAGAGTAAGCGTAGTGTGGGACGCCTCCCAGCCAGGTGAATCGACGACCTAAAAAGGTAGCTGGGACTGACTGGATGCGGAAGGAGGTGGTCAAAGTATTGTGGCGTAGCCTGGGAGAGCACTTTGTCCTGCAGTGGCCTGCAAAGGCTGAGTTGATTGATTGATTAGGTTCCGATATTGAATCGTGTTTTCTTTTAACGTCACATCCATCATCATTACTATTATATTAACCCATAATCGTTCGCTTCGAAGCTGATCTCTCTGTCTCGCCTTATTTCTAATCTTATTATAAGTAATATTAAAATTGTTGGTTGGAATAGGCTTTAGGCATTTGTTTCAGGATACGGCTGAAGATTTAAGAAAATAATGGAATGAAATATATTGGTTTTCAATGTATTAAAAGTTAGGTGAAGTGAGCTTAGATTGAGCTGTCAATAGTGTCAATCCCTAGCATTAGTTGGAATGACTGCTCATTCCACGCTCACTTCACCTAAGTTTTCACGGTGAGATGGTTAGAGAATCGCACTGCAGTTCACTTCAAGCTCACTTCACCTAAGTATTCACGGTGAGATTGTTACAGAATAGCACTACTGAAACAAAAGAAACATTTTTATAATCGGATGATAATAAAAACGTTTTCACTAATAGAAAGTCTTACTATTTTCGAGTGTCATAGGATGTTTTATGGTATAGTTGACTTCTATGCGGACGAAGTCGCGGGCAGAAGCTAGTTAGCAACAAAACAGAGAACTCTCAAAGCGTATTTGACGTCCTCCAAACAAACACATTTTTTATCCTTTTCTAACTTTTTCCGAGCACTAGAACTCATATGGTTGCGTTTGTGACTCGAATAAATTACGTGAAAAGGAATTGTTTGTTTATGCATATCGTTTGTAGCCTGCATTAAAACCAGAGTAGGTTATCAGAGTACCAAACATTGTTTATAACGCGACAATCCGATAAACTATTGAACTGGATTTAAAATATTGTGTTTTTTTATCGCATTTATAATAGGTACTGACACGTATTTCCCGGAGGGTCAGAAGTAAATTCTTGGAAATCTGAAATAGTGATATCAGTAGGTAGGTATTGAGTGGCTTTTTAAAGAAAACGATACGCCATTAGGTATATGATATTTTAAATAATTCGCTATAAGTAAAATACCTATATGTAGAATAGGTACTAATAATATCCAGTCATCATCTGCCTAGCTTTTTCCCAACTATGTTGGGGTCGGCTTCCAGTCTAACCAGATGCAACTGAATACCAGTATTTTACATGGAGTGACTGCTTATCTGACCTTCACAACCCAGTTACTGGGTAATACGAGTACGAAACCCCTTGGTAAGACTACTGGTTGTCAGAATTTCGGGCTACTGACGACCTGTAACGACTGTCAAAGATCCACGACTGACAGCCGGGACCAAAGGCTTAACGTGCTTTCCGAGGCAGGGAGGGGTCTTGGTATGTGAAGATCGTCACCCATCCACGGACCAACCGCGGCAAGCGTAGCTTAACCTGATCGATCAACCCGTGCGGCTGTTATTACTTAGCCACAAGCTTAACTAATAATATCCAGTGACCCTTTTATTGGAAACAATAAAAGTGTAAGGGTTTGTCCAGCACGGTTATGATTTAAAGAAAATATATCTATTCAAAATACACTGGGTGACTGTCGAGATGGCGGCTAATAGAGGAGTATGGAAGAAAAAGACATGTTGCGCTGACCCCAAATAAATTGGGTTATGGGCAGGAGAATGATGATATCTATTCAATATTAATATGCAAACGGTAAATATGAATATTGAATAGCCAATATGTTCCTCTAATACCATCAAACGAAAAAAAAAGTTCAAGTACAGGGTTGAAACGTTTGCGAAATTGTAATAGGGTCGTGTAAGCATTTTGTTCCTCACAGATTATATAGCGATTACCATACGATGAGACCACGTACGTTTTAATTAGTTATATACCTATCTCCATGTTTTATTCATAGCTTATTTTATACTATCTTTTGCCCGTAACTTCGTCCGCGTGAAGTTTCTTGTTCCACCGACCTACCCCTTTTTTTTTCCGGTGTGGAAAATCCTCATGGATGTTCGCCGCCCCGGGGCGGGCGGCGGGGTCTGTCAGACTCTTACTGACTAAAAACCACCCCAGTGTTCCATCTCACACCTACGCCGGGGGTCGTGGGAACGTAAGATCCTTCCGCAACCCCCGACTGGTGCCGGCCCGCCACTGCGGGCCTCCTCGGGTCAGGGGAGGAGTGAGGTGTTTGACTCCCCCCGCGACGTCTAAGAGGGGCACGCGTGGAACACGACGCTCCGCCACCTCGGGTCCTGATGTGTGGGGGGCGACGGACGTCCCCAAGTCCGTCGCCCCTGGACCCATTTAGGGGGGCTGGAAGAGGGCGTTATTCGCCCTCCGCCGACGCCCGGTGCGCCTGCTGCGGGCCAGGTGAGAGGACGAGATCTCCCTCTCTCTTTCCGCAGCCTCCTTCTGCGAGAGGACCGTTTCGCAGAAGGAAACCACCGCGTCCCAGGACTCTTCGCTGCCGACCATTGACTCGACCACGGCCGGCAGCGACACCGAACTACCCCGTCGCAACGCGTCGCCTGCCCGCGCTTTTATATCGTTTTCGTGTTCTTTCTTTCTTACTTTTTCGGTTTGCTCGGCTCCTAAGTCTTAGCGTGATGTTAAGTAAGTTTTCAAATCCAACTGGTAGTTCCAGAGATTAACCAACAAACAAATGCTATATTATTAGTATTAGTATAGAAATACATTTGGAAGGCGAAGCGAATAAATAAAAGGCGACTAATAAAAGGTATTTACAAGATGTGAGCGGAAACGCCGGGAGCGGGTGACCTTGAAGGACATAAAATGACCTTATTGATGATGTTCTTCCGAAAGGTCAGGTACGTACTACTCGCAACCGGAGTGCGTGTATGACCAAATGTATGAACGTAGTCGAAGTAAAAGGAGTATATAAGGATCGTAATCCTTATCCTTATCTTCCTCACAGAATAAGCAAGCTGAAGTGGCAATGGGCCGGCCATATAGCCGTAGAAGCGATGACCGTTGGGATAGACGTGTGTGTGTGGTAGGACGCCCTCGGGCTAAGTGGAGCGACGATCTTCGCAGGATAGCTGGTAGCAGCTGGATGAAAGTTGCCGAAAATCGAGTTGAATGGCGTGCAAAAGGAGAGGTCCAGCAGTGGACTGCTATAGGCTCATGATGACGCGTTTTCAGAAACTGCAGGACGTCACTTGGTACTCCATGTGGCGTTCTGTAGTTTCTGCCTAACCCCATGGGAAGAAGGCGTGAATTTATGTATGTATCTGTCATTTTATATTTATACGAGTGCCTATTAAAAATATTACCTATTAGGCATAATTTCAGTTGAAAGTAGTGTTAAAATTTCAGCAGTTCTACATAAATAATATGAAGGCTATAACGAACGCCCGCAAAATTTTTAGACAAAAATTATGGTCCTTAGAGACATAAGATATTTTCTGAAAGTGGAACGGAATTTTCTTAATGGAAATTTTCTTTACGATTTTTTAAATATAGCCTTGTAGGGTAGGTATTGCTGAAATAATTGAAGGGAATATTCGTCGACTGACTAAAAGCAGGTCATCTTGATAACAATTAGTGACAACAATAATAAGAGAGCTCCTTAAGTTCTGAGTTGAGCTGCATGATTACTGGCAACTGCGTGCACTGACTGAACAGGTCCACTCAGTCTGTGTAGTTCTTTCCTCAGAGTAGTCAGATAGGAAACGCCGACCTCATCTAGTTTTTAAAATATGATTGACGTGTAAAAATGTTTGTGCAAACCTACCTAATCGCTAACTAACTAATGTGTGCGTTTATAAACTGCCTAATGCTTTGCCGATATTTCTATCCAACAGGAAAAATGAACATGAATAAATATTATTTAATGTATATAGGCAGGTATGTTATGTGTTACATATAAACAGTAAAAAGACACACGTATCTACGAGTGGTTTCATTCCCAGCAATTAAAGCTTCGAGCGATACCGACTCGGGCGCGTCGATTAATGAATTTCCCAATAAATACTGCAACTTTCCTCTTAAATCAATTAAGAACGACATACGCATCACTACTTTTCCAAAAAAAGACAAAATATTTTTACAAAACTAATGTTGAAATAACATTTATGAGAAAAGTTTGACCTAAGTCTAATTAAAAGTCATGTATATATATATGCGCTAGTCGGACCCTTTTCAATATAACCCCAGCGTTCGCCTCCGGACGCTGACCACAAACAAAATATATCCTTTTCATGCCGTCCAAAAGGTATCCCTACACTGAAAATCAAATATTTACGTTCAACTTTATTAGTAATACGTACTCATTAAATTAGAACTCCGTATGAAGTTTTAGGAGCAGTGGTGGCCCAGTGGTAGCGGCTGCGACTCCGGTCGTAGGTTTGAACCCAGACAAGCGCTTTACTTTGTGTAAATTATTCATTACCACTTTTCATAAATCGGTGGAAGAAAACATCGTGAGAAAATCGGAAAAGAGCCAAAATTTTGAAGACATGTGACATCTATACCAACCCGCGCTGGGCCCGCGTGGTGCGGCCTACTCCCTCTCACCGAGGGGAGACCTGTGTCCCAGCAGTGGGTACATTATAGGTTGATTATGCTATTATGTATCAAATTAGAACTCCGCATAAAGTAAAATGTCTGCTGCAGGAGCTCAGGACGTAAATTTCAATGAACATAAACATCCCGAAACATTAGAGGTGGTAATTTATTTTTTTATTATAATAATATCCTTTTGAAGGTTTCAGAGGCTTAAGTGAAATTAATAAGGTAGTCAGGAAAGGTATGGATGCCCCAGAAAGTTAATTAAGTACCTTTTTCTACGATGTTCTTATAAAACTTTAGATTTTTATTACAGAGTGTGAAGTTCTTTTGAAATGTTTATTTGATTTTGGTACTTATATAAAAGATGGGTTACTCTCGTATATTACTTTTTATACCTAATTAAGACTTTTTTGAAAAAAATAACGTTTTTAAAATTAACATTTTCATTCATTTCGCATGTTTTTGTATTAGGGAAAATAATGAAAAGAAGTTACGAAAAAGTCGAGGTTACATAATTATTTTTACGAGAACAATAAACTGGTGAAAGCGACAGATATTATAATTTTACTACTTACTGTTTTAGGGTTTTCTCCTTATTTACAATTTTTACCTTTTTGCCACGAGATAAAACCAGAAAAGATAACCTCATAGTACTTGTACATATATATTTTGTAGTTGCCCCACACTAGGAATTTCTTCTGTATCATGGGTGCGTTTACAAACATTTAAACTCACATACACAAACAAGCAGACCCGGTACAACTACTTGTAGGTCATACAAATATTTGTTCCGTGCGGGAATCGAACCCGCGACACGCAGCGCAGCAACCAATCGCTTAACCACTGCGCCAACCGTGCCGTCATAAACGTGTACCGTATCGTCGTCGTTTCACAGTATTTTACCTCTGATTTGGCACTACTGTCAAAAATAAAATTGATCTTTATTTTCGTTGACATAAGGTTACGGTTGGATTGCTGTTACTGACAAGTCTGTTAGAATCACAGTGATCTTTATTGTTGGTTTAATAAAGTTGCTGTTGGGTTGCAGCTGTCAAAGGTAAACCCATTCAGCGCCCAGAACCCGCCTCTCGAGTCCATTTATTTTCAGTTAATATTCCTAAACAACTTATTCAAATGAGTTGAAATAAAGACAGTTTTCACAGACAACAAGCAGCAACAGGAAGTGGAAGAAATGATGAAAAAAAAATTAAAATAAGTATTAATATTAACTGAAAATAAATGAAGGACTACAGACGCTTTATTTTTGTCGTAAAAGTCTTAAATTCGTTCATTCATTCACTGACCGATAACGCACAGTGTAAATCTCCGGATCTAGAAGCATGAAACGTTGTACAAGAGTTTCGTAGAGAAAGTGAGAATCGTCTATAATCCGTAGTCCGGTTGTACCTTAACACAGCTACGTTCTATTATTACATCCAAAGTAAAGCGTTTCAGTGGAAATAAGGTTGAAATTCATAATTCACGCTTGACTTGAATTCTTGGTTAAAAATAGGCATATTTTCTCATCTTAAAAATGGATTATCCATCGGTATCTGAAAGCCTAATCAAGAATCCCTGATCTGTAAATAAGCTGCCCTATCTTGAGATTTGATTGTGATTGGGTACCCTAAATAGCAAACAGATTACAGATTTAGACGCAGAATTAATCAGTTAGGAATCTGGAATCTTAGGGGAGGTGGTGGATAGATCTACACACAGTACTACAATGACAGACTATAGAAAAACCACTTTAACAATAATTAGAATTTTGGTTAAGAGGGGCTTGTGGATAAGTAATAACAGCCGCATCAATTGATCAGGTTTAGCTACGCTTGCCGCGGTTGGTCCGTGACCATCTTTACATATCAAGACCCCTCCGTACCTCGGAAAGCACGTTAAGCCGTTGGTCCCAGCTGTCATTTGTGGATCGTAATTGGGTTGTGGAGGTCAAATAGGCAGTCGTTTCATGTAAAATACTGGTATTCAGCTGTATCCGGTTAGACTGGAAGCCGACCCCACCATAGTTGGGAAAAGGCTAGGCAGATGAGATGATGAATTATTATAATTTTATGTACAGACGCCAGCAGGTCAAGCTACCCGAAACTGTCGAATTTTCCCAATCAACCTTGAACCTTAATGATTTAGCGATAACTTTGAAAATTTATTAAAGAAATTTGAAGGATTGTAGTAGCTTGATGTGCTGGCGTCTGTACAAAGATCAACGGTCGTGTTACTCATCGTAATTTGCCTTACGAGGGAAGACCCATGTAATCAATCATTTCTATTGTAAAACAGACAGCACAACTATAAAGATAACAAAAGTATCCAATATTCTCATTAATTGCAGCGTATATTGAAGACTGCAGATAAGAAATAAAACGGAAGTGTGATATTTTTCCCTCCAGTCCTTAAGCGTAAATTAATCAGAGTGCAGAGTGGATTCCGCATCGAGGAGGAGAGCTCTATTCACGCCGAACTGAATAGTTTCCACGTTCACAATACTGAACAATGGACTCTTTGTACGTGTAGAATTATCGACGAAGATTTGCAAAATGTATTCAGATAAGACGTTCGGTTCGGTCTGTTCTAATGTTAGTGCTAACCGTGTGGGAATACATGAGCTAAGAATCTTGGGATATATACAGGGATGAATCCGAATATACGTTGATTTTGTTAGAATATAAGGCTTCCAGCGATAATAAAATCTGGAGGTCTACTCCGAAGTGACACATTCGAATGATCGGATCGGACCGACACGTGGCCGAACAAAATATTATTGAAAAATGCGAAAAAAGTTCGGATCGGGTTAGTTGGGTCGGGACCATAGTCAATATTCGAAAGAGTGTAGGAGTGTAGGATCGGGGCTGACCGAACCAAATAGTAACTTCGTAGCAAGAAACGGTCGAACATTCGGCCGATACGATACATTTACCACTTCGGAGTAGACCCCCAGATAAGAAACGATAATACGATCTGATAAGGCAGAAACCAAATCAGTAGGTACTCATTGTGTATTATGTGCACGGAACATACATTATGTGTAATCGCAAAGGTTAACATGGAATGAAACTGTATGTGGAAAGATTATAAGCCTATCGCTTTAATTATCCATGGCCTTATTTCAACAACAAGAGTTCACGTAATTTTATTATGAGGATAACCTGATGATGCTCCTCGATAACCTTTTTGTTGCCAACACACAATCATGATAATAGAATAATGTGTAAAACAAAAACTTGTTGAACTCTCGAGAAACGCTTCAAAATTATCCCAGCCATATTTAAAGAGAAGTTAATTAAATAAATTACTTATTTCAAGTTCCTTTAACCAACCAAGCGGTTGTTTTAACACTTTCTGAAGCATGCCAAAATTAAAGCTCTTGAAATATTTTCGTCAAAATTGGAGTGCTCCTAGCCGCAAAGAGTTAAACCATAACAACGTAAAACCCTTTGAAAACAGACCGTTATTATTTGAGCTCCCTTGCCCCCCCGAACCTTCTTTATTTCGAACTCGAGGGGTTATCAGGAATGGTTGACGGGGTTCTTCAATGGTTGGTTGTTAATAGTTCAGTGGCTGTTATCGCTGTGATTGAGCAAGCCAAGGCCACGAGAGTTCGTGCTCTGAATGTAATACAAAATGCGTCTCACCGTAAACAGTGGCGTTAAAACAAATCGAGATTATATTAGTCATTGTTTACTGGTGATTGTGACTTACGTGCGTTGTTATGCATTTGTATGCGTTCGTTGTTTATAGTTGTAAGTAGATGTGCTCTGTGACTGCACTTGTCTTATTGATATTTTGGGACGAAAAGTTTCCTTAGCCTCAAAGTCGAAATCCTACTTAAATGATTTCATTTATTTCAAGTAGTATTAAAAGGCAATATTGAACGTCAAAAGCAATACCCTTTATAGTTACAAAATTAACTAAGTACCTAAGTTCTAAGAAATTGTATTAACTACTTTCTCTTACGTAGTTTGGCTGTGAAAACGTAGAAAGCAGATAGACTAGGATTCTGAAAAATTACCAAGTTTAACCTGCCCATATATCCAGAAAAACGCTTATTGTGAAAACTTAGGTGAAGTGAGCTGTCAATAGTGTCAATCAGTCACCAGGTGGAATGACAGCTCAATCAGGTACGTTTGCACGGTGAGATTTTTTCACGGTAAGTGCGGCTGTTGTCAAACAGCGTGTGAGTTGATTTGCTGTTGCCTTTTGGTTAACCAATCATGACTGCTAACGTGATATATGACAGCAGATTTACGGATGAGAGACTCAATCAGCTTTTAAGAAACCGTTGTTTTAAACTGGTTAAAAGGCACGTAGTTAACACATCCAGGCTGTGCGTGTGCCATGACGACACGGTTGGCGCAGAGGCTGCTGCGCTGCGTGTTGCGGGTTCGAATTCCGCACGGAAAAAATATTTGTATTGCCTACAGGTAGTTGTTCCGGGTCTGGCTGTTTGTGTATGTGAGTTTAAATGTTTATGTTTGTAAACGTACCCACGATACAGAAGTAATTCTTAGTGTGGGGCAAAGTAAAAAAAAATCATTGCGTTATTTACGTTGTTGAGCAGACACATTTTTCGAACATATGAAGCAATGGATTAGCAATATCCTTTAAAATGATTCAGATTGAGATCGGTATTGTGTTACGCCCTTATGGTGCTGTTAACTACGCACAAATAACTTTCTATTACCTACTAAGTACCTAAAATAATGCATAACATTGATAGCATACATGTCATGTATGTAATATCGTATCGAGCTTGGTCCAAAGCGTTTAACTGCGCGATCTGGAAGACAAATAGCCGACGAAGTTCAAAAGTCCCGCATGGCCAGTTTTCTAAAGTGATTGCACTGGCTATTTCTACCGTTAGATATATGAACACTGAGTCAAATTTCTGTGCAGCTGGGAGCTCTCTGATATAGAGACGACGACGCGACTGTAAAGATAGGCTTTATTATTTAACAAATTGACTACCAACTAAAATTGTCCGTATATTCACATCTGTACTGTCCAGTTGTATGAACGTTAAATTGACGTAGTATTTCAATTTGCTTATTAACAATTAATTTCCCAGAGTGTACAGACACTAGCAGGTCAAGCTACCCGAAACTGTCATATTTTCGCAATCAATCTTGAACCTTAATGCTTTAGAGATAAAGTTGATAATCTATTAAAGAAATTTGACAGATTGTAGTAGCTTGATTTGCTGGCGTCTGTACCTAGAGAAAAAAAAAGTAAGATTGAGATTGATAACATCTTACTAACACACTGACGTATTTAAAGCGAAGTCGGGATTTTCAGACTAGTGAAATGTTAAAACTTTTACTTAGCCTGCAGCATCCCACTGCTGGGCAAAGGCCAGCCCCATGACTTCCAGCTCTTTCGATCCAGGGTTAACGTGTGGACCACTGGTCGTTTCTTTTCTCCAGCTCGTCCCGCCATCTTTTACGGGATCTGCAGTGACGCCTTCTGGCTGTGTCAGGGTTCCACGTAGGGGTTATTTTGGCCTACAGCTCATTGGGCATGCAGACGTGGCAGATGTGGCAGGTCAGTCCCAATTGCGCTTAGCGGTTATTTGAGCAACGTCAGTAATCTGTGTTTTGGAGCGCAGTGTGGTGTTGCGAATATGGTCTGACGCCTAGAATACTGCGCTACATTAAAATTTTTATGTGATCAAATTGATTTATTTTATTTTATTTATTTATTGGTCTACCAACGATTGTTTACACCAGTTATGGGCATAAAAAACATGCAAAAACAGATAAACAATAGTGTACAATCACTTATAGGTAAACTCAGCATGCAAAACGAAAGTTGTACGTACAATAAAGAAAAAAAAAATTAAAAGTGAACTACCCTAATTTATATCAACCACTAGTATCCAAATTGTTACATGTAATTTAGATCCTAAAACAGAGAACAAAAAAGAAAAAAAAAACCAAAAGGTAAATTAATCCTTATCTAGGTTTTTCAAAGTCTTCGCTTTTAAACTGTATAGTGAGTCAAAGTGCAAGTGGATTAAATCGCTACATTGATAACATTATTTTCCCAAAACATTGTTATCATTATCACAGATTAATTCAAAACTATCCTCTATAGATATACCTTACTTAAATTATCGCTTTATCTATCTCGGAAGCGACCTACGTTTACGTAAACGTCGGTTTCACAGGAAACACGTTAATGTTTACAATTCGGTTTTCGGCATGAACAAATGTAACAAATTAAGTGCTCCTACTAATGTGAACTTTGCTTGTGGTTTGAGCTTAGAGTTTGCTAGACTGAGTATTTTACCATTTTGTGCTTGGTTTAAATCATTCAAATATCCTTTGGTATCCCACAAGATTAGACAAGGGTTTAGAGGTTAACATCCGGTTTCTGTATTGAGAATTTTATGTAGAGAATTGTCATATATACTATACTTTAGCATTAGGTACTGCAGTGCGATTATGTAACCATCTCACCGTGAAAACTTAGGTGAAGTGAGCGTGGAGTGAGCTGTCATTCCAACTAATGCTAGGGATTGACAGCTCACTCTAAGCTCACTTCAACTAACTTTTCACGGTGAGATTTTTACAGAATCGATCGGCTGTAGAGGTTTGTCTGCCGAAGGCAACCTCATATAGTGCAGGCCGGCTATAATTTAGCGCGGGTTACATTCGAACGTTCAAGCTAATGTCATATATTTTCTATTAGGATTTTTGTTTAGAACAGTGAGTGGTAATTTAGTCAGAAATATGTAAAGACGTGCCTACAATATAATCTTAAAGGAGTCGTATAGTTGTTGATTCCTCTCGTTACCTCAGAGGGCTCTTCAAGCCCTCTACAGTACTTAACGTATTCAAAATTTCTTGGCAGAAACGTTAGAATTTTGAATTTCACGGGCTATATAGATGGAATCACCTTAAGTAATGCTACGTTAGATTTTCATAAGTTTTCGACTTCAAAATTTCAATCAACCGGCCAATCTATTCTGTAAAATCTCAACGTGAAAACTTAAGTGAAGTGAGACCTGTCAATAGTATCAATCCCTAGCGTCAGGTGGAATGACTGCTCACTTCACTTAAGTTTTTTCGGTAAGATTTTTACAGAATAGCACGACTGATTACTTGATAACCAACTTACAGCATAATCAGACTCTAATGTCCTACTACCGGGACACAGGCCTCCTCTCTGTGAGACGGAGTGGGCCGTAATCCAACACGCGGGCCCTGTGCGGGTTGGTAGATGTCACATGTCTTCGAATTTTTGGTTGTAGGACATGCCGGTTTCCTCACGACGGCGATGTTTTCCTTCACTGTTTTAAGAGCCAACTTGCTCGTGATTAATCCCGGTCTAACTTTAGAACAATCAGTCAGTGGCGCCGATTCCCTTGTTCACAAACTAAACTAAATTTAAGTTCAGTGTATCTTATTCTTTCTATTTCATTACGAAAAGGACAGAAGATTAATATTAGTTTAGTCCTGTCAAATTATGATACTCCAGAGACAGATTAGACGTGATTAAAAACATGGCTACTAAAAATACGTCAATTTACGTCAGGCGCTGACTAATTTGACAGGACTAAAGTAATATTTATCTTCTGTCCTTTTCTTAATGAAATACAAAGAAAAAGATGCACTGAACTTAAAATTAGTTTAGTTTGTGAACAACGGAATCGGCGCCAATATCTCCTATTTTTTACTTAATATACTCTGTAATATTAAGATTTTACAACTATATTTAAATTAAATAAACGTCTGAAGCAGATCAATAAAGCTTTGTTCGGATATAACTCTCATCTGTTCAGATTGTTTCGATTGCAAAGTCGGAAGTAAGGGGAGAATGGGAAAAGGAAGTTTGGAAGAAAGGAAATTTAATTTTTCAAATATAACATGTGCTATTTCTAGAATATGTTGATTATCTTCGTTGTTCGAAAAGCTTCATCGCTTTTGTTTATGTTATAATTAGACTGGTTGTTGCCTGCGACTTTAAATGCCTGTATTTTGTACTTCCTATCCTACTTATATTTATAAGTGTGAAAGTTTGTATGGATGGATGGATAGATGGATGTTTGTTACTCTTTCACGCCAAAACTCCTGAACCGATTTGGCTGAAATTTGGCACACTGATAGTTCATAACAAGGTTTAACACATAGGATACTTTTTATCCCGATATTCCCACGGGATCGAAACGTATGGGGTGAAACCGCGGGGCGCAGCTAGTATTTCATAAATGATAAATGATTTTATTTCTGTAGGTAGGTTTTTGCAAATACTTTTACACATCAATCATATGTATTTTTAAAACTAGAAGCAGGCTGCCTGTCTGCCTTTCATAACGATTAGTTTATGGTTTAGGCGGGAAAGGTAACAAACCGACCACATTTATCACATTTATAATATATTATATTATAAATGTGATATATTGTATATTTATATCGCATATTTTTTGTCGCATTTATAATATTAGTATGGATTGAGTAAAAATAAGTAATTAGGTAAGTATTTAGTATTAGGTACCTTTTTTAGTTTAACTATACTCGAGCGAGCAGTAACTCTTGAACTACCCACTGATGCTCAAGTAACCAAAAAAAAGAGGCCGCTTCAAACGGTCACATCAAAAAGTCATAAAAAAGACCATTTTGAGAGCGCATCCGTCCCTCTTGAAGTACTCCCGTAACAATCAGGGTCACTCGGAGTCGTTCTCAAGTGCACATTACGACTTTCAAGTGTTGCCCTAAGGATCTCTAGCGAGAATAGTCCTGTTGAAGTGTGTAGTTACCTACTAGTAGCTATTTATGAGTGGACGAAAATGTGTTGGGTGATAGATAGCGGTATAGACGTTTATGGAAAGGGAATGTTGTATTTACGTCAACCGGTTACTTTATTCTTACTTAATTAATTTCAAACCTGTGGCTAATTTACGGCCGATTCCCATAATTTACGACCCGTATTGGTTAAAATTAAGACTCGTGTCATCTTTATCAATAATAAAGCAAATACCTCATACATTTGCATAGTAGACCCTCCAATATGGAAATAGTTATCACAGGTAAAATTAGCTTAAGAATCTATTTATATGCCCAGTTTGGCAATAAGAAGTGCTTCTATTGCTAAGCAAAAAGATTCGTTTTTGTTTATAGGAACCAAACATTAGATACTTGCTATTGAATATAAATAAAAATAACATACGAGTATTATCACTGTTTTGCTTGATTGGGTAGGCAGAGGTCGGTTGCCATTATCACATCTGTCTAGCCTTTTCCCAACTATGCAGGAGTTGGCTTCCAGTCTAACCGGATTCAGCTGAATACCAGTATTTTACATGGAGCGACTGCCTATCTGACCTCCACAACCCAGTTACTGGGTAATACGATACCCCTTGGTAAGACTGGTTGTCAGACTTTCGGGCTTCTGACTACTCGTAACGACTGTCAAAGATCCACGAATGACAGCCGGGACCAACGGATTAACGTGCTTTCCGAAGCACGGAGAGGTCTCAATATGTAAAGATGGTCACCCATCCACAGACCAACCGCGCCAATCGTAACTTATACTGATCGATCGACCTATGCAGCTGTTATTATTTAGCCACGCGGATGCCATTAATCGGACAATATTATTTAGCCACGCGGATGCCATTAATCGGACAATATTATTTAGCCACGCGGATGCCATTAATCGGACAAAATTTTTGAGTTCGTGCTGCTATTGATACACAACCGAAAGATTGGAACCAGGACCCAGGACCTTGCATACACATACACTTATTAGGAGTTCTGTCACCATTTGTAAGTTGAAAAAGGTGACCAAGCAATAATTGCCATGGAATAGGAAATGTCTTATACAACGAGAAGACGACAATACGACAATAAATGAACATTGGCAATATTTGTACAAAGGATTATTTTGAAACTATCAAATAAATCCTAACATTGAAAACGTGATTTTTTATAAACAAACTAAACAGTATTGATGGGCCGATCCTGGGTTTTGCCAATCTTTGACAAGCTACGAGTATACTAACTAAACTATTGGATATATGTGATTGAATTCGTATGCAGACTGGGAACATCATTAGACAGTTAAATTTATCGTCGTCTCCACCTCGTGGCCGGCACCGATTGCCCTACTGTAAGTACACGGTATTAAACTTCATCAATGAACTCTTACAGGCTTAATATGAAGAACAGTAGAGATTAAACCTGTCTGCCATTTACTAAAATGTTTAATTAACGCCGCCATAACGAAGGAAAGATAATGGTAATGGTGATGGCGTGTCTCCTCAATATTAACAGGTGGTTCTTTAGGTAAGGAGTCTACCGCTGTGAAGATAATGATTACATGGTTATGTGAATGGAAAGATAATGAGAAAATGTACTGTTTTGCATAACGTAAACTTAAATAGTGTCTTCGATGAAGATATTTTCTTATTTGCAGCCATAGAGAAAGGGATTGTTGTGTCGTTTGTTGTTAATATTTAGTCGCAAAGAGGGGCTTGTGGCTAAGTAATAACAGTCGCATGGGTCGATCGATCAGGTTAAGCTACCCGTGTTAATTAACTATAAATAAATAAATAAATGGTTGGTCCGTGGATGAGTGACCATCTGCAAAGTCCTTTACATACCCGGTCCCGGCTGTTATTCGTGGGTCTTTGACAGTCGTTACGGGTCGTCAGAAGCCCGAAAGTCTGACAACCAGTCTTACCAAGGGGTCTCGTATTACCCAGTAACTGGGTTGTGGAGGTCAGATAGGCAGTAGGTCCATGTAAAATACTGGTATTCAACTGCATCCGGTTAGACTGGAAGCTGACCCCAGCATAGTTGGGAAAAGGCTAGGCACATCTGCCTAGCCTTGATGATAATTATGTACCTACCAACTACGAGTATGTACATTATGGGTACGCAATAAAGAATTTGTTAATATTTAGTAGCAATCAAATTGGCAAAGAGACTTTACTTTTTTCCGTGTTCTGAAAAGTTTCAACCAAGATACCAACACTATTTTTTATGTATTTAATTTTCTCTTTTACTCTTACACACGCTGTCTACATCTCTTTATCTACTTTCCTATCGTAGGTATGCTGGAAGAGATTTCTTTAGAATTAAGTATCACCTTTGTACGTATTTTTCTGTTCTTTTCTTCTTGTCTTATAACATATAATATGTGTGGAAATAAATGGCTAACTAAATAAGCTTTTATTTGTCATTGTGTGTCAGATAGCAAGATGCTTTTTCTATAAGAAAAAATCCCCTTAATATACTTGAAAAAGATACGAGGCTCACAATGTGATATTAGGTACTTACAGAACCAATTTGGGTTATCATCTTACCAAACTACGACGGCACGGTTGGCGCAGTGGTTAAACGGTTGACTGCTGCGCTGCGTGTCGCGGGTTCGATTCCCGCACGGAACAAATATTTGTATGACCTACAAGTAGTTGTTCCGGGTCTGGCTGTTTGTGTATGTGAGTTTAAATGTTTGTAAGCGCACCCACGATACAGGAGAAATTCCTAGTGCGGGGCAACGTTTAAAAAAAAACCATGTTATTATGTAGTAAGTACCTAAGTATTCCTGCATAATATAGGCCACAGGTATTCCAAACTCTAGCGTACCTTAGCTTATTCCCAGGACGTTCTAAGATGTCTCAGGACGTGGCAGGGCTGTTTACATAGTGTTGTTCCCGCCTCCTTGCAAGCTGCCGTCTATAAATACACATGCTGTTCTTGAGGTACGTTCAGTCAGCAAACGCAAATAAACTATCGTAATTACTACCGCCTTTGTCTAGAGCAAGCTATTTATAAATGTTAGATTAAACGGAACTGGAGGTAATTTAGAGACTGAAAGAAAGGTGTTTTTTTTTGTCTTAATACTTTATGGTTCGTTCGATTTAGAGACTGTTTCGGTAACAAATGATTTCGGTGTTGAAACATTGACGCTATTAACAAAGAAAATGCTGGTTCGATTTATTTTGAGATGAGAGTAAGTACTATTTTTCCAACGCCAGATAAATTTATCGGAGGAATAAAGTGAATTTTTGACAGTTCGTCCATACAGAATCTGTCAGACGTCAATTATATTCCACGAATAAAAGTTATCTGTCGATTGAGAAATCAGCCCTAATTAGAATGACGTGACACTATTTTAATATTTTGAAGAACGATGTTAGCAATATTTTTGTTTAGGTTTAAATATATAGGCAATTAATTGTCCGCCGTGTCTGGGAGTCGAACCGTCGGTCAAGCCCAGTTACCCGTCTCTCGCAAACTTTGCGCTCAACACTCTCTTGGACGCTAAGCCTGACTGTGATGTGTTCGCGGGCGAATGGAAGAAAATCTTGTCAATATGTTTGAAGTATTTTGAGTATTTTGAGATGAGCATATGACTATCGATTAGTTGCATACTTTTCGTCTTTAACTACTGCAATTGGCCTTGGCCATTTATGTTAAAATGGATAAATAAATAGACAAATACAGTGTTATTTTTCAGACGTTTTTAACAAGAAATGTTTTATGTATGTTACTCTGTATGAAAGCTAACAATCAGGCGACTGTACAAGGTGAGTAAGTGGAGAACATGTCACTAAGCGGCCCATTCTATGGCTTCCCATTTGTCCGGGAGAAAAGGTATATTTAAGGGGGTCAAAAGCTTATTTTGCGGAAAAGGTTTAGCCGGATATCTATGGATTCAGCAATAAAATTCACATTATGAATCGAGATAAGAATAAAGGAAAGGTAATAAAATAAAAAGTAGTCATACTAGGTATCTACATACATATATACATACTTCTTCCCACGGGGGTAGGCAGAAACTACAAAACGCCACCTGCTACGAACCTTACATACTCCTTTTGCGTCGTTTATGTTTATACATCATCGTTTTATACTCGGTTTTACCAAATTGGTAATCTAAATAGGTATTATGTGTAATTCCTTTATTGGATTTATTTTCTGTGAGAAGTTTCTGCAACGTGCTTAGAAATGTTCATGTCCAGTATCTAATAGTATACTATATTACACCTGTTCATACGCACGCCGGTTGCGAGTACCTATTACGCACCTGACCTTTCTGAAGAACATCACCAATAAGGGCACTATATGTCCTCCTAGAGTGTCCCCTCCCGTTGTTTCCACTCACATCTGCAACGGGTATCTACAATGATTAATTACTACCTACTGTCCTACTGTTTAAATGATCTCGTTTGAGTATGAAATCGCGACGTAGAACGTGTACATACAAAACATTTGCGACATTTATACGACCTCATCTCTTTAAATGCTACTTCGGATAATCTGTCGTAACTCAAAGGATATAAACTCAGCCTTCTTGCTTTTTCCATAAGGCCTGCTCTTTACTCCTGTTTGATGTTATTTGCTTACAAACCACTGTATTATAAAAACTTTTTCTTCTTTCATTTTTGGGTGACTTTATTTTCAGAGCCTGAATACCGACAAATTCATATCATGGCTTTACTGGCCTCTAATATCTAGAAATGACAATGAGCCACCACATACAATAAAAGATGACCTCAAAATAATTCTGATGAATTATTTGTACAGATCTGTGTCCATTCGGGACGCTGTAAGTAGCTCATTCATCTGAACATATTTCCCTAGTCACCACCTTCGACCAGAGATTGTATCCGCAATAGGATGACTTGTGTGTACACAACATCCTATCCCACCTACATAAAACCGAAGGTAGCGTTTTTATTTTCTTAGGAGAAAAAACTAAAGTCGTTTACGAAGCTCAAGTGGCCCAACTTATCTAGGAAACTTGGTTTAAGCCACCGCAGTCCTACATGTGTTGGTAACTAAACTAAATAAGGATTTTCATATGCAAAACCAACTTGTTGGTTTTCAGACCACTGTGCACTGTCGAGCACGATAACCCGGGAACCGCTCAGCGTTGTAAGCATTTCAATATTTACAACTCTCCGCTGCTGTGCGTTTTATAAAATAGTTGGATGGAGTGGACTCGTGAACTGGGTTAAATCTCAGTTAATTTGTATCGACTGGTATCGACTTAGGTAAATGTAGATAAAATCATCAATTAAATAAAATAAACTAGTAAGAAGTGAAAGTTTTCGACTTTCGACTACGAATCAATGAGAGATGCTGTTTTATATAAGTTTTAAATCATTTAACACTTGTAATTGAATAAATTATTTACGAGCACTGTTCGATAAAACAGATAATAATAATAATAATAAATAAATCCCTGGACATTTCACACAGCACCATTTGTCCCAAGCTAAGCAACCTAATGCTTGTGTTATGGTAACAAGATGGCTGATAAACTACTTATATACAATTTTTTTTTTTGTAAATACATACATATTATAGATAGAAAAACACCCAGACTCGGAACAAATACATGTAGGTCATACAAATATTTGTTCCGTGCGGGAATCGAACCCGCGACACGCAGCGCAGCAGTCAATCGCTTAACCACTGCGCCAACCGTGCCGTCAGATAATAATATATTGTATTTATCTTTTGCAGGATTTAAACACTTTCTCAGTTCGGCAATTTATATTGGCAGTATCATTTTCAGTTACTTATTTAATACTTCAAGCACAATAAATGTACAAAGACGGATTTAGTACCATAGGCAGCCATTTTCTACTGATCACACACAGTCAGTATCACTTTTCAGAACACTAATTACCCTTTTCCATTATTTTGGTAAAGTCACGGTAGAAGACCCATTTGCAATCAGTTCAGTGTTTTTGTAAAATAGGCCCGCGAACTGATGGTAGGTACAGACGCTAAGGTCAGTGTTACAAGGTTAGGTCAACAGTGAGTACGTAGCGTTAGATAATGTGGCAACACTTTTTTATAACGAGTTTAAAATAAATAATTGACGTGTTTAGCTACTATTACGAGGGTCTCAAGTAAAAAATGAGCACAAAACATTCCGTATTAGTTATACAGACAAATAAAACATTTATTATTTCTAATGACGTCTATAATAGCCTATAGCCGTATTCAAGAATCCGCGGGTTAAGATGATCAATCTTCTCACGACACGAGGTCAGACATCCGTAATATAATAAATTATTATACGAAATAATTTGTCTAGATATGATTATATGAAAGCCAAAATGATCAAGTGGAGTTTGACCGTGTCCTTTGTATACCAGTATCACCATCATTCTCTTATTCTAATTTATTCCATACTTTTCTACGAGTATTAGTTGTCATCTCGGTAGTCACCTCATTCTAGCCACATCATCCTTCACAGTCTATCCATCGTTTCTTTAGTACTACTTTTCTTTTTGGCGCAGCCGTGAGGCACACTTTCCTGCTGGCTGCTAATATCTTACATCGGGCTTTACACTTTTTATTTGTTTTTGGGCTGATTTTTCCAACGCCAGATAATTCGAGGAATAATTTATAAATTGTTGACAGTTCTTCCAAACAAACACGTCAATTTTATTCCACGAATAAAAATTATCTGTCGATTGAAAAATCAGCCCTCAATCTCATGTATGTAGCTATCTGAAGGCCAATTCTCGTAATTTAAAACGTTCAAAATCTAGTCGCAGTCTCATCTCGGCGACAAACAAATGTCAAAAATTTGTCAAAATGTAGGGAAATTAGAAGTATTTTTGACAAATTGAGACTGAGATCAGACTGTGAACGTTTTTAAAATTACGAGAATTGCCCCTCTGGTGTATTGTGTGTCTTTTATTCTGCGCTAAATAAATGTATTTTTTTCTTACTCTTATATTTCTTATAGCCAGTGTATTTGTGTATTTTTTATAGTCCAATACACTGGCCCATTCTACCTGTCGTTTGAAAAACGCTTCAGTCGGCCTGTATTGTCAGGATGTTTATACTATACCCACATAATCTTAGTACGGTAACGGTAGCCATACTAATAAAAAGTAATGGCAGGGCCGCGGCTCCAAATTGAATTGAAAGCGTTTGATAACCAGTTTTACCTCCAGAATGAATACAAAAATAATAATAGACGAGAGATTAATTTTATGAAATATGCAAAATAAATCCACTTTGCATATTTTCCCAGACCTTTCCTTTGTGGTTCGTGAATAGTAGGAGGGAAACTTTTTCACATAACATTTTCACTGGAAAATAATTTACGAAAATACATCTTTCCAATAGTTCGAATTTAGGCGTTAGGTGATTATTTTTAGCCTGTGGTGTCCCACTGCATGGCACAGACCTCCCTACTCTCTTTCTCCATGTTTCTGCTCAAAGTTGCTAAGGACCAGTTCATCCCGCCATCTCCGTCTGGGCCTGCCGCAATGTCGCATGGCATTACGTAAGAGGGACCCATTGGGTCATAAGTTTGACCCATTGGTCGTCTGACATGCGGCAGATGTGTCCAGCCCAGTTCCATTTTAGCGTGGCAACTTTCCAAGTGAAATCAATATCTTTGTGATGGAACGGATGGTTGTTATGGTTTGGTGATGCAAACATATAAACTGAGTTAGATCTCAATTAATTGGTATCGAATTAGGCAGGCATAGGTGTAGATTAATATGCCTAATTAGACACCAGTTAATACCAATCGATTCTATCTAGAATGAAATGCAATATAAATACGAGGAAGAAGTGATAGTTGTTGACTTTCGACTGTGAATTAATGAGAGCTGGTATTTTATATACATTTTAATCATTTAACGCTTAAAATTGAATTATTTATTTACTGATCGTAAATAAAGGTTTTCGCACATAAAATTTATACTGGAAAATAACATACGAAAATACGTCTTTCCAAAATGGTTCGAATCTAGGCGTTTCTCAATAAAACTTAGGTGATATATGAGTTGAAGGCCTATGTGTAACACATGAACCAGCGCGCCGGGAAGTTTGCCTCGTAAATCGTGTGATAAGTCGGGGCTGTTGGACCACTGAGCTGCGATTGGAGGAATTACCAACAGACTTGTGACCCGCTGGACTGATTTATTCTGCGATTATTCATTGACCTCTGCTTTTTCATTTACGTTATGTGTTCTAAAGAGTATGAGTATGAAGTTTCGATTAGGTATAGATCTCTTTCAGAATTTTGCGTGATGGTATCATTGGTGTGCTCAATCTCATGTGTCTGTTCAGAGGTTTGTCATGAAATGCCAGTCTAATTCTCTCTAATTCTTCTAAATTCACGCAGAGTAGGTTGTTATGATAACAAAAATAAACATCAGACGTGGGTACCAGTAGGGTAACTGTGTAACACACATGAAATGGCTATCGATCGCAATGCCTTTTATTTTGACAATGCAGACGTTCATTGCGTTATGTACATACGTTGTGGAGCGGACGACATTTTCAAACCTATGAACATACATTGCTATGTCAAATCAACATCATTGCAATCGATTGACATTTTATGTGTGTTACACAATTACCCCGCCGGTACCTACAGATCATCATCATCTGCGTAGTCTTTTCCCAACTATGTTGGGGTTGGCTTCCAGACTAACCGGATGCAGCTGAATATCAGTATTTTACATGGAGCGACTGCCTATCTGACCTCCATTACCGAATTAAAGGGTAATACGATCCCTACATCTGTAGGGACACACACAGAAACATAGATCTATTATGACAAATATAAGGATTTCAAATATATCTCTGTAATATCGAGCACGAAAGCTTCATAGGAATGTATTTCGCAGCGCGACGGAAATTTTTCCAAATGTACTCTACGTTCGGAAAATTTGAAAGGACCACTTTCAAGAGCCGCACGCTCCATTTAAAATATTGCATTGTATTAAAGCATCTCATAGAGAACCCAGCTATTGGGAAAAGGTTTCACATGATACCCAAAAATTGATATGAGGAGAAAATATTTTATATGACAGGTACAACGTTCCAATACGGGGATATTGATGTTGTTCACGTAGTCAAAATGTTTATTTTAGCGCCAATATTGGTCGGATTTTGATTGATTGCTTTAAGCTGGGTTTCGGGTTGCATGTTTGCTGACAAATCGTGAAGGCATTGTGTTTTTTGAAGGCATTGGCAATTCTAAAATGGACGTTACGTTTGCGGTCCACAATTCACGAGTTTACGAGGACTGCTGTTACTGTAACCTGAAACCAGGACAAACGACGGACATTTCTAGCCAACTTTAATGTAATCAAGTCAACATTACCTACAGTTCTGATTCTCCGAATTCCAATTCGGGGATGTTCGTTTCTATCTCGAACGTAATAATGATGGCGTCTCTTTACGATCGAGCAAAGATAATCCGTGACCTGTAGAGAATTTCATATTCGGAAAATGAAGTTTCATTTCTTTGGAACTTCGACCTGACCTATAAATCTTTACAGATATCAAAAATATTTCAACTAAAGTATTTCCATTTTCATTCACTGTCAAACTTATTTCGTGGAATAAAAGGATCTCTTAATTTGAGTCACTGAACTATTAGAAATACCTTCGTTTAGCTTTGTTCGCCATTTTACTATAGCGTCTAGTCGAAATAAACTAGTTAACTATTCCATTGATCGCTCGTATTAGCATTGCGATCACGTAATGTCGATAGTAATCGGAATCGGTTCGATGTGACGGTTTCTCTAGATTTTATTACCATTTAAGTTATCTAATTAGGTCGTAACGCACTCCTTGGACCTTGAGGGACATCGTAAAAACAATGATTCATTCAGGTTTTATCTAAAGTATAACATCAGAAGGCCAACTATTCCCTTATTAAAAACGTTCAAAATCTAGTCGTAATTTCATATCAGCAACAATCAATGTCAAAAATGTAGGGAAATTAGAGGTATTTTTGACAGATTGAAGATCAGACTGTGAACGTTCTTAAAATCACGAGAATTGCCTCTCTGGACTGATGTATTCTTTTGCCTAGCTTCAACATTTAACTATGTAGTTTAAATGGGACTATTTACCTAATACATATCTGTGACTCACGTCTGTAACTTACACAAAAATATGCTAGTAGTTTAGCTTGCTTGTCATTGTGACAAACTCAAAACATTTATTATAATAAACCAATTACAGGCACTATTGAATTGTTAAGGGTTCGGTCAGTCAGAAAGATGAAGCTAGTTGCCACTTCCAAAGCGTAGTAGGTTCCTATGGAGAAGAACGGGTAAGAAACTCCATGTAGATTCATCAATCCGAAGTTGTTAGGGCGTAATGGCATGCAAGCTACTTGCAGACTTTATATAAAAAGCGCTGGGGCTCTGTCTTGCATAGGGTCGCAGCATAATGCTGAGCGATAGCCGTTTTGCGTGGATGTAACGCATGTCAACCTTTTCTTATTGTTTTTTTTTTGTTTTTATGTTCTTTTTTGCGTCATGTTTACCGCAAATAAACGTATTTTCTTTCTTTCATATATGTGCGGCACAAAGGAAAAGTGCTGAAATCGCCGCACTTGGCAGATGGATTAGTGATTAGAATCCACTCTTCATCTTGACGTACAAACTTCTTGATTTTAACAAGATGCATCAAAAGCACAAATTGAAATCATTCTTGTCCTAATACTGTGATGATTGGCCAAACACATCTTTTTTATTTTTTTGCTGCTCGTAGGAACTCCTCATGGACTTCCTCCATCGTGGGGGTGACCGAGGGGTATGCCGGACTCTTACCGGCTAAACACACATCGGTGTTCTACCTCTGCCTACCAGGCCGGGGGTGCGGGATTCGCATAAGCATTTACACCTGCAAGCAAGCACACCTGGCGTGGACAATTTACCATGTAATCGCTTACTCATATACTAGCGACTATATATGTATAATAAAGACGTAGGCAAGTACTTACCGGGCATTAGCAGTCCATTCATCATTGTAAACTCCATACATTATTGCCACATCTGGCTTCAAGTAATTGATAAAAGCGGTTCCGCTCTAGTTGGTTTAAAGGGACATAATATATCACTACACGTATTATTTTGGAGACAATAAACCGATCTGTCACAGTAGTTGTCATAAGAACAGCCGGTCGATTCTGTAAAAGTCTCACCTGAAAATTCAAGTGAAGTGAGCTTGATGTGAGCTGTCAGTAGTGTAAATCTCTAGCATTATTTGGAATGACAGATCACTCCACGCTCACATCACCTGAGTTTTCACGGTGAGATGCTTACAGAATCGCACTGCAGATTATGATATGACAAGAAGATGGACAACATTAAACGTCTAAAATATCCCACATATCCTACTAATATTATCCTATTGAGAGCAGTGGTGGCCCAGTGGTAGCAGCCGCGACGTACGAGTTGTAGGTCGTAGGTTCGAACCCAGACAGGCGTTTTACTTTATGTAAATTATTTCATCCCCATTGCTCTCTAAACGTTGAAGGAAAACATCGTGAGGAAACCGGCATGTCCTAGAACCAAAAAAAATCGAAGACGTGACATATACCCGCACTGGGCCCGCGTGTTAGATTAAGGCCCACTCCCTCTCACAGAGAGGAGGCCTGTGTCCCAGCAGTGGGAACATTATAGGCTGATTATGTATTATTCTATTATTTATATCTACATATATCTATGCTAATAATAAAGCTGAACAGTTTGTTTGTTTGAACGCGCTAATCCCTGGAAGGAATTGATAGCCCAATTTTTAGGCCATTTAACATCACGCTAGCACCCTTAGGAGCCGAGCAAAAAGAAAAATGATTAGAAAAAACGCTAAGGGAAAACGAAGTAATAGCGCTGACATGCGATGCGATGCAATGCGACGGGGTGGGTCGGGGGAACAAAAAATTTCATGCGGACAAAGTCGCGGGCAGAAGTTAATAATATATAATAATAAGTTAGTAGTAATATTGTTATAAATGTGAAAGTTGTTATGTTTGTAAGTTTGTTAAAATCACGCAAACACAGCCGCACGCACAGATTTGGATGAAATTAAGGACAGATAGTTTATTTTATAACCAGGAGTAACCAGGATATTTTTTATCTCGGTAGTACATTCCCGTGGGACATTTCCCGACATCAACGCGGGCGAAGCCACGGACAAAAGCTAGTTATAATATAAATGTATAATAAAGTAAATAATTATCACCAAGTAAGGCCTGGGAATATTCTCTCAAAAAAATACGTTTTCCAGGAAAGCTATACAAAAATAAAAAAAATTATATTAAAGTGAACGACAAGTAAGTAAGTAGGTACTTAAATGAATAAAATGTATTCCTGGAATCTATTGGTTTTGTCTAAAAAGTCTGAAATATATATAAGTCGCCTTATAAATGGCGAACTTCAGTTTCGATCACTGATACACCTACCTTACTACTTACTTTTCCTGGTTACAGGAGCATTCTCCTGTAACCAGGAAAAGTAAACAGTGGTATTCCAGAATTAGTTTTTTCCTAACTTCGCACATGTATTGCATGAAGATGCCTTAATTAACTTTGCTTCATTTAGATTTACTTGTTTTCCTTTAGGTAAAGATCTTTTCCACGATGTATCATTCGGCTAGTTCTATCCCTTGGCTTAGAGGCTCAGTGATACATTCGTTTTTTTATGATTTCTCTTCGCAACCTACCCTCTAACCGATCATCCCATCATCTGCCTAGCCTTTTCCCAACTATATTTGGGTCGGCTTCCATTCTAACCGGATGCAGCAGAATACTTGTATTTTACATGAAGCGTTTACCTATTGATCTCCACAACAGTTACTGGGTAATACGATACCCCTTGGTATGACTGGTTGTCAGACTAACGACTGTCAAAGATCCATGAGCTACAGCCGGGGCCAACGGCTCAACGTGCTTTCCGACGCACAGAAGGATCTCGGTATGTAAAGATGGACCCATCCACGGACCAACCGCGGCAAGCGTAGCTTAACCTGATCGATCGACCCGAGCGGCTGTTATTACATAGCCACAAGCCCTACCATATAACAGATCCAAATGTAAAATGAATCTGTTATACCAATTTTATTTCAATTCACATTTTAGTATCCTCACGTTTTGAGAAGAGAGAATAATGTGATAGGTAATAAAGAATACGACCTCTAAATATCTCTTTGTTATCCCCTTTTTAGTACCCTCGAGCCGCGCCCACAGGTTTCACATCCCTGCCTCTGAAAACACACGTTCTACGAATCATGTACCGTTTCTTTTGTTTCTACATCGAACATCTGTTTCTACCAAAGCATAACATCAGGTATGTTTTCCCCAAAGGCTTAACCAGAGGTGACCTATTTATAAAATGTGTAACATATTTTAATTAATGAGAAAATAATCAGTGTGGGTTTCGACATTTGTGCTCCATAATACGAAAATAATTCGTTTATTTTGTTTGGCGTATCGCTAAACAATGTTTGTTCGTAACAACAATGTAAAAGTATTTTATTAAGGTAAAAGGGTAAATATTCATTAGCGTCAGCATTTTTCGTTCTATGCTCTGGGTATTATTTTTACAGTTGGTATCAAAAGGGTAACTTTTGCTTATAAAACGTAACACAGGGTCGTTGTGGAAAATATAAAAAAAAAAAATGACTGTATATTATCATTGTAATATTATCTTAATAAAAACCTTAAATTTATCCCTGATGACACGCACAACCTAAACCGCTGAATCTAGATGTATGAAATTTTGCACAAAAGTAACTTATCCAACGAGATCTCCTAGCGATTATGTCTACCTTTGAACAGTGATGTGGGTTATATTATCCCTAAAATTGTGTTTAGTTAAATTATAGTTTTAAGTTCTTATAATGCAACTGTTTGCTGTTCCCATACATAAATAAATAAAATTAAAATAAAGTGAACACTAAAGAATTTTTGAAAATTCACCCCCATAAGGGGTTCAATAGGGGGTGAAAGTTTGTATTGAAGTAATTTTTGCCGATGGGAAATTCTATCTGGGGTTAGGTTTGTAAGGCAAATAAAATATGAAGGCTACTTAAGTAGTCGTTTCGTGACAGGAAAAGCTAAAGCACTAAACGTAATTTACGTAGTATTTTTTTTTTAAATATTGAAATATTTTCCCACTCCTTTAAAATATCGTCGTCGAATTGAAAACTAATTTTAATTAACTAAAACGATCAAAATAACACACACACACACACACAAAATAAGACACACTTTCAAGAATGGGGTTCTGCTTTCCACGGGATATACTCGGATATACTCGTACCGACAAAATTACTTACAAACTTTGCTGCATTTATCCTTAAGGCATCAGTCCCACCTACGACGAGGAAGTGACTAGCTACCAACGATTTTCTCGCTCAAGAATCATACAGACGCCAGCAAGTCAACCTACCCGAAACTGTCAATTTTTCCCAATCAACCTTGAACCATAATGCTTTAGCGATAAAGTTGAAAATCTATTAAAGAAATTTGACAGATTGTAGTAGCTTGATGTGCTGGCGTCTGTACAAAAGATCGTAGGTCCTGTAAAAGCGATACATATATTAATAGTTGATCGCTGACTGTTTACACCACCGTTGAGTACTCGTTTGTCGCAACGACAGGAGCTATCAAAGAGATTACTCGCTCGCTTGGCGGGTAGATCACTCGCTGAAAGACTCACATATACGCGAGTAATAGCTCGTCGCGATCACTCGCTACTTGTTGCTCGTCAACTCGATTTTAGTTGCTCTACTCGCTTCTCGTCAATCGCCGGCTGTGGGACAGGTGCCTAAGCTAGAATGTTGGGTGTCATTCGGTGTAACGATGCCTTGCTCTACCGTGTGTCTTTGCTCTAGCCGTTTAAAACTTGGCAAGTGTGAGCAGCTTAACTTCTACGACTATGGCGGCTGTATCATAACAACTAATTGAACATAGTGTTTTGATGGTAAATTGTTATTATTCGCTCGGGTTAAGAGGGGTAACCTAGCTAGACTAAGTTACATAAGCTCACGCCGTCTTTCTATGGAGGTAGGAAGTAAACTACAGAATGCCACCTGCTACGATTGTTACATACTCCTTTTACTTCGTTATGTTTAGACACGCACGCTGGTTGCGGGTACTGACCTTTCTGAAGTACATCACCAAAAAGGTGACTAGGGTATAGGCTCCTTTTAGGGCATCCCCTCCCGACGGTTCCACTCACATCTGCCTTGTAAGCACCTTTTGTTAGTCACCTTTCATCATTTCTTTCAACATGGCTAAACCATCTAATCGTAACCCTAAGTAACAGTGTGATATTTTTTTGTTCCAATTAAAAGGATTGACCTGAAATCAGCTCATTTACTTCGATGAGCATTAAATTCAACGCTATCATCAGTTCAACCTATCAAAGGCCAGAATTAGTTGTGCAGAGCTTACGGCTTCTAGTAGTAAAATGGCACTAAAATAAAAAATATCCAATATTTTGCTTTAAAAATAATCCTGTACATTTTTTTTATAAAATAAAAATTAGGAAGCGTTTTCAGAGAATTACTTAGAAAGTATCTTTTGCAGTTATTCTCAGTATCAAACAAAAATTGTGAGCGTTGAGTCGTTGAGTTAGCAAAACTAGTAAGTTTAGCAACGTAGGGGCTGCACTAACAAGCTTACGTAGAAAAGTAAACAACGCATTTTTCTATTTGCACAAGGATTCTTTTCCCTTTTTTTTTTCGAATGACACACGGTTTTTGAGAAACGCGTCAGAAAAAGAGAGATTTTTGCCTTTTGTGGCAAAACGTTTTTAGAATATATTACCTAACCTGCTGGTAGGATCTTTTGGCGTCCGAATATCGTTGAAAGGGGAGGCTCTGTTGATAAACTATTGTTTGGTGAAATGTATAAAAAAAACCACTGCTCTCAAAACTTCACCGTTTTGAGAGCAGTGGTTGGTGGAAAACATCGTGAGGAAACCGGCATGTCCAAGAACCAAAAATTCGAAGACATGTGACATCTACCAACCCGCACTAAGCCTGCGTGGTGGATTAACTGGGCCGTAATCACAGAGAGGAGGCCTGTGTCCCAGCAGTGGGAAAATTAAAGGCTGATGTATTAAAAAAACAAGATGGCGACGTTAATTCCAATTTTGGCCACGAACATAAAAATCTTGATGTAAATTAATTGCCTTCTCTTTCCACCATGACATTCACGTCATTTTTAACTAAATGAACACAAACAACAGTTCAACACACTGCAGTCTACTATACCCGTATTAATGTAATTGCTTATCAATTCCCATTAATTACAGCAGCATGTGTTCTATTAGCAGACAGCCTCGCAATTACCTTGAACGTTAGATAAACAAATATTAGTACAGTTTCATTATCACGTATGAGTCAGAGAGCCTGAACTACGGTGCAGTTGAGTAGAAAGCAGGGATGGCAAAAATATGTTTTTAATTGAATAACATTTGATTTAAAAAAAGGTTTGAGTTTTAGGTTGGTACAGTCAGAAGCAAAAGTCCATTAACACGTTTACTTTCACAAAATATCATATGTTGATGCGAAATGTAAATTGTATCAAATCTGATTTTTTAGGAAAATATTTTGCTTAATCGTTAGGATTTAAAAAACTGCAGTGTTAATCTAGTTTTGTTGCTCACCGTACTTAGTTTTTATGAAGGATTATATTGAACTATTTTTTGTGACATACCGACCTACAAATTAACAAAATTTGAAAAAAAAAAAATTATTATTGCTCCCATTTCTGAGAGAAACGGTGTTGATTTTAGTAATGTATTTTTTTATTTTCGTCATTTAGTTTTAAAAACTTAATTTTATCATTAAATCATGATTTTAAATGAAATCGATTTCAATCAGCCAACCCTGATAAAAAGTAAGGGTCCAATTAAGTACCTACCTACGCATTCAAGTTGTTAGGGTATAGACGTTGGATTTGAATTTGACTTTGATGTGTGAATGGGTGTGGAGTGTGAAATGTGTAAGTATTGTATGGAGATAACTTTTGTATGCGTTGGCAGCCATGTTGTAAGTTGAGGTGCGGACTGGCAAGCGGAAGGTAGGGAGTTCGACCCTAACTCGTTGCACTATTGAAGTGAACTAACCAGCCCGCTAATTGTGTAACATACTTACCATTAATGACAATTTGAATAATTTTGAAGGATATTGCTAATCCATTCAAAATCAAAATCAAAAGTCATTTATTCCAATTAGACTAAGAATCAGCACTATTCGAACGTCAAAATTACAAAAGACGGTTCCCCAAAACGCCCGCGCTTCACCATTTCCTAGTGCTTTCACTGGGAAGAAGAAGTGGCGCAACAAACTCCCCAGCACAGCTGTAACAGAGAGCTAGAAAATACTTGATTGTATACAACACACACACACACACACACACACATACACACACACACACACATACACACACATACACACACACACACACATACATACACACATACACATACATTATACATACATTTCATACATTGCTTTATATTTTCAAAAAATTTGTCTGCTCAACAACGTAAATAACGCAATGAATCATGTTGAATTGTCAAAATGAAAGCCATTGCTACTGACAGTGTGTTATAGCCAATAGGACCTATTATTGTTTGTCGTAGACACGTCTGTATCGTAGCAGATTCGGCCGTTTCGATATTAAGGTTTTGCGGGAGGTAAGCTGACAACCATTTGAATCAATTTTGTCCATACGATAATAGAACACGCGCCTTCATGTACATAACAATAACATTACTGTACTAGTGGCTTGCCAATAGCTATTATTGCACCTTCAATTTTCTATAGCTGTCAGTGTACGAGTAACAGCTACCTATATCGAACGTCCCCCCCTACCTACGTTTCACAAAAGACACTAATAACATGGTCGATTTGAAAACCTCTCCTGCCATGCGTCTCCGTTTCAATGACCACTACAATTCGCAGTATGGTACAAGGGGAGGAGATTAAGACAATATGGGCAGCTATAGAGCTGACCCTATTGTCTGAAGTGTGATCCTTTTGTACCATCATAGTTTCTTGTAATTAGCAGAAAGGGGCCATGAGCTAAATACTTCTATGGTCTATGCTGATTAGATATAAGAAGCAGAAGGGAAGAAGAAGAGTTGGTGCTACTTATCATCTTGACCAATCCCTATACGGCTTCATTAGAAGAATGTGTTAATTTTATAAACATAGTCGCAGCCGCTAACTCTTCAGTTTTAAAAACCAAATTTTTGTGAAACATCTCCATTACTCATGCACACCTATCCCAACTCCATAGACTGTGCACGTAGATGCGACAGATAGCCGCAGCTGCGACTTTTAGTCGCTTGTTTTTTGTCGGCCGCGATCCAGCTGAGGTAGTTTGTCGAGTATCGACATAAACTACTCGAGTATATCCGGCTATGGTCCACCTTTTGTCCGGTAACAGAGTTACAGCTCAATGGGTTCGCACGATTTTCGTGTGGCTCAGTTTTCCGAAGTAGGTACCAATGTAACGAGCGCACAAATGCGTCATGTTCATAAATTCGCGCTGGTGTCTGTATATGGGCGTTACATGTTTATGTGTGCCTGATTTAAGCTAGCAAAATTGATATTTCAAAATAGTAACGAGTCCAATAACTAGCTGTTATTTATTGAATTATTGTAATATTTTAAAGAGCACGGTTTATTACAGGTTTATTGAATGCTAAAACCCTCCACGACTGCGAGCTTTGCAGTCTTGTGGAATATTTCAATCAAACTGACGTGGGCATGGAGATGCACCGAGATGTGGTGGCAGTGGACAAGGGCCTCTCCCCGCTCTCCTTGGCGAAAGAGATAAACACACCTGGCAACTTGATATGGGCACAAAAAGCAGTTCCTTTTCATTTAAATCTTATAATTTTATATCCAGATAGAATTCATTCAAAATAATTTGAGGTCGTAAAGTATAAAGCCCAGGGAGTTTCCTGCGCAAAGATTAAACTAGCAGCCGAACTTCCCCGGCTAAGTCTTGGTCTGTAACATCCGCTACTTCTCCGCCTCATCGACCTAAGCTGCAAGCATGTAACCCAGGTTTAAAAACTTCATAATTTAACATTTTGACTAGCTTTTTACATAAACAATTTTCTGATTCAGAGTCAAACTCATTTCTATCAAATAGGCACATAAAAGGCACTTTTGAGCGACAATAATTTACAAGAAAATAGAGTTGATTCCTATTATGACCTACATCATTAAAAAAAATACTATCTAAACCCGATTTCTTCTAGAATAGTTTCTTTTACTAACTTAATGATAAGTTAATGACTAACAATATTGTATCTACTTCTATACTTGAAACATACTGTTCTGATACTTACTCCAAGGAACGTTTATAGTATGCAGCCAGTGTTTCTCATTTTAAGTGAATAATTGTATTCTGTTTTTGAGAAAGAAATATCTTAATCTATATTCTAGTTGCCCCTTTCAAAAGGTAGTTTCGTATGGAGAAGAAAGGGCAAGAAAATCCACCGTTACCCGTTTAAAATGTTTTAGATGTCAATTAATGCTTTACATAGAATATACCAATGAAACACAACTCAAATATTAAAAGCCATCACTAAAAATAAATATTTGCGCTCAACTTTTTTTTTTGCTGAACCGACCGTTTTGAAACTGCGTCAAAGTCGTTTGTGAAGGTACAAATTGGACGGTGACGAGTGGACTGTAACAGTTACTTTTTTTACACCGGACACTGATTTAATGGAGAATGGAACTATTCGAGTCGAGATGAAACAACGAATTCCAATGCAGGATTGTCAAAACGAATTTTGTCCTACACAAACTGATTGATAGAGTACATTGTTTCATGTTTTTTATGGAATTCATATGACAAAGGAAACCTACGATTCTAGCAGGTTGTTTTCTATATAGCCTGCTCTTTAGAATCCTGCGTTTTGCATGGGTATCATAACGTAAAGGATATGTTGAGGATATGTAGAGTTATCTTTTGTGATAATTCCTATTTCTTTTCCAGACGCAGTGCCTCGGATCCCGACTGAAATTTTAGCAGTAAATAAAAAGGCCACTTACGATGCCAAAGTAGCAGACAGTTAATAAGAGTGAAGGGGAATAAGGTTGCCATGCAATAAGGCTTTTAAGGGGACAAACTGTCACTTGTCACAGTGATTAAACGAAGACTGAAAAAAAGGAATATGGATGACTATCCAAAATGTGCACGAGTGGAAGTTGATCATTTTCCGCTGAACACTTCGAACTCCTTTGACAAATGAGGCCTTGTTCATCTCACTCCCTTATGTAAGCCTCATTTATATAAAAAATATATATTTCGTCTGGCATGTTTTGCCTTAAACCTTCCCATTTGATAAATTGGATGCTTAGTATTTTAGACAGCGTTATTAATTTTATTGGGAGCGGCTTAGCAACCTAAGGCGGGCCGATCAAATATAATCGATACATTTATACATACATTTACATTACACAACATCACTAATTTCGCAATGTTTTTGACCTTTAAGGGATAATATTGATGATCGCGCAATGATTGAACAAATGTTTGAGCGAGTTTAATTTTTATTGCAATGTATTTTAACTGCACCGTGCAGGAAAAGTATTGCGCAGGTCTTTCTCACGCGAAAATATTAAGCCTATGGGCCGTAAATGTCATTGCGTGAAAACAATAGATCGTTTGATTGTAAGGGGTGATTCTTTCATATAGCGCAATATAAATATTGCGCTGAATTGTAGGTGTGTAGGGGTCGTTAGGAATTTCAATAAGTATAAAAGATTGGTTTTTATTTACTTACTTTTGACGTTCAATTTATTTTTATTTTCGAGCGAATCCTTTTTGCTTGGAATTAGGTCACGGTAGAGATATAATCAGGAGCAAACTGATAAGAGAAATAGAAATAAATAAATGTGAAGGTAAAGAAAGTAATTAAGGAAAAAAAAACTCGAAAGTCCTCCACACAAAGGATTGCTGCTAGTGAAGGGATTAAGACTAATCTTGGTCTTCGTTGGCGTACTGTAAAGTTGGTAAAAAGTACTGGGTTTTAAGAACTAAGAGAATTACCATGCTTTTTTTGTGTTTTCGGAATAGATTACCGGGATAGGACCATTTAAGCTAAAAACTCCACAAGGGTTACAAGAGGTAGGTATTCCTACTAAAAAGTCATCTAATGCCTTGATATTATTTATTCATCAATTTACTACGCTTCACAGATTTTTGACACAGATATACTTTTAAACTACTAACTATAGTTTAAGGAATCGGTTTATTTCGAGTAGTCATACATTTGTTTGCAGTCACACGTTAACTAACATACATACATTCATAAACTCACGCCTTCTTCTCAAGGCAGAAACTACAGAACGCCACGTACTACCTGCTGCACATACTTACTCCTTTTGCCTCGTTTATTTTCATACATCAGAGGGGCAATTCTCGTAATTTTATGAACGTTCACAGTCTCATCTGTCTCAATCTGTTAAAAATACCTCTAATTTCCCTACATTTTGACAAGTTTTTGACATTTGTTTGTCGCCGAGATGAGACTGCGACTAGATTTTGAACGTACGTACGACACGCACGCCGTTTGCGAGCACTACGCACCTGACCTTTCAAACATCACTAATAATTTGAAAAAAATATTCCATCTAGTTCTAAGTTATGTATGTGACTGCGCAGCAAGTGTCACCGTCTAGTTTCGTTACGAAGTTACTGGACTCACCGAAAAGTTCGGATAAGAGTGACGCTGGAGAGTGAGTCACCAGTACTGTCACTCTAGCAGAGTGTCGCATCATCGCATCGATGGTTGCGTGGCGGCTGTCTACCGATGACAGATGATGTGAGGGGAGCCACAGCTGTCGTTCCACGTCGAAGACAAATTGCTATATTCCGGTCTATCTTCTCAATTCTGGTAAAAGGTATCCTGCGACATTATATGTATGACTATTTGGAATCCACTAAATCTAGGGTGGTAGGTGGAGGATGCCACATGTCTTCTAATATTTGGTTCTAGGTTGGTTTTTAGTTCTCGCAATGGGCCTGCGTGTTGGATTATGGCCCACTCCCTCTCACCTCTGTGTTCCAGCAGTGGGTAGATTATGGCCCATTCGCTCTCACCGAGAGGAGGCCTGTGTTCCAGCAGTGGGGACATTATAGGCTGATTATGTAATTGTTAACTGAAGCTAATTTAACCAGGAATAAATAAATAGATACTACACTTGATCACATTTAATTCTCAACCAATTACTTATTAATTAATTACAATAAAAATTAGACAATAATAAACGATATGAAATGTTTTTACGACGAAGCGCGAGTGAAAAAAGAGGCCCAGCCCACTGAGCTCGGGGTTTTTAAAGACTTGTATCCCCGCCGAAGTGACGTCCGCCAGCAACGTTCCAACGTCCGGTCCGATGCAGGTGGCAGCACTGGACCCACGGTGCGTCGCTTGACTCGTGATACTAGCGCTATGTTTGGTCGCCGGAAGCAGTGGCGCCAACATAATATGTACTAAATATTATTTACAAATTTCACGAAACACCCAATTTCGTACGTTACCTACTTCGATTGTAGGTAAAAGTTTCTTTGGAGCTAACCAAATTTTGTTCCGATTAAATTGGGATCGCTATGTGAGACAGTTCTAGATTTCCCCCGAGAATGTTTGCGCTTCATTGCTTAGTGCCGACAGATTGTTGTGCTTTATTTTTAGTTTCCAAGCACTTTGGGTAGCGTTAGAGCACATTTGTAGGAAATAGAGGTGCCTTTTTGAACTTGAAATTGTTTTTTTGGATTAGCGATAGTGGTTGTAGTATAAGATATTAGAAACTAGTTACGTTTGAAAGAAGGGCCATATCCCGGGCCACCTCTGAAATATAATTATGAATTTCTAGGTAATTTTGTTACTAATTATTATTTACCCACCGTACCTACATACCCAATAAAATAACTAAAAAATAAGTAAAGTCTTTTTTTTTTTGTTTAGACTGTACGGTCCCACCACTGGGCAAAGGCCTCTCCTAAGTTCTTCCAAGAACTCTTTTGCTAGTAAGGTCTTAAGAATTAAATATTTTACGCATGAGATAAGTATACCTTTACCTATAGCGAAGCTATTTACCTACATAATATTCTACGCCTAGGTATAAAAAGTGCACGTAAAATTATATTTATTACTTTTTATAGATCATGAAATAAACCCTCACCATAATTTTATATTAAAGTAAAGCTGTTTATACCGACATGGAAAGAGCGACTGTCGCAACCCAGCGCAGGGCACGCCGCGATAGCGGCGATAAGACCCCTCTTTGAGGAGTGGCTAGAGAGGCGCCACGGCGCCCTCACCTACCGCCTGACGCAGGTCCTCACCGGACACGGAAGTTTCGGGAGGTTCCTGCACATCATCAGGCGGGAGGAAACGCCCGTGTGTCACCATTGCCAGGATCGCCCAGAGGACACGGTGGAGCACACGGTGGAGGTCTGCCCCGCTTGGGCGGAGCACCGCCGTGTCCTCGTAGAGGCGATCGGCAGCGGCGGCGGCCTCTCGCGCCCGGCCCTGGTGCAAGCCATGGTCCGGAGCGAGAGGGAGTGGGAGGCAGTCGCCTCCTTCTGCGAAGCAGTCATGCTAGCGAAGGAGGTGGCGGGACGGATGAGGGAGAGAGCCTCCCGTCCCAGCCGCCGCGGGAGACGCCCCGGGCGTCGGGAGTCGAGCGACGACTACCGGCCACCGTAGGCGCGGGCCTGCGGGCGGAGAGCAATGGGTAGCTCACCGCCCGATCAGGACCAGGCCCGTGCCGGACGGCGCGTAAGTGTTCCACGCGCGCCTCAAAGAGATGTCAGCATAACGAGGGGCCCCTCAGGGCCGAAGCCTGCCGGGGCAGCGGGATTGTCCGAAAGGGTTACCGCTACCCCGGAACATAAAGGGCGAAGGAAGGAACATGGATGGGTTTTAGTCAGTAAGAGTCTGACACTCCCTTCCGCTCCACCCCGAGCGGGAGGGGTCATTTGATGATTTCCCATCCCAAAAAAAAAAAAAAACTGTTTATACACCATAACTTTATTACAGATTTTTTTTTTATATGCTCTACTGATTGAAATGTATGTACAGACGCCAGCAGGTCAAGCTACCCGAACCTGTCAAATTTTCAAAATCAACCTTGAACCTTAATACTTTATAGATAAAGTTGAAAATCTATTAAAGAAATTTGACAGATTGTAGTAGGTTGATGTGCTGGCATCTGTACTATACGTTAGTTTTACGTAGACGTGTGTCAGTTTGTATGTATCGTCAATATCTCGATAGTAACTCGGACACGGCTTAACGCTGTTTAAAATTTTATATCCGATCTCCTGTGATGAATATTCAGTGTCAACTTAAAAATGCTGTTACTCTTGTGTAGACACGCGTATGTTGATTTAATTAAATAATGTTGTTAGTCGATTTTTTTATTTTTATTTGAAGTAAAAATAAAAATATCATGTTTGATGTCTTTTGGTAAAAAATATTTTGAATTTCTTTATGTTCGTGATTACAATTATTTTTTTTTGGGAAGTATTGTTTTCTGACATTGTTTTTAATTCGAGCTGTATGCACAACCACGAGTATGGAAATAAATTGGACTGTATCCCCTCATAAAAGAGGACACTTGTGTCTACTCAAAACGCTGCAAGTTTATAAGGTAGTAAAGAGTGTTCGAAAAAGAGGGCATTCCCACAAGCTGCCGCTGATAGATGACAGGCAATTCCCTTGTTCCCTCAGCAGTAGATATCCGAACCGTCCCCTCCACAGATTGTATTGACTGCAATATTCTTTAGACGGGTTGACATCAAATAGATTACGAGAAAAACTGTGCGAAAAAACTTGAAAACTTCGCCCCTTATCGAAAAATTATCAAAGGCGGACCCGAAATTATGTTACGTTTAAGCTGCTAAAACTTTTTAAAGACTTTGTTACTTTGGCCCCTTTATAATCTATCAAAATTTTTCTTCAAAGTATTTTATAATACGACTTTCTGAAGTTTAAAAAAAAGGAAACGGGAGCGCAATTGTTACGGTTAAATAAACACAGAAAATAATGGAGGACACAATTTGTGTTCATATTACGGTGTATAAAAGATCTGTGCAATTTTATCACAGTCACATTTAATAGTCAGTATATTTCAAGTCGCTGCAGCGAACAGCATTATGAGCGGTACCTGTGTAAGACACGGGCGTTGTTATTTGTTTTCAGATCCGTTCACAAAGTCCGTAGAGCGGGAAGCTCAAAGGACGGATTTCCACATTTAGTGCACCATTGCGGTATCCCGCTAGTGTCGTGGTCGAAAGTTATTGTGAAAAAAAGCGATGTACAACAAAAAGAAGGGGAACACGGCGTGTGTGTCCCGCGGTAGATTCTGTGAACAAGGCACAGGCAGCGTGTCATGAATGTTTGACAAACAAACAAAAATTGCTCGTTATACGAAAGTCCGGAGTATCAAACAAAGTGAAGAGTCGCGAATGAATTGCACGCTAAAATAATTCTGGTATTGGATTCTGTGCTGCCCGGTGTTAAATATTCGCCATAAATCAAGCCTGGAATACGTAATTGAATAACCGTGGTAGGTACTTAATACATTATTAAATCTAGGCCTCTGATTTTCGTAAAGCCACTTTTACGTATCGGTATGTTAATCATTAATGCAATAATTAATAAGCTTGGAATAAAAGTATAAGGGGAAAATCATTTCATAATTTTCCTGTCCTTATCCCAATTTATCGTAGTTATCTTCGGTTTTCCCCCACGCTTATAGCCATGTGGACAATTATACTCAAAACTTTTCTCACGACATTTTCCTCATTCCTCCGTATCGCATGCCCATACCATGACAACCGATTTCCACACAATTTTTCAGTTACCGGTGCCACTTCCAGACTTCCTCTTAAGTTACTTAAGGGGAAATATACTAAATTAAATTGTTATGAAACAAAAAGCAGAATACATAATTTTAGTACAAAATATAAAGCTTACACAAATCACAGTACGTACTAATCTACTGAACTTTACCAATTAAAGTTTACAATAATCCTATGAGTTTAAAATCTTCTCGATACCGGCTTACAATACTCACTACACAAAATTACAAACGAAAACCAACCAACTAACAACAGTAGAACCTACTCGATTCGAACCGAATAATCGATTTATGGAATAGTATCGTAATAACCAGGCACTATTCTGGGAACAAATTCAATAAAGTTTAAGGAAAATGCAGCTTTTCGCTGAAACGCTATAAGGTACTACAGAACGAATTGTGAAGGCGACGGCGCGGGCGGAACGCGGTTATTTCATAACACGATGTTATGTATCTTAAGTTTGTGCTTTTTATTTCTTATTGGCTAAAAGGTATTCGAATATTTCATTTGTTTATATTGTGGCACTGAACAAACAAATAAACAATACGTTATTACGGGTTCTTGTGCTTGTTCAATATTATATACATATATATGGTAAGAATACTATAACCGTAAGTCAGTGATAACACTTTATGCTGGCCTAGTTTAGTACGGAGTTTCAATAGAATGAGAGGTCAGCTGATACGTACAAACGGGGTGTATATGCAGGGGTGAATAGGGACGAAACTTTAAATAATATAGTTTGTTGTCAACAAGGGCACTTATCGATAATTATAGGTATAGTATAGTAAACACAGAGTCCTTTTTGCCAACAAACTATATTAGTTATGTCAATGTTAAAATCCCTTTAAAAGTTTCGTCCCCATTCATTCCTGCACCCTTATTCACCCCGTTTGACGGTACGGGTTATGTTACCAGTGACATGCTGCCTACCGTACAATAGTTTACTATTTTTCTAAAAATCTAAATATTACAACTGTCACAAACCTACATGGGCACTTATGAAACGTCAGAAGCTAGGTGCACGATTCCAACTGGTCGCTTCCTATAGAGAACAGACAACACGAAACTCAACGTTTACTCTTTTGAAAATAATTTTACAATGTTTTCAAATTACTGTGTTAATAGTTATGGGAGGAGTTTGTAGGCCTGTCAATAAGTACCAGGTAATTAACAAAATAAGTAACAGGCAACAAATGAAAATATCTATAAGTCTACAAGGCAAATGAATTTATCGCAAACCGGCAAATAGCGGTAACCCTTCATTTTCTCCCAGAGTACCTATTGTACCGTCGCTGCTGAGAGCCTCTTCAAAGTTACCTCGCTCTCATTTTGTCAATTTTACATGATTAATTAATTAATTTCAACAACAAAACGTGTTATTCCGACATTGTTTTAAATTAACATTTGAAGAACAATAATAATTGTTTGTGACTAAAGACCTCGTATTAAAATTATGTATTCCTTATTTTATTCAAGTTATGGCTGATTTTTCCATCGCCAGATACTTTTATTCGAATTGACTTGAATAAAATTGACGTTTGACAGTTTTTGTATGAAGTAACTGTCAAAATTTCAAAATTATTCCTCGAATAAAGTTATCAGAAGATTGAAAAATCAGCTCTAAGTTAATTCTTTGAATTAGTTAGTCATGCATCAAGTTCTTATATATTATTCTAGCTCTTGCCCGAGGCTTCGCCCGCTTCGAAGACGGAAATTATCCCATGGGAATGTACTACCGTAATAAAAGGTACCCTAAGTACTAACCCAGGTCTATCCGTGTGCCAAATGTCGTCGAAATCCGTTCAGCCGTTAAGGCGTGAAAAGGTTACAGACAGACAGACAGAGAGACAGACAAAGTTACTTTCATATTTATAATATTAGACCAATATATAAGTTTGGATTTATATAAGTACTAGCAGCGCCTCGCGGTTTCACCCGCATAAGAGTCGATCCTGTGGGAAATTCGGGATAAAAAGTATGTAAGTAGTATAATGTGTTATTCTGATGAATAAGCTATATTACCTACTGTACAGTTTCATTAAAATTCGTTCAGTAGTTTTTGCGTGAAAGAATAACAAACATCCATTCATCCATCTTCACAAACTTTCGCGTTTATAATATTACTAGCTGCGCCCCGCGGTTTCACCCGCATAAGTTTCGATCCCGTGGGAATATTGGTATAAAAAGTATCCCATGTGTTAATCCTGGTTATAAACTGTGTGCCAAATTTCATCCAAATCCGTTCAGTAGTTTTTGCGTGAAACAGTAACAAACATCCATTCATCCATCTTAACAAACTTTCGCGTTTATAATATTACTACCTGCGCCCCGCGGTTTCACCCGCATAAGATTCGATCCCGTGGGAATATCGGGATAGAAAGTATCCCATGTGTTAATCCTGGTTATAAACCATCTGTGTGCCAAATTTCATCCAAATCCGTTCAGTAGTTTTTGCGTGAAAGAGTAACAAACAAACATCCATCCATCCATCCATCCATTCAAACTTCCACGTTTATAATATCAGTAGGAAGGATAGTAGGATTAGTAGGATAGGATGGAGTATGAATTTTATTGAACATTTAATTAGTTTCTCATGCATCAAGAACCTTCCCATTAATAATATTTTGGGTCATCTTTCAATTTAACAAGATGCAACCAAATCTGAATATCAATATTTTAAGTGGCACTCCATACTGTTGAGTGCCAATAACTTTAAGAGGAGTAAAGATGATGAAAGACTTCACTCTAATAAGTATGAGCCTAAATGGTAAATATTGAATTAATAAAATTGTAACTTATAAAACAACCTGAGAACGTCAAGGCTCCTTCCAAAAGCTTAGTTAATTAGTTTTCCTGAAAATTATCAAAGATGCGCAGACTTGGGAAGTGCCTACCTGAAACTTACTTTGATGAACGAATGAATTTATAAACTAAGCTTGTTTAGACTCAATTCAACATTAGCTAGACATTCTACTTTAGCAGAACTACATCCTAGGATTTACTTTATTGTAGGATTAAATCGAATTTATGTCAACACAGCAAAAGTTATCAAGACAGATAAATAATCTGTGTTTTCTCACACAAACTCTAGAAATTAATTGACAGAAAATAACAATAACATGAAATCGTTGGATATTTGCAATATTAATAGGGAAACAATATTAAAGGGTTTAGTGATAAACAAATTGACTGCCAACTTAAATTGTCCTTATATTCGAATCAAAACTGTCATTCTAATTCAGAGTTATATGAAATGGCTATTACACGGCAAATTGTCGTAGTGTGTCAATTTGATAAACAGTTCATTTCCCTGACTGTACAAGAGGCAGGCAGTATTTGGTGTTTAACGTCTATTGTATTTTAATCCACTGTGATCAGTACAATCAACTGTGGTATCTTTACTTTCCATGAGCAACTTTACCCATGCGTAAAGTTGCTCATGAAAAGTAAAGGTGCTGTACTTCGTCCGCGTGAAATTTCTGGTTCTCACGTCGCATCGCATCGCCTACCCGCGCTATCACCTCGTTTTTGCTTAGCGTTCTTACCTTTTTTAATTTTGCTGTGCTCTTAAGATTCCTACCGTGATGTTAAACAGCCTTCCTCAAGAATTGGGCTAGTAAATGCAAGAATAATTTTTCAGTGATTACCGCTTTTAAACAAACAAAACAACAAAATCTACAGCTTTATTATTATTATATAGTTTAGTTTATTTTTGTATAGCTTTGATATTAAATAACGGCATCAGATTTTTAGAAATCGAGGCATATTTAAGTACAGTCCTCATGGATAAACTTGCTCGTGGAAAGTAAAGACACAACTGTTGTCCGTGCCGAACGTGTTTTAATTAAAGCTTAAGCGCAATGTAACCCAACCCTACATACACCCCTAGGAATCTGTTCAAACGTGTTTCATTTCACTAATTAAAACACACTTTTTTCTTGTCTTACTCCAGTTGATTAATCAAGTGTACTGTAGAGGAATCTGTCTGTAAATGATCAAACGTGATTCCTACGATGCCTCTCAACTCAGTCCTGAATGTGACTGAAATTAATTAGTTTGTGCGTCACCATCTCATTACAGCATTAGGTTTGTGCATCACAACCAATTAGCGAGATTGGTTCTGTGGGAGGAACATGACAGGTATGATGAATAATCATGATTTTGAAGATTTAGTGTCACCATCTTCTTAATATTAATGGTAACGTACCTAATGGTATTTTTCTGTGGTACTTCTTATTATTAAAATCTTTCCAAACGTAATTTGTTTATAACTCGTTAGTATTATTTGTTTTTTTTCTAATAGTGGTTGCGCTTGCATTTCTGCATAATTATGCAGGTACTTACTTAATTTATTAGTTAACTAGCTGCGCCCCGCGGTTTCACCCGCATAAGTTTCGATCTCGTGGGAATATCGGGATAAAAGTATCCTTTATGTTAATCCTGGTTATAACCTATCTGTGTGCCAAATTTCAACTAAATCCGTTCAGTAGTTTTGGCGTGAAAGAGTAACAACCATCCATCCATCCATCCATACAATCTTTCGCGTTTATAATATTAGTACGAAGTAGGATAGTAGGATTTGATGCTTTACTTAGGGCGACTTTCACCAGGCTTTTATACCGAGAAAAAGTGTTATCCTGAGAATAAAATTTTAATTTTTGTCAGTTTTTCCATACTAGAACTGTCAGACGACAATTCTATTCCACGAATAAAAGATATCTGACTTTGGCAAAATCAGCCCTTTTATGCTTCAAAACTTGTATAACAATAATCTATTGCAACTGCGGAGGAGTGTAAATGGCTTGCCGAGAATTACCTCACTATTATTTTTGTATTGTTAGCTGTAAGCCACCTAAACAATAAAATAATATAAAATTAGAATAGATATTTTTGTTTGGATAGGTTTTTTACTGCTTTTGTTTTCAATCTAGTAGTTCTTTGTACAGAATTACAGTGAACTCGGAAAATAAACCACAAAAAACAGTTTTCAATATACGACAATGAACAACAACAATATTACAAACACAATAATACAAACCTAGCTCTAATTATTAGAGCAAAAACCAATGTCGACAATTTTCAAGTTTTCACAAAAAACTTCAGTTCATCGCTGAAAATTTTTTCTTATTTTTTCTGTGGCAGCGACGAATTTTGCATGATTGGATAGATGTATAACAAATGTCTCGAAGATTTGTTGAGCATCCCTCATCTTTTGGTCAGACCCACAATCTACCTTCTTTCATTCATTTGAATATTTATTGAAGAATTTACATCTAGCTGATACTGGCACGTGTTTGGATAGAAACATTGAAACGTTGCTCTAGTGGTCGTAAGCGCGACTACTGAACGTGGAATCCTGGGATCGATTTTGAAGTTGGGCAAAGTATTTTTAAGCTTCTCCATCTGGAATTCACCAGTAGATTGCCCATACCTTAGATTTGGCAATGCCCATAAACTGACCGCCTCATAACTGGAACATAACTCGCCCCCTATTACATGAGACTTATACATAACTGGTGAAATATGGGTGTATACTATAGGCACACCTCTGTCTAACCCTTCAAGAAATACAGGCATGATGTTATGTTGTGTTATGTGTTTTAAACATAACAGTCAAAACGTGAGAAAGCCTATTATACATCTCTACCTAACCCATTGGGGAATACTAGTGTGATGTTATGTAAATTTAAACGTTCATCGATCCATGTACCGTGAATGTACCTGCTAATTAAATTCTGACGAAGAATACACGTGTAATTGATAATAATGACTGTTTGCACGATCAGTGTGCACTCAGCTTTATCCGCTGAGTTATAGTTGACAGGGTATTAACGTTACATAATCACTTCAGAAGACAGCAGTGGTGGCATTTGACATCCACCAACCCACACTGGGCCCGCGTGGTGGGTTATGGTCCACTCCCTATAATAGAGAGGAGGCCTGTGTCCCAGCAGTGGGAACAAATTAGGCTGATTATGCTAATCAGTTCGGGATACTATGGGCCAACAAACATGTTTGTACAGACGCTAGCACATCAACCTACCTGAAACTGTCAAATTTTCCCAATCAACCTTGAACCTAATGCTTTAGCGATAAGGTTGAAAATCTATTAAAGAAATTTGACAGATTGTAGTAGCTTGATGTGCTGGCGTCTGTACTAAGGTGGACGCTCTGAGGTAAATGTACGAATATGAACTTCTCGAAATCAATCCCGAGATTGAGTTTCGCGGAAGGTAGGGTCATAATAACGAACCCGTGATATATCTGGCACCTTTCATGTAAAGTTTGATCAGGGGATAGAATGAGTGTCTCCACTTCTGACCTACTTAATATTTATATGGAAATGTGAGCGAAACATGTACCTATTTATTCATGAAACCTTTAATTTGAAACGGAAAACGACAAGGTTTATTTTGTAAGTGGTGTAGTACCAGGTATAGTCACGAACATATTTTGTTTTAATATTGTATCACGGAGTCTTTATAAGAAAGAAAGAAAGAATAACGTTTATTTGGACACAGCTCGTGAAACACAAAATACAAATAACAAAATCAAAAAGTGAAAATATGTTAGCGTCCAACAATAGTGCACAGTCTGCAATCTGCACCAAAAACGTTTATTTCAGCATTAATACCAGACAGATAAGCCAAGAACGAGCCATCGCAAGTGATGATGATGACTAAATATGTTCGGTGCACTCTGTAAAACAGTAGTTGTATCAACGTAACGGACTGGCCAACCTTTGTATCACAGTATGACATTTTCCCCTTGAGCTCGTGCTGAACATTTTTGAAGCAACACAGCTTTATATTCCCACCCTTTCTGCTTTCCTTTGTAGCTTACTCTTTTTGTACCTCGGAAATGTGAAAACTGTTTAGTAAAGGCTTGGGTATAATTTATAACAACAACTAGGACCGCCATATTGTTGGGATTTATGCGGATTGTTCAGATGTTTCAGGTGACGTACAGTTTCCCGACCGCGAACAAAATGTCCCTATAAATAAATTTAACAAGTGGAGGCTACAACCTTTTTTGCGTCATTGGTCACGCCCCGGCCGATTTAGATCCTTGTTTGGGCTTGTATTTGTTCAGATAAATGTTTAGGAATCCAGATGGCACCGATTTTAATTTAAAATGTTTTGATGCAAAACACGTATTCACACAAGTATATGAGTAATTCAATTACGTGCTTTGGATAGGTCCTTAGTTACGTACGTCTAAAGTTACTTTCGACAAAAACCTAAATCCGTTCACTGACTGATCCGTTGACTGAGTGGCCACCAAGCCCTATGACTTCCATAGTACATCATCATCATTAGCAGCCTTGGTCCACCCAGGGCTAAGTATAAGCCTCCACCCTTTTGTGCCATAGTACAGACGCCAGGAGATCAAGCTACCCCAAACTGTCAAATTTTCCCAATCAACCTTGAACCTTAATATTTTAGCAATAAAGTTGAAAATCTATTAAATAAATTTGAAAGATTGTAGTAGCTTGATGTGCTGCCGTCTGTACAGTTCAGTCTAAAACACAACTACCTACAAATATTTTAAAAAGGTAAGGTAATCATCTTTTCTACTATTAAAGCTTATAGCTGACCAGTAATACCCAAAAAAATATTTTTACGAGAAAAAATAGGAACGCCAGTCAGCTCGAAAAGTTCAGCCTTTCAGTACATACCCAATTTGGCTGATGGCTGTCCGGTTGACCGAGACGGTAAGTCCTCAATAAGGGATGGTCGGGTGAACGGTCCCACTATCGGGTCCCGTATCGCTGACGAGGCGAAATGTTATGAGTTTGGTCGAATCGTAAGCTACCACTCCAAGAAACAAATTGTGATCAAATGACTGGCTAAAGAACTGGAGAAGTATTTTTAAAGATTACATTATTGGTGATTTATTGGTTTGAATAACTAATCTAAATAATGTTTTTATGGGTACTGGTGATCAATACTTTGTCCTGCGATAGGACAATAATAAGCTGGTATTATCATTATTGTTTTGTGTGTCAGTGGATTTTCTTGAACTTTTCTTGCAAAGCATAAGCATAATCCTATCCTATCCTACTATCGTACTTCTACTAATATTATAAATGTGAAAGTTTGTATGGATGGATGGATGTTTGTTACTCTTTCACGCAAAAACT